>OX101799.1:27765673-29038321 GCA_944452935.1 Rhogogaster chlorosoma | reverse complement strand
AACCTAACCTAACCTAACCTAACCTAACCTAACCTAACCTAACCTAACCTAACCTAACCTAACCTAACCTAACCTAACCTAACCTAACCTAACCTAACCTAACCTAACCTAACCTAACCTAACCTAACCTAACCTAACCTAACCTAACCTAACCTAACCTAACCTAACCTAACCTAACCTAACCTAACCTAACCTAACCTAACCTAACCTAACCTAACCTAACCTAACCTAACCTAACCTAACCTAACCTAACCTAACCTAACCTAACCTAACCTAACCTAACCTAACCTAACCTAACCTAACCTAACCTAACCTAACCTAACCTAACCTAACCTAACCTAACCTAACCTAACCTAACCTAACCTAACCTAACCTAACCTAACCTAACCTAACCTAACCTAACCTAACCTAACCTAACCTAACCTAACCTAACCTAACCTAACCTAACCTAACCTAACCTAACCTAACCTAACCTAACCTAACCTAACCTAACCTAACCTAACCTAACCTAACCTAACCTAACCTAACCTAACCTAACCTAACCTAACCTAACCTAACCTAACCTAACCTAACCTAACCTAACCTAACCGAACCTAACCTAACCTAACCTAACCTAACCTAACCTAACCTAACCTAACCGAACCTAACCTAACCGAACCTAACCTAACCTAACCTAACCTAACCTAACCGAACCTAACCTAACCTAACCGAACCTAACCTAACCTAACCTAACCTAACCTAACCTAACCTAACCTAACCTAACCTAACCGAACCTAACCTAACCTAACCTAACCTAACCGAACCTAACCTAACCTAACCTAACCGAACCTAACCTAACCTAACCTAACCGAACCTAACCTAACCTAACCTAACCTAACCTAACCTAACCGAACCTAACCTAACCTAACCGAACCTAACCTAACCTAACCGAACCTAACCTAACCTAACCTAACCTAACCTAACCTAACCTAACCGAACCGAACCTAACCTAACCTAACCTAACCGAACCTAACCTAACCTAACCTAACCTAACCTAACCTAACCTAACCTAACCTAACCGAACCTAACCTAACCTAACCTAACCTAACCGAACCTAACCTAACCTAACCTAACCTAACCGAACCTAACCTAACCTAACCTAACCTAACCTAACCTAACCGAACCTAACCTAACCTAACCTAACCTAACCTAACCTAACCTAACCTAACCTAACCTAACCTAACTTCAGTTATTGCGTGTATTGACTTCAGTTAGGTTAGTACTGAGTTAGGTCAGAATTCAGTTAATTTCGGTCGAAGCGTGCTTCGGTTATAATTAATTTGCTTCGGTTATACTTTACTTCGGTCAGCGTGAAGTTCGATTAATTTTTTTTTATGCTTCAGTTAGGTTAGGTTAGGTCACAGTTTTTGTTTTTTGTGCTTCGGTTAGCTTGAAGTTCGGTTAATTTCTTTTTTTTTGACTTCAGTTAGATTAAGTTAGGTCATATTTTTTCTCGTACTTCAGTTAGCATGAAGTTCGGTTAATTTCTTCTTTTTGACTTCAGTTAGATTAAGTTAGGTCATATTTGTTTTTTCTCGTACTTTGGTTAGCATGAAGTTCGGTTATACTCCGCCTTTGGTTAGGATTTTTTCGTTTCATCTGTTGTCCGCTTCGGTTATACTTTATTTCGGTCAAAATTTGCTTAGGTTACACTTTATTTCGGTTAAGAATTTCTTAGGTTATACTTCACTTCGGTTACAGTTTTTGCTTCGGTTATTCTTCATTTCGGTTAGGATTTGCTTCGGTTGTACTCCACTTCGGTCATAACTTTTGCTTCGGTTACAGTTTTTACTTTGATTATACTTCACTTCGGTTATAATTTGCTTCAATTACGCTTCGCTTCGGTTATAATTTGCTCTGGTTGAAGGTTTTTTTTTTTTAACCCCCTTTTCTTGCTTTTTTCCGCCTTGCTCCTCCCTTTCTTTGCGATTTTTTTTTTTTTTTTTTTTTTTACAAGTCCCGATGCCACCCTAAAAACGCCTTTTTTGAAGGTCCCGTTTTTTTCGGAACTACCCCGTTTTATTCATTTTTTCGCGTTTTTCGGGTCGGCGCGCAATCTCGTTACCGTTGGAGTCGGTCGGGACCTTCGATTCGGTTATGATTCATCTAGGTCAAGGTCAACTTCGGTTATAATCTCGTTAAGGTCCCGTTTTTTTCGGAACTACCCCGTTTCCTATTTTTTTCGCGTTTTTCGGGTCGGCGCGCAATCCCGTTGACCTTGAGGTCGGTCGGGAACTTCGGTTCGGTTATGATTCATCTAGGTCAAGGTCAAGGTCAACTGCGGTTATGATTCATCTAGGTCAAGGTCAACTTCGGTCATAATTCATCTAAGTCAAGGTCAACTGCGGTTATAATCTCGTTAAGGTCCCGTTTTTTTCCGAACTACCCCGTTTCATTCATTTTTTCTCGTTTTTCGGGTCGGCGCGCAATCTCGTTGCCCTTGAGGTCGGCCGGGACTTTCGGTTCGGTTATGATTCATCTAGGTCAAGGTCAACTTCGGTCATAATTCATCCAGGTCAAGATCAACTGCGGTTATAATCTCGTTAAGGTCCCGTTTTTTTCGGAACTACCCCGTTTCCTATTTTTTTCGCGTTTTTCGGGTCGGCGCGCGATCTCGTCGCCTTTGAGGTCGGTTGGGACCTTTTCGGTTATGATTCATCTAGGTCAAGGTCAAGGTCAACTGCGGTTATGATTCATCTAGGTCAAGGTCCACTTCGGTCATAATTTACTCAAGGTACCGTTTTTTTCCGAACTACCCCGTTTCCTATATTTTTTCGCGTTTTTCGGGTCGGCGCGCAATCTCGTTGCCCTCGAGGTCGGTCGGGACTTTCGGTTCGGTTATGATTCATCTAGGTCAAGGTCAACTGCGGTTATAATCTCGTCAAGGTCCCGTTTTTTTCGGAACTACCCCGTTTTCTTCATTTTTCCTCGTTTTTCGGGTCCGCGCGCAATCTCGTTACCCTTGAGGTCGGTCGGGACCTTCGGTTACATTTGGTAAGATTTGGTGAGATTTGGTAAGATTTATTGGAATTTGGTAAGATTTGGTAAGATTTGGTAAGATTCATTGGAATTTGGTAAGATTTGGTAAGATTTGGTAAGATTTATTGGAATTTGGTAAGATTTGGTAACATTTGGTAAGATTTATCAGAATTTGGTAAGATTTGGTAAGATTTGGTAACATTTGGTAAGATTTATCGGAATTTGGTAACATTTGGTAACATTTGGTAAGATTTGGTAAGATTTGGTAAGATTCATTGGAATTTGGTAACATTTGGTAACATTTGGTAAGATTTATTGGCAAGATTTATTGGAATTTGGTAACATTTGGTAACATTTGGTAAGATTTGGTAAGATTTATTGGAATTTGGTAACGTTTGGTAACATTTGGTAAGATTTGGTAAGATTTATTGGAATTTGGTAACATTTGGTAACATTTGGTAACATTTGGTAAGATTTATTGGAATTTGGTATTTGATGAAGTTAAAATTCAAGTTAAAAAAATACCTATAGTGTGTTCATAACAAGAACTAATGGTCCAGGCACGGTGATCTCAGTAATTCAAATTCGAATGCAAGTTTTGAAGAAGATTTCAATTTTATCCTGCATCTATCGTTTACTGATTTTCGACTAAAGTTATAACGCCATGCTACAAACATGTCACATCCATAAAACGATACATACTTATACTGGACGTACCCATTATCGGTACACTTCGGTGATGCTCTTGCGACGTCTCTCTTTCTATTCGACTTACAGTATAGATACACATATTCTGCATTAAAAGACGCACTAATTGCTGATCTTACCTCACACTTCAGCAATTGATAATTTTCAGAACAATCTATGCCCGCCGAGTTCGTATCATCATACGAGCTAACTTCCTTCAGCAATATTTTCCGTCGCCAATATGCTGTTTTATCACAGGTTTTATCAATGATTCTATTGGTTTTCCATTCATTTCCATTGATTAGCATTTGAAGAACATAATTTCAAGTCTGAAAATTAACAAAGGGAACGCTCGGCTTCGATGCCTGATTTCACGTATTATTTTGTACTATTCTTGTAACGGAATGATGTCTGTAATCTGACGCTGAAAAAGAGTACGGATGTTCTCGAGTTTTTGGCTTGGAAATCTCGCGACGCGAAACTAGCGAATTGGAAATCTCGCGAGGCGACAGACGAGAAGAAGAGAGAAGGAATTCTCTGACAGACAGACAGACAGAAAAAACGGAAGAAAGAAAGAAGGGAAGACGGACAGACGGACAGACGTACAGACGGACAGACGGACAGACGGACAGACGGATAGACGGACAGACAGACGCGAAACAAGCAGACTTGGAATTTGAGATCGTGAGAATATCAGACCAGAAATCTCCAGACTCGAAACTGGCAGACCGAAAATCTCGCGACGCGAAACTGGCAGACCAGAAATCTCGCGACGCGAAACTAGCAAATTGGAAATCTCGCGACGCGAAACTAGCAGACTTGAAATCTGAGATCGTGAGAATATCAGACCAGAAATCTCCAGACGCGAAACTGGCAGACCGAAAATCTCGCGACGCGAAACTGGCAGACCAGAAATCTCGCGACGCGAAACTAGCAGACTTGAAATCTGAGATCGTGAGAATATCAGACCAGAAATCTCCAGACGCGAAACTGGCAGACCGGAAATCTCGCGACGCGAAACTAGCAAATTGGAAATCTCGCGACGCGAAACTAGCAAATTGGAAATCTCGCGACGCGAAACTAGCAGACTTGAAATCTGAGATCGTAAGAATATCAGACCAGAAATCTCCAGACGCGAAACTGGCAGACCGGAAATCTCGCGACGCGAAACTAGCAAATTGAAAATCTCGCGACGCGAAACTAGCAGACTTGAAATCTGAAAACGTGAGAATATCAGACCAGAAATCTCCCGACGCGAAACTGGCAGACCGGAAATCTCGCGACGCGAAACTAGCAAATTGGAAATCTCGCGACGCGAAACTAGCAGACTTGAAATCTGAGATCGTGAGAATATCAGACCAGAAATCTCGCGACGCGAAACTAGCAGACTTAAAATCTGAGATCGTGAGAATATCAGACCAGAAATCTCCAGACGCGAAACTGGCAGACCGGAAATCTCGCGACGCGAAACTGGCAGACCGGAAATCTCGCGACGCAAAACTGGCAGACCAGAAATCTCGCGACGCGAAACTAGCAGACTTGAAATCTGAGATCGTGAGAATATCAGACCAGGAATCTCCAGACTCGAAACTGGCAGACCGGAAATCTCGCGACGCGATACTGGCAGACCAGAAATCTCGCGACGCGAAACTAGCAAATTGGAAATCTCGCGACGCGAAACTAGCAAATTGGAAATCTCGCGACGCGAAACTAGCAGACTTGAAATCTGAGATCGTGATAATATCAGACCAGAAATCTCCAGACGCGGAACTGGCAGACCGGAAATCTCGCGACGCGAAGCTGGCAGACCGGAAATCTCGCGACGCAAAACTGGCAGACCAGAAATCTCGCGACGCGAAACTAGCAGACTTGAAATCTGAGATCGTGAGAATTTCAGACCAGGAATCTCCAGACGCGAAACTGGCAGACCAGAAATCTCGCGACGTGAAACTAGCAGACTTGAAATCTGAGATCGTGAGAATTTCAGACCAGGAATCTCCGGACGCGAAACTGGCAGACCAGAAATCTCGCGACGCGAAACTAGCAAATTGAAAATCTCGCGACGCGAAACTAGCAGACTTGAAATCTGAGATCGTGAAAATATCAGACCAGAAATCTCCAGACGCGAAACTGGCAGACCGGAAATCTCGCGACGCGAAACTGGCAGACCAGAAATCTCGCGACGCGAAACTAGCAGACTTGAAATCTGAGATCGTGAAGATATCAGACCAGAAATCTCCAGACGCGAAACTGGCAGACTTGAAATCTGAAAACGTGAGAATATCAGACCAGAAATCTCCAGACGCGAAACTGGCAGACGTGAAATCTGAAAACGTGAGAATATCAGACCAGAAATCTCCCGATGCGAAACTGGCAGACCGGAAATCTCGCGACGCGAAACTGGCAGACCAGAAATCTCGCGACGCGAAACTAGCAAATTGGAAATCTCGCGACGCGAAACTAGCAGACTTGAAATCTGAGATCGTGAGAATATCAGACCAGAAATCTCGCGACGCGAAACTAGCAGACTTAAAATCTGAGATCGTGAGAATATCAGACCAGAAATCTCCAGACGCGAAACTGGCAGACCGGAAATCTCGCGACGCGAAACTGGCAGACCGGAAATCTCGCGACGCAAAACTGGCAGACCAGAAATCTCGCGACGCGAAACTAGCAGACTTGAAATCTGAGATCGTGAGAATATCAGACCAGGAATCTCCAGACTCGAAACTGGCAGACCGGAAATCTCGCGACGCGAAACTAGCAAATTGGAAATCTCGCGACGCGAAACTAGCAGACTTGAAATCTGAAAACGTGAGAATATCAGACCAGAAATCTCCAGACGCGAAACTGGCAGACCGGAAATCTCGCGACGCGAAACTAGCAAATTGGAAATCTCGCGACGCGAAACTAGCAAATTGGAAATCTCGCGACGCGAAACTAGCAGACTTGAAATCTGAGATCGTGAGAATATCAGACCAGAAATCTCCAGACGCGAAACTGGCAGACCGGAAATCTCGCGACGCGAAACTAGCAAATTGGAAATCTCGCGACGCGAAACTAGCAGACTTGAAATCTGAGATCGTGAGAATATCAGACCAGAAATCTCCAGACGCGAAACTGGCAGACCGGAAATCTCGCGACGCGAAACTAGCAAATTGGAAATCTCGCGTCGCGAAACTAGCAAATTGGAAATCTCGCGACGCGAAACTAGCAGACTTGAAATCTGAGATCGTGAGAATTTCAGACCAGGAATCTCCAGACGCGAAACTGGCAGACCGAAAATCTCGCGACGCGAAACTGGCAGACCAGTAATCTCGCGACGCGAAACTAGCAAATTGAAAATCTCGCGACGCGAAACTAGCAAATTGGAAATCTCGCGACGCGAAACTAGCAGACTTGAAATCTGAAAACGTGAGAATATCAGACCAGAAATCTCCAGACGCGAAACTGGCAGACCGGAAATCTCGCGACGCGAAACTAGCAAATTGGAAATCTCGCGACGCGAAACTAGCAGACTTGAAATCTGAGATCGTGAGAATTTCAGACCAGGAATCTCCAGACGCGAAACTGGCAGACCGGAAATCTCGCGACGCGAAACTAGCAAATTGGAAATCTCGCGTCGCGAAACTAGCAGACTTGAAATCTGAAAACGGGAGAATATCAGACCAGAAATCTCCAGACGCGAAACTGGCAGACGTGAAATCTGAAAACGTGAGAATATCAGACCAGAAATCTCCCGACGCGAAACTGGCAGACCGGAAATCTCGCGACGCGAAACTGGCAAATTGGAAATCTCGCGACGCGAAACTAGCAGACTTGAAATCTGAGATCGTGAGAATATCAGACCAGAAATCTCCCGACGCGAAACTGGCAGACCGGAAATCTCGCGACGCGAAACTAGCAAATTGGAAATCTCGCGTCGCGAAACTAGCAGACTTGAAATCTGAAAACGTGAGAATATCAGACCAGAAATCTCCAGACGCGAAACTGGCAGACCGGAAATCTCGCGACGCGAAACTAGCAAATTGGAAATCTCGCGACGCGAAACTAGCAAATTGGAAATCTCGCGACGCGAAACTAGCAGACTTGAAATCTGAGATCGTGAGAATTTCAGACCAGGAATCTCCCGACGCGAAACTGGCAGACCAGAAATCTCGCGACGCGAAACTAGCAGACTTGAAATCTGAAAACGTGAGAATATCAGACCAGAAATCTCCCGACGCGAAACTGGCAGACCGGAAATCTCGCGACGCGAAACTAGCAAATTGGAAATCTCGCGACGCGAAACTAGCAGACTTGAAATCTGAGATCGTGAGAATATCAGACCAGAAATCTCGCGACGCGAAACTAGCAGACTTAAAATCTGAGATCGTGAGAATATCAGACCAGAAATCTCCAGACGCGAAACTGGCAGACCGGAAATCTCGCGACGCGAAACTGGCAGACCGGAAATCTCGCGACGCAAAACTGGCAGACCAGAAATCTCGCGACGCGAAACTAGCAGACTTGAAATCTGAGATCGTGAGAATATCAGACCAGGGATCTCCAGACTCGAAACTGGCAGACCGGAAATCTCGCGACGCGAAACTAGCAAATTGGAAATCTCGCGACGCGAAACTAGCAGACTTGAAATCTGAAAACGTGAGAATATCAGACCAGAAATCTCCAGACGCGAAACTGGCAGACCGGAAATCTCGCGACGCGAAACTAGCAAATTGGAAATCTCGCGACGCGAAACTAGCAAATTGGAAATCTCGCGACGCGAAACTAGCAGACTTGAAATCTGAGATCGTGAGAATATCAGACCAGAAATCTCCAGACGCGAAACTGGCAGACCGGAAATCTCGCGACGCGAAACTAGCAAATTGGAAATCTCGCGACGCGAAACTAGCAGACTTGAAATCTGAGATCGTGAGAATATCAGACCAGAAATCTCCAGACGCGAAACTGGCAGACCGGAAATCTCGCGACGCGAAACTAGCAAATTGGAAATCTCGCGTCGCGAAACTAGCAAATTGGAAATCTCGCGACGCGAAACTAGCAGACTTGAAATCTGAGATCGTGAGAATTTCAGACCAGGAATCTCCAGACGCGAAACTGGCAGACCGGAAATCTCGCGACGCGAAACTAGCAAATTGGAAATCTCGCGTCGCGAAACTAGCAGACTTGAAATCTGAAAACGGGAGAATATCAGACCAGAAATCTCCAGACGCGAAACTGGCAGACGTGAAATCTGAAAACGTGAGAATATCAGACCAGAAATCTCCCGACGCGAAACTGGCAGACCGGAAATCTCGCGACGCGAAACTGGCAGACCAGAAATCTCGCGACGCGAAACTAGCAAATTGGAAATCTTGCGACGCGAAACTAGCAGACTTGAAATCTGAAAACGTGAGAATATCAGACCAGAAATCTCCAGACGCGAAACTGGCAGACCGGAAATCTCGCGACGCGAAACTAGCAAATTGGAAATCTCGCGACGCGAAACTAGCAGACTTGAAATCTGAGATCGTAAGAATATCAGACCAGAAATCTCCAGACGCGAAACTGGCAGACCGGAAATCTCGCGACGCGAAACTAGCAAATTGAAAATCTCGCGACGCGAAACTAGCAGACTTGAAATCTGAAAACGTGAGAATATCAGACCAGAAATCTCCCGACGCGAAACTGGCAGACCGGAAATCTCGCGACGCGAAACTAGCAAATTGGAAATCTCGCGACGCGAAACTAGCAGACTTGAAATCTGAGATCGTGAGAATATCAGACCAGAAATCTCGCGACGCGAAACTAGCAGACTTAAAATCTGAGATCGTGAGAATATCAGACCAGAAATCTCCAGACGCGAAACTGGCAGACCGGAAATCTCGCGACGCGAAACTGGCAGACCGGAAATCTCGCGACGCAAAACTGGCAGACCAGAAATCTCGCGACGCGAAACTAGCAGACTTGAAATCTGAGATCGTGAGAATATCAGACCAGGAATCTCCAGACTCGAAACTGGCAGACCGGAAATCTCGCGACGCGATACTGGCAGACCAGAAATCTCGCGACGCGAAACTAGCAAATTGGAAATCTCGCGACGCGAAACTAGCAGACTTGAAATCTGAGATCGTGATAATATCAGACCAGAAATTTCCAGACGCGAAACTGGCAGACCGGAAATCTCGCGACGCGAAGCTGGCAGACCGGAAATCTCGCGACGCGAAACTAGCAAATTGGAAATCTCGCGACGCGAAACTAGCAGACTTGAAATCTGAGATCGTGAGAATTTCAGACCAGGAATCTCCCGACGCGAAACTGGCAGACCAGAAATCTCGCGACGCGAAACTAGCAAATTGGAAATCTCGCGACGCGAAACTAGCAGACTTGAAATCTGAAAACGTGAGAATATCAGACCAGAAATCTCCAGACGCGAAACTGGCAGACCGGAAATCTCGCGACGCGAAACTAGCAAATTGGAAATCTCGCGACGCGAAACTAGCAGACTTGAAATCTGAGATCGTGAGAATATCAGACCAGAAATCTCGCGACGCGAAACTAGCAGACTTGAAATCTGAGAACGTGAGAATATCAGACCAGGAATCTCCTGACGCGAAACTGGCAGACCGGAAATCTCGCGACGCGAAACTAGCAGACTTGAAATCTGAGATCGTGAGAATTTTAGACCTGGAATCTCCAGACGCGAAACTGGCAGACCGAAAATCTCGCGACGCGAAACTGGCAGACCGGAAATCTCGCGACGCGAAACTGGCAGACCAGAAATCTCGCGACGCAAAACTAGCAGACTTGAAATCTGAGATCGTGAGAATATCAGACCAGAAATCTCCCGACGCGAAACTGGCAGACCGGAAATCTCGCGACGCGAAGCTGGCAGACCGGAAATCTCGCGACGCGAAACTAGCAAATTGGAAATCTCGCGACGCGAAACTAGCAGACTTGAAATCTGAGATCGTGAGAATTTCAGACCAGGAATCTCCCGACGCGAAACTGGCAGACCGGAAATCTCGCGACGCGAAACTGGCAGACCAGAAATCTCGCGACGCAAAACTAGCAGACTTGAAATCTGAGATCGTGAGAATATCAGACCAGAAATCTCCCGACGCGAAACTGGCAGACCGGAAATCTCGCGACGCGAAGCTGGCAGACCGGAAATCTCGCGACGCGAAACTAGCAAATTGGAAATCTCGCGACGCGAAACTAGCAGACTTGAAATCTGAGATCGTGAGAATTTCAGACCAGGAATCTCCCGACGCGAAACTGGCAGACCAGAAATCTCGCGACGCGAAACTAGCAAATTGGAAATCTCGCGACGCGAAACTAGCAGACTTGAAATCTGAAAACGTGAGAATATCAGACCAGAAATCTCCAGACGCGAAACTGGCAGACCGGAAATCTCGCGACGCGAAACTAGCAAATTGGAAATCTCCAGACGCGAAACTGGCAGACTTGAAATCTGAAAACTTGAGAATATCAGACCAGAAATCTCCAGACGCGAAACTGGCAGACCGGAAATCTCGCGACGCGAAACTGGCAGACCAGTAATCTCGCGACGCGAAACTAGCAGACTTGAAATCTGAGATCGTGAGAATTTCAGACCAGGAATCTCCAGACGCGAAACTGGCAGACCGGAAATCTCGCGACGCGAAACTGGCAGACCAGTAATCTCGCGACGCGAAACTAGCAAATTGGAAATCTCGCGACGCGAAACTAGCAGACTTGAAATCTGAGATCGTGAGAATTTCAGACCAGAAATCTCCAGACGCGAAACTGGCAGACCGGAAATCTCGCGACGCGAAACTAGCAAATTGGAAATCTCGCGACGCGAAACTAGCAGACTTGAAATCTGAAAACGTGAGAATATCAGACCAGAAATCTCGCGACGCGAAACTAGCAGACTTAAAATCTGAGATCGTGAGAATATCAGACCAGGAATCTCCTGACGCGAAACTGGCAGACCGGAAATCTCGCGACGCGAAACTAGCAGACTTGAAATCTGAGATCGTGAGAATTTTAGACCTGGAATCTCCAGACGCGAAACTGGCAGACCGAAAATCTCGCGACGCGAAACTGGCAGACCAGTAATCTCGCGACGCGAAACTAGCAAATTGGAAATCTCGCGACGCGAAACTAGCAGACTTGAAATCTGAGATCGTGAGAATTTCAGACCAGGAATCTCCCGACGCGAAACTGGCAGACCAGAAATCTCGCGACGCGAAACTAGCAAATTGGAAATCTCGCGACGCGAAACTAGCAGACTTGAAATCTGAAAACGTGAGAATATCAGACCAGAAATCTCCAGACGCGAAACTGGCAGACCGGAAATCTCGCGACGCGAAACTAGCAAATTGGAAATCTCCAGACGCGAAACTGGCAGACTTGAAATCTGAAAACTTGAGAATATCAGACCAGAAATCTCCAGACGCGAAACTGGCAGACCGGAAATCTCGCGACGCGAAACTGGCAGACCAGTAATCTCGCGACGCGAAACTAGCAGACTTGAAATCTGAGATCGTGAGAATTTCAGACCAGGAATCTCCAGACGCGAAACTGGCAGACCGGAAATCTCGCGACGCGAAACTGGCAGACCAGTAATCTCGCGACGCGAAACTAGCAAATTGGAAATCTCGCGACGCGAAACTAGCAGACTTGAAATCTGAGATCGTGAGAATTTCAGACCAGAAATCTCCAGACGCGAAACTGGCAGACCGGAAATCTCGCGACGCGAAACTAGCAAATTGGAAATCTCGCGACGCGAAACTAGCAGACTTGAAATCTGAAAACGTGAGAATATCAGACCAGAAATCTCGCGACGCGAAACTAGCAGACTTAAAATCTGAGATCGTGAGAATATCAGACCAGGAATCTCCTGACGCGAAACTGGCAGACCGGAAATCTCGCGACGCGAAACTAGCAGACTTGAAATCTGAGATCGTGAGAATTTTAGACCTGGAATCTCCAGACGCGAAACTGGCAGACCGAAAATCTCGCGACGCGAAACTGGCAGACCAGTAATCTCGCGACGCGAAACTAGCAAATTGGAAATCTCGCGACGCGAAACTAGCAGACTTGAAATCTGAGATCGTGAGAATTTCAGACCAGGAATCTCCCGACGCGAAACTGGCAGACCAGAAATCTCGCGACGCGAAACTAGCAAATTGGAAATCTCGCGACGCGAAACTAGCAGACTTGAAATCTGAAAACGTGAGAATATCAGACCAGAAATCTCCAGACGCGAAACTGGCAGACCGGAAATCTCGCGACGCGAAACTAGCAAATTGGAAATCTCGCGACGCGAAACTAGCAGACTTGAAATCTGAGATCGTGAGAATATCAGACCAGAAATCTCCAGACGCGAAACTGGCAGACCGGAAATCTCGCGACGCGAAACTGGCAGACCAGAAATCTCGCGACGCGAAACTAGCAGACTTGAAATCTGAGATCGTGAGAATATCAGACCAGAAATCTCCAGACGCGAAACTGGCAGACCGGAAATCTCGTGACGCGAAACTAGCAGACTTGAAATCTGAGATCGTGAGAATATCAGACCAGAAATCTCCAGACGCGAAACTGGCAGACTTGAAATCTGAAAACTCGAGAATATCAGACCAGAAATCTCCAGACGCGAAACTGGCAGACCGGAAATCTCGCGACGCGAAACTGGCAGACCAGAAATCTCGCGACGCGAAACTAGCAGACTTGAAATCTGAGATCGTGAGAATATCAGACCAGAAATCTCCAGACGCGAAACTGGCAGACCGGAAATCTCGTGACGCGAAACTAGCAGACTTGAAATCTGAGATCGTGAGAATATCAGACCAGAAATCTCCAGACGCGAAACTGGCAGACCGGAAATCTCGCGACGCGAAACTGGCAGACCAGTAATCTCGCGACGCGAAACTAGCAAATTGGAAATCTCGCGACGCGAAACTAGCAGACTTGAAATCTGAGATCGTGAGAATTTCAGACCAGGAATCTCCCGACGCGAAACTGGCAGACCAGAAATCTCGCGACGCGAAACTAGCAAATTGGAAATCTCGCGACGCGAAACTAGCAGACTTGAAATCTGAAAACGTGAGAATATCAGACCAGAAATCTCCAGACGCGAAACTGGCAGACGTGAAATCTGAAAACGTG
The DNA here is from genome assembly GCA_944452935.1 of Rhogogaster chlorosoma. Classification (NCBI taxonomy): domain Eukaryota; kingdom Metazoa; phylum Arthropoda; class Insecta; order Hymenoptera; family Tenthredinidae; genus Rhogogaster; species Rhogogaster chlorosoma. Next base: position 29,024,479 of record OX101799.1, on the reverse strand, counting down.
AGAATATCAGACCAGAAATCTCCCGACGCGAAACTGGCAGACCGGAAATCTCGCGACGCGAAACTGGCAGACAAGAAATCTCGCGACGCGAAACTAGCAAATTGGAAATCTTGCGACGCGAAACTAGCAGACTTGAAATCTGAAAACGTGAGAATATCAGACCAGAAATCTCCAGGCGCGAAACTGGCAGACCGGAAATCTCGCGACGCGAAACTAGCAAATTGGAAATCTCGCGACGCGAAACTAGCAAATTGGAAATCTCGCGACGCGAAACTAGCAGACTTGAAATCTGAGATCGTGAGAATATCAGACCAGAAATCTCCAGACGCGAAACTGGCAGACCGGAAATCTCGCGACGCGAAACTAGCAGACTTGAAATCTGAGATCGTGAGAATATCAGACCAGAAATCTCCAGACGCGAAACTGGCAGACTTGAAATCTGAAAACGTGAGAATATCAGACCAGAAATCTCCAGACGCGAATCTGGCAGACCGGAAATCTCGCGACGCGAAACTGGCAGACCAGAAATCTCGCGACGCGAAACTAGCAAATTGGAAATCTCGCGACGCGAAACTAGCAGACTTGAAATCTGAGATCGTGAGAATATCAGACTAGGAATCTCCCGACGCGGAACTGGCAGACCGGAAATCTCGCGACGCAAAACTGGCAGACCGGAAATCTCGCGACGCAAAACTGGCAGACCAGAAATCTCGCGACGCGAAACTAGCAGACTTGAAATCTGAGATCGTGAGAATATCAGACTAGGAATCTCCCGACGCGGAACTGGCAGACCGGAAATCTCGCGACGCAAAACTGGCAGACCGGAAATCTCGCGACGCAAAACTGGCAGACCAGAAATCTCGCGACGCGAAACTAGCAGACTTGAAATCTGAGATCGTGAGAATTTTAGACCAGGAATCTCCAGACGCGAAACTGGCAGACGTGAAATCTGAAAACGTGAGAATATCAGACCAGGAATCTCCCGACGCGAAACTGGCAGACCAGAAATCTCGCGACGCGAAACTAGCAAATTGGAAATCTCGCGACGCGAAACTAGCAGACTTGAAATCTGAGATCGTGAGAATATCAGACCAGAAATCTCCAGACGCGAAACTGGCAGACCGGAAATCTGAAAACGTAAGAATATCAGACCAGGAATCTCCTGACGCGAAACTGGCAGACCGGAAATCTCGCGACGCGAAACTGGCAGACCGGAAATCTCGCGACGCGAAACTGGCAGACCGGAAATCTCGTGACGCGAAACTAGCAGACTTGAAATCTGAGATCATGAGAATATCAGACCAGAAATCTCCAGACGCGAAACTGGCAGACCGGAAATCTCGCGACGCGAAACTAGCAGACTTGAAATCTGAGATCGTGAGAATATCAGACCAGAAATCTCCAGACGCGAAACTGGCAGACTTGAAATCTGAAAACGTGAGAATATCAGACCAGGAATCTCCCGACGCGAAACTGGCAGACCGGAAATCTCGCGACGTGAAACTAGCAGACTTGAAATCTGAGATCGTGAGAATATCAGACCAGAAATCTCCAGACTCGAAACTGGCAGACCGGAAATCTCGCGACGCGATACTGGCAGACCAGAAATCTCGCGACGCGAAACTAGCAAATTGGAAATCTCGCGACGCGAAACTAGCAAATTGCCCTGGCGAAAATGAGCTGTACAGGAAACGTGAGAAAGCGTACAGGAAACGTAATTTGGAACAAATTCGCACTCCGGTCACACTTATTTGTTCCAATTTACATTTGCTCCGATATTTTGTACATCTCATTTTCGCCAGGGTGGAAATCTCGCGACGCGAAACTAGCAGACTTGAAATCTGAGATCGTGAGAATATCAGACCAGAAATGTCCAGACGCGAAACTGGCAGACTTGAAATCTGAAAACGTGAGAATATCAGACCAGGAATCTCCCGACGCGAAACTGACAGACCGGAAATCTCGCGACGCGAAACTGGCAGACCAGAAATCTCGCGACGCGAAACTAGCAGACTTGAAATCTGAGATCGTGAGAATATCAGACCAGAAATCTCCAGACGCGAAACTGGCAGACCGGAAATCTCGCGACGCGAAACTAGCAGACTTGAAATCTGAGATCGTGAGAATATCAGACCAGAAATCTCCAGACGCGAAACTGGCAGACTTGAAATCTGAAAACTCGAGAATATCAGACCAGAAATCTCGCGACGCGAAACTAGCAGACTTGAAATCTGAGATCGTGAGAATATCAGACCAGAAATCTCCAGACGCGAAACTGGCAGACCGGAAATCTCGCGACGCGAAACTCGCAGACCTGAAATCTCGCGACGCGATACTAGCAAATTGGAAATCTCGCGACGCCAAACTCGCAGAAATCTTACCAAATGTTACCAAATTTTAATTTTGGTTAATTTTTCACTTCTTATCAGTATTCATTTCATATTTTCATCGCTATCAACCTGCATTTGCACGAAATAGATACTTTTTTCGTTCTTTTTTCAATCTGATCAGAGTCTGGATTAGATTCTAGATTCTGATTCTGATTCTGATTCTGATTCTGTTTTTTTTGTTCTTTTTGTATTTGTGTATTTGTGTATTTGTGTATTTGTGTATTTGTGTATTTGTGTATAGCCGCTCGCGACTGTAGATATTGCCCCCCATTTAGGAGAGCCCCACCTTCAACCCCCCGCACCCCCTCACCAAAAAGGGCCACGATAGGAACGGTGCGATTCGAGACAAAAATTATTTTATTTTTCGCCTACCCCTTAGAGCATATATCTAACCTTTCTCTCTCGAAGCCAGAAGCGTAGCGTGGTTAATTGAGTGCCCGCGTCGGTTCGGTTACGGAGAACAAAACAAAAAAATTTTTTTTTTAATTCAAAAAAAATAACAAAAATTGGAATTTATTTGGGAATTCAAAACAGGACCTTTTCTTAGCAATATTCAGTTCATAATTTCATCACATCAACCTCATTTGCACCAAATAGATACTTTTTCTATAGTATAATATATAATATAATAGATCTGGTGATTATGATTATACCTCCCAGGGTATGAACGGTAGAAATCGCCTATTTTTTAGGGGTGTCTTCCCATCCTCCCCGCGCACCCCTCCACCAAATATTTTACCGTTTTGGAACGGTGCGATTCGAGAAAAAAATTATTTAAAAAAAAAAAATATATATTCAAAATAGGAAGAATTCGACGTGTCCCGTTCGGAAAGGAATACTTCAGAGAATCTGTAAAGAAAGCACTCACTCGCGATAGCGGTTAAGAAGGCACTGACTCGCGCCAGCGGTTAAAAAGGCACTAACTCGCGCTAGCGGTTGAGAAGGCACTGACTCGCGCCAGCGGTTAAGAAGGCACCGACTCGCGATAGCGGTTAAGAAGTAAGACGCCAGCGCTTTATAATTTGATATCTCGCAGCAACGATTCAAAAAGAAGTATGTCGCGATTGAAATTATTTGACAAAATTAAGCAACTACGAAATGGGTGATCGTAAGTAGGTCAGCCAAGATGTCCGTTATATTCCTTTTTGCTTCATAGCTCTGCCTGTTGAGAATAGTAGAATGTATAAGAATGGGTATCGGGAAAATGAAAAAAAAAATTCACCCAGAACGTATAAAAATGGATATCGGGAAAATAAAAGATTAAAATTCGCTCATTTTTTCTTTTTCTAGTTCGTTTATCCCATTATTTTTTCACCGATCGGTCTCTCCGAGAAAAATTAGAGATAAATGTAGCTGACTGTAGGCAAATCATAACACATAACACGAATAATAACAATATGACGTAATTAGTTGTATCACCCTACTTGGAATATAGTAAATAATAATGTTTGATACAATGATATAAATATTACGCACAAATTGAATTTCAAATTGTCGTTTAAAATCCATCACAGTTAAATAGTATTTAATTATAAAGCGCTGGCGTCTTACATCTTAACTGCTATCGCGAGTTAGTGCCTTCTTCGCGGATTCTCCGAGTTATTTCTTCTTTCTGAACGGGACACGTCGCGATTATTAAAGCGCATTGAAGCGAAGAACGTCCAAAAAACGCCTATGGTTAATCTGGAATAATTTCCGTGTAACATTGGAAACGTTATAACTTTGATCGTCGCAACTTTGACATGCTGAAACTTGAAAAATATTGATCGATGTTAATATTATTATTATTATTATTCGATTTACGATTACGATTACGATTCGATCATACATCTTATTGCAAGTACGAGACCCAGACGGAGAGCTATAGAGGCTTGGAAAGAAGAGACTTGGCTTACGCGAGTAGTGTTCGATCGAAGGTCAGCTAGGCTAGGTAAGAGGAGTAGGTATATGTATATATATATGTCGCATTGCCGTGGAAAAGAGTATAAACAGCACTGGAGTTTTAAACAACGTTCCCGATTCCCGGCCAATGTTTATGAAGTCCCAAGTGCGAGGTGCCAAGGGACAAGAGATCGGTCTGCATCGTTGCAGTCGATATCGCACTCGATGAGTGCGTTCTAAGAAGAACCTCCCCCGATGGTGGTGTGTGGTGCATGCACCACGAGTGGGTTGTATCACGTAGAGGCCTATGGGTTTTTGAAGTGGAGACTCAGGGTGTTCGAGGCATTCCTTTTTCTTCATTCTTCATTTCTTCATTCGAAGTCGAGTTCGAATGTAATTTGTTACAATTCAAGGTCAGTTCGGTTATGATTTCTTGTGGTTGCGCTTCTGTTCGGTTATAATTTGTTACGGTTCAAGGTCACTTCGGTTATAAAATAGGCTATGTGTATTGATTCCTTCGTGCATACGTCTCTCTATACCTCTCTATACCTATAATTAACTAAAACTAGCGATTTCCGGAGTTTAATACAAGTTTTGAGAATATTAACACCGCAATTTAATATCAGAGTCGATTAAAGAACAGTGAAAATCATTCGATAATAATAACAGTTATACGTTCAGTGAATAAACTAATTATAAAGAGTGAATACTAAATCTTATTTCATTCATTTAAATATTCAAATATCACCCATCATCCTCCAACCATCAACAACAATCAACAGTCTAGAGAAGCCTGAGGAAGAATCTCAAATCAACTCAAAGGTAAGAATAATTTATATTAATTTAAGGATAAATAATCCTTTCTCGAAATCCTAAAATCATTCAATCAAATCTAAGTAAATATCCAACATGAAGGTAACGATAGAATCTTTTAATATAAAGTCCAATTAAAAGCAGTCAGACGAAAGCTAGCAAGTTAGACGGAAGTAGCAGGAAACAGCGCCGTGTCTAGACCCAATGGCGCCCGGAGCGAACTATTCTACTGCCCCCCCCCCCCCCCCCCCCCTATTTTTTGAATAATGAATTTGAGTTCCCGAAAAACTATTGAAGCTGGACTTGTCCTGCCCTAATTTTGGCGAATTCGGATATGAGGTCATTGTAATCCAAAGACTCACATATTTCCGATTCAATTGAAATCGTTGCCAAACCAACCAAGCGTTCTTGAGGTCTTGATGGTTGAACGCAAATAGTTTTTTATAATTTTGAGTTACTGAAACTGCACTGAACGAGCACGTCCGAACTGTTCCGAACGCGACGCTTCTCGGGATATCCCCGGCCGCTTGCTGGATGCGACGCGGCGCTCACAAGCTGAAAAGCAAGCGAGCGCCCCTTCTTACTCATGTGCACACCAAACGGATAATACTCTTTTTAACACGCTTTTATTATCTTCTAAAATCTCGGTCGCTGTGTAGCGTCTATGCTGAGCGACTCATTTTCACATATCCTAATAATTTTTGTTTTGAAATAATCATCAATTTTTTGTCGGTCAAGTCTCATGGCGCCCCTGACTCTTAGGCGCCCGGAGCGACCGCTCCAGTCGCTCCATGGGTAGAAACGGCGCTGGCAGGAAAGTTAAAAGAGAATAACGACGAAATTCTTTATCAAATAACACTAGATTAATCCGATCCATTGTATTTCAATACTTAATCGATACGGTGAGCCCACTTAACTAATGAGTGAACAGTAGTTAATAGTGGTCATAGTGATAATTCAAGTAGCCGTACTTCGATTAGCTGCTAGGGTTTTTCACCAACGTCCATTCCGACGTCACACAGTGCTGCGCACTGAGCGATGTGATTGGCTGGATGAGTTGGATCTAACAGAAATGGCCAATCACATTGCTTAGTGCGCAGCACTGTGCCGCACAGTGCTCTAGTTGGAAAGCTCCCACAGTCAACATTGCTCAGCTGTCCACATCCACACTGATCCACACATCACCACACATCCCCTCGCTGCCGCCTGGCATCACAAGCGTCTCGAAATTGTGTATCCTAACCTGCAAAAATCTGTGATCTTTATTGGGGCTGATTGGGACTTTTTTTGTATCGGGGTTCACCGCGTGGAGCATTAACTTCCATCGTGGCCGGTATTGCTGGTCAAAATGTCTCTATTACGAAGAAGAACGGTCAATTTAAAGGCCGTTAAAGAGCTGGATGGTTTTCCCAAAATACCTGAGACTTATGTCAAACAATCTGCTGTTGGTGGAACGTGTAAGTAACGTGCATTACTCGTATAGTTTGGGCGATCCAGAAATCTTTAGTCCGACAACTGATTGAATCACTATTCTAAAAGCATATTCCAAAACATAATTGCATGGACACGGTTATCGTTCGATCGTTGTTCATCACACTTGAATGAAGACATACATGTGGTTTGTTCGAGCTAGCTAAACTTTCTACACTTTTCTTACACTTTTTACACTCGCCCAATAGGAGGTATAAATTTCTAGTGAAAAGTGTAAAATCTAGTAAAAGTGTAGAAAGTGTAGTTAGCTCGAACAAACCAACAACCATATAACCGTAACTCTAGTTCAATTTCCCAGTATGCCTATAATCATATTATCATGGAGAGTGTGATGGTGCCTGATAAGTTGTTGGAATTCTTTATTAATTAACTATCAGCCAGCGAGACGCTCGCGTTTTATATACATACATATATTTGCCTACATATGCAATATATGTATACATGTATCTTAGGGTGATCCAAAAGAACTAACCTTTCGAATCTATGGTCTTAAAAGGACCTATTTAATGAGGAAAAAATTCCCTCAATTGGAAAAATTTTTATTTAAATTTTTAGAGGTGTCGGTAGCCGTTTGAAATTTCCCATTTAGATAACACGTAAAAAAATTCTTTTTCATTAAAAATGCTGTAACTATTGAACAGTTTGAGATAAAAAAAAATTCCAGGCATATTCTTGTAGGGCATTAAATTCTCTAAAAAATGACCTCCGAGTTAATTGTCTAGACTCGAAAATTTATATACTTATGGGCTACGAAAGTAAAAAAAAAGTAGAAATAGCCTGCCTATTTAGGACTTTATAATTGGAAATATTCATGCTAAATAAAAAAAACACACTGAAATGAAATAAAATGTGTAGAAAATTTTGATTAAAAACTAGATTTGTCAAAGAGAAGAGAGTTTTAATCCACTTATTTATTTTTTATTGCACAATTCATAGCCCATAAGTATATGAATTTCCGAGCCTAGACAATTAACTCGGAGGACATTTTTGATAGAATTTAATGCCCTACAAGAATATGCCTGGAAATTTTTTTTATCTCAAACGGTTCAATAGTTACAGCATTTTTGATGAAAAAGAATTTTTTTACGTGTTATTTAAATGGGAAATTTCAAACGGCTACCGACACCTCTAAAAATTTGAATAAAAATTTTTCCAATTGTGGGAATTTTTTTCTTAGTAAATAGGTCCTTTTAAGACCATAGATTCGATAGGTTAGTTTTTTTGGATCACCCTAATGTATCTGAATAATAGTAAAATTTTAGTTTCAGTACTCAGCTTTTGTCTGATAGTTTACTTGGCGATAGCGGAGACACAGTATTTCTTAGATAGCCGCCTTCAGTTTAAATTTGAGCCTGACAACGACTTGATAGATGCCAAATTGAAAGTTAACATCGACATAACGGTGGCCATGCCTTGCAGTCGTGTAGGCGCGGATATACTTGATTCTACTAATCAAAACTTGATTGGGTTCGGAACATTGGAGGAGGAAGATACTTGGTGGGAACTGAGCCCGAAGCAACGCTCTCACTTTGATTCTCTCAAGTACATGAACTCGTACCTGAGGGAAGAGTATCATGCTGTTCACGAATTACTTTGGAAATCAAACCAGTTGACCCTTTTCAGCGAAATGCCAAAGCGGTGACCTACTTTCGTATCTCCTCTGTATACCTAATTCAACTTCAATATCTCAGATCTCATGGAAGGGCCAATAGGACGATGACTGACCTATTTCAATATTATAGTTGAAACAAATTTCTTAATCAGAATACAATTGAATCGTCAATAAGTAGGACAATCTGGTGATATAGAGTGTACCAGAGGCAGTTTTTATTATACAGTTAAGAAAGATGTGGCGGCAGACTGTGCTAGCTTTCTGACAAAGTCCTTGCCTAATACCTGAGGAACAATTAAAGAAACACTCGTTTGCGGGCTCGTTAATCCCATATTCATTTCAGATTTATCGTTTTAGAAGTGATTACCCTAACCACACTCCCGATGCTTGTCGTATTTACGGCAGTTTGGATGTGAACAAGGTTGCTGGAAATTTTCACATTACGGCCGGAAAATCACTGTCGCTTCCAAGAGGCCATATTCATATATCTGCATTTATGACGGAACATGACTACAATTTTACGCATAGAATCAACAGATTCTCTTTCGGGGAACCAAGTCCAGGTGTTATACACCCACTTGAGGGAGACGAGAAGATCGCTGACCACAGTGAGTCATATTCTGTACGGCAGATCATCCGCATAGTCATATTATCCTACAGACTCATACGAGATACTTATACGACGAATCCAACAAATCTCACACAATTCCAATCATGATATCCTTCGAGCAATCCCACTCAAATTAATGACTTGCGTTCAAGTACCCAGCAGTATGTGAAATTTTATTTTTTTTGCATAGCAATTGTCTTTTCCAAGTGCAAGGAATTACACGGTTCTTTTTCTTCAATTCTATATGTCTACTATTCTATAACGTTTCGTCTAATATTGACAAACCTTTGACTAATTTTTTATCCTGTTGTGGATGGCGATAGTTTTTTGAATCTTCATGCGGGGCTAGGTTGGCATAGCTTCGCTTCATCAGTTTTTGAACTCTCTCTTTTCGATTTATTTTCTATGATTCAAAATTTCCGGGTAGGAAATTTTTGACTCACCTTTGCAAATTTTTGATTCAACTAATTTGAGCAAAGCCGGTACTAGTGACAATGGTATGCAAATATCTGTTGTTAGAGATTAAAATTTGTTAAACTTACCGTCACATCATTTCCAGATATGATGTTGTACCAATACTTTGTGGAAGTGGTTCCTACTGACGTCAGTACACTGTTACGGACATATAAAACGTATCAATACAGTGTCAAGGATCACCAAAGGCCTGTAGATCATCACAAAGGATCTCATGGGATACCTGGAATTTTCTTCAAGTATGACATGAGTGCTCTGAAAGTGAAAGTCACACAAGAAAGAGACTCATTATTTCGATTCCTGGTTAAACTTTGTGCCACTGTTGGCGGAATTTTTGTTACCAACGGTAAGTCTTTCGAATGGCGATCACTTGGAGTGAATGCACAGCATTTCTTCTAATCTTGTGGCGAACGAAACCAAATTACATGTATGAGCTACTTCATGAATGTCAGGTGTGGTCTTGTACCACAAAATTTAAGACCATTTTTTTTCTATTATCAATGGTTAATATCCATGGAAATGAGGCAAAAATCACCTGGATAGAATTTCTTTTATTGTTAGTCAAATTTCAGGCCAATTTATATGAAGTATATCGATTTTTGTTTGGTGGTTGCCCAGTCTTTGAATGTCACACGTCAAAGGAAATATTTCAAGTTGATGAATGAATGAAAAAAAATCAAATTTGGAATTGCAGAAGAAGATTTAACCATATGTAGTCTGAACTTCCCATTGTATGCGGTACATGAAAATATTACCAATGAAAAGAGCGGAAATTTGCCATCGAAAAATGTATTGAAAAGTTTTCTTTGAGACTAATAACTTCTCGGGTATTCTCAAAAAAAAAAAAAAAAAAAACGTGAAATATCAAAAACGGCGTGAAGTTGTAGTAAAAAAAATTATTGAGGTGGCTTTTGCCTCATTTCGCCGAATTTTACGCATTGATGATAGAAGAAAATAGTCAAAAATTCGCTTGCACATAATGAACTAGGATCCGATAAAAAAATTGAAACTCATGTACTTCTAGCTACACATGGTATTCGCCATGATTATAATAATCGGTAGTAATATCACAAGACCTTGGAAATTATCAGATATTTCCCGATTGCTCTGCGTAGCAATGTGAGGGATTTTTGTTCAAAACTGACCCCGATGGTTGCTTCGCAAGAAAACATGAGGGAAATATCCGATTCATTTCGAAGGTCAAGTGATATTCGACGGATTGTTTTTGGTATTCGGATCTGGGCAAGCAGAGAGCGGTAGGTTAGAAAAAGTTGTACACGATGTTCTCTAACTTTTATCACGGTATTTGACAGTTATTTGGTTATAAGAACAATTGCAAAGCTAGAGATAGATTATCAAAAGCTGGAGGTAAATTACCGATATAATTTCTAATCTGGTTCATTTCACGTCATCAAATACTGCGCTCTGATTGGCCAGAATCCAGATACCAAAAATAATCGTCATAATCATCGGTCATGCGAACCCAAGGGCCAATTTCTAAGGTTCCGATTTGTTACAGGGCTGCTGAATAGTCTGGTGCAGATTTTCTGGAATCTCTTCACATGCAAATTCCTGAATCGTCAAGATCTGCAAGAGGAACAAAAACTAGTCATTTCACCATCCTTGCCCGAAAAGCAATCTTTGAACTCTGTGAATCTACTTACAGCTACTTCCCCTCCAACTTTAGATCTTAGTCTTAATTCGCAATAACGGTGAATCTTGCTGACCCAATGTCGTATGAAGTTTAATTCAAGAGGCCTTGATTGAATACATATTATCTTTATTTGCCATCTTTGACAAATAGGAGAGGTGATATTGGCATCGACCTTAGGAACACTGAGTTTTCAATATTACACAAGTGAATTTGGTGGTCAAAACTCGAAATTGGCAGAGCTGTTAAATAAGTTCACTTTTCGACAAGAGGTATTAAAAGTATATCTTGCCAATGAATTACAAAAGTCATATCATTTGATTTATTGATCAAAAAATTTATCTTATAAAAATTTTGGCTAGTCGGTGATTCATCAGTATAGAGAGTGGGATTGCATCGCCTGCGTCTTTCATCCATGGGTCAAATCACTAGGCTATTTTTCTATAAATACATGGTAATCACAATTGTTATCCGTCTATTCCTACTTTGGAAACCCGATAAAATATTCAACAGTGTTATATGAATTAGTTTCCCACCATCCAAAACTTGTTTCTTCTTACCATTCATACCTAGAAATAAATTATTTTCTGTGGCATCGAAAGTGTAGAGTTATTTCTTTGCTTATGATTTTATTTTACAATATCACATTTTAATGAGAATAATGATCAAACTTTTATGGTGACAAGAACATATTAAGAATAAATAAGAAATACGCAATAGAATCATACTCGTTGTCGACAGTCAAAGCGATTGAATCTATCCAACCGGGCATTGGATCTATTAAGTTCATTAGAAATTAGTCAGGGAATCAATAGACTTGGCTTCAAGGTGTATACGATCGCGAAATTTAATCAACACCCAATAAGCGAACAGAGCTTTCAATGACCGGACTCCATTGTAAATAGACTGGGAAGATAGAATGCACTCCGGTGAATCAGTATACCGGACCATCGTCTAAGTTGTCATCCTCGTCGTCGAAGCCCTCTCCGTTGTCGAAATAACTATTTACATAATCAGTGCCATCATCCATCTCTTCATCTAATTCTTCCTCTTCCTCTTCAGGACGCTCCTCCGGCTCCTTTTCATCGTCATCATTCTCTCCATCTTCATCTTTTCCATCCTCCTCGACATCACTCCGTTGATTATTCTCCTTCTTCTCAAGTTCCTTCAACCTAGACTCGACGTCCATATCTCTCCTCTTCTTTTCAGCAAACATTTTTGTATCCCGTTCGGCATTTCGCTTGCGCCGTTTATAGCTAGGTCTCAGTTCAATCGGTATCACAGACCAGTCGTACTGTTCCTCATAACTCGTCTTGTCGGCTATCATATCTTGGAACCAATCGGAGTAACGCTCGATGTCCTTGTTAACGACTATCGGCTGTACATGAGAGGGGGTATCTCTGAGAAATTCGGCGTAATCTCTCTTGATTTCCAACAGGTAGTTAACCTGACCCGTTATGACGAACGGGGTTGGCTTGTAATCGAGCGGAGGATACTTTGGGGGAGGTTGTAGAACTGGGCCTGGCAATGCCTCTCCTCTTCCAAAACCCAACTGTTCTACATTGATAGACATTGAGGCTTTGCCTCTTCCTCTGCCACGGCCTGCCATCCCGCCGAATTATCCTCAGAACCGGAAGAAGCAGAAGTTCAAATGCTTAGTCCTATAATATTCGCTAGCGATTTTGTATTGATTCGCATTTGTCGGATATCTGCCAGCCATCAACGTTTCACGTGGAAATTGATATTTATGCGTTTTGTTATTATTGATGGGTATTGACTATTGACAACATCGATAAACAAATATGACGCGGACGAGCGGCGACGAAAAAAGTCCGTAGAGATGGATGCTATAGGTAGGAGGCACGGATAGAAGGTTACTTCCAATGACCTTCAGTTAGTTCTATAGGTATAATATGATACTGTATAACGCATGTATGCATGTATGTACATACATATGGAGTAGTACCCACTGCAATTCTCCGCAGTTTCAGCGGAGGCGATTGCACTAACTTGCAGGTTACGTTGCACGCATTGGGGTGAGATTTTGAGCGTGTTCGGAAATGAGCTGACAGTACTGTCAGTACTAGATGTCCGTTCTAAAATACTTTCCAGCATGGCTGTTGCCAGTGAAACGTATCACCATTTCGTTGGACATTGGTCCTAGGGAAGTACTGACTTCCGGCTGTCGAGACTGTCAGCAGCGAGGTAGTGCACAGTCAGTATTGCATATGGCCGCCACCTTACTATATCCAACAGCTGTTTATCTTCTGAAGAGTCGCTACTTTCATCATCCATAATGCCGTGCACAATGATATTAATTATCGCTCGATTTCTCGGATTCATTTCGTTGCTCCGATTTTTACTTGTCGCAAACGTCGCAAACAAATTAGGTTATGGTGCCCGTGCCAAAATATGGCCGCCACTACAGTGCTGAAAGTACTGAAAAATGCGTTCGGATTTAACAGTGGTGGCAGCACTGTCAGTAAAATAGGACGCATATTTTCCAGTAAAACCAGCGTCAGCACTGACAGTACTGTCAGCTCATTTCCGAACACGCTCTTTATGGGCAGGAAGTAGCAGCAGCAGCAGCAAATCACTAAAAGTTACTAGCACTTCCGGTGTGACATCCTCGAGTTAAGGTAATATTTCATGCATGCGGCTGCGGCAACTGTCGCGCGACGAAACCACGCTGACGTCAAGAATTCCGTCGCGTCTATGAAATATGTCAACGATCTGCGAGTTGTAAAAAAAAATAAAAATGAACATAAAAAATTGAAATAGAAATAAAAACAAAATGAAATCATAAAATAAAATCTACTAACCTAGAAATAAATAATCTACTATCCATGACACATACGAACCTTGCTTTTCGCGGTTTATCGACTTCGCCGCGTCCAGAATGGAATTCTGTCGCATTGAAGTTGATCTCGGATCTACTTCAGTGCGACAGAAAGTACTCCACATGCGGCGAAAGTACACTCACCCGCCGTCAATTTTCAACCAAGCAGCGTAGTTTCGTCGCACGACAGTTGCCGCAGCCGCGTGCATGAAATATTACCTTTAAACTAGGGATAGACCAAGGCGCCACCTTTGAATGAAGTTGCCTGGACTACGAGTTAATTACCTCAATGGGTGCTTTCCATTTACATGACTTTTGTGTCGACTCGTGTCAACTCGTGTCGACTCTCGAAAACGAATAAATGGAACATCGTTCAACTTGCATACTCACCATTCTAGCAGAGTCTTCCCGAGTCGACTTGTGTCGCCGACACACGGCGACACAAATCAAATGGAAAGCACTTTAGGCGACACAAGTCGACTTGTGTCGACTTTAGTCAGTAAATGGAAAGCACCCAATGATGATTGTCGCAAGCGACATGTCATAAACCCATGCATGTTTGCCGCTTGACTTCCTATCTGCAGCAGCATGCGACAGTCATACACAATTCTGCCGTAAAGCGCTGCCAGACAGGGTCTTGCATGATCTGAAACTACATGAAATGCTACCGGGGTTGCTCGGCCAACTTTACGTAGATAAAAATAATGACTTTTATTAAAATTACAGGGAATTTCTAATCACCATGATTTTACGTTGGCAATGATGACAAGTGTGAATAAAGTTTGAAAATGTAACCGTAAACGGCATCAGGTATAGGAAAGAATAGTTCCGTTGTTGAGTGAGACCTTCTGTTGGATGGTTTGTATTCAATAAAAATTACACAAAGAGTGATAAAAATCAACTCGATGCCACTAAACGGAGCTAAGAAGCCCGTCCTTCAATGTGAGTAGTTAAACTATCTGCATATTTAGAATATACTCTCATTTTTCATGGCTGATAATATCACGCGTCAATGTCAGTTGCTGGGCACATGTTCAATGTAACATCTTTACAACGCTGATTACTGACCTTCTAATCCTACCTCTAATAAGACTGAAGTAGATACGAAACAATATTAAATACGGAACGAAAAACTGTCTTCGGATCGATTCAGGAATTTTGAAATCAACATATGCGTTACTTAGGTTATTAACCCCGACTGCTTATTTGACACAAACACCTTCTCGAATCTGTAGGAAGAACTGCATTTATTATCGTATTATTATTTTCGAAAATATCCAACGTAGTTTCCAATGAATTACGATATTCGGTGGTTAAAAATGACCAGATTAAGAGAAGATGAAGAAAAAAAAACACGGCTTAAACCTACTTCTTGTTCAAATCATAATTTCTATATATATTCCAGGTGGTGCCGCCAAGAGCAAGATAAATTATAATCAAAGAATGTGCGATGATACCGAAGATAACATCAGAGATCATTCCATTATAACTGGATACGCGCCGGCTCATCCTATCCATTGGAATGCGGTACGATTCCTTCTAGATCCGAACTCTATTATTTTGGCCGGCAGCCTGAAGGGCACGAACAATGTACCCGTATTCGCTCATGGGGATAACAACCGTCTCTTGAACACTACGATTGATCTATCCGGGAGCCCGCAGGGCACGGACAATGTACCCGTATTCGCTCATGCGGATAACTACCGTCTCTTGAACACTACGATTGATCTATCCGGGAGCCCGCAGGGCACGGACAATGTACCCGTATTCGCTCATGGGGATAACAACCGTCTCTTGAACACTACGATTGATCTATCCGGGAGCCTGCAGGGCACGGACAATGTACCCGTATTCGCTCATGCGGATAACTACCGTCTCTTGAACACTACGATTGATCTATCGATGGAAACTAGCACTGGAAATCTATCCTCTATCACTCTCAAGGAGGGGGGAGCTGATAATGATTCAAGGGATGAAAGAGCGCGTGAAATCTCGTATGAAAACGACGAGAATTTATTACCTCATGATGAGAACAGTCCCTTTAATACTGCTTTTAATGAATGAATGGAAACTAGCACTGGAAATCGGTCCGAAAACCCGGATTCTTCCGGCAGTGATTTTTTTACAGATATCAGACTTGTCAAGTTTGAGGGTGAAAGCATTGGATCAGGGTAAAAACTCAGAGCTCGATTACTCTATGGATAAAATATTGGAAAGACATTCCGAGCGGTTTGCCAAAGCCCCGGAAGAATTCACTAAGAAGCTGCTGAATCTGTTGGAAAAGCTTATTCTACATAATTCTAAATCTGAGACTGCAATCCCGGATTGTTCGGGCATAAGCTTGCGCAATATCACAGTAGAGCTTAGAGAAATTTGCAGATATCACGCCAAGAAAATGTCCGACGAATCTATGTCTTACGCTTTAAAGGCTGAAATGTCCCCCGCTAAACCCACAAGTAAATACCTTACCGTATCTTCGTCCAATAAAAGTCCCGCTTTTATACCGCTGGAGGATTTGATCAGGAAAAGCGATCAGCAAATTGCTTCGTTGGAAGACTCAGCACCGGATGAGGCAGAGCAGAGGAATGCTCTGACTACAACTTCGAAGGATTGTCAGGACCACAGTGATTCCATGAGGCTGAAATTCATTGAGAACTTGTCATCGTCTTTGGGAAATGTAGATTCAAAAAAGACATACAACTGTCAAGAAATCGGGCAGATTCTTACCACTGGTATCGTAGAAAAGCGACGCAAATGTTTCGAGGAAGCTATACAGGCTTCTGAAAACAGGGCAAGCAGCGCTGGGACTAAGGGTGCTAAATCATTGGGATTCATGAATAAAAATCAAGCTTTAAGAGAGCCCGAACACAAGGATGCATTCTTTCGTACACTATCAGCTTGCGCGGACTATATCGACCACTTCCAAATCGGTCAGGATTACAAGAATTCAGGGCAGTTGGATTGCATATTGAAATGCTTAGAAGATTCCGAGTCACTAACAGAAAACACAAGAAATTCCACCTCCCTGAAATATGTCGAGGCTGTTATTCTACCCGCTCAAAATCGGGCCAAGTATAGAACCGGACAAGTAGAACAGAGTTCTAGGAAAGTGAATCTGGTATCCATAACGAGTCTCTATTTGCCCGGAATTCCAGGATCTTCTAACAAAGAATCCTCGTCCAAAAGTCCAAAAACGCAATCCCGTCTCTCACCTCATCGTTCCCATATCTCACCTGGTTGCAGGCATTCGCCTGGGTCGCAATCCGCTTCTGTATTATCAAAGAAAATTAAAAGCCATGTTCCGCCGACGAAGAGAAAGGTCATCAGCGGCCAAGCCAGCATCGCATGCATGCGTGCCTCAAACTCAGTGTATAACACCTGAGATTCATGTTTCTAAGAATCAACAGAGCACCTTGTCCTCTAAATCTGAGGCAAAATCTACCCCTCGTCTTAAATCTAACAGCAAGTTGAAGCAGGCAGCTTCAAACTCCCCCGGTCTTGTCGACGCAACGAATACCGCGAAGAGATTCGGAGTACCAAAACTGACGATTACTAGTGCTTCGCCGTTACGTAACTCCGGAAAGAAAACTGAGCAGAGCGAATGACCTGCTCAAAGTCCCAGGCCGAGACTTAATTGTGATACGGTTCAGAGTCCGGTAGGTATGTACATCAGAGGTACGGACCCCAATTTAATCACCAATTTTAAGGGAAAGACCAAGGAAAGAATGCTTACCCCGAGATCGAAGACTCCTAAGTCCAAGTCTGAAGTTGCCTCGCGAATACTGGCAAGATCTCCACGTATGTCACCCAAGCTAACAGAGACTGGTGGATTGAAATTTCCACTCACACCAGCTAGGAGGTACAGGCTAGAGTCCAATATTCTCAACATGGCACTATGCGAAGTAAGGCTTTGTCCCATTTTTGTTTTTATGAGTAAAAATTTGAGCTCGTTGATTGTTATTGTCTGATCTTTGCGCACTAATTTTCTTCCCACTAATTTCCTGGAGAAACATATCGCGTGACATAATACCGTAAGGTCGTAACTGACAAAAATGGCGATTTCAATGCCAAAAAATCTTATAATTTTTCTCCACTCTCATTAACTCAAAAATTGATGAAAACACAGAAATAAACGAAAATTGAAAAATTGAAAATTTAATAACGAATGGTCGTAAGTGTCGGTAGATACGACCTGCTGGCTTTAACTTTTGTTAAATTTACATTTCTTAGAGTCAAAAGGTCGTATCTGCAAATGCAAAATACGGATACGACCTTTTGGCATTACCATATACAAATTTCACGAAACCGAAAGTCAACAGGTCGTGTCTACCTTCAATTGATCAATTATCGAATTTCAATGTTTCTGAACGTATTTTGATGTTTGCTGCATGAATACAAGTAGAACAAGAAAATACGACCTTTTGGCATTAGTCTTATATCAGTGATATGTCTTCATTAACAAACTAACGTTACTAATTCACCGTGATATTTTTCATAATAGAAAATTTGCTCGGGTATATAGAGACGAAGTAAATTCATCTCTTCATATTCTGTCTTCAGTAGTTTATATGACTTCAAGCTACTTTCTGGGTCGTCAATATTTCACGATTGTTCTAGAGTGTTCCTTCGTCAATGATTGGATCAGGAACTACATTTAATTCACCGTTTCCAAAGATCTTCCATAAACCAGCACAGGATGTGAAGATGGTGACAGAAGTACATAGATCCTTGAAAATTTTATGATTTGAGATTTTGATTTTTGTAAAAATAAAAAAGTCTTGATCTACTTCGGCACATGAATCAAGCCCCAATGTTATCGCATCATATTATAAGTCTTAAAAAAAAAAAGACTTCAAAAACCAAATCTATACTTTGCTCTCATTTTTAACTGTTTTGTAAACTTTGTTATGTAATCATTTATTGACCATGCATAGGTACATAGAATCTCCCGTCCCTACGATCCTTAATCAAAACATTGTCATGTAGCACCAGACATGTAGTTGCATAGTAATACAATACGCTTTTATACCTCAGGTCGAAGACAGTCCACCACAAAGACAGGCCCCGAAAGCTTCGGTGAGAGGAACAGAAGAGAAGATGATTTATCGTCACGAAGGTAATTTTAGATGAATTAACGATACTAATTGTTCGTTTTTGTTTTTTTTTGTTTTTTTCCTTTTTTATAGTTATGGATTAATGAAAGAATCAATGAATGATTAATGGTATTGCATTTTTTTTTTTTTTTTTTTTTTTTCAATATTAATGTCTCAACTGATCAAGTCTGAGTTATCTTCATGCATATCTTTGGAGAGGTAGATTCGATATTGCTGTAGTTATTGTTTTCTAGTGATTATGATTACATTTGATGAATAATTTACTTGCAGGTCGTTTGAAATCAGCCACAAAATCGAAAGTAACAAATTTTCAAGCTGATTGAAGTTCAAAGGATAGTCTTGTCCTGCGATTCGGGAGATATATCTTTGTTGCATCAGAGACCAGCAGTGAAATCTGACTACTTGTTTAAAAATTATCTTATTATATTGACTTATTTTTATTATATTGACTTATTTTTATTATATTGACATTTGCATGCCAGTTATCGGAATTTTATGAAATAATTAAATAAGACAAAGAAAAGAAGAGAAAAAGAAAGAGAAGGAGAAAGAGAAAGAGAAAAGCGAAGAGAAAGAAAAAGAAAAGGATTTTATGATACTCTAAAGGACTATACCTGATATGTATATTTAGTTGTCAAACATTCCATGTTATACTTCACATATTTCATTAGATTAATGTGGGAAAGGAGTTTTCGTTATATTAGAATTTATTGGTAAGCATAATAATAGCTTCTCATTTCATTTGTTGAAATCCTACGATTCGAATCATATTTGTTGGACAGTTGTCTCGGATATACACGAAAACGTAACGAATTTTGATGCCTTTTAATATTTTTTACGGATTTCGATTAGAAATGTATAGTTACATCGAGATATTTTGAATAGTTTCACGAGTTGTAAATGAAAATTATCATTTTGTTTAGTCATCGTATCTCGTTACCTCTGAATAACTTTAATCTTACTATTAGTCAGAGTTCACGTTTTGTATAGGTGTGGGGATAAAACAAAACTATACCTATTCAGTGATATGAATTATTGAACTATGATCTGTATTGCTGAAAAAAAAAACGCAAAGAAAAAAGAAACTCCATCTTCCGTACGATAAATGCTACTTTCATATTATATCAGTCTTAAAAGTTTCGAGCCTCCTATGTATAAGAAACAAAGTTATATTTCTATATGCATCAAGATTTGTTGAAAACACTTTGCGAGCCGTAACAATTAGCTATGTAATTATATATTATTGTAATAAATGTTTTCAAATTTTATAAAGTTGTATAGTGATTATGTTTATCTTTCAATAAAGTCAAGAATATACAATGTTTCTATCTTTTATTATTTATTCAGTGAAAACACTCGAGATTTCCATTCTGCATTTTCTATACGTTTACGAAAAAAATGGGCGATATCTGCCAGTACAATTACTGGATTAACATTTAATCTGTCAGGTCTACCATTAATTCTGATATATCTAGGTTATAGACAAATTCGAAGTCGAAATATGGATAGATAATTTCAGTATTGTGAAATATTGGCTGAAAGATTGTTTATAGATACGCAAAAATTTGAATTAAAAAAAAATTTTGTGAAATTTAGGGCCCTCTGATTTGCACCCATATTTTGGCATGGTCCTGATAATTTTTGTTTGGAATCTCAACGCGTAGCGGCGCTGAGATCGACTCAAAAAATGGCCGACGCTATCCAACAGCCTTAAGAGGAAAAAATCTTAAAGCCAAAAGGGCGTATCGTTATACATAAAATTATTATTCATTCTCATTTCAAAATTATTTTGAATAAAGCATTCAAAAAAGATGTCAATCTTGGGAATCTATATGATTCTAAACTTCCAATATCCCGTACAATATTCAATGATTTGACTTATTTTTGTACCTCAGGCACAGTACCAAGGAAATACCATCGATATTTCGAAAGTTTAGTCTTCGACGATGGTAATACATTATAAATTTGCTATTTCATTTTTTTCGCTGAGAATGAATAATAATTTAAAACATAACGATACGCCCTTTTGGCTTTAAATTTTATTTTTCTTAAAGCCAAAAGGGCGTATCTGAAGAAAAATTTTTTTTTCGTTTTTCTTATAGGTTGCTTTCCAGCAACGTGACACAGATGGACTCAGATAGACACAGTTGCGCACGGTGTGTCGGTGCTGTTTGAATGCTATTTGATTCTCTCACGAGCCGGCAGAGTGCACTCTTGTAAAATATAGGAATACAAAATCAGCCCATAAAACTACTCATGCTCCTGAGTTTTTATGCGTGACTTTATTTTCCACGAAAGCAACGATGATCCGAAACGGAATCCAGGGTCAATATTTTATGCGCGCAATGCATACAAGTAAACACATCTGTGGAGACAATTAAAAAATGGAACTAATAATCTTATATAATCTGATAGAAAATCAAGAAACATTTAGATTACAAACCTGCCACGGAGCCCATCGTTCTTAATACTTTGGTTGGTTTTTCCTGCCACTGTCAAAAAATGCGGCGAAGAGATTCAAATACTTTCGGTGATACCACTGAACGAACAAAAAATACTATATTTTGGTTGGCCACCATGATAAATAACCCCGACACACAAAACCAAACTCTCCTTTTAATTGTGTCGAGCTGTGTTGAGCTGTGTTGTTGTTGGAAAGCACCACGACCGACACAGTGTCGCTCTGTGTCGACTGTGTTCGTTGCTGGAAAGCAACCATAGATATCTACGTTTTTAACATTCCCAAGTCGATTGGAGAAAAAAAATTTTTTTTTGGCTCTGCAAAGCCAAAAGGGCGTATCGAAAAATTTCTGTTGAGATACGCCCCTTTGGCTTTAGTAACGCGATATTGTTGCCCACGAATTTTACAATTTATTTTTGTTTTTCGTCCTCTGACTAAAGGGCATAACTACGCAAGTGTAACTGCCGATGGTATTGTCACAACGTTGAAATGCCATACCCTAAATGGAACTAAATGACGTTCCAACAAGCACCGTACACAGTGTCCAAGAGTGTCGACACTGTGTCTATCTGTGTCGAGTAGATGGAAAGCTCCCAGAGACGTGCTGATCCCCCGGCTGAGCGGCTGGAATGTTTTTTTTTTTTTTTTGCAATTTTGAGCGAATCGTGATCCAACAAACGATTTAATTGCCCAATTCGTAACCAACAAACGATTGCGCATCGATTAGAGCAAAAAAAAATGAAAATAAGAAATCAACCGGCTAACTTTTTTCCAAAATTTGTTTTTGATTTATTTAAAAAACTACAATCCAACAAACGATTTTAGTCATCCAACAATCACCAACAAACGACCAACAAACGTTTTGTGGAGTTTTTTTTTTTTTTAATCGGAATTCTTCGGCTAACTTCACGGAGGTGAGGAGCTGTGCTCAATCGCGCCGCAGTGTGTCGTTGCTGGAAAGCACCGCGTGAGACACGGTGTCGCTCTGTGTCGACTGTGTCGGCAGATGGAAAGCTCCTACTATATTGCAACGACTTCACGTATTTGCAGTTGGCAACACTGCCGGGTGAAAGACCAAGAAAGACGTTGGGCGCGAACGTTGTAAACCGCGTACATAAAATGGGTATCATCTGTAGTACGTGACAGTGTACGTATTTAACGTACATCTGTTCGTCATATTCCTCGGTCGCGCTTCTGTGCTTCGAATGCGGGAAGTTTGTTATCATATAGCAAACGCAAAGTACGCAATACTAGTCGACGAACCCTTTTTTGGTGTCCTTTGCCACGAAAATGTTAACGGTCGACGATAGCAGCGGCGGTGTTGGCGAAACTCCTGGTACTTCGAGGCGTGCTCAAAAACGTCTGTTCACTCTGGAAAGTGGTCCAAGCAAGCGAAATCTATTCCGTGATAATCGGAATTCAAGTCCCGGCGGAGGAAATTCCGGCGACGAGTCGGATCTCGGTCCGATGTCCCCTCTGGCGCTTAGCGACGCGACTCCTAGCAGTGCGGCTAATTCCCCTGCCAGACCATTTGACTCTCCGTTGGCCGTACCAGTCCCAGAGCCTCCGGTAAGTCTTGATTCGTTAGATTCAACAATATGGGAAAGAGTGGTGCGTAATGATGGCAGAGGTGAGGCGGACCTCGCTACGTCATCTCCCTTCAGCGTCCTCAGAATGTTGACCAGATCAGCAAGATATTCTCAACATCGCAAGTTATGCCCACCGTCACCAAGTACGGTTCCTGCACCTGTTAGAGAACCCAGCGAGGAAAGAATGCCAACCACACCGAAGCGTCATGGTAGAGATT
Source organism: Rhogogaster chlorosoma (assembly GCA_944452935.1). Lineage (NCBI taxonomy): Eukaryota > Metazoa > Arthropoda > Insecta > Hymenoptera > Tenthredinidae > Rhogogaster > Rhogogaster chlorosoma. The sequence goes on along the minus strand of OX101799.1, from coordinate 29,001,336 downwards.
CACCTTCGAACAAGGCTATCACTGAGACGCCCAAAAGGAGGAGCTTTGGCAGAGAAATTCAAAACGAACCAATCTCTGAATATGAGGTTATAGCTGAAACGCCACAGAAAGAGGATAGCCCCGATAGCAGGTTGATCACCCCTCTGGGCTCTATGAGCAAAGAAGCTGCACTTCCTCGCCTGCATCACAGAAAATCATTGAGCAGTCTGAGTACTGATAGAAATTCTTCACCGGTAGATGGAAAGGAGAACATGTTAAAGCGAACAGCCCATGACCCTGCGGTACTAGCTCATGTAAAATTGTTCAAATCTGACGAGTGTCTATCCATCCCTAAGGCGAGAGCAGCGCTGTTTCAAGAGAGAAAAGACGAATTCAAGCTAAGCACTAAGTCGTTTTACAGCTCTCCGCCCGAATCACTGCAAACACGAGGATTATCTATGAGTGTTGAAAAAGCTGACGTCCGTCGTGGACAAAAGAGACGCAGTTTACCTACAAGAGGGAGTCGTGGGCGTTCAATCAAGAGGCATAGGTACGGAGAGATCAATGCTGGGATTGGTCATAGCATAAGAAGACCCAAATTGAAGAGGCATGTATCAACCGCGGAGGTGTTTAAGAAAGAACACGTCAATGACCTTTCTCCTACTCTGATCGCCACTCAGAACGGTCAGGCTGGTTCCAGTGTTGAAAATATCTCAAGAAATGTTGCTGATGCTTCAGCTGACACGGACCCTGAGACCCCCTCGACAGGGTGCATTTTTCCGTTAACGAACGGGCAAACATTTACCGAGCTCGATCCCGGAAAAAAGTTCTTCAAGACCAACAGGACCCTAGCCAGAAATTCTTTGGCCACTGTTACCGTTAACGATACAATAAAATTACAGGTTTCAAATGGAAAACTAAGGCTAGAACCGCATGAAACGACAAGGCATCGAAACCTACGCAAGAAATTCAGAGGTCCGGATTTAACATTTGATACAGATGATCTCACAGTCGACGATCCCACCTTTGCAATTCCCATCAGTGGGATGGGTGTGGCTAACATTTTGAAAGTATTGGAAGATGATTGGGCTGACGATGAATACGACACGATGGAGCCTTTAACATTTAAACGTAAACATGCAATATCGCCATTGAAGTCTTCAGGCATTCCAACGGGTGTGACCATGTCCCCTGCCAGTGAACTCAGTAGCATGACTTCGGTAATGAATATAAAGGATGCCAGTGGTCTTATCAGCCAAGCCAATTACAATACTAACAATGTCAACAATGCCGATCAAGATGAAGAGACAAAGTTTTATCCTTTGTTCAGTAAAAAGTTTGCTGGGAACAAGAGTCTCATGTAAGTGAATGGAATTTATGTAAGCTACATAAGCAACGGTTGAAATAAATTATCCAATTCTGACCGGATATGAAAATGAATTCTTACCGACTTGATACTTGCACCTGAGCATAATCTGGGATGTGTTTTACTTGCTCCGAATGACGAATAATAATATTGATAAAAAAGATGGAAGATGAGCGTCTTTTTTCTCATGTCATTTTCCTTTACCAAAAGATCACAGGGAAGGACGTAGAATCTAGCATGGCAAGAAAGACTGAGACTCTGGAAATTCTTGAATAAGTCTAGATAAAATGATTGAAAACAGCGATACGTAGTGCACATAATATATCTAGACGATTTATCCTTGGTTGTTTCATTTGACACTCAATTTCCTCTTCTCTCGATACCTGTCGCTTTTAGCTTTCTCTTTCAAACAGTGACAAGTAAATCACACCCATAACAAGTACTCGTCAATCCTGTGCGACCTAAGGTTGCTAAGGATTGGATTCAATGAAATATTTATGTTTCTCTGGTACGTCTACTAACAATAAGGGTTATCCTGTGGGTCACTCATACTACCCGTACTTATATCCTCCAACTCTATGCCTTTTCATATTTCTTAATCCAGGGGGACATCCAAAAAAGTTGGCCGCAGTAACAAAACAGCGGTAGGCTGGCAGTTGCCAATGAAAAGTGGGATCAAAGATGATCAACAGTATCAGTTGGATGTTGGTCAGAAGCGATTCGGTGCCACCGAATGTCCCGGGTGTGGAGTCGTTTATCAGATAGGAGATCCTGACGATGAAAGATCCCATCGCAACTACCATGACAGCATGAAAATATTGAAGTTCTCTGTAAGTATTGCAGAATTTCTCATTTCAGTGACTCAGCTGTTTTACAGTTGATTAGTGCTATTTTGACACATAACCCCGTCAACACGAATTTTGAGTCTGGGTTCTAGATGTCAAATTTTAATTTTTTCCCCGTAACTAATAAAAGACAAAATAGTTTTACAAGATAAAGTTTGCTTTTGCAGCCAGCGGAATACTATTAGAAATTTTAAGAAAATTTATGATTCAGGTTTTTCAGCTGATGAAAAAATGAAACAAATCTTTTTGTAAATTCTGTCGATTAACTTGAATCATTAAATTAGTCAACAAAACAAAAAAAAAAATTTTAAATGATGCCTTTTCCTCTTCGTTATCATTTCTCCCGTGAATATAAAAGCACACTATGAAAGGCGTGTAAACATTTTTTCGTTGATTTGATTCATAACAAGTAGAAAAATCGTGAAGTAAATCCAGGCAGGAAATTTTTTTTTGCTGACCGATGTAATCCATGATTTTTCAAGATTTTGTGTCCATCGCTAAAAATAAATTCAGTCCAGCGAAGAATGAGTAGTTGTCGTAGTAGGGTACAGTTTGCTGCGTTGCATGAAATTTCTTCAAATTTGGAGGAAATATTCTGTATGAATGTAGTTTAGGGCCAAATCAATAATATTTCATGAATCTAATTTTCAGACATGGAAATTTCCATCGTTTTCAAAAAAATGTCTTACAATTAAAACTTTCTATGTCTAAAAATTGAATTCATGAAATATTATTGGTTTGGCCCGAAACTACATTCGTAAAGAATATTTCCTCCAAATTTGATGAAATTTTATACAACGCAGGAACTTGTCCCCTACGGAACTACTCATTCTTCGCTGGACTAAATTTATGTTTAGCGATAGACACAAAATCTTGAGAAAATCATAAATTATGTATCAAAATAGCACTAATCAACTGTAAAAAAATTGAGTCACTAAAATGTTTTCTCCGAGCATAGCAGTGATTTGAAAAAAATTATTTTCAAGATGAGTATACCCCCTCAAAGTGTTGGAGTATTATTGAGGTGTATTTGAACTAAACAATGTAGCCTAGTCAAATCCTATAAAAAAAACTCAAATGTGCTCAAAGAATTGCGTCTGTTTATTATTGAAGTGCACCCTGATAAATGATGTATTATTCAGCGAATACTAGACGAGACTCTTTCCTAACAAGTTTCCATTTGGTCCAAGTATACTATTCAGCACCGAAATATCTACATATACGTATATGGAGAAATAGATGTAAACACTTAATCGCAATTCCCTTCAATTTTTATTTGTCAGAGCAGTCCAGTTATATCCAAAGAATTCTTCGTCCAATAATCTTTCGCATATGCCTCGAAATATTTCAGGGCTGGAAGCAAGAACGTGTCGTCGGCACGGATCCCTATACAGCCAGCAGAATAATTTTGGTGGAACCTGGAGATCCTAAGCACTGCTGGAAGAAAGTATCAGAGATCTTAACAGTTGTTGACAAAGATCTGGGATTGGCAAACTCTAAGCCCTCAGATTATCATAACGACAAGGTAAGTAGATCTGCGCATAATTTTCTTACATGCTGTGAATTCCGTCCACTTCAATCAATATCATTTAATGTTCCATCTTGCAGATCTACCTCTATGTCAGGGAGAAAGAGATCATTGGTGTACTAGTGGCTGAATACGTGACAGCCGGATATCGCATGATACCGGACTTGATAGACGTCGATTGTTGCAGTTTGGAGAGTTCAGCCGTCAAATGTGGAGTCAAAGTCGTCTGGACGACTGTGAGCCGCCGAAGGCAAGGCGTCGCGACAAAGTTGATGGATGTCTTAAGGTGGGCTTTTATACGGTCCCCATATAAGCCCGCGGGGTCAGAATTAATTAGTCATTCCTCAGATTATTGGGTTATCTGACTTGTGGAAGGATTTTAATTCATTCCGCTATATCACGACTGGCTATTCAAATATTTTCGAACTTAGTCCGAAGACATTTTGAGTATTAAACGCTAGAATAGAGCTTAAAAATAACGAAGATGTTAGTTTCGTGTGAATTCCATACTCAAGTTTCCTTGTTTCAAATGTTTACAGGGCCAACTTCTACTTCGGTTATGTCCTCTCTCTGGAGGATATAGCTTTTTCAATACCAACACCGGGAGGCAAAGCTTTCGCTGAAAAGTACACCAATACTCGGTGTTTCAAGGTCTACAATTGAATTCTTGCCTGCATTAGTATAACTGAATCATATAATTGCACCTAACTTATTGAGAAGTCAATTCATTGTTTGACATTTCTTAGAACTGTAATCAGTTGGTATTGACCATCCAGCAACTAAATAAATAAAGTTTACTGCTAATTCGAGTTTCAATATCTGTCATTATGGTTGTTCAAGCATTGAAATCAGTGCACGTGTAATTAATTTCTCTCTATAGTTAATAATCTCTCATTGAGTATTTACCACATTTATTTACTCGTAAACTATTTATACTTCCCTGCCGATATGAATTTTTCATTTTAAACCACTTCAAAATCAAGTGAAATCTATTAGATTCTGTCGATTTCATTTCACGTCTGCTAACTTTGTTCAGAAGCCCGTTATCTACAACTTTACCGTGGAAAAATATGGAGAAGTCTATCCCAAGTCACCCAGCCCGTGACCATCAACATTTTTGATTTCGTCGAATTTTTTTTATCTTTTAGTACCTAATGAAGAGTTTTCTCAAATATTTCGAAATTTTTATCCCAACTGAACTCAACCCCTTAGAAAGTTTTGGATCTTCAGAATATTTCACGCCTAAATTTGTCAATGTCCATAGCTTTCTCAAAAGCAGAGATATCGATGCAAAATTACAGTAGGTCATTCTTTTTGACTTGAATCGTACTTTCATTAATAAAATACAAAATGACATTTCGAATCGATGTTCGTATCGTTATTTTGATTTATAAACGGAAATATCTTTTTTCAAAACTTGAAACAGTGTTATTTTTTTATTTTTTCATTTTTTTTTTACAAAATTCGAGACATATTTTCACACGTCTCCTGATAATCGCAGGATGTGATTTCGATTCCTTCTATGTATATTTATTTACTATTTTTGAGATTGTTTTTCATTTCCTTACAAAATTAGCAGATGTGAAATGAAATCGACAAAACGTAATAGTTTTCACTAGATTTTAGTGCTTTGAAATGAAAAAATTCATAGTTGAGCATTTGTTTATAATTTTTGTATTTTTTGCACGGGGGTTCAAAAGGAAATATAAATTGTTTACGAGTAAATGAATATGATAAATATTCAACGAGAGATTATTACCCGAGGAAATTAATGACGATTGAACTGATTTTAATGCTAGAACCACCTTGAATAAATAGAAGATTCGATATCCCATTCTTGATGTCCATCAATGACAGTCATTACCAGAATAATCTGAAACTTTTGATAAAGCGGTTTGCTGGATGTATAATGTCCTGCGTTACGCACCGGAATAGTCGACTGTCTGTGTCATGGATATCAAATACCACTGAACTCTATATACTAACTGGAAGGCGCATCAGATACAGAAAACATAGCGAGCTCTGAGACGCCTGATAAGCTGCCATTTTAAGTAGGAATTTCGCAGAGCCATTCAGATGCAGGCATTACCAGATAGATGATTTTGAATTTGATTACGCATGGAACGACCGTGCATGAAACAACATAGGAACAACAAACAAAATGCTATGGGATTACGCAAGTATGATTGGTCGCCTCAAATTCCTACTTAAGATGGCAGACTACCACACGCTTCACGTCAATCGCCCGATGCGCCTTCCAGTTATATAGAGTTCAGTGTCAAATACGGGCATCGATCATTGCCTGCTTTTCATTATCCCCGCAGACCCATGTAATTACCGGAAATATACCATGTAAGATCAGAATATAGGTTCTCATTCAAAGATTAAATGTAGACATTAATTCTCGGAGAATCAACGGTTCCAATTTAAAGGACATCCGGAAATGTTTCACGCCCATCATTTAAATGTATGATCCCGTGAATTCTAAATTCTGTTACAAAATCATTCCAACTTTTTCCAATCTGTTTCTTTGGATTACAGAGGCCCAGAAACGTAGGTTCGAGTTCTCAATTACCAGTCGAGATTACCATTCATTTGCCAATTTCCACGTCATTTTCTTATAGCACCCAGGTAATAGCCACTTAACAAAGAATAGGTCGTAGATATGAATCGCCCATCCTCAAAGCGATAGTTTCGTTATTGTTTGAATAAAAAAAGAACGATACACATACGCTTGGAGCGGTCTCATTCATTTTATATGAGTTTATTTCTCAACATAACAGGTATATAAACAAATCTTGTTCAATGAATTCTGAAATTGTGTCTTATCAGTCCAATAGAGTACAAAATGAACTTGGCTTATTCAACTGCTGTCAGCTGTAGGGTACTTAACGGTTCATTAAGAATAAACAAAAAAAATTGAAAAGTTATGAAAGAACCATGTCCCCCAGGTGTTTTAACAATAAACATGTATACGCGTAATCGACTCTGATGTTAATATAAAAATAAGGAATGCATTCATTTGTTAAAATACTACGCGTAATTGGAAGAGCCGAATAAACATTCAGTGTACAAAATTCTGACGTACAATGTTAGTAAACTTGCATTACGAATATAAGGTATTTCGGTGCATTGAGGTATTCGTGTTATCCTCCAACAGAAAACCACTCACCGGCAAGTTGTAGTTACTCACTTTTCATGTCTTTACATACGTTCTTTAAAACCGGAAGGAATGCAAGTTGAATATCAATCAACAGTGCGACGGCTTGTGTTCGTAACGATGATGATGATGATGATAATAATAATAATAATAATAATAGTAATAATAATAGTAATAGTAGTAACAATAACAACTTTCATATAATCCGGGGTAGCAAAATTCTCTCAATCACAGCACGCTTTTGAAGTTTTTCTACGTTTACAGCAAACTATCTCAACGTATCGAACTAACCGAAGAATCGGACCACCTAAATAAGTATCATCCATGAGTGGAGCATACCCCATCTATCAAGCGACTATAAGATAAAGAAGACCAACGTGTATACTAGGGTGGTCGTTAATTTTTCATACATACATGCCACCTCTGGAATCGATAGATGATGATGAGAAAACAATGTCTGAGTTATTTAAGATTTTTGGCTTGATTGGAAAGGGTGCCGAAATCGATTTAAAAGTGGAAAACAAAAGTTGTACGGGAGAAAAAAAAATGTTCTCATCTTTCGAGTAAAAAAAAAAAGAAAACTATTCTTGAATCAATTTGATTTGGTCATAAGAAAATAGTTTTCATTTTGTTTACTTGAAAATTTAGAAAAAAAATTTCCAGAAAAATTTTTATAGAATTTTTTGGAAACGAACTACTTTTTGCTAACCTGATCAAATTTATTCAAAAGTAGTTCTTTTTTTTTTTAATCAACAATTGACCGATTTCTTTCTCCAGTAAAATCCTTCATTTTTTTCCAATTTCAAATCGATTTCGGCACCCTTTCCAATCAAGCTAAAAATCCGAAATAATTTACACATTGTTCTCTCATCATTATTTATGGATTCGAGGGTTGGCAAGTATGTTGAAAATTAACGACCACTCTAGTGTATACCCATACACGTACACAGATATTATACGAATATACTATATACTAGTTATATTAATGTATAAGTAGATACCTCGAAAAATAGGCAGCTAACGTAATACTGTTTCCAGGAACTGACAGAGTATTAAAAAAATAAAAAAATCTTCTTCAAAAAATTACTATCATAATGCTAATAGATTTGTATTCTAATTTCAAGTGTACCATATGCCACGCTTCGGAATACTCGGAATATGGTTTATTTGGCTATAGCTCTTTTACCAACCCCCGCCGCGACTGCCTCTACCACCCCTCCTGTTGCCGCCAAATCCACCGCCACTATTGTCCCTTTCGCCACCCCATCTTCGGTTTCCTCCTCCTCCTCCTCCTCCCCTACCGCCACCATCTCTGGTTCCACCGTGATAACCGCCACCTCCCGCGTCCAACCGCTCACGATCTTTCTCCTGGGCCCGTCTCTCTTTCCATGCCGCGTAACGTTCAGCCATTCTGTGCACCTCCTCGGGTACTTCCTATATAAAGCAGTGCAGTGGATTCGGAAGAATTAGTACAGAACAGTGATTACGTGATCGGCCGTGAAACCGGGAAGAAAATTATCATTCAATTTGACAGAAAGAATTTGGCGTCTGGAGTCTATCGCAACACAACCGTCGAAATCAAATTCAATTTATTACCTGACTAGCTTCCTCAAGGATCCTGATGAGTTCTTTAGCATGTGACCAGTCACTTCGAGTCATCAGACTGATACTTTCTCCCGTGCGCCCAGCGCGTCCCGTTCTGCCAACCCTATGAACGTAATCCTCTATATCCCGCGGAAAATCGTAGTTATATACGTGCCTGTGGAATCGGAGGAATACATGGATTTTAAGAAACAGTACGAGTTCGTGAGATCTGACTCTTGTCTTCATAGCAGCAAGTAAGAATCGAATGGATAAAGCTAAGCTCTCTCACGTGATATCACCGACGTCTATACCCCGGCTGGCTACGTCTGTGGCAATCAGAATTCGTACTTCGCCAGTCTTTATATCCTCCAGCGCCTGTTCCCTGTCGCACTGCTCCCGGCCACCGTGAATACTCTGGCACGCGATACCTTTCAGTGCCAACTCACTGGACAAATCGTCGACTCGTGACTTTTTGCCAACAAATACTATAACTTTGTCGTCTTGGCTCATATTTCGGAAAAAGTCGTACAACTGTGAAAAGATAAACAAACGTCGAATGGTACATCCACAGAATAGGTATTCGGATATTTATTTTTCCAATCATAGTTAGCCTGTTGTAATTTTTTGCTATGGGATTCCTAAATATTGCAAAAACGCAGGGAAGACAACCTCTCCGGGATTCGTTGAAATGATCGTATAAGACATGATTAAATTGTGAGAAATTTGAACCGTCACGAATTACTATACACCCACCATCTCTGTCTTCTCGCTGTCGTCGACTATGAGAATTGTCTGCATCACAGAATGTACTGCGGCCAGATCTAGCGATCCGACACAAACTTGAAGTGGGTCTTTCATATAGGATTGTGCAAGGCGTCTAACCCCAGGTGGCCAAGTTGCACTGTCAAGGGTGAATACATTATAATCAATCAATGACCTACAAGCTGTCTGAATTTCAAAGAATAACGACGGGAATCGCATTCATCATTCGAATATGCATAAAAAAATTCGGTAGACTGACAATGGCAAAGCGTTACCTGGTCATGACAGTTTGGCGATCGGGCCTGATGTCCAAGAGAGTTTTTCTGATTTGTGGTTCGAATCCCAAATCAAGCATACGATCTGCCTCGTCGAGTACGAGGTAAGTGATCGTGGTCACGTCTACGACACCAGCCTGGACCAAATCGTTCAATCGTCCAGGTGTTGCGATTACTATTTCAACTCCGCGAGATACTATATCAACTTGCTCTTTACGACTCCCGCCTCCATACAAGCATACTCTGTGATCGAAAAATATTTTATTGCCTCATTTATAGATTATCCCAGCACAGAACGTATCACGAACAATCATTGGTTCAATATCTGTTCAATGGTGTATAATTCCGTAAAATCAATAAGTTGCTACTTGCGCTTTAATTCCACGATATGTGTACTTCCCAACTTCCTGTTCAATCTGCAAAGCTAATTCTCTAGTGGGTGCCAGTACAAGAACGTTTGGTCCGCCTCGCTGCGATCTCGGAGTTGGTTGTCCTTCTATGTGTATCAGGGCGGGCAGAAGAAATGCAAGGGTTTTACCTAGAAGTGAAACAAAATTAATCATTCAACAGTTGACTGATTTCGTAAGAATAATCCTTTCACATTATCTGGTATCAATTGATAAAAGTCACTCAGAGTTTGGAGTGACTCACAAGTCACAACCTGGCGATCATCTGATACCGGCACTCTAAAACGGGTAAGTGAAAATAGGTAGGTACCTGTGCCAGTCTGTGCAATTCCGATGAGGTCTCTACCGCTAAGAAGAACAGGCCAAGCTTGACACTGAATAGGACTAGGCTTGGCAAATCCCTGTTTTCGAATCTCTTCCAGAATTTCTGGGTAGTCCTGAAAAAGTTGATAACTTTCAAACGGTCCTCTAAAAGTTTACATCAGTCTAGGCAGTTGTATGTACATTAGGGTTCTTCTTATCTGCCCGATTTTCGATTTTCAATTGTGCCGCCCCTTCGTTTGGTTCTAAATAAAAAAAAAAAAATTTGAGCCCAATATGAATGTCCTAACTTGATTTTTACTATCCGCTCTAGTGACGCAAAGTTTTCTGCTTAAAATACACGAGTTTTCTCTATTAAAAGTACTATCGATCCCCGTCGATTCCACATAAAATCAATTTTTTTCGTCAAAGATTAGACGTTTCAGTGGAATAATAACACTAGAAGATAAATATCACGTGTATTTTAAATGGAAAAACTTCGCGTCGTTACAGCGGATAGTAAACATCAAGTTAGGACATTCATACTGGGCTCAAAATTTTTTGTTTACTTATTTAGAAACAAATGTGGGAGCCGCACAATTGAAATTCGAACCACCCTAATGTACATACTCATTAAAACACATTATGGCTAATTGATGCATAAATAAAATTTGCGATTACAAATTCAACCGTATCCACTGCCCACTGTAATGGGAGCGAGATCAAGGTTGGTACGCTTGTTCGAATCTGAGATTTTCCGACATTTTCAATAAATACCAGCAAAATAATACGACACTGTTATCATTCGTGGTTCTCTTAATGACAATGGCCAAGTTTTGTCTGGTTTGGATGAATGCATTTTTTGCACAGGAAATTCCCCAAGACTTCGAAATTCTTGAGGCTTTCATATGATCAACCCTGGAAGTGTTTGACAGATGGAGCCGAAATACCAACCTGAAACGCTTGGTCAAAAGTTTCAACAGGATTCGGTATCGCTGGATCGTCAGCATCCTGAACGTCTTCCTCCTCCTTTTCAAAGACCCGACGAACAGTGATATCGTTGTTCATTTTTCTGATATAAGCCACTTTCTCCTTTGGCATATTAGCGACGTCTGGGGCTTCTCTATAGAAGTTCTTAACCAGAGTGGGACATTTTGCCCATCTTTCTTTTTGAAATTTTTCCTGGTGGGACGAAACGTGTTACAGGGTAATCAAAGAGAAATATTAATTATCTGGAAATATATGCACATTGCACATACTATATTGTTAGGGGAAAAGAGCTTGATTTATTTTCCTCTTTCCCAAATGGAAGTTTCAAATTAAAGTTTTGCTTGGAACAAGTCTTGGTGTGAGTAACAAATTTATGCATTGTGGAGAGTATTTAGTGAAACAACAATAAGAATCTGGCAGGACTTGTTCAAGTACTCGTGTCCAAGGGGAATTTGTTTCAATTATTCTGACTACATACATAATCACTGTTGGCTTTAGACCAGTCGAACTCCGTGTAGTCCTCGTCGTTATTGGCCGAAGAAGCGTTATTTTTAGATGGCGGAGGCGGTGGTGGTTTCTCGCTCAATAAATCATCAATTAATTCCTTAGCCCTTTGCTGTGCTTCCTCAGAGCCAATCAAAGTTATAGGCGCATCCATATCATACTCTTCAGGCTTGCCAATCTGCAAACCAAGTCAGAATAGTGTAATAAAAGGGCAAATGAAAGGAGCTTCCGCTTTCGCTTATAGAAAGCCAAACTGGAAAGAGACGAATTGTTGTTCTGCCAAAACTGGTGTTGGCTGTTGGAAAATGTGGATACTCACGTTAATTCTTGCGCCGCTTTTCTCTTGTAATTCTTTGATCTTGCAACCACCTCTGCCAATAATCTTGCCAACTTTGCTTGGATCTATGAGGATTTCCAGTCCCTGGGGTTTCGCGTTGTTTCTATCATTCCACTCCGTTCTCTGACCAGGAACTCCGCCCCCTCCGGCTTTTCCTTGAGATTCCCTGTTGTTTCTCCAGTTTCCATCATCTGCGTAGGACCGAAATGTGAAAGAATGGATGCAAGATATTATTGTTACCGTGTAACAAACATTGCCAAGAAAGAATCGCAGTGAATCATTTGCATTTCAATGAAGCAGCAGCACTGGTTAAGTGACTCTAACGCTATTTGTGCCAAATCTTGAAGCCCTGAGGCCTTAAATTTCTGATAACTTGATCTAACTATAGCTTTTATATCTTTGGAAAAAATCAGGAAACTTTGAAATAGAAGTTATAGCGGTTGTTTTCCTGTAATATGCAATTCGGGATAAATAATAAACTCATAGTAATTGAATGTTTGAAGGCGAATTATAAGAAATGTCCAATATTAGATGAGAGAATTTGTTATAAAAGTTTTGTTTTGAAAATTAACTCTGCATGACTATACCCTGGGATCTGTGATTGTTTTGTCCTCGGTCTCCATAATTAGATGACCGTCCCCTGCCGCCACGAATATAATTTTGAGTACGTATTGTTTGAGTATTATTCGATGATTCTTCGTCGCTGTTCCATTCATCGAGTACCCTGTGAGTTTGAATGAATGGTGAGCCAAGTCACTTCAGAAAAAAAAAAAAAAAAATACCAGAATAGTTCCAGCATGAAAAAAAGATGATTTGATCACTCAATAATGAAATAGAAAATGCAGGTTTCAATACATGATACAAGATCACTCGTGTATCTGTGAATAATTTTCAATTGTTCGTATCATAGATAGCAATCTAAGCCGGCCACGAGGATTTTCGTCAATGGCAATGAAATGCAGCGCACACGCTTTCTGGCGAGCACGATCTTGAGGTTGGAATATATGCGGTATAACGCAAGTGAGTAAAAATCATATTTTACGGTATTTTTTTGATACGGACTAATGATATTGTTCAGCTGTCGTATACAGTTTTTAGGATACAATGAGCCTGATACTTACTCCATTTGATCTGCAGTTAAGAAATGTTTCTATGAGATGACGGACTCACGGATTGTGGCGTAGCGGTGGAGAATGTGAAACGGAAATTCAAACCAGCTATTAAAAGCGAGACCACACCGCCGACAATCCCCACGAGTTACAAGCTGTTTACACGGCACGATAGAATCGCACCAATCACAGCAATCGCAGACGACTGTCGTTGGACAAACGTTGAACGTATGAAAAGAGCCAAGGTTTGTTTGGAAAAAGACAAAAGCTACACGAGGTTCTCTCTGCTCTCACGCTCTCGTAAGCTGTCTTTTTCTAAGCCTTTCACGTCGCTGGTTAGAAATAGAGACGGATTTGTACGCCTACATACACACGTTTCTCTCCTTCTATGAACCGAACAATATACAAGTATTCACGGAGCTCTCTTTATTATATTAGTACTAAGTACAATAATGTTTGTTAAAATTGTCGTGAGTAGATTCGCTCATGAAAAGGCGCCCTAAGGTTGTATCAGAGACGCGTGACATGCGCTGTGAGCTTGCCAACTGAGGCGCGTGGTTTCAAGCGTGGAAAATCGCTATTTCCAGGTAATGTGTTCTGCATTATGTTCAGTCCACGGTGCGAGCCATCGCTGATATACGTTAATCGTCTGACCAACGTCGAATGCAAGCACTGCTGCAACACCAATCGTCACCGTTGCATTTCCGGTAGCCGATGTAGTAGCACTCGTACGCTATACCTATGGGCTATGCGTGCATGACGACTTTACGGCGGGCACGGGGCGTGATTCAGGTGACGGAGCGGTCGTGGGTGTTCAGGCCAGCGAGTCTGACGGGGCAGTGGGGTGGGAGGGGTTCACCTGTTTCACAACCTGCGTAACGTATCCCTGTCACGTGACCGCGACTCTTTTTGAAACCACTTCCACTCCAACGACCAGTCAAACCGCGCCCAATGAAACAGCAGGAGGTTGCGGGCGAAAGCATCGTCAGGGAACGCGTCATTCGAAGAAGCGATTCAAGGCAGTTTGAGTAGCGTACATCGTACAGGAGACAACTGTATGATAACGAGGACTTGAAACGGAGTGCGCGAGTAATGAAAGTGACTGTTTTTGGAAGTGGGCTGTTTGTAAATGGAAACTTGCCTACGTCCACCCTGAGGATATACTGGATGTAAATAATTATCTTTTAGCTGTGAATTTGTTACGGTTGCTGCATCAGTTATCCATTACAATCTATACCTATGCACTGCATAGTTTCAACTGTGTCGCACGAATTCGGTTGGATATTATAACGGTTGTTGGCCCAAGAATATATTCAAAATGTATATTATATTACCGTGTCGCAACTGTAGTGCCATTCTTTCATGGTGTCTTGTCGTTCCCATCGGTAAATCGCGGAACCTAAATCGTTTGTAAATTTATTATCGTAGACGTAACGTTACCTTCTGACGTCCATGATTCATACCTTATCATTCTCGATTGTTTGGAACAAAAAGGGATGCCCGATGGGAAAGTTAAAGGCAGAACAACGTACAACACAATATTGGAACAAATAAGCTTTTCATTATGCATAATTATAATGAGAATAATAATTGACAAATATTCGCTCTTGATTGAAAAGAACTTTTATTTTCTAAAAAAAGAAGACGCGCACTAGGTATCCATTCGTGTCACGTCAATTCAAGATTAAGTAACCATACTACTTTTGTTACTTCGAAACATTACTATACACGCATCTAGGTAACGTACAGCGGTATACCTGTATTGATCCTTTGTTGTTGCTGCTACGAGATAAATATGAATGTGCCTGCAAGAGTATATTACACGCCGAGTATATTATTGCATACATGATTACTAATGAGTCTAAAAAACACGCACAATGTGCTTTGAATTTTTGTGACGGCAGAAAGAGCGATTGGAGCCCCCTCTTATAATATCTTAATATTATAACCTAAAATCATGTCCCAACTCGTATAAAACTTCATAATGTAATACATTATAACTTACAATTAGTTATCCTGCAGTTACAATACGTGAGCGGAGTAGTTTTCAAGTGTTATACGACATAATATAGGTATATGTAGTGCATACCTATATAAAAATTTAATATAGCTGTGTGACAAAGTTTGACAACTTTAGGAAAAATATAATCATATATATATATATATATATCTACTTATCGAGGTTGGTCCCCTAAAGTGGTTTACAGTTACATATTTCGCCGAGCTTTGAGAACCCATTTGCAAATCTACGATGTATGCTACGCGCGCGTTGGTGATTCTTGTGTGTTTGTGTAAAGCTCGAAGGGCGACGGCCCAGCAAGTCTACTCTACGGAACCTTCGACGATATATTACACCGAGCCGTTCAACAGGGTGACTCCTGATTATGGAGTATCGGGACTTACCGATTTACCCGGCGGTCGGATTACCAGAGGTGAAAAGTTATTGGAGAGGTCGCGGAGTCCGTACATCGTTCGCGAGGATCTCTTCGTTGAACGCGACGGAACCCTCGTGATAGAGCCTGGCGTTGAAATCCGGTTTGCCCCTATGATTGGCATCACGATTCGTGGGGTTATCACTGCTCAGGTAAGATCATTGTCGACTCAATAAAAATACCGCATCCCCGCAACCTTTATATAACCGTATATATTAGTGTTGTTATCTGTAAAGGACATTACTTTCAGCGCTGGGGTTCATGCAAGATCAAAACTTGCCGTTCTATTTATAACGATGAAAAATAGTAATTGTTAGAATCCCATGATCAGCTTGGGCTAAAAATTCGTGAAATGGTTCGCAGTTTGCCACAAAAAAAATGCAAAAAAATCGAAGGGTACATACAGTTTCGAAAACACGATTGAAAACTCAAAATTCAAAAATCTCCATTAAAAACGCGTTAAATATTTTTTTTTGTATTTTTTTCTGTAAAGGCCATCTAGAAACAAAGATTTTGAAAAAAAAAGTTGAATTTCGACCATTAGTAAGAAAGTTATGAGTGTAAAACAAACAAAAACAAGGCGTTTTTGAACCAGTGATCGAAAAAATCTCAAAATTTACCATAAAGCCTCTTTCGAGGGGTACTAACAAATACCAAAAAATTGAGGAAATCAAAAAAAAAGTTTTTCAAAAGGTCCGATTTGGCGTGGAATGCCCCATATATAATCGAGATCTTTATTCGGTATACACGTCGCGTCGTTACAATATCTCCGCTCATGTCGGACTCTAGTTCTCGAGGTGGGGATCAGCTGGAGAGTCTACCTATACTCTTCCTATTTCCTTCCTACTCCCCCAAGTATGAGAAAAATCACAGATGATACGAAAATCGAATCCGGGCACCTATACACGAAAGCCCATCCGTAGGTCATTGATAAGACTTACTTTTACGATTAAAATTCGCATCACTATTTTGTATCTATAGATCTATAACTGACAATACAATGCACGCGAAGTCTGAGAATTCAGTTTAGGTAGGTAGTAAAGACAGTAAATTGTAGATCCTTGGGAGGGAGGGTACGTTATCTGGCGGCAACCGAACTTATCTTATCATTTATCAGCATTATCAACACATGGCACGAGTTTCTCGCGTTTTCGAACATAATGCTTCCGTTATCCGTATTCATCGCACATACATGTACATACATACATACAACATTTGTGATGCCTATAATGATGTACGGTATAGCGGAGGTATAGGTACATAGAGTTCATATATTTATCCTCATTCTTTGGCATACATGCACAATGCACTACACTGATTGTGAGAGAAAAATCGTTGAATGAAACATACTGATTTTGTTGGCTAAAAAATAGCTCCTTTGACCATCATTTTTGTATGAATGAATAAGCCGTAATTACCATAACAAATCTTGGCCATTTGAATCAAACAAATGAGTTATTCGGAACATATATAGTTGATTCGACTACATTTTTCATTACAACTATAGGTTAGTTGTTTCGATAGAAATCGTTCGGTTGAAGTAGAGATGCATGTGTTTGGATGCATGTACATAATTGCATCAACCACATATGCCGTTGTCTTGAATGAATAATATAGTGATTGGATCAACTAAATTTGAATGGGTTGAAACGATTGATATGTATTAGGGTGGCCCAAAAAAAAAAACAATATTTTTTTTCGAATTACCCACGAAAATATGTTAGTTTATCATGTTTTAAGAGCCCCCTCCAAAGCGCAGCTCAAGAAAAAAAATCTTGAGAGGTCGCTCAAGATTTTTAAAAATTTCCAAAAACGTCGAAAATCGACTTTTTTTTTTTTAATTTTTCTCCTTATTTCACTATTTTCTACTATGAAAATGATCAGGATCCTGAAATTTTCAAGTTGATATTTTGATATTTAAAGGTCGCTCAAGATTTTTTTCAGTTTCCAAGTAGAGTACCTTAGACTTTTTTGAGCGACTTCTGAACATGAATATTAATGACCTATTTTTTTTCTTGAAGTTGACGTACTAAAGAATAGAAATAAGGCTAGAGAGATGCAGAAAAAAAAAATTCGAGACGATTTTCAGTATTAAAAAAAAAAGTTATAAATTTCCGTCAATTACATTTTAATAGTGAAAATCGTCTCGAAATTTTTTTTGCAACTCTCCAGCCTTATATCTATTCTTTAGTATGTCAACTTCAAGAAGAAAAAAAAAAGGTCATTAATATTCATGTTCAGAAGTCGCTCGAAAAGGTCTAAGGTACTCTACTTGGAAACTGAAAAAAATCTTGAGCGACCTTTAAATATCAAAATATCAACTTGAAAATTTCAGGATCCTGATCATTTTCATAGTAGAAAATAGTGAAATAAGGAGAAAAAAAAATTAAAAAAAAGAAAAGTCGATTTTCGACGTTTTTGGAAATTTTTAAAAATCTTGAGCGACCTCTTAAGATTTTTTTTCTTGAGCTGCGCTTTGGAGGGGGCTCTTAAAACATGATAAACTAACATATTTTCGTAGGTAATTCGAAAAAAAAAAGTATTGTTTTTTTTCGGGCCACCCTAATATGTATACATTGTATACATATGCATTGATTGTATATGTATATGGTATAATGAAACGTATAGTTGAAGCGACTCAAGTCACCTCATCAATCTAAATGCAGACTTTTTCTGAATGAACACGGTTGAATTGACTAAATATTCATTTTATTTCACACGTGCGATGATTACGAATAGAACAATTGAATTGTCTAATCGGACTACTGCCTGATCATTTCGAAAGATGCGTGAAATGTTTGAATCAACTAAATTAATACTTTGCATGCGAGTATGTGGATCAACTATGAATTCATTTTAAACTAATGGATTACGGCTTTTGAAGCAACTGGATGTATAAAATTGTTGACGTGTAAGAACTCCGAACGAATAGATAAAAATTCAATTAACATATTAGCATTTGGTAGTTTGGCTTATCGTTAGTGGATAGAGCGTGCGACTATAAGTAATATACAGGCGAATACGAGCGAGCGTGAGTTGAAATTCCGTTTTTCTTTGGCATATTGAAAATGCGGTTTCATCTATATGCGTTCGATTATGAATTTATCTGCATGCGTTTAATTATAAGTCGGTGAATTGAATATTGATAATGATTTTCTTTCCAATGACAAAATATTGGGGGAAAAATTTCGACTCTGGTTTGCTTGCTATAACCGAATATTCAGTACGTTCAGCTGCAATTCAGTCAAATGAATAGAACATAACTTTGATTTAATCAGACGTTTGTTCATTTTCATAATGCTACATTTCAACTGACAAAAGATTTATAAAATCAAGGAAATAATACACGTCAGTGAACTGAATATTTTATTCACTTGAATTTCTAATTTTTAAATCGACTACGCATCTATTTGATTAAATCGTTTACAATTTACAATTTGTCTAATCCACTAATATTTTGGTTACATTTATACACAATATGTACTTAATTCACCGCCCGTAACCACCGCGTTTCGTTGGGTCGACAAATTTTTCTTAATCCAACGAATTTTTTCTCTCAATGCACGGTATGCGAGGATACCGGATATACATGTGTCTGTTGTATAGGTACGTGTATACATAGTTATACACACCAACAAGGCGTGCGGGAGTCATGCTATCTGCTTGTGATTCACCTGTTCAGCCCTAGGCGCATACTCGGGCGCATATAATGACGATTCCTACAAACACATGAATCATCGATGATATACTAACTCTTGATTAAATCCGTTTGTATCAGCAGACGCGTGGATAAATGCGTCAGTATATACGTATATTTTGGAAGGTCTGCGGTTGTTATCTAACGGATCTGAGAACCCTGAATAAGTAATATTGATGATATCGATCATTTTCTCGGAGAAATGAATTATTCTTGCGATGCGTATTTCATATATTATAAGACAAGTCCGGGGGAGATGGCCATAGATTTTTTTTGAACTTTATAGTTGGGAAATTACAATGATTGAAACAACATTTCTGACTTTAACGTAAATTTGCATCATGTCTTTATTAGAAAATTAAAAAATATAGAATTTTATAGAGTGTAGAATAATACCATGAAAATGGTAAAAATGTGCGATTTTTTGAAAATCGTATTGTGAGCACAGAAACAGCGAACACAGTCAAAAAGTTTTCGACAGTCAGGATCAAATAAGAAGGATTTTACTTACTTTTTAATATTTTTTCTCGACACTTCTACACTTCTACACTTCTACCGGCTTTGTACACTCGATACGCAGCGATCTCTGTATAGGAAATGCCATATATCGATTAGCGTAAGAAATATCATCGTTGGCCATCTTTCCCGTATGGCCATCATCTCCCCCGGAATTACCCTAGTGTAACACGTGAAAGCTCCCTTATATTATTGTTCGAACTTTGTTGATATTAAAAGGTCAAATTTTAACAGGCGTATTTTTACATCCAAATGAAACTTTTCAACCTGTTTGGACAAAAAAAATTTCATTCCAATACTGGTGTGGAAAATTGATGACGTATGCATGGGAGAAAACTCAATTTCTTCCACTAGTGGGAGAAATGCCACCTATCGAGTCTCTCAACTCGCTCCGAACCCGTATTTCCATCGCGGTAATTCGAAGAAGTATATTATTCGCGGGAATCGCCAACTTGGGTGCAACAAACAATATGCATTGCGAAAAGGCGGTACCGAAAATTCCGTGATACTCGTTGAAATTACTTTTCTGATAAAGGGAAGGGCGCGAAGAAAGTGCAATAAGGCACGTGTCGTGCGTGAAGATAAGTTGAGCTGATCAAACAAGCAGCTTATACAGGGTGGGGCATTTATAGTGAGCCGGTCAATTTTCTCCCAAACGAAGCGAAATATATGAAAAAATGTTTCAAACAATAGTTTCAGGGTCTCAAAGCGGATACAAGATGGCATTTTTGAACTTTTTCCAAACTCGCAGTATCAAAGTCATTTGAAGGTCGACTTTAGTTTTTCAAATGAAAACCTATATTTTTTTTTTGCAGATCCGTGTTTTGCATGAAGAAACCAAAAACTTTCATTCAAAACATTTTTTTTTTTACTTCAATTTTTCACGGTACCTACTTCTTTTAAATTTTTCTTATCTTATCCTTTTAATTTTCAGAACCGCGTTCTACATGAATAAATAGGAAACTTTTGTCCGAAACTTTTTTTTTTGAAAATGTCCGCTCTTCATGCGGTACTTGTGGTTCTCAATGTGATTTTTTCTTTGCCAAATTCGTCCTGACTTCAGTTTAAATTGAAATCAAAATTCATACAAACAATGAAATAATAATAATATAATAAAATTTATTGATGAAAAATAATTTTTTTTGAATTTTAAATTTGAATTTTCAAAGAAAAAAACGAAAATACCATGAAAAATTGTGATTTGAACAAAAATGTTTGGAACCGAAATTTTTTTATTTTTTTCGTGCAGAACACGATGCTAAAAAAAAAAAAAAAAAAACCTAGGTTTCTGTTCAAAAAACCGACAATGATCCTCAAACGACCTTGATACTTCGACGTTGGAGAAAATTCAAAAACGCTATCTTGTGTTCCCCTTGAAACCACAAAACTCGTGTCCGAAACATTTTTCCATATCTCGCTTCCTTATGGGGGGTAAATTGCCCGGGTCACTATTCTATACCATAGGGAAGCGCGGATAGCCCTTTCGACAACGAAAACCTGCAGAGGATGAATAATAGTATATTGTGCAACGAGTGCGGGAAGAAAACTTCATTCGATACTCTTTTCAATTGCCACAATTTGGTAGATGGCACTTCTCCCATATTATTTACTTCTCCCACTAGTGGACGAAATTGGGTTTTCTCCGCGCAACAAACATTTCTCCGGTATACTTCTCCCGCGCATACGTCATCAGTTGAGGAATGGTCCTCTCTCAATGAGCCTCCGAAGAAGACGGATTGTATAGTTCGAACCCCGCTTAGGGAGCCTCATACGTAGTGAAAATTTACCAAATGCCAAGCCGCTGGATGCCACGCTGGTTATCTGACCGCAGTGCAGGACGAACTATAAAAACCTACTCTGATTCTGTCATGTTTTTCAATAACGATTTGACAGTGAGGCACTTACACAATCGCGGGCGAGCGTCAGGTATGCATATATCCAATAGGTATACACAGGGCATACTCTAGCTTCCGTGCGCGGAATCACGGAGATTAAAGTTACCATATGTATAGTTTCCGAATCCCGCACAATCCGATCGTGTTACAGCCTACAGGTGAAGAATATATTGGGTTACTAAATTAACGCACCAGGCTACTTGGGATAGGTATATTTTTCAGTAAATTATGGGTGTAAAGTATATTTGACATTTATTATATGACTATACCGCACGTCGCAACAGGAAACAGGGAGCGTATACCTACATATAATATAATTTGAATGGGATATTCAGGGATGGGCTCGATCTGTTAAATATTATAGGTACCTAATACATGCGACATGCTGGAGTACGCGTGTAAATCATTTAGACGTACGTATTTGACATTCGTTCAGAATCTAACATGGCGGATACAAGGGGAGAAAATCAAATCCGATTATATGCGTAATTTGATGCCGAGTCAGATCAGGTATGTGACATAATGTAACAAAATATCATAGGGTGTATAGGAACACGTATACCTATACATATAAGAGGATGGTTGGACCGTCGGACGTTGGTTCATTTCAAGAGACTAGGTGATGAAATTATAATTTGGCTCTTCACCTTGCACTCTGTTTATTCATTTCCGTATTGTATTGCAGAATTCATGACTGGAGTGAAACATTTTCACCGATTTTCACCTACACCTGGAAATTGGGTGAGCTGACTTCGAAATAGCGTACATATAACAATTCTTATTCATTCTGCAGGAATGAATAACATGGGTATAGCTATACGTATACTAGAGGTCTGATGTGTATTCCACAGTCAATTATAATCTTGCGGTGCTTTAACTATACCTTATGTGTTACATATCGTACTACAGGCTCAATGCCTCTATAGTAGGGTGTCCGTTATTTACCAAGTTGTTTTTTTTCTCTGCAACACCCTCTAAATTTTTAGTGTATTACCTAAAAAAAAAAATATCAGACCAAAATAAACCCTTAAGCCTAGAACCCTGAACATGGGCCGTTGGCGTTCTCGGCGTTTTGCGTTTATGGACCATTTTGTGACCTCGGCTACTTTTCAACGATAAATTTTACAATTTCCAAATTGAGTTGATAATATGACTATTGGTTGATTATTAATTCAAACCTCATAGAACACCCAGGAATTTTTTCACATTTTTTCTCATACAATAATATAGTTAAAATAAGCGATGGACATAAACGACCCATGTGCAGAGTTTTCGGGTGCTGAAAACAACGACGGGGTTCTAGGATTAATGTTCATATTAAACCCTCCCCCAAAGACGATACATTTCCCGTTTAAATGCATAACACGGGATTTTACCAATCTTTACATTTAATTTATTTTCTTCCTAACAAGTAAATATATAGGAATGAAAGACATATATATATTTTCGTAGGAAATCGAACGCTCTACAAAAAAGATCTGTTATGATTTTTCGATAAATTCACTCCTTTCAACGTTATTCAAGGTTAAAGTTGAACTTATAGTGAATTTTCACATTTTTTTACTTTGGCGGCAAAATTATCATTATTTAGATAAAAATTAATTGTTGATTTCGAAAAATATCTGATTTTGACTGCATTATAGCAAAAATAATTGAGGCAAAATTTCGATAAATGGAAAATAATGTGACTAACAAGCACATTTTATTGCTAGTATAATCAATCGGAATTTTGAACACATCGGTAAGGCGTAAACATTATAATAATATTATCGTAAATTGATACGCATTTCTGCAAATAATAACGTTTTTATTCATTTATATCATTTCCAACGACCTCTCGTAATTTCAAAGCGTTTCAAATTCTTACGCCTTACCGATATTTTCAAAATTCCGATTGATTATACTAGAATGCACTTGTTAGTCACATTATTTTTCATTTGTCGGAATTTTTTCTCAATAATTTTTGCGATAAAACAGTCAGAATCAGAGATTTTTCGAAATGAACAATTAATGTCTATCTAAATATTGATGATTTTGCCGTCAAAGTAGAAGAATGTAAAATTTTACTATAGAAAAAAGAAAAAAGAGAAAAAAATTAAATGTAAAAAGTGGAGAAATCCCGTGTTATTTAAACGGGAAATGAATGTATCGTCTTTAAGGCAGGGTTTAATATGAATATTAGGGGCTTATCTTGGTCTGATATTTTTCTTTCAGGTCATACACTAAATGTTTAGGGGGCGATAGAGAAAAAGCCAACTTGGTGAATAACGGACACCCTACTCTATAGGTATATTATATTACTACAATACAAAATCTGGTATACGCGCTTCGTCTCTACGACTTCCCTGCAGGCGTTCCACGTTCCGCGTTTCGAGGATAGTGGCAAGGGGCTTCAGGTTTCGGGCCAGTGATCCCTTGTATATATATACAGTTCTCATTGCGGTTCTCGGCGGTTCCCGAAGTCTGAAAACGGTGTAGCCTGATGGATATGACTTATACCATATATATCTATGAAAATAAAGAGGCCGGGGCAAAAATCACTTTAGTTCATTTTTCATCAAGAACGAGTTAGCGATAGCATTGCAGCGTTTGAGGGTGATTTTAGAAGTTACCGCTAACGAGCCCGAGTATAATTTTTTTTATCGCCAGATATGCGTCTTTATTGACATTATGGAAATACTTATAGTGATTAATCAAAAACGAATCGACCAATTTTGATTTGCTTCACGCCGAAAGATAGCATTTCCGAAGAACTTCACTTTGATGTGTCACAAGAGGCCGGGGGCTATTTAAAATTATGAAGTTGCGGTAGCTCGGGGCGAGAGGGTTGGAGCGTCCCTTATCACCGAATACCGAGATATGGTTTCACCTCGATACCTTTTAACCTATTGCTAACCCTGAGATAGAGAACGCGTGTTTTATTTGAATAGTTGCTAGTTAGCAGCTGATTCCCAAGCCATACACTTTATCGAACAACATTTGTACTTTTCAAAAACATTAACCAATGCGACTCGTATAGAGCTCTTAGTCTGCTTTAGAGTATATACATTTAAGGTGAAACCTTCTGCAGTTTTAGAGTGGTTATAATAGGGAAGAAAAATAATTAATTCAATACTGTCACAATTCCAAGCCTTTTGCACTATACATATAGAGAGCTACACTAACTGATAGCTGATAAGCTAGAGGCCACCGAGCGCCGGATGAGTCAACGGCTGCAAACTGGCTTTGACTTCCCTTCGCTGTATACGGATGCACGCACACCGAAACGCAAGCGTGGAAGCTGTGATCGCTGTATGCATGTACAGCCCCTGTAGTCACGCTCACTGCGTCAGGTCCTAAGCAGCATATTCTTGTGCCACACATTCATACCAATAGTTTTGTGCTGTTGTGCATAATATAAGCTATACACGTCGACGGTTATTCTGTATGAATGCATTTAAGCAACGGTTGTTTGTTTCGGGTATTTTCTTAGCCACTGTCTCATTGTGCAGCACACTAGTTGGTCGACTCATGCGTATTCGGCCAACTAAGCATAGGCACTTTCAAATCATAATCACCCGGTCATTATTCGCGATTTTTTATTTTATGATAAAAAAGTATACCGAATCAACGAAATGGCACACTGCGCTGCCGAAATACTTCTTACCGAAAAAAATATCTATCAGATTGCAGTCGCCAAGAAATGGTGCACATCTTCTTGGTATATCAATCCACGTATAATACGTATAATATTTCGACGGGTAGTCCAAATATTCCCAATTGATTATCAAATACATAGACATTCATTCATAATCATTACACATGTTGTATAATATATACATGTAACTGGTAGGCATTATTTGAGACAGTTTTCGTTTTCGTATATGGTATATGGTATACGTGTAGGATAAATGACATAGGAACCGCGTCGGAAAACTATAAATTCCGAAAAGCAATAACTCTTTTATGGAGCTTATAATCGATTTTCACGCATACCCTGCAAGTCGACGGAACTCGCGGCACTGTGGTATAGACCGATTAAATTGCAAGGAGTCGTGGGCTGAGCTTTCAACAATTAATCCTAATTGTTTGAAGTGGCCACCGACGTATACTAATAGTACGCGGCCGGTATTCTTACACAATATATGCCTACGCACTTGTTAGACAATCCTCACTTACACCTATATCAACGTATTCTGCAGCACCGGCAGCTATTGGCATTGTCAATTACCCATGAATACAAATATAAATAAAACAGAGAACTCACCAATATATAGTGTATGTATGGCAGAGTGTTTCTTCTTTGGACTTGTTTCGGATTTTGATTCTTAAGCCCCCTCAACCCATTCGATATACTTTACTGGTACAGGTAGGTACTATCAAGTGGCCAATACTTTCACCAAATAATGGTGGTCCGAACGATCTGCTTCTATCAACACTATCGGATATACATATACATATACATATCAAAAGTCTTGAACCAAATCGCTTCGCAATTAGCGACCCAGCGTTGCACCAAACCTGATTACATTGGCCTTTCTGAACGGCTAGACCTTTATCAACTCTCTCACGACACTGTTTTATGGTATAGCAGGTAATAGTCTGTACACGGTGTGAAAAATGATGTGTCGTCGTTTTACCCGATGATTTTTCAGACCAAGATCAGTAAAAATCTTGAAAAATATACCACCGCAAAATTAATCTTGACCTCGATTTGGAAGATCAGATGGGGTCAAAAAATGTTTTCATTCTGAAATATTCTACTCGTCCAGAGGAACGAAAATCTCTGAGAAACCACGGGTCGCAAACAACCCGTTCTCGTAGAAAACTGCTTCAGAAATGGAAAAATCAATATGTATAGAATGAGACTGGGAATTAGAAAAAAATCACAAATCAACATTCCACCTAATCGTGAAATTATTCAGTGAATTCTCGTCATCTGTCAGTTTAACAAACGGATTTTTGAGGCCCTATGATGGAATGCCGTTTTGTAATTTTATTAAATCTTATCAATTTTTTTTTTTCTTTTATGTTCAAAGGCCGTTTTTAGTTTTCTACGACAACGGATTGCCTAGCGACCCATGGTTTCTCGGAGTCTTTTGCTCATCTCGACGAGTAGAATTTATCCGAATCATAAAATTTTTCGATCGTATCTGAACTTTAAAATCGAGATCAAGATCAATTTCGCGTGGGCATATTTGTCAAGGTCTTTACCGATCTCGACATGGAGGATGATTGGGCAAAACGAAGACACATAATTTTTTTACACTATGTACTTATTAATAATCTATGGACGCGGAGCAACACGTACGGACTATTGAAAGAAAATTTATTGCCATATCAGATCTTGGAAAGATATTTATTATCGATATGAATATAGAAAAAATTCGCGATCAATAATAAGAAGAGGGACTTGATTTAACGCGTGATCGTCGGTATGCGACGCGGAGCAACACGTACGGACTATTGAAAGAAAATTTATTGCCATATCAGATCTTGGAAAGATATTTATTATCGATATGAATATAGAAAAAATTCGCGATCAATAATAAGAAGAGGGACTTGATTTAACGCGTGATCGTCGGTATGCGACTCGTCATCATTACGATACCTATATCACTTCGGAATTACGTACACCTATACCCCCATGCTTATAGAAGATGACGATGCTAGAACTTGGTTAAATTTCGTCGTTAGGTATTATCCATGGTGTTGATGCTACATTTCTGTACCATTGTATTTATATGTAGACATATAGCTACATATTGCTATACCGCGGTATAAAGTAGGTATACAGTTCCAGGGAGTCGACTTCCGGCAAGCAATAATTATTGCTCTGCTCTCCTAATTTTCTAATTGACTTCGAGAGTTGCCCTCTCGCCAGTGCCCCACAAACGACATAAAGGCAGTGCCAAGGATTAGATGAACCAGCTGATTGTGGGTGTGAAGAGCGCAGTGCTGCCGACGAGTCAAAAAGGCCACGCGACAGGTCAATGGGGGGTGACCCTATGAGGTTGAGTCCTGCAACTCATCATCATTGGACTGGTGGTCAGAGAGTTGAGACCGGGGTCAACCAATTCACTTGACCTAAGACTGCAGGGGACCGCCGCCACTTTTATATACATACATATATATATATATTGCATATACCCTACAAAATGTATAATACTCACATATATAGATAGAACTGCACCGGGTTTGCACTGGTACTGTGGATTTGGCTGAACCGTTTCTATGTATAGGTGTAGAATAATATAGTAGGTACTGAAAAAAAAATATATATTCCTGCGAGAATTCAAAATTGATCGTGGCAATTCTTTCATTTGGTGTACGGGGAAGAGAAATACATATATCTTCGTACCGCGAGAGTCAATTCATGCTCACGTAATTTTCTGGTACTTTTGATTTTTTGATTTTTCATTCGGAATCTTGTGAAGCCAGCCCGTGTTATATACCTATATACCTACTAAAGTTCGCTCACAATACGTATTGCCGGGCTGTTGCACTTTAGTTACAATTTTTATCTCAGGGCACTCTCGAAGAGCCGATTGTACTGACCAGCGCCGAACAGCAGTCCAGCCGTCCCGAGCCTAGGTCTATCCGACTGGTCGACGGGCCGAGCCCTCTGGAGGGACGACTGCAGCTTCTTCATCAGGGCGAGTGGCGAGCCGTCTGCACCAACTCTCGCAAGTATGTTCGCTGATGATCGTCGAAGATAAGATCTACTATTTCTCCTCTTTACACTTTATACGCGTCTAATAATCAAACACTTTCCTTTATCCCAAGTCAGCGTATAAATCATGGTGGCAGGAAAAAAAAGGAATTTCAAACGTGGTCAGGGAAGAAACAGAGATAGCTAAAAATCTGATGAATGACTGAAAAGCAAATTCAAAAATTCACTTTCCTCGTCATGTTATTGGAAAAAAAATTTCATTGAAAAAAAAAACAACATTGTTGAATTGCCTGATGAGTCTACATTAAAATAAAATGAAGGATTTGGAGGTATTGATTCGTAGCACTAATGAAGACAATAAGAACTTAAGTCAGGGAAAAGTCAAAGAAGTGGCCACCATGATAGATATACCAATATCGCATCTATTCATGCGTGATGCATAGGCGTATAGATTGTGATAAAGTCACTATTCGCACTTTCTGATCTTCACTAATAACTCTACGTATATATTATATACATAATATGTAGAGGATGTGACACGATTCTTTGAATCCTGCAATAGACAGACAGACAGACAGACAGACAGACCTGCATCATTATATCGAGATGAATATATTCGCCATATGGGGTCGTTCATAAACCACGTAGCCGGATTTTGGCCACTTTTGACCCCCCCCCTCCCCCCATGTAGTCTATCGTAGCTTCTTCCCAGGACCCCCCCCCCCCCCCCCAGAAAACACGTGGTT
The DNA here is from genome assembly GCA_944452935.1 of Rhogogaster chlorosoma. Taxonomy (NCBI): domain Eukaryota; kingdom Metazoa; phylum Arthropoda; class Insecta; order Hymenoptera; family Tenthredinidae; genus Rhogogaster; species Rhogogaster chlorosoma. The sequence goes on along the minus strand of OX101799.1, from coordinate 28,972,252 downwards.
TTTTTTAAAAGAAAAATTACGAACAAAATTATTTATTATAACACAAGTCTTACATTTTTTTAATATCAATTGAAACCATCAGATTCAATAAAAGGCGAAACGAGTCATGCATGCAAATCATTTTAAGGGTGTATTTCAATTTATGAAAAAAAAAATTTTTGTTGCCATTCGACTTTAAATTGTTCAAAACGCCAAGATTTGTAAAAAAAAATTTCTTTGATAAATTGAAATACGCCTTTTTAGCATTAGGGACGCGACATAATAAACTACGTGTCGCAGACCAAGACCCCCCCTCCCCCCCACGTGGCTTATCGTAGTCTTTCAATGGACCCCCCCCCCCCCCCCCTCCCCTAAACTGGCTACGTGGTTTATGAACGACTCCTATAGGCGAAATACGTATTTACATAATATTTCGGGTTTCAGTTGGACACGGGCAGATCTGGAGACGGCGTGTCGGGAATTAGGATTGCAAGGAGGTGGATGGCGCGGGTGGTTGGATAGACAGTGGCCAGCGAGACCTCGGCTCCTTTATGAGCAGCCCGGGTGCCGCGGCACCGAGTCATCCCTGCAAAATTGCGACCAGTGGTCTAACAGACAGCTAGGTGGCGGTGTTTGCGGTAAGATGTGTTTGATCTGTATAGTTGTATACATTAGGTATATATATATATATATATATATATATATATATATATACGTCTGGCATACAATTTGCGTGTTGCACGGTCTCACATATCGTGTTATATTTATGTGTTACTTCAAGCCCAAATGAGATTTACCTGGGCGAAACTACAAGATACATGATGGCACCTCGCCCTCATCTGCATTCTTCGGATTGAGATAATTGTATCCCTTCTCGAGGTGTACTGCATGTTATGAATGATTTTAGATTATCACCCGGACCTTGCGATATCGTGCCTGCCGCGACATGACGGCGGCATCCAGGCCGTCAAACATTGGCGCGGTGTCAGGTTCGAGGGTGGCCTTTACGACAAGCCACTCATACAAGAAAACACCATGTACGTGCACAGGTCTAGGTCGATTCTCAGACACGTCGATATCAAGTGAGTAAATGCTACAATAATCGATAGTTGTGGACATTTCTTGTGCACACGCCTATGACACAACTAACATTAAAATATGTATGTATATCTTATAGTTTCCGTGAATCTACTATATGTATAAGTATATATATGTACATGGGTATACACTATACAGGGTGGTCTTCTTTAATCGCCCCAGGCAAATATCTCAAAAACTAAAAGTGATACAAGAAGAAGTTTCATGCAAAATGTGAAGGGTTTCGAGAGGGAAAGATGATGCTGGTATCTGTTGACTTACGGATCTCGTCACTTCCAAGATTTCGCAAGCAGCCCCGGATCTTAGATAGGGAACACATATTTCGGTTAGTGGCAGTTGATAGCGCGATCAAAGACTAATTCAAATATGCAAAACCAAAAATTTTTTTCAAATTATTTGCAAAAAAGTTTCCGCAAAAAAAATGTTCGTCAAATGTTTGCAAAAAATGTTTTTCATGATTTTTTTGGTCGTTTAGTATTTGATTTAGTCTTTGCTAGAGATAGAAAAAAAATTATGAAAATTTTTGTTTACGAATTTGTTTTTGCGAAAATTTTTTATGCAAAAAATTTGAAATTTTTTTTCCTGCATGTTTGAATTGGTCTTTGATCTCGCTATCAACTGCTACTCACCAAAATATGTGTTCCCTATCTAAAATCCGGAGCTGCTTGCGAAATCTCGGAAGTAGCAAGATCCGCAAGTCAACAGATATCAGCATTATCTTTCCCCCTCGTAACCCTTTGAGTTTAGTATGAAACTTTTTATTGTATCACTGTTAGTTTTTGAGATATTTTCTTGGGACAATTAAAAAAGACCACCCTGTGTATGTGTGTATGTGGTACACATACCTATATCTACAATCTACATTAATCAAGGTGATGTGAGCCTGAGGCATCGCGGAATAATACATTATCGAAGGGAAGGGGGGTGTAATGCAACTTACAGGCCTTGTTTCGAGGGCGTCAGTAGAATAATGAATTTATTTTCAATTCAGATACGCGGGTACTGGCCGGGAGTACAATACGACGTCTGCTCTTCACGTCGAAGGTGTCCCACCTCGTATGGAGTCACTGTCAATTCTTCACTCGGCGTATAACGGTTTGAATGTCACATCTCCGACTGGTCCAACAATCATCACGAATTGTACCATACGTGACAACAAGGGTGAGCCTCTAGCATACCGTACAAATAAGGTGTCTGAAAACTCGCGGGACAGTCGTTTTTCTCTGAAAATACGAATCACAAAAAAGAATGACATTTTTTGAAACCATAAACTCTTGTTTCAAACATTTTTTTGTGCGATGCATATTTTTAGAGAAAAACAACTGTCCCGCGAGTCATGGAACACCCTGTACATATTTTTTTTACATACATTATTATATGCTGCTGTACGAAAGTATTAAATTATATTTATTTCCTGAATTTTGTCTGACGCGTCATTCCAGGATACGGTATTTACGTGAACAGCTCGACAGGACTTACATTAGTCGAAAATTGCATGGTGCTTGACAACGGGGCAGACGGAATAAAATATGTGCATCATGACGAGAAACCGAATGAAAAACTGGATCGAACCGATAATCACGACTTGTGCCAACTCCCCGGAACTACGAGTCAAACCTTTCCTATCATCATTTTCATGGAGCAACGGAATTATAAACTGACTGAGGAAATTTGCACAAAGGTTGGTATATACCTCTGCTTGTATTCTCTACACCTGTATAATGTATTCATCACCATCGTCCGTTTAGCTTAGGAGGACACACAGTTCATCCTATTAGGGTGACAATGTTTAAATCATGGTCACTAATTTTTTTCCACCGAACACAGCTTTTCTAAGCCTCTGACGAGAGCAGCGTATCACTGCCGAAACATCAGGCTAAAGCATGAAGAATAATTGACTCGACTAGATTGATCGCGAGCTCTTTCTCAAATTATTACCAAGTTCGAGTGTCAACTTCATAATGAATAATATATTTTTTAATTTCCTTGGCACACCTACCCTATAACGCATCTATTCGTAAAGAAATAATATGTCCATGTTTCGCAGCATATTTATACGAGACCTGGCCATGTCCTGACCGTACACTTTCTACAAATGATCACGGACAGGAATGACACAGCTACAATCGAGGTTTACGACGGAATTAGCGGGGGAGAAAGACTCTTGGCTAGCGTTAAAGTAAGGAATGGAACTTTGGCGCAAAGTGTTACTACGACGCGTCATAACTTGTACATAAAATTCACCGCCGAGCCTCGCACGCAGATGATTGCCTTCATACGACTCTCCTCAGGATACAGTAAGATTCGAGAACTTTGTTACTAATCAGAATTTGTGGAAATTCTTGTAAACATTGTTAATCCAAGTTCCAACTACTTACGGAAATAATCTGTTCCCCATACTCGTTCATCAATCAGGGTGCCTAATCATTTTCAGAAAAAACATACGATCTGAACGTCACTAGTAGCACTATAGCTGACAACAACGGCCGTGGAATAGCCGTTGAGAAGATACGTTCGGCTTTACATGTGCACGACACTTCGGTATCAAACAACAATCACGTAGCGGGTATTCATGTGGTCGGGGGATCGGCAGATATAAACGTGACGGATAGTCGGATATCGTTCAACAACGGGGACGGCGTGAACGTAACTTTGTACGGCGGCAATCGGAACATATCCCGTACAAGCATCTCCTCAAATCGTGGATATGGCTTCGCTGTATGGCTCAACGACAGCTCGGATTCCGAGTACCTTTCCTTCAATCAGACAACCGTCGTCGAGTACTCGGAGATATTCAAAAACAAAGACATCGGCGTCTTGGTGAGTTTATGCCTAAATTCGAACCAGAGCACCAGAATCAGGGATTACAAACACTTTTCTATTCATTTGCTGCAAATACAACGAGGATATGAAACATTGAATGATTCATACACGAAAAAGTCTGTTTGATTTTGAATTTATAATTTTCAGGTCGGAAACGCGACGGGCAACTCGTTCGTGAATATAACCGGCAACTGGTTCAACGGAAGTTCCGAAGTTGCGGTCCAAGTTGAATCTAGCTGGAGGCATGATAGAAATTTACTGAAGCTTCAAATTGGCCACAATGTATTCGTGGAAAATTCCAAACTCGGTATAAAATTGACTCCGGCGTTGAATATGGACGGCTGCATTGAGTACAATCATTTTCGAGAACACTCGTATGGCGGTATATTGGTGCGGAATCCGCTCTACGAGGAATTCAACATGCTACCGGCGAGATTGGCGATCCAATACAACGAGTTTTACAACAATCGTGGTGTATTTGTTGTTAGCATCGGTCTATCGCCGTACAGTGACGTGCAGAAAGTGATCTTCACTAGAAATTTCGTCCGCGACAATCGGATTCGCGAGCCATTGGACAACAGTGATAACCAAGGGATAAGATTAATTCCACGATCGAAAGTAGCTGCAGCTGTAGTCGTCTCGTCGGCCAATGTCGATGTTTTCAGGAATATTATTCACAATCCGGAATCAGTGTACGAAATTGGCTCCCACTTGGGTGATCAGAGTAAAGTCATCAATTGCACCTTCAATTGGCTTGGATTTTCTGAAGAACAGAAAATATCCGATCGGCTGTTTCACAGGTATGAACCCATAACAAATATCTATTACATATATCTTACCGACCCGTATCACTGAGGCTGCATATCTATAAGCACGCTTCTTCATCTTATTCCCATATATGATCATCACCGATTCACTCTATTGCAGAAAGGACAGGTACAACTTGGCCAAAATCGAGTACCTCCCGTACCTGCTGCACAGCAGTAATCCAGGAGCGAATACAATAATATCGATTCCTACGTATGTGCCACAGTTTCACACTCCTGGTACTAATTTAGTCGGCGGCGAGGTGGACGGCCAGGAGAGCCTCAGTGCCGGGGAGTATGTAGTTGTGCGAGATATCAATGTAAGGCCTGGAGGTAAATTGACTCTACAGCCGGGTGTCACGTTGCGATTTCCACCAGCGGTCGGGATGATGGTTGCTGGGAAACTGGACGCGCGGGGTAAAGGTCCGAGTGACATTCTGTTCACCCTGAAAGAAGAGATTGTCATCGATCCGGAGAACGAAACTATCACGGATATGCCAATGCCCGATGATGCCGAGACAGCTACACCCGTCAGACTTCTCGGCGGACGAACTAATCTTGAAGGCAGATTGCAGGTAATTTTCAAACATCTAAATATCATGCGGTACTAGGGTGGTTCTTATTTGGGCAATTCCACCTCAAATCCGCCGGATTTGCGTGTTTTTTTGACGTCATATTTTTTAAATCGTATGAAATTTTTTTCATGTGTTAAGAATGCAAAAAAAGTCGACACGTGTTTCGGCAATCGGCCAAAATATTTTTTTTTTACGAAAGCTATAAAATAATGTACTTTGTTGAAAAACTGACGCGCGGTCGGCTTTAGAATTTAATATCGCTGGTACTATCAATCGTAGAGAGATGGTCTTTGACTCATTTTGAAGGTAATGGAATACACTTTTTGAAAAAATTTTGCAGGTTCTAAGAAAATTGCAAATTGCAACCTTTATAAGCAATTGAAATGTTTATCGATTTTTCCTGGAAAAACAGACATTTTTTAAATTTTGAAAAAATTTAGCCATATTCCTCATTAAATTCTACAGAGTGTGTAATTTTTTCACAATGGCATTATTTTGTGTTTTTTTCTTATGCAATTTTTCATAAAGTTGCGCGCGCGCCTCGCCTGAAAAACGAAGGAAAATATTTGAATAAGCAGGGTAAAAATGCCTGAGAGTGGCCAATACATTTTTTCTTTTGTTTTTCCCTCGAAAGTACTATGGATCCTCGTCAATTTGATATGAAATTAATGTTTTTCTTCAAAAATTAGATGTTTCAGTAAAATAATAACATTAGGAGATAAAAATCACATGTATTTTAAACGGAAGACTTCGGGTCGTTACAACGGATAGTAAAAATCAAGTTAGGATATTCATATTGGGCTCAAAATTTTTGTTTTTTATTTAGAAACAAATGAGGGAGCGGCACAATTGAAGTTTAAACTTCGGGCAAATGAGAACTACCCCAATGCGGTGTACATTATCACAGCTTTCATGCCTTGTATACACTACCGGTCAAAAGTTTAAGCTCACCTAGGAAAAAAAAGGGAAATCTTAAAAGTTTGATATCTCAGGAACCAAAAATCGTAGAAGACTTTACCTTAGCTCATTTTGAAGCTCTTTTGGAGTACTTTAAAAGTCATCTCTACAGATTTTCTGTAGGATCCACTCAGTTCATTCTGCGCATGCTCAAAAGATTGAAAATTTCGAAAAATTTCGATCCTGCTTTAACTTCTTGCACTTTAGCTGGAAGTTAATCTAGCTTCTAATACACAAAAACATCATAAAGTAGGTTGCAAAAGCTTCAAAATGAGCTAAGGTACGACCTTGTAAGTGCATTTTTCATCGAGTTATTGACATTTTTGTGAAAAAAAGCCAATTTTTTAAATTGAATTGTATTTCAGTAACTAGGCAACGTACAGGAAAGTGTTAGGGAGAAAATTTTTTCCTTTTTTGATGAAGAATCAAGTTATAAATTCCAAAATATGCGAAAAGAAAAACATTTTTTTCTCACTTTTTTCAGATTTTTTGAAACAAAAAACACATGTAAATAATTGTCTTAATCTTAAATATATATAATCTTAAATGATTTACTAACTACACTTCACAGACGCATGAAGGTTTACAATTATTTACATGTGTTTTTTGTTTCAAAAAACTCTCAAAAAAGTGAGAAAAAAATGTTTTTCTTTTCGCATATTTTGGAATTTATAACTTGATTCTTCATCAAAAAAGGAAAAAATTTTCTCCCTAACACTTTCCTGTACGTTGCCTAGTTACTGAAATACAATTCAATTTAAAAAATTGGCTTTTTTTCACAAAAATGTCAATAACTCGATGAAAAATGCACTTACAAGGTCGTACCTTAGCTCATTTTGAAGCTTTTGCAACCTACTTTATGATGTTTTTGTGTATTAGAAGCTAGATTAACTTCCAGCTAAAGTGCAAGAAGTTAAAGCGGGATCGAAATTTTTCGAAATTTTCAATCTTTTGAGCATGCGCAGAATGAACTGAGTGGATCCTACAGAAAATCTGCAGAGATGACTTTTAAAGTACTCCAAAAGAGCTTCAAAATGAGCTAAGGTAAAGTCTTCTACGATTTTTGGTTCCTGAGATATCAAACTTTTAAGATTTCCCTTTTTTTTCCTAGGTGAGCTTAAACTTTTGACCAGTAGTGTACCTATACCTATACCTATACCTATACCCTAGGGTGGTCCAAAAAAAAACAATATTTTTTTTTCGAATTACCTACGAAAATATGTTAGTTTATCATGTTTTAAGAGCCCCCTCCAACTCCAACTCCATACAGAAATTTTTGAAAATCTTGAGCGACCTCTTAAGATTTTTTTTTGAGCTGCGCTGTGGAGGAGGCTCTTAAAACATGATAAACTAACATATTTTCGTAGGTAATTCGAAAAAAAAAATATTGTTTTTTTTTGGGCCACCCTACTATACCCATACTGTGCCTGTATTCTCTTGCCTCGTAATCAGGTTCGCATTGGGGAAAGATGGGGCACGGTGTGCAATTACGGATGGACGATACGGGACGCCGCATTGGTATGTCACCAATTGGGTTTGAGCTTGGATCCGGACAATTGGTACATGGAAAGGTCGGAGATTCCTGGCGCTGGTACAAACGAGGATATCATATTGAGTAACGTTCGATGCACCGAAGATGATGTGGACATCACCCAATGTCGGGCAGAAACTGTTAATGAGTTCGAAAATTCGTGTACCCACGAAAACGACGTTGGTGTAATTTGCTCGGAGGCTGCTTGGGCCGGTCTTAGATTCAGCCCGTTGGCCCAAAGGAGTGATCTTCAGTATATCACTATAGAGAGAGCAGGCCTGTTTGATTATACCACCAACGCGTTTAAACCTGGTAATTGCATGTGTACAATTAAGCAACAGCTTAATATAAGCTTGTTATACTATATTATAACAATAATATAGTATATACAGGGTGGGCCAAGAAAAACCGGACCGATTTAAAGCGTGAATGAAATCTGAACGTGTCCACGGATTTTTAAAAATTTTCTCTTGCTTGAAATATGAAAAATGAGCCTTTCGTTTGGCGTTTAAAAATCTGAAAAATCTTGACTTCATGCTGAGATACACGCTTTTGAGAACCGAGTTTCGTAAAAGTCGCTGGTACGACCAGAAAAATTAATATCAAAGAATGTCTTCATCCTGACATTTCAGCAATCCTCCCACATTCTATGCACATGAAACGTTTCATGTAATATTAGAGTCAAATCCTGTTTTCTGTACAAAAAAAGCCGACTTTTTTGATAGTGGACTTTCTTCATAATGCCTCAGCAAACAGAATGTGAACCTCAAAGCGCGAGTTTTGAGTCTAATATCACAAAAAACGTTTCATTCCATGTGAATAGAATCTGGGAGAATTGCTGAAATGTCAGAATCAAAATATTTTTTATTTCAAATTTTTTCATCCTCCCAGCGACTTTTTTAAAACTCAGTTTTCAAAAGCGTGTATCTCAGCAAGGACTAAAGATTTTTCAGATTTTCAAATGCCAAGCGAAAGGCTCATTTTTCTAGTTTTAAGCGAATGTTTTTTTTTTGAAAATCGGTCGACGCGTTCGGATTTTATTCACGTTTCAAATCAGTCGTTTTTTTTTTTTTTTTAATTTTACCCACGCTGCAACATGTAAAGCTATACCGCACGCATTTGTACCCACAGTTGCATACAAACGATGCAAAATATATACTAGATTATGCGAATGCGAATCGATTTAGACACACACCTGCGTCTGCATAAATGCTATATTAATTTGCCTGAAAATTCACAATTTCAGCGTTACAAATCGATTTTGCACGACACTCTATGGATGGTATAAAAGTAGTGAACAATCTCCAGGACGGACTAGGGGTATTATATTCGGATATTTATTCCGCCGACGCGGTTAATACAGTAAGGAACAGTGAGTTTTCAAACAACCGAGGCAGTGGAATTAGTTTCAAACAGCTCGGTCTGAAAGTGTCGAATTCTCGACTGGAGAACAACAGGATAGCCGGGATCAGGCACAACCCTGCTTTATCAGCTGTACAACAGAGAGAATTTGCCGGATGGTTTGAACGGTCACCTGATATGACAGTCGACACACCCTACAATCCGATCGTAATACCGCAGGACAGTGGTGACATTGAATTAGCCAGAGGAGAGACAAAGTATGTAGTTACAGCCAAGGGTGGCCGAGAGAATCTCAATCGGTTGATAAACATTCAGGTGAGAAGAATATCTAATAGCACTTGAATGTTGATTAGTATAGCCAGAAATTGTTGGAAGAGATCAGTGGTACTTAGGAACCGTCTTATGTAAAAAGCTTAAATATTTTAGCAACCTATCTTAATTTCTTGGCCTGTCAAATCAGCGTCATGTAGTTTAATGATTAATCATTTCAAAAAAATTCAAACAGGGCGAAGAATTCTAATTTTAAGGGGTGCCCAAATCTGATCAATTCTTTCCCATTTTATAGTGTACACCTGGTTACGTTGTTGGTATTCAGCTCTTGAATCCAATCCAGAACCGTAGTACGGAGGAGATAATTATCCACGATTCGCAGCACGTGGACCACAAGGGTAACATCTGGTACGTGAAGAGAGATCTCACTGTGTTTCCAGTCACCTCAAGTTCGTTTAAAGTTATTCTGGTATATAACAGTGGCGATGCTTCCCTGGGTGGCACAGTTATCGTACTCACGGCACTCCCAGCTCCTATACAGGTAAGCTTTGCCATAGTCTGAGTCCATATGAGACTAGAATGATGAACATGTCATGTGTCTATTTTCTTTTATTGTAGGACTTTATAATCTGTTGGTGGAAAACGTGGAGCCAATCTATTAGACCCGATTTGCCTTCATATTGATACACTAGGTCTACAGAATATTCTATGTTACAGGATATTCGTAATCGAATCGTTCAGGGGCCCACGCCGACGCTGATTGTTACCAACACGAAAATAAAAGGTAACACTCAAGGAATCATGGGCTCGTATTATAATCGATACTTGGACGAGGTAGGTGATCACTTTTTGCGAAAAGCGAACGAGACGATCAAATTGATCGGTTGTGAAATATCTCGCAATGCGGAACAGGCAATTTATATCATTTCGCCGCATTGGAACGTTTTCGAGTCGAATGTGTCAGAGATCTCGTTTCACATCAACAATACATTGATCACCGACAACGGCAAGGGCATTCTACAATTCAGCCGTGATTTGAGGCATTCAAACAACTTGTTCCATTGGCTCTTGCAAGACAATACCTTCGAGAGGAACCGTGGCGGTGGATTCGACGTCTCCTTGCCCTATGTGTGGCAGTATAATGAAAATTTCACCCACTCTTTGTACTTTGGTAACAACACATGGCGAAACAACGAGCAATTCAGTTTCATTGTCGATGGTCATTTTGCCAATGTGAACATGTCGTTCAATGTATTCGACAACAATCGTTGTAAAACCGGCTTGATGTCTCTACGCGGTATGGAGAAGAGGATAGAAATTAACAACAACAGGATCGAGAAGAACAGCGGCACCTACATGGTAGAGTTCAAAGCCGACAGCCAGTCAGAAATTCTGGGCGACGTACACGCGAGATTTTTCATGAACGAGGTCAAACGAAATCATTACGAAAGTATAACCAGAGGTTTTCATCAAATGTACAACACACCCACCTACGTTGTTGGCTTTCATGGTATCCAAAAGGTGCGCGTCTACAGAAATTTATTCGGCGAAAACACTTTAGATTATGAACTCTTGGCTGGCATTAAGACTGCGAAAATCAACAACGAGGTAGACGTAACGGAAAATTGGTGGGGCACCTCCGATCTTGGCCAGATAAGGTATGTATACATCTCTTGTCGAATGCGCGATTACCGCGATTAGCGTTCAATTATACACATATGGGACGTTCTCTTTTTTCATAGAAAATCCGAGCGATGAATTTTAAGATCTGATAAAGACAAAAAATGTCTTCTCTTGAATGAAATGTATCTTTATTTATTGCTAACACTATCGTAGATTCCGGAAATAAACTATGCTTCGAAATATTACTTGGAATTTTTTTCGAAACTAAAATTTTTTCCCGGAATGTTAACAAGAAATCAACACCTCACGGTCACATCTTTTCAACACTATTTTACGATAATTTTGTAAACTTTGATAAACGTAAACATACAATTTTCAGATATTATAACGTTCATATTGTTATGAGAATTTCGCAAAAGAAGAAACTGGAAATTGAATATTTTAGAAGCATACTGATTCATTTTGTCAAGGAGACAAGTCATTGTTGATGAAAAAAAAAAGAACTTCCCATATAATTATAACTGCAATGTCACAAAGCATGCACCGTATGAATTTGTATCCAGAGGGAGTAAAACAAAGTAAACTAATTATTGCTGTTCCCACAGGCAGAGGATCTTTGACTTCGACGATTGGAACGATCACGCGATAGCGAACTTCAGACCTTACTTGACAGAGGATACGATAGATTCGTCTATATCGGTGGCATGGGACCAGCCGACAGCAGTTGATTTGGATAATTTGGGAGGTCGGTTGGTGGAGACCTTGTCACTGTATCCGCGTGAAAAACCTTACATCGTTCGGGCAGACATAACTATAATGCCTGAGGCAACGTTAAACATTTATCCAGATGTCGTGATGGAGTTTGCGCCGAATGTTGGTATTTTAGTTCTTGGTACTTTGAAAGCTGTCGGAGCACACGGGCACGAAATCGTGATGAGGCCGTTGAGCTCGGACCATTCATATCCAAATCCAAATTCCAATACCTTAACCAAACGGAGTTTGAACAATGTTCTGCCTTTGGATACAATTCGATTGTGCAAGGAAGGCAATTGCACGACTTCAACTAATGAAGGTATAATACGTTGGTTGATAAAGAGCAAAATTCTAAACATGAATCAAATCTTAGGGCGTTCGTCGGTCTTCAAGATTTCTTTTTTTTTTTTTTTTACTAAAAACTGGAAAAATAAATCTTATATATCATGTTTCAAAATCTGAGGAATATTCTTCCGTTGCAGAAACACACGCACTTGAAAAACGAGTTTGCCAAAATTCGATAGCCGATTCAATAAAAATATAATATTCACGGATGATGAACTCAATTTTCATGTTTACTTGTGATTCGAAGACTGAATTTTTTCGTTCGAATAATTGCTTTACAAATTTTCGGCATGTTTATACAGCTCGTATCCTTATGGTATGAAAAATACCATCATGTAACGGAAATCACGAACATTCGGAAATAAATTGTTGAAACGAAATGAATAAGTCTTCAAATTGCGAGTAAGCATAGAAATTAAGTTGATCATCTATGGATATTATTTTCGTGGAACCCCCTATCGACTTATTGAAAACTAGGTTTTTCCATTACGCATGTCTCTATAACTACAGACAAAGGTTTATCGGATTTTCAACGACAAAATGAGAGATTCAGTTTTCTAGCCTTGAGCAAAAAATAATCTTGAAGCCCGATGAACGCGTTCAGAATTTGTTCAGATTTATAGCCGCAACAGCTGCTGGTAAATTTATAACTCGATCTCACTAATCGAACTGGATCTTATTTGAATAGGATTTGTGGAGTACTTCAATTACACGACACTGCAATGGATTCCCATATGTGACTCACGTTTTACCGAGCGCAACGCACAAGTGGCATGCCGCCAACTGGGGTACGACTCGTTGAACGTTTTTGTCACTCGTGATCGTAGGTACGAGCTTCATCCAGGTTCGCTGACGCGAATTTGGTCATGGCCGGAACCCTTGCAGGTAAAAATGAATCTCACTGCCAAAGGCTGTCAGAAGAAACCGTTATGAAATGTGAAGGGGTCAACATTGTATTGATACAAACGAGTAGTAAAGAAACATTGTTACATGAGTATCCCAAACCACAGCAAGTATTGTTGAAATGATTACAGTGCGTCGGAGTCGAGGAACGCCTGGAAGACTGTCAGATACGATTGAACGGACAATTGTTTGGTCACCGTCACGAGTGCCCATGGGATGGAAAGTTTGTGTTTGTCAACTGTGGCGAGAGGAACATGGACCTTTCGCGCGACTATTGGGGCGGTATCCGCATGGCTAACAGCGAATTCGAGCACCGCTTGTACGAGCATCGCATTCACGATGTCATTACCCACGAAACGGTCCAGCGGATTGAATCTGCACTAAAATTCGTCAATGTCACTGGCGCTGGTATTCTGCACAACGAAAAGTCTGCAGCCATACAATCGATAATGAAATCCCCAGAGATTACACATGTTAATGTTAACCAGAGCGCCTACCACGGGATCAACATGATTTCTCCCACAAATACGGTGAATAGAAAGAATAATATTGTGTGATAATGCTGGGGATTAGAAACTGCGTTTGTCTTCGTTCCTTCAGCTACCGCAATTGATACACATATGGGCAATTCCACCTCGAATCGGCCAAGAAATGACGTCGCATGTTTTGAATCGTATGAAATTTTTTTCATGTGTTAAGAATGCAAAAAAAGTCGACACGTTTTTCGGCGTTTAGCCGAAATATTTTTTTTACGAAAGTTATAAACTAATGTATTTTGTTGAAAAACTCACGCGCGGTCGGCTGTAGAAATTAATATCTCTGGTTCTATGAATCGTAGAGAGATGGTCTTTGCCACATTTTGAAGGTAATGGAACAAACTTTTTGAAAAAATTTCGCAAGTTCTAAGAAAATTGCAAATTGCAACCGTTATAAACAATTGAAATGTTTATCGATTTTTCCTGGAAAAACAGCCATTTTTTAAATTTTGAAAAAATTGGACCATATTCCTCATTAAATTGTACAGAGTGTGTAATTATTTCGGCCGAATGCCGAAACACGTGTCAACTTTTTTCGCATTCTTTACACTTAAAAAAATTTTATACGATTTAAAAAATATGACGTCAAAAAACACCCAAATCCAGCAGATTTGAGGTGGAATTGCCCATATGCGCACAGGTGGTGTTAACAAAATATTTATATCCGTTCAGGTGGAGCTTCTGTTCAACCGTATTGAGAATGTATTGGGAAACGGGCTGAACATTTTGTCATTGACCGGAGAAGGTCGAGATGCGTCGGAAAGTTCATTCACACCGATAAAATCTCTGAACATTCCGTATCATTTGTTCAGCATGATTGATATTTGCGATACTTCTAAAGAAATAACGATGGAGGAACGTGTGCTTGTTTATTACAAGTACGACAACAACCCTGTGAATTGCGTGAAAATCTTCAGGAGTGTTTACAGGGCCAAGCCGTTCGGATTTAGGTAAGATATACCAAGGGTGTTCAGCGCAACCCCTTGTTGAGAAATATTACATCTGGAGAATGAAAATATACTATTGAGAACTTGAGTTGAGAAGCTATTCGGCTTTCAATGGATTTAATATCCGACCAGTTGGAGACTTTTCACGCTTACAAGTCTTTCTTACCGAAACGGGTATACATAGATTGTGTACATCTATCTGGGGTGATTCATCTTATACCCATAATACTTGTATGTATATGTTTGAATATAAATGCAGACTGCTGCAATTCAATCTGTTCAACTCGACTGGAAAACCTGGCCGTGCTGACGGGATCACTTTATACGATGGAGACATCTATAACGTAACCGCTCGCGAAATTGGACATCTCGAAGTTGACACCTTGTACGAAAAGAAATTATTCCGAACGACCGGACCTAGCCTGAGTATTAGGCTATTCGCAAACGGTGCCAGCAGTGTTCACGGATTTATAGCAGAGATCGTAACGCTGCCCATATCTGCAATTGGATTCAGTGAGTACAACATACGAAATTCAATTCTGTCAAATTCAAATGAAAATTGCACAGGAAATGAAAGCAATTCAAGCGATTTTAGCACAGGTATAATCTTGTATAATACGTAGATTGAAAGTCAAGTGATCTAGTGGTGAATTCGCAGCTCTGTTGGTCCATTCTCGATGATAATTGGTACATAATTCTTGCAGATCGTGACGTTCAACACAACATATCCTATTCTATAATATCGAATTGTCAAGAAGGAGCGGTTAAATATGCAAGCGCCGGAGAAGTGAACGCGATAATGACGCTCGAGCGCAATCAATTTATGAACAATTGCGTAAAGCTCTACGGCAATATAACCACTTGTGAATCGGCCATAACATTGGACGTACAGAACACGCAGTCGCTATATTTTCGCGTAAGTAATCACTCCATAAGATGTGATCCGTAGTTACCACGTGAATTTGAACCCTGCGTTTGCACGACCAAATTTGTACACGATCTGTAACAGTGGAGATATACGTAATTGACGATGTTTATAATGTTTCAGAATAATTTGCTGAAAGGAAATCAAGGCGGCTTATTGATTCGGGCCAATTCCCAAGGTTCTGCCACTTCCCTGAAAGGATGGATTCACAACAATTTGTTTACCGACAACGTGAATACACCGACGCTGTTAGTACACATATAAACGCATACATGTGGCGTTTCCATACGTACAGATGTACCATATTCTTTCCGCACAAAATTATATTTTTACTTGCCATAGTATTTACGTTGTTCGCTGATTGTAAGTGAAGAAAATTTTTACAGATATGTAGAAGGACGTCAGAGTAGTTCATATCAGGAGGTCACGATATTCCGAAACTACTTTACTCGAAATATTGCACCATATGAGAACAACATTATCTTGAAACAGGTAGTTAGCAATATGACGTTGAATTACCTGCACGGAAATCTTGGCATGCATTTACTCGAGGTTTCTGGATTCGAGAGGGTCCGTCTAACGATATATCAAAGTACATCGCATAACGGATTTTACAAGTAAGTGCAATACAGTTACGGACATATCCAATATAAGTTGTAATATCTTCGTCGCGGAAAATTTTTCCGAATTCCTGACGCAAGTCAGTTGTCTGCGCTTCAACTTTTTCTTCCTCTGACCCTCTCTTTTTCCTTCAATTCCATGCAACTGCTTATAATCTATAGGTATCAAGTACCTGAACACTATATACCACCCTTAGGAAATAATTACGCTCACGTCCATTCTCCCTCCTCATACCTCTCTCTGAAGTTGAAGAGAAAGGACAGTCGAGTTGCCGTCAAGTGTTACGATATATACTCTAATATATGTTTTTGGATAGAAATTATGCGGTGGACAGAGAGAGCAGAAGTACGATAGTAGCTGGTACACCGGGCCAACAATATGTTGACAATGTGTTTTTCAATCCTGACAATCATTACGAAATGTCAACGATGAACAGATCGCAGTGAGTATATCGTTAATAACAATATTATTAGTAAAGTTTATAGACAGATACACGCTGAAATTGGTATTTTATTACTCGCACACATAATACGGTACATTATTTATGTATAGATCCGCACTTGATTCTATACCATGTATTTACTTTCATTTATATATAATTGGATCACGCGCGCATGTGCATGAAAATAACCAGACTTGTCATCGAGGAGTGGTACTACAAGTAAGTTAATCAATAATTTCATTCGATATATATATATATATATATATATATATATATATATATATATATATATATATATGTGTATGTATGTATGTATACTAGAGTGATTCGTTTCAAGCGACTATTTTTTTTTTTCGCTTCCACACTGAAATACTGTTCTATATGCTGAAAAATAAATTCTGTGCAAATTTGAGCCTTTAATTTCAACTCTAAGTACTTTTTTTTTTAATTTTGAAGTTTTCCCATTTAAGATACATAGGAAATTTAGGATTTGTTCTTTAATTTTCTATAACTTGGTGGCATTTAACGCTATACTGCAATGAACTTAGGCTCAATTTGAAAGTGATTAGTTACTTTTTAGTTACTCATATTATAGTATCACATAAAAGCAGTCTCTGTAAATTTTTTGAAAAAAGTTGAAATTAATTTTTTTTATTCAAAAACACATATCCCAAAAAGGTGAAAGCGGACAATAAAAAGTGTAAGAAAAAAAAGTTTTAGTTTTTATTGAAATATTCAACGCAATATTTTTCACATTTTCAGCTATTGCGCAAAGGTGCATTTCAGCCCAAAAAAGTACGAATTATTTTTCTTCAAACAATGCGACACTTCTAATCTTCTTGTAGTTTTTGCAGGATATTCGTGGATATGTGAGGAACTTATGAAAAAATTGGCATCGTGGAACTCGGTGAACTAGGTTGTGCAAAAAATTGTGTCTGTTTTTTAGCACACTATATGATGACAATATCAAATATAGTATTATTTGGTTTATTATCATTGAGATATAATATTTTTAAACTTGCGGTGATATTTATACTATTGTTTAAATAATAAAATACGACGACACGTAAAATCTTAATTAATGTTACGATGATGTATACACTTATAACATTTTTTTTCGGGTCATAATTACCGAGTTCCACGAAGCCAATTTTTTTTAAAGTTCCTCACATATCCAAGAACATCCTGTAAAAATTACAAGAAGATTACAGGTGTCGCATTGTTCGGAAAAAAATAATCTGTACTATTTTGGGCTGAAAAGCATTTTTAAATTGCGCAATAGCTAAAAATGTGAAAAATATTGCGTTGAATACTTCAATAAAAACTAAAACTTTTTTTTCTCACATTTTTTTGTCCGCTTTCGCCCTTTTAAGATACGTGTGTTTGGATAAAAAAAATTTTTTGACTATTTTCAAAAAATTCTTTCGAAAAAAATCTGAAAAAATCTGCAGCTAGTGCTTTTATGTGATACTATAATATGGCAAATCATTGAACCAGTCCGAGATGGCCGGAAAAAAAAGTGGCTGAATCGGCAGAGAATGCCTCATATATGACAATTCATTCGATTGTATTGTATTGTGCAGATTGTGTGAATTAGCTAGTTTGCTTCTATATTTCTGTTATGCTTTGAAACCAACACTGTACACACCAGAAGGAATCGTATAATAACTAAGCCATATTACACAGTAATACTTACCACACATTGACTTCATTTGCGGCATTGGTATCTGTATTATTATTTAAGACTAGTCTAACTGGGATGGTTCTCCTACTTGAACATACGGTGGCGGTGGTTCATACAGATTGGATTGCAGGAAAATAAATCCTGCCAATTAATCATTTATGAATATGTTATTGATTTTCTTGCGGAGTGCGTTGTTGATGGTGCGGCAAAGCTTTTAACATGTTATTACACGTTGAAACGTAATTAGGTGTGCGATATTGCTATATACGGGGTGGCCAAACGAAATCGACACGTTTTAATGTTATATTGTATATACTTATCGTTCTACAGTCAGTTGGAAATGTGGCGATCACACGTCGACGCTAGAAACAATTGGTGGGGTTACAACGATACCGTTGCAGTTGCCGGAAGGATAAGAGATCGCTGGGATTCACCTGAACTTCTTCAGGTAGATTATGAACCATTCCACATGAGCAACAAGACTGTATTGACCGGCAAGTGCCCACCTGCTTGGGAACTAGTGGGAGATACTTGCTACATATACATCGGGGCACCCATGGACTTCTATTCAGCAAGAGACTTCTGTCGGGTATATTTGAAATTTCACATTCTCTATTACACTCTATACATGTCACATTATACTATAGCACCACTGCATAGGAGCATATTATAGACATGCATATATGTAAATCCATATAACTTGCATTACATTTATTACTATTTTCACTGTTGCACGGGATATAACAGACATATAATATTATATGAATTTCCAGTTGGCCAATGCATCGATGCCGTTCATAATGAGTGATTATCCAGCATTATGGAAATTCCTTCGAAAGCAACAGACACGTCTAGATTATTCCGAACGAGTTTGGGTACAGCAATTGGAAAGGGTCGATCAATGCACAATGTTCACGTATCAGACGATTGAAGTTGATCACTGCATGCAGCCAAATACCTTTATCTGTGAAATCGGTATGTTGTATGTTCCAAATCACATCCCTATGTGTATCACACATTTGTAATGAACATTATTGCATATACATTGCTGGTGTGGGTATGATCTATCAATTGAGGTTGTTTCGTACGTTATAGATCCAAGAGTACACATTGACCCTCTGTCTTGGAGAAAGGACATAGTCGCTATCGGAGTATTAAGTGCAGCTGGAATAGCTTTGGGTCTTCTGGCAGCTGCCATTGCCCTCTGGGTTTCAAAGTCTAAGAAGAGGCGAGTGGAGCGTCTTGAGAGGCGTAATTCCATCAGACAATCCTTGCACTCTCTTCGTTCGGTTGGCTCCACGTCCGGTTTTACAGAGCTTGGTTATCGAAGAAAGCCCATTTCCGTAAGTAGCAAAAACGTCCTATGCTTACATATTGTAAGAACTCGTTGTTATGTAACCTAGGTGTAGGATAAATACACATAACTATATTTTTCCAAATTTACAAACCTATTAATTTTTTATATGAAATTCGTAAGCAGCAAAAACGGGAAAAAAGAGTGGTTCTGGTACCACCGATGCAGGTTAGACACTATAATGACTATTTAAGAATTCAGTTGTATTCGTGCTATTTCGTCAATGTTGTTCCGTCTTTAGTATTCCACAATATGTCATATCGATGTATCAAAGCTTCCTGTAGCATGCCATTGCATGGTGGCAGGTAGTACAGCCTATGGGTACATGTAAGTAGTAAAGAGAATAGTCATGTAGGAGAGGAACTGAAGTGGTATTGTGAAACCTTGTTTGTAATATGGAAAATTTTTTGAAATATATTTTGTCGATTATTATCCTTCATGTCATAAAAAAAATTAAAAAAAAACAAAAAAAACAAAGAGGGGTTTCACATGACCACATATTTCTCTGTGCTGTACATACTATAATACATGCGCTAATATTGTCTCCGTACAGCTACAACAATTACACATTGGTAGATTTATCTAATACTTAGTATTCTGTTTCCTGACGATACATTGTTGAAGTATAACTGGGTAATTCGCCCTGGGTGTATTCAACTCGAAAGAGCTCTTTTTTTTTTATTCACATTTCTTTTTATACATGATTCCAAAGTCTCTATTCCAATGTTGCGTTAATTTCAGACAAAGCAATCGACCGATACGCTGAACTCTAGATCTCTGGATTATAAGAAGATGATGAACAGTGGTAGCATAGACTCAATGGACAAGTCTCAGCTGAATTCATCAATGGAAGACAACCAGAGCTACGACGTTTACGAGGCTCACAATCCTCGATATTCCCCTGGCACCAGTACCACCACTGAATTCAAAGCCAACAATCTGCCCAAGTATAATCCAAGTACACATGCTGTTAATCCTGCCTTTGATCTTTCCTACCGCAATGAGGGATTCAGAAATCATTCCACGTTTGCGGGCCGCAATGCGAACGGATGGCCATCAGCTGGTAACGTCGAAGCTGCGGTGACTACGCCTGACGACAGCCCCTCAGAACCGATTAATGAGTTGTCATATTTAAACAATGCTTCCACCTTGCCATTGAATTCCAGTTTAGCAACGACTGATTCGATAAGCGACATGAAACGCGAGCTTGAGGTAACGTCGGCGTACAGCCCAATGGATGGTTATCCTCCATCCATGACATACGATACCGAGCCGCTCACCCCTGGCTCTGAACCGGTACCGGAATATTTTAGCCCACCTCCGCCGCATCCGTATTATTATGAAGAAAGACCTAGAAGCGAGGCGTTACTTGAAGCGAATTTGGACCAGGCCGAAGAAAAACCATTGCGATCTAAAAGCGAGGCTTTGCTTGAAACTAATTTTGATGTATTTACCCCGAACGAACCTACGGAATTAACGCAGCTCTCTTTGGCGTCTCGCAGCAAGAGTCAGCCACTCGAAACAGCTATGTAAATAGACACATACATTGGTGTGCGTCTGAGAACTGTTCTGTAGTTACCGTTGCAAAACGTAAAATGGTGAGCTTCTAGAGCAATAACGTACCTGATGGCCAAAGAGGTATGCAACGTTCTCCCAAACCCCTTATCGGGAAGGGTTGAAAATCCCTGGCCACATGAAGAGCTTCAATAAAGCAAAATATGTATCAATAAGCTTATGGGCTTTTCCAATATGGCAATTTTTTTTTAAAAGGCAGTTATCGATTAATGAGAAATATTCACCAATTTTCAGATCTTCATCTCAATCCGCCTTCGCGTTATGAATTTTCGAAAAATTAACAAATTATTACATTTGTTCAACTTCAATTAATCATGACTGTGGATAAAGAACCAATATCGTCGAGAAATTTTTTTCAAAAAGGTCAATGGGATTGAAATTAACGAGAATTGATTTTTTATGCTTTAAAGCGTATGAAAAAGATTCAAATTACGTTGCATATTTTCTCACCCATTCTTATGTTAAAGTGCAATCCGAAACGAAAAAAAAGACGTATTTGTCAGGAGAGTCACGATTAATTGAAGTTGAACAAATGTAATAATTCGTTTATTTTTCGTAAATTCGGAACGCGGAGGCGGATTGAGATAAAGATCTGAAAATTGGTGAATACTTCTCATTAATCGACAATTATCATATAAAAAATAATTGGCAAAATCGAAAATGTCGAGGGCCAGCGACCAGGTAAGTCGGCATGGAAAAGCCCATATATATAGCGGTTTAAATTATAAACAACAAACTTTATAGCTGTATATAGTATAGCTATATATGTATAGTATAGCTACGACTCCTGCCCAGTCAGTGGAATATTTCAAGTGCAATTATGGCCTGATTCCTTTTCCACTCAATAACAGTATTGAATGATGTACACTACTTATTATAGTTACAGAGCTGGTAGCTGGTGACAATATTCTTCCCGCTCCGGATATACCTATGCATATACAAACCAACTGTTACATTCCAGACAGTCAACATGATCTTTAGCTCGACCAAATCCCGGGATAAAATGTTTGTCACGTAGTAAACGTTTGAAGGAAAATTAAAAATCCGTCCCCTGACCGAGACTTAACAAACGCTTTCCAAGTTTACAATTTTTGTGCAAAAGTATATAAGTATTATGATATATATGTAGTATTTTAACGAAAATTATTTACATGATCATCTAGAGAGTATTAATAGAGGTGCCGCCAGGGCCGGCTTAAGGCATGGGCTAGGCTATAGCTTAGAGCACTCGACTCCAAGGGGTGCTGAACCCCACACTACAGGCCCTGTCCTCAACCTAATTCCCACCCATCGACTTTGCATTCTTTTCAAGTAAATAGCCATCAGAGGGGGCGGGGCGCGCTTCGATAAGAGTAGCCCATGGGTGCATCAACCTCAAGATGGCCCTGAGTGCAGCATTATATTTGTATGCATGCGTATCGTCGAATGTATGACAACTGCATAATGATGAAATAATTTCTTACCTTCGTCATCACATGTATAAAAGTTTAGACATATAAGACAATGGCGACCATAGTTGGTAAGTTTAGGATTTATAACAATGGATTACACTAAATGTTGCATTTTTTTTTTTGTTCAATTCGAATCATATACTATAGGTATACAAACTGCCAAATGCCTAGATGCGTTTATTCTGTAAGATATGATATAGTATTGTTTTTAAAGTTGTGATATACAATAACTCGCTCGATATCGTGCGAGTATAATAATATAGATCATTTCTAAACTGATGTCGTTTTTATGGTAGGAATTATTTTTTAGCAACTATAATATATTATACACATTATAGATTATATAGAGTAGAATTTAGGATCTAATCAATCCTCGTTTCTTTTTATACAAGTGATCACTTACATTATAGTATAATAATTAGTACGTATATATATATATATATATAGCTATATATTTTCCATAACTACATGCGTAATTGGTGCACGAAATTGTCCGTCCATTAGGTTTATTTTGTCTGTGACTTTTTGATAATATTATGTATAGTATATGTAACATGTATATTGGAACGTCACATAAAATTATTCTTTACAGTACAACCGAACCTCTTCATGTTGCAAACTCGCATTTCAGACAGTATTAATAACCGTCAGGACCTCATACCATGGTCAGAACCTTTATATGAATATACGTATATTGGGTATCCGACGCTTTTCGGACTTGGAAACTAAAAATTTTCGTTAAGGCAGCTATATTGTTATTGTGAACCAATAAGTTTATTCGCGAAATAATTATGCGGCATACCTGTTTCCACGTAGAGTATACGGGGTGGTCTTTTTTAACCGCTCCAGGCGAATATCTAAAAAACTAGATGTTATACATGAAAAAGTTTTATACAAAACTTGAAGGGTTCAGAGGGGGAAAGATAATGCTGGTATATCTGTTGATATGCGGATTTTGCCACTTCCGAGATTTCGCAAGCAACTCTAGATTTTAGATAGGGAATACATATTTTGGTTAGCAGCAATTGATAGCGAGATTAAACGAATAATCGAATACAAAAAAAAAAAAAAAAAAATAGAAATAATATTTCTTGCAGAAATGGTTGGTCTAAAGGCTTAAGTCCGACATGCGATTGTCAGTGTAATTATAAGTCCGGCGAGCCAATGCGGTTAATTATATTTCCGTTAATCATTCACGAATTTCTTTACTAATCGCAAATTCAAAAAATTGTGCGCAACGGAATAACTATAGGATGTATAGGACTATCGGTCCAAAAATTTAGAAACAAATTCGTTCATGGACTTTATTATCGCTATAGGTACATGACGGTGAACATTTTGAACACTTACTCTATTTCCGATAAAACTATTATTAAAGTGTTGTTGATTTGTTGAGATGCAAGGAAGTTTTTTTTTTTTTTTTTTAATATCTTTTTTTTTTCTTCACGATAAAGAAATTTTTATTGAGTTATTACTCAAAAACAAATTGACCGATTCTGATTTACTTCAAACCGAAAGATAGCATCTTTCAAGAGTTTTAATTTGACGTGTCACATTAAGAAGTAGGGTGCCATTCGAAATTTGAAAGTTGCGGTAGCTGGAAGTCGGGGGTGGACCCCCCCCCCCCCCCCCCCCCCCCCCGCCCTGCCAAATATCTAGATATGCCTCCTGCCTCGATACCTTTTAACCTCCCGCAAACCGCTTTCGAAAAGCTCTTTTGGTTCTCAAGATATCAAGGTGGGCAGTTCTCAAATGAACACCCTGTTGTCGTATGGCTGGTCGTCCGGATCCGATTGTAGGATGAATCCATGCGTATACCACATCCTTCCTCCATTCTCGAATTCGCGGTGTAATTCAAGGATCTTGCACGAATATTAATTCCTTATACAGAGTATACAGGTATTGGGTCCTACGTAATTCGCCTATGATAATACTGCCGGGCGACAAAGGGGCGTCGAAGAAACGCATCCATTCGCGATCTTACGGGATCCAGTGTATAATATCGTAAAAAAAGCAAAGAGTATAGCAGTCAACAGTAAGTCGGATAAAACAATTCAGACTTGAAATTGCTCAAGTTATGGCGATGGCATATACGAGCTGCGCGCATATCTCACTTTCAGATTATCTCAAAGACGTATATTAGCATCAAATCACTACGAAGTTCGCCTCGGGCGGCGGTGGCGAAGCGCGGTAACGAAAGGGTGAAAATAAATATGGGACCTACGCCGTAGGTATGGACCAGGGAAAATCCATGAGAAGTAGCAATTTTTAGGTATGAACCCGCCGGAAACTTGGTCTAAGAGTAATTCGATGACGTTGAATCAAATGTCGGTAATTATTTTGCAATCAACCCCCGAGAACATTGAAAAAAAAGGGTTAAACCATTTAATTCGGAACCTAATGACTTAATCGAAAAATATGTTCAACAAAAGTTGTTGGGGACAAAAAAAATAGGTAACATTTCGTCTCGAATAAGCCAACTATTTGTATGCGCGGATATTATTATCGTGGCGATGAAAATGTGCAAAAAATTTGCGATAATAGTCACAGAATGAAATACATATGAATAAAGATATTGGTGCCGCATGGAAAATTAACATTTCTCCTCCACTTCAGACACCTGTATTGGCAATTTTATACAATATTCTTTATAGGTGTATGGATATATACGTAAAGCTATAATACTATTATTATCGTACTCCGTGAACGGTGCATGGAAATTTGAGACTGCGAACTCATCAAGGGTTCACGCCCCATAAATCTCATCCCTTATTATAATTTAACAAATGTATGAAGTCGTCAGAGTGTTGCAGCTATCGGCGATCTGTATCAGTACCATAAGAATCTCGTGATGTAATTAATTATTTGACAGCTTTGATGTATCGATAATATGACACCCCACGCGCAGGAACGAAAACGCGGAACACCGGATCAGGCAATCCTATTACGCAAGAAATAAATTACCTTGTCAAACATTGTGGACCTTGTATTTTAATTGACTTATTTTTACACTGCTGAAATCAATAATCTAGGATAGGTATATGATTTCATATCTGTGAAATTCTCTTCAACCTTGTGAATCAATTCGGTATAAAAGTATGGCGTCACATGTCTATAGTCATATTGGGTCCGAGATTGGGTCCCATTAAAACGAAAAATTCTATAGGTACGACTTTTTTGTCCCTGATCCTCAAGGGAAACTTATTCATCGATACCTGATGAATTTATCTTATCGTTGACGTATTATTGGCTACTCCAGTAGATGATTTTGTAATATCGATACAATAGCCGACCAACATAATCGATGGTACATGAGTCTGGGTCAATCAAGAGATTGGATCGAGTAGGAGTCTGCGTAGGCGAAGTCAACGTGATTCAATTAAACTAATTATTTCTGGTCAATTTTCCAAGTCTTCGACAATCTTAAGTGATAACTTGTGTATTAAAAATTTGTCATCTGATATTATTTGAGAATCTCAGCAATTAGATTCTCGAGTAACTGATTACCAGCTGTTACCTACACGAAACAGTATAATTCCAACAAAAAAGGCTTGTATACTGTCTTCTACCTCAGAAATTGTAAATCTGAAGGTGGGATGTAAGATTTTTATTTTTGGTGGTAAAATCCTGATACGAAACGCGGTTGTAGGGTGAAGCTTCTCAGCGAATTTTCTCTTGGCATCACAAAAGTTACTTTCTATTCGATCTGATGAAACTAACCTTATCGAATAAGAATCCACCATTTCGTTTATGATCAGTTTTACTATGTACCTGCAACAGCTGGTGAATGTTTCAATGAAAAATCTATTAGAGTATTGGAAATTGGTTAGCTGAGTCGTGGGGGACCGGGATTTCGGGGAGTGATAATCGGGAAACAAATTATAAAAGTGAAAGGAAAGACTCAATACAATACCCGCACAGTGAATGATAAATAACTAAGTAATGATGATAAAAATATTTGATATATTTAAAATTTGCGTACAGAAATTTGGGTACTGGCATGCGCTTGAAGTATAGTTTGTCTTACAAAAATGATCGATGAACCGGCTATCCTTAAAATCATAATAAAATTAGTTCGTGGGGGTTGTGTATATTTGCGGATGGAATATGATATAGTAAAGTATGAAATTTATAGAAACGTAAACGTGAACTACGCAACGAATATATCCAATGGATTGGGATGGAAAAATATATTCAAAAAGAAATGCGGCGCATACTCGCATATAAGTATGTATGTAGTACATACCTACATAGGTATACCGCAAAGATTCGTGAATTCGTAACATGGATCCCCAATTGAAGGCAATTCATGGTACATCTTATACTCTGAGCTGCTTTTATTTTTATAAAATCTCACCAATGAAACTCGTTGAAATCGTCGCAGAGTCTAACTTGTACAAGCCTGCTTCACGAAGAGTGATTGCTCTTAATTAATTATAATTCTAATTTCTTCTTTGAAAAAAGCTGAAAATAAAGATTGAAGCAGTAGCTGCCCATACAATATGGATTTTGGTTCGAAAATTTTTATTTTCGACACAGAATTTTTGAGAATTTTCAGTATTTCCGATCACGGCCATATCGGGTGTTAAAAAAAAAAAACTCAAAACATTCGCATGACGCGCTCAAATTTGTTTAAAAACATCTGAAAAAAATTCTAATTGCTATTTAGAGTGAGAAGAATTATACGAAAAACCGTGGACCAGATCTGAGAGGTCACGGGTCAGGACCAGGTCGAATTGGTAGATATAGATCAATGCCCCATATATAATATAATATGTACATACATATATGTGATATAAGAGGCTATACCCGAAATCTGCAAGAGCTTAAATTCTAGAACCAACCTTGAAAACTTAATATCTTTACCGCAAAAGACTCCTTTCGATTGGTAGAAGTTTCTATGTAAACAAAGAAATGTACACTTGACATTCCTAAATGAAATTAGCATTAGTTAAACGGACGCAATCACCGCGAGTACAGAAAAGTTATTTTCAATTAGAACCGTAGATATAATCGTATGCGAATTCAAATATCTATTAAAAACAGAAGTTCAGTAGTGAATTATTGTACGATCGATATGATAAATGATTTATCTACACAGCGTCGGCCGCAATCCCGGGTAAACTTAGAAAACGAGACAAGTTTCCGAGATATACATATAATCGCCGAAGTGATTCGAACTGTTATAATCGAGAAAGGAGCACGATATAATTTGATAAATTCAAGACCCAAACGCTGTTTGACAGAACCGAACAATAAAGGTACACAGAAATTGTTGGATAATTTTCACAAAACCTTAGATGTGTCTTGAGTCTTGAGTCTTCTCCAAACCCGTAGACGGATAATAAGGTACGTATTATAACCGAAACAGGACGGACAGAGGCCTGTGCAATTTAATACAATAATTATTTATTCTAGTTGTTTCACGATATAATTGCGAGTGCTTCACAATCCGTTAGATGATTATTATCGCGGTTCATCGTTTGGTATCCTCGAATTAAATTGTATGTCTATATCACAATTGAGTTAGTTCAGAGTTGCACTTCTCATATATTTTCTACTCACATAAGTGACAATCTACTAAGAAATGATATACGCGGTATAATGGATTCGGATAAAAATTAAAGAAACTAACAATAAATGCACGCACCGGATCCTCGTTATTTGTATCAATTAACATTTAGAGAGATCAGTCAGTCGAAACTTGTTTCGGAGACACGCTTAGAATTACACGTATAGGTATTTATAATGTAACAGCAGAAAACTTCCTATTATCTGATAGCTGACATTTGACAAGAGACAACATGTCTCTGACGCCAGAGGTATCTTATACATACTTACATATATGTATATATGAGACTATGAACTTGTAGCGTGGATCCAGCACTTCGGACAAATAATAAGAGGACGTACATGATTCGGGCCAATTCCAACTATATACATGAAATTCGCACGATAAGTAGGTATACGTATACCAAGATTTCTATATTAATATCGATGTCGTTATAGTAGATCAGACCCTTTTACAAACATAGAGCGAAAATCCTACCCGGTTCATAAATCTGACGTGAGTTATTACTTTGCAATACTATTTGATTCTTGTATTATGATTATATATTAGAAGAGAACCCATTGAATTTGAGCCCTTGTTCAACTAAATTAGGGTATTTCATTTTTGAGGAGAATAAAGTCACGGGAGAGTGGACAGAAACAATATTGTAAGATTCAAAGTTGCATTGAATGGTAGCCATATCGCAAATTGTTTCAGCGGAAGAAACAATTTTCATTGTGAACATGGAAATCACGGTACTTTTGAACAAACCTTCAATTTCAACCCGAGAACACTTTTGAACCAATATGCCTTTTAACCGATATGACACGACTGAGCTAGCTTACGGTAATCCTAGTAAAAAAAAATCCATATGGAATCCAATCAGAAATTACAAGTAAGTACTCCTGCCTCCCTTGTTTGCCAACTTCGCTACATGCTAATATTGACCCTCTTTTCACGCATAACACACTCCTTATACTGTCAGTCAAGAAACAAGCACCCGATGTTTTACAATTCACATACCGCGGGTATTACGCTAACAATATGACGGGATGAAATCGTATCACGACGAGAACTGAGGAATCATGCATAAAAATATATTCAGGTAATATCTACCTGTGAAGATTGCCTGCAGGCAACGACTAAGGAATTCTATATGTCAAACTCTACTTGATTTGATTGAAGATACGATTGTAATCACTTTTTCCGGGGTAGTCAAAGATGCCGGGGATTTTCTAGTTAATCGTTTTGTTGATTAGTTGGAGATCGAAGTCTGAAGATTCTTTCGGTATTTTATTATAGCTGCAGTGATACTGCAGGTTATAAAGACAAGGATGACTGATCTGTCGATCAATAAAACGCTTGACGCATCTGGTATACTTAAGGCATCCGGGACGATATAGTGAAGTAATATTTGAGCGCTTGTTATAACTTGTCTTCATCTTGTTGCTTGTGACACTGTATGCTGAAGATCTTAAAAGAAATATCCATTATGCCTCTTCTAAGGACGAGGGTAAAATTGGCTCTCAAATATATAGAAACCGGTGCCCATGCATGATAATTGCTTGCGTGTGTGCCTGGCACGTAAACATGGTGGGTGTTAAAAATGGAAATCAGGATAAGTCAAATTCCAGTTGAAAACAAGTTCTGATTTCCTGATGTAAACCACGTCGATCAAAGGGACTTCGTTTGTTTAGATTGGACTGGAATAGATCTGAAAAATTTTCATCCAGTCGGTGAACGTTTTTTGACTGTATGTTCTCAATGGAACTTCCAAGAAAGAAGAAAATTATAATTCCTTGCTTTCTCTCCTCTCTTTCAGGAGTTCTTCGAATCTCCCTCCTTATCATTTTCTCATAACAATCTGTTAATTAGAGCTGTAAGTTGGAAGTCTGAACAGGTATTGCTCGATTACTCGCGTAAACTGTAAAATTCGGGAGTTGTCGGTCGCTCCGTCGTCCTCACCCCAACTTTAATTTAGTATTCTCATAACGTCCTTCGGTAGAATTAAAGTATACAAAAATATATCAAGATTCGCGGTAGCAAATCGCCCCCCCCCCCCCCCCCCCCCCCCCCCAGCCGCCTTTCCGACTAACTCGGTGCGGCAGCCACGAATCATTTACCGGAGCGCCAGCTCTTGTTTTTGTAAAAAATCTGTCATATATTTTGAACCGCTGATTATTTTCTGATAAATTTCATAGGGGCGTAAAGCCCTCCCCACGTGACCTTGCGGCTCGTGAAATTTCAACAAAATTGACCAGCGGTTCCTGAGATATTGACCATCGAAGTTGTTTGAAAAAAACAATCTTTTTCCGTTCATTCTTCTTCTTCGTTGCGGAAAATTTTTCTTGGCACAAAGATATTTGTCGAAGCGTTCCACCTATAGACTTGCAATTTGAAAGGGATGTTCTTGGCATCGAAATCTCGCCCCCTACTGTTTTTGAGCAATAATCGACCACGCATAACTCAGTTATTCATAATAATGATTATTCATTTTATCAACAAGATTCGCAGCAGCGAATCGCGGCTAAGTACCCGTTGGCCGGCGTGCGAGTATTGATTATTTATATAATTATTTCATTTATCATTCTCAGTATCATCATCATCATCATTATTATTATTTTTTAAAATGATTTTTTACTTTTTTTTATCTTCCTGATCTCCTGACACTAGATTTTATTGGCCACTTGGGACATTGTCACACATTGACATCATTTTGCAGATCTTACCAGTGTTTTCATATCAGATCAGATCAGAGATTTCTTGGTCGAATGTGAGATTTTATGAAAAAAGACGTTGAGAGGACTTGATACTCAACTGATTGTGAACCTAAGGACGTATATATATATGCGTGAATCGATTGGAGACCGGCTACCACTGAAACTAATCTTACAGCAATAGAGATTAGGAGAGGAGTTGGAAAGGAAGGGTGGAAGGAATGTTTATTTCTCCTGATATAATGACTTCTTAAGAGATTTCCTGCGATTGTATTGGTTAGGGATGGGCATACTTTATAGTGCGTAGGGGAAAATTAAAGTACCTATACATATGCCACCAAAGTCATATTTGTTCGAAAAAATATACCACAATATACGAGTTCAGATCAATCAGTTGCGAGTACTTTTGAAGAATAACTAATCACCTTCAAATTGAGCCCAAGTCCATTGCAGTAGCATTAAATGCCGCCAAGTTATAGAGAATTGAAGATAAAATCCTAAATCTCCTATGTATTTTCAATGGGAAAACTTTGAGATTGAAAAAAAAAAGTACTTAAAATTAAAATTAAGGGCTTAAATTTGCACAGAATTTATTTTTCAGCATATAGAACAATATTTTGGTGTGGGAGC
Organism: Rhogogaster chlorosoma; assembly: GCA_944452935.1. Classification (NCBI taxonomy): domain Eukaryota; kingdom Metazoa; phylum Arthropoda; class Insecta; order Hymenoptera; family Tenthredinidae; genus Rhogogaster; species Rhogogaster chlorosoma. The sequence continues at coordinate 28,940,794 of OX101799.1, read as the reverse complement.
GAAAAAAAAAAATAGTCGCTTGAAACGAATCACCCTCATATATACATATATGTATGTGTATCTCTAGACATGGACCTAATACAGATGTAGATATGTATCTATGTATAGATAATATACCTACCTATACAGGTCTGTGTGGATAGTCGATGAGATGAGTGAATATCTGGTGGATTTCACATTGATTTAATCAATGTAGCCGACCCCCACCCTTGATATATACGACTACCTCGCACATGTTTCACATCATATATTAGTGCATGAAGTTAAGATAACAGCTTCCATGATTGCCTGCGATTTACAAGTATCATTTATCTTACGGTAACGTAATTGTCTCACCATATCGTCGAGTTATCGAGAACACATCTTCAGGTATTATATACTAGGTATACGTGGATTTAGAATGCATCATTCCTCCAGGGAGCGCCCTACTCATTTACGGGCCGAACCGTATTATGTATTTATTAATACCCCATACCCCATAGGCCATAGGAACTACTCATGTCACTGATCTCCACAACCAGGTACTTGACACGATTTGCATACACGCTCTGCGTACGGTCAATAGGATACGTCGAAGGTGTGCCAGGAAAGAGGATAAAGTAGTGCGGGGCCTCAGAGGATATAATTATCACTTGGTCGTGTAGAATGGTGTAGATGTCGAGATTACTAGTGACGGCACCCCGACGTGACTTAGAGTATATCTTATATACATATATGTAACTACTCCTCGCCTCGCGCCTCGGTGCAATCAATAATCGCCTCGACTATAACGTAGATGGTAGGTGCATATATAGGTACGTCTCATTCGCTCTCCTTCGTTCCTCTCCGTGCCACGTATGCTTGTCCCGTGCCATATCTAATCTGTTAATTAACCTCTCGGCTGAACCAGCCCACGTCGAAACGCTATTCTTGGGTAAGGGAGCTATAGGGTTGCAGGGTCAGTAATTTGTACTGATATGACCACACAGGTGGGGTAGAGTGTGTATAGGTACCTGGTACATACCTACAGGCTGCAAAGTGGTAATTTGTTCCGTTCGCGCGCCCCTAATACCTAGATCCCTTAACGGTGTCATTGAATCGCCGTATGGACGGTGCAGGAGGTCGCGCGTCGTCGCCTCAGAATCATATAGGTAGGTAGTAGGTACTATACATACGTATAGGTACATGGCGGTTTCATTGATGATTCTCAGAAAGGGCGCTACGGCCGTGGTCCGTGGTACGGCTGCGCTTGCGCAGGGGTCGTGTCTTCGAAAGACAGCCGCGGGAATCTCAGTCAGAGGTGCAAATGCCGTTAGCCATCAGTCGCTCGCACGAAACCGTTATCGTTCCCACGAAAATTTATCGCATCCCATAATTGTTCCAAGACACATCTTCGATTCGCGGCCGACAGCGAGAACCGCGTTATGTACTTATACGTAATCCATAGAAGCATTTCTCAATTGGTTATCTTGAAATTAGGCACGTGGCTTTCGGGATAAAGAATTCCAAGAAGTTTCCTCAAAGTTGAAATCACCTCGTCGGTTCAGTTTTTGTGTCTCTGACGAAGTGCGGAAGGGTATACACGAGTGGTGATCTGCCCGTATGAAAATATTCCTATATACCTGAATAGAACAGCTGAGAGAAAACAATATGTATAGATGTACATATACCAACTGTTGCGAGAAAATGAGTCTTCGATAGCTTATTGATACAAAGGTGAACTGCTTGTACAGGTAGGGCCATTACGCGTAACCTATATACGCGCTGCGCAGCATCCCTTGCCGCCATTCAATTACTTTTACTATCCCAAGCTATAAATATTACTTGGGATCATACTTAGAGGCGTCACACGACCGTCGAGTAACCCTCGAAGAAGTAGACTGATGATCCAGGAGAAACTAGGTACGCGGTATGTATACTATTCCCTCAAACTATAATATTTTGATGGATTCGGCATTGAATTGGAGGAGAGTGAAGAATCGAGGGAGATATGTACCTATGTGGTTTGAAAAAGCGGTGTGCTATCGAAGCGTCGATCGCTTGGGCGATTATCATGATATTTTTTCGAGACGGTATACCTACAAATTCTCATTCGTTACAGAGATTTTCCTCTGAATATACTTATTACTTTATGTATATGACAATTAAAAGAAGTGAGAAGGGAGGGGTATAACACTATTGAATTTCATTGCGGCATTGGCTCTGTAATTGCCGTTGGAACGTTTTGCTCGAGAATAACAATAAAACTGGGTATTATCATGCGAGAAGAGCATTTAGCATTACCTGCGCTTTCATTCGGGATACAGTTATATTTCGCTTGATATTTTCTTTCTTCTTTTTCTTTCGTGAACATCGTCGATAACTCATACTCACGTTGAACTACTCCCACTTTCTGAAAATACGTTTCTTTATGATGCATTTGGAAAATTAGTCAGAACTGGAATTCCAGTCATATACCACTACACATTATAAAAGTCTTATATTACGCCAGTCTTTGCGGCCGTAAATTTCTGATTGACATGCGGTATGAAGAAGTATTTTTCCCAAAGAAACGAAGACGAATATTAATTTCATACAATTATTCAATTTTATGTGGGATCATCCGCGAACATGTAATATAGTGATTCCTCACTTTCCGCAAAGTGGCAATCGACGTTTTCTCTATTCGTTTTGTCTATAGGTACAAGTAGTCATGAAATCAAGTCCAACACCCGTAAGTAGCTACTATAACTATGATCAGTTGACGATCATTATCAGCAATGGTCCTGAGATTTGCTAATATATACTCACAGTTAGTATAAACTTACCGAATATACCTGTACTACACCCACAGGCACACGAGACGAATATTATCAAAGATTAATTGATATCATTTATCAAGCGCCATTTTCCACTTTCACGATTCCAATCAGCGGTAAGCTGAAGAGCCTCTGCCCGTGGCTGAATCAGGTAACTTTCTTTAGTACATATTTCCTCTCTACTCTACACTTTTTCCTTTTCTACACCAACTCTGATTCTTATTTCATTACACATTTTCTATGAAGCGTGCCGAAAATCCTACGGTCCTTGCGTTATCTGGTGCGAGACGCTTCGGGGGTGAGTTAATGTTCCGAGTAACTTTTGACCTCGCCCCTCGGAGATCCGTAATGATCAGGCGTAAAGTTTGAGCGAAGTCAGCCATCTGTGGGTACAACGAGCCCGTCTTATTAATTACGCGATATATTTGGGTATCCATATTATATTCCTATAAAGTACGAAATAATTGTCCTTTCGTTTTCCTCTGGCGATATATCAATTCACCGGAACTACCGAGAGTATAAATTATGAAAAGAGGATTGACACAAGACAGACCCTCGAACGATCCCAAATCTCAGCTGCTTTTGATTCAAATATACTGCGGGGTATAGAACCCCGGACGAAAATCTTTGCGGTGATCCATATTGGTCCGTCAAATTCACAAGCCGTATACGTTTGCAGCCCCGTGAGCGGAGATGCGCGGTCAAGCGGCGGATCAACTCATGTCCTATGTCATTTCAAGCCTTGTTTTAATTTTAATTTCCCATTTACTTATAACATGGAATTTTTTGTCTTTTCATTAAAAGTTAAATTACTCGCGAACTACTTGATATTTTTCGAATTCACGTATAGATCCTTGAAGCTGATTCTTTGAGCTTTCCAAAACTCTCTAAGAAAAAATGAATAAAAGAACAAAAAATAATAATAATTTCATTACTTTTCAGATGGCTTAAATTTGTATTTTGATTATGATAATTCTGCATTATTATATGGAGTTTTAGGAAGCTTAAAGAATCAGCTTCAAGGATCTATGCATGGCACCGAAAAATATCAAGTAGTTTGCGAGTAATTTAACTTTTAATGAAAAAGAAAATTTTCTTATGCTAAGTGAATGGGAAATTAAAATTAAAAAAGCAACCTCTTAGAGTTGAGCTAGAGAGACCATTTTTGGGGAGGATTTTTTTCTTTTAAACCATTAACATTTGAAGGGGTAAGGATGATAAAAAAAAAATTTTTTTTTTGAACCACCCTAAGGTACATACATACATATACATATATGTTATATGGAGGTATGGCTTCGAAGACCGACTCGATCATCCTATTCTCTCTGGATGATCATTGCTCGGCTTTGCAAGAGGCGACCAGTGCATGTATAGGTATACGTGCCTATAGATACAGATAGAATGAACGGCATGTATAACGTAGCTGGATATGAAGGAGTAGCGACAGAGAAAAATGGCTCTTTCCCAGTTTTTTAATACGCCTCTTATTCTTTTTCATTTTCAGTTCAAACGGAGCCCCTCCAAATCCGAACTTGATGTTTGAATATTCAGTGGTTACCCAACGTCGGTACAAATTTATTCACTTTACCAGAAAGTTCATCAAGATTCATTAAGCCACACGTCTCTCCGATAATTCATATTCTTTCAGGTTTGACCCAGGAAACGAGACGTAAGAATGGACAGCCGTAATTATATCGACATTTAGTGGGTGCTCATTAGTACGTTTAGAAGGTTCGAATTTTTAGTCGAACTATACCCTTATCAACTAACGATTGCAGGAGGATCAGTAAATAATCAAATATTAATGTGATATTGAATGTATAATGTGAAAAATATTGGATTGAAATTCTTGCGACTTCAGTTATCTACATAGAGAAATGCGAAGGTATAACTGCGGTGCATGGTTGCAATACAGAATTTTGAATCTTACATTTTTTACTTTCTCGGACGCGTTTCTCAGGCGAGACGAAAATTTTTTAGTTTCTCAGAGAGACCAGCATATATACACATATATACATATGTATATATATACATATATATACATGGTCATGTAAATGTTGGATTGAAACTGTTATGGAAATTTTGTTTCGGATGCAAATGAGGAAAGAGAATACGGGGCGGAATGGGGCACTAGGGTAGAGCGGGGTAGCGAGTCGTTTCGCCGCTATGTGGGCACTGCAGGTGTTGACTGGAACTATCGACGATAGACTCTATACTGACAGGCAGGTCAGATACTCGAATATGGTAGGTCAGATATGAATATGTTCCTAGCTACGTGTGTGAGGCTGATTGGAGCTGGAAGTATGCAGTGAAAGTACGCACAATCTCATAAGCAGTGCAATAGCGCGGTCAACATACATAGGTATATGTATATGATACGGCCACTATAGAATACCCCAACTTACTTATATTGTTAGAGAACCCTGCGCGCGATGCGATGGACGGTAACGGTCAATTACATACAAAGTTCGAATCTCACATCGGGATGGTTCCAGGAAAGATGTTATACCGAAAATTAGTTTTCCGCCATTCCACGCGTATATATGCGTATATCCATATCCGGAGAGAGGCCGGTTACGTTGGGTTATCACCTAATAATACCACGCCGAAACTTATTTTCAGGCCAAAGCTCATCACCCGGAAACAGGAAGTGGCCCCACGCGATGATTGGCTGCCCAAGTTCTCACGTGGGCACAGATTACAAATAAACAGCTTTTTCTTGCTCTTTAGATGTTGCAGCATGCAGTACATGACGTGAAAAATAACGTATGCGGTATCCAAAAGCCATTTACGCTGTACAGTGTACAGGGTTGGCAGGGAGGCGCAGGGTTAATTCAAAGTCACTATTTACAACAATCTCAACTCGTTTGATCTAAGATAAGATCTTTCGACAATTTCAAGACGAAACAATCTGAAATTCTGCGTAGTAAGTGAAGGTCGGACGGGAATAACACATCGCCACAACATTGGAATTGCGAGAACTCTGGAAACGATGTGAAAGCTGAGAGCCTGATTAATGATGTTTGTGCCACTTGTTATCCCGTTCAATGAAATCCTGACGTAAATTGTAATTTATAATGTATTCTCATCGTCTGCACCATTAGACATTAGTTGAGATTTCTGATCAAATTACACTCCCCATATACGTATGTACATATATACGCTAAACTGTTGCATCCATCATCAATTTTTCCTTGTCAATGTTACCTACCCCTCGTAGTTCCAGTTGGATAATTCCCCTCGAATTGCAACGTACCTTTACTCCAAGTTAACGATTTCCCTTTCTATCTTCTCGCGCACAATTAATCAAACCACGCGTCTGAATTGAATTTGAATTGGTAGATAATATGAACGACTTGTTTGTGAAAAATGTATTATTTAGACCAACCGGAATTAATGGCACCCGTAAGTCTTTTCAGCTGTGTATAGGCTTTTTTGGTATGTACATGTTTGTATAAAATTGTTGCCCCAGAACCAGTCTATGAAAGAACATGAGGTCGCAAATTTATAAAAACGTCTCGCATTTCTCGTTTCAGAAAATAAATTCCGAGAATCTGACCGGACGATGTGCTGAAGGATGACGAATCTACGTGTGGAGAGAAGCACAAATGCACCGCTCGGCTCGTAGATAGCTGTATGTAAATCAACTATACTTACCACATACTCGGGAGAATAAAGAAAATAAATTCATTCCCTGACGATTCACGAAGTTCGGTTCTACCCATACCTATATTCACCTGCCAATTGATATCGTCGGTGTGAATTTAGAAAACTAAAATAATAAATAAATAGAAGAGACAATTCTCACTACAATAAGATATTGACCTATCGCGCGGATATATCAATCTTCAACAGAAATCGACAATGCGAACAATCGGAGCAATTGGATTGTGTAAAAGTGCGTTTCCGCGGTGGATATAATTGATTGTAAGAAAAATTGGGGATCCGCGGTGAAAATCCTTCTGTTACTCGCTAGATCTGATCGGTTCAACAAATTATACCAACGGCGAGGCTCATCAGTTCTCGTCAGAAAGTATATTTGCCCCGAATGAACGACATTTAAGTGACAGTGATCCCTAAAGTTGTGCAAACAGTAAGCGTTCAAATATCAACGTAACCATCGAACATGTCAAAAGTCGAGGCCGCGGAAGAGGCGAGCATGGCGGCTGTGTCGTACAGTTTCACCGTCGACAACGACACTGCGTACAACAGTTCCCTCGAGATGGACAAGATGTCAGAGGTCCTCAGCGACTTTTACGACGGTCTAAGCGGCGAGACAAACTATCTTTTGATCATGCTATATGTCCCTGTTATCGTGCTCGCCGTGACCGCCAACATCCTCGTTATTGTAGTCGTCCTGAAGTACCACTACATGCGGAGGTGAGTTGAAATACCACATAATGTTATAATATACTATACGTATATATATATATATATATCGCATACCGTGACATCGGGCTAAGTGGCACAATTTTCGGCTTCTGTTCCGTTCTTTGGGTTCACTTAGATTATAGCTGGAACTTCGTTATAGTAATAAACACCCGGAAGACCGCGTGCCAGGATTCAATACTGTCAATACCTACTGGATCCTCAAAGCTGCCAAGTTCAACTCGAATTTGGATGAAAGCTCTAACTCGAATAGTTAAATATCGTTTGCAAAGACAACCTAATGTACGCGGTGTATCAGCGAGAGCGCGAATCTGGGTTTCAAGTATTTTGCACGGGCTATAATGCAACTACTTGTGGGTTGTGGGTAGAATTGGCACAGCTTATAGACGTCTGTCGGGGAGCGAGCGTAAATAGTTTCCTGTTCCTTCTAAAGTACTTCTTTAGCGCCGTAGCAATATGGGTATGATATAGGTACCTATATCCGTATGCTATAAGTTACTGCAGTACAAATAGCGTGCGTTAAAAAAAAAAGATGCGTTGACGTCTGGTGTCCATATTATAGGTCACTTGTATATCTACCTATATGTATGTATAATATATATATGATCTCTGTTCCTATACAATATATGTTGAATCTTGATTTGCTAATTCAGCATTGTGATTTGTGTTTGTGACTACTTCTACGAAACTTGGAATCAATTCACTAAATCAAGAATGAAGTGCTGTGTGTTGGCATATCACAGCTGATGATGATTTGAAAGATCGGAAATGTGTGAACAGCAATTGTATATCCTTAGTTATGAGTATTCTGCGAGTTATAAACAGATATATACCGTCGGGAACCTATCTTTTATTAGTGAGAAGACCTGCTTCATTTTATTCCCGCAGGCTTGAAAGAAATGAGGATACGTCAGCACGCCGACCAACAGCCCCAGGCATAATAAACATGAAAAACGCAAGTGCTCAATTCATACCGCCATAAGTTTACGGCAAAGAATCTTACAATATCCGTCATATCTATACCGCCCATCAATTTTCGTACAATAATAATTTCCACTCCTTCTATTTATCCCTTGTGCCAACCGCCCTGCGGTATCATATCGTTCTTTGTCGTGTCCACCATGAAATACGGAATTTCCAGTTCGAGAATACAGAATTACAGAATAGCATCGACTCGGTAGCCATGGAACGACACGGGTTCTTCCTCTATAGCATCCGAATAATTACAAAGCACCCGCAACTAAAAGCTACTAATTGAATCAATTAATGGATAAAGGTGATCGAGCACTGCGGTGAGGTATATCTATATATATGTACCTAGACATATACCAGACCCATACTCTCTCGCCAATATCCTTGACGTCCTTCATCGCGCTGATCACACACCCTTGTTCTCTTTCGCCACTTCTCACGAGGCTTGAGGATATACATAAGACCTTAGGCGCACACATATAGCAGTATAGGTATACAAATATCAAACGGTAGATTACCGTCTCTCCTCGGAGTTTTCCGCGAGCCGGCATAGAAAAGAAATGTTTCAACTTTTCCCCCTATAACCACTCCTTTGCCTGATCAATCTTAAAGTCTGGAGTTTCACGATATTCTCCCTCCGATTTCGCTCGGTGTTTGACAAATCTTAGAATTTATTCTCAAAGGGATGGCATGTATGCTTGATGTTTGTTATATCATTTCAATTCCAGAAGAGCAACGGATGGAAATGTTACAGAATATTATCTCCGTAATATACATATAAGTATATAGGTAGACGTATGTACACAATTCACGTAGCTGGGGCAATGGTGGCTGGGAAAATATTATTGTGTGCTCTCATGTTTATGAATTGATAATGATTTATCGAAAACATTATTCAATTTTCAAATCGCAGCTGGATATCCATCTGTAGGCGTATACCTCGAGAGCACCTGGACAAATCTATACTTACGTCAGCAGCGCCCTGGTGGAATGTATCCGCGAGAAACGCTGATTATAACTCTTATACCTGTAATACCTTATACAATTATGAAAACGTGCCTTAAGGTATGTATGTACATACCTTAAGAGTTAAAACCTGACCACTGTGAAGTTAGCCACAGTCTTCTTTCTGTATACATCAAACAGGGGACCGAAGCAAATTAATAGACATAACACTGGTGGCAGCGGTGGTCCCCCTGTTACTGATGGTATGTGATAAAGTATGTGAAATGTGAACGAACTAACACAAAGATGTAAACCACTAACTCAACAAATTGGGACATCAAACAGCGAACCAACGAGTAACACAAGTTGTGTGAACTGTTAACCAAAAGAGCAACACTTGGTATATAAATTATTAATTACTGCACAGAATACGGGCAGAAAAACGAAGTTCCTCTATCCCGCACGTTATAAATAGTGCTATGTTAATCACTCATACACCCGAAAAGTGTGAGCTATCAAACCGCTATTATCAACCTGGCGATAATCGATAATCACAAAACATATAATAGTATGTATGAAAAAAAAAAAAACGTTTAATTACAGAATAAAAAAATTTTTAGTCGAAAAAATAACAGTTAGAACAGAATCAGCCATATTATAAGCTATTTGTCTGTTCTGTGAGAGAAGAAAAAAAGAGAGTGCAAAGATTAGCTGGCTACAAAATTTATTACCCAGCCTAAGAAACTTATTGCAAACTTGTGTACCTACTTGAAACAATATAACATATTGAATCTTGTACAATATAGCGACCCGGCTCCACAAGTCCCTTGGCAGGCGGCAGCAATGTTACTTATAAGCGAAGTTCCAAGATCGCACTCGCGAGAAGCAATTTGAAATAACGATATATTATAATATCATCAAATTAAGGAAGAAATTTTAGTTATGTCTAAAAATTTCTGGGTGAACTTTGGTAGTCATACTTTTGTTCTAAAATGCTGCAAGATTGGCGAATATAACGATGTGGGACTGGATCTAATACATGTAATTGCTATTTTCGAGAGTATCTTACTTGGAAGAAAATAATTTCCATGAAATATATAAAAAAAGTGGAGGGTAGTTGCGGTTCAATCCCGATTCTCAAATGAATAATTAAAACCGAGTTCGCATCGCATGATCGCCGTCAATACCTACCAAAATCAGCAGGCATAGGCTTGCCAAATGGCCTGTATACAGCCCTTGAACCGTGCCCTCTCCCATTTTCATATTGCGCACGTATGAACCTTCATTGTAATCAGTCTTTCACTAAAAGACGCGACGGATTAACGGATAGGTATAATCAATGCCGAGCCAGCGAGATTTTCGTTCAGCAATGATCGACCGCAGTGTAGATATAGTGGTATAAGGTTCCTACCTCCTCGGCTTCGTAGACATTGACCGAAAATGCCGCGAAAAAACATGAGGACGTTTGACTGACGGGACTACCACAAAGGAGCGAGAGCTAATGTATGTAGTGTGTATACGTCCGGAATAAGAGCTTCGATATTTTTAAAGCTTCAAAACACGGTTCAGCGCAGTTGAATAATATTTACTCAATGTTCTAGAAACAATTTCGACGCGTTCGCGGTTCGAGCTAAAAATGACTCACTATTACAAATTTTGGGAACTACTAGTCGGGACATGGCTCGGTATACATAATTACACGTATAATATATTCTCCACGGACACGGTTGTATGACGTCAGTTCGAAAATGAGAATTCTGAAAACTCAGTTGCGTATTACACCGGACCGCAATCGCATCAGGCGGTACGGTTAAGCGGGCCACATTTTTGCACTTTGTAAAAACGGGGGCGAGATGCAGAGAGATGATTACGCGGAGTTCTTTAAAAAGAAGACGTCTACCCTCGCACAACTGCGTCAATGATCTTTCGCTAGTCGCCAAGTCGTTGTTACTTGTTGCCAATCGGGCTTAGAGTCAACGTTATGATTTCGCGCAGGTGAAAGAATCATCCTCACTCCCTGTATGTACGTACGTGTGTACCGGACATCGCGATCATATCGAGGCTTTTTGCCAAAGAGTCGTCTTCTTGTCGAAATAAAGACGGAGAGAACTTCACTTTGACCCCGTCACTATTTTTCTCTTACCGTATATACGTCGTCCCTTTTCGCTCATGAAGAAAAGATACGGTTGAATGGTTTTTAGGCAAGACCTTTCGTAAGCGGAGGATACGATACGAAACACGTCTGCGACATGGCAAAAAAATCTCGGACGATAGAAAAAACATTATCAAACGAACTTTTAAACATGTCTTGTCACCTGCGAAGAACTTTTCATGCATCATATTACAATAAAGATAGAAGATAATGTAGGGGAGACCGGGATAAAGCGGGATTCCCAAAAATTTTCAGTTCACCGGGGCAAAGTAGGACAGTCTTTTTTGGGAAATAAAAAATAAAAAGAAAACTTGTGAAAAAACAGTTACTGATTACATACACAATATTTCATATATCCTTGAATAGATATTGACAGTTATTTTCAAATACATTGCAAACGGGACGAGACCGCACCTTATCATTTCGCTTAATATTCACCTATAATATATAATAGGTCAGCCGCTGAAGATCTTCCCAACCGCGCTACCGCAACGTATATAGGAGCCAAAGTGTGTAGCTAATCATTACATAAGAATGAAGTTTAATGCACCTAGAGTATATTGCTGTATACGTATAAAAATATAGATCTACCTGTCGACCGGCAGTGAACAAAATGAAGATTCCAGAAAATTTGTATTTCACGAATATTATGTGAGAAAATTCATCAAACAGATCTGCAGCTTTAGTGAACACAAGCCGAAACGATCCAGCCGAAGTTTAGATATTGGGCTAAAAGCTGTCATATTTCATCTTAATTTCGTCGAAGCTTTACGACCGTGCCTATTATTTGTATATCTAGCGGTTAAAATACATCACACAAATATCTACGCTAGTATAGATACGCACGTAGCACGTATACGTGTGCACTTACAGCGCTCTACGTCTCCTCCATATACACGCATACATTACATTTTTTATGTCTCATTCATTCATTTTTCGATCCTCCGAACCTTATTATCTAGTTTTATACTCCACGGTGCGAACTGTTTACATTACCCGATTTCACTCGCTAGTAAGAGGGTGATTACCGGCACCTCGTTCTGCCTGATGAAACGCGTATGTATTTATATGTATACGTATACATGTAAATGCGATAGATTCAAAATTCACTCGACACAATTGGGGCGGTCATCTCGACTACTCTGCGAAGGGATAAACAATTGGCCGGCTGCCCTGCACGAAGATGTATACAATTTGAAGCATAGGCAATTTGGACAATGAGTAGGTACTGCGTAAGGAGTGATATTATGCACTAAGCTCCGCCACTCGACGTAGCATCTCTTATCAGTTATAACTATCCCCCCTCCCAGCGCCAATGAATGTTTCATCCAAAACTTTCGTGGTTTTACAAAGGAATTGGGTACACGTATATATGCGAGCATCCGTTGGGTACACGTATATATGAAACATTTTCTTATAGTGCCAAAAATTCTAGAAACATTTGAGGTGGCAGAACAGAACTTTATCTATATTATGTATATTTATGCTCACGGTGTGTATACTTACTCGGACACGTCCAGGTCACAGAGAGATTTCGAAGCCTGCGGAATCAATACCCCTGCAGGGTCATGAGCGAATTGCAATTATGGTACCCATTTATCACTTGGCTCAGCGCGTGATGAGTTCAATCCCAACAGCTATACGACAGATAGAACCATAAGTTTCTTTCAAGGTTTGTTCACATGAATTCCACGAAATCGCCACCCCGCCCCGAATTATTCCTCATTTAGCATATAATCGTAATTGACGGCGTGATGGTCAAAGTTATCATCCGCGGTGCGACTACTATATCCTCAATATCGCGCAGTGAACTTTCTGATGGATGGATCCACCCAGAGTATAAACTTCCTCCGCGTAAAGCTGTCGTGTGATGTAGTATTATAGTATACTTACCTACTGCACCCAGAGTTTGCCCATTTGGAAGGCATATATATTTCTGCTTTTTAGCAAGCTTACTTTGGGGAATAATGTTATATATCGTTGAAAATTTTCAGAATTTCGATCAGCGAAAATCACTTGGTATCCTGCAGCGTTGAATTTGACGTGGTAACTTAGGTCCTAAAAGGGTCGTTCGTTAGGTGATAATTTCAGTTTACAAGCTTGAATATGCTTGGGTAGCTAACGACTAAAGCTACGTTACGGTTGCGCTGCTTTACTCAATGAGAATCTCGTAACTGAAATAACTTTGCTTCTTGTACCATTAGGTATGTGCCCGTATTATACCTCTGACGGCGATTCTAATTAAGCGCGTTTACCCTCAAAAATCATCATCGAAGCCGACCTGCGAAATACACTCACCGATTAGCGTTTGTAGGTATATGTATATAACTTTATGATTATAAAGCGAAAATAATCGAATTCGCATTTCTAAGACGTGACACGCGTGCCACATATGCCTAAATCTGAACCCGTTCCGAATTTAATCATCTGCAACGTTATGTCGATTCAAAAATCTCTTTTGCAGTATATACAGGGTGACCCAGAACCCCCGTACTTACTTGAATGGGCATATATCCTTGTCGAATTCTGAGACGCAAGTTCCTTAGCGAAAACTTGAAAGCTTGAGAAAAAAAAATTGAATAAACAAAAAAACTTCTGCGTAGTTGACGTAAACGGCGAAATACTATGGAGCGGATGACCTGGCTACCGCAAACTATGGACCGGTGGACCTAGACGGTCGAAAACTATGGCGCAAATGACCCAGTCCGCGAAACTTGTCTCGTGTTCGACGTAGACGGATATAAAACTGTGCGGAGCGTACGACCTGGCTGGCAAGAACTATGGAGCAGTGAATGACTAAGCTATTCGACAACTCGGACACCGTTGATCTCAGGAATTTTTCGCTCCTGAATTTTCGTCTTCGAATTCGACAAGGAATATGCCCATTCAAGGAAGTACGGAGGTTCTGGGTCGCCCTGTATAGAGGCTTCGACGACCCTGCGCATAGCCAGATCGTATACAATGTTTTTTAATAATTCCGACCAAGTCTTCGAGTAATCCAAGATTTCCGCGACTCTTATTCATTTATTCACGCAAGAAACTCCTTGCTACAGCGCCGGGAGGATTGCGGATATCGGAATCTCCCTACCCCGACGAATTTCAATCTTGAATTACGTCAAAGCTAATTTAGACGCGCTACGAATACATTGGATTGCACCCATTTCATTGTGAAACTTGACGAGGAAAGGGTTAAACAAGACGTCACCGGCAGCTTCCTTTGTATATAGGTGCCACGCGATGCTTCGAGACACGCTTCTGTTCGTGGCGTGATGAATTTTTCCCCGCCGTATTATTTATTGAGAATATTAATATATGATCGAGTAGCTGGAAATACGGGCAGATTATTGTAAGACTTGTCTGAAAATTTAACATTAGCATTAAATATTTCCTCCTTTACGTTGGCGAAACGCCGCTGATATTGCGCAAAGCGCAAGTTGTATAATCATCTCTTCGTCAACTCGATATGAAATGATCTGTGTAATAAGGTTCAAATGGCAACTCTGTTTGTCAAGTTATAATTCTATTCTTGAGTATGTACCACAGTGTCTACCTATATGCATAAGTATATATGTATACCTATGTATATGTGAGCAGTGACTTGGTGCTGGGGAGACTTTATAATATACATAGTTGTGTATGTATACCATTATAACTTGATCAAACTTATCACGCGAACTATATTACTCTGTTCAATATTATGTCACAAATATATTGTTACACGCCAACGGTGACGGGTACGCGTACATCTATCCCGAGGTATAGACACTATATTGTTTCGTTCATTGGCGCGCGGCGGGGGGGGGGGGGGGGGGGGGGGGGAGGGGGGTTGCAGATGACTTTTTAAAATCTTGATATTTGTAATATAATAAAGATGCCCCTCGCATCACAGATATGTAAAGTCTGAAAATTCAAATTTTCCTAGCCTATTTGTAGATCGACGGCAGTATGGAAGAACGTGACATCTCAAATTGTGAAAGAAGCACATAAAATCTCGACCGAGGGAAAAATTTTCATTGATATACGACACTGGGTTTTTGGGTGCATGAATTATAGGAAGCATTTTTTACGAAATTCACATATACTATAGTATACCTATATTCATGTACGAAAAGCACACGAATGATACTACGTCAATTTATATAGGTACAAAATGATATTATCATAGAATGGTCGACAATTCTGTGGTATTAGTCCACGATCACACATAATTATGTTAATTTGAGATCTTGGATTTCGATTTTCATCGTACGCTCTTTGAGGCACAAAATTCGTCCATACCACTTTTTTTCTACCGAGGCGTTGGAAGCTTCATCGTCAAAGTTATACTCGAACTTTACGTTTCCAGCATCCCCATCAATAGTATATTATGCAACTAGGGGGGGAATAGGCGTTTTTTGATGAGCACGACATTTGCGGAACCAGTCCTAGACTCGTTGGAGACGAGTGTGCAAATGTCGCGCGAGACAAAAAATGCCTTCTCGACCATGGTGCATATAAATTTATCGAACTTCAGAAACAAATGAGAAAATGATTGAAGCAATTATTAAATCAATAAAAATTTGCCCTCGGTCGAGATATCACGTTCTTTTAATTGAAATGTCACGTTCTTCCGGCACAATTCGTGATGTCACGTTCTTCTGGTACAATCTGAGTTGTCACGATCTTCTAGCACAATTTGAGATGTCACGTTCTTCCATACGGCCGTCGAGATGTGATTGAAAAGATTCACGCATAGGCTTTTTCAATTCATCAGTGCAGCCGGCTATGCCCTTGAATTCCATCCTGAATCAGTAGGTCGGACTTGTTAGTGAGTTTCAGGCAGCGGTCGATAAATTCTACGACCATATAGTTGGTCAGACCGAAATGGTATATGAAACCAGCAGCTCTTTCGAGTAATCGTTGAACAAGTCATAGATATTATATATGTATGTGTACATATGGAAACTTACACACATATTCATATGTATATATGCATAACAGTCGAGGCAGTGGAATGACTATAAATTATTTTACGCCCGTGTAGCTTCGTTCGACCCAACTCGAATCTCGCGAACCATCAGAAACATACCCCCATACATTACTAATAATTTTCTCATCTTCTGCTCTCGAGTCTCCGGATCGTGGATCCGAATCCGATATGTATACCTAAAGGAAGTCACACATACACCTTGTCACGTATGGATAATGGATATACCGTATACCTACGGACATGGGATAGCGTAGGAAAACAACGTCTATAGTAGTCTATACGTTATGAGTAATAAAATGAAGTATCAAGGTAATGTTGTCCATTTCACACCTTACCGTTTCCGTGCAAAGTGCAGGGGTGGCCTATAGAGGTACTCTTATCTTTTATGACCAGCTTCTATACGATATGGGTATATAGGTGTGTGGATAGGCACAGTAATGCCGGATCTGTGAGATTGATTTGCACAATATGATACAAATGACACGATCCCCAAATTCTACCTGATGTGTATATCTTTCACGTCACGCGGTTACACCTATCAACATAACATTATATTCATATATACTTTCCAAGGCAGAACAAGTACTTTCTTCTCACCTCACCTCACCTCACCTCCCTGTATATCAGACAATCCGCATTCAATCGAATCGAGTGTTTAATCTTTTGCAAATACCATGGGGAATACGAAAATAAGGGGACATGATGAAGGGTGGACGGGACAATAGCGGACACCCTAATATACCTATACCTATGTACTGCGAAGCGTATTGTCAGGCGGGTGGACACCGTGAAACGATTATTTCCAATTATTATAGAAACCTATATTGTTATGGGAAATAGACGTGTGATGTATAGCCTTTAGGGTGGGCGGAATGAACCAACTATTTTTTTCTTCCAAAAGTCACTCTCAAAACCTTGTTCTTTATTATCAAATAACGGGCTTCGATAAAACTTAGCGCTTATTATTAATATTCAAAGGCCCCTCATCGCTATTTTTTATTTTCCATTTGAAATACATGAGAAATGTTCTTGTAGTACTTTTCGATTTTCATATCTCCAGAACTGATCTGCTCAGAAATATTCTGTGTAACTACTTTCATTCAAAATTGAACGCTCTACAAAAAAGATCTCTTGATCTTTTCCGATGAGTCTAATCGTTTCCATTAAGTTATTCCTACCATTATGGTCATTGAATGAATACAGAATAACTTGGTAACGTATTCATAAAAAAATACCGAGATACCTTTTTTGTAGAGCGTTCAATTTTGAACAAAAGTAGATTTTCAGAATCTCTCCAAGTAGATCAGTACTTGAGATATAAAAATCTAAAAGTGCCACAAGAAGATTTACCACGTACCTATTTCAGCTAGAAAATAAAAAAAAAGCGATGAGCGACATCTGAATATTAATATTGAGAGCTAAGTGAAGTAAATATTTGGAGGTTAACGAATCAACGGCCCAAATGCTCCAGAGGGACGAGGGAGCAGTTTCAGCTAAACTATCGAAGAGAGCGCATCAAAGTCATTTTCATCGATCGATTGATCTATATTATATCATATACCAGCAAAATATTACGTTCAATAAAAGTGTCTACTACATAAGTTTCATCGAGACTCGTTATTTGATCATGAAGAAGAACAAGTTTCCGAAGGTCAGATATTCTGAAGAAAAAAAAAAAATAGTCGGTTCATTTGGCCCACCCTGATAGCCATGTATGGTCGGTCGACGTCGATTAGATTGACCAATGTAAGTAAATGCAAGCCAGCTGCCATGGCCAGGCGTAGCATGTCACTTTCCACGATATCAAGTGGGGATTAAATTCCTTTGCATAATTACGAAGGGCTGATTGCTAGTTTCCCGCCACCCGGATATCGTGCCATATATACCTGGACACTCCTACGCTTTCATACGTACGGTTTGGCCTCACATTTCATGACACTTGATATATTCAGCGACGTGTAAGAGGTAGGGTTATCTAGGTTGGCATACCATTAACTTCGGGCGATTACTGATACAATGTGGGTGAATTTATTATATGATAGAAAAAATAAGATGTTACATTATAAGTATCTATCACGCTCCGAGGATATCTTCACAGTCTCCTCTCTTACGACTAGCTAAACTTCCTACTCGATATATTCTTCCTCGCCGGCCCTGCAGCCTTTAGGGGTCCCCGGCCCAAACATTCGGCACACAATTAAGTGCCCTCAATTTATGGCCTTGCCTGTGTCTTCTCCAGGCCTACTTTCTAAATATCCTTATTCCCTGAAAATACTCTTACAGACGGAATTCTGCGTTTCTGCGAATCGCAGAGCGGCAAAATCCTGGGAGGAGACATAATCTGGAGAGATATAGGTACTATGATAAGTTCAACTCCGTATGTAATCTGAAGATGTAGATATAATTAGACACTGTTTATTAAATCTCGATTCGTTGCTTTTTGTTTCAGGTACTGTCCTGATTTTTCAAGGTATCGTAGTCCGTCCTACCAGTCGTGATTTGAACCTTACGTGCTCATTATCAATACACCGTTTACGAGTTTTTATTAACGTCTCCGATTAATTATTTTTTCATTTTAACTTTTATTTCTGAATTACGACTGGTCGAATTTCTATTATTCATGCGTATACTAATTACTGCAATTCGCATGCGCTCGGTAGGCATTGCCTGCGAGACTAATAAACTGCCCTGCCTGAATAAAAATATTCTCGGCAATCAGAAGTGTGAAAGAATAATACAGTAACTCACGGTAAACGCTGATTCGAAATTTCTATGGCTGTTACGCGCTCCGGTGATTCACTGCATGTCTACATAATATATAGTAGTCATATATAGCCGTGATATGTTTTATTTACGTGGCCAAGTATCACTGCAATGTTATCGAACGTATAAAATATTTTATTTGTTATCACAACGATAAATAAGTTCGGCCGAGGCAGCGAAATGTGTTTGCTTTTCGGTTAGGATACTTTAAATAAACGGTCAAAAAATCCATACCATTGGCCCACGTTTGTTTTCACTACGAAAATTATTGCTTAATTTTATACACACGCGGGAGTTTTCACCTCCGACCATCAAACAACGTACTCTCATTCATAATTCTGTTAAGTGCCTATATCTATACCTATACATATATAGGTATATACCCACGTATGGGTGCAAATATGAATCATTCATCATGCCGTTGCCCGCGAATCTCAAAGAACAGTACGGCCAGGTATTATTGTTTATCTTGATAATATGGTAATGTAGAAATTAGCGGGGCTCCCTAAATACTTACTTGCTAGCTTGATAAATTTGATTTGTCAGCATTCCGTCGGGCTTTATACACAGACCGATGATCAATATTCCGTAGGGCTTGCGGCTTGAACGAATATTCATGGACTACGATCTCCAAAGACTGGCAGGATAATAATTCTCACAATTTGAATGCGAGATCCCGTAGTTGGAAACACCGTGGGATTTTCATAATAATTTTGTCATTCATTTATTCCATGTATTGAAATTATTCGGTGATCCGCGCTACCGCAGAACTGGAAGCTCGAACCCCTGCCTTGCTTTCCCCGGAAACTCGCTGAAACACTTTTCATTCAGACCTTGCGGCATCTCGCGTCTACGATACCGTAAGAAAATAAGAAATTCCACTCGATTTTGATGATCGTTGTCTCGAATTCTTACCGGACCTTTCATTTGGGAGATCTGATTTCTTGAAAATCGCTCGTTGAAACACGACGATCGTTTTTCAGAGGCTCGTACAGCTCGCAGTCAAAGAGCATATATACGTGTAGAAGAGTGGTTCGCCGAAAATGGGTAAGGTTTCAAAGTAGATTTCCCACCTCTTCAGAATATATAATAATTAATATATAATGTAGCTATATACGAATTGAACTTGGGAGTAAAACGGGACGGTACATACATATGTATACCCACTCGAGCTGCAGCAGTGATGAGCGATACATAATACATTGACCTCTGTTGAAAATGAAACAGATTATAATAATTATATGATCGTCTGTTTACATTATACATACCTATAATTATAATTCGTCGATATAATTCGGACGTTTATGTTATTCGATAATTTTCCGTACATAGTAGGTATGTACGTACATACATACTGCATGTAGTACGTATATTTATCATTCAACCTGCCGTTTGTCTTCTCTGCGGGGCTGTAATTTCAGCGATTTTATTGTTCATCGAGTAGCGTAGGTATCCGGGAGCCCCAGAAGGGATCAAAATTTCACCTACGCTTTATCGGCGTTATTATATATACTAGAAATATCGCGGCAAAGGTCCAAGGGGGGAAGAGGATGCAAAAACCGTACAATGGCCCCGTTAGCAGGGGATTTCGAATGACAAACCGTTTGTCATTCGAAACTCAAAGTAAAACACGCCCTCAGTCAGTCAGATTCATACGTTTTCGGAACATACGTGCTATGTGGACACACATATAGATATACAAACCGAGGTATACCTATCAATCTGTATACATATATCGGGTATTTCATGCCAAATCGGGCGGGCTTGAACTTCGCCTACCAGGATATTGTTAATTCTTCTTGCCCATGTAGTAGGTATACGCAGATACGCTAAATTAAGAGGTATGTTCGATTTTTTTCGAAATCTCTTGGAGATGAAGGTGATTATACCTATGTAAGTCGAGAACGCCATTTTCTAAAACTTTCTCCAAACTGTCAAAAATTGACCACACAAGACTTCACATAAGGCGGGTGGAATTTTTTTGTCGATTTATTACGATTTCTTCACATTTTAAATATTTTTAGGTGGGGTTTAGCTGATAGGTGAAGTTCAAGCCCGTCCGATTTGGCATGGAATACCCTATATGCGATTCTGCAGTGTAAGGAGGTGCAGTTTTTTCCAATAACCCTTCTAACAGAACTCGGTCATACCTTTGGTTGAGAAATCTCTGATTCTGTAACATCTTCATAATTGGATATTCTTGACGTCTGTGAGTATTTGGAGCAACCGTACATTATGCTCAATTATCCTCCGATCATCGCATGTGCAAAGAAATAACGAAGTATGAAATTTATGTATTCCTGATTAAAGAAGGTTAATGAAACAAGGAATCATTTTGGCAAAAAAGAATTTATTCGACATTGAGCCCGGTTCACCAGCTATTCATATACAGGCATGAGATTGACGTAACAGTATACGTTCTCGTTTTTCTTCAGTCCGGAATACTTGACGTTTTTTCACAGACGACCTGTTTGGATAGAATCAACAGGGTACAATTCAAAGTCCGCAAATAACCTGTCAAGCTTTATGTTTTGTCAGAATTTTTTCGCAGTGCTTCATTCAAATTCGATAAGCCCCATACTTATATACTCCAGAGTTGATTATCTAACCCTTGAAATTTTTCAAGAAAGACTCGCCGAGTATCAGGTATGACCATTGAGTACCTACTACGTGAATTTTTCATTCTCAAATACCATTCTGTCTGCTCGCACAATGTACTGAATAAATGATTGTACGCGCGACAATTCGTGGCAAGCTTTGCAAGGTTTTCGTGTGTTAAAGACTCTCTGATGTACAGCGGCCACGTTGGTCATTAGTTATTTTTTGACGTTGCAACTAAGCCTGCTTATATTTTTGTCGGTCATTGTAGATTATATCTATATCTATATATATATATAGTATATATGTAGGTACTACAGTCTTGCTAAAGAAGAGCAGCCTTCGGAATCGATTTATTAGCGATCCCTTTTTTGTCCCTTGTGTCTTGTTATCAAATATTTGACCTATGTCGCGATACTAAGGACAGCAGTTCCGTTGCCTTTTTTCTTTCCAAATCGCTGACCCTCACCAAAGATAAATTTTTACCAAAACTGAGTAGAAAGAAAAGCATTGGCGAATCAGGCGCGTTTACTCGGAAGTCTAGGAAAGAGTGGACCCCTCTGTAAATCTGACCACGTAGCCATCGCCCATCTCATACGTTACACGTCGCCGTAAATTTCTGACAATTCGGCGACGGACGCGACCAGGCGCGCCCCGATCCAATATCATTGCGTGATTCGCGACTAGCACTTAATTACGCGGATTACCACCACCGGCCACCCACTTTATGGCTCTGGGGCTCAATGTGGTAAAACCCTCGGCGTACGTCTGTTTACTCTGTTTCCTCAATAAGGCAGAATCGACCCAAGCTAGTTCCCGTTCATCCCACGTCCTTCGGCCTAATTTCGTGTCCATCGTATCACACGATATTTGCACCGAACAAGAACGTCCCTCGTGAGTCGTAAGCCAACATATCTATTATATATATACCATTCTTCAATATCCCGTACTTCTTTAGCTTGTCGATTCACTCCCTGCGTTCTGTCAATAAATGTAGCCAATATACCTACTCGAATGAATATCTCATCACTTTTCTAAACTTGTCTTCCTTCGAGTGCTCGTCGACTGCTCCACTCAGATGGCCAGTCCCAAAGCTAATTTCGAAACGATCAACGTAGGTAGTCACTCCTTGGGGGTTCCAGGACTTTCTGAGAACATCACGTTGGTGATCATCATTGGTTTATAACAATCGTGCCCTGCGCCTACATGCAAAGAAGAACAATAATCGCCATTATATCTATGCATCGTCCATGAAAAACGCAAAAATCCGCAGAAATCGAATAGAGAAAATACCTATCGGTGCTGATTCTATGTAGGTATACTACGGTATGGTATAAATCAGGGCCTGTTTTGGCAATTATGTTGCTTTGCAATAATATTCACGGCGGAGTAGCTACCTATATATACTGCATTCGCGGAATAATATGCTAGCTTGGCGTTGCAGACGGATATGACTTTTCGAAGAAAATGATATAATCAAATTTACTCAAATTTAGTCAACTGTGCAGGCGTAAATGAATCACGTCTGCTTGCGAAGACGAATCGGTGAAGTCTGCCACAAATTATCTTCTGCTGTATACCAATATGGGTAATATATCAACAGTGGAAACTGCACCTATCAGGATTTCCAACTCTATATTTCGTTGTATACATAGAAAACGTATATGGGATTAGGGGTATATTAATGTATTGAACTCAAGCGAGCAATAATATGTTATCCGAATGGTCTAGAGTCGCTTCAAGAAAATGTCACTTTTGCAATCGAAGTGAAGTGCGGGTCATTGTTCCCGACAAAGTAGTTTCACGATACAATCCAATATAGGTAGAGCATATCGGTTATATCTTCGTATCACTGTGTCCATCAATCAAGCAAGTGGCTACTTCGCTAGGAAAACTTGAACGCCTTCGTTCCGCCTTCTCTCAATATTATTCCCAGCGCGTGTGTGGCGAAGTGTATATCTACAGGTATCCTATATAAGTATATATACCTATAATATGTATGTTGTAACGTATCACGCTAACTCCGAGCCCAGGCGGCGCGGGCACCTACCTACGCTGTGGAAGATACCCGGTATGACGTGAAAATTGGGTATAAATACTAGGGTGGTCCAAATTTTTTTCGAAATTCTGGGTTTAGGCTCAAATGATAGTTTTCGATGAGTTAAGACTCGATCTAAATAATTAGCTCAATCGATCAAGTTATAGAGGTCGCGGAAGGCCGTTTTATTTTTACATTTAAATAACACGGGGAAATCGTCATTTTTTGTTCAATATAAAGTTTCGCAAAAATTTGGGGGAATTCGGAGTCGCTTAATATTATATCACTTTCTTGTAGTCACTAGATTACTTGAGAATGTAACGCATGTATAATCCCAACTAAAAATATTTTGGTGAGAATTTCAAGTACTTCTTGTTGAGTCAAAATCTGCAAAAAATCACCGATTTTTTCACTAAAATCACGGATTTATCACTTTCTTATAGTCAGTAGATAGATAGATAGATAAGTAATCTATATATATATATATTAATATATTCCAGTGATTACAGAAACCCATAGATATAGGTTGATCAACTTTCTGTTCCAGTGTGACCAATTATTTTTTGGTCAATCTTTCCGTCGCCGATTTGCTGGTGACAACTATCTGCATGCCTATGGCCGTCAGCCAGGCAGTTACCATGATATGGGTCTACGGCGAGATAATGTGCAAGCTCTTCTTCTATTTGCAAGGTAAGTGCGAACAACTCGCGAGGGCGATCGGGCCTAGTTCGTAGTGGAAAATGTGATCATGGTATGTATGGTCACAATCGAAAATTACGATTGCTGCAGCAATTAAAATGTCTCAGAGGGACTCTTAGTTCTACTCCGGGAAAAAGCATACGATATGCTCTTGTCGTCTCTGGGCTTTTGACTAAAATCAACTCCGTCAGTTCGTGTACATACGTCATATAGTTCCAATTTTTCATTTCGAGTAATACCTACACCTGCGGCAGTGCTGATTTGTTTTCATTCAATCACCAACAGACACGGCCTTGCTCTTGCCGTGAATTTTGTTCACTTTCCCAGGCCTATGCTCACCGTTATCAAAGAAATTCAGATAGGCACAAGCCCGGGACTGCGAACTTTAAAACCCAAACAAGCCCAGAGTTGCGGAAAACATTGTTCCGAATCGCGGATTCGAATTGCAGGTATGTACATAGGTATACAGAAGGCTAAGTTCACGCCTCATCGGAAAAATATAATACATCAAATTCTCGTGCAAGAACCGTGAGACCTCGCATTCCGGTTGAAAATCGCGATATATCTCGAATCGCGATGGAAGAACATGCCATCTTCTATATTTCAAACACAGGAGAGATCATGTTTTTCAACAGGATTTTAGATATCAATTTTCTCTACTGTGGTGTGGTCGGCGCGTATATGTATGTATATTGTATAAACTAAAGTTTAGCTATAACTTGTTGCCAGTTTGTTGCCGTATTGTAACCATTGGCAGCCTCTAGCTCTCCACGTAGTACTAATAGATACGGTTTACAAGGAGAAATATATTTATCGTTCAAGGGAACTGTTCTTACTCAAACGAAATATCTGGAGATATATTTTTCTTAGAATCCATGCCTGCGAAGCAGTAAAGCATCGATCTACATACAAGGTGGCGACCCGGTTTCACAGCTCAGTGCGATGCCCCATCTCCAAGTAGTCGTAGCAATCGTAGCATGAAAATATACCTATGTTGAATGCGATATAAAAGTTACGATATTCAAGGGAAGGCATTTCGCAGTTGGATGAACAATTGTTGTTGTTTTTTCTTCTTTAAAATCAGAGATCATCCCAGCTCTAAGATAACGAACGAACGGGCGTACATGTTAATTAATTGGAAACATTTATTGTCTGTATAGGTATCCAATTAAACGTCTTCACTTCACTCTTCTAGCCTCGGGAACTTCTCTCCTTGGTCCTCGCAATATCATTTCATATAATAACTCGTATCGTATGTAACGAACAACCGTATATGTTATACCTGTTCATTCTGACGCAATTTCCATCTGTAAAAAAAATGTCTACTTCAAAATTCTAATTGTAAGCCGCAGGGAGGCGCGATGAATACAGGGAATGAAACCTCAAACACAAGGGGGGCAACGGGAGACGGGAGTATTCATATACCATAAACGAATTTGTTTCGTGGAAATATTGTCGCAAGAGTAACATTATATAATTATTATTATTCACATCTATATAACAGTCGGAAGTTTCAAAACTGTTCAGGTTAACTCTTTGACTGAATTCCTGTAGTTATATGAATCCAGCATCGTCTGCAATGATCGAAAATCTCTACATTCACATCTTCACCAATGTATTGGTATATCAATTCTGCCTGAATACCTTTGATCGTTATCAAAGCCACGCTTTCCTCGGCTGTTGAATTAATGAACAAACAGAAGGAGGAGCGATATACACAATATTGATTAATCAAACATGTTTGGGGAATAATTCAAATAATTTTGATAACCTGGCTTATATGTTGTTTCAGTAAATTTTCATATTTACACCAGCACCAAGTGATTCGTTAATCTTGACAGGTCACGGGGCGGGCGCGCTTTGAGATCCAATGAAATTTAACCGAGCGGATAAAACTGGTGAAATGAAATTTTTCAAGGCCACAATGGCCCAGCCGTCCCCGGCTTAGCGTACATATTTTACTTTTGACCTTTGCAACGTTTCCTCTCACCGTTTCTGTTCGCACCAGGTGTACACGTACCATTTTGGGGAATAATATCGACATAAAAACATAATAGCGGATCATGCAAGCAGAACAACCGCCTCTGCTCGACACAATAATCTTTCCAATAAATACCGAAGTGCCCTGGAGCGATCGTTCCTTATAGGTATATGACCCTCAAGATTTCCGCATCTGCAAAAATCAACTTCAGCAAACAAGAAACTTTTATTGACCTTTTTCGTTCCTCCCGCAATTATTCGGATAGGCATTTTTTTTTTCCTTTTTAATGATGCCTTCAGATCTTGTTTTTAACTGAAACCGTCTTTTAGCAAGCCGAGTAGCTCCGGGGCAGAATAGGAAACAAATATACATATTTACAATTATTGTGTTGAGGAATGAAGATGTGTGCTGTACCTACGAGAACAGAGCTGATATTGTGAACTGGTATGATTGCATTGATAATTGCAAAGGTAGAAAATGGAGGGAGCTGACAATTACGAGTAATGCAGGTAATCGCAATTGGCAGGTGGCCAATGGACACCGACTGTGTATATAATACGGGGACGAGCGGCGATGCACGGTGTAATTTTATGCTGGAACTTTGACATTGCGAAGTAAAATTCAATTAAGAGAGTTATTGAAATTGAACACGGCTGACCCGAATAATTGAAACATTGAATGAATAAAACGGAATTAAGAATATGAGGGGAACGCAAATGCAAAAGGCGGAAAATTGATTCGGTACTTAATTTTCAAGAGGCAGAATTGGTGAGCGATCGCTCCGCAGTATATGGGTAACTCCAAATAGAACTTGAAAAAGCGTGTCTCTTGGCATTTTTAGGGGCTAAAATGATAAAATATGACTAATTCTTGTTATCAACAGACTCTTTATAAAGTCCTGAACTATAGAGGCATACAGCTGACGGAGCCGGAATCAAGAAAACATACAAGCTATTTCATCAAAAGTCAGTGAAATGTCCTTACCCTCCCTGCCTCTGGCACAGATTTCCAAAGTTTAATGACAAAATAAAGTCCTGTGCGGTTCGTTTATAATAAAACAAAGAGAAAAAAAAATGTAGAATTTCGCATGTCTTAGCTATACACGTGGAACTATTTCCCCAATTTTTGAGTTCTATTTGGAATTGCCCATGTGCGCAAAAATTCATAAGTGGATCATTACCCTATCCATCGACGTTTCCTTCATCCCTTCTGGATTTTTCTGATATAATAATAACGACGGAAACAAGTTTCTGAAATTTCTTTTCCGTGATATTTAGGTAATATGTTACCAAACTTTGAGTCTCACCATTCACGCGCACAAAGCCTCACGCTCCAAAGCAACTTTCTGAACGTGTTGATTGCTGGACCCTGCAGCCCCAAAGGATTCAATTCAACGTATTTTATAACCAAAGTCAAGTTTTCCAGCTGATGGTGAGATGTTTCACCCCTCGGCGATGATATTTTCGTGTGGCATGATACCACAACCTCGCCCACGGTAAGTCCACGGTCCACATTGTCAATCGTGGCAGATTATCCGCTTTGATCCTAGAGGGAATCGTCGTCACGACCGCGACGTTCGGAATAAAACGAAGTGATCGTAATCAGCAAGTATAACATTAAAGCCCGGCTCCGTACCTGAGGGATTCCGTTTCTCTATACTCAAAGTGTAAGAAAGTCCTTTTGCCATAAGCAAGCTTCAAAGATCATCGGAACGCCGGAGAAGAGAGGCAAGAACATTCAAAGAGAGAACAGACCCTAATCCTTGTAAATAGGTATGCGTTGATTTGACGCATGGATCGGGAGTTGGAAAAGGAAAACTCTGAGGCGATGCGGGCGTCTTGGATGAAAGGAAACGGATCGGGGTGAACTTTTTCAATATAAGTATAGATACGCGTGTACTTGTTACAGGGGTTGCGGTGGCCGCTTCCGTTTTCACAATCACGGCTATGAGTATTGACAGATATCTCGCGATAAAAAGTCCCATTGCCCTCAGCAGGGTGTACGATCGTCGCAATACTATACTCGTCATCGCAGCTCTCTGGGTGGTGGCCCTCAGCATTTTCGCCCCGGTTCTGAGAGCAGTAAGTGACACGATATCAACAACATGTGGGGTAAGACGGGGTCGAGGTCGAGGTCGAGGTCGAGGTAAATAAGTGAAATGCTCCATCGGCTGATCGTGAGCATAATGAATGGAAATGAACACAGTCTTGTCACCTCGTAGTCCGACCTGTGGTACCGTCTTGCCCCACTTACTCCGACGTGTGAACGGCTGGAAACCCTGAGAACGTCAACCGCACGTCCACAAGTCCAATGGCTCTGCAATCTCATTTTTTGTTACTATATTTCTCCGCCGTGCCAGGTGACGCTGAGCCCGATGGTTGAACTGGAGAACATAACACTGATAGCAGGGCAATCCTTCAAGCATCCTACCTTCTACATCTGCTCCGAAGACTTCAAGCCACTTGGCATACACGCGCACATTTTTGGTGCTGCCTGCTTCGTCCTTGTCTACGCCATTCCTGGTAAGGCTAACGACTCATATGATTACATGCAAATGCATACACATTCTATACAAGACTCGCGATGACACGTACATACCTACATACAATTTATACACGTATTCACCTATGCCATATACGGAGGTTGAGTATATACGTATAATAGCTCGTACACCAAGTTGTCACACACCATATATGTTTTATTGTTAGATGAAATTCATCATCGATTGATGTTGCTCTTGATATGCAGAGTGATCGTCGTGATTACAGGTTTCATCGTAATTCTGGCCTACTCGATGATGGGTCGTACACTCTGTGCGAGAAAACCGCCTTTCGACTGCGACAGTATAGAAGGAAGCGCTAGTTCACAGCAGGTAAACTCTCAAGATCAAACATCGTTATTCAACCATTCGTTAATTATACCCAATCGTGTATTTGACTTCGCGGAGTGAAATTACCGTAATGAGAAAACCGAATTCTTCGGCGGTTATCGATGCTTCGACCAAACAGTATATATTCGTTTCGTGGTTATATGAGGGGCTTATGGTACACGTCCGTCTGGCCTACGCCTTCAAGCATCTACGGTGTTTGGTGGTCAAAATAGGTATATCCTATATTTTGCCGACCCCGTCATACATCATTTTAAAACAATATTGTCAGATGTCAGGCTTGAGACATATTACAACCTCGGCAACCTGCTAAGCTTGTCATAATAATATCCAGTTTTCAGCTTACGCGCATCTGTAGAACCGAAGGATTTTTCAATTTATCCTCGTTTGAAACAACGAAGATCTACCGGGTGGAAATTGACGAATCTCGTATGCTTTTCCAAGTCAACCTCGCCTAAGGCGATTACGTTGTTGAATTATTATTAAAATTGAGCTCACACGTATATAGTATATACCTACCACCATTTCACGTGCCATTCCCCCGGAGGATAATTTTCAGCTGGCATCGCATCGTCGCATCGCAGGTAGTAGAGTTTTTCTCTGCAGGCTGTTTAATTAACTTCGACAGAGGGATCGGTCCCATGCAAATAATGAACTTCATTATATTATCTCAATCGTCAAAGTGTTTCATTGCTGACGGGGCTCCATGTCGTGTGCATATAGATCACCTATCCTTACGTTAGCTGGAATATATCTATTATGAACGGACAAGTGTTCGATAACCGGGTCAAACAGACTTAACCCCTTCTGGTTGAATCGTTTAAATTATGCTGACGTCTAGGAGCTGCCTAGCTACGGGACTCGGTGAAGGTGAGTGCGCAGCGGGTTACACGTTCTCTTATAAGGCCGGTGAAAACACGTTATAGGTACCTCGTCCAATATCGATAACGTGTATGACATGCAAAATCAGACGCGGGTAGTCCGTGAAGATGATGGCGATTCTATATACCTATTATTAGAAAGATTTATGATCATATTATATCGCGGAACTTCAGGTACTATCGGACTTTGCTGTTAAAGTATACAAAGCCCAGCCGATCGAAGCCATATATATGATATATATGCTATATATGTACATATACCATGCACGAGTTTCATCTTTGTCCCAACCCAGCGAGGAGCCGTATAGGCGTATACTGTTATATTGGCTTTCGGAGGCTGGCAATAGTCGTTTGTATAGCCTCGCTTCGCTCTTATCGGCAAATAACTGTTTCGTAGTGAATTTTAAAATTGATATCTAGCTGCACTTCTGTTTCTCCCCAGCCGTGCCCCATTAATATTCCCCACCTTTCACCGATGCTCGAACTTTCCGAAATATTTCAGACTCATAAGTAAACTAATAAAAGAGTCATAATCATTATTATGGATGATTAACACGCTGGAAGGCTGCCCATAAATTCCGAACGGATTTCTTTAACAATTTGTACCCCATGCCCCATGCCCCATTCCCAAAGTACTGTTGCGTAATTTATGGACAACCCCTAATAACTCTCGATTCATTAATTTCTTCGAAAGTTGAGCTTTCAGCCCCCGAACACATAGGTACCTCTTAGAATTGAATTTTCATTTCATCTTTATACGCCCTCATATTGTAGTCTCGCGGTTAAGAAAAAACTTTTTCAAGCTGCAGCCGCTGAGCCGGTCCATTGATTGCCTTCGGCGTTACTTTGGCAGGATGAATTAATTTCGCTTAATTTTCAATGTAATTTCTTCTCAATGGCTTGAAATAATACTTACCTAACGGTTACCCTACTCTCTCCTCTTTCAATTATTTTCCGCCCAGTCGCCCGTTCTATCATTTTTCATCCGCCATTGAATTGCGAAGCGTACGGCTGACTGCAGGGCCATACTTCATGCTTGCATACACTGATGGTATGGTATGTCTAACCGAACCTAACCGTTCTAAAATTTTCATGTTCTTCAGGGATTTCGTTTAGTACGTGAACGACGCCGCGTAGCCTGGATCTTGCTGCTTCTAGCGATTCTCTTCGCTTTATGTTGGCTGCCCTACAACGTGCTCAGACTACTTATTGACCTCGGAGCACTTGGTGAGTAGCCGAAATTTCAAACTTGGGAACTTGACTTATACCTCGACCTATGTGTAGGCGTAGGTATGTAGTACATACCTACTCGTTAACCCGTGAACTGTACTTGACTGCACGTACGAGCTGCAAAACTTTCTTACCTTCTCCCCCATCTGCTATATATCTATACCTATACACATATCCAGCCGCATTTTGTCATTTCTTTCTCTTCACCTCGCTTTCTTTCGTTCTCTCTCTCTCTCCCTCTCTCGCTTTCACTACCCTCTTCAAAATCCGATCTCGGCACGTTCTCAACATTTGAAAGACCGCGACCGTCGCTTTTATTCAAACGAGGTCAATTTGTTTCCAGCTACGTATTTGCCAACGAAAATTCGCTTCACCTATATATACAATGTACCTATGTATAATATGGATACGTATGTTTGTGCAGAGAAAGTAAACAGCGGGGACCACTCGTTAAGGGGGTATGCAATAGGTAGGTATATATCCCACCCTTGCAGGATGAAAAAACGCGACCTCTTCCAAATTTATCCATGACAAAGTGACGGGAGGCACAAGCCTGTTGTTTTGACATAATTCTTTATTCAAAATTAGCTGCATTTGCAGAAAAACAGAGTTGCGATATCGATAATTGCGGAGATATTGACATTATGCTCATTGATTAAACTTAGTTCTTCGGATTGTTACAAGAGGCACTTCTGGAATAGTTCCGATCTTTAATGGCTGCGTATTGATATTAATTTCCTCAAGAAAGCCACAAGTCGCGGGTGGCCGCAGCTGATCGTACGGAACAGTGCTACGATTGCAACTCATTATAACTTTCGTCGCGTGAGTCTCGCGACTCCTGGACTGAATGTAATGAAATTATTTAATCTTCCCTCTATAAAGGTGCGCTGCACGCTTTATATTTCCAGGAGACGGAAGGGCTATATCCGATATCCTGTCATACTGTTTGTTCCTGGGTCACGCGAACAGCGCTCTCAATCCGATCGTCTACTGTTTCATGACCCGCAACTTCCGGCGAAGCGTTTCGGAAATATTGTTCCGCAGCCGACACGCCCTTGCCAGGCGCAAGCCTCATCGTAAAGTAAGTGTCGACTCTAGTTGCAAGCGGTTTTAATTCAACAAAAGTGTCCGAAAGTTATCACAGCACACGCTATCATCATATCAAACTTGGAAATATTCCGTTTGTCTATCTTTTTATAACACAAATAATCGAACAAAGAAGTTCGACGAATAAATGAATTAGCATACACGATGGTTCTATTGATACATCGATATCTGCTTGTCGGCTTGAGAGCGACAACTGGCGAAAGGGGAGAGAATTTTTCAGGTGTCGATGGAGTAAGTATAATAAAAAGATTAATTTTCTCCGTGATTCTTGGAACCTGTTATCTCATGAAATTGGGCTAGGCTGGGCTGATTAGGTCAACTGAAACCGTGTCACCGTGATTAAGCACCAGGCCTAAAGACAACATCTGACAATGAATTCTGGATGCGATCAAATGGTAAATAGCCAACAGTTACAACGTCCTGTTCCGGATGAATTGGATTTAATCGTCAAGTTTTCGAAATCCCGTCTTACGCTTCCGCTCTCCTCCCGCAAAGTCATTAGAACGGAATCGATATTGCTGAACTATTGCCGAATGCATCGCGATGGACAATATATTATACCAAAAATAACAATGTTTCCAATTGATTGATGATAACAAACGCCGAGATGCCGTCATCTAGAATCACCCAAACATCAATTTCTCTTCTTCGTGGGTCTTCTGACGCCTTTATCACCACGCAATTGTATATGTCAGGGTCGCAGGAGTTCACGTACCGACCACAGATATTTCTGATGCTAATCAAGCCAGAAGTTATAGATGAAATGTCGAATGACATCGATTAGACAGAAAAACGAGGTTGCACCGTAGGGGGCCAGAAGGGCTGGTCATGGATCCTCTGAGCCACAAACAACCAATCCGGCTTCTCCCGAACCCCCAACGATATTGTTCTTGTCGTCCTTCGAGCCTAAGGGAAAGATGTCCGTCAATTTTTTCCTCAACCTACATTTGTGATCTGGTGACAACGAAAACCCCCGAATCCATCGTTTTTCCCATCTCAGGACTACGACCAACTCAAGTCGGCGTATAAGAGGGAGAAAAAAACTTATCCGAGGCAGCCCTTTTTCCTTCGATAATTACGCGGATGTACCTAAAGAACGTCGAGAGTTTGTTTTGTTTTCTGATTGTTCTTAGCTCCGAAATGTAGATCGAGGGTCAGAGTCTAGGTAGAACTCTAATAATACGCTTTAGTCTCGCCTATACCCTATTAATATTCCAATGCAAATAATTGGTTGTAAGAGAAGGTATTTCACTCGCGTATACATTGCTTGAATTTGGTAAGGTGTTTCATTCGCATTGCCAGAATCCACTTCTTCTCTACAGTCAAAATTTTTTGAAATAATAAGTTTGTCATAAACTGAATAAGGGAAATTGAGTGAAGAACTGCATCAAGAAGATATATGGTCGATTTTCCAAAAATTTTACATTTCTTTTTCTGCGTAAAG
This sequence comes from Rhogogaster chlorosoma, assembly GCA_944452935.1. Taxonomy (NCBI): domain Eukaryota; kingdom Metazoa; phylum Arthropoda; class Insecta; order Hymenoptera; family Tenthredinidae; genus Rhogogaster; species Rhogogaster chlorosoma. Next base: position 28,906,962 of record OX101799.1, on the reverse strand, counting down.
TTGACCCTTGAACAGAATAAAAACAAATTTACCCAAAAGAAACTTCTAGTGAGCGAAACAAAATAATGAGGTAGCCATGTGCTAGATTCTAATTTGCATGCTTTTATTTCGCGCAAATCGTTACGCGAGCAACGGTAACGGTAATTTTTCTATTTGCAATGGAATACTCTCCATTATGAATTACTTCTGTTTGATTTGTAATTTGTAATGAAACACGCATCCATTACACATTACTTTTTTTATTTGCAATGGATAACTTATCCAATCCATATTATTCAAAGTAATGGGTAATGCATTACTTTTACATTACAATTTTCACAACTCTGCTTTGACGTAATCTTTTAATAGCAGTGTATAAGGTCGTAAGACTGGTCAGTAATCTGAACAGAGAGATAGCAATCATTCGGTGTTATTGGCGGTATCCCTGCAAGTTCTCAACTCCCGAAGGCGGTGTTACTACTGATCGTGAGTAAAACTGATGACTGCACTAGCCAAGTTTCCAAAACGACGTGTAGTGATAACAGCCGTCGCGCTCTCACACAAGCCCGGAGTAGCCGAAGTTTCTTTTTCTACTCACGGACTATAATTTCCACGGTGATCCAGATTGCTTCGCAGTCTTCATAACTCACTCTCGACGGCTACCTCATACTAGAGGATACACTCGGAGCCCTGATAACTTTTATAATCTGAGTAAGTGTTGAGAAACGGTGGCTCTATGAGAGCTTCGCTCACCACACAAATATGCTCTACGTATTGTTTTCGGCCTAAGCTGTGGGGCTATATCTAACATCTGCCGTTCCAACAGCCTCTGTATTTCTACATCTCCATTCGGAGCCTGCTTTGCATCTTCGGTAGTAGAGACGCATACTTATACTTATAGGTATAAGGAATCGTCGTCGCTGTCAATGGTCGTCGTTACACTGCGAGCCGAAAAAATTGTGCCAGTGAAAAATAACACGGAGGAAATCCACGTTAATTGCAAAAGCACCGTTCTCACACACCGACTGCCGTCTCATCGACCCTTCGCTCTCCCTCGCCGCGTTAACGCCTGGATCGTGTAAACTTCCGATGCCCTACAGAATAATATTAGACAGCAGACGCCATACAATTGACTACCTATACTCGTTAAAATTCAAAGTGAACGGGAATTTTCTTATAGCCGTTTGATGCGGAGGCGTTTTCCTACACTCCTCCAGGCAAGAAAGTTTGAATTTTGATGAATCCTGCAGCGCGAAATTGATGAGGATATCTTTGAATAGAGTAATTGTACTACCTAGGACCTGTGGCATGTCTATAAGCGCGTCCCAGTTCTCAGAGTGAAATCCTAATATCGCAACTAATATATCAGACACGCAATATTGTACTTCTACGGTGGAACATTTCGATCTCTCGTATAATATTATATCAGGGCTTATATTTCAGTCCACAATGTATAAGTACTTGACGAATTTCCTCGTTATTGTGGGGGTTAAAATTTTATTTATTCTCGAGAGAATTCGCGATTCGGAACTGATTGATAGCTGAGTACCTACGTCCTATACTTGTCTGTTTCCGAAGGATACCAAGGGCTATTGTGTTGCTGATTTATTTGGCGAGGCTTGACGAAGGCGTCACAGGTCCCCCTGTAATAGAGCCCCGTGGCCTCCACCCCCTCTATCCGCCTGAAAGAATGCAAGCCCGTGAAAAAATATAAAGGAAATATAACATTCGAGGAAAATGTAAATTTTGCTTAAACAACAACGGTAACATTTCGTCTCACCTCTGAATGACTCAGAATTTTCGGCAGCGCTGCCTTTTGCATCCAGCAGTCGCAGCCTAATTCGCTATACAGAATTTATATAGCCCTTCAGAAACGTAGGTACAATATTGACCGTCGCAGTGGTCTCTCCATTCAACTAGTCCGCCACGCTTGTTTGTCGTAAACAAATAACTCAGCATTCCACGCCCCGGAAAATTGGGCAGTGTTTATATAGCTTTAGAAACAATTCGAACCCGCCAACGTCCGCGCTCCGACATTTGACGGCTCGAAGGATAAAGCCCCGAGCGGTTCGGCACCCTGTACGCTCATAATTACTACAATGTATATTATACAATACCTATATTACACCATGTCGACGGCTGGACGGAAGAAGCACCCATCTCAGGAGGACCGTCAAGAAGAGCCTAAATCAAAATTTTCAAAGCGAAATGTTTTTGTGAAATAGCATAGTTCTCCGATTAGAGATAGCCGCTTCTTTACAGATCTTCTGAGATGGGCGCTTCCTCCGTCCAGCCGTTGATGTATAACATATACCTTTACTTGTACGCGCGTATAAATATACCTATAAGTATTAATTGGTACGTGCATTTCATATCACTGTAGAGTATAGGTATTACTCGGTCGATAGAAGCATGAGGTGCGGAGGTATCGGTTCTATGTATACATATACCTCTATGATACCTCCGCAATTGAGTGCATTTGGTGCTGTTGGAGTGGGTATCTTGTGGTTCCAGCAGACCACGGGGGCCTCCACGGGGGTCTGCGTCGGATGCATCGGCTGCGGCGTTACCCCGGGCGTACCGTCGGCGAGCACGTCGGGTCAGCGGGTCCCGTCTCCGTCCCCATGCCCGACCCCGATCAAGGTCAATCTGGGCCCGTATCGGGGAGCGACAACGAGCAGCGGATATGACAGTTTCTACAACCGCCACAGTCCGCACCGTCGTTGCTACATGATGAAGCACGCGTCGAGCCACCAGCTGCAGCGCCAAGATCAAGGCTGCAGCCAGAACACCGAACGGAACAAATCCAGGAGTCAGCCCAACGACAGCATCCAGAAGAGCAGCCAGACCATTCCCAGTCTTCGTTGCAGCTCCCAGGATCTCCACATCGACTCCACACGAGAGAAGATTTGAAGGGGGATGGCGACGACGACGCCTCAATAAAATGGTACTGCACGTAGGAGGGAAATCTAGACGCGGCGCGGCGCCGAACAAATCAAGGCAAGAGCATTTCTTAACTATCCGTCTCGCAATTGACTATGGCATCCCACCCTCCCGCATCAACGTCAATTATTTTCATTATCGCCCTTTCATCCGGCCATTTTATCGTATCAGTTAATTTATATGGTACCCGCGATTTATCGTCGCCCCGCGACAATTTATATCCTATCATTATGTTGCTACCGCTCCAGTACGAGACGGATCTGATTTTATTTCTCGCTTCTCCGGTCAGATTCGGGGCATTATACATTATAATACGAACGCTCCTGAGCGGCGGGATTACTCGTGTTACGCATTAGTGAATATTGGCGTCAGCGCATCCCTTACAAAGGAAATAAAACGACGAGGTAGAGCTACGTGCCGTCACCTCGTGGCAACTAACCGGCAATTATTGACAATCGTCAAAATTATATAGACTCCTATATATTATAATCATCTTACCATTAGCCAATTTTTTCCACGACACGTCGCCCACGCACGCAGCTCTGTAATTGACTCCATCTGCTTTATCCGATTAGTTGGATGGTTAGCCAGTACGTGTGGGGATGATTTGGATCTCAATTAGCAAAGGTACCGAAACCCGACGAAACTCGAATCGTATGAAGATATTTTTAGTACCCAAAGTAGAATCCGGTAAAACGGAAAAGTCAGTTGCCGAATCGTTACGACTCACTTATTTATCACGAATAGGATGCTACTCGTTTACGTTAGTCGTCTGTGAGTATTCGTTTTCATCTCTCAGGGGATATTTATCACTTTTCAATAGCGTAAGAGAAATAGTACATTTGGATGCAAGTGCAAACGTGTCGATTCTCGGACAAGTGTGAAGTTTTTCACCCGAGCGATGCGAGGGTGAGAATCGCACGAGTCGAGAATCATCTTTCGCATGTGTATCTTATTATCATTATGATTCTGTGACTTTTAAATTTTGAATTCTTAACTGTGGATTTTGACTTATGGTGCAATTCTAGTGGCCGAAATTTGGACGGAAAAACAATCCGCCGAATACCACTCGAGCTTCAAAATTAATCGGGTATTTCCCTCAAGGTTCCCTGCAACCGAACGTAGTCGTCACGACTCCTTCATTTATTTGCAACGAACCTATCGGGAAATACCCGATAATTTTGAAGCCCTTGAGGTATTACATGTGATAATTTTATCTCTTATCGTTAGTTGCTATAGGTATACCTATAAAAAGCAAAAGGTCTTCCAATCGAATTATCCCGTGTCAGATAACTGACAGATTGAATTTTATTGTGCCAATTGAAGGATCTCAATCAAATATGAGTAGATAATTGTGTGATGTCTCATGGTGCGATTCCATTGGCCGAAATTTAGATAGAAAAAATAATCCTCCGAATTCCACGCGAGCTTCAAAATTAATCGGGATATTTCCTTCAAGGTTCCCTGCAATCAAACAAAATTGTCATGTTTTTCAAAAAACCTGGACAACTTACTCCTTCATTTGTTTACAACAAACATATCGGGAAATATTCCATAAATTTGAAGCTCTTGTGGTATTACATATACGATAAATGCACAACTCCTCGTTCTACCATTGCACTCTCCCAGTGCGATGCAAATAACACCTGCACCGGCAAATGTTTCCGAGACGAGACTCTGAAAATATTCTGGATATTCATTGTCAGATTTTTTGGGTTTAAAGCTCACAATCGGTCAAACATAAGATGGTCGAATGTGCCTCCTTCCGGTCAACTTACATTTGACGAAATGCACACGAATGAATAGTAATACCTACTGGCCCAGCCTAATTCTCAGGGATTATACTCCACGATGAGGCCACGAATATAATACGTATATGTGTAGTAAAACGAAAGCACAGTGGTGTATCATGCTTATCGGGTCGCTCTTGGGCAATACTTCGTTGTTACGGGGGACAATATTTTTGGGGAAACCTTTTATATGTCCAGTCTTATTCGAAGACGTTGTAATTTACGCCAGACCCACGCGGTATATGGCTATATGGTTGCGGAGTCCGTATAAGGAGAATCAAGACATATCCCGGAAATACGCCATTTGCTTGTCTGGTTGACCAATCAGAGCGAGGCAACGGAATGTCTTGACTCTGCTTATAGGGGCTCTATATGGTTGCTGTTCGGCCATTGGAAATCAAACGAATATGTACTATCCCTGATAGCGTCCGACGTATTGAGGCAGCATCAATGGTCGAAATTGCAGCAAAGTTGAACGACGCTCTTCGGACCAGTGCTCAATACCGCGGGGAATCTGGCCTGTATAATATCCTACCTCCGGTTTCCTTTTATCAGTCGGCCACGGCTGAACTGCATTTGCCCGATTTATTTAACTTCCCTTTGATGTCTTCCAGAGCCTCACGTATACGAGGGTGGTGTACAGAGGTACTCAGAAATCGCTGCTGTCCGTCGGCAATCAACCTCCGGAAAATTCTCAACCAGCAATGCCCAACGGTAATGGACAGACATCACTAACGAATGGTACTCGACGCTCTCTGCCAACGCTCAGCTGTCAAAGAGTATCCTTCGCCGAGAAGACAACCAAGACGTAAAAGCGGTCCGGATCGTTACCCTCCGCTCCAAGTAGCGCGAGCTAGTCGCGCTTGATCAGACTTTAACGGTTCGACTAATTGTTGAAAATTACCCCATACCCTCTGTGACCTTTCAATTTCTATGCGTCACCGCGTCCGGAATTGATCAGAAGTATAACGGGATAACGCTTACTTTTATTCAAACGGAGGTATAGTCAAGTATCGTACGACACTCCTGCACCTATATACCTCTTGTATAGTACCTGTACCGTATTGCCGTGAAAAGTTGTTGTACGCTGTTGCCTAAATGTGATTAACCTCTATTCGCAGCGTCAAGATCCACTGTACTCCATGCCCGTAAGTAGGTATACATATGATGTATTATTATTATCAACGTTGGGGGTGAACGAGGATTTTTCGGTTGCACTTCTATAGGCATGAATCGCATCTCGCAAATATAAAACACCTATACGACTGGATTTCGCGATTCGAAAGACTAGAAACCGTACAGTCCACAGCGCCGGTAAAAACCGGCAGGGGATTCCCCGTGAAATTATTGACCAGGACTCGAATTGTAAGACCGATATAATATCCATACAATTCCAGAGTTATACTCTATTATTTTTAAGGTAAGCTCGAGCGACGTATGGACGTGAAAAAGTTGTTGATATTAGCCACGATGTGAGTGGGGGGATTATTCCATGTATTTCTAAACGTACATACATTCATACATTATAATCATCTACTATAATCAATCTTTGAGTATACGAATGGCCGGACTCCATTGAGGAAACTGTATGATCAAAGTAAGGGAAGGATATGAAAAACTCGCCTTACTCGTGTGGGGTCGTGAAAATGTTAAGTGTATAGGGCGCTTCCGGAGTATTAACTAATTAATTGATGCGAAAGATACATCTAATTATATTGTACCCGAGCTCTAGGCCTTCTTTGTAAAAACAATCAATGTTGTGAAAAAAATGTTACGTTCTCGACGTGTATTTTGTGATTAAAAAACTTGGAAATGCCTGTTCGAAATTACACTCAATTTGCATTCCTACCTTATCCCCTTTGTATGATTATTCACTGCACCTGCCATCTGTGAAAAATCTGTGAAAGGCAATTATGTGCCTTGACCAATACGACGATGAGGCGAAAATCTGTATCCTTATTACTATATTGCTTATTTACCGTTCATTTTTATTACCTATTGCATCGTTTGCCCAATTGCCACAGTTCTGAGTATATATACAATTTACGATCAGCTTCCGTATCACATCTTGGCCCGGAGGGCACTCAGCGCGGATATATTCGTCTCCATATAATTATATTAGATCCTTCCGATTCGGCCCCCGCCCACACGCGAAATGTTTTCGAAGCATAGTTTACTCTTATTAGACCGGCTGACTATCACAATCAAGGATGGCCCAATTATCCATGTGTCCGCGGGACAAGGGTATTCGCAATTCACAACTGCACGCTTGAGGGTATATATGTATATAGGTAGGGATATCGTCACAAATACCTATATCATATACGTATTACAATAAATTGCTGCCTCGCGCAGCATCCGCGGACCGCGTATAGTCGTCTTTGTATATTTTGGTTATTGTGATTATTATGATCATTACCATCGCCGTTGCCATTACTAAAATGATAATTGTTATTATGACAAGCGGAATAGCCAAGTAGGTGATTCTGATTACTAATGAGACTTATATCTCGCGAGTTTCGTTCCGAGTATCTACAGCTCCGAATGGAATGGACAGAATGGCTCCTCGGGCGCTGAAGAATTTTCGGTGGATGAAGTATAGATGTATATATAGTGGTATTAGATGCGCACGTGTATACAGAATCGTATCCCTATACAAGTACGAGTCCGAACTCCCGAGGCAAAGCTATATGATCATTTCACAAATGAACGGAGTGAAAAATTATTTGTTACTACATATGTATATGCCTACAGGAATTAAATCGGGAAACCCAATGCTCATACAAGTGTCGTTTCGAAGGTGCGAACAGGCGCGGCTGTATGGAACCACCACCAGCGAGGTGCGAGGAATACTCATTAACCAAGACATTTCTCAGTTTCCCCGGCCTCCACGAGATTACTCAGGGTAATTTGTCGAGTGTAACTTGTAACTGATGTTAGCAATTTTGATTAAAAGTGCTGAAGAGCCGAGGGATAGAATTTCTCATCGCTATAATTACACGTGGGTAAGTTTGCAGGGATTCTGCGACAAGATAACTGAAGCCGCAAGGTAAAGTTTTTTTTTCTCATTGTCAGTTGCGATTCACAATTCGATATGATGCAGGATCAGATTTAGCAATCATCGCACCTCTTTCAACCACAAGCGTTAGTTTCTAGCTCGAAGTTCAACGGTACAGATTCATCAATGAATCCAACGATTACTTTTTTTGCACTAGTCCTAGGCAATATAGCTTGATAAAAGCTGTCGACTGGCGCCGTTAAGAAATCTATATAATTGTTATACATTGGAATAATACAACGAAATGAACCAAGAAGAAAACACAGGCAGTGGAATTAATGTTCTTTCAAATTAACCGAAGAGTGAGGTCTCAATTAATTCTCCAGTTGAAACAATTGCAACAGTTTTTGGTATACGCATGCCACATCAGCAAGAAATAATTGTGGGTGCAGTTATACGCTAACATTTAGTATAATTAATACACCGAGATATTTAATCAGGCATTAATTCATTCCATTGTAGTTTCAGAGAGCTTATATCCAAATTAGGTTCTCAATTCTTCCGAAATGATCTGACAACATGGTAACCATTTTCACCGGCTCTAGACAAGGTCAAAGGTCAAATTTGAACTTGGTGAGAACCAAAGTCAAAGACCCCGCAATGAGTCCCGAGTTCAAGCGCGTAGAACCTATAATTATACAAACTTCGCAGAATAGCCGAATTGCCGGAAGCATGTCACGAAATTTGCTGCTGATACAGTTACCCTTCGAAGTTCCCGTAGGCATAAAATACCGAAGGACCCCTTCGTATTGTAGAAACGATCAGACTCTAAATTCGGAGTCAATTCCATGGAATTGGTCACTGCAGTGACTCGAAATCTCAGAACGACTGTCAATACTCATGATCAAAGTATGCCGATCTGTCAATTTGAGACTGTGAGAAGAATGTTAGAAAGGTTGTGGGTTGCAGAACATATTCGATAATTATTATCAGTAGGTATGTCAACGTAATAATCAAGTTTGCCGTCGACCTTCTATGGTTCATTAAATTTGGGTCGGTATATTTATTTACACATACATTTACATATACACATACATTTCTCATTATTTTTGATTACTTAATGTAAGGCTTTCCAATTAACAAGCTCTTTCGTCTGGACTTGTCGCCTCCAGCCGTGACGTATATTTTACACGACACGCTGCCTATAGACAAATTAAATGAACATGCCTTCTATGCGTCAACCCTTTGATAGCGGGTAAATCTGACCCAAAAACAGAGGCTGATCTAATCTGCCGTGTAGGTGGTGATGGTTTAGAGGCTTCGTTACGGGGAGCTTAACGTAAGCTTGAAATCCGTGACATCTTTGAGCCTGGAAGCTTAGACCTATAAGCAAAACAAGTAGTGCGAATAAGTCAGGACAAAGATCAAACTACATAAACCCCTGTTAAGGGCGACTAAAACATCGTCGTTGATGGAATCAATTAACGGTCAGTTCTAAACCCGACACCGTGTGGTACCGGCAGATCCATCCGTTATCAAAGTTACATCGTTTTATGTAGTATACGTCTGTAGTTCATGACACTTTAAGTGATCTTTGTTTTTCATTCAACGCCTGTCTCCAACGTTGAAGAATAACTCGCAATTAAATTGCTATGCTCGACTTTTCTTTCGCCACTTTGAAAGCCTTCAAGTCATGTGTAATCGTTCAGCAGTATACGCTCAACTAAATGTCTGGAATCTCCGAAAATATGAATGATTATCGCCGTCTGCTCCTGCCTCGAGAATTCTCTCCAAAGTTCTCAAGTGTTTTTGAGCGATGATACAACCTTGGAGACCGACAAATAGATGGAGCAGGCTTCAAACTTCAAAGCTTCACCTGTAGGCGAGACTGTTTACAGTCATTATACATATACACCATAACCTGACGGCTGGCACGTTATTCAAAACCCTCTGACGGGGATGCATGTAGAAAAACGACTTCCCATTATCTGTATACATATATGTCAGATACGATAATACGCCCCGGTAAGAGCTAGGCGTATTCGTCAGGATTTAGATACCTAACGTATATGTCACGTATCCGATCGATGTCTAACAAATGATTAACTCACTGGCTGCCGCAGTGACACAGCTTACAAGGGTTTTATTCGATGTTCAAATACAATAATAAACGACCCGATAGCAATGCTGGTAGGGTGTACCTATCACGCAGAGCCTTTCTTTACAACAAATCAAACGTCTTGTCTTACTCGCTGACCAAGAGGGAATGCCTCGAACACCCTGAGACTCCACTTCAAAAAACCCTAGGCCTCTACGTGATACAGTACTCACTCGTGGTATATGCACCACACGCCACTATCGGGGGAGGTTCTTCTTGGGACGCTGTCATCGAGTGCTAGGTATATCGTTTCAAATCAAGGGCGTTGTTTTGCTCCTTTACTTTTTCGGTACATTCCGACCTCCGCTCGCGAAGTTATGAACGGGAATGATCCTTTGCGAAAACAAGCACCGTCTTTAAAAGGTAAGTTAGCTAGCATCCAACTGATATAGCGGTAGGCAGTAACACCAGACAAGAAACAAGAAATTACTGCCATTGAATCTATATAATTCCAGCTCTGGAACACCATTTCCGTGATTCTGTAACTGCAGCATGGATATTGTGTGAGAGAATTTCATTCGTATCTTAACCGATGAGTCTCAAGCTTCTCTGTTCCCTCCGAATTCATGCCAACCTCGGACCCCCCAACTCTACTGAATACGTTAGCGTTGTCGAAAGGTCCAAGTGTTGGTACCCAACGGCATGTGGCGCGTGGGCACCGGCATATTATGGCACATGGCACATGCCAAGTAGCAAGTGGTGAGAGTCTTGGAAATATAGACTCGTTTCTCACACGAAATTAGTTCTAGCGCGGGATAACGAATTCCTTGAGACGCGTTAGCACGTAATTGAGCGTAGGCTCCTCAAGGTATGAGGGGAACCCGGTTTTTCCAACTGTTCTACAGAACATATTACGTACTATCTACTTACACGCGTTCAGGTTTTGATCCGTTTGTAGCCGGCTCCCGCACATGAATGATGCATTTTTCAAAAAGCTCGGTATTGAAGAAAAAACAAGCGGGTTTAGGGTGACCATGAGCCAGCCTTTGAACTTCCCGTTCTCAAACTCGTTTTTCAGCACGTTGAATACGTCAAATTCAAATTTTGCAAATCCGACTTTAAATTTGTAATCAGCGACCCGAAAACCACCGGATAAAAATTTTCATTGGAATCCGTTCATCCATTCTCAAGATATAGGTATCATTATTTTTGTTTTATTTTTCAGAATTTTGTTATGTATATAATGCGAAAAGTACTTAACCGATCGAAGTCAAAATTTACTCAGTTCTAAGTTTAAAAAAGCGGCGGCAATTGAGACCAAAATTATTGAAATCCGGTAGCTCGTTCTCGAGGTATTGTCAGATGAATAAATTGATCGAATACATACATACACACAGACGTCCATCTGAAAATGATTGGAGGCCCTTCTCTTATTCTCTAGACTTTAAAACAAGGAGATCTAGTGAAAACTCAACTTTTCATTTTCAGGGTGATTACAATAACTTCCGTTTTTGTCTGAAATCAGAGAAGCGAGAAGTTAAAAAAGAATCAGCATAGTTCACGAAATAAAATTGGAGAGAGACAAGATACGTCAATTCCGTATTGTGAATTCCACTTAAGAATCCAGTGTTTAGTTAATGATCGAATCACTGCTAGGGCTAATTCATCCTGGCGGTATTTGGTGGCGCAGGGTTAAAGCAGCTTGCTGTGTTCTCAAGCGAAAGCGCAATCCAATGATCACGCCCACACCCAAGCTGTCACGGAAATTATACATGTCGCGTTCAATGAATTTAGATACTTACATATGTACAATGTATACAATTATGTATCAAGATTCGCGGCAGCGAATCACCGAGTTCTTATATCGGTCCATACACTGGTCGGATAGAAGCGTTTAACACAATCCAGCGTCGTGATCGCTTGAATAGTATCAAGTAAGCACAGTGCGCGTTTATTGAAATGATGTTCTGATCTTCGAGTGGACATTCGTTTTGGAATATCAGGAAGCGGCGCGCTCTCTACGCAATACAAGTGCAAAAACCTCATCTTTGCGGATAGATTTCTCATTAGTAAGACCAAAAAACAAAAAAATTCATTTGACACACACGCGCCGGCCAAATTAATGAAGCAATCAAATATAATTGAGTAATGGTAAATATAGTATACAGCTACCTATACCCTCCAAAAAGCACCTCCAGTGCGAAAATGTTTCGCCAAGTACGTTAATGTGATATATAATATCTTGTGAAAACAAGATCCGAAATTAGATGCTACTGCCAATTAATAGGCAGCGACATCAAATTTACTTTTCCCCGAAATTAGTAACATGATTTCTATCGCCCACACAGCAGCTTTCTCGTAGACTTATTTGTAAGAACTTCAAATTTTTAGACTCATGATTATAGTCCTAAAATAAAATATAACTGGAAAGACCGCTGTAAAGCCCGTGCATTTTAAATGGTTCATCCTCTACAGTCGCAGGTTAAATTTATGTTAAAATTAAAATCTGAAGAAAAAAAAATAACACGAGATTAGTTTTCATTAAAGTGGAGTCGATTTGGGGGATGGGCCGGAATTTTTTTTTACGATCACCCTAATGTATAATAAATATAGAGAATCTTCACTACTTGTTTCTATTAGTATCTGTTGGCTTATTTGTCAACAGTACGCAATCTCTTATCCCTATGTTAGATGTGTATGTATTAATTAAGGTGGTTCAATAAAAGTCGATACATATTTGTTTTTTTCATTATACCTACGTCAAAAATGTTAATACATGGTAAAAGAGAAATGTTTCCCAAATTTTTTGTGCGGAAATGGTTAGACTTATTAAAAAGCTACTTTTGGTGAATATTTATTGATATTTTAACTTGTCATGCAAATTTTCATAAAGGATTTGGACAAGGTTTAAATGGTAAGGACGCTGGACCGCGGGAGGCTGCATTTTGTTGGTAATTTCGGAAAACGCCCTCTTAGCTTAGGAGTCCGCAGCTCTATAATACCGTGGCGAAAAATACCAGTGGCGGAGTGATTCGCCTCTCCTGCACGCATTTTCCAATTTTTCGATGACCTCTCTTCTGTTTCTGGTAGTTCGGAACGAGGGGGAAATAACTCAAACCTTGATTAACACGTTAATTTTTTCAGAATTAATTCGCATTAATCTTTTCAATCTAATTTAATTCTTCTAATTCGAATTAATTCCTTTTAATCCGAAATAATTTATACAAAGGTAGAAGGACGCGTGCTGACCTTGAGCTTGAGAAGACGCACCTGACGCGGAGTCAGCGGGGCCCGTGGCGACGAAGAGTACGGTAGCGGAGGTGCGTTAACGAGATATGACTGATAGATATCGCGAAAAAAATAATCTAAATGCAGAGAAGTTATCGCAAACTAAACGACGTACTTAATGACGGAAAAAGATGTTCTTTTGAGTAACTTACTAAATTATAACGATATTATAACACTGGTCTTTCTGTTACAGCTGAATAAACTTCTATCAGAATACGAATGTCTCCGTCCAACGAGGATTCTCTTTCGAAACTGGCAATCTAGTATATATTTATTTATTTTTAAGAATCAATCATAAATTGTACATGCTGGCAATAAATCCATACAGATATATCAATGATATTTTCAACATTCAACATTTGTCAACATTTTTTTCAACAAGTGCTTGTATAGGCCCATTTTTGAGCATGTTTCTTGTGCATTGGCATATAGGAAAGTTAATTATAAATGGATGTTGAAATAGTACATTACGATACTAGTGCGGTAAAACTTTTCCTGACGAGTGTGAGGTTGCAGCACGAGTGTTGCAATCACACGAGATAGAAGAAGTTTTTCCGCCGAGTATTGTACATAATTAATACAGTAAATAATTACATAATTAATAAGGTGTGGAAATGCGGGTTTTTCACACGCGGAGCGTCGGTAAAGCGTCCATTATCACACTAAGTGAAATAAATAAACAAACTCAATAATTAATAAACAGAATAACTAATTTTTTCAATCAAATTCGAGGACAATGTCCACAAATATAATGAGAATTATATTTCGAATAAAAGGTGTACTAAAATTCGATTTTTCTTTTAGGTTTCATTTTTAACATATGCTGACTACTCTTCATGTATCTAATAAAACATTTTTTTTTCAATAACCGAGGGGCTATGTATATTAGGGTGGACGTTAAATTCCATCTTGAGGAGTGAAGCCCGACAGTTTGAAGGAAAAAAAAAAGAAAAATTTTGGTCCCAAAGCGAAGTTTCCGAGATGAAGTTAACACGTGCCGGTAAGGCCTCAAAGTTTCCCATTTAAAACACATGCATTTTCACGGATCTGAATTCAAAAATTCACTGTGAGGCTAATTTTATTTCGAAAAATCCTAAACTACGTCAGGGTATCGGGTATGTATACTACTACATGAGGAAGAATAGAGGATATCGTACGATTCAATCTGATCATGATTTTACTCCAAAGTAAAATTCTCTTTATCGATTTTACGGCCTAAAATTCTAATTTTCAGTAAATATCCTGCGGATGAAAATTCGATGATGATTTCAATATCATTTCTAACGTAAAATTTCTCGAGGAATTCAGGGGAACCAATAAAAAAACTCTACTCTCGAAAAATTCAATTTTCACCATTTTTTTTCAATAAAAATCGATATATTTCAGAAAATATTGAGAGTAGAGTTTTTTTTATTGGTTCCCCTGAATTCCTCGAGAAATTTTACGTTAGAAATGATATTGAAATCATCATCGAATTTTCATCCGCAGGATATTTACTGAAAATTAGAATTTTAGGCCGTAAAATCGATAAAGAGAATTTTAGTTTGGAGTAAAATCATGATCAGATTGAATGGTACGATATCCTCTATTCTTCCTCATGTAGTAGTATACATACCCGATACCCTCACGTAGTTTAGGATTTTTCGAAATAAAATTAGCCTCACAGTGAATTTTTGAATTCAGATCCGTGAAAATGCATGTGTTTTAAATGGGAAACTTTGAGGCCTTACCGGCACGTGTTAACTTCATCTCGGAAACTTCGCTTTGGGACCAAAATTTTTCTTTTTTTTTTTTCCTTCAAACTGTCGGGCTTCACTCCTCAAGATGGAATTTAACGTCCACCCTAATGTATATACTATACCAGTCCTACGTATATACTACCTATGCACACTTCGTCTTTTATAAGCTTAAATAAAAATTTAAAAAACTAAATTAAATTAATTAATTTTTTTTCTGCATTTTTATCTAATTTTCATCTGAATGATGTAGCGTCTTGGAATGCAGCCTCTTAATTTGAAATTTACTTCACGACAAATACCTTCACTGAGAGAAATGTACCTACACTGACCAGGGCAGCGGTGGAAATTAGAGGGTACAGAAGGTACGCAATTTTAAAACAATATCATTAATGTTCCGATGATTTAGGACATTGTAATTAATTTTTTTCTTTCCTGAATTCATTTCTATGCCGGGACCTTGAAGCCTAATACGAGGTAATGTTAAAACTTCCAGTTTCTATACATCTTCCTGTCAAAGGATGTTTAGGATTCTGCAAAGAGTATCATGGGATTAAATGATAAATATTAGCGGTGTAGGTATAAGGAATCAGAAGTGTGAGGATGAATAAGATGTGTAAAAAAAATTATTCAAACATATATCAGCATACGATTTATTTTATCAGTGCATAGAAATAGATATTAGTAGTTCAGAATATACAGAAACATTTGGTATGTACGCACTCTGGAAGGCTAGCATTTTTTGTTTCTTATATAGGTATGTATTCCCGAATAGAAATTGATGCTGTTCATCAACCGTTTCAGGCGCCAGATTTAGAGGTCAGAGGCCCTGGGGCAACAAAGGAGTGGAGGCCCTCAATCATTTTCCAAATAGATTAAACGATTTTTTTTTATTCAAGTGTTTCAATAATTTATTGCGAGATCAATCAAATTCTTTTAACAAACATACATATGTCTATAGGTATAGTCAAATAGAGGATTATTATTTTTTTCAGATTTCTTTCATGCAGTAAGGTTCGTGAATAATTAATTCAATTTAAGTATCTCAACAAAAATAATTATTTGTGTATCAAACTACATATCTAACTGCATAAAAGAAATATGAAAAAAATAAAATAATTAATCAATAATGATAAATTTGTCCAAAAATTGAAGAATATCAATTATTCACACATCATTATTAATTTATACTCACCATTTTATCGGAAGAAAAAAAAATTCTCACGAGGGATCGAGCACTTGCCCCATTTGACCACGGGCGTACCTACTGTGTTTTGTGTTTAGAGGCATAGAGATAACAAATGTTACAATGTACAGGTATTAAAAGTAAAGAAGCGAAAAATACTTTTTTTTCAATATAAAAGGAAAAGTTGTTTATTTATCAGAACTTAGATGTTTTTTTTTTTTTTTTTTTTATATGGAAAATTCTTTTGAGGGAGCCCCTCACTTGTGGCGGCCCCGGTTGCCCTCCTCTAAACCGGCCCTGGTTTCAGGGATGTAGCTTTAATCTTACCTAAATTTCAAATGTTTAGCGCGGGCAAAAAATAGTTTTCCACTGACAATGGACTTGTTTTTACAACAAGGATACTTAATAATTATATTACTCGAGGCAGTTAGTTATTCATTCCTGCTGATACATGCTTGACCCTGAAGGCGCAAAAATTTCTAAATACACGATCAACGAAAGTGCATCTGAGATACTTTCTGAGAAAGATAAGTAAGTGACTGCAATTTGAGCAATAAAACAGTGAGAGGGTCGCCATCTAGGGAAAATACGTAAAAATCTACACGTGCACTGGAATTAGGCTGTACCGTGGTATCGCTGCATGAGTTCTACGTTATCGACCGTTGATCCCACAATCATATGGACATCCGAATTTGGGCGAGAGATAACTCTTATGATTTCAGCCATCTAATTATCTATCAGATCTTCACATGGATATGGTAGGCTACTTTTTGTCGACAGTAAACGATGGAGGCAACACGAAATTATTGGTCACTTCTATTGAATCCCACCGGTAAAAACAAGGCAGTCGCAGACTCGAAGTTTATCGTGAACCGTCACTGTTACTGTTTTTGAAAAGGCAGCCATCGTAACTTCAAGACTTCTATATCAAAGGCTACCTAAAGGCCGAGCTGCGTCATCGCCGATGCTCTGTGTCTCTCCACTGCACTTAACTCGCTCTCAGTTCGCTATCTCTCTCTCTGTCTCTTTTCATCAGTGGCACAGTGTTTGTGCAAGATATTCGCGAACACGAGAGGAAATCTCAGATGATGACATTACATGAGGCAGCATCTGTCAAAGAGATATTGCTGTGAAAAACGCAGAATATTTTACTCTCGTAATACGCGTATCTGGAAGAGTCGAACAAACTGGACAACAGGACATCCTGTGTTATGTGTATCTGTGGTTTCACCTCGCTACCATCCCACTCCCACCACGGCTTTTAACTCTGAACTCACTTGACGGCTGACGCTGCCGTGTTTAGGTGTTTCCAATTTTGTTTTTCGGAATTATAAAATCGTGATTTTTGTGGAGAAAATTGATGAAAAATGACGACTCGGTTAGAGAAGGAGCGTACCAAACAAATACAAGAGAAATGTCAGACACTTCTGACCCAAATGCTCCGAGATGAAGATAACAAATATTGTGTTGACTGCGATGCCAAAGGTATTTTATACTACGTGGATCTGTCGGTTTTGACTCCTTTGAATTTTATCACAACACTGGCTTACCAATTGTGTATCATATTTCGCGGAACATTAATCATGCTCATGCCATGTTCAGTTTGAAAATGTTCATTAATTTTGATCAACATACTGTCGTATTGTCCTCTGCTCAATAAAATGCAAATTTTTTCCATTCTGTGCCCCAGTGGCCCCTATCGCAAAGCAAAACAAAAGAAAAAGAAAAAAGACTTTGAACGATGTTCCCTTTGGTTTCACATTTCATTTTCAATTGTTGTAAGTATCGTAATGATTATTCGCTCTCTGGATTCCCTCTGTGGGTTAGACTTTGACAGATAAACTTGGAACAATGTCATGCAATATTACTGTAAATCAGAAGGTTTGTTTCTACCGAACCTGGTGAAATCCAAATTCTTAATGACCCATGATCAAATTTAAATTGTTATTTTATCCAATGGTTTCAGGTCCTCGATGGGCTAGTTGGAATCTTGGTATATTTTTGTGTATCCGCTGTGCCGGGATACACAGAAACTTGGGCGTTCACATAAGCAAGGTCAAGTCTGTGAATCTAGACACATGGACACCGGAACAAGTTGTGGTAATTTTAGTAATCGCCCTATTACTTTTGAACATACATTATTTCCGGTCGTGAAGCACCTTAAGGCAGAAATAAGTATACATAAGTATATATGTGACGACGCTAGTATGTATGAGTAATTGTACTCATTCTTTGAAGAATAGTATTTCGTTATACATTATGTGTCACAAACGACAGCACAGAAAACATGTTTGTCCTCAGATAAGTATTGAAGGAATCCAGGTACCTCTCCACCCGTCTTTTGTCTCATAATCGCGATATTTTCAATTCTAAATAAGTCAGAGGTGATTTTGCAATTTTCAAATCAACAACTCGTTGCTTGGCTTGGGCGGGTTTCATCCACCCACATTAGTGTAATGGTAACGCGATACCGATCAGTACTATACATATACATAATGTATATCCGTGGTACACTATAATTTGCTTCGTAATCAGTTCTGAACTTTGCTCATTCCAGAGCCTTCAACAGATGGGCAATTCACGGGCTAGAGCCGTCTACGAGGCGAATCTCCCCGACAGTTTCCGAAGGCCTCAGACAGATTCTAGTTTGGAAAGTTTCATTCGGGCCAAATATGAGCATAAGAAATATATCGCCAAAGAATGGGTGCCACCATCCTTGCCCAAGGTTTGTGTTCAGTTTTTGCGCTATTACGATCTCACTGTCTTGCGATTGATGCTCTTTCTTCATATAAACTATATTATGTTAAAACAGACTCTTTTTCGTTTATCTAATGAATGGAATTGAAATTGAACTAGGTAAATTGGGACAAAGAGTTGGACGAAGAAGCGGAGAGACAACGTAGACGCAAAAAGGAAGGAGCAAAGAGTAGCGGAGGACAGACCACTTTGCCACCGGTGAAGAAACCAGAAACGGTACCCCAGATTCCTAAACCTCGCAGTTCTGTTAGCCCCAAGTCTACCAGAGCTCATCCTTCTGCAACTTTGGATTTGTTAGGACTAGGTGGGTCTTGAGCAAGAAATTAATTTTATCACCTGTTCGGACAATAATCGGAGACTCAATTGCAAGACAAATACTTCACTACTGTTATTTATTACAATGTGACTTTCGGATAATTTGGATGATGAACATTTTTCTCTACAGACGCACCGTTGAATCAGAGCAGTGCAAATGGTTCAGGTTCTGGCGATGATATATTTTCTTCATTCCTGTCAGCACCACCTGCATCGTCTTTATCATCTGCAAATGGCGCAGTAAACGGAACTGCTGAAGCGGTCGCTTCAGCTGAGAAAACAGAAGAAGAAAGTTTCTTCAATCAGCCGGCACCTACACCCCAAGAAAAGAGCAAAATGACAAAAGATAGCATCCTTGCACTTTATGCCACTCCAAATCAACAACATGCCATGTTTCCTGGTTAGTCGTTTATCACCTATAACCAATGAACTGTATATCTTTTTCATTTTTCTAAATTATCGTTCCTCCAGCATTTGGAATATACACCTGGCAAGAAATTTAAGCATTGCATCTGCAACTTTTTGATGCATTTCTTTTTTGGAAGACAAATAATGCTAGATTAACGAACAAGTCATGGGTATTTTCAGCAGGAGGTATGTATGCTCAGCAGACAACGGGGCAACAATTCCAACAACAAATGACAGGCATCCCAGGATTTGGTCAACAAAACAATTTCCAGAGCCAGGCTATCAACGCACTGGGCCAAATGAATTCTGTCCAAGGGCAGATGGGAATGCAAAATCAATTGTCTTCTAATCAAATGGGAGGACAATTGGGCCCAGTTCCACCAAATCATCTTGGCGGCACCAGTATGAATTTGGGTCAGATCAATCAAATGAACGGTGTCCAAAATGCGACAATGGGATTGCCAGGCAACCAAACTGGGGGAATCGTGAGTTGAACGAATTGATAAGATTTCAATTTCGCACTTTATCGACCTCGGTACCAACAATCTCATGTAGTGAAATGACATGCTAATAATCCCATTTTTTGTCCCAAATTGAAAATTTTCCGAGTGGTTTAGCAATTTATGAAAAATTAATTTCTCGATTTGCAATTCCACCAACTACCGAATGTTAAGTTTTTTAATGATTCGATTCAGATTCAAATCGGCCAAAACGGTTCAAACAACGGTTGGAGTGGGATGCTAGCTACGCAAAACCTACAACCAGCCCCTGGTAGCAATCCTTTTTTCAATTTAACTAATCAGCAGCAGAGCCCGGCTTTTACCAATCAGGTAAACGATTATCAACGTCTATTATTATCATAAAACAATTAGTTTTGGACACACATACATCAAGGATAGCAAATGAACTGGATAACACGTTTGTTATCTTAAAGATTGGGACTTTGTTAGATACAGTTTAACGATACATACTGATGTCAAATAATGATACCGATAATTGTTTTTTCATAGCTCCCACAAAGAATGTCGCAAATGTCGTTAGGAGCAACTGGTTTTACATCCGCACCTGGAAAATCGACTGCCACAGCATTACCTGGGCAGACACTTTCCACTAACTTATGGCAGTAACACATTCTACCATGTAGATAGTTGGTTTGTTCGTTCAATTGATGTTGTATGCTAGCATTGGTAGGCCTGTTTTTTATTATTATTATTATTATTATTATTATTATCATTATTATTATTATTATTATTATTTTAAATTATTATTATTATTATTACTATCGTTGTTTACGTTTTGTCGTGCCTGAGATCGCCACACACCAATGATATTGGAATACATCCAATTTTCTAACGTAACGAACGTACCAACGGCTTACTATCACAAGACAGAACATATTATAAGAAAGTAGAAAGTATTAACTCTCAAGAGAAAAATCAATGGTCTGCAATCAATTATCAATTATCTGAATGATACTTAACGTACCAGAATTTGTTAGAAAACTTGAAATGCTTTTTCGGCGCGAGGCAGAGCTGCACAGAGAGAACTCTAAGATTAAACAGTAAATATATAGGTATCATAAAATACAACGACATCACGTCTCGCATAATTGTATTTCGGTATTCTGTTCGAGTTTGACAACAGTTTAGCAAACTTTCTTGATTCCCAATTATACATCAAAACAACCATAATTTTAGTTCCAAGCTCGAGAGTCAATGCTCTAGGTTTCTACAGCCGATTTCTCCACAAAGATAAGCGGCGCTGTAACTTTCACAAAAGTGTTTCGCTCCGCAGTTTCTGGCAATAAATACCTGTGTTAGAAATCCATTTCTGTCTCTGTATCTGTCCGGCTAGAGTGAGTGATGATAAGACCATGTTATGAACGCTATTGTTCAGAAGCTAAAAAATCGTATATTGATGGTGAACTTCTCCACACCAACATCACAAGTAATTGATTATTATTTCCATCTAT
This sequence comes from Rhogogaster chlorosoma, assembly GCA_944452935.1. Lineage (NCBI taxonomy): Eukaryota > Metazoa > Arthropoda > Insecta > Hymenoptera > Tenthredinidae > Rhogogaster > Rhogogaster chlorosoma. The sequence continues at coordinate 28,885,492 of OX101799.1, read as the reverse complement.
ATTGGAAGCTGATATTTTTATGCAATGTCTCAGCTGTTGTTAGCTGTAACGAACCGCTACATTATACTTAAATCGCTGTGAATACGAACCCCACCGACTCATCCTAGAGTAAGCGTGCAGATTTTGATTAATAATATTAACAGAAACATAGTGGAATGCTATAATATTCGCCGTGCTTGTTTTAGCGTTGAAAAGGATATGATTAATGAATTACAAAGAAGACTGGCTAATAACTAATAACATTTCAACCACTAATACCGAGTGAGCTACTAGCTAGAACATCGCGAGAAGGAATAAGCGTGCCAAAATCTAACGAGAGTGTTGAATTTTCAATGATAATTAACTGCAGTATCATGATCACACCAGTCTAGAAGCAATGTACCTCCAACTATAACTTTCACGTTTGATTTTACAACCTTCATTCATTTACGGTATATGAATACCATAAGCATTATAGAATATTTCATGTATGCTGTGCTGTGTCTAATTGATGTAAGCAAGATGCTCTTGGGCACTGGTGAGTAATGATGCAGAGCTATCGTCTCGTGCTCTCAGTTGTAAATAGATTTAAAAAAATGAATACTAGCAAGTAAACACTGAGGGCTAGCAATGTCATTAGTTCCATGTTAAACGATTCACCGAGCCAAGCCATCACTAGATGTACTATATGATATTATAAAGCGATCTTAGCCAATATGGCTAAAGTCGGTCTATGGAGATAAAGGAGAAGAAATTGAAGATGAAAGTCTCATGACTGATGATCAATTTCGTGAATATGATTGGAAGCAAAGTAGATAACACTGAGTGAAGATGTTATCTTATTAGCAACGAAAATAACTGATGCTAGGTAATTCAGAAAAAAATCCCTCATTTGAAACGTATATTTGGAATATAACGAATTACCAAAAAGTAAACGATACTTCATATTATAGACAATAATTCCTTCTACAATTGCAATCCCCTATATTTTGCTTAATATAAAAGTTTCTAATGCCAAATGGGTATACGGAGATAATCTCTATGGCACTACACAGTTTCAGCCTCACTCGAGCGTTATTGAATTTCGACTTACATACATGATAAGACGAACATGCATGGAAATTTGGGTCATTATTTTTCATTAATCAATAAAAACCCATGTCTTACACAGCTGTTTTTCTACGGATCTATGAAAGGCTATACATAGCAGCATTCTGGATATATTATATGTACCATAGAAAGACAGCTAATTGTCTCACATGTCGTATTGACAAGAAACTAGGATCAAATGCAAAAACTTTATATATAGTTTATCGTATCAGGCATGTCCGCAACACCAAAGAAGGCGGCAGATAAAAATGTCATCGTATCAGACCGGTATCATAATTATTCTTTAGCCACTTAAATGATAAAATAAATATAAAAATAGATTTTGGAATTATTCATTGTGGCAATACGTTCGCTGGAAGTACTGTCAATCCAATCAAGGTTCGAATTCATATATTGCAGATATAAGAAGGTCGTTATATTTAAAATAATTTCTACAGCCCATTTGAGCTGACTACTCATTCTCGCGCATGTAGCTTATACATACCCACTTATGTCATTGAATGCGACCATGAATATTATCCCAAATCTCTTTTATTTAGAATATTTCTCAATTATTAGTCGAAAAAAATAAGCTATTTGCTGTACTAGATTTAATTGTTACACAATCGTATTATATAGTCTAGTTGTTAATATAATTATACATACATATATATTAGACCGGGCTTCTTTTAACTTTTTTTTTACTCTGTACACCCTTGAAAAAGTGAGTTTTGGGTGTGAAGTCGAGCCTCATGGAACCAAAGCCTGGTAGCTCAATTTTAAACGGTGGCATACAGTCTAAATTTTTCTCATTTAATTAACACAAGATTCTTGCTGCACGAACACTCTAATCGGAATCTCTCGGAAACTATGCAAGTTAGGAAGCTGTTCTTCGTCTCATTTTGTAGATCATTAAATTCTCTACATAAAAGGTCTGAGCTATGTTAGAGCTAGAAATTGATCTTGTACTCGTTACGGACGTTTAAACTTGAACTTTATTTGATGAATAAATTTAAATGCTTATAATCGTCTCAAAGCCAAGAGACGTATTGAATGGATAATTAGATTTCTCATAAAATGGCTGACGAGACTTCGTTTTACACCCAAAACTCACTTTTCCAAGGGTGTATGGAATAAAAAAAAAGTTGGACAAAAAAATCGGTCTAATATGTATTCATATATGTATATGCATATATATATATATGTATATATATATGTATGTACCCAATAAATTATAAATGCAGGTATTCTGAATATTTTGGGTATCAACCATGGGTAGAATTACAATATATGTTACTATAAAAACACCGTTTTTATACATCAGAAGTAAATTATTCTTTATTGTTAAACTACAAGATTACTTTATACAAACACACACACACACGCCATGCATGTGTTTATGATACCTGTTACTAGGATGGAATATGGGGCGATTTTCTCCTGGCATTTGTAGAAATCTTTCCTCAGGCGGGCTCCACTCGACGATAGTATGTAACAATATGAATGCGATATATTGTTTCGGTTATGCATTTGAATATATTTTTTTGCAGTGAATCAGTGCAGAAGATGTATAATAAAGAAATTATTCTGGCTGTATCATTCTGGAGCATATTTCGACTTTATTATAGTACTATATATATTTTTAAGCGATTTTTTAAATTGAGGAATATTTATGTAAACGAAATAACGAATCGCTCCAAAATATACTGCCAAAAGCGGCCCAGAAAAATGTACCTAACTCTACGTTTTTAAGAGCGCGTGTGTGTAGCTGATTGTGAGATAAATTATATACCGAGTGTACACAAAATTATGAAATATACATATTAATCTCTACTGTACTTTGACCTCTCATTCGCTACAACCAAGATTCATAATAACTACTGAGAATTAACTGACATTTAGAGCGAGTAATAGGTATAACATAAATACGTAATGAAAACTTGAACCAACAAGTATTTCTTTAGCGCATGATTTCCTGAATTACTTGACGATGGACTCACACAGTGCAAAGAGGATAAAATACAAATATAAAATAGCTGAAGACGTTCTAGTCTAACCACTGAAATATAATATCTCATTGATTTCAGCTGTATGTAATCGAAATAAAAACGCAATATGCAACAAATTCAAACGTTTCGCGCGATTGCAAAACGGAAGTAGGGTCGTCCATGGAAATGAAGTTGACTCGCGGTGTGACTACTCACGTTGTGCAGTTCGTCGCGCCATCTTTTCGTTGCCCTCTTTCGCTTCCGGCAAGCTCCATCGTATTGTCGCATAAAAGCCACGTGCTGAAGAAATTCAATTAACAAAACAGCCAAATCATGGATAAACCTGTCGTTCTCGCCCGTGTCATCAAGGTTTTGGGACGTACTGGATCCCAAGGACAATGTACGCAAGTCAAAGTTGAATTTATCGGCGAGCAAAACCGTCAGATCATCCGCAACGTGAAGGGACCGGTACGTGAGGGCGACATCCTGACGCTCCTCGAGTCCGAACGTGAAGCCAGAAGACTCCGATAAAGCCGGCTGTCAAATTGGAAAACACTGAAAAGGTTCCTGCAACAAGAACTATTCTATCTCATCGAAGTCGGACGCGCAAAACTGGCAATTATGCATCATTATTCCACGGCGTCCGATCAGTCTGACTTCTCTTCGATCCGCTGTAACAAACCAGCACGACATGCAATAAATCTTTAGCTTCGAACCACTAATTTTATGTCTTCCTTTCTGCAAATCCACAACCATCTAGGCTAAGTATAATTGAGCTATTTTTGGCAACAGGAATATCTAATAATTAGTTTTACAGAGCTGTAGTAATCTAACCTCTAATCCTAACCTCACTTTTTGGGACCCGCGCGTCCTTTGTTTACTAAATGTAAGAATCTACGGGTGTATCTATTGTGATTAGTAATAGTAATTCATACTCTGTCGTGACGTATTTGTTCTAATTTGGGCGCTCCGCAGTCTCTTCTACGTTTGCTTTAGATGTACAAGCATCTTTATCAAGATTACAGACAATAATAAAAAGCGCACCATGAATCTCACATGTACCTTCAATCACAGTATCGGTAACATAAGTGAGAAGAACGAGTAAAACTTGACTCCATGTGAATTATTGAATGCATGGACCAGAGGTTGTATGTGGATAGATGTTCAGGTAAGTGGAAAATTTTTTATAGAAAAGTGTAGTCATTTATTTACATGGTAGAACTTAGAACATAAGATAACGAGAAGGAAATACAGCTTGATGTATCAACCAAAAAATCATAAGATTTATGATGTAGAACAAAATGTGGTAAGGTCTATGCTTGGCATTTTAATGAAATAAATATACATTGTGCCGGCTTTGGTCAATTAATCGACAACACCGTTATATTCATGACACAGTCGCGATAACTTTTATGTAGATGAACCTCTGTGTACGCATAGTCTCTTCATATCCTACGCCGTTTGGGGGGTGGAGTATCTCGTGGACTCGATGACGCCTTAGATGTATTATCTACGCTCTGTCTTGTTGGCCTCTTGATACCTCGTTTCGGACCGTCACGACTCGATTCGGAATCTTTCCTTTCTTTCTTTCCAGGCAAAACTGTAACAGAAAATTACGTGTAACCAAAATGTATTTGAAAAGACATTGGAAGATTTTTGATTATCATTGGACATTAGGATGCATGAAAGTTAAAGGAAAGTGGCAATACTGCTGAGAAAAACGGGATAGTCAGAATTGAACAGTTATGCTGGATAAGCTTTGAATTAGGAAAAATTCTACAACATAAAACGGCAATCAGATAATTAGAAATCAGTCTCACCTGTTTCCTCCTCATCCTTTCCTTTCGGTCGACCTTTAGAGGATTTGTGTTCCTTCTTCAAATCCTTGAGGTCACGAAGCTTGTCTCTCTTTACATCCACTTCCCTGGCAGACTTTTTTGGTTCCTCCTTTTTCTTATCGAATTCTTTGTTACCTTTGAGATCCTTGGAAGCAGTATCTTTTTTTGCAACTTCTTTGACATCCTTGTCTTTTCTCATTTCTTTATGCTTTTCCTTCAGTTGAGTGTCCTTGCTTTTTACATCCAACTCATCCTTCTTCCTCAATTTTATGAAGGTAGAAAATTCTGATTCCGGCAGTGCAAAATCAGTTTCGTTACTGGGAAAGGGAAGGTCCTCTGTATCATCCTACAAAATTATAAAGTGAGAACATGAAAATTTTCTCTTTACGGGCCGAACATGAATTTGTAAAAATATTTCAGGTATGAGGATATTTGCCTAAAGAAAACCTAAGTTGGCCAAAGTCAAATGTCGAGGAGCAAAATTCACTTCCAATAAAATGGAATTCTTTGATAGGAACAAATTTAAATGACTGCTGAGACCGACATACTTTTCACTTTTATCACCCCTTGGCTTGGGCACACAAAACGACAAGTAAAAGAAAATGCCTGGTGTAGAATTGATTGAATGATCGTTGAGCTTACCAAAGCGACTAAATCGTACATAGACTCCAGATGATCCCAAATAAATTTCAAAGAAACATCTTTGTGTATCGCGGCACGAAACTTTTCCCATATACAAACCATGTGAAAGTATTTGTTGATACCTGGAATTCCAAAGATAACGTCAACATAACCTCAAAATCTCTTCGCGATATCGACGTATCTTATTTCCTTGTAAATGGGTTGAAGATAAATCTCTTACCAACTGGTTTGTGGCCATTCATAGCGAAAAATAATTGTATTTCATTGTCAACATTCCACTCTATTTCGTCGGTGTGGTCGATTTGTTTTTCCTTGACAGCCATCGCGCGAGGTTAGCTATCACCGTGCGGGCACAGTTTGTCGTTTGTGCAGAACCCTACCCTTCAAATCGACGACGTGAGCTTGGCTAATGTGTTATACTCGCTTCTACTACACTGCTCAAAACCACGTCAAGAATCAAATGACTAAAGTCAGAGTGCGTGACTGACAATGAAATACTAGCTGAATCTTCCAGCAATCAACGTTCAAATACTGGATTGTATAATGTAAATTATGGAAATGCCAATCTCGCAAGGACTATCGATATGAAATTTGAAACGCCCGTAGCTGCGCCACCTTTCGAAATAAACATGGAAATTATATATTGGACTTACTCCAAAATTCGATATAAATAATATAATCGGATTCGGGATTGTCAATTATAACAGTGAGAAAATTTTCACCAGATCATTGGGAAATAGTCAGGGGAAAGTCAGGGAATAAATTATTTCAGACGGCGAATTGAGAATGTTTCACCGACATATTTTGAAATGATGGCTCAACTGTTACGACAAATAGTGTTTTCCCATTCATTGTCAGTGCTCGTTAGACTTTATTTGTATCCTAATTCGCAGATGATATGTTAATGTTATACATATTATCATATGTGTATTACATTATTCAAGTAATGGAAAAACGGAATCTGAAATATGATCCTTCGCGTTTTGCTCAAAATAGGATTTAGGATGAAATTTTGTTAATAATGACGTATAATGCGAAAAAACGTTCTTAAATTCGCGGGGAAACCAAAATGATTAGGAAATTCCGAAAAAATCTGGAGTACTGACTGCAGGTAAATACTGGCAGTTCGAATTGCAGAGATCATTCGCGGCCTTATACCTGTGCGGGAAAACTATCTAATCGTAAGATAATGACACTTGGCAGTCCACATATATTACAGCGAATATATTAATAGAACTCAGGTTTTTGAAAAAAGTTCCCATATCCTCTATAATTGCCAAAGTCCAGTTATGATGCGAATATTATATACTTATAGGTTTCATAGAGCAGTAAGTGCGACTGCGAAGTGGCTGGAAAATCTGTATCCAGAATTAACTCTTTGGGTGGATGCTATACTTACGTAGTTGTCGATAAAGCGAAATTTATATTAAACTAGACAATAATATCCACACAGACGAGTGAATACCTTTACAGGTTACCTAGTTACCTATTCATTGGTATATGGGCGTAAATGTATTCGTACGAACCGAACAATGACGCATTGTCATGAGGACCGATTTTATCCAAAATGGCTACGATTTAGCTGCTACCGTAATAACGGAAATAATTAGTGGGGGAGAAAAGCAGGAAGGTGCAGAGAGAAGTAGACAGGATCAGGAGCTGGGCGAGAGGGAGTAGAAGAAGGTAAGAGAGCGATGATGGCTAGACGCGGTCCGCTGCTCCGATCTTTCCAACCGAAGTAACGCAGGAAGCATGAACCTGAACGTCTGAAACAACGTTGAGTTGAACAACCCTGCAACGTACACGCTTATGCCTATACAGTGCATGTATATACGTGTACATATACATATACATATTATACATACCAAAGTCAGATTTATCTTGGGAATCCATTTTACCAATCACGGTTTACTCCGATTGCAGAGTTAAAGCGGCAAAACCAGTATACAGTTATACGAGTACCTACATACATACAGGGTCTACTCCTCGAAAATCTATGTAGGAAACTATAATTGTGTAAAATTTAGCGGACTCTAGGCTGTGACCTCAAACTATGATTGGTCGAAGGCACCATTGATATTTGGAATAGACTGATTTTCTATATTATCAATACTGACTTATAGGAATATCGGGAGTGGGGTGAAGTCAAGTTATAGAGGAACAGAGAAGGGACCCGGAAGAACGGGACACTGTTAGTCCGCGGGGGACAGAATAAGGTGCTATTCGAGCTAACTCTGTATCGTGCCCTGAATACCACCTTAGACCAAAGTTACTACAAATATGCCATACTCCGACCAGGGAACAACATTATATTTGCATACTGAGTCAAATATTTATATGTTATAGCCCGATATGGCCGAAACCGTTTAGTCACGACTATAACAAATTCATACGGGCGTAATAAAAATACCCCGAGATTTATTATTGACGGCATGCTAGAAAATTATTTCATACATCTTACCGAAATTAGTTCATTCGGTGGTTTATCAAACATAATCCATTTTTGAGGAGATAGAACACAGTATTGCTTGACAAGTGAGAAATTTTCCGTTGCTCATCGTCAGACAGTTAAATCTCAGGTAGAAAGGAACACAGCTAACAATCAGAATTGACTTGTCAGACAGCGCCAAGCGCCCCACCATCAATGCCACTAACTTGTGGAAACTGCAGGTTGTCCGTTTAGAAATTTGACAATCAGCCTATTCATATTTTTGTAAATTTTATTGGCAAGGCATGAGTGATGGCGAGATATGACTGGAACGACATAATTTAATGGACAAAATATAGGATTCTCCTGACGTTACATGGCCTCTTACAGGACTTCCGGTTCCTAAAGTATCGCATGCCTTCATCCTTTGTGACGATGCAAGCCAACTGACCCGTTTAAAGCCTGCAATTATCTTTTCCTCCCATACTTTATCGGATTATACCTAGGTCAGTGCTCATATAGTCAGCAAACTGACAGCCACAGTCCACAGTCCGTCGAAAGATATCAGTTTATCATGAGACATGCCTAACATATTGAACGTATACTATAGCAGCATCTTGCGATTGAATTTTCAATTAATCATGAGGGCATAGGGTTGCAGTTTCAGCGTTACAGTATTCGATTCCGCATTATAATATACCGGCCTATAGCAGCTCTTGCCAAAATGCATATAGGAGTGGGGGTCCATTTTAGATTCGGGAACTTTACTCATTACTCACGAGTTACATCCTGTAGATCCACGTGGAAAAGATTATAGGAATGATTAGAATTGTATTCCGCGAACAGCAGTTGCCGGATATATTTTATAACAATTATCGTTGTGTATATCCACGGCTTTGTATGTTGCTGATGTAATTTCATTCTAGCAAAGTTTGTTACATTAATCGTATTATTGTAAATAGTAATATGCAACTATTGAAACCGCTCCTATAATCTTTCCTCCGTGTAAAGACTCATAATCAAAAACATCTAGGTGTACACCAATATGGCAGTAGATACTGCACGCAGGTAGGCATCATGACTTGCCAAATCATTCCATTTACAAACGTCAATAATATCGTGTAAGACATTTCTACTGAAATACGGCTGAGAATGAGGCCGAAAATAAGTGATATTTATGCGTCCACCACGGTCTAACGACTTTAATTGTAAGTATATACGAGCTTACGAAATATGTAATTTTTGAAATGTTGACTATACATCGTGTATAGTGTGTATGCAGACTGCGGGCTATGGCCTATAATATCTATTTTTACAAATAATCAAAAGTTGTAGAAAATTTTAAAAAAATCCTCAATTTCCTATGTATTTTAAATGGGAAAACCTTAAAATTAAAAAAAAAAAAGTACTTAGAATTAAAATTAAGGGCTCAAATTTGTACAGAATTTATTCTTCAGTATATAGAAGAATATTTTGGTGTGGAAGCAATAAAAAAAAAAAATAGTCGCTTGAACCGAATCACCCTAATGTATATGTATATAGGTATATATTTATATGTATAGTCCGCGCGCCAAGTACGCAGCGATGGAAATCAGTAACGAACGGTGAAATGTTTCCGCTGCTTGTACATACATACATACGGACCCTTAGAGGCTTATATTATAATTAGTAATAATTGAACAGATAATTAAGCGGTAAACAGTTTCAGGAATAACGACACCTATTATCCAAAACAATTTATTGCTCTTCGTAATCATAGCGGTGAATCATAGCTGTATAAGCAGCGCAACGTTATTAGGAAAGACGAATTAGTCCGTGATATAATATAGTCCCTTAATTTTTTTGAACTACTGTCATGATGGGTAAATGCACAATATTGTATACCAACTAATCGTTTTAAGTCTTTTCAGTAAGACAAAAGACCCAATAGTACTGCCGTGACTCGAAATTCTAGCCTGCACGCTACAAGTCCGCCGCACTATGACCACTATTGGTATTTGGTAACGTGATATATATGCACAAGGTACGAATATATACATATAGAGGTATACATACTAAATATGTGTATACAGATGCGCTTGAATGTATAGTTGATCTTAAGCCAACCTTAAATTATGACCTGAAATATTTCAGAAGCCAATTAATGACTTGCGCAGGCCTCGTGCCGCACAATATCATGTCGGAAAATTGGCCGGCTGCATCACTATCCCTATCAAGCATAAATAGCGACGAATTTCATCACACATTGAGCGACCGGAATAGAAAGGAATAAAGTGAAAACTTCGGTTAAAGCTTCACTTAAACCTCGAGAGTTTACACCAGGGCATACCGAGCGTATCTGATTGTGAGTCTTGAACAAGAAAAGATAGGAAAAACGTAGCATGCCGAGCTTTTTATCCGTATTTCCCCTCGCTCGCTATATATATTGCCTCGTCGGGACGATCCGAGGAATCGAGCGTATTCTGTACCTGCAGTAGAAAGGTAAAGCAGGGATGCAGAGCTCCTAGAATAGAAATATACCAGAGCTGCTGCAAAGATACAGGAGTACGGATATTCGGAGGTATGGAGCTGGCTCATTGTCAGTACAAACAGCCAGGTATGTCCTCGGTATACCGACGTACGCCGGGATGAGCCGAAGCATAAACCAGGCACTAATATCTCAGGTAAGGTTGGAGTAGGTGGGGTAAAGGTGGGAATAAAATATAAAGAGGGGATTGACTACATGGAGTCAACGTTCCTTCCAGGTCACCGACCACTATCTCTTCCACAGGCCGTCGAACGATCCTCCGGCCGTCTTTTCCCCATGGGCTGCACTTCGTGCTACGTCACTCACCTCGTTTTAGCTCGCTTTGCTAACATCGCAAGCTTTGCGCTAAGCTCTCGCGAAGGTATACATCATATTATTGGTATGCGTTGTGATATGTAAAATAGACGTGACTGAAAATCACTCAACAGATGTTAGGTACAGCTTCCGCTATTGAGAAAGATGGTTTCACAATCACCAACCACTTCCCGACCATCATTTCCCCCTTAAACTTCCTACATATCACTTCCGATAAATCTAATTACTTGTAATTAGATGAAGCTAATATACTTGTCGAAGAAATTGCGAATTTATGATGACGTGTTCAAAGATGTTCTAACGAATCTATACTTGATACATTCACAATTTTTTGTGACAGTCACTCCAGCTGGATGATCACCCCCAGGACTCTGCAGCCGTGCTCGTTGCAGGCAATACAAATTGATAATCTTATATCTGCAGTGTCGGTCAAAATTTAAATGCAGCCCATCAGAACCTGTGAACCTTTCATATGATTCGTTTTTTTGAATAGCGTATTGGCAGATATTCTATACACGGTCTTATCCACTGTATGTTCGTACGGTATTTGCAAAGTGTACGAACTATGAACCGCAGCGTCGATGCGGCTTCATCTATCATTGCAGTATAATACACCATGTTCTTTTTTTACCTCACTCGTATTAACGTATGTAAATATCTATGTGTGTACGCGTACGCAGCATTTACCTCTAATAATTACGCATGCAAATATTATATCGTAATCAAGCAAGTACGCTCGGGGAGTATACCTATATACCTAGCTATGTATATGCGCATGCATAATTGAATCTTGGACGTTGGTTAAAAACTCTTCGATTTATTACCCAAACTCGATCTCTCATATCCTGCAGAAGTATAACTCATATGCATGAGTATTGGCTGTGTCTATACCTATTATATCTAGAGTCTAGACAAAGTAACCGCTTTCGGTTATAAATCGAATTTCAAGTCACACGTGCTTAGGCTTGGGTGTATTATATATACGTATACTACATGTATGGTATATAATATTATCTCTTTCTAGAGATAATTATATGCGGATTTATATATAAAGTGCCCAATATCCGGTCAATCGACGATCTCTCATCCGTATACCGTTGCTGTACGGCCGCTGCGGCCTACGGAGTCTTCAAGTTGGCCGTCGATCCCCGTTAGGAAAGCCCAGAAAAATGACCAAAGGTTAGGATAGCGACGAACCGAACAGAGATAGTAGGTATAGCAGCAGCCCGACGAGCAAATCAAAAGTAACGGGTGTTCCCCGACAAACCATCGTCGCAGAGTCAATACTCTTCATCTTACTCGACATGGTGAAAAGATTGAAACGACATCTACGTCTACGTTTGTAATATAGACGTTCACTGACCGTGGTTTGTTGAATACGGAACTACTTAGGCGCGTAAAAAACATTTCATGCTTATATACGTGTAGCTATATGACCATGCATGCGGTATATCTATACTTATATCAAGTATGTCAAACCAAATATATATACATATATATATATACAATCCAATACTTGCACCTCCTTTCACCGCGTTACAGGTGTAACTCAATTATTATTAACTCGTGATTATAGTATAATTAACAAATATTACACAAGGGAAAATCGAATTATAAAATGAAATGGAATAAAGTAGTGATTTATTTATGATCTGGGATAGATCCCGCTAAGGGCAATATAACTTGTATGAAATCACAATTAGACAAAGATAGATGAAAAATATTAGATTAGATTACAAGCCAAACATAAATGATAAGAGATAAACGAGAAAATAGAAAGCATATAGGCTAGTATACATATACATACATGTATAGTACAACCTCTCAATAGTGCCATTCCCAATAGTTCCGCTTTCCTAATTCGTGCCCAGGCACTTCCCCCACTACCATGCTACACGTACTCCGCCGTTTCTCATGCAGTAGTATCGAGAGGGTCGAGAACTGATTCTCGAGAACAAGCGTTTGTAGTCCGAGTAGGGGAACCAAGATTCTGAAAAATGTATTCCCCTCACAGCCCGTGACCGGCTCTATTGAGAAGTTACTCTCTATAGGCATATATGCCAACAAGCAAAGCTCATCCATAATACCTACATAATTGTGGCATGGGATGAAAAAGGGCCTCCACAATATCTCCTGTGTTGCTGCCATTGACTCTGTTGAAGGCGTATCAGCGGAATGGTAAGTGCAGGTTACAGGATTAAAAGCTGTTAAACTAGAACAGTGGAACGTGGGCACCAGCATTTGTATAAACACATAAATAGAGGTAGCTCCCAAGGTATAAGTAACAAGATTATTGGTCCGCGCAGGGAGGCTGCAGCACAAGATGTTTCTGCATTGCCTGGTACCAGCCGCCCTCCTTGCGACGTCGCGAATCCGGCTTCTGCTCGGCCGTAAGACTCGAATATCCGGTTTGAAGTTACGTGCGGTTGGTACACGGGCAGGTAATCCTACGATTACGCAATGGACGGAGAGACATAGAGAGATAGAGATAGAGATAGGGATAGAGATAGAGATATAGAGATGGAGTGAAAGAGGGAGAGGGAGAGGTGGAGGTGGAGGTAAAAAGAGAGAGAGAAAGTAAAGGGGAAAGAGAAAGAGAGAGAGGGGAGAGCGCGCGGTGGATTCCAAAGTGTTGCGTTATAAAGTTTCGACCAGAGAGTACGTATATACCTTTCCGCTATCGGCCCTCGCGCCCTCCCTTCGCAAGGTGGACGCTGTCCTGTAAAGGTCATCGCGCCATCTCGAAAACTACTGCGGGAACGGTGAACCTTGTATGTCTTGAGTATGTATGTGCATACTTATGCCTACGTGTATGCACTGTATCGGGTGTCCCGTTGGAATGGAAGTCTTTTTTCGGATATATATCTATAGGTAAATTGTTCATCGGGTCTTGTTATTCGAAATATCGTAGAACATTTTGCGAGATTGCCTTTCACCTATAACTGACGGAACATGATTCCCGGAGCAACTTTTTACTCCAAGTCTCACTTTTAAGATTTCAATATTTGGAAAATTCGGAGTATCAATGATTAGCGACGGTTAATCGGTCATTATCGCGAAGCCTCTGCCGCACCCGGGTAGAAATGCGGCCTTCGGCGAGTATGAACGCTAAAGCTTATATATGCCTGCGAGCTGTATGCAGAGATTGTAAGTATTTCCAAGGTGTTTACAATTGATAATCCACATCCACATTAATAGCGACCCTACAAGTCCCCAGCAAGAATTTGATGCGATATTTGTCAAACCATATACGCGATTCACGAGGAAAAGTTTTCCAGTCCGTCGAGGCCTATTGAAAACAATATATTTTTTCTTCTCGATATTTGGAAAGAATGGTCAGCGTGTTTTCCACTGGCATATCCTGCACGGCGTTCAACTCGTGTCTGAATATACTGTCTTCTTCAAATCGTATTTACTCGTCTAACAATAAGTTGGCGGAACTATAGGGCCTGCAGTGACATTATTAATGCACATAACGGATATGTCCCAAATGCGCAATTTCCATATCAAACAGCGAAAAAACTGAATGTTTATAAGACGCAACCGATGCTGGATAGACGATTAACAACTCGATGAAAACGTATCGGCGTAGTTTCGCTAGCTCAAGGCCATACACCAATCTGAAAAATGCAATGAATCATCCTATACATATATCCACACAATATGGATACGTTGCTGTGCCATGGCCAGGGCCATGACAAAGCTTCTCCTGGTCCCGGAAGCCTGCACATAGGTACAACGGTCTAGACGCTAGACGTTGAATAAATTCTCTCTTCCGTCGAACGAAAATGCAATCAGACGATCGAGTAGGCGACTCGAGTGTAGTATACTAGAAAAATTCGTAACTATATCTAGACCATTCGATCATATAGTTGATAGGTGTTATACGTATATTATATAGTATAGGTATAATTGAAAGGCGCGAGAATGGAGAAGTGCAAAAAACAAAAATGAATCCCTGATCCGTGCGTTACTGACGTAGGTGAGAGCATGAAACAACAAAAAAATCAGAAAAATACATCGCGTGAGAATAGGTATAGTGGCGCTCATACATACATATGCGACAGATAGACGTGTACTGGCCACGCTTGGTGCATGATTGCGCGCGTTAGTTGAAACCGTACTTTGCATATAACTTTGCATTCATGTTGAAAAAAGAATCGAGAAAAAAGCCACCGCCAGTCATTTGCTGTATAATTAATATTAATGAGTCAACATGACTGTGGGATAATCAGAAGATAATCATATTTCATAGGTTCTCGACGTAACCGCATAATCCAAACCACGTTTCCAAGTTACAAAAGTACAAATTTGAGATAATAAAATTATCAATAATGACAATAATTATCACAATAATAGTAACTTGACTGAAAATGAGCGCTTATGGTAGCTGTAAGTATATATGTACATGTGTTATGTAAGATAAAAATCAATATTGAAGCTTTGCGAATCCGCGTACGTCTAATATGTATCAGTGGGTTTATATAACAATACGTTATATACTTATATATTATTATAGGTGTCGTTAAGGGAAAGATCCACTTCTGGTCCGAGTAGGTATATAGTTTTTAGTCAATGTAGGTATTTTGGTGTACAGATCAGATTTTCGACCGCAACTATATGGTTGCAAGTCGTCGCACCTGCATTTTCGCAGTCGACTGCACACCCCACAGTTTTATTATTACTTGAGAGGCCTCGACCAGCTTAGGGAGTATAGCTATACGTATGTACTCTATACCACTATATACCTACACCCAGGGCAGGATGAGCCCGCTCGAAAGGCAGCAGGTGCAACGACCTTTTTGCCTTTTGTCCAGTATCACAACCTCGGAATTAACTAGGCCTAATAAACTGAAACGAAAAAAAATACAAAACGCATATAGATATACGTGGTAACTCTTACGTAACACACGGAGCCGCCTCATTATACTAACCTCCGCCACGCATACAGGTATTGTATGCGTGTGTGCGCTCATACACAATTCAGAGGCTCCAAGAAATTCTTGCATCTTTTCCAGTTTTCCATAAGTTACATCTTCAGGAATTTCGGGTGAAACTGAGACTTTGTATTTAAGCATAGTGCATTTCAATTGGAAAAAAACTTGATCTCACCTACCCCAATTACAAACTACTTCTACCTCTAAACTCTAATCGGTTTCGATCAGGATTGGATTAGGCCAAGTTTGCCCGGCGGCCATCGAATGTCTATAGGTACTTGGTCAGCCATAACGGTCAAAACAAAAGGAGAAACTTGAAACGACGTGGCCATAGCGCCGTTGGATCTCGTCCACACGGTTCCCCGCGGACCCTCTGACCATAGTGGCCAGTGACGAGTGGTCGCTGTTATAGGTACTCCCACTTCAACTCTTCTGCGTACATAAACTTACGTAACCTTTTCGAGCTCGGTCCAGCCTGGTCCAACCGTATACGTAGGTAGATGCATTGATACGTAGGTATAGATATACAATACATTAGCTAATTGTGAGTATGACTCTCTTCCGCCAATTGTCAGTTTTTTTAACCATTATCTGCAGAACATTTCTGACAACGATAGTGTGGGATTCTGCTGCGCGATTCAGTAGTCTGCGAAATTTCGGCTATTGTTTCAAGTTTTAACGGTACGGTAAAGTTACCATCGGATGAGAATGAATGTTCATGTGAGAATGTGTTTCATAATAAAATGGGTATTATTTGTTGAAAACTCTTGAGCGAGTGCAGGTACTTGACACGATTATTATACGGGTACTCATTGTGGTACGACATTGACGATTTTGGCTGACAGTCAAAGTTTTGCACTTTCTGCTAGGCTTCTGTAGCCTCGGCGTCAATTGCGTATACGTGCACAGCAGGTGCTTAATGCCGCGACATGCATTACCCAGGACCGCGTATTAAGCACAGTTATCCTTGACGGAGCAGGATTCTCGATTTCGTCGTTTTGCAGCGAATGGTACGAACGAACGTCAGCGATTACTACACTCTACATTTTTATAAACACATGATTGCTGGCCAGAATTTTATTCGCTCGAATAGTCCACATTGCAGGCAGGTTACAACCCCGAAAACCATTTCAGGGCAGTCCACGTTATGAGCTCGTGATGCCCAGTGTAGGTACATACCTGGAGTCTGCCCAAGCAGCTCTTTGTTGCACGGGAATCGGCGGTTCGATGTCCAAAAGAGAGCTGCCTGTGTCAGTGTTCAGGGAAGCTCACTGCTCTCTGAAGCAGTTGCAGCGAGACAGAAGTAGGCCTGTCGATAAATAAAGTGGGTCGACCTGCGGATATTTGAGTCATACTCCTTTGCAGACAAATTTTTGAATTGCAATCTTTAAATGATCGCTCATACGAATGTGACATTTGTTTAACGTCAACCCTGAATCAGCTGAGTCCAACGAATATCGTAGAAGTGATATATGCCATTTCATACATCATCTTATTGCAGGATTTGGACACGCATTGACGTTGTATATATTACTAGTTTTATGAATGTATGTACATATATGTAAGTACGCATACGTACAGTATATACCTACATTCAAGAATTACGACACGTACGAAAATAGTTTGCAAATTAAATCCACCTATTCCTAAATCCATTTTTTGTCGGCAGAACGTGAATCCTGTACCATGGAAAATACTAATACAATATATATTCTTTCATTTTGTACATTGAATTTCGCAGAAGTGTACTACAAGTATATGCACGCACACAAATATATCTGATCGTGAGTGTGAGCCTATGCCTAGTTTTTCGCGCCAGTAAAGGTAAACAATTGCTTGAGCTAGTTATTTGGCTGTACGAATGATCATATAATGCGGATATAATGCGATAGCTGATACGTGGGACGAGCCTCTTGAACCAAAACATGAACCGAAGCTCAATTCAGCCACGGACTTGCTCAGATCTTCGCGTCGAATTAATGAAAAAGCAAAAAGAAAAGAAAGAAAAGATTAAACGTCCTGATACAGGACAAATGTATGTATAGGTACGTAAGAGGACGTAATATACGCTTTCAGACTCGCGAGTTGAGCGTGTGTTAAATCTGAATCCCCACTACGTGCAGTACGCCGCGGGTAGTTGTTGGTCTCTTTGTCGGTTCCGCGCCACTCTTCGACACACCTGTCTCGCTTCAACCACCGTTACGGCTTCGTAGCAGCGGCCAATCGGCGTCGAGCTGCCAACAGGTGATCCCCAATAGGATCATTCGTATACGCGCCCATGCCCGTTGCCTCTAACGATGAGACAACTTTTACAACAAGTTAGAGCTTTTACAGCTTGGGAAGATTTGCCAACCTCACCGTTGTGCAATATATGACTGTTGGTTTATTTTCAATTAATTTAAGTGGAAAATCTTAATGAAACAATAACATGTGAGCAACGAGGAACTGAAAATCAAAACTGATCAAGGTGTCAGTGTGCATGCCGCAATCAGAGGCGTACTGGACGTACCGGATTATTGTCATTATGTTACCAGCCGACACTTGTGAACAGAGTTCAATACCTATGGGTTTCGCAATTTGGCACTGGCGTAGCCTTTAAGCTGGTTATATGTATACTCTACATTCTCATTGTCAGCTCTAAACTTGTGACGCTGTGTTGACGGAAGATGTAAATGCACTAATCAAAATTGCTATACTAACGTAGATGAATCCAAGAGAAGGAGCAGCAGGGGAAAAAAGTTTCGCAATAATCTATGTTTCATGACGGAATTAGAATTCCTGGTCAACCTTGTCGCCTCGCTTGTCGCCGTTATCGTTGTTATTGTCATCGTATATTATATCTGTATACTGTATACTTTATTTTATACAAGTGAATTTATCGGACAAGCCGAATCAAATTTACACATTAATGCAACTGTCTTTACCTAAGGAAAGATTCTTCCTCTTACGAGCGTATAATCATCGGAAAGACCGAAAAACGCCGAGAGGTACATTTTGATTTTTTTCCAAGTAAAAGTTATTATAGTTATAGTTGTATAGTTTATTTTAGTTTGTATATATTTACAGCTTTTATAAATCGCCTCTGATTTCAAGTGTGCCCACATCGTCCTTAACTTCTTACTACTCATAGGATATACCTGTAACGACTGTCAAGATCGTCGTCGCCGCGGGTATAGTATTTGTACATGTATATGTACATACATGGACGTTCACATATGAACGCCGATCGTCATTGTCGGGAGAATTTATGGCGGTATAAAAAGATATGTAGTCCAAGAAGTAAAGTGACGTAGGTATATGTACGATAAATTTGGTGAATAATCAGATGTCCGAATCTCCTTGGACCCGGTTTGGTTTTCTAAGATAACTCGAAGCAGGAATTAGAGTGAAAAGCAAGTTACCGGTTTTGGCGGTATGCCGTCACTGCGTCCGCCATTACTGTAAGTCGATCGTCCAAAGGGCAAGATCTGTAAAGTCCAATGTGCGGCAAGAGTGCAAGACCGTGGTCAATGCAACAATATCGGTCCGTTGAGTGAAGTATTGGAACACAGTTTGTGAAATGAACGTATACATGTGGATGTATGATTGAAATAAAATTATGACAGATACGCGGAGAGACCGGGGAAACGGTACGAAACGGTAGGAACCGAGACTACTATAGGGAAGAAGCATCGTCGTCTCGTTGAGACGCGAGATACGTGATTACGTGAGAAAGTAGATATAGGTAGGTATACCCTTCTTGCTCATCGGCCATCGGTGCACGGAGTCGAATATCTGCGCACCTGGATGAAGCGAGGTTCGCCAGCAGGCAGGCAAGCCGGGCCAGTCAGGCAGGCGGGCAGGCAGGCGGCCACCTTTCCTTTCCCTTCGCTTACCTGCCTGGCATTTTCACTGCGGGACAACGGCAGCAGCTCGAGCCGAAATCGCGTCGCCGTGCGCACCCCACAAACGCCGTACGAATACATATATCCGTGGAATAAAATATTATTGTTATTACTATTATTATTATTATATGTGTAGAGGTGGCTGTGTGTGTGTGCAGTACGTATTATTATTATTATTATTATTATTAGTATACGGCTAGGTGTGGAATGAGATTTTTTTCGGCAATATAATTACGTCGATTAAGGGACGACGAGGATTATTTAAAGAAAGTGTAAAGTGAACGTCGATGTTGTTTGCCAGTTTCCTCTCATTCATCAACAAGTGATATCGACCTTATGAGATAATAAATAATAATATACTTACCTGTATACAGGTAGAGAATTACGGACGAACGGTTCCGCCGTTCACGGGTCCGGGGATTGCGCACGATTTACTATCTAACAAGCATATAACAATAAAATAAAGGGGGTAACTAAATTCACGACGTCACGGTGATTGCAATCGAGTCGGAGTGACACCTGCGCGGGTGACGATTCTTCTGTATAAGTTATTAGTGAAAATTTGCCAGCTGATTCGCTACCTGAACCGGAAGAAAATTGTGCTCCGTATAACCTATAACCACAAAGTAAAGTTGTTCAACACCTGCCTTACCTGCGTGCAGCACGAAGCATTTTCGATACATAACCTTAAATCCAGTCGGCCTCGACTCGCGTGTGATATAATGAAGACTCGTTGGTGTGAATCGTGAATTTTTCAGTGTTAAATTAAATCTATTCAATAATTTCGTCGAGCTTCGTTGTTTTTCTCTTTTTCCCTTATCTCGCTCTGTCGTCGAAAGTTATACACATGCAGTTACACAATTGTCTATAAATTTCCTCTACTCTTCACGTCACTAACGTAAAATCTGTGAGGGTGGTGTCTGCAGTGTCGTTTTCGCGTGTTTTCGGACTCAGATATTCTACCGGAAATGCAGATGATGGCCGGGAGGGGGCCGACGCATCTAGTCGCCCTTTATGTGGCTACAGCCGGACAACAAGGAAATGCACTCGGTTCCGACGAGGAAGAAATTACGCTATTGGTTTACGTGCTCATCGATGCCTTACAGAATAAGGTAACTGACGAACCGCGCGTTGTAACACGTAGCAGGTCACAAAAACTTAATATTATTTATCTAAGTATCTACTACCCACCAGTTCATTATACCGCCTACATCTGTATACGTACAGAACCCGTGTACACCGGTGTACACATGACACAATACGACGACCAACATTGCAGACACATTACCGTCGCGTAACCACTTGATCGTTGCTATCAGCGATCAACTCGCGTAGTTTGCCTCGGGAATGCGTGAAGGGCTCCAAAAGAGTCGATATTTTAGCTCACTACAAGATCTGTGGTTTAATCTCTCTCTTCGCTAGCCCATCAAGCCGTGTTTTATTCAAAAACTACAATTTTGTCAATCATTATAGGTACAGGCGGACGTGCAGCTCGTATTTTCTTCCATATAAGACACACGTGATTTTGGTTATTTTATCGAGGTTAGCAAGAGAGGGACCGTTTTTATCTAGTTTTTGTTCTTTTCCCTATATGAGCCAGAAGGATTTGATTATGAAGTATGTGGTTGGTTGACTGTGTGGTTACTAATTTAACATTGATTGATGTATGTACCGTGCACTTATCCGTGCGCAGAGACTAGAGCAGAGCTCAAAATGCCGCCGTCCATGGCCTACGATTTCCGGTTTCCCGCAGTACGGTGCGGTACGGCATATTTTACATATATTTTTCGTTTCGGTACACTTTACAATTTCTGACCCTCATCCTTAATCCGATTTAGTAAAACCAAAACCCCACAGGACTCCTGTCTACACAGTTTGGTTAGCTAATATTGGGTAGGTATCACAACGATGCCGAAAAAGGCACACGGCGAATTTGAATAGTGTGTTCATTTTTCAAATTCTACGTGCGATATGACGAGTGATTGTCTGCCAATTGTCTAAACTGATCATAATTGAACGGTACATCATTCTAACTGCAATGATTTGTGAAAGAATTTTGAAAATTCAATTGTCTTTCACCCCTGCCGACCCCAACGGCCTATGGTCTATCAGACACCATGAGCACTTCCGTCAAGCTTTTCCGCCTTCCAGTCCTTAATACGATTGGAGGCGTTTGGTTGGGTAAACATTCGCATTTATTGGGTGCAGTGTAAAGGTACTGAACATATGCGCGTAATATTGTAAAGGAGTTGGTACCTGCACCTGTATTTCCATGCACTTATATAACTGTAACTAAAGCTCTGTTCCGAAAAATCGTATAACTGAGTATACATAGGTGTATACTCGGCAAACAGCTTGTCAAACATGGATGTTTGATATGCTAAAACATTAGCTAGTTATTGTGCTCTCGTCAAGTTTTATAATACAACAGACCTACTATTTTCGTAATTATGAAGTCTACTGGCGCGAGCACCCCGCTCCGTGTCAAGGGCAAATCTACCCAATGCGCGTCGCGTACCTATTCTACATCAGATGTGTCTCCGTCGTGATGACCCCTTGGGCCTTGACCCGAACCACCATTTTTATTCTTTATCCATCCCAACGACCATCCTCTTCTCCTCTCTGCTCCATCATCTTCTGAAGATGCTGTTTACCCGTTCTTTGTCACCCGTTGTCGTCCTCGTTCTTCGCTACCCAGCCCGTTACCCATTCACTCCGCATCGAGAGTAAACGCACAATTTTTTCATCTAAACCCCGACAATATTAGGTACACCGCTCGTTTACTCCACAACTTAATATGATCGTCATGTTTATGGGAATGGACGAGTCCTCTGCATATGAATACTCATTTTTAGTTATTTGCCAAAGCTATATGAAGACTTGCTGACGACGAAACAAGCCTACCTATCCTCCCAGCCTCTCTCTGTCTTTCTATCAGCAGTGGTCTACTCTACATCTACCTATATCATTATGTAACGTTCACCCTCGTCCCTGCGCATTCCGTACGGTTGCAGAGTTTGGCGAATAATATAATATTAAAAAATCTTTGAGCCGAAGGTTGAAACTCGTCGCGGACTCAAATATCTGGATACATATTTATACGCTATACAGTATACTTACATACCTACAAGTATCTAAATGCATACCGCCATGCGATACATTCTTTTATCCTTATGCCTATATGATATACCTGCCGGTGCGCCCTCTTGTCAGTCAGTTCTCTTCAGAGTTATGACATTCTCTTAGGCGGAAGAATATGTGCGCAATATGATGCTTATGCATCCGGGAAGACAGGTAACTTACGATGAGATACAAGTGGAGAGAAGGAACATTTCCATTACCTGTACAGGTAAAAGTAACATTTATATTTATATTACTATCAATAATTGCGAAACCCTTCGGTAAAGACTGACTTCTGTTGATTTTTCTCCCTGCTCTTAGAATTGAAAGATGGAAATGGTTTTTTCCAATTAGTGTTTCAAGCTCCACAAATATTCAAAAGAAAGCGCGAGTGGATCAGATTATTTCATGACCGGTCCTGCGCTGGAATCATCATCACTCACCTGGCTTCATCCTTGTTTTCGTTCGTTCGTGTTTTTATCTGCTTCATTGCCCTTTTATTTCGTGAATTCATTTTCCTCGTGTATTATATATCTATTTCTCTACTTGTTGACTTCACTTGTGTCCAAGTCTAACTCTATCCCTACTCGAAATGATAATGTACTCAGTTGACATTGGAAAATGTCTCGAAAAATAACCGACGAACATGCGTATCGTTTCCTGAGGTGTAGAAGGTTCTCGATCTCCTATATAGGTAGGTACACGTATACTTCTATACACGGACATCGTTATCTCAGCATTAACGTGTATCTTATTGCCTTGGGATTACAAGTGTAAGATGCAATTATATAGTAGAATATATTCTTATGGGTGACATTTTTTCGACTTCAAATCTACTATATAGCGCTATACTATCATAGTCGTGTGTCGTCGTAGTTCATCAACCTATTAGGCGTGGAATATTTTAGAGAAAAGTTTATAAAATATATTATAAAGAAAAAAAGAAGATAAGTAACAAAGATTTGATCGTCGCCCGTGGGGTCACTTATCAGCTATCACGCTCTATTGTGTTATCACTTATCAGCGAATCGTTCCCGAGTTCCTCCTATATACCCCTACGTATACCTACACCTATGGACGAACGTCGATAAGCAAAGGCCGGGACTGGTATTTATTTATATATCTATATGTCCACGATCAATCGGCCAGAGTCGAAGATACGAGTACAAGTTACATAATCTATGTTTAAGGCTGCTGCCGGCCGAAGAAATTTATATAGGTATGGGTCACTTGCACCCTATACCTTACCTTACCTTACCTTACCTTACCTTACCTTTACCCCATACCTACCTAATATACCTTTCGAAGTCCTGAGATGCGAGTTACGGGATTCCACATTAAACGAACAGTAACGACTAAATTCGCCGTGCTATTGTGGCCAGTCATTCCAAGTAGCACGTTCAGTCATTTTATGTGACAGAGATTCCATTTCAGTAACATTATCCTCTTATACCGAGAGAATCACAGGTGTGAGCCCCTTCCAACGCGCAGACACTGATTTAATCGAATCTCGTTGGCCGGTAGAATCGCACTAGCAACTCCACCAACTTTTCAGTAATATCCCTAATTCTGTCGTCGAAAACAAATAGCAAACGGACTCTAGGGATATTCATGGCAAGTCTGAAATTGGCGGCCCTTGTAATATTCGAATAAATCAGCGCCTGCGTTGGCACGGGCTCATTCCTGTCATCCTCTCGCTATATTTGAATGGTGGACGTGAAAATTCGATGCGTAAAAACTGCATAAACCGTCCAGCAAGGCGATGGAAATTAATTGCGGGGTATATGGGCTGCATTACGGTACTTATGTTTGATACCTGTTAATAGTTGGCAAAATTAACTGTATACAAAAGCAAGGTCATTACCGAATTTCAAGAGTGCAATGTTGTATCTCAAGTTTTGTACCAGGCTACCGGGCATCCGACAGTTTGTTGTACGTATAGCTGACGCGCAAGCTCGGATATGGCAATGGAAATTCTTGCTAACAGAATAGGAAAACAAACGGTGAAGAAATAGATTCGATCGATGAGGCAACCGATATTGCTTATAAGTAAGATTCGGTTGGTTCAGTCTCCCGGTTTGAATTTGTTCCTTTGGAGTCCGTTCTTCTTTCGTTCGGTTGGCTGGGTGAAACTAGGACGGTGTAGAAAGGTCGCTGGTATTTTAATTTCGATAAAAACCTGGATGGTCTTCGGAACGATATTCAAGCTAGTTGCTAGGCACAACAACGCATGATTAAACTTTTTGAAAATTTCGTTTCAGCTATTTATAGAGTCGGTGAAACTCATTCCTATAATACCCGTGGATAGTTCTCTAATTTTCTAATGTACATTAACCAGTTGAATTTCATGTTCGCATAACAGTTAGCCCACTTTAGCCCGGGGCGATTTTCACTCGAACGACTCTGACTGTGGCTAAGTGCAATGTGTGAGTTGTGGTACCCTACGGTACCCCAAAGTACCCTACAGTAACGGTTTTGGTATCATCATTTTCTAATTAGTGTCGTGTAAGCCAATATCTACTAATACCAACCAATTTCACCCGGCGAACAGTTAAGTGCTTCGTACAAAGGCTCAAACGACGTTTTTTTCGAGTTATTTTTTCATGGAATCTGAACGTACGTACGTACAACGATCTATATATTTAGCAAAGATTGGATAGTGAAAAGAGTATATGGTACATACTTGCCTGTCATTTTTGAATCAGCAGAAAATGATAATGAGAAGCACTAGTTTTTATGGATATACAGTTACCATACCGGTGCTATTCATCTCGCTTCGTAAATCAAAGATAACAATAATTTTCCTTCAATCAGTCAACGGTCCAGATGTAGATACCTAGTCGCTGTACCTAACCGCCATCTTCTCTGTGATTGATTATCTTCGATACTCTGAATCCGGTATGAACTCAAGCATAGTATGGAATTGATTTAGATTCAATTTCGTTCGATTCAACCTAGACCGCACAAAATTAAAAGTTGTCTTTCAGCAGTCTCAACGAAGTCCAATTCGTCAATTTTTGCTATCCAAAGGTACACTTATTGCTCAGAAGGACAACTTTCAGACGAAAGTCAATATTAAGATAACAAAAACTGGCGCATTGGAGATCTGTCGGGCTTCCGATGGACAACTTTTCATTTTTATATCACATTTAATTTTGTGTTGTCTGGAAAGTTATTCTGCATTTAAGCGAGACACGAAGAGGGGAAAAACAGAGAGAACAAAACTCGAGTCAACTCGAGAAATAGTTTCGAAATCTCTGTCCATGGTAGTCGTACCTGCTCTTATTGCTGGACAAACTTTCAGAAGCTAGTTATTTATTTTATTCTCAATCTTGATACATCTACTCTTTATATATGTCACCGGTCTGTCACGTCGTAACTTAAGACCCCACTCTCCTGCTGGTATATTATACCGGGCAATACGTACAATATGATACCTCTATACTGATTCCGAATTAACGGGTCGACACGGTTTCTCCGCTATCTTGAATCCTATTTTCAGTGCAACAAATATAATTATGTGACACTGAGAGGCGATGCATCAGAGAATGATGACGGCGCTTTTATTCCCCATAGTCGCGGTGAGAGTACCCCGACGCTCGATGGACCCACGCGATCATATTGGGCGAACAGTCTTGTAATACCGTCCCATCTATATTTTTTTCCCCGATAGGTGAACTTCAATTAATTCAGTCGGTGAAGAATAACCATAAGTCGTCGTTCATCTATAGGTTGAGGTTTTGTTTCATGTTACGTGCTGCACTCGTTACACCTAAGTTTGCATCTGTAAATTGGTACTCACGTATATTGCCTCATATACATTTATTACGTACGTATATCTAGACGATGCCGAACTACCTTGATCTTTCAACCCTCTACTCTGCAGCCTTATTTAACGTCTCGATCATTGTTTTCATGCCTGCAGCGATTGAAAGATATTATATAACTGCACACGCGTGCAATCTAACGTCTTGGTGGGTACAGCAGTTGACAGTCCTATATATATAATTAGGTGACCACTGTAGCCTATGGCTTGATGTTCACATCCCGCTGCCCAACAGGTATACAGAATATTACTTATATAGTACCTCATAATGAGCTTCACCTCGAATACATATATATATTATTGCCACCCGGAGTTAGTACTGCCACGCCACCAACATATTCCTATATAATTTTATGCATTATTACGTAAGAGATTTTCGTGCTGCACACAAGTGACAGGAGTATATGGTAGAAGTGTATGGTGTGACAACTTTCTTGTTTCGCCAGCTGGCTGAATAATTTTGGCAACAGGCTTTATAGTCCAGTCGAAATAGACATTCACCCGGAAATAATTAGGGGGAGCAATTTTTTTTTTTTAAACTTCGAGGGGGGTGGTTGGGAGTGTAAATCTCGATTTTCGGGAAAATCTCGCCATTGCGTTCGCCGCCATCTTGATTTGAAGTTGATTTTTTTTTTGTTTTTTCAAAATAACTCGCTTATTTGCAAGTTTAGAGCGAAAATGATACAATCCAAAGTTGTTGGAAATTCAATTTCCCACAAGTTTGGTCATTATAATTTTTACTCTAGAATCTATATTTGCAGAGTTATACTCAAATCAGGGGTATAGTTATACTCAAAAATTTTCATCCCTAATTTGAGTATAAGTCCGAAAATACTGATCGTAGGGTAAAAATCGTGACAACCAAAGTTGTAGGAAATAAAATTCCCTACCTGATTACCTGTTACCATTTTTTCGATAAACTTGATAATAAACGAGATATTTGTATAATGAAAAAAAATTTCACTCCTGATTTGAGTATAACTCTGCAAATATCGATCCTAGGATAAAAATTATAAGGATCAAACTTGTGGGAAATTAAATTTCCAACAACTTTGGATTCCATCATTTTCGCTCTAAACTTGCAAATAAGCGAGTGATTTAAAAAAAAACAAAAAAATTCAACTTAAAATCAAGATGGCGGCGAACGCAATGGCGAGATTTTCCCGAAAATCGAGATTTACACTCCCAACCACCCCCCTCGAAATTAAAAAAAAAAAATTGCTCCCCCTAATTATTTCCAGGTTGAGCTATTTTTATGTCTATCTCGACTGGACTATTAGAATATTTTGGTAACAGATCAAATCTCGAAAAATAAAAATGAACTTCGGTATTCCTGTATATAGGACGTCCTACGTCGTATAGGTGTATTGTGTATATGAACCCGCAACCCTGGAGGTACCGTTAGGGCCCTGATTTGCACGCTACAGAGAAATCGAAGCGTCGGAAAATATGGCGCCGTGTAAGGGGCCCAATATAGGTATATATATCCGTATTATACGCGTACACCGAACTATGCGGGCGGCTGCGAATCGTAAGCGGTGTTCTATCACCTTGACAGCTGACGAAGAGACAATCCCGCAGCAACCAACCTTTTTCGAAATTAATGAAACAACGCAATGTTTTTGAAAAAATGTTCATGCTTTGGAGGAGAATAAATGATGGCTTTAGTGATTTTTTTTTTGTTCATTGTTAGATCAGAATTCCTCGCATGACCTATACTTATCATACGTACATACATACATCGTTCTTTTTTTTTTTTTTTAATTGGAACTTGATATTCTGCGATACAGTATCTCATCGAGAAATTTCGCAGAGATCGTGACAAATTTGACGATATCTAATAAACTACCATTCTGGTGACTTAACGATCAGATATTGCGTGTTAAAGTCCAAGAGCCCGTGAAGCGCAACCGGCTTGCGCGGTGGCTTGCCCGCGTAGCACGGTAAACGCCACAGCAGCTGGCATTCTTTTACTCCAACACGCAGTAGGTACATATCTCTACTGCAGGTATTATTAAACCGATCGAATGGTACTTCAATAAATACCCCTGGATTGCCAAGGTTGTTACAGCCACTTTCGCTAAAATGAATACATCGAATCACACTTAAAATCTGCCTCAAAGGATATAAATTGAGAAAACACGTTACTACATCTATTTATTCATTGCAATAGTCGAAATCCGGATGTAATCGACGTGGCAGACCACGTCTACTTCAACGCGAGCCCAACAGTCGTCAGGCGATTTATATTTTATGGATTTAGATTACAATTGTAAAATATTGATTGATAGTATTATGAAACATTTCCGCATGTCATACTTTAGAGCGACTGTGTAGATGTACCTATGCGTTATATATAGTTCACAGATAAGGTCCTCCCGAATCAGGTATATTTTTCTCTATATGAAAAGTCAACATTAAGCATACTGACTCTCTTGCTCTTTGAATGGCTTTCTTTGTTATGTTCACACCCCCGGAAAACATCGAACATATCCAAGGGAGCTGTGTACCAATGTGGGTGTAATACGCGCTCGTCCACGCTGCATATGTCGGCTCTTCTCGAAGGACCAATGCTGTGTTTTTAGTCAGCCAGTGTGCACTTATTATTGGTTGGAAACTGGGGAAACTGCTTTAGTGGAGGCTGGAAACTAGGTAAATTGCACTCAGTGCAGTAAATCGAGAAGGCTATTGGCAAACGTGAATTCGTTACTCTGTTACTTTACTTTACGTCTGCAGATATTGAACAAAGAAAAAAGGAAATTATAGATATGAAATGTATTCAGTCTTATTTACACTTATAAGTACACATAAATATCAACGAAATATCTATTTCTGTATATTCACGTATACCGTCTAAAATTATGGATAAACCCGGTTCTCAGTGTTATTCGGAAGAAAAGAACATTTTTATTCTTCTTCTCGCCATTTGAATTTTTACTCGTTTCCCAAGGTTGATGACTTTTTTGCTGAGCCATGTTTAACCGGAGATTGCAGGAGCGCACCGCGCACGTTTGCTGTATAAGTACATATATTCTTTGCATATGTGCAAACCGCACTTTGGTCCTTTCATAAATTTCCCGAATGTTAAGATTTATGAGTGAGCTCTGTCAGATACACTAACGGATGCGTGACGATTGTTACTCTGTTTAGAAAGATCTAAAGACGCCAAAGAGCAAGCAATATCAGACCTGTTGTCAAAATGGGCTTATTACCTACTGCAAAATAGGATTTTTCAAATTTGCATCGTTTTCTACAAAATAGTTGAAGAATGAAGCGCGAATACTTCGATGCAGTTATAGTTGGAACTTCGACGAATGTAGGTATATTCCATAGTACCTGTACCTAATTTTCGAATGTCACGAGCAAGTGGGATCAGGCACGCAATTGCTAATCAACTAAGAACACACACACAAGATTTACTCATACAGATTCATATACTTATGAGTAAAGACGGGCTAGTTATACTTGTATAGTATAACGTGCCTCAACCAGTTTTTACGTCTTATGCTGGTACGAAAATACATTAGAGTATATTTCCCAAACAAGTATCTCTGCTATTAAGCTGCCAATAATATCGGCGTTGCACGATTAGCGGCTACCGGGCCTTGGCTATGACTTAAGCTCTGCCGGGACTCGTATATATGTAGGTATAATATCAAATATTGACTGGCCGTGAATTTGGATAATTGAGGTAACCTTAGGTCTGAGAAATCCTTCGAACTTCTTACAGCTGTCCTGCCTCTACAGCTATGAATAGAAAATGACGATCGTACGAGTTGAGGGGAAATAAGCTCTGGGGTGTGAAATTTTCCTAAACTTATACCGATACGCAAAGTCTGTGAAACTTTGGCAACAGGTAGTCTAATAACCAAGCCCTTGAGTGAGTAGCTGCGAATACCGTCGAATACTGTTACTTTAGAAACTTATGCAGTCAATAGAATTAGCTCCCATGGTTCTGGCATTCTGGCATTCTGGCTCTGGGAAATCGGTGAGCAAACGATAACTGCGCCGCTAACAATAAGAGGGAAGAAGAGGAAGAGTGGGAGAAGGAAGTTAGACCGTCTGTCTTGGTTCGTGACTGCAGCGAAAAGACGGGAAGAAGGAGGTTCATTTCGAGCCTTACTTACCGTATAAACGACAAACTCGAGTTAAATTCAAAAGTCATTGTATATTGTTGATCTCTCTCTGTGACCCCTGCAGCGTTACTTACTATAGCTGGTTGAGTAAAAAAAAAGGAAAGAAAAAAGAAAAGGGAGACGGAAGCATCAAGTAATGATATGCATATGAGTTTCCGATGTTGAGCTTCATTCTGGTTCTACAAACACCTAAACCATAGGGTCATTGATTTTTTAGGAGCTATAAAAGTGCTGTTATTTGCACAGTTCCTTCAATTTGTATAGGGAAATTCTGGTGAAAGGAGACAATCAGGTGCGCAGGCGCCGACTCACTCCTATTTTATAAGCCGGTATAAAAATCAGCTAGCAGGACAGTCAATTCGTGATTGATCACGATTCATAATTGAAGTGTCCATACAATTTTCAGCAAACCTAGTGTAATCGATTCCCAGCGAGAATCGAGATGACTGCCTTCTCCTCTTCTTGAAAAATGTGTAGTTGAGGATCCTATAGAATCTTCTAACGCGATCCATGTAAAGCGAGGACGATGGAGTCTCCATTTCACCGTCCCAAGAACATTGTACATTCATATGTGGTACGCAACACATCGAGTTTGCGGGTGTAGCGCGGATGTGGATCGGCGTGCGCGGTGACGCGTGACGAGACGTTTGATTTTCTCTCTCCGGCCCAGGTATTCTCTCCATAGATTTTTTTTTAGGATTGAAGGGGAAGGATACAGGTATCAAAAAAAAATTATCTCCATGAATTTCTGTAAGTCCCGCGGAAATGGCAAGGAAATTTAAAAAAAGAACGCCAAAAAAAATTAAATTTTTTTTTTCGGAAATAAATTTTTTTATATATGAAAGCGCATTCTTCTACGAACAAAATGATTCTTCCCGCTCTGATGAATAATTTCGGAGATATGAATTTTCAAACACAGCGGTGCAACAGTTTGGTTTACGAAAATTCACATAGCTCTAACTCCTCCATTTTTGATAATTTTTCAAAATCCTCGAATTTGTATTTTTTTCTCCATAGTACTAAAGATATTTTGAATGGCGCAAAAATCCGTGACTTGACGGGTTTTTTTTTTAAGTGGAGTGACGTGGATCCGGTCATGTATAAGTTAAGTTTGTCACGTTGGCGTTGGTTAAAGTCCATCATATCAGTCGAATAATTTTCGAGGAAGTCGACCGATTTTAATGAAACTTTATAAACTCGACTTCGAATTTATGCAATAGAGTAAAATTGGTCTATGGACTCCGGAAGGGGAGGGGAAAAAGTGTTTTCAATTATAAGCATTCAAATCTCTACAATCGCTTACTTAGGTGATCTAATAAAGTTTCATCGATTGATAATTCTTGAGCCTTGTGGCTAAAAATATGTAGCTGCTGGACTAATTTCAGTGAAATTCCCTCTAGGATTCCGTTTCACCATACTAGCAGCTCGTTTCATTACGCAATTTTTGCTCAGTAATAGTCTATACCCGCTGTCTTGGGATATACATAAGTTTCTTGACTGTTTGAAAAACGTAGTTAAAATTAAAAAATGTCAGAGTATCCATACGTATCCATATGCGGTCACACTTCTGATTATACAACAGACTTCTTCATTCCACTACCAATTACCAGTCTACATTTCAATCGCCTTTAAATTTATCCAACTATAAATGCAATACGTAGGTAAGTTATGTATACCCATACATACGTTAGTTACATATACCTGCGCAGATTTTCAGGAAAAGGCTCAGGCTTTCAACATAACGGTAGCACAGCTGTACAGCAACACATAGCGAGGCAGCACCATGGTAAGTCGCGTGAGTTTTTGTGCGAAGAGCCGTGACACCTGCGACCTCTATGATAATCAGGCTACCCTGACGCGTCATGTTGAAACTTAATATACAAATATAGGTATACATGCTTTGGTCGTGGCTCGATTGTAAATTCCAATGAATTGCAACGAATTATGTTCGAGGTGCGGGGGTATAAGTTATACCATTCTTTGGCCCGGCAGGATATCCAAATAAAAACCTATTCCCAAAACACCTGCCACTTTCATGATTAATGGAAGATATTCATGTATATATTACATGCATACGATGAGATGTATAAATCGAGATCATCATGTTTTGGTGTTCAAAAAAATATCTACGACCATAACAATTTAACGACGACTTACGATAAAGAATCTGCTCGATTATTCGGCATCGCCGGATTTATAGATATATGTAATAGCTATATACATATACATATTATACGCATGCGAACTGTTGTGTAATAACTGGTACCCCTGTGTGGAATGAATATAACCCATCAAAAACACTGACCAGGTTAGCAGCGTCATTATTTTTCCGTTTCCGGAAAAGCCGCACGGCACCGACCGTCAGCGAAGCGCGCGGAAGTATTTTGACTGTATGCACGTTACGGCGAACGACGCCGAAGCGCGGCGATACGCGGCGAAATTTTCGAGTCGCGCAACCAATGCATTCTGCGTTTTATTTTTATTTTTATTTCATTTATATTAGCATAGAAGAGAACTGTTTCTATTAAGTCATACAATGGACAGCTCTGACAAGGAAGATTTTTTGTTAGCTCTCCTTCTTGAGGAAGCTGCAGCTGAGAGCAAGCAGCCCAAAAAAAGAAACTGGGTGTATGATATATGCCGGAGCAGGAAAATCCATGTGGAGTACGTCAAATTGAAATTTTTAATCGAATTTTCACGGTCATATGGGCTCTGGTTCGAATGAAATGGATACTTTTACGCAAAAATAGGGAAAGAATCCTTTAGAGTATACATGTGTTGGATAATTTAATTACCGGCGACAGAATTATTCAAAAATCCGAATTGGGTAAAATCAATTATTTTGAAAATAAAGCGTAGCTTTATGAAATTTTTACTTTCGACTTTGACAAGTGCTCCAAACATGTTACCAATACCAAACCGCGGAGCGTTTTAATTATCCGTTTCGGTCTTTTCGATGCCACTAGCATTATTTGGGAACCAATTATTGTCGCATTACTCGGCTGCTCATTCGATGCCAGAATCTAGCTTTCCGAGTCGACTATAACGGTGGACTTTGACACAAGGACACGCGTCGTCCGCGGCGAATAAATTTATCACTGTTACTTTTGCCTTCGTATGTATCAGACCTCGGACCTCGGGCCTTTGGACCGACGACGGACCTTTGACCAATGCAAGTAAATATGATAATTCTCGTCTTGTCTATCGATGAATATACTAGAGTCTCGGTGGCAAAGCAACAAATCATCCTCGCTGTCAAATCATTCGGTTTAGTTCGGCGAAGATCGGCTCACACTTCGACTCGCTCCCGGCGAGCGTATACTTATGGTTATTGCATAAACGTGGTTTCATTGGTTACAGTTTTTTCATCTCACCTCACGGACCAATCTTCGATCTCAGTCCAACACACGTGAAAGGATCGAAATCAGGTGGACTAATGCAATCGATGTTTACAGCGGAAATATTTAACACTTGGTATCTTGTACAAATGTACATACATACCTACATATTAAAAGTTACGCTTTCAACTGCAACGCCCTAAAAGGACTCCTATCCAATATCCAAGACCACAAATTAGTAATTACCAAATCAAAGATTCTGCCAATAGTCCTGATATACCCGAGATAATTTTGAGTCCGGAATTAAGAGCTGCGATTTGTTAGCAATGGCTATTAGAATGAAAAAAAAACTTCTCGAAAAGTATAAACGAAAGTGTTGAATCTGTTGCCACGGTTGGCAAGATTTTGGCTCAACGTGACTGCAGATCGCGAGCAGTAGTCCGCATCCGTTGACCTCGTGCTCGCGCTCATGCCCGGTACCTATAGGTTACATAAACACGCATAAGCCATGCCAGGCCTGATGCTAGGTATAACTATTATAAGTATCCTGTACATGTGTCCAGCATTATCAGATCACTTTACGTGGATGTCATTAGAAATGCCACTCATATTTGTCCGATTGGGTAACCTATCCTCGGGGAAAAAGATGTTGGAAATTGCGGTACTGAAGCGGTATCGTAAATTTGAAGCTCGTATTATGCGCACTGAACGAGTCCTTAGCATGAGTCTCATTAGACCTCTCTTACGAGAAAGATTGCGAGAATATAATATGTCTACCTATCGTTGCCAAGTCATGCCCAACTCGTCATTTTAGGATAAATTTTAGCCGATGATTCTTCTTTCTTGGGGGATCTGATTATCCTAAATAACGATAATAATATGCTTTTATATTGTCTTCCTTGCTTCTTATACATCATTTACCGTCCCATTATTCTATTCGGTGCCGTTGCCTGGTTGATGCGAAGGTAAGAAAACGTCGAAATTATGTTGCATGATGTCCGCTATGGCGTTAATTAGACGGTTAATCTTATTCCACGGACGTCTATCCTTATTTGACTATACGTATATACATACATACTATACACATATCAAAGCAGTGGATCTCCTGTTCGGCGAATTCACCCCCCATATATCTATACTATATTATATACATCCCGATTTCGTGCCTATACGGGCCTCTTATATGTATTCTTCAGTCCATGGTCCGCATAGCATATGTATGTACATACACACATGCATACATAGATTCTAATAATTAGAATTCGTATATTAATGTATGTTCACTACCGCAACGTTCAATTAACACTTAACGACCAGTTGGCGCCTGCTTACACGCAACCGTAGCTACATAGATGATGCCGCAATTGAAATAACTATACGTTCTCGATAGGGAAACGCTTTCCACAAACGTGTTTTTAAGTTTTCAAGTCTTAGGCGTTCAAAGGGTTATATATACCTACATTCACAGGGTCGACTTTTCTGTATCATGAGGTAGGATTCAATAAGTACGGTAGAATCAGAGCGTGAAAGGGGCAGTAGGTCGTATTATACGTTACAGGGCCCAGACGCCTCGAGAATACTTACTGCAGGCCTGTACTCTTTTGCGAGTCATGACATGCCAAAAAATTGATTTCAGGCACGTACATACACGCTTACACATACACACACTCGTGCAGGTATATTATTTTGTAGACAATTGGGAAAAATCGATTGTATAAGAGACGACATAAGGTAACTTAACGTTTAATTTCAGGTTATGGGAAGGCAGCAGTACATCGTACGACCGATGGTAATGGATGGTGGTGGCAACGGCACTGTTGGAGCTACCGGTGATAACGGGGTACAGGTTGCCGGAAGCAGCGGCGTCGTAAGTGATACGGCCCTAGCCCACGCGCCTGCCCTGACCGAGGTCACCCTCAGGGAACACGGAATCCCCTTGCACCAGGCCATCAGACAGGTATACTCATTAATCAGGAATCATTATACCTACTCTCAATCACGGCTGTGAAAATTATAATTAAAATTTAATGCCTTATGCCATTACATTTTCAACCACCCATTATATTACAAATAGGTTCAATTGTACTTGATTCTGGTTGATACTTAAACTGTTCAATTTCTGAACGTCATTGTTGGTTTGATATACCTGCATCGTTGAGCGCGCACCGTTCAACGCTCCAAAATGATATGTGATTGATTAGAAAATCATCTTAGTTGTAGATATGACAATAATCGAGAATAATATCAAGAAGGTTGGAACAAAAAGTATTGCCTGTCCAGTAAAGCCCAACGCAATGTATCAAAGTTGATGTTTTCATATACTGAAATTAGTAGCCATACGCGCTTGCTTGTTCTCCAGTATAAATGATGAGTTGGCTTATCTTCTAAGTTACGTTACGACTTCTATTCCACAGACCGATAGAGTGACTCTTATAATTTGACACGGGACGTGTGCCCGTCTACTTTTTATACCTACAGTAAGTTATCACGATGAAATCTTCTGCGTCAACGCTACTTTGAACATTACGCGCCGGTCAATTCATTTTTCAAACACAGATGATAAAGAAACGTGCGCTTGGGCAAATTCATAAAATTTGTGGATCAACTATGTATGTAGGTTAGGGTGCTTCAAAAAAAAAATTTATTTTATTTTTTCCGTTCTTACCCCCTCAAATGTTAATGGTTTAGAAGAAAAAAATCCTCCCCAAAAATGATCTCTCTAGTTGAACTCTAAGAGGTCGCTCTTTTAATTTTAATTTTCCATTGACTTAACATGGGAAAATCTTCCTTTTCATTAAAAGTTAAATTACTCGCAAACTACTTGATATTTTTCAGATTCATGCATAGATTCTTAAAGCTGATTCTTTAAACTTTCCAAAACCCTATAATAATGCATAATTATCATAATCAAAACACAAATTTAAGCCATCTGAAAAGTACTGATTTTTAAAGGAATCATTAATTATTATTATTATTATTATTATTTTTTTTTGTTTATTTTTTATTACAGAGTTTTGGGAAGCTTAAAGAATCAGCTTCAGGGATCTATGCGTGAATTCGAAAAATATCAAGTAGTTCGTGAGTAATTTAACTTTTAATGAAAAGACAAATTTTTCCATGTTGAGTAAATGGGAAATTAAAATGAAAAGAGAGAACCTCTTAGAGTTGAGCCAGAGAGACCATTTTTGGGTAGGATTTTTTTCTTCTAAACCATTAACATGTGAGGGGGTAAGAACGGAAAAAAAAAATTGTTTTTTGAAGCACCCTACTGTAGGTATGTGGTAAAAATTATAGAGGTACTATACGTAGATACTCGATGTCACAAACCTGACTGAGCTCACTAGAAAATTGGTTAGATTGTACAATATTTTTGGGAGAAATGATAAACATCTCGTTGGGTCTGTAAGAAACAGTTTAAAATTATAGTTAAGCCCCGTAGTGAGAAGAGGTGGCAAAAGTGCAACAACCCTTATTCATATAAGTCGGCAGAAAAAAGTCAAAAGAAACAGTAACTTATGCAATAATCTGTCTGCTATATCAATTTCTAATGGAGCCTATCCGATACCTGATTCAAAGTATACTTTCCCTGCTTTTACCTGGTCTATATCTGGGCACATGCGGGTAGCAAGGTGCACCATGTTCCCGTAAGTCACCGCCCTATAATATGTCTCGATAAGTTGTGAGTAATAGGTGGTCGTAGACCCCGCATGAGTGTGTAACTATATGTATAGGGGGCTTTGCTATATAGCTGGCAACAGATAATACATAACATACCTAGTTATAAACATATATTTACATACAAGGAACACAGCTCAGCAATATGTGTATAGGGGTGATACCTGCAGTCAGGACAATATTTAGAACAATAGTTAGTACCAATGCCTTGCATTCGCGTTGACTCATATACCGCGTTCAAAATGTGACAAAAAAACGTGCATGTGCATTTTTTCGAATCAAGACAATCAGATCGCCCGAATCTAATCCTCTGTCATATCCAACTCCCTTTGGCTAGTATGTATATTAGTGAATATTTCGAGCGAATACCCAAAGCGGTGCCGTAGGTATCTAACTATAGATCTAAGGGAAAAATTCATCGGGATGTTAGTCACGATGAGTCAAATTGCAGAATGCTTGAAAGACTTGCACATGTAGGTATACCTAGTGCCTATACGTATAACCGTAGAGTGTAGTAGGCAATTCGCCAATTCCCGCTACATTTATTAGGATTGTATGTGTCTTTGCACTTCTTGGAGAATTGAAAATCATCAATTATTCAACGAATCATTATCATTCGTTTATTTTTTCATTTTCAACAGTTCGAGTCTTGGTGGTCGTCGCTGACGTGCGTAGCGACCGGAAGTTCACCCCGTTTCGTAGTTGATGGACAAGCTCCGCTACGGCAATGCCTACATCCAGAGGCGTGCAATAAGGACCTTGACCTGCCCTCGCACTACACCGTATTCCATGACCTACGCAAGGAGTTTGCCACCTGCTACTCGTCCCAGGATGATCTTGCCACCCTCAGTATACAGGACATGCTACAATGTATCCTTTCTTTCGTTTTCACGTGCAAGTGTTACTAGAAAATAACTGCAATACATAGGTATAATACACATATCACTCGGATCATGAATGCGTATACGCGGTATACTGCACTGCGTGCTCCCGCTGTCCACGTAGCCCTGGTTCAATTTGATCTAAGAAATCCTGCCTTCTCCTCGCGGTCGTTCAATCTTCCGCAACTATCGTGATTTAGAAGGGATTGAAAAATGTAAAGACAAAGGGTAGCGAAGGACGTAGTGTATCTAGACTGCAGGGTAGCCTCGCGTACCCCCGGTCGCCGTATAGTCATGTTGATCATGTTACATGCAAGTATGTAACGGGAGATGCGCATGCGCGCCTCGGTCCCCAACCCGAGTCCCCGATACCCCGAGCTAAGCAGCGAGCTGGCGGCGCTCGGGTGTACCACGACTGACGGGGAACACCAAGGAACCACATTGCGAACATCTGTCCACCCACGCTCGGGCCCCGTTCTACGTCCCGACACTGCGATCAGTTTCTCAATCAAAATCCACGCACGCATATAGGCTCACACGCGTATATATACATGCGCATGCCTGTGCAGGGCGAGAGAGTGAGGGATATACACAGAGAAGCTCAAGCCCCGGTAGAAATTTACCTCATTTCGACTGCTGAAGTTATATGCATCACCGTACATGTGTATGATATGGTGCTTCTATCTGGATAATCCGTAAGTTAATGCAAGTATTTCTATGCGTATGTGTTGTGCACTATGATTGGATGAAATTCGATGCTAGTTTAATTTTATTCTCGTTCCACGACGAAGGGACGAAACTATTTTGAGTATTTGTCGCAGTAACTATATACCTGTGACAAACCTTTTATACCGGCGAATGTATACGGCACTCAAAAATAATTTAGAATTGAAATGAATCACGCATCGGTGATATGATGATACTTATATTATTTGTTTAAATTGATTCGCGCCACGAAGCCAACGCAGGTGTTTCGTTCTTCACAATATTGCGATGCAATTTTTTTTACTGGAAAGCGTCGATCCGTTACAACTTCCAAGATAGAAAAAGTGTGAAAAACAATTCGCTAAAAATTTTGGTGATCTTTCCAGGTTTGGTAATTCTCTTTTTGTCTTCTTTTTTTGTTTCGCTCGTAAAATTGGTCAAGTATTTGTTCCCCCGGCTTGACCAACGCATAGAAATACGAATGTTATAATATGAGAGACACGTGGCAACTGGGAACTCGGCGGGGTACGCGTTCACATGCGCACGCGTTTCGATGTATTATTCTATGTTTTACATGTAATATTCATGCCCGGGGATCAATTAGAGATTCGGGGATGAAGCTTTTGTGTTCAATTCATGAAAAATGTTCATTATTACAATTAGAGGGTGAATATCGTTTCGTCCAAGGGATATAACAAATAATACATCATGTACGATACGGGCGACGAGTTGTAGCGATAGATATACCGTTTCTTTTACACATATCGAAACGAAACCACCTGTATCATCAGCTCATCCATCTGTCGCGCACACCTGTAACGCGGGGCTAATACATCAGCTATAGCTAAGCAGCTATTAACCCGCAGGGATTCGTAGATATGTTATATCGTAAAATTGCAGATCATAGCCTTTTTTCTGTATACCTAGATTATTGTACAAAGTATTCGCAAGTCTACCTGTTTCTTTTCTGTTCTTCAAACTTTTATCTCTCAAACTTTTCCAACTTTATGCGAGATTACCTCACGCTGCTCCATTTTGGTTTCACCCGAGGATTCACCCTATATTTCGGACAAAGTGCCAATCATGAGTGACTAAGTACGATCTCGTTTAACGCGTCGTATGATATCATATCAAAATATAGGCACGATCCGAATATGTTGGAAATATATGCCTCGGAGGTTACGGGGGGATTGGCGGGGAAATTATAATGTTATCTGATTATAAAATGATATTATGTAACTTTCGATTCGCTGTCCGAAAATGCTGTGCATACACCAGCATTCGCCAGCTGTTTGTCTATCTCTGGGGTGTGATAAGATTTTATTTATTGGTATTGATTCCCATCTTAATGAAACTCCGAATCGTTCCTTCATCACAATTGCTGTTCATTTCACTCGAGATAGAATAGATTTGTTCCGTTTGTAGAAAATTACAAACGTACGCCTCGGTCGACTCAAATCACAGCCATATCTCTGAACTTTGAACAGTCTGAGCGAGATGCCTTGGGTGTCAGGTGAAATACACGTATACGTTACTTGTCCTAAGTCTTCGGTAATAATAAACTCTAGATTCGAACGCGACTTGAGTCGAGGCAAGCAGATTAGCAATAGTCGGTATACAGATACTATACATAATATACAATATACATACATACGTATACCTATATAATGAAAAACGAGGGAAAATAATTACACAAAGGCGACCGGCTCGTTCCCTTCTACAGGCTTCACCGATTGGGCTACTGTTATCAGCGTTCATGGATTAAAGGTCACCCCCGTGAAGATATTGGTATAATAGCTTAGCGACTGCCACTGCCACTGCGATACGCAGTTGTGTTCGTATCGCCTCATTCGCTCTCTGGATCGGTGTCTAGTTTTCAGTCATTCTTCGGTGAACATACTGTAACTATATCCTGCAAATGTAAAACTGTACAGGATCGTGACGATTGGTGTTTTTTCTTCCATTAGTTTTCGTTCACTCTCCTTCACAACCGCGGCCATTCACATACTGTCGGTGCCTCGCGTCGTTTCATACCTACATGGAATTTATCTACGATATATCATTTCGAAACGCGTAACGTGCAAGGTAAGCATAGATTTACACTATAACATCGTATTTTGTACGTGTAATAATTATATTGACATTATACGCGTCCGCGCTTGTTGATTATTATTTTTAATCTGATAAGGCGCCTAGATGAATAACACTAATGCAAGGACGTGATGGCTTCAGTTCAACTATAAGTACGTGTGTAGATATCCATGCATAAACATGAGC
The DNA here is from genome assembly GCA_944452935.1 of Rhogogaster chlorosoma. Taxonomy (NCBI): domain Eukaryota; kingdom Metazoa; phylum Arthropoda; class Insecta; order Hymenoptera; family Tenthredinidae; genus Rhogogaster; species Rhogogaster chlorosoma. The sequence goes on along the minus strand of OX101799.1, from coordinate 28,843,907 downwards.
GATTAGTTGCTGGAAAACAATAACCGAAGGCCTGGTGTCTGAGAAACTGCAATTTTGACGGGGCAAAGATCAATATGGAGTAAGAGATTCCACATCTAGGTAGACATAAAGCCGCGGGAATTTGATGACAATTATAAATTACACCTTAATACTTCGAGCGTTCTGTAAATTAACGATACTATTCGCTCGCGCACTATGATATTTGAACTTTGCAGTATAGCACATTATCTGGACTAATAGCTATTCTCGTCACTTATCAGTCACATTCTGTAAATTGCCGGCCGCTAATGCCTTCCGAAAACTCACGCAAGACGAGTGAGTAGGTATGCGTCTTCGAAAAGCATTATAATGACCAGCATGCAGTGTAGGCATGCACATACGTTCTTTCTGTTCTACTTTAGTTTTATGGCGTCTGCAGGTTTAACGACTGGTCTAAGGCCAGAGCGACATATTGTTCAACGTTAAACTTTTTCACGAGAGAAAAAACGACGCGAGATCTAGGTAATTCTGATTCCTATACGAATCGTGGCTCTAAATTCCCGAAATCATCTCGCAGGGCATTTCATACGAGTGTAATTGCTGCGAGCAGGTCCCGTACATGCGTTACCCTGATCGTTAAAACCGGCGACGAGTACAAGATTTGTGATAGCGATAAGTGATTGTCAAACATACATCCGTAGAAAGTCTTGTAACTCAAACCGTCAGTCTGAAGTCACGACGACTTCCGCTCCCTGAAGAAGTGGATGCAGTTGTAACGCTGTGTGCTGTACAATATGTAGCCTATGAAAATCCGAAGTTTAAACATCGTCACATTATTTTTTCTACGTAATTTTCTTATACTCCCGGTGTTCAGTCTCGCTCCCATATTACCGTTTCTCGCCTCCGCTTCCCCAACCGTATAGCTTCGGGTTTCACGCTTTTCGAAACGTTAGCAAATTCTGAATTCCTGCGACTCTTTCCGATCTTATTTTTCATGTCTACGTGTGTGTTGAAATTTACCTATCATATAGATATAGCTACAGGTATATCGTATACATATTCTATATTTACACCTATATAGCTATATATCTGCACAGTTCTATCGTAGGTAGGCATTATCATACCTGGTTATATACACCTAGGTATAGACCCAAGGTACATACATATGAACCCACACATACATCAGTATGTGTTATACAAGTACGATTGCACTTGCACTGCAGTTCACATCGTGCGATAATAAATGAATTATACCTGTAGCCTGTACGGTATATCGTTCCGCTTCGTTCGACTGCAGTCTTTTCTACCGCCGCGCCAGCAGATTGTAAGGTAGGCGAGCGGACCCGATTCTTCCCGAATGTTACGGACTTTATTTTGCACCGTGGAACCGGCTGCGCTTTGTGTATACATCTTACTGTACACTGTACATCGGACAATTGTGTAGGCATGTGTGTATTCATCGTTCACCTTGGTAGTTGGTCAGGTACCATGGAACGCGCGGCATAGGTTATAGTACATAGCAACTAGTGAGAGGGGGATGCACACGAACCTGCACACATACGTGAAACTGTTCGATTCACAATTCGCATTCTTGCCCAAGAAATGAACACTATGGAAAACGTGCCCGCAGCAACGATTTCATAGATTTTTTTTTTGAATTTTGAGTAAGGAACGAACCATGTTTATAATTTTCGCTGCCACGGAATTTTGCCATTGCTCACTTCGACCGTTCAATGTATACCCTACGGGCAGATTAGTAAACGTGTTTCAGTTCACAGGAAGTTCTTTTTAAATTTCACGGAATCATTATTCATAGGTCATAGTACATCTAGTCCTAGACAGATGGGCATAGGTGAACGATGTGCAAGACCTCTGAAATGTCCATTATAGTTGGAACTTGAAAACAACGGTCCTTTGCGATAACGATAAGTTTGACCGAGTATGATTTGAACCTATGATTGAATTGGTTCTTCATGATAAGCGATATATCTCTATACGATAAACGGATAATTTTCGTTTTCCCTGTTTTTTTTTTTTTTATGTATTCCATCATGAACCTAGATTGTATTGAGGTCTTATGCTCGGTCTTAATATGTTCTAAATCTCGATAATTTCGGGTCTTTTACCTTGTTTCCCGATAGGTATCAATTACATATAGGTACGCATATGTATATCAAATGTAAGTTATGAGGCGAACATGTACAATCACAAAACGCGAAGATCCATGCGTTTTCTATTCTCGATTGTTCAAATTGTATTCTACACATATAATTAGATCGAACGGGCACAGTCATCGAGGTATCTCGAGTATACAATAGCCGCGTTATAATTAAAGCGAAGCAACACGACACAACGTGACCTATAGCTCACAATGACTAATAACTAATAAGTATTGCGGTACAATAGCATTAAAAGAAATCATATTTCCTTAACAACTTGGAAACCAGACTTTGGCCTCGCGCCAGACACGGAGAATGATTACCACGTGAAGGAGGTACAGGATATGGTGACCGTCGTACAGAGGATGATCAAGGACGGTAAGAGAATTGAAAAACCAGATTGAATCCCGGCAGTATCGGCAGTGACTCGGTCGTTGTTAATTGTTATGGAAAGTCATGGGAGTAAATTCCCAATACATTCTTGAATGACATAACTGCGGCGCCTTTAACGATGCCACAAAAGGGTGATAATCGGTGCAGGTCTTATATAGTTTCTGGCGGTACAACTATCGCAAAGAGAAATAAATGTTAAGCCATCGTGCAGCCGTAGCATAGCGATGGTGTGGTGATTTTATACCAATATTATAACTCAATATTATACCTACGTTTTGCACATTCGCGGATAAATTAGACATGCCTAGGTACACCTATAGGATAAGTCCATTGAGGAGGGATCAATTCCGAAAATTCAATCGCACGCTTCGTTAAAACGTAGTCGACGAAAAATTCTGGAACGCCTATTGTCTACATTTAGTTGCTGAAAGTTGGAAAATATTCAGTCCAGTTTGATATTCGCAGTCAACGAAGTTATGGTCCATCTTATTGCTATAGGGTATCTCCTTGAATTTTGTATAATGACTCTCAAGATTTCTGGATCTGCGCATTTTTAAACATTGACAAGCCGTAGCACGTAAACGGTCGGTTCTAGAGGAAACTTTCGTTTACATTTTTTTTATTCTCAACTAATCATCTAGATGCGGATTTTGTTTATTTTTATTTTCATACATCCATTCAGACCTACTTTTCGCTAAATCTAGGCTTTGACGTACCGTAACTTCTCAACGGTTCTTCCTACAGCAGACTCCAAGTGACGTTTTTTGTTTTTTTTTTTTTGATTGATTTTTATTTTTTTCATTTTTATAATTTATTTTTATATTTTTGTTTTTATTTTTTCTTGTGGGTCGATCAAAATAAATAACAAAAATCCGCATCTAGATAATCAGATGAGGAACAAAAAACGTCATTTAAATTCTACTGTAAAATCCACCGTTCAGAAGTTACGGTACATCAAAGCCTAGATTCAGCAAAAAGTAGGTCTGAATGGATCTATAAAAAAAAAAAAAAAAATCCACTTATAGATAATTAGTTGAGGATGAAAAAATGTAAATGAAAGTTTCCGCTAGGACCGATACTTCAAGTGCTACGGCTTGGCAGAGTTCAAAAATGCAGATGCAGAAATCTTGAGGGTCATGTTGGTACAAAAAGTACCGGAAACTTGGACCACGTTAGGATTTGTTTCCAAAATATTTTGAATGCAAAATATTGTTTTTTTTTCTGAAAATTGACGTTAAACGAAGAAATTGCACATAGTCTGGTCTTATACAAATTTCAGAACTATAGAAAGGACTATAGTAATTGTTTTTGACACGTGATGGTCTTCCATTGTACAATTCATCCAAAATTTATTCAGGAATCTAATCTGCTGATCCACACAAAGATCTAGACAATGAAAAGTACCTAATAATTCGAGATATAAGGTGATAAATCGTATCACGACGCGTGCCCCGCGCCGCACGTGCGGGCTCAACCGTTTTACTCACATCTAATACATGTGTCACTGACTGCAGTGCACGTGTTGATTATCCCCCTTATTATTTTAGACGAAATATATGTGATTGTAATTTCTCTGATCGTGCAGTACTACATAGTACATTGTTAACAAACTACCTCTGTGGTTTATCAAAATCATCTCTTTTATTTTCCACAATTATGTATACAGCACTTATAAACCATACAGCAAAATTCAGTTTATACAAATTTCATACAATTCAAATTAACACATCAATTTGTTTAGTGATTTTCGTCTGGATATCTCAACCTCGTACAACTTTCAAGTTATTATACATTATTCACGATAAATCTATAACTAATTGCGACTGACGTATTATCATGGGGTGTTTTAATTAGGGGAGTATTTTCAATGGATCTTACGCGTCGCGAACTCCACTCTCCCATACATCTAAGAGTTTTGTCGGTATGAAGAGTAAATCATCTTCCATACATACCATTTACCTGAAAAATGCAGGAGATCCTGCGATAAGATAGCATACCACAAATAAAAGTCGTAGATCCGTCTCGGCTTTTTACGTGCATGCATGCACTCATGCACTCTTGCACACATATTCAACAGGTGTCTGATAAATTGTCAAGTAGAGGGCACGGCGTGGCACAGCTCTGGCAGTCAGCTGTCAGCTAATGTTGATAGAATTCCTCTCTTACTTACGTTATTTTTACACTTAAATTCAAATATGCAATAGGGATTGTTTCGCTATTTGAACTTCAATAGTACGAACTGTAAAGTATGAATCACATTTGGAAAAAATTTGACATGGTCGTTCGGATGTCAGTTTTTGTTGCGAGTCATTCGAGGTTAGATTAGGTTAGGCCGCGCCTAACTATTTTCCATTCAATTTAAAACTCATTCAACAATCAACAGGTGTATCAATTTTTCCATCGTCTGTTCCAGGTCACATATTTCTCAATCCCGAAGTCGTTAATCTCGTCCTGGAACCGGGCATATGGTGAGTACCTCGTGTAGTCAATGCAACAACTAATTCGAAACAACAGCTGAACTTCATTATTACATTGTTGCTTAAAGAATCTATTCAATTTCACCCAAACAGGGAGGATCTTTGATCCACCTTTCCTATAAACTGAATAACACCTTTTCGATTCCTGTCCGATTACAGTTCAAAGGACGAAGAGGTGGACAACAATTGTGTAGTGAGGGCGCGTGGGTTACCCTGGCAGTCTTCAGATCAGGACATAGCCAAGTTTTTCCGAGGACTTAATGTCGCCAAGTGAGTAAACTACTGACTTGAAAATTCATTTATCCATTACCTAATGAAACTGACCTATCTGTACCAGTGAGTGTAAAATACATAACATCACGTTGTATTCTTATCGGTGATTCTTTTAAGAATAATCTATTTCATTTCTGTGCTCAAGCATCTTGGAGGTCAAATAAAGGTAATTATTATTGGTTGTAACACAGTTTATATTCGAACCTTTGGCAATATTGACTGCATAGTTTTGGGTAAAGAATTTACTAAAGAAATAGATCATCATAATGTTTTTCTTTGCTATAGTACAAACTCGCATATCTATATTTTGGTTAATTGCATACATAGAAACAGTGTCACGTTAGTTACAAGTACGTTAGCTTCGGTGGGTCTATGTCCGCCGCATCTCCTGATAGGACTTATCTCGGGTCACAGATCATGCTTATGTGTCGAAGCGACTCGTCTCCTACTTTGCTTCAGCTATCATTGTCAAACTGTCGTATTGAAACATTTGGTAAATTCTATCCCTGTACAGGGTCCGATCCGACGTATTCTTCAAGTCACAGCATACCTGTTTAACTGTCTGAATCATACTAATTTCTGGGACTGTTAGTAGAGCCAATTTGTTCAGGGAAACACGATTTCATGGAAATGGAATTGCTGATTCGTTGAAAGTGCCTTCGATTTTTGATCAACGCATTTACCTTACTTTCCAATTTACAGAGGTGGTGTTGCCCTGTGTTTGAGTGCACAGGGTAGGCGTAACGGAGAGGCGTTGGTACGTCTTGTCAGTAAAGAACACAGAGACATGGCACTAAAAAGGCACAAGCATCACATCGGAGCGAGGTACATCGAGGTGTACAAGGCTTCGGGTGAGGACTTTGTTGGAGTGGCCGGTGGAGCTAGCGGTGAAGCACACGCCTTTCTTTCACGCGGGGCTCAAGTCATAGTAAGAATGAGAGGTCTGCCCTACGATTGCACTGCCAAACAAGTTGTAAGTTTTCGCCTTATACTATCCACTAATAATATAACTGGAAACTCCTGGTAACTTTCTCAACAGGTCAACTTTGTAATTTAATTTAATTTCAATTTCGGAATCAGGATTGAAACTTAATTGACTGCTTGCAGTTGGAGTTCTTCCTAGCTGGGGAGAATTCATGTCAGGTACTTGACGGTGAGGAAGGTGTACTGTTTGTCAAAAAGCCAGACGGTCGGGCAACAGGTGATGCATTTGTACTTTTTGCCAAAGAAGAAGATGCTTCAAAGGCTCTCAGCAAACATCGAGATCTGATCGGTAGCCGGTATATTGAACTCTTCCGAAGTACAACTGCCGAGGTCCAGCAAGTATGAGCTCTTGTGTTCAAACTAGCTTACAACTCACATTAACGAAATTTAATAACAATCACATTTCAAGCCTATTACGATTGAACTTCAATCCTTAAATACCAGTTGTAATCACGGTTTGAAAAACCCAAGCAGACGTAAAGTTCATTTGCCATCTTGTCGGGTCTTTCTACTCAGATTTTTCGTGACTTTCACAATTGCATAGCTGTGTCATTAGAGTAAATATCTATACCTACAGCTTTGCCTGTACCCTGTTTGCAAATGAGGAAAGGAACAAACATTTTGAAAACTTTTCAACCTATTATTCGCCAATTCCCAGGTATTGAATAGATCAATGGATCCAAAGACATACGAAGCACCTGCACCGCTGTTGGCAACAATTCCGCAAGTTCCACTCCTCCCACAACACATAATCACATCTGGTACCCGCAAGGATTGCGTTCGTCTTCGCGGTCTCCCATATGAAGCTCAAGTTGAACATATACTGGAATTCTTAGGAGAACATGCAAAAAATATTGTCTATCAAGGAGTTCACATGGTATACAATGCCCAGGTGAGATATACGCCTGACCAGGTCGAGCATTTGATGAAAATTCGATATGACAAGAGAGATGGTGAAATTTTGCCATAAGTAAAAAAGTGGATAGTATTTTTTTCGAGAATTTCTTTCCCCCCCGTTCAACTGCCCTAATTTCCATTGGTATAAGATAATTTTCTTTGAGCAACGAGTGAGAGGATAATTTTTTCCGGATCTCTAGGGCCAGCCATCCGGTGAAGCTTTCATCCAAATGGATGGGGAAAGTTCAGCCTACGCTTGCGCCTCTCAGCGTCACCATCGCTACATGATATTTGGTAAGAAGCAACGTTACATCGAAGTCTTCCAGTGCAGCGGCGAAGACATGAATCTGGTATTGACTGGGGCTGTGGCACCACCACCTGCAAAAGCTCTACTATCTCCCGGTACGTTGACGACACATAGTCCCGCAGCCCTCTCCCATCCTCCTCCACAATCCACGGTGGCTCTGCCTAATCACCACCACCACCAACAACCTCCCCTCTGGGACATACATGCCTTGGTCCAAGCTCAGGCCCAGGCTCAGGCCCAGGCCCAGGCTCATGCCCAAGTTCAAGCACAGGCACAGGCTCAAGCTCAAGCACAGGCGATGAGAAATCAAGATCTGTGGTTAATGGCGCTAGCCTCAAATCCTCCCCCTACGTCGTCGTCGTCATCTCCCGCCTCTCCGACGTCGGCTGTAACCAGCAAGACGTTGGCTCTCCCGCCTCCACCGCAGTCCCAAATGACCGCTTACAATATGGCCCCGCCGACGTTGCACGCCCAACCACCCCCGGCGCCGTTTTTACTCTTTAATATGCAGCCCCGTTACCCGATATTGCGAGCTCCGCACCACGGGCTATTACCTCCGTTGGTACACACCGGACAATTGAATCCGGCAGCTATTATGGGTCTGAAACGTTCTTGGGAAAACGCGTTCCCGGCAGAGAGCGCCGGAAATGCTGCTAAACGTACGTGGCAAACACCGGCAACTTTTCAGAGCCAACAACAAGCCGCTGCCGCTTCCGCGCTAGCCTATCCTGCTCATTTCTATCCGCAAATGTAAGATTATCAACTACGATGGGGCAGCTTATATGCAAATTCTCAGCACTTACATTGTAGGGCAGTTATATACCTACGTAATAACTTATTTAGCGCAGTTATCTTGCATTACTACGTGTGTCATTAGCAATATCTGTATAACTACAGGAGTGGATGAAAGGACGGATTTTTTTCGAGGCAAATCGCCGCGCGTTTTGCAAATCGGTCGAACTTTTACAATGAACTAATACCAGGGAAACAATAGGTAGATGCCTATCATGTTGTGTATTCGGCATAACAGTGGGAGACATTCCGTTAGTTATTTTGTGTCTTTCGTGCTTCTCTGTTTGAATATCAATCATTAGGAGTCTTTCAGTCGGGATATTATTTTGTCAATATCGTCGGTCTACAGACGAAAGAGACGCACGCCGGTACTCGGTTATTCGATCATATGATCATACGATCACGGAATCGTTTGGCCCGTTATATTTGACTCGTTCTTTTTGATATGATGATATATTATGTTAGGTATAGGTATAAGTATAAGTATAAGTATATCGGCATTTGTATTTTATAACTTTTACCCTTTTGGGATTAACTGGAATTACGCTCAGCGGATATTTAGACGAGAAATAATACCGTCATTTCTCATTCCTATTTAGACCTTGCGAGCAATGACATATTCAACTTCGCAGATTTAATGACAATAATCAATCGTCATCCTATTCTTGATATATACATATTATCTATACATATCTATATTGGTAGACCAATAATATAGAAGTGCTAAGGACCATTTATATATTTATAGGTATACTTATCGTTGTACAAAACGACTATCGACATTCCAATGGAAATATTTTAGACAATATTTTTTCCTTGCTTATTTCGTTTCGCAATTTTTTTTCGATTTTTGTTTTACCTTTGCCAGCACCTCAAGTGCCTTTTTTATACAGGTGATAGAAAGTACTTATATATTGTTAGGGCCTAACGGACCAGAGCTATTGTTGATAATGATTAGTATATGCGTACCTTGGAAGAGATGATAGATAGTAGGTGACTGTAAATTATAATTAGGTAATTTCATTAGTTTTTACATCAGGATTTATAATAACGTTTTCTAATATGTACATAGGTATGGTATTGAAATTATCGCTATAGTATAGCTTGTTGATAACAATTATAGGCGTATCATGTAGAGATAGAGATAATCGAGGAATACTACAGGGGTGAATTTACAACAGGCCGTTAGACCAACTCCTCACCTAAAGATTCCAATATTTCGGTAATATTATTGGGATGTACAAGTTGAGATTTGTCGCACAAGTGCCTTAGATCGAATTATCGTCGGCAATGCTCTTTTTTTTCTTTTGCAAATTTTCTTCCATAATCCGCGCTATTCTATGCTAAATTATATGCATATAAGTATATTGTAGGTGATGATCAGACTTTTGTTTGAATATATTTTACCAACTATACCCCACAAACTAGGACATATATATATAGGTATATATATTATGGTTAAACGTTAGAAGAAAATGGTTATTCCATCCAATATAATTTTATTATTTTTAATTTTTAGCGTAGCTTCTTTTTTCTATCCACGAGGCGATACCTTCTCTTCTCTTCTATATTATGTCAAATGATGCACATTGTTTGGGCGTTTAATCCGGCAAGCCAAGTAATCCTTCCGATCCTATGTACACATCCCATCTTGAGCCATCCACATTATGACAGGATTATGAATATATGATCGCAAATTTTTGTCATGCAATCGATAATTATAATAACAAGAAAAGCGCTAGGTCCAAAGACTAGCAGCTTGGCACCATGTTTAAAAGTTATCGGCTTCATGTAAAACCTAATGTACGCTACACATCAAGTGATTTCTATTACGTTTCCAAACTCTTAAGTACAACAATAATTTTTTACTCAAAAACATTCCATACTCCAAGCTATGGCTGGTTATCTTTTTTGTTAGCTGCAAAGGGGGGCAGCAAATTAATGCTAATGGTTCATCCAATATCTAGCACTTTTTTACACGGCGATCTTGTACTTAACTCGGTGTTGGGAAATTACATTCTTTCAGGTTCCTTGGTGATCGATAATTAGTAACAAACGTTAGGAACATCAATATTTTTCTGCTGTTGGGCATTCAGAGTTGTTATATGATTTGTTGAAAAAATGAAAACACATTATCCATTCTTTCGCAATGGAAAAAGGAATTATTTTGGTCACTTTATACTTGATATTCTTGACGTGATCATGCCGAAATCGATGGATCCGAAAATTTGTAACTCACGATATTACGTCAAGGTGAATGTAATGTTCGATTTTTTGTTACGATTGCCCGATTCTGCTTAATTAAAACGTTTGTACAATGATCGGTCACATATTATGGTGAGGCGTGTTTTTACACGCTAATATTTCTTTATTGTACTGTGTTATTTTTTTCTTCTCTCTTTCATATCTATCATATCTATGGTATGTGAAATTTTCACAACCATTGTGTTAGTTATACTTCTTAAGAAATTTTTATTTATTATTTTCACAAATCCTTGGAGTCATGGTAGTTTTTATCTTATATCGTTAAGTAGTTTTGACATTGACTTTCCTTTGCCAAGCAAAATTCGTAACAAATATCTCGCCACTCAAACAGATAATTAGAAATGTAGAAGGACTCTTTACCGTAAGCATTGTGCGTATCAATCCAATCCAAATCATTCCATAAAAGATCTGCGGGGCGTTGAGATATTTGTAACGAGGTGCGCGGTGTAGCGCGAGAATCAAGTATCCACCAATTGCTCATGGCATTTGACGATCCCTCTGTGGTAGGAAATACTTGTTACTCTCGCTCCAGATAGCATAGACAACATAGTTCTAATGATGATGGCTGCAATAGAAGATAGAACAAGAATTCCGAATGAATTTACTCGCTTGTTCTATCTTGTATGTATCTTCTAGGAGCAACTCTTGAAAATTCTGGCAGCATTTTTCTATCAATTGATTGGTGTTTACTCGATTGAACTATACATGATGGCATTACTTGGCCCCAGGTTGTTTCACGTTTCATTTCAATGCATAGACTTGTAAGTAATCAAATGAGTGAGAATTCTCAATCGAGTGGCCCTCATCCATCAGGTTTAATTCGAATCTGTGAACTTTGGGAAACTTTCTTTTAATGAAACATAATTTGTCAGAGTTTAACGGAGAGTTGTATGCCCCTAGAAAAATTGTGCGCGCACTACATTGCATTATAATGTTGGCTTTCGCTGGATTCACAAACAACCATGGGCAGAGACAATTATTTACTATTATCCCTGTACTAACCGATGCTATACATATTGGACCGTGACTTGTGCTGGATGTGTTGTTTGGTGTTCTGGATGGCTAACCTGGTGACTGATAGTTATGTGTATCGTTAATTATTATATTGGATATAGTTATCTGCATCAAGTATTATCAATATAATACTTAATATCTTGAAAATACGGTACGGTATCGATCGCTCGGGGATTGGGCAGTTGAGAACATATTTTGGAGGGATGCTATCCGTTTTTCTTTCTTCTCTATTTTATTTTCTTTCATTTTATATAACTTTTTCAGACACAGACGTTTATCAACTAAATTGATCTTAGAAGTAGAGAAATTCCTATCATGCTTACATTATGACAGAATATCGACTGTTAGTAAGGCTATTATATTTGTCTACTTATTTAACTTGGGCACAATGATGTAATTACGATCAGTCAGGTGCCCGGAAAGAGAAAACCGTTTACTCAGTTTTAGGTCAATTTCAATTCTGTGACGGTAAACATAAACCTTCCAGATGAAAGTCATTAGGCAATCAATAGAATTACCACCTCGCACCTTTCCAAATATGAAATGCATTCATTATCCTTTTCGAAACAGGCAATCACAGCGCAATTTTAACTAACTCTTGGATGACACAGAACGTGCGTTGATCAATGATTGAAAATTAAAGATATATATAGGCACTTTACAGTTGCAGCTGTGAGAAAAAGACAAAAAGTATTCAATTTAGTTACAGGGTAAGCTTTAGTACCAGATCAGTTCTCCTCTTCTGTTTCTTGCTCTATCTCGATCTGTCTCTCCAAGTCCTATTATCTCTCTCAAAATGTGTTGAAACTGAACAACTTCAACAATAGATAATTTCCGGAACTCATTTGCAAGCTTCTGCCTTTTGTTAAACTAGCGAAAGCTAACACATAATAATTATGCAATTCGCATAAAAGATAAATTTATCAATTCAATAATGAAACATATTACACGAATTCTAGCAATACTGGGACGTAGGACTATTTATTGCTGTATACTCTTTGTATGTCGATCATTATATTAATATTAATATTAATAATCATGTTATTAATAAATGTACTCGTGTCTCGTGGATATATACGCTTGTTGGGTTGGTGGACTTTTACCTTGATACCTTATTCGCTGCTCGTACTTTTTGTTCAAACTTTGTTTTCCAAATATATATACTTCTTTCTTCTAATTTTTGACCTTATTCTAAGTGTTCACATTAGGATATGCATATGCGTAAATACACATAACACCCATTGGTGCTGTGTATGCGAGTATGTACTCAATTATATATACCCTACTATAAATATATATTTATTTAAAGGAAGAAGAGTAAAGTAGAATAAAGAGTACGATCATCACACTCCTGTTCCATTATTCGCAACATTTCACTGGGTCCGCAAGTATCTCAAGTACACATATATATATATGTGTATATTAATCGAGGTGCAAATCAGATATTGCAATCTCTGATCTCTCCTAAACTGTTGCTCACAATTTATCATTTCATTTTATAAACTTTCTATTCATTCGAAATTTCATCATTTTTAATTAACAAGCTACCAAGCCATGCGCTTTTAGCTTTGGTATAAATCCACGATGATCTTTTAAATATTAATGTATGATTATTAAAATCTGAAAGTTGCCTGTTTCAACTTTTTTCAAATTTATTCAACACTGTTTACTCGATTGAACGATTTGCTTGTCATAGAATTCCTTTATTGAAGTAGGTTTGCCACCGCTAACTTACTCTTCTGTTATGTCTCGACCGTATCGCGGTCGAATGTTCTGTAAAAATGCTTTGCTCTTGTAACTTATAAAAAAATTTTATGACATAGTTTAGCAACGATTGAAGTGTTGAGCAATTATGAATCACCTAACTTGCGTGCCTAGTGGAGATCTCACTTTCTTATAGGACTGCAATTACATTAAATTTGGTGAAAAAATTGATTAATGATTTAAATATTTCAGAAACCAACGATCAAACTTTACTCAGCCTCTTATAAATTCTATAAATTCTTGACAGGCAAAAATTGATCCATCACACTTTTCCGATCAATCCACAATTCAATCCACAACTATAATTTCTCCATTCGTATATTTGTACACATTAGGATGGACCATAAAAAGAGAAGAAGAAACTTGTTTTTACAGTCTCGCTGTCAAGTTTAATGCCAATACACATATCACTTGATTGAGCAAAAACCAGGATTGCTTAGGATTCTACTAGGTTGCTCCCCAAGCGGTATATATCTAACAATCATAAAGTGAATTGACAAATCTACGCAAGCAAATAATTTCTTTTCATTCCATTCGCCACACAAAAATATTTATCATAAATTGTGTTTGTTTCAATTTCCAATTTTCAGCAATGCTGCATAAAATTCGCTTCAGGAATAAAATTGGCAGTAATTATGAGCGTGAATTGGGCATTACTTTTTGCACCTATTGCAACAGACCGTTGGTTTCTGAATGTTGTTGGTTGCAAGGCATGCGCAGCCAAGGTATCCGAGCGCCGATTTATTATTTTTAAACCGTTAGTGACTTCTAGAAACAATGTCAATGGTCCTATGGTATTTTATGGTGTGTCCGGGGCTCTGCCTGGTGGATGGACCATTGCTATCTTGCCGAGCCCAACTCAATGTTCTCTACTATATCCCTGCTATATTCGTTTGTTTTGTTATTTGAGGAATAATTTCAATTCTCAAATCATTTCGTTTACGATTCACATAAAATTAGTCAATGTAGCAGAGATATAGAAGCAGGATATGCGAACGGCGAATGGCGAAAATAATTGGTCTGGTAAGAAAAATTACGGGGGCGGAATAAATAATTGACAAAAGCTTACTGTGGTCTGTGGACGATTGGACATAGAAAGTGTGGGGTTGGTTGGCGGCGGGAGGAAAAGGGTGGGATAGGGGCAGAACCTTACAATGGGCAGTGCGACGTACATATTCGTATGTTGCGCGGTGCAGTGTCGATGGCAGTATGGTAGCGGGACTACAGTACGTATACTAACTTCTGTGCTTCAGGTAGGCCAATTATTCCAATCATTATACCATCCAGAACCAGTTGTCGTTGGCTTGCAGTCAATGACAATCAGAAGCAAGCCAAATATCATTACATCTTTCACAAACTTGAATTCTTCAGACACCTGCAATGGTATATTTGATAAAGAGCTGGTCTCGCTTCTGATTGTAGCTCGACTGCATCCCATCGATCGTAATAGAATGTTGTGCATTCAGAATTTGTATTTTGCTCTTTATTACTTACTAATTATTGAACATCGTCGCGGTAGTGGTTAATTGAAGAATAGATAATGTTAGCAAGAAAGTCATTGATGTGGAAACAAGGGCCTTGAATTCTCACTGCACAAAATCAAGTCAAGGCTATATACTTAACTTTTTGTGTATATAGCATGTAGAACTTCGTTGTAAATAGAATCATGGGTTCGTTGGTAAAATTGGCTAATGTTACTCGTTCGGTAGCTTTCTATAATGAATTATTTATTATTTATTGCTAAAAATCTGCCTACTTTTCAATGTCTCATAGAATTGATCTTTGTAAGAACAATAATATAGTAATAGGCTTTGTTATTAAAATGATGGAAAAAAGCTTTTACTAGTAGATGTAAAATACACGTGCATTTAACTTTAATAATCATTACTAGGTTTTAGTCTCGAAATTGGAGCATCAAACATCCCGTTCATTCCCAAACAGATTGACATCAACTTTCGCGATAGTTTCACCTGACAAGTTTACTTTTGGTATTATACTTCATCGTTGGGATAATATCAGTTGATGAGATTTTGGCTTAAATCAGGCAATGTCTAAAATTAAGAGTGCAAGATACTAATTATTTAAAGTAGATAACTAACCATCTGTTCCATTGGATTCTATGAGATCAATTCACCTTATCATCGTATTGTTAGCGTTTTATTGACTTCTTGATTCTGATTGTAAATTTACAATGGACATTGGTCTTTCTCCTTAGGGGGCACGATGATGCCACCTCCTTATGGGCCAGGGGGGATATTCCCTCCCCAAGCAGCAATGTTACCGCGAGGTCCGCCGCAATTCGCACCTGCGTATCCGCCTATATTTTATTGGCCATATCCATCACCACCCGTCAGTCCTACCAGTTATTATAACCCAGCCGGCGTCGGCGGTATAGCACCAATTCCTCAGCAAGCTGCTCTGGTAAGTAGCCATTAAAAATATCGAGCTCATGACTCTGGGGACTTGATGCGTGATTCAAGTCAAAGAAGTGATAAACTTCTCGTGCTCTTCCAGCTGACCTCACCCGAATGTCTTCATCTGGGGCCTCCGGAGCCTAGGATGCAGGAAGTCCACTTACCAAGAACCGATGTGGACAAACGTATTCCACTACCACCGCTTCAAGCCCCACGTAGCCAATACATAGAATTGTTTATGGTTTGATCAGTTAGCTTGTTCCGGATAAGAAATAATCAAGTCAACGCCTTGCCTCGCCTAACATGAACTACTATCTCAGATATAAGTGATATTATGATATGATTGTTCGTGGCCCCTGTAGTCCTGTCGTATAACGAGATGACAAGGTCGACAAAACGTTATTGTTACTATATCATAGCAAATTATACAATACATATAAATAGGTATATTTGCGCAAGGACTTGCTCACTGTCTAGTTTTTATAAATATCCAATCTTTCTGAATAATGTGAGACTATTGTGGTACGCCGTGGGAATGTTTGTAATCTTTACAGCAATATCAAATACCAAATGGCATCCCACTAGTTGTTGAAAGTAATCAGGTTGCCACAAGTGAATTCTACACAGAATTAGTGTTATTGTACAACTTATGGCTACCATAAAGTTGAAAATTGAAAATTGGTTAGCTGGTCAAGTTTTATACATATATATTGATGTAGGGTTGCAGTCAAAGTATAAGAATGTATTGCTGTGTTTGAAGAAGGTTATTCCTAGTTGAAAGGTGCCTACATTCTTTTTTTCTTCCACTTCCGTTGCACAAGTGTCATTGACAATCGGGGCCCAGAGAAAGAATGTGAAATTTCAATAATCTAGCATAAAAAATATCACCTCTGCGAAGTTCAAGTACTAGAAGGCCACAGATCATCAACCTGATAGATTTAATGATAAAACGTTATTTTTATTACTTTTGTTATTGTTAATAGCGGAAGAGAAACTTTGAATGAATATTTTAATCTACTTAATTTAAATATAAAGAAACTAATATATTCGTTACTCTATAAGTTCTATCAATATTTTAGATTATGCTTCGCTCGAATGGTACATACAATAGATGTGTTCGTTTTAGCTACACTTTATACATTTTAAATTTACACCTCCACACCTTCACACTGTAAATTTACACCTCCTATTGGGCGAGTGTGATAAGTGTTAAAAAAAGTGTAGAAAGTGTAGCTAAAGCGACCAAACCAAATATTTTAATATGTTGATTGGGTGAAGAATTTTTATCTTTGTCCCTGGTTGAATATTTGAAAGAAAATTCATAACTATAGAAAATGAGCCGGTAATTGCATAATATATTTACAATTATGTACCAGGAGAGCACGAATAGACAATGCGCAAAGACAGAACAGCAAATATTACAAGCGTCTTCCAACTATTTCTTCCTACGATTAAGATTTCCATTGTTAACTTATTATATTAAGTTATTGATCATATTGTTACGCATGTATATCAATACACTATTACTTTTATTATAATACTATATCTATTACTAGCTAATGAAACCACAGAGTAGCGTGCAACGAATTATTTTATTTCATATGTATATGTATATGTATATGTATATGTACCTATATATATACAAGGCAAGACAGCAGTGTCTTAAAAGACTACCTTTAGACGATTCTGAAGGGGATGCTTTTATTTTTTACCTACATAATATATATATGTAGTATAACTGATTTGTTTGATGCCAATTATTTTGGGATCAGTTGAAGCACGGTTGCCTATAACTATATCGAAGTAAATATGTATATCCAGATATATATACATTGGCTGTGACAGGCGGTAAGGCTCTGATCGTGCGATTCGAACATATTTCTCATTACGGTTGTCAATTGTTATGCTGGTTTACAATGGCGAAACTCTTATAAATTTCTTCAGTTATACACACACACACACTATACACATTATGTGTATACGTATCTATCGTATTATACATATATGCCATTTGTTTATGATTTTCTATCTTATTAATTATCAATCGAAAAGAACTTACTTACACATTAGTGAATCTAGGTATGTACATGTACATTATTATACCTTTTAAAAACCATAGAAGTGTGCAATTGAGATGATGCTGATCCTACGTTTTATTTAAATGTATCAATGTTATTGTTCTTAAGACCACGTGATCCAATTATGTTTTACAATATTATATTATAGTATATTCTTTAGGTAGGTTTATTAAATTAATCCTAAGTAAACAATCATCCTCTTTGCATTTTAGATTATAATGATTATTGTTTTGTCTTATTTTTTTTTTCTTGATGTTTTCTTATTTTATCTTGAAGTTTATTTCCAAGTCCGAAAGATGCAATAAAAGATCTCCGCGCGGGTCACATATTCTGTGCAATAAAAATAGGCCGATACGCTGCAATACCGTTAAGGAACATATCGCGACATTGGGATTTATACAAGATTTCTTGTTCTTTGCCCAGCGTAACGAAAACCCTTTCGATTAATCAGGCATGCCTTGGTATACTGTTATTATTTGTTTTTCTTTTAATATAAATTTATTTCACTTATTGTGAATGTTTGTAAGAAAACTCTAGTGTGCTGTTACAAATTATATGGACAAAAATTTCGACGCGTGTGATATTTGTAATTTCTATTACCTCGATAATTATTATTAAATTTTAAATCATTTGAAACAATCTGCGTTTCCGCTTTCTTGTCTCAGAAATGTCGCAGTTCCGTAAGCGTGGGTCAATCAACTCTTGAAGTAACAGTTGCGAAAAAATTCCCCAATGTTATTCACGGGATTGCCCCTGCAAATATTGAATGATGCATATAATATATAATATATCTTTCACTTTGTCCTCTTAATTTTATTTGTTATCAAGTGGAGGTAGACAATTTCGAGTTTGATTTTGAACTTGAGTTTTTGATGTCACGTGCCGCCAAAAGTATACCCATATATTTATATATTATATTAATATATTTCGTAGCAAATGTAGTTAGCTAAATAAAATTACAGTCTTTGCGGTCGTATTTGGATTGTTGCATTCTCCACAAAAATTTGGGAAACACTAGAATTTCGTATCTTGTATGTATCGATTGCAGTCAAACTGCACTATTGATAAAATCATCTGCTGAATTTTTAAATATAAGTTGCTGGATAAAACTTTGTGTCTTCATATTATAGCTGCAAAAATTGTACCATAGTCGTGTTATTATATTATTAAGATATGAATTGTGTATATTTTACAAAATTAATATATCTCATAGACATTTTATTAGACATACGTTATTACAGTTGCGTTATAATAAAAAATTTATAATAATCTAAACAAACTCAACGAGACATTATTGAGTTCAAGAAGCAATTATAATTATTACCTCCAGCGCTCGTGCTGTTCAAATTATATTTACATTTGTGTCTGTATATCTTTGTGCAAACAATTTGTAAAGAAGGTTTAATCATTACTTGAGTAATCTTTGATTCTTCATATAGCTCTTCTTTCATGAGAACAATATATTATATGTATTATGTAGTTTATTGTTATCTTGGTTAACACAATTCCTTACATTCATTATCGTACTAAAATATTCTACCCCATGCTACGACAAACAGTTGTGGGTGTGGCTATTATTTCATATAAATAGGACAGTCAATTCTCAGTCAAGCCTCACGTTTATAAATTTATTCATAAATTTGTGAGACATTCATATTTACAAAATCGCCAACTTTTCAATTCCAACTATTCGTAACATGGACTATACCTATTAAGTTTTCATTGTTTGCTCCTACAGTAAGGAGCGAATCTATCCTACAGCGGAAAGACGAATATTCTCTAATGATGCTATTATGCTATAAATTTGCTCTCTACCCATTACCAGTTATTTTATTATATAATCCTGATTTTTGATATTCGACAAAGCAAATCAGCTACAGTAGAAGACGATTAATTTTGTTATTATAGAAATGCGACTTCACATTGTACTAAGCCTATGCCAGGTATATGAAACCTCGTGAAATATTATTGTTTACGTGCATGAAAAAAAAATTCGCGATAATTAGTTGGACATTGAAACTTATGCATGTAGGTCTCGTTTTGGAAGAGGTACAAAATAATTGTTGCCATCCTGATAGATTTATAGGTAGAGCTTAATGATTTGACTGTTCATTATTAATGCAAGACTCTTGGCTTCAAGAATGTTTTCATAGACTAGAATCAATTTCCATCAGAAGTACGCTATCTTATAGACTTTCATTATTCGCATTCGATGCAAATGGTGCAAGAATTAGAAAAATGAATACAAAATAGGAGTGAATTGAAGATGAATCTCCTTATAAATTGAGAAACTTCCATGCCAGAGAATTACTGTAGATTCACTTCTAATTCAGGGAGAGATATTTTCTCAGAGAGACTTGTAATGGTCTCAATAATATCACTAGTAGTAAACAAAAAATGATTGAAATCAGTTTCTCGTCCGCTCTTTCTCTCATGAGTGTGAAAATGTCTTTCTTTTAAAAATGAATTGGTACCATAATAGAATGTGACGTATTGTCACTATGGAAAATCTTAAACTTACTTATGCCCCACAAGTACCCAATTCTATTAAGTCCTAAGACCAACATATCTCTGCAACAATGTCGTCAAGCTAATGATCCAGATGCAGCTATAATAATATGAATTTTGATTTCTTCATCTCAGCTGTTTATTAGTGGAGCATATTCAAATTTTAGATCGTTCATTAATATTTGCAGCCACAACAGATCTCTGAAGTAAATGTGCTTCTCATATTTCCGCAATTTTTAGTTATATCAATAAATGTCACTGCGCGTACGAATACTGCAGTTGCAGCCCGCATAGGTCATGGTAGTGCGACAAATTGAACAGTATAGTTGAGCAGAAACCATGTAATATTAATATATTGAATATTGTTTGTAAAATGTCAATACTTGTGCTCTAACTATAATTTCCTCTCCTTTTCCGAAAATTCAAAGAAAAGGGGAAATTTGCTGTCTGATTTGAAAAAAATTTATTGGTAGACAATTTCATAAATTTCATCGTTCTTAAAAAAATGTTCAACCAAATAATGGGAGCTAAGATTCAGGGAAGTCGGGAATTTGATAAGACAGTACCGTATTATATATAGTTAAATGAAAATTAAATGCAGTTTGAAATTTGATGTTTATTTGCGAATTTCAAATATTCTATGAATATTAGGCTTGTGGCGACACCTGTGACTATATCGCGGATCTATTCGAAGAACTTGTGGCAGCCTCAGGCGCAGCTGCAATTGACAGAAGTTTATTGGTTATCATTTAATACAGTTAGACCTTAAACCGTATAATTGTACAATTCATTGCGCTTTGGGGCTCAAAACTAAATAACAATAAATATTTAGACAGGTTTCAATAAAAAATAAGTATGTCGTCCTGTTTTACGTACAGAGACACGTAGCCGTGCTGTCACGACAGATATTACACATACAATACATGTATGTAGATTAAAATATCTAGCAGCATGACGTCGCTCAAAAGTCAGACGAAAGATGAGGAAGCGGTGCCCGAACCGTCTACGGATATCGGTAATTTCGAAGAAACGGATGGGAATATAAGATGCGAATCCCCAAAACGTGGTACGACTTTGTCGACCAGCACCAGCAGCTTCGAGGCTTTGGACCCTCACGATCCTAACCTGAGTCGTTTGGCAAATACAATGTTTCAAAAGACAGGTGAATACCTCCAGGAAGAACTTACCTCGACACACGCGGACTATCGTTTACTCGAACGTCTGAATAAAGAAGCAATTGGCAAGTATGCCGAATTGAAGACTATATCATCTAACGTTGCACACTCATTAGATGCGTTGAACTCAAAGTATAAAAAACTTCAACCTGTACTGGACAATATAAATGAGATCGACGATAGTGTTACTAAGTTAGAGCAGGCTGCGTACAAGCTCGCTGCGTACTCGAAGAGATTGGAAACAAAGTTTAAGGACCTGGAAAAAGAGAGCAAGAGTAAATGAGCCTGTTCATTTACGTTAAGTTTGCAGAGTAACTACAATTTGATAATCATAATTACTCTAATAAGACTAGCTTGAAAGGCAATTGATCCCTATTGTCCCACTGTAGAGAGTTGAGAGTTGAATAGTTTGATTAATTATTTGTAAATCTTTCTCCGCTCCAAGGATTGTCTGAAAGGAAACCTTTAAAGGGACCTTTGAAAGGAAAATTGGATTCCTTATAGCTTGTAACAAGTCTTTAATACGAAAATATTCTTTATACCATATATTTGAAAATACAAGATGCAAGTTGATATAAATGATTTTCGATTCAGGCTGGCGAATAGCAGTATAAGTATGTAGAATATTTTGCAGTTTCATAGAAGCCAGTGCTGTTGCCATGATTAGAAATGTACCTTTGATTGCGTACGCATGACACATATGAATACGAAATTATATTTTACAACTAACAATAAACCATGCCTTCAATGTATTTATATCAGTAAGAACAAAAAAAGTGCAGTAAATCTGTAACATTGATTATTTGTTAACGTTTATTAATATAATCATGTATATACTCTTGTGAATAAATAAAAAGTTAATGAATAATGTAACAAAATCAGATTTATTCAGTATATTATAATAATCACCATCATTACATGACATTTCACTATGGCCAAAATGTAGGTTGACACTAGGTATGTAATAAATTATGCCTCACATTATTGTGTTTTATCAAACGACATAGTTTTCTGATGCCGAAGGAGGCTGATATTCTTCAAAAGATATAAACCAAAATCCCGGTAAACAGAAAATTTGGAGCATGTTCATCTATGCGCTCCAAGGTGTCTTCCACCATGGATGTGTTCTAAAAAATGATAGTTGGTTCACCTAAGATTTTAATTCATGCAAATATCGCTATTTTATATAAATTTTATTCGAATCTAGAACAGATTGACTTTAATCGGTAGTTTCACTGCTTGTTTAGTTTCGAACCACTTATGTTTCCATCGGATCTAGGTCAAAGAGTGTTTATATTTAGCAGGTTTAGTTTCTAACACAATTGTTTAGAGGTCAGTGGGACGTGAATACTTTGCAAAACATATTGACGAAAATGCTGTAGAATGACTTGTACCTGAAAGAGATGAATTGAAAAAAAAGCAGACGGGTCTCCCAGAGGGCAATCACTTGCAACAAGCTATCATAGGCATAATACAAAAGTGCTAATAGGATGTTAAATATGATTATTCAAATAACAACAGCCATACCAATTCATTAACTAAATTATAATCTTTGGCCTTGTTCTATCGCCATTTCGCATCTACGTGCTGGCAAACTAAGGTATGAAATATTTCAGAGGGTAATGGTAATAGATTAGAAAATGTATTTCATAGTAAAAGCAGTTTATTTAATAACATTATGATTAGTAATCCTACCAGCGATCGAACAGGAATTAATTTATCATCAATGAGTTTATAATAAAGGATAATTCCCAATCATTCAGTTCAACAATAAGTTTATTATTATCAGCAAAGAATTTTTTACTATTCGGGCATAAATACGTGTTTATAAATCATAAATCTATCAACGAATTAATTTTCAACTTTTGTCACTTGTGTTAGCTAGACTTCATCATTCGCCTTTGAAAATCATAGATTGATATTAGCTTAGAAGTAGGTACCTAAAGAATCAGACATTGATTTCAGTACTTCAATCAGCTCCACTTGTTTGTAAATTGAAACCAATAACGTAATATAAAACCTTGCGTAAAGATACAACGGCCCAAGTCATCCAGCGTTCAAAATCAACACTGCCTGTGTTAAAATCAGAGTATCACGTTAATTTCTTCCAGGTTTCCTTTGATGTATAGCAACCTTATTTTGCATCGCTATACCCTCCTATTATACAATGATTTTATAAATTTTCGTTAAGTATCTAGATTCCAAATCTATGTCGGCGAGCCTTGAGTAATCCGACCACGACCCTGGATATTTTTGCAACATTTTTTGTTTCAGTTGGCGGCCTTATCTAACAGTCGAGGAAATTCCCAGCCATAAGTAGTTCCAATGCAATCTCTGGTGCTATTGGAAACTCTGGTATTTCTGTACTGCTATTCGTGTATCGCACCTTGTATGTGAAATACATGCAGACTTTCTGAAGAACGTGGGATCTAGAACAAATTTCAACTTTCACAATCTTGAAAGAGGACTTTCGTTTACGTACATATAATTCTGCACTTATAATCGACATCAAATTGTTTCCAACTTACGGAATCTCACGGAAGTTGACCTCGTTTGCTTCGTTCTCCGCAAACTGGCCCGGGCCGCTGAGCATTGCCTTGATTGTACCACTGGTCAGAGCATGCTCTCGTTTCACTATGAATTCATGACCGTCGCTGCTCACTAATTTAACATACATAGCATCTGGTCCTTCGCATCCCCCGTAAACTGGACCCGATTCCTGAAAGCATACCACCAGATGTTTAAAATTATGACACATACATCGAGTTTGAAACAGACATACCCAGAATAACTCCCTCATAACTTATCTATAGATGTCTTAATGTAATAGGGCTCAACTTATCTCTATAAATAGGTACATTAATAAATACCACACGCAGACTATTGCGAAACTTTTCACATCTTCAATTCTCATGACTTTCTTTATTCTTCACAAAACATTTATTTGCCTCATGATATAAACAAACAAGTACTGCTGAGTATCATTTGAGAAACGGGATACTATAGTAACACAAATTTATATCTAGCTGGGCGGAGGAAGGCAGTGTCCAAAAATTGCATCAAATGACACAAAGAATACAAAGATATGAGTGTTACTTGCAACAGCATAAAGCATTATGGATATATCATCGACATGTTTCCAATATAATAAAAATCCTGTGGGCCAGAAAAATGATGACATTTCAAAGATCTTTGTGCGATATTTGGAATGGGCAAGACAATGGGGATACAAGTGTAAGATTAGAGGCAAATTAACGGCTGATATAGTATAGGAGTAAATCTTGAAATCTTTCTTCCGATAAAACTAAATAAAGAACGAATAGTAAGGAATTGTTTTCAAGAATTCGAACTTACCTTGTCGGCGTGCATATTCATATCTCCAGACATGTCCTTCGAAGATGCTTATAGGTGCCAGATAGACTGTGGAATAGATAATGGATTTATAATATTACTCATCAGTTTTCGATGAAACTGAGGTTAGGAAAGTAAATCTTGTATGTTACAAATGAAATTTTTAGCGGTTAAACAGAAAATAATCTTTTCTAAAATATTCGGGCAGACAAAATTCGACGAAAAAGTGACGACTGACATCTTTTCATGCGTTTTACCTTCAATAATATACAGCTGACAATATTTTGCACACCTTTACACCTAATGAAAACGAACGAACCAAATGTCGAAGCAGTGAACTTTTCTCGGTCGGTAAGCACGGTTAGCATTCAGATTCAGCTAGTTCGGCTAGGCGCCGTACCGAAACGTTTTCGTCGCGAGCTTAGACTGAAAGGGCGGGAATCACCTAACTCCGAAATCACAATCAAGTTAAACGCATGATGGCAACTACCCCAGAGAAGTAGGTTATCATAACAAAAATCATTCGTAGGATCTCGTATAATAATTTCCCTGCGCTTATCTAAGAACAGATGCAGGCGAACGGCCGAGGATGTGTCGAAGATGATTGCTCTGGCGAAACTGGACGAAGCTGATCTAACCGAAATCACTCAAGTTCTACAGTTTTCCCCGCAATGCGACGAAACGTCGCACATTAAATTGCTCGAACTAGATCCTTACCTGTTAAAAACTATCAAAGAAGGCGACTGGTGAGTGGTCGTTTACTCAATAATCGAGGGTAAATTTGATCACGAATGTCGATTGTCACTTCAATTTTCAGTCTCTCTTTCCGAGGCTCTGATGAAGAATCCGTTGTTCTCTGCACGAAGAACAAGACATACGAACTTCAAGAAGCGGAGACATCAAACTCCCTGCTTTTGATACCAGATTTAAAATATTCTAAAGAGACATCATTGGATACAGAAGGGAGCCGAAAAGTGCTGGAAACCACGGTCAGAGGTGTTCTCCACACATACTTTGAGGTATGCAAAGAATTGCCTCCTTACAGAATTCTCCATACTTGTTCATCAGAGACTGTTTTAGTTACGAGCTATTCAGACTTTCATGATATAACTGTATAGGTAGCGGAATGCCAGCCACGATTGAACAAGCTCTGCCAACTATTGGCACCTTCTGCATTCGGTGGAATCGAGTATGAAAGCAATGTGGACAAGGGAACGCTGTACAATTGGGAGAGGCTTACCAGGGAGGTACAAGCTAGCGATGATGAACTCAGAGAAGCCCTTTCCAGTTACCTTGTTGTTAACATTGATGGTTGTTGGCGTTTAATCTTTTGTTTTACTCATACTCCTGTTTCTTGGTACTTGGGATCTATTTAGCAGTAATTCATTGACATTGCTATTCAGGCTACCTGAGACGTTTGACTTTTGAGTATGAGACGCGTTCGTTGACACTGATGCTGGATTTGATAGACGAAAACTCTTGGGAAATGGATGAGATAGATAAAGAGATGACCGGCTCTCTATTGGAAGAATTCATTCCCGATTCTGTATTCCAAGTTTTATTTCACACCTATGCAGAGCCCAGTGGGAAGAGTAAAGAGAATGGAAATCCATTGTACAGGTGGTCTAACTTGATACGATAAAAAAAAAACCTTTTCAAGTATGACAATGAAATGGCTGACGGTTTTACCTCTTCACTATTTCACACTAATTAAGAATATCTTTGTTCTTATAAATCAGGTGTTCATTCTACATGTTTCAGGTACAACGAGGAGAAGGTCTGTAGATTTTTAGCAAAAGTGCTGCTCGCAGCTTCACCTGTTAACGAATACGATGAATTTATGGAAGCTTGGAGGATAGGAACTCCGGAATGTAGGTTGCACTGCATTCCAGATGACTCAACGGTTTCATACATCACACCTTCCTGCTCTTTATCGATATTGTATAAGTGATAGAGTGAAAATATGATCATGTCTAATGGAGTAGCAAGCGCAATCATATTCTACAGGAATTTGTGTTATGAGTTCACTTTATCCTAATTGGCATCTTTCCTCATTAGAGGATCTTTGTTTATAACGGATCGTTGTTTTCATAAATGTTTCAGACATGGAACCAAACGACTCGTGGCTAGGTGGTATAGCACTGATTGTTTTCAACACCCGGAAGAATGTGAGGGAAGTAGTCTCGTACCCGGCCTCAGAGTTGCCTGATGGTATTAATCAGAGATTTGACGAGTTATTCAAGACAAAAGAGAAATGGACGATCGAAGAAATCACTCCTTATATCGCGTTAGTAATCTCGATTTTCCAATATAGATGTATGTGCATACCTGTTTCAGAATGCAAGATCAATAAGTTTACAATGGAGAATTTTTATCTTCAGTGGCACTGAAGCATCAGGATACGAATGCAAATTCATCCCTTATTTAAATCGCATCATTATTCAATGTTTTTGTAATTTCAGTGACCTGGCGACGAGAAAAACAAGCGTTAACGGCTTGTTGACAAAGTATGCAAGATCTTCAACCCTGAATGGCATTAAATATTACAGTTCGAAGCATTCCAAATGATTTTCGTATACTTTGTGAACAGTTGAATAAAAAAAAAAAAATTACTTAGAATCAACGAGTCTGAAAGAAAAAAAAAAGAAAAAAAGAAAAAAGAGGGTTCATTATTGGGTGAAATTTATAGAAAGTTCCATGGAAATCATATGCATAATTTATTTTGCATGTATTCATAATACATAATAACATTTACACAAATTTACAAATATCTTTAAAATGAGATTATGCTCCATCCAATTGCTAATTATTTCAATATTTTCTTAATTCTGTTTCTAGCTCTTCTTTTCTTTTTCTTTTGCATTTATTTGCTGTACGGTTTTGCTGGATAATTGGACAGAGGAAGCATATACCTAGACTTAATATTAGCTATTACAAACTACGTTAAACGGCCATTGTGTATCCATCTTGGATCAGCTAAACTAATCGCTTTGGCTTCTTCAATTTCTCGATATTCCAATATTTTCTGTACTCCGTTCTTATTCAGGACTTGTTCGACCCCATTCTTAAACTTGGCAAACTCTGTTCAATTCCCTTCTTGTTGAACTCCAAACTAATATCAGTAAATAACTCGACTCGTACAGGGTTGGTGCAGATTTCGGCATTTAGTAGGCATTGAGTTTTCTGTTACGACTTTAGAGTTGGTGAAATTCAAGGTGCCACGCTATTTTTAGGATACAAAGCTTGATGGTACAGTTATAAAGGAAAATGGAATCCTCGCTATGCATTGTCAATGAATTCAAAAAGCATTTATATCATGTCTTTTTATACATATAAGATGAAAATATGCACTTCAACTGTTGCTTAAATACCAGCAAAGTACAACGTATTATCAAGACCAGACCTATCTGTAAGGTTTCATTATATCTTTGCTTGTATATGCATTACAGAATAATTACTGCTATGGTAATAATGGAGAAGAGAATATCATGAATATTTAAAAATATTGATCAACTTCTGTGCGAATATCTCTTTTAATGTAAGTAAAATTAAATAAATTTACAATCTAACGAATTACAGTGTTATTCTGGGACATTATTTTTTTTTACATTATATAAAGAAGTAAAATGTCTTTTTATAAATGATAAAAAATATACATTCAAATACGTAATGACTGAGCACAACTGTGGGCACGAGTTTTTATGCTCTCATCGAGACTATGTTATAATATTTTCATCGATACTGCAGCAAGCTGCGACGTTTTCCGACGGAATTCATCGAGTTATCTTTTTATTTGTTCATTTTATTTTTCTATATACAACGAAACTGCAGTCACACAATCTTACGATTCTCGATGCAGGATACTTTATAACAAAGAGCAACAAATAATAATGCGACATACCCAGTTACAAGACGCGGTACCCTTATAATTTTTCTATTACGTACAACAGAGCTGTACCTATTTACGTACCAGGTCTGCTTAAACCTTTTGATACTTGTAATGAACATGTGTAATAAATATCATTTATTCTCTTTGTAATTATAATAATTATAAATATTGCAATAATAACTATTTACTTTATACTTATATTTCAATTATATTATCCAATGCTTGGCGTTGAATGATCCTAATCGTCATTTAAATAGATATCTCTGAGTCAGAAAATAGAATTTACTAATTGCGCCGAATACACTCTTGCAATACATATTCACTTTTTTGTGTATGTCAATTATTTTTAATCAAGGAAAACTTATTTCCAGTACCAATTTCATTGCACAATGTAAATTTTTGAATATAACTTGAAAACTTTTAGTATTTCCCACTGCTTTGTGAATCACCATATTTGAATGTTCATGGCAGTGCAATATGCAACTGGGTAAGTTTGAAAGAAAAAAATCAATGCCTGACGGAATTGAGATTTGGAAATGTGAAAAATGCTAGCTGGGATTAAGCAATTCAATCTCTCTAAATGATGCTCTTGTTTATTGGTATTCAATTCCATTTTTGCACAGACAAAAGGTATGCAAGCAACAAGGTACCAAAAGTTCCGAAATTTAGCAATGTAAATATTTAATTTGGCACTTGAATTTCAAAACATAATCTTTTCTTTTTGTTCATATTATTCAATTTATCGTATGAATTAAAAATAAATTGACTCAAGTTATATAATAATATTATTTAAATTGTGCGATATCAGACGTTAAAAGAAAGAATACAATTCATGTATGTATAAGCGTGTCTCAATAATACAACCAATATTCACTGTATATCGATTACTCGCAAAAGATAAATGATATAAACTTTTGAAAAGTTTTACAAACGTTTCTCGACACAACGAAAAGTATTCCTTTTTTATTTCTCATTTATGTCACTTTGTTTTCCTGGCTATCGGGGCATATGTATGTCCCTGTCATGTTCACGCTACATACATTATTCCATACTTCTCTGATTTGCCACTTTGATGAATGAAAAATTTCAAGCAAATATGCGTGTAATAAGCCTGACCCGTACGAAATCTGCACACACATTCTTCTGCCTTATTTTTTGTAGATGGTAGAACGTGTGTGCAACTTTATACCGGTCAGAATCAAAGACATCAAGTCTTTTCGTTTGATGTAGCATGGGTTTAGTCTTTATAAAAAAATTGATTTTAAAAACAAAGTTGTAAAATTGTAAATTCTATAAAACTGAGTGTTTTCTTCTTCCACATACATCCACTGCGATAGCGTTTCTGTAAATTGATATACCCTTAACTATCAATTTATATTGCATGTATACATTTATAGTTTATACATAAACCTGGTATAGCAGCTAATGAAATATTATTTTAATATGCATTTGATGATCGGATTAAGCCACGTTCGTTTACGATTCTCATTAATTGTACAATAGGCTTTTACGACGCAAACCTTACAATAAGTTGATGGTTTTTTTTTTTTGCTTTCTTCTCTCTTTGTTTTTTTGTTACAAAAATCCTATAGAAACATGTGCAACGAAGAAATCGGCGAAATTATTGACGAACATTCGCTTTAGAATGTTTATAGGTATATGTAATATTATTACAACAAATAGGTATTCATGATAATTCTAAAACTTTGGAGTTGCAAGTTTGATACAGGTAGTAGCTATAGATCCGTCATCTATTGACAAATCGCTTCCTACAAACTAGAACTAATAAATACTGTTGTCCAGTCTATAAGTACGCGAGGACGAAAAAAGTTTTTCTTTTTTTTTTTTCTTGTATTGAAAAGTGAAAAATAGCTAAAAAAAGCAGAAATACTAATCGCATTTAAAAAATGCTATTCGAGGGACATAAACTTACAATTAATGGTTATCGCCTATCTGTTGTCTGCGTACAAGCTAAGTTTGTTAGTTCCAACATTTCCTGAAACAAATTGAATGGACGAAATTGTATTACCATCCGTCAAAATGACAAATTTACAGAAAAACGAATCATACGAATAATCTGCTGCCCACCTTCATTTCATTTATCCTGTTGTTAGCTGTCATTAGGTGATGTTTCGTTGGATGTTTTAGTTTTAGCTGTAAAGACGGAAGAAGGTAGACTGGCGATATTAGGTGTGCCAGCATGGCTTTGATGTATCAAAGGTGTAATGGACTGAACAATATTGCAAGACACAGGGACTAGTGGTGGAAGGTTGGCCAGATTATTTGAAGTACCCATATTGCACGAAAGTGATGGCCTCTTTCGCTCCAAGCTATTGGTCGCCATTTGTCTTCTTGCAGTTGAATTTCTCTCCAAACTATTAGTGACCATGTGATGTCTTCTCTCTAACGTTGAATTAGAACTGACATCAGATTGGCTGTCCTGAAATCACAGGAGAACATTCATCTCTTATTATAATTATATGATTGGCATCAATTCATGATATTCTATACATCATCATGTACATGTATGTACCTGAAACGTTCTTTCCACTGATTGGCCCATCCTATGCAACAGATCTCCGCTTTGGCTTTGCCTAAAGATTGATCCGTGCCTTTCGCTCGACTGACTTCTTCTTAGCATCTCACCAGAGGGGCTAGAATTGAATTGATCCTCCATTGACGGTTCTGGTTCGCTAATTGTGTCAATTTTTTGACAAATTTGTTCATCCACGTACGGATAACGAATTCGTATGGAGTCAATGACATCTAGAAGGTTTTTTGCATCCATGGCCAGTATATGCGCCGCTGATAACATTCCTCTGAAAAATCAACATCGAATCGTTTAGTCAGATGCTAAAGCTTAGTTTACGAATACTCTCTGATTCAACTATATTTCTCACTTTCTGTATTCTGCATCCAAAGTTGTGGCGCTGTAATTTTGAGCCAATTTCATAGCAGAAACAAGTTCAGCCATATCTTTGCTGAGAACTTTATGAGCCATTTCTACTTCCCGATGGGCACTGGCTGGCAAAATTTCAATTAGGGAGTCGACAGATGTAAGAAGTGCCCGCAGTTCAACGCCTACTTTTCTGACTAATTCCAGATACTGTTCGGCTTTACTTTGTTGAACACCTGTAGAATCATTGTTATGAGATACGAAAACAGTTCCATATCACAGATTAAAATTGTAACTCATAAAAGCAACAAAACAAACGATTCAACTTAGGTATGTAAAATGGGAATAGTTACAAGAAACTAGTGTAACTCTTTCAACAGATGAGTAGTATTGTTCATACCCTGCGACAAAGACATAACAGCCCGTACTACGCTCGTTGTACAGTCATACACCTTGTCATTGGTCCTGTCAAGGTCGGCCGTCGGAGTTGGTTCCATTTTCTGTAAATAATATGTCACAATGGTAGAAAATATTCAATATCATAGAAATAGTTTGATAATACAGTCGAGTGCTAATACAATTTTGGTGTAATTCATCCTTGTCTATCTTGGTAAATTTTTCACCAATTAGATGCTGGAGGTGCAAAGTTGTTAACTCTTCAGTGTTCAAGAATTACTAAAAGCGTTGAGGATAGAAATTTCGTCATTCTGAATACCGAATTAAGTTTTCACCAACCCAAAGCTGTTAATGAAAATTTGAATGCGTGCGAACAAGATAAATGGGTAATTTCAATCATATGAATACAATGCACAGAATATATTCATATTTGAGGGGAATAGAATATTCTGAAGTCAAGATGATTGAGATATTGGATTGAAAACAGAAGCACAATCAGATTTTTAAATTCAAGCGAGCATCTCCCACAAATGAGGCACCATGTGTTCAAGCGTGGTGACTGAAACGGTCACCGTCAAGCAAGTTGAAGAAAAACTATATCTAATGATCACCTTGACAATGATAACTTTATCGGATCCCTTGTCAGAGCCAAGGGAGCCTGTGTTGACTGGAGTAGCTTCGTTGCTGGGCGATTGAGTCATGGACCTAGGTGCCAAAGGACTCCCGCTTTCGTCGCCGCTATTTGCGATCGAAAGTCGTTTCTGAAAGCGTTAATTAAAGCTAGCATGGGCATTTATATATAGGAATAAAATATTAAAAGGGATTAATTTTTTCAGGTATTAGTTTGTAGGCCTTTCTTGTACAGCGAGCAGTTAATATCTTCATCCAATATACATACAATATACAATATACAATGTACGAGTACTCCTGTACCGAGCCTTAATTACCATTTCCAAGGCATAATTATTAGAGTCCAAATGAATGAATGAATTTCTGTTGAAATTTTCCAAGTGAAATGATTGCAAAATACTGCGAATAATCTTAAATTTTTCTGACTTGATCAGAAAATGACTTTGTGGTTATATTACCTCCTCCCTGGCAAGCCATCGGCTATCCTCTTCCGATTGTCGTTGCTGTTCTAAAAGCCTCATTTCAAGTATTTTCTGCTCGTCGTCGATAGTGCGACTAAAGTTGTCGCTTAAGCTATCGAACAGCTGCGATTGTACATTTCTCTGCAAAGAAAATTGTCACTTTAATAATTAAGAATAGCGGTTCAAGTAGTGACTAAATTGTCATATAAAACAGGTGTGGGAAATATACATGGGTAGAAGATTGTGGGGATATATTCAGTGGTGATAATTGATGCAAAGGACTATCGCATCATATATGCATACTTGTTTATTTACATCGAATGACTGCATGGAATTCAAAAGGTGGCGTCATTTACTTCAAAATTCAGTATTGTTAGAGTTTTCATGGGGTTGATGGGAACAGGCCCGAATTCTTAGACTCATAAGGGATGATAGATTATAATTGTTTTCACAATACTCTGAGCAGCAGTCACTAGAGCATTTCGCGAATACATGGAGACATACTACAAATACTACAATACCCGGTTACTAGATTATCCGATTATCAAAGGTGTTGCTGAACATGCAGAGAATTTATTTTATATGCTTCAGCGTACTTTTGCTTTGGATTTCTTTTAAAGTTCTTTTTGATAGTTGGAAATGGGATTTACGACGGTAGTGCCGACCCATCAGATGTGCACAACATTATGCCGTTTTCAAGATATTTTCTTCTTTTTCACAGGAGACAATTTGTAAGATATACTCATAGACATGCAAACATTAAAACATGGCATTGGAACATTCTTCATGCTTAGACAAATAAATCTACTAATGCAAGAAAATTTACTCTACAAAATGGAAAATAAGGAAACCATATTTAATAAGGTGCAGTTAACAAGGCCCGAGCTAATAACGAGATTGAAACTTTGTGCTTGTTGCAAGAGTTTTTGAAATTTTTTCGTACTAGGAGCATTTCAATATGTATAATAGTCTTTATCGTTCGTTCTGTGTCTTGTCTCACAATTTAAAGACATCTAGCATCGCGATTTTCTCACAAAGATACCGTATGTACGTATCCGGTATTTGTTACATACGTTCGTTAGAGAACAGAGACTCAATACGAGGCTTGATGGAATATCTGCAATTGACCAATGTCATGGTACAGAATGTAAGATGTGCATTGATTGAAAATTAAACTGTAGATAAGATAAACGAGGAATCGGTAAAACGATATAAGGCTGTGTCCAGGTATATGGAGACCAGTACTGCAGTTGGGTCTCAAAAATAGACTGAGTTCTACCCAAGACCAACTCGCAATGCTGAGAATATATTCCGGACAAAACCGAAAGTAAAAAAACGAGAAAACCAAAGATATTATTGTTGCATTCCTGCAAAATGCAATGGTCATTCCTAAGAGCCGTAATCAAACCTGATCTTGTTGGCTCTCCTCGGTTGCCGAACTGGTCGACGAAACGGTGCTGTCGCTAACGACGGACGAGACGAGTGAACTAGATAAGGTACTGTCAGTCGATCGACTCAACTGTTCATCAGGTTTTACAGAAGCAAACGTAGTTATCTTTGCTATTCCGCTCGCCATCGAGGGAGTATTCGACCTCGTTACCGCCGTCGCCAATTGGGGCTGAACAGCGTGTTGCTGTAAGACGTTTAGGCCCGTAGCTACCTGGGCATGTTGACTCGGTTGTGACGAGACGGGATTGGGAGTAGAAAAGTGTGTCTGATTTTTAGTTCCCACGCCAGTTGCTCCAGCAAGGGAACTTTGTTGGTTTGATATTGGGGAATTGGAAGTGGAGTCTGTCAATGCCGTGGGCTGCTGACTGCTTGGATTATTACATAAGCTAGAATTATAAGAATGAGAGGTAATCCCCTGTTGGAACTGCTGTCCACCTTGCGCTGAATAAACTTGACTAAAGCATTGAGCTTGTGCGACGTTAGTAGGCGTTGCATGGACCATGTAAATCGGATTGCCACCGTTGGCCTGACTGTGTTGTTCGAGCTGGTGATTCTGAGGATACACGACGAACTGACCCTGAGAATTTTGTCTTTGAAAATTCTGGGCCAACTGACCCCTAGGGACGTATATCGGTGGCCTAGTTTGGGCTACGTTTGAGTAAACTTGCTGTTGATCTTGATAATTCTGAGAGTAAAATGATTGCGACTGATAATTTTGCCCCGGTGTTGGACTGTAGACCAAATTACTCCTCGCATTTTGCATGTGCGATGCGTTCGGTGGCGTCGAAGACTTCGGGCTGACAATCTGATTCTGCGCAGCAGCTCTTGCACGAAATTTCATAACCGGTCCATACAGGCACTCGGTGTTAGATATCGGAACTGCGCTAGTCACCCCAGAGTTACGAGGATAACCACCGCCACTGGGAGAATTACCGAATTGATTCACGGGACTAGGTGAGACCTGAGTGCTGCCAGAGTACTGCATTTGCCCGGAATTAATTGTCTCCACGTTAGGACCTTCTGAAAAGTTGCTACCTACGCTCGGGCTTTGACTAAGATTACCTACAATCGCTGAACTTTGTGTAAAGTTAACAACCGGGCCGTAAATTTCACCGCATGCACCCGTGGATGGCGAGGCAGATGATATGGGCACGGGGTGCGACGAGGCGAGCTTTTGAACTGGGGAATACAAGTCGCCGGTTATGCTACCCACTAACTTTGAGGTAACTGAATACAGGCTCTGGGGATCTTTGACTTGATGCTTTCTACCCGCAGCGGGGGATTGGGTCTGAGTTACTATGCCAGACTCGGACATACTAAGACTGGACAACAGAGGCGAAATAGTCTCACTGCTGTCCAGAGAGTCCATTTCTTCAAAGGGCGTGGGTTCTAGCGAATGGTTGTCGAGGTATGAGGCGGAAGTTTCGGAAGAGGCAGAGGTTTGGTCCAAGGCGAATGGGAGGTCAGTAGCAATGGCTGTTGTTAAGGCTTGATCTTCGTCTTGAAATTGTACTGCGAGGGTGTTAAATGGGGATGCGGGTGTTGTGTAGACGGAGGGACATACCCCCCGAGATTGATTATCCTTTAGAAGCTGGGCTAGCACCTCTGGACTTTGTGCAACAATGTAGGTAGACACAGGAGCAACGGAACTCATCCCTGGACCTGATTCTCCGGAATTTTGAGGCTGCCGGGATGGTTTTGGCGGTGGAGCTTCGTCAGCGCCTTAAAACATGTGTTTCATTAATCGTTTTCATAGTGAAATGAGTTTAGGAAATGAGAGAACGCACTTCTTTTGTTAGGCGAAAGTTAAACATACCCCAAGACATGGCTTGAACTCTCCTATTCTCTCGCCTCATAGTTTCTTGTTGCTGGTGTTTTTCTTCGCGCAAAATTTCACTGCAACACAAGATACATCGATGGTTATTTTATGTTCTTCGGATCGAGAACCGGTATAGGGAGCGTTCAAATATTACGTAACGAATTTAGGGGGAGGGGGGGTTTGAACTACGCGTTACGTAACATTGTTTTTTTTCAACCCTTCAAAACGGTCGCAACGAGAGAATCTCTCACGCATTTTTAAGGACGTTAATTATGACTTTTAGGTAAAAATGGTCACTTGGCGGTTACGTAACGTTTTACTAGGGGGGAGGGGAGGGGGAGGTCAAAAATCTCCAAAAATTGCGTTACGTAATACTTGAACGCTCCCATACAAGAGAGAGATATCTGACTGTAAATTCTCTCTAATATCCTTGAAGGTCGGTCGTTTGCTCGGCTCGTAGCTCCAGCATTGAGACATCAGAGAATAAAGACGGGGCGGACAATGCTTTGGGAGTTCCAGCCTCTCCCCATTCTCCAATTTTCGTATTACCTCGTTGTTTCGTACACCTTGGAACGGCTTGACTCCCAACATGAGGATCTCCCACATGCAAACACCTGGCGTGAACAATGATTAGACATAAGAGAGCAGGGTATAATTAAGCGCAAAACACTACGTCCAACATCTTTTATGAACTAGTTATTCAGTTATCCAACTTCTGCAGCTTTAGCAGCCGGAATAATTATTTCAAACGGTGCATAATACCCCTTACCGAACATCCATACGTCTGATGATGTTGTGAATCGACGAAAGTTAATGCTCTCTGGCGCCATCCATTTTATCGGCAATTTGCACTTGCTGGCTGTGTAGTAGCTTTGATCTTCGACCCATCGACTCAGACCAAAGTCTGCCAATTTGACGCAGCTGTTTGATGATACGAGAACGTTTCTAGCGGCTATATCTCTAATTGCAAGAAGAGAAAATATTGCAACAGATTTAGGGAACGTCAAAAACATTTCTTACATTTCAATAAAGAGTACGGTGTAAGAAAAAAGTATGCAAAATTCACCTGTGTACAAATTTTTTACTCTCAAGATAGGATAGAGCTGTGCTAAGCTGGAAGGTGTACAAAAGTAGGGTAGCCACGTCGAGCCTTTGTTTATTGGACTGGAGGTAAGCGCGCATTTCTCCTAGCTTAGCCAACTCCATAACCAGCCATATAGGTGCCTCTGAGCAAACACCTATGAGTCTTATGATGTGCGGATGTTCGAATTGCTGCATTATGTCTGAAACGATTAGAGTCTAATTTCAGTTAGAGTCGTTAACAGTTTGTGGTTTATTCTATGGGGAATAAATAGAGTCAGAGAGTACAAGATATGGATTTTTTTGTTAAATAAAAATTTGATCGAACCGCGTGCGATGTTGATTATCAATTACTATACAAAGTATAAATAACGTGTTTTTTCGTGACCCACATGCTTCCTCGAGAAATTTTTCGGCCGTTGCCAGATCAGCGTCGACTTTGCAAGTTTTAACTGCAACAGCTACCACCTGGCCATCTCGACCTCGATAGGATCCTTTGTGAACATTCCCGAACTGTCCTTCTCCAATGATTTCACCGAGCTCTACTTGGTTCCTGACGATCTCGTAGTCCCGAGCTGAAATAAATCCGGGCAATTAGTTCACCTCTTCTTCTATGACCGATCGAACGTTTGAGTTTCTTAGAAATGACATCTTATTTACTGGCTGGCGTCGAGTAATCCCCTTCCTCGTCGACGATCTCCGCGTAATCTTCGGACAGTATGGTCCCAGTTTTTCCGGCATTTTTTTCCGGGCTGTCGGTCGACTCGTGACGGTATTTCGGTGGATGAGCATCTGCGAAATAATATGTAACCGTTAATCGTCTAGCTAGGTATAATCCTACATGTCTCGATCCTATAATTAGTACGGGAGACAAACCTTTGCAAGGACAGGGATAGTTTTTCCATGAAGCAGCTTAGAAATGAATTTCAAACGAGTTAAGAACAGTATAATCGATTATCGAGGTGTGTCGCGTTTTAGAAACAAAATTTCGATAACGCGATAAACGAAGGAGTATAATCCTATAATCAATATACCTTTCCTATTCCACAAAGAGGTATTACTGCCAGTGGTCAGCCGACAGTATCCGTCGATCAAGTCCGCGAGACTTTCGGCTTGATCCAAACTCGAGCATGTTATACTCAACGTTTCCGCAGCCCCTGCGACCCGCAGTTTAATGCAAGCCTTCGCGTGCTCCTTGCAGTCCGATACCAATGTCTGAATCGTCTGGATCTGGGAGAACTCGGCCATCCTAGTCGGCTGCAATAGATGAACATAACGAGATAAGCGTAAGCATAGCTCTTTCAGTTTCCCACGTTTTATCGCGGGATGCGGGAATCAACTCGCCCGGGCAATAATGCGCGATTTTTATCTAGAAAGTACAACTCGATTTCGAAATATACAGGGTGATTCAGACTGACCGGATAACCTTACGTGGGTGTATTCCTCTCGGAAATCTAAGACTAAATTTCCTTTACCAAAACTTCAAGGGACTAATATTTTCGTAATTCTCGTAGTCCACGTCATCTACTTCGTGATTCTCGTAGTCCAGGTCCCCGGCTTCGTGATTCTCGTAGTCCAGGTCCCCGGCTTCGTGATTCTCGTAGTCCAGGTCCTCCGCTTCGTAGTTCTCGTGGTCCAGGTCCTCTACTTCGTGATTCTCGTAGTCCAGGTCCCCGGCTTCGCGATTCTCGTAGTCCAGGTCCTCCGCTTCGTAGTTCTCGTGGTCCAGGTCCTCTACTTCGTGATTCTCGTAGTCCACGTCATCTACTTCATGATTCTGGTAGTCCACGTCATCTACTTCGTAATTCTCGTAGTCCAGGTCCCCGGCTTCGTAATTCCCGTAGTCCAGGTCCTCCGCTTCGTGGTTTTCGTATTCCAGGTCCTCGGCCTCGTAATTCTCGTAGTCCAGGTACTCTACTTTGTAGTTTCAGTCGTCTAGGTCAACCTCCTCGTAGTTTCCGTCGTCTAGGTCTTCCGTTTTATAGTTTTACTCGTCTAGGTCCATCGCTTCGTAGTTTCCGTCGTCTAGGTCTTCCGTTTTGTACTTTTACTCGTCAAGGTCCATCGCTTCGTAGTTTCCGTCGTCTAGATCCACCGCTTCGTAATCGTTCAGGTTCTCGGCTTTATGATTAATCATTGATAATAATACGAAGTCGGGGACCTGGACCACGAGAACTACGAAGCGGAGGACCTGGACTACGAGAATTACGAGGCCGAGGACCCGGACTACGAAAACCACGAAGCGGAGGACCTGGACTACGAGAACCACGAAATAGAGGACCCGGACTACGAGAATTACGAAAATATTAGTCCCTCGAAGTTTTGGTAAAGGAAATTTAGTCTTAGATTTCCGAGAGGAATACACCCACGTAAGGTTATCCGGTCAGTCTGAATCGCCCTGTATAGTCGAGAGAATCGGGATTTCGACACTTTCTTTTTCCTATCCCGTATCTTTTACACACAGTCCTTCATATTCTAGGTGTGGTTTGATCCATCATAGCCATTCGCGTGTCGATATCTAAATTACTGTAACATAATAGAGTGAAGAAATTCTAGACTCACCACTGTTCCGCCTCTGTGTGCCATGTAGGAAATGCCCAAGTCAGGACCGATGACTAGTTCAACTGGTATTGACCAACTCGACTGAAAGAACGATGACCATGGAGATCAGATTTTTCGTCTTATTTATCATTACTCATTTAAATAGACAATCGGCAATCGGCAGACGCGCGTTCTACCGACAATTAATTGATGTATGATGCGAGCTACATTACACACAGCTATGCATGTATACGTATGATATTTGTAAGATGACTCACCCCTAGTGCACATATGAACCTCTCCTGGTCGAATCTGTAGTAGGATCGCAGCAATTCGAAGAATTTGAACATGCATTCGAGCTCGGAGAGAGCTGCTACTTTTTTGAAATGTTGTTGAATCAGTTTTCGAAGAGCTTTTGGTTTCATACCGTTGAGGACAGTGCGTGGTAGAAACTTGTGGAGTCCTACCTGCCGTTTTTAAAAGATAATCAGAGGTTTACTTTACGTTTCGGCAGTATAATGATCGATGCTTTCGCGACAAATTATAATATAGCGAGGAAGGAATGAACGCAATTGCAAGGAGAACAACGAGCCTCGAGAAATATTGTTATTAGATTAGATATGGGAATTTACCTCTCTCTCTAAATATTCCAAGTTGCTTTTCTTGTCCAAGGCTATCTGCGGCATGTCTTTGAAGAAGTAACGAATTTCTAGACAACATAACTGTACAGCAACGTCTTGGTCCAACGTCGCGTGGTTCGCGCTCAAGTAATCGTTTCTTACCTTGATAATAAACAAAATTTAGTATGAGAGAATTTGATTAAACGTCTGGGTGGTTCCAAATTGCAAATACATCAACGGAATTTCAGTTCTATAACTGCAGTTTTTCAAATCATTACGAACTAATATGTCTCAAGAAAGTAGGTGTAACTCATCTCCCGGCCGAAATTGTATAATGAAATGGGCTCCTTATAGTAAAACGCAATTCTAAAGTAAATTTCGGTGAACTAGTTTTAACAGATATCGAGCTATACACCTAGCTATGCAATAAAATTTCAAACTACACTTAATTTCCAAATTTTATCATATTTGGCGAAGAAGTTCAATCGAACAAATTTCATCAAAATTCTTACGAACGGTTGCCGAGATATAATAATCACCCTTCTTTGTAAGAACACATTTTTCTACCCCCCCTCATCCCAAACCCGACGACGGATTTTCCTC
Source organism: Rhogogaster chlorosoma (assembly GCA_944452935.1). Classification (NCBI taxonomy): domain Eukaryota; kingdom Metazoa; phylum Arthropoda; class Insecta; order Hymenoptera; family Tenthredinidae; genus Rhogogaster; species Rhogogaster chlorosoma. Next base: position 28,802,693 of record OX101799.1, on the reverse strand, counting down.
AAATTCAATATTTGCTTCAAAAATTGTTCCAAGTTCGAAGTCTTTATCTACGAAATTTTGTTGAAATTTTGTTGAAATCTTCGATAGTTATTCGATGATGCAAGGAACTGACGAGTGTGCCACTTTCTTGGGACACTAAACTATCATAATCGTAGAATTCCTCGGTCTTATATTATTACTACTACTTGTTATATGAGTAGTAATACCATGTAGTATGTCAATACATGGAAGAATATTCAATTCAATATATTGGCGACAGTGATGGCAGCAGTTACATAATACATACAGGTATAAAACTATGAAGAGTAGCTAGGTACCGTGAGGCAATATCTCACCTGATCGTAATAGTAGTAAAATGTGACCTTGTCCTTTTCGTAGAGGTCATTAAGGTTCTGCGGTAAATACCGAACCCTCAACTCATACCTCCACTCACTGTGGGGATGTTTGCGTTCATATTTCTCTTGAACCTGTCGAAACAAGGAAAGAGAAAGAAAAAACTAGAAAAACGTTTTCCCCGTAATATAGGAACGCGCAACACTTCGTTGAACCATAACTGTATATCGATTTTGCATAAATATCTTTCAGAGGTAGAACTTTGGCTATAAGGAAAATTGATTCGAAATTGCATGGCATAAAGTTTGGATAGTCATAACTTGTGAACCATTATTAAAATTGTAAGAGCGAGGATAATGCTGACCTGATACATCGTTGTGTCCTGATGTAGCCAGTAGCTCTCGCCGGAGCCTGGATGATGCAGCCTCATCGCATAGAGATGACGGTACTGTCTAGTGCTCACTGCAAGACGGCTCGTCACGAGAGAGATAATCCCCCTAACGTCAATCGCATCTCCAAACTTCACGACGTTGAAGCCGCCTAGTAGTCGACATTTGACAACAAACAGATTTCAAGATTAAGAGGCTGCGCAGTTATACGCGTGGCTTTCGATCGAATTCGATAATTTTCGGGAATATTAGGTCGCCGAAAGAATATTCATGAGAAAGGATTTTCCTTCGGGAAATCGTCTCGATTTGAACGAACGAATTTTGTTTTGTTTTTTAATTTTTCGATCATCCACAGCTCTTCTTTCGTCCGAATCAAAACTATTCCCCGAAGGAAAATTCGTTCTTAAGAATATTCTACCCTTGACATGATTGTCCAATTCTATGGGAAAGCACGAAGAGATTAGAAGAGATTTAGATTTTCAAACTTTCTTGTAACCGAAACGAAATTTCGTGTCGTGGAGACATTTGTCACAATATTCCATATGGTAATTTCGAGCATCCAAAGTTTCCAGTTTTATGTTAAAAGGTCATCAGTCGCAGACTAGAATATATCTTCTTTTTTTTTCGCTTTTTTCTGAATTTAATGGCTTCTTCAATAAAAGCTTTGACAATGTGAAATAACTCGCCTTTGCCATTATGTTAATTATTCTCAAGCTTGTCAGCGATTCATGTTGAAATACCATTTCCCATTTATTCATATGTATATGGGATATTCCATGCCGAGTCACCCAGCCTGTGACCCGGACCATTTAATATTTTTTTTGAATTTCGTTATATTTTTGTATTTCGTATATCTCTCAATCAATATTTCATCTCAATAATTTCAAGATAAATGAACACTTTTGAGTCGCAGCAATTCTTTTCTAGAATTTTTCAATAATTTGCAACTGGCGTTAAAGTTAGCGAGTACTAATATTAAAATTCCTCTGAAAAAATAGAAAAAAATGGAACATCACGGTCTTGCATCACAAAATTCGTATCAATTTTTCAGAAAATTAGAAAAGTTGCGTTTTTAAAATACAGCCGCAAGGTAAGCGAAGAAAAAAAATCCGCTCTTTTGGGCGTCTTTATGAAATAAATGAGAAATGGTCGTAGTCACAGGCAGGGTGACTTGGCATGGAATTCCCTATACGTAAAGGAGATAACAGTATATCTATACGGACACGATATCCGTATTATAGTCTCGACTTTTCGTTGAATTGAATTTTCCCAATTTGTTCACAAATATTTTGACCCTCTTTGACCGATGCCCTTTCATCACGAAACGATTCATTTAGCTAAATTAAGACAAGAGATTGTAATATCTCACGCACCATTGGGTAGGTGAACCTTAAGTGTTGCCTTGTCCATTGGGGTAGGCGAGCCGTGCGGTGGGGTGCCTCGGCCTCCCCCGCCGACGCCGGACTGAACCCCGACGCCTCCACCGCCGCCTCCCCCATCCCCTCCAGCGCTCATCCCCTCATGGCTGAAACAGAGCTCGTAAGTTTTCACGAAAATCTTTGTGTATCGGTAATCTATGCGTATATCTGTCAGTTTATCGGTGAGTCAGAGAATCCTAAGTGCCTGCATGGTATCGGTACGGGATAACAATTGATTATATGTATGGTATGTGACCCTGAAAATCATGGCCAATTCTCACTGGACACGCGCATCTCCGATATCAGTGGAGATAGCGAAATCGGAAGCTATATTGCGTACGTGTATATAGCGAGGGAACGGATAAGTGAGTTTTCCATCTGCCTTAGAATGCGGTATCTCGCAGTCTTTGGAAACAGGCATCCGGATTCCGGGCCGGCATCCGTGATGTTATCGCTTCGTGTATAACGGTGCAGAGGTTTGTCAAAAAGGGACGACAGGACAATACATAATCACTATATACGTGTGAGTTTCGTATAAATTGATATATTTATCATATCTACGCGTGCAAGATGGATTGGAGTTTGGTAAGTCGGGATCCATTACAATCGGTCTATATACGTGATCGTGCGTTTGAGTTGCCAAAACGACGCCGACCTATCTTCACACTTATCCGTGGTGGGGGACGAAGAAAGGAAGGAAGGAAGGAAGGAAGGAAGGAAGGAAGGAAGAAAGAAAGGAAGGAAGAACGGGGGGCTGTGCCAACGGCGATAGAGTACGTTGGCCTGGTCACCGGTACATCGAGTCATTGCCAGAGACCTCGAACTTCGTACTTGAAGTAAAATTCATACTTCCTGGCATCGAGGTGGGACACAAATACCTGACTACTGGGACTCGGCCAGATATTAGGCATATTTCTCACGACTCTATAACAGGACTGTAACAATTATTCGATTTGACTTTCGATTCCGGGATATATTATATATCGCAAACGTAATTATACCAGTTTCGTCGATAATTATAACGACCTTGTGTTTATGCATATAGAAGAATATAGCGGTCAATTTTAATCGGCTTTACACGAGTCCAGAAAATAAGAGGCTTTTTACCACCGACTGCAGTATGAGGTTACATATTCTTCTTTTTTTTTTTCGTTTCAAGAATTGTAGAGACCGCGAGCGAGAGTGTAATATTACACCTATATACGTATACATACAGTATACACCTATAATACGAGTCTAGAACGGTGATAAAATGAGCGTTCGTGACTGTAACGAGCCTCGATTAAACCGTGACGGCGACCTTCGTGACGCATATATTGGCCTTCTTACAGGTCACGTGACCTGCACCAGTGCGTTATACGTCCCGTTACCGCATTCGAAGTGATCACGCGGTAGGAATTTAAAAAATTTGACAGCAAAAAATCTGACATCATCATTTCACATACTTATATCCGTCCGATGGTTCGTTGATAAGCGGTGGAATCGTCTTTTTATTTGTATAGATCGCTATTCATCGAGAAACGAAGTGTAAGGAATCTGAATTCCTTTTTCTTTCTTTTTTTCATATACCAAAGTGCAGCCGAGACTCGCACTATGTGGATTATATCGTCTTGGCATCGTAATAGAAACTGGTATACAGCCGATAGCTTTTTTAAAAGAGAAACATTGATCGAAGAGTGTTACAATGCAGAAACTCTGCCACCCTTGCGGCTGGCAACCCCTAACAAACTCGACCCCAACCCGATCTACAAATCTAATGTTCGGAAGAACAGTGCGACTCGCTTGGCGAGTCTGTGTACAGGATTACTGCGGCATGAACGTAAGGGATTTAAAAATACGTATGCACGCGTGAATGATTTCGAGGTAATGTTATAATAGAACGATAAATCAACTCTGGGGTAATCATCGCCCGATAATGGGAAATGCGACTATCGTTTTTCATACTCACTCAGAGGTTTCGAGATACTGGAAGACCCGATAGACGGGGCGTCGATACATGAAGAGGTGACCTTCCACGCGCTCCACCATCATCCTAAACCGTCTTCATCCGAACGGCTGACCTCAACGCGGTCCCCGCACTTTTCTTTTCCTCCCCCTATTTTAACTCTCTTAATTCTCAACTTTTCTCTATACGTTTATATTCCTCTCTATTGTCTGTCCGTGATTTGTGCAAAATCTGCAAGCGCGATTCGCTCCTCACTCTAGACACACGGTGCAATATATAGTTCCGCACATTTATCATTCCCAGAATGAATTGCGTCGATCATAATTATCACAGAAAATCTTCAAACTTATATTCCTGTCTGAATGGAATTAGACGAGGGATGTTAACGACTGGTGTTATAAAGTTAAAGTAAAACTTTAAATCGATGCACTTTTAACGAGTTTTTAACTGTTCCGCAGGTATATGTATTACCAGGACTCCAGCTGCAGTGTCTAGTGTAAGCTGTACGATTAGATTGTATATGTTGCCGAGAAAGATTAAACAAACTGTAATTGGAGAATATTCGTGACTCGTGTGAATCGGGAATTGAAAAGATGTCATAAAGGATGAATAAATCGTTTGATAATTCGGGACTATGCAGTCTGAGGATAATCGTGCGCCGCGTTATACCGTCACCGACGCGTAATACTTCATCATAATCCGCGGCATACCACAAATAATGGGAAACTACTGTTTCAGGATCTGTGAAACCGGATTTAATCCTGCCTCTGTATCTCGGATAGTGCAGCGAGCAGATAAATCGGTGGAGACAAACCCTTATAGAAAACTGCAGCGAAACAACCACCTAGCAACAGCGTGGTGGCGTATTACGGGGGCTAAAATATAGAGGAGCGCGCGAGTCGCGCGTGCGGGGCAGGCGCTGTGCTGGGTGCGGCAGTCTGCGCCGCGACGCCCGGCGTCCCTTCCTCCCTCCCTTTCACCCTTCGTACTTGGTCCGACGCCCGGTACCTCCCCTCCCGTAGCGGGTGAGTTGTGACGCGACGCCGACGCAAACTGTGCACATATATACGTATATATATTTATCTTTGTTTCAGATTTCGGAACTCTGCCGCGACGTCGCGCCGGTTAACAAACTTCAATTTTATAGACGAGATAAGAAAAGCACAGGTTTCATTCAACGCTTCGAACTATCACTCGTTATTGTTATACTTTTGAGAACGAGTAATTTTAAAACGCGGTTCACCTTACATTGCCTTCGGTATCAGATGTTCGAAACTTTTACAGGGGTTCAAGATGATGATTATTTTATTTTAGTGAGTTCGATATTGCTATGTATGTACATATATTAGGTACATATATCGCTCCCAGGGCCAAAGATGCCTCCAAGTGCGTAACAGAAGTATGTACCCAAATTTGCAGTCTCCTATAACTCAATTCTGAGTACCTACCTAATACCTCCTCAAAGCTGTCGAATTTTATCATTTCAATTATATACGATATTTGGCACTTTGTGGTTAATATTTTTATTTCTCTTGCGGTATTGCACCGAATAATGTGAAACTTTGTATGTACATTACTTACTTATAGCAGTGGGTATTCGAGGAAAATTATAAAGATTTTCGAGCAATAGAATTCCGTGATGAATTGTTCAGCCGAAATGCCTTATTTATTGAAATCTTTCATAAAATTGATCAAATCTCGAACACTGTGCGAGATACGATAATAATGCAGAGAATCTTTATGATTCTCCTTGAATACCCATTACTATAAGTTAGTAATGTACGAAGTTTCAAAATTATCAGATGCAATACCGCGAGAGGAATAAAAATACTAACCACGAAGTGCCAAAAATTGTATGTAATTTAAATGATAAATATCCGACAGCTTTGCGGAGGTAATTAGAATTGAGCTAGGAGCGAGGCTAGGAGCCTAAAACTTTGGATACTTCTTTTTTAACGCACTTGAAGACATTTTAGACTCTGGGAGCGATGATTCTGAAATTTGACCAAAGCAAGGACCACCCTAATGTATATTTACCGAAGCCGGAACTTTCTGAACAGCTGTTATCTCTGACCACCCATAGTATTGTATATCAGGAGTATAGCGGAATGAAACCACATTTTCTATAGTCTTTCATTCTATAAGTTTATATAAATCGGGACAAGAATTATTATTGATGTAACTTTAAAAATTTCTGAATGAAAAAAGAAATAACAAATACTATATAAACCATGAAACATATGTACCTAATATGTATTTTATCTTTTTTTTTTTTTTATTGCATAAAACCACTAATGTTGACACACGTCTATAATTACGACAAACAACGATTTTTTTCCCTATATAAATTATATAACTTTATATTTTGTGTGGTTTTGATTAAGGTAAAAATGAAATAAAATCAGTTTCTTCCTCAACTTGTGTGGTTCTTTTTACATTATATTATAATATCAACGGTCTATCGCGAACGTCAGTTCCTCATTCCTCATCAAAACCTCATTTATGATTTGAGCTCCTTTCGCATTCTCAGTCAGATCTTGTAACGAGAGAATAAAAATGAAAGAATCATGTGCATGTGTCGTTTTTTTCCGCAATTCCTCCTCATATTATATTATACCAATATAATATGCCCATGATATTATAATTGCGGAAGGGCATGAAACGTGCCACGGTATATGACGACACGGCTGATTTCTTTTTATGTATTGACTTTTCATTGAGTATACAAATATACAAATATACGTATTGTATATAAATCGATGAGACGACGCGACGCTGCAACGCGAAAGTATAATCGTTGAGGGTCGGGCCAGACAGCGTGGCCGGTCCCGCGGAGGCCGTGTTACGAAACATAAGGAACTGACACTGCACGTTGTCGACTATCCCTTCTTCTACTGATTCCGAGTTGCTTGTGCCCTGTCCACGCCACGCCACGCTGCGCCGAGCCATCTGCTCTCTGCTCGCCTGCACTCAATCTACTCCAACGAAACCGCGGTGCGTATTTTTAAAGCGCGAGCCTCTACATCGGCCGCGGCCTTTCCGTTGGCTGTTGAACCGAATTTAATGTCGTGGGAATCCCCGTCGCATAAAGTCTACCAGTTGAAGTAGCGTTGTGTGGGGAAACCGCTTTGATATACGTTTCACGAAATCATCTAAGCGAGAGTGTGAAGAGAATTATAGTCAGGGGCGAATCAAGGGCGAGAAGAAGGAATTATAGAAGGAGCCTCGTTAGTTGTATCTCATTTCAGGAAAACAGCAATCAACGTCGTTCATAAGAAGCTGCTACCTGCCCCACGTGGAAACCAAAGACGCGACTCTCGCATGTATATGTTTTGTATTATATATGAACTAACGGAAGGAGATAGATAGAGCGAGAGAGAGAAGAGTCTATCTGTATATCACACGATTCGCCTGCCTGCAGGACGAAGTGGAAAATCGATGCGACGCTGCACCAGAATTACGGAGTCTCCGACAGTCTGCCGACTGACCCCACCAGCCGACCTCGACTGACCTCGACCGACGCCGCATCATACGCCGCATAACATATATGTATGTTATTCATTACTCCGAATATAATGTGACAAATAAATTTGAATATTTTTGCTGACTATGACAGTTAGTGCAATTGGAACTTCGTTCTGTTCTGTTTTTTAATTTTCATCCCTTGCATAAGCGTTATGACTGTTTTCTAGATAAAGACGGAAAATTTCGCGATTAATAAGGATCGAACGGTCTTCGCGGTGCACGTACGGTGTATTATAAATATAGCAAAGGTGTACGTGACCCGAGACACCTGCGAGTTGATAATTATGCGGTGGGCATAGGCCGGACAGTGAATAAGGGGTAGCCGAATAAGGAGACGTATAGAGGAATATGTAGTCGGAAGAGACGTCTCGTACGTCGTGCGGTATAGATTTTTGTCGAGGAAAAGGAAATTAACTAAGCGACGAATATGAGCGTTCGCGCATATATTCCTGTTATAATAACGAAATTATAATTCACTCGATTATGTCGACTGAATAAACTGTATTTTAGAAAACGTAATATCGCGTGTCTAATGGCACAAGTTCGTGGACACCAGAAAGTGATTTTTGCGAGATAAGGTAGTATAATTTTTCTCACACCGTAATTTGGTGTAAAAATGATGGAAACGCACAACGAAATAATATAATTCGAAGATATTTTCAAATTTTTACGTAAATGTGTATTTTATGAAAAATATTACACGTATTACATATTAAAAATCTGCTGAACAGTCGTATAATTTTGCTCATATGATAAATGCCATTAGAGTCGTAATATACATATCTAGCTTCTACAGATTAATATTACGTTTTTGATCTGACAATATAAATGAGTAATTAAACATAATTAACTGCACTGTAAAGAACATGATGATTCGGGGACTAATTATTTCTTATCGATAACGCATCCCGTATATAGTTAACGATGATAATGACGAATATATATAACTATGGAAATACTGTTCTCATCTCATTTCGCGACCGGATGCGCGATGCGGCTTGTCTGATAGTAAGTAATAACCCGCTTCATTCCAAGTATTTCGAACAATAACAATGGATGAAAATAATGACTCGAGGCCTGCACGCGCACGCGAGCCGTGGGACATCATTCGCAAACGCTATTAATACACCCTACATATTACACTTACTCGCACATTCGCGTATTATCTATACGCGTTGAATTATATAGGTGTATATGTCATGGTAATTATCGTACGCACGAGAGACGCGCTAATGTACGTTTAACGATTATAGTAGTATATATGTGCGTATATACGGTTGATTGTAAGAACTCGGAGGATGACTAGCTGCTGGGGCTGCGTCCTGCAGTCCCAATGCTGCACCGAGTGTATGTATATCACTATACCGATATAATGATAAAATGAGTATCATTCGTGCGTCCCGTACTGACGTAATCACTGTTTACGAGAAGAAATGCACTTCCTCGGTCGATATGTTATAAATGCGTTTTACAGCTTATCCTAAATTACTATTAAACCGTAGATCAATCCTCCCCCTGCACTCGGTTATACATACTAGAAAGACGGTATGAAATATCAAAGACTATTCCTATCTATATATTATATACGCACGCCAGAGTTGGTTTATCAACCCGAGGACGAGAAGGGTTGAGCTTTTATACGCGTATACGATCGTGCGGCCGTTTGTTTCGTCTTGAGTCACGCGAGCTCAACATTACATACGCTGGCAGCGTCTGTCTACTTGAGGGTTGTTTTGGTACCGATTTAGACAATCTGATGGGCGGGGGGGAAGCATCGCGGGTAGGTAACTCGCACGCAGCCGCGCGCGTTGAAACGAAACTTATAACTGCGGCTGGCAGGTCCACGCGAAGCTCGCTATTCATATTCATACATGTATAGTGCGGAGTAGTAGTAGGTGCGCGACACGCGAGTCGCCTCACTATATATAAATTGCTAAAAAAACTACTACGCAGCGGATTCTTTGCGGAAACGAAATAACGAAAGTATCCAAAAATCGAAATAATAATGAAGCAATTATATACAAAGTATGAAGGAGAATCTCCTCGAGAATTCGCGTATGCTCTATATCTAACAAAAGTAAAGAAGAAACAATCAATAGAAAAGATTCAAGTGCAATCCTGGCTCTCTAACTATGTTTCAGTATTCCCTTCGGGTATTCGGGCGTCAGAAGTCACGAGCCTTCAGTCAGATCCGAGAAACGGGCCAAATACCTCGTCGTGATTGACGGCACCGTACGAGTAACTATCGTCGATTCGGTATGATTCGTCGAGCTTACAATTATGGACACGCATGTCTGTATCGGAAAGGGAAACTAGTACCGGTCAGATCGTGTTCTGTATTCTTTCGGGTAACGCGTAGCGAGAGAGTTTACGCACAAAAGAACCCTTATTTTCGGTCGTCGATCACCTACAGACTATAGCTGGTAGGTATACCTAATATACGACCCGAGGAACACGTAGCGAGCAGCCACGCGCGGATTGTCGTATGGAAGCACAGAGGCGAGTTGGTTTATAAATAGCTAGACAGGGTCGTTGTACAGAGCAAAGCTCCGCGGAGGAGTGCCCCCCTCCCCCGATATATATGTGCGGTGTACGGCGCACGGCGTGATGCGACGCGGTATTCGAGTACGCGGGGATCAGGGCCTTCCCCATTCACCTGCGCAAAGTACGAATTTATCTATCGGCGTACGTCGCGTTTGCTCGCCGCTCAGCCGCACGCGCTCGACTCTGCTCGGGAGCATCAAGACTTCCCTTCGGCCTTCCGGCTTCCCGACACGTTTATCCTTGTGCCGCCTCGCAACGCACAGGCGTTCATGATGCTGCGGCAGGGAATAAAAGTATATAGACGGTCTATAAAGGTGCGTTTTGATATAATTCATCAATTATACCTACGCGTAATTCTATTTTCGTCTAAATAATGCGGCGAGAGGCGTGAAAACTTGATAAATTAGCTCAGGATCATTTGGCACGAAGACTTTTAGGCAACGCGTTAGCTACAGGGTCCATGTATCCGAATTTGTTTATCGTGTACATTTATGACCGACGTATCGTCATCTTTCTGTATCTGTGCGGTACAGGGGGTTTACCGCAAAATCTTGGGTATTCCCGACGAGAACGACGGAATGTAGATAAGTATGGCGATGATATAAATGAAAATGAACTAATCGCAAATGAACTATATAATAGAGTGAGCTAAAATAGGAAAACAATGATTATAATCACACATGAAAAGTGTAAGTTAGTCGTAGACTTGAGACTGACCGCGCAAGTCTTGTTTAATCACACATATAAAACTTTGAAATTAAGTTTAATTATACGTCATCCGGTTGGCTTAGCCCATAACGCGACATTTTAAACGCGTTACAATAGGAGATTAACTATTAACGCGTATCTCTGTGTTCGTGTCTATACATAATCTACTACATTTTATACGTTATACTTTTACGTGATACATATGAAAGTTTACGCTCCGCGAACGAATATAATAAATTTACAGCCGTATTATATTAATATTATGTCGTATTATTATTATGTAAAAATATGTACGCCGAAAGGGTGTGGGCTTTGCCCATCCGTCTACACGAAGCGAGCCCGAGTACGGCAGACGAACAACTAACTGTCTGCGAGGACAGAACGACGAGACGTCTCGACCGCGACGGGGGCGACCGACGGTGACGTCGACGGCACCCCCCGCATGCGGTGCGCTGTGCGCGCCGCTGTCGCCCCACCCTTGGGATAACCCGGCTGTTATGTCCGGAGAGTTTGAGGCTGTTGAACGTCGCGACGCAACGCAACGCAACGCTTTGGGATTCGGATTCCGATCGTTTTTATTTCCCGTAGGGCTGTTAATTAGCTAATAAAGGTGAAATATTAACCAGATTCTTATCGGTAAATTGATACCTTTTTCTCTATTTCTATCCCGCTGTTATGTACTTATAAATATTAAACTAAGGGGCTAGAGCTCACGATCGGAGCGCTCGTATAAAAAGTATCGTATAAATATTTCCCTAGGTTTACACTAAATGGAAAAAGTCGCTGTAAGGTTACTTTTTGTAATAATTAGCTGTTCAATTAGTCCCATGTCTCGAAGTTGACCTCCTTGAGTCATACACCTGCGCGTCTCTATTCTTTGCATTGCTCAGTGACAGCAGCTGACTTATAAAGTTATAAGAGACGTGTACTACAGGCGTATCTATATCCAAGTTGTGGGATTCAATCGTTTCCAAGTTGATTTGTACAGTCGTTATTTATACACCGATGTACACAAATCACACATAAATTATACAATGTATCAGGTTAACGAATCAGAGCATCGAATATGTTCCTTATCAGATATAACTGCAGATAGGTACTCGTTGATATGTAATCAAAATATTCATACCGTTGAGCTTGTATAGTCGGGTTATATTATCCTTAAAAGCCCCACGACACGACTGACCTTATAGAATTAACGGTGTGGCTTAAGGCTAGGGCGGTTCCTACAAGGGGTCAGGGTGAAAAACGGTAAATCGAGACACAGGGGTGCAGCGGTAGTTAATGACACACGCAACGCTCGCTATATAGGTATAAGCTCTCGAGTTATAGGTACGTATTACACCTAGGCATGTCTATATATGTATACGTTGAATATCCCTGCGTGTGTGTGTTTAATGGTAATGAATGTTACACGGGCAGTCGGCGAGCAAACGGTGAGCAAGGGTTTCTTGTTCGTCCAGAATTCGGTTGTCCGTATAGCACCGCGACGAGGGGGAAAAATAATTTGAAATTCTTTACCGCAGGAGTAGGTACGTCGTTTGAATATATCGATCTGAAGACACCGACAACGTGACGGTAGGTATAACCGTGCTATAGTGAGCGGACCTCGCCGCGTCAACGACGATCATGATGACGACGCGGAAAAGATTGTATCTTGAAATTAAATTCTCGCTAACTACAAGCTATACCCTGAAACAGTTAGCTTATACCTATACTGCACGCGATAACTAACTACTCGCTAATTAACTTTCGAGGTTCGAAACAACACATTACATAGTCATTCGCGCTTATTGCGTCCGACGCAATGGTCTGGTATATGTGTAAAGTTCGCCAATAAGATTTTATACCGCGCACAGCTTCTTCTGCGAGAATTTCGGACTCAAATATTCTGAACAATGAATCTATGACAAAGTGTGCATGAAATTTATGAATATCAAATATCCGATGAATCGCTACCGCGCGTATAAAAACAATAGATCGATGTTTTCACGGGCCTATGCAGCGTTACCGGTCACAGCTTCCGGGACGCGACGACATACACGTCAGTAGATACAACGAATGCAGTAAAGATTGCGTTGTAATAGACGCGAAGGGGCGAGCTATGCTCGCGTAGCAACGGCCAACGCAACGAGAAACAAAAGCGACGCACTGCAAATCGCGTACCGACGTTCGTTCTCGACTGTATGTCCGGTAACGGATAGGGTTTTCTTCGTCCGGCGAAAATGCGATAGTATCGTATCGCGTCAGCTGGCGCTGGCAACCGTTCCGTCACAGTAGATCGGTGTGTATGTTTCTACCACGTATGCACGTCACATACGGATAGTCACTTTAAGGTGAATCATATTTGTAAGCTAACGTCTACAGTGTCGCATTGCATCGTGCCTCGTGACGGGGTATTAAGCTGAACTCCCCGTGACGTTGACGTTAATCGGAGGGATGGAAAGCCCGCTTTGTTCGCAAATATTCGAAGCAATTTCGTTTTCACAATTTATTATACCCTATTATACCGCATGTGATGAAGATTGCTGAATTATTTCTATTTTATTGAACCCCGAGATAGTCGGAGATACTCATATAAGTTATGGGTTTTTCACGTTGTCTGCCCCCTTCCCCCCGGTCTTTATAACTTCCAAACTCGAGCCGAGCGATTTTAATGAAAGTTCGCCACGGAAAATCCTTTAATAATTTGTTGACACGCGCCGGTATTAAATTCGAGGGGTTTGCGAAAAAAGGTAAAAATATGTTTTCAAATAAGTAGGTATTAATATCTTCCGCGATCGTTCGTATTACGACTCGAGATGATATTCGGTCAGTTGTTAGTTCTTGAGGCAACGGACTTTTCTGCCAAATATATACCTAAGACGATTTGAAAACAGAGTGTAGGAGGATCAGTGCAGGTTTCAAATTTCATTGCGGTATAAGTTCGATATAACTGTTCGAATGATTTCAACGAAATTCATTGTAGAATCGCGGTTTGCTATAAGCGTAGCATACAACGCGGTATACTTATATCGTTTGTTACACAATTGTCGCCGAGTGATACACCATGACAATTTACTCGCGGGAATTGTGTTTCTCAACTATTCGATACTTAGTATCGTTGGAACTAAAAGTTTCGTGCACGTACCTATATTTGCACATAAATTTCTATACCGGCTCTGTCCCGACCGTCTTGGGGACTTCGGTAATATATTATAGGTATATGTATACGGGGGTGTGGGCTGTGGGCACACATACGCCTCTGCGAGATTAAAATTGTTTAAAAAAAAAAAGAAAAAAAATTCCCAGTTTCAGCGAGAAAAGACACTTTCTCCACTTCGCTTCGTCTTGGAACATCTGCGCATTTACACTCGCAGGCACATGTGTTTATAAGTTGAATTTATTCATAATGAATAAGAACAACAAGATTTCTGCAACGGCGTGCAGGCGTCGCTTGCGCAATTTTCTCTCCCGCGCGGTTTTATGTAACATACATGTGTGTAAACTATAAGCATATACTGTCAGTTTCCACCATTTCGTTGTATGTAAATTCGCGATCATCGTACCCAACTGAATTTTTGGATATACGGTAAAATCTACTATAGAAATCATTGAAACATATAATCCTTCGGTTGTGTGGTTCAAACTGCACAATAAAAATACCCTGCGGTATATACAGAACAAGCATACGTAATGGTATACACATGACTAATATAATAATGTGTACAATGACCTACCGCGCGGTATAGGTACCTACCTACCTGCTGCTGCAGAGACGACAAAAGGCCAACCTACGCGTATAAAGTTAGCACCGACCGCGGCGCTGGGATAAGATAAAGAATAATCTTTGAAGATAAACATCACAAAGACTACGTAGCGAGCAAGTTTTAACTTGAACTTCCTTTACTTTGGCTGACGCTCGCGTGTGAATTACGTGTGATACAGAACGGCCGTTCGCCTTCGTTAGTTCGTTTGAACAGCTTCGCGGGATGAGCCGGCAGCGGCTTATCGGTAGCACGACCAGGGATTCCTCTGTGTGTTTAAAGCGACTTTTCTTTCAGTAAAAAATAATTGTTTAACCAGTTATTAATCCAACGCGATATTCCAGCTTCGAGACAGTTGCCAGACATGGCAAGCAGTTCATTATTATACATCTACTTATTACGTACGTAGGTTTAGTCTAAAGTCAGTCAATATTATCGATATAGTATTGATAACTGGAGGCAAAGAGGTATTGAAGGTGGCAATTAAATGGCGAAAGGAAACGATAACAGTTCCTGAATTAAGATTGGATGGAAATTCCTCATTTATGGAGGTGTAAAAGTCTCTCGTTGGCTGTCGTCAATCAGGTTTGCCAAAATGTTAACGGCCCTCTAACGGTTATCGGAGAGACGTGGCAGTGGATTTCGAATAATTTTCTCTTATTCGACCGGTTCAAAACCAGAGTTAACCTCTTTTTTCTGTTTTTTTTTTTTTTTACCTATTGCAAATACTTACATACGTATACGTATAATCGACTGACTTCAAGCGATTCAACTTTGGCTCGAAATGAAGATAAAAATTATGCAACAGCTGAGAAGCTCAGCTGGGGTAGCTGCAGCTGTACTTGGCGCGTATGTAGGTATCGGTATTATATATACGAAAAAATCAGACTATATACATAGCGATGACATATCTGTTTTTTTGTTAACTTTTACACTCTCTGAATTGCTCATGAATCAAAATTCAGACTAATTGTAAGGCAATCGAGAAATGTCGATGATAAATCAATTACATAGGGAAGTACCATCGGAAACCAGCGGAAACCAGCGGAAAATCAGCCAATAAGCGCCAATAATATATAATTCAAAGATAAAGAAAAAGAAAGGGAATTATAATTCTTGTTGATAAGGAAGGAGTCTCCGCAACGTATATGTATTCCAATACGAAGATAAAAAGCTACTCGAGATTCGAGGAGCAGTGCAAAGGAGCAGTGTTGTAGCTAATAGAAGTCAAAAAACGGTGGACTGATATTACTAATACATGCGGGCGTGATTGAGAGATGTATGTAATACATGTATAAAGAACGACGTCGAGACGTCCGAGAACAACAAACTGAATGTCAATTAACACCCTCCTGTGTACATACTATCGTGTTTGAACTCGCGCATAAATTTTCAATTGATTCTTGTTGAATTAATCTCGTTAAATTATTCGGAAGCTACGAATATCGTCGATCCAATAAATTTATACGAATTCCTCGATGTTTCTATTTCGTAACGTATTAATGCACCTTCACCTGCATCTGCGCCATGCACCTTCTCTTCGTTAGAGTCTCAAACGCGGGTAGATATACATATAATATACAAAGGTGTTTACATGTATACATGTTCCGATAATATCAGTATATATATACTACACGTATATATATGCATATATATGTCGTTCACGAGGCGCAACGACGCGACGGAAGACGACAGCGCAACGCCCGATGCCCCAATCTGTGGGGTCAATTTACGAGGAAATTTATTTTATTGGTGATACTTGTGTGATCGAATAACTCGGGTTGTGTACGTGTCGCGCGGCGGTGACGATGTGTCGTTTACTCAAGTGACTACGCTGCTCCGAGAGTGTGGTGGAAACAAAGAGGCAAACCTAGATTGCTCGTCCACTACCACCACCACCACTACTACTACTAGTAATACTACTGTTGCTACTACTACCGGCCTATGAGTCTGTCTAGCAGCTAGCTCGCCCTTTCAAAGCCAACCACGGTTAAATACGTGGTCTGAAACCGCAAACGATATCCTCAATCGATATCATTACTGCCGGAGTATGTATATCGATGCCCGATGAATACATTATTGGACCGCAGATATGGGCACCGAAATTATTGACAATATTTTCTACACTGAATGAGTTTCGAGATACGTTTTCGACTCTTCAAGCTGCAGCCTGGTTACGTCTCTGAAGCTTATCCTGTATATGAAATGAAATATGAATTCAATGAAATCAGTCAAGAAATCGTTTGGACGACACTGAAATTCCCTCGACTTTTATGATCGGCCATTAACTCTGAATTGTTAAAATAGTTTCATCCGCAACTCTTTTCATCACGAACACCGCAAGTCACTTATTCAGAGCTCGAATGAACGCAAGCAGGTGCAGATACATATAATTATCATTATTGTACATATATGCACTGATGCAGCTGAAAATAAACACATGGTATAGAGGTAGGTACGAGAGTTGCATACCCCCGTTAGTTGTTCGTGTGTTTGTCAATATTTATTACGGTGTAATGATGCATATTCAGAAAACGTATACGCGGTATCGATTCTCACATATATCTGATTCACAATTAGTTTGCCGAGGAGACATGCTATGTCAAAATAGGTGAGTGCCCGTTCAATTGAGCCATAGCGATCGGTTAGAGATGATACTGTGATAAAGCCTATTTACTTATCGAACCTAACAAAAGTCCAGATTATTACTCGATCCAGATTTTCTAGCCACGTGTATCTGCGGCTAGAAAGCTTGTTGATTATGAATCAAAGTAATCGATACTTATTCCGACAACAAGAATTCAGAGACGAAACAAGTATTTATGTCTTCAACCGTTTGTAATACCAGGAAAGTATGTGAGAATATTTTCCCAACGCTCGTAGTTTAGGTGCATATAAACGCATCGCATCGACGAGGAGGGTGCAACATGTTGCTGGTTCGTATAAAACATACCCCGTTCGTAGATCCGCCTTGGATCGAAGACGAGACCAAAAACAAAACAGCGCACGTGACGTGGGTATGTCACGAGTGAAGAGTTAGGGGGACTATACTGTACAGTATACAGTACTGTCTGATGTGTTGTATATTGAATAACGCATATAGACGAGAGACAGAGAGAAATAAGAAATAATAATTGTTGACTGATGTCGGGCGTTGGATTCGCTACTCCAGTTGCTGTCCCAGTATAAATTTTCATGTTTAGACAGTTCGATAGATCGAATTATAGCGTATACCGCGAACTTCGTATAGATTGGACTTATGTGTATAGGCACTTCTTTTCGTCTCGAATTACGAGCGATATGCAATCAGATATGATACGCGACAAACGTAATTGATCCATTCATCATTTGTTGACATTTTTTCTCCCTCGCGGATGATAAAGGAGTGTACATTTTTAGACTAGGGTAAATATCGAGTCCCTACGACACGCGAATCGCTCAAAATATATAACAGTCTCATCGTTTAGGAAATAAAAATTATACCTAGGCCGGATCGATGAGAATTCAGCGGCGGATACGAAACGAGACGAGGGATATCAATGAGTCTTCGCTTAGTATATCGAAGAGCAGAAGAAAATAGCGATCGATTCAATGGAAGGGCGAAATTATATTTGCGTTCTAATTAGGAAAGAATTTAGGATTTTGATCATCGCAGCTTGCGTCTTTCAAGTTCCTATATGCACCTCGTTCACCTCGTCACATTCGTCGTGAAAAATGCTACCTGTATACTCTGCTGTCCCCACCATAAGATGGGAGTGACGGATCGAGACTCTCAGCAATTCATGTACTTTCCGTGAAATGATAGCCGTGGCTAGAGTCGTGGTAGAAGAATTATGTAATTGAATTCGCGTAATCTGGGCCCGGAGATTCGCGGCTTGAATGAGGAAGAATCAAAGATGGTGGTCTCCAGGTTCTCTGCTACTGTCAAATTGGAACAGCCTCCGCCGTCTCGTAGTAAGTAATCGGCCATGGTTATAGGAACGGGTCTTGAGCGTAGTGGGTCGATCGTTAGCTGCGTTTTAAAGCTAGTATTAAATGATTTTACTTACAGTAAAAACGACGGCCGGAAAGTCTCCTGGAATTTTGATCCAGGGGCATAAACAATTGTTATAAGAGACACAAAATTCTTGGAGACACTTGTGCAGGATTTGCGGGACACGGATATTTGATTAGATAGTTCGACTGCGGCGATCGGCTGTAATCAAGATAAACTTATGCAACACCTCACTCGCGGGAGTACAATCATCACTGATCGAACGCTATTCATTAAATGTTCAAAAGCCTCGCGAGAGCTGGGCGAATCTCAACAAGGGACTAGAGTGCTCACGGTTTCGGACGGCACTGGATCAGTTGTCGTAAACACTTGCCGCCATGTTTTATAACATCTGTCAATAATGTGTCGCTACCGCCATCTACGGCTCTCGACAAGAACTAGAAAATCCTTATCTGCGGAACAAACAGTGGCAATAATACTTCTCTCCCGAACATTGTCGCACAAAAATGTATATAACTTCTTTCAACACTTGCTCACAAAGCTTTGCAAGATTCTACGAGTTGAGAATTTTCAGAGCAAATCGGATATAATGACAAATTTCAAGAACGGAAACATGTCGTGTTTCTTTTTTTCTTCTAATTTACAGCATAAAAAGCAAAAAGCCAGTCATATTATGTGATTTGTGGGATTGTCACTATTTTCGGAAAACAGTATAGTCCTTTTCAGTTTCGTGTTCCGTAAATTATAGTATATTTGTATGTATTTATTATTGTTTTCGAATGCGTATAATATTATAGGTTGCGTTATACAATTATAGGATATTATAGTGTATAAGATTTCTCACATATTTAATAATAAATATAAAAATACAATAATAATATTGATAATATAAACACGCATCACATATTTAATAGTAAGATTTGATGATCTTTCAGCAATATTTAACCTATTCAATGTTCTACTACACTTTCGATGCTATATATAATGTTATACAAGCAGTAGGGAGCGATGGTTGTGTATATCAAAAATAGTATAATATTTATAGGGTTATTATAATTATATTATGTATATAAACTTAGAAAAACCTACACACTAGTATTCAGTACCTTTACTAAAATAAATAACAGTTGAATCGTGATATATTCATGAAAAATATATATGTATAATGTATACCTTTATGCCTATACCTATGTATGATTTATAACGTATAGGCAATAATAATACCTATAAATTTTATTTATGATTTCATGGAAAGCTCATCCTTGGCACATTGCATCGTCGGTAAAAGACGCGTATGAAAGTATAATATGAATATTTTAAACGTATACGTATGTGTATTATTAAAATATATTGGTTCAATTCGCATATTTCAGTTTTCTTTTTCAGATAATCCGTACGCCGATTCGCTTTGAAACTGAATAGCTATAGCCAACCTGGGATATGGGCCCGATCGTTCGGTAATTAGCTAAACTGTAGATGGTAGCCATAACATTCACCGTATATAACGCATTAACGTGATTCTGTCTGTATAGAACTTACGATGGGGAAATAATTCAATCTAAGTACATCACTGTCGACGTGATATGGTGCGAGACGTTTATGTCAACTAATCGCACTCGTCAATTCCCATATTACTAACATTTCCGTGTATTGGAATGAAGAGATACAGTGTACGGGCATAGACATGTGTACGTGCTGTTATAATCACTCCTGCGTGTCAGACGGTAGAACGGATCGAGTTATGCCTTGGTAATCCCTACGAGAATCTTACCGATCATTCACGAGCCAGTCAAGGAAGAAGATTGAAGCAGATTGTACAGGATTGAAACGGATTGATTTTATAATTCAGGGATCTGTATATTTCGAAATTTCTAATTCGCCAATTCATTAGAATTCATCTCGGCGGATCGAATCTTAGCGGAACTCCCGTTAGCGAAATAAACATTCTTTCGTTTCGTCTCAATTCGTAATTTGAAATTGAATTCGACCTCTAGGATGAAAAAGACATAAAGCGATCAATTCTCAGAAAATTACCAACTGGCCGAGATTTTAATTATTTTCAATTCTTTTCAGTCTTTTTCCGTCAACTGGTCAAACAGCACAATAGCTAACTCTGATAAAAACCGAACGATGGATGACGGCTGAGGCCGAAGAGCTAGAGCCACTGCAGTTCTCCACTTCTGACACCGCACTGAATCGCTTACCCAGACATAGTGTATTTGTTCCAGACAGTTTATAAATATATGTGGACAGAGCTGCGCGGTTACGCATCAGATATTTCCCATTATATACGAATTATCGCTCTCGACGTGTCCTGAAATTCGGCAGGCTTCATACATCAAGCCTAGTAGAGATAATTTTTGGGCTCTTCAGTCGGCTGGCCACACACACCGTGGTACTTCTTCGTCACCAAGCTCCGGCTGCGGCAGTTTTCGATTTCCAAAAAGCACTCGTTGCTGTACGTCATGTCGTCGGAACCGCATACGGGGTCGTAATAAGGTGGGCAAATCTTCTGGCAGCCACGGAACGTGAATCCTTGAAGGCACCGTTTCATCGGCACAACGTATACGTGCTTTCTGCAGGAGTACATGTATTTTACTATCCATTATAATTACAGTAACATAAATATACATATATAATGTAAAGAAATAATATCAAGCGAATTGACTCACCCGCAGTTGTCTCGTTTCATTTCACACTCGTTCCTGTACAATTTATTGTCCGAACCGCAGACGAATCGACGATCTTCACCGCATACTTGGTTGCACAATGCCGTTGTACGGCAATGCTGAGCAGGAACTGCGACGACGCGTTGCCCGCAAGTTTCTTGTCGTAAATGGCACGGCGATCTGTTAAATTCCAGGCAAAATGTCAGTCAGGCCGCGTTGTTGAACAATGTACGCAGTGAAATGTACGGCACTTAAATTAGTTATGTTTTCACATTCACTCACGTCTCATCAAGTTTCGACGGCTGCTGAGTAAATTTAGGAATAATTGATAATCTGTGTATGTTACCTGTAAACGTTGCCGTCACTTCCGCATACGGGTTCCTCTGCGACCTCGCTACAATCTTCGGGGCAATACTCGGCTTCCCTCAAAGTGGTGCACTCGCCGACGTGAGCAAGCTGGATTCCTTTTCTGAAAACAATCATAGCAGCGATAAGGATGACTGATTTTACTGACTCTTTTGGTTGTGGGCATCGATCAAGAAGATGGTATAGATCTTACAGGCAGATAGCTACGTTGAGACGACACTGATTCGCGTACGTGTTCGCGTCACTTCCGCAAACTGGATCGTCCTCGTCGTTGCACCTCTGTTGTTGTTTCAGACATTTGGTAAGTCGAGGTCGACACTTCTCGAAGTCTACTTTCGTCACCTTTCTCCTTGATTGTCTGCATGACCGAGGCGCAACACACATAATCATGAATTTTCCGGACAGATCGAGATCTTCCACGAGGTAGGTATGTCTACTATAATAGAAAATCTACGAACCCGCAATTGAGCATCTGCATCTCACAATCATTGCGATATATGCCTCCATCGGAGCCGCAGACGAGCTCTTCCGGTTCGCTCTCGCATCCCAAAGGACAAGCCGCGGCTGCTCCTGCACCGGCAGTTCGTTCCCGTGACACGCAGAAGGACATTGGTACCTCGAAGACGTGTTTGCTGCAAGGAATACCATATTTAGCATGGAAGTAGAACCCATGCATGTTGATTTAACTCGATTATTGTTCTAGCGTTGAAGAGGGTACACGCAGTGTTGCAAAAATAACGGAAGACTGTTGTAGATAAGGCGTGTGGGAAAGCAATAAATTTGAAGAAAACATACCCGCAATTTTTCGCACGCATTTTGCATGTGTTCGAGTACAGAATTCCGTCACTTCCGCAGGCTGGTTTCGCGCCTCGCCAGCACGACTCTCTGCAGTGTCTCGTTGTTTGACAGTGTTTCTTGTTCGTCCGTACTACGCCTTGCCTATATTGGAAAAATAAAGGACAAACAGATGGATCTTCAATTCCACGATACATATTTACACGCCTGGGCTGCTCAGAACTTAAATCGTGTTGATAATACGATGAAAAGTTGAAATATGTATTTCACTCGGAAATTGTGTCAACTAACCCGCAAGTAAGTAGTTTCATCTGGCAAGTTGACTTGTAGACGTTTCCATCGCTGCCGCATACGGGCCCGTCGAGTGGGGCCTGTTCGCAAGATACCGGGCAATTTTCCCGATGTGCCGAAATGTTGTTGCACGGTCCCAAGTGAGAGAGTTCAATGCCGATTCTGCATATTTCCACCCTCAACATGCACTTGTTCAGGTAGGTACGTCCGTCCGTTCCGCATACCGCGTCCGAATCACCGGGACAACGGTGCTCGCAATTGCTACTCGAAGATCTCAAGCAAGCTGTTTTGTCCTTGTTAGTCGTCACCCCTAAGCCAAACGGACATGAGTATAATTATCGACAGCAAGGAACTTTGAGATCTTATTTTTCGCCATCAGGATTCCAGCGAAGCCGTGCATGATGTGCAAAATTTAGTCAGATTGAACGAAGTAGAATGCTAGACGGCAAAATTTCGATAAAGGTGCACATGTAGGGCGAATAAATGCAATTCGCCAGAAATAATTTAGAAAATCAAGACTCTCACTCATAGTAGATTTTGGAATTATAGGGCAAAGCCGAGAAAAGCGCACTGGGTTTATTTTGCCTGCAGGGGAATCGAATGCTAACCCTGGTAGGTCAGACTCTTTAAGAGAACGAAGCTGTGAACTAAATAGCCAAACTGGGCAGCGAAGTCTTGAAAAATTTGATACCGCAGCTCCGAACCTTCGGCATTCACTTTGCGTAACGGTAATCTGCAGGATATACTACACGTCGGTATATATACATAACGTATTATATACTTAAACGGTGCATACCCATGTGTGTACGTATATAATTATTGTATAACCGTATGTGGCGCGTTGTTTGACGTAAATATTGGTCAGTGTCCGAGCTTCGTATGCATTTATTCCGTTCACTCGTTCGATTGTTTGAACTTTAAACTATGAACTTCACTTTCAGGGCAGTAAAAGGTATTTCGAGTATGCAGAGAAAAATTAACATTTGTTAGTCTTGTTCGCTTGAACGGAAACTCTTCGTTAGGTTCTTCTCGATATTTCGGGATTGTAGTGATCTACTATCTTCTGCTCGACAAACTGCTTTCTGTGTGACTACTTTTCTCGTCATAAATCAAGTTGATTACGAAAATCAATGAATTCTGTGCCAATAAACGAATTGCTGTCCCGAAAGGGAAGACGACTAACACATATTACAGGTATTTTATGAGTTACCGATATAGTGGGGCATCGTCTCCGTATTTACCGGTGAAACAGAAATATTAGTGTATAGATCACGGTGAATTACCTTTGCCGCACATCTTTTTCCGCATATCGCACTGCGAAGCATAAATAACGTCGTCGCTTCCGCATACCGGTTCTCCGCTCGGCGGACATATTCGGGGACAATTGGTAGCGCCTTCCACGTAATCTGGAAAAAACAAATTGAGGAAATTTGTACATGCATCGAATTATAACGCGGTAAATTTTTGTTTTCAAAAGTTTTTCCTACTAAGTATGTAAAAGAGCGAGTTGAACATATAGCATCTGCGTCCATCAGATGGCCTCGAACTACAGTTAGGTTGCAGTGATTTATGGCGGTTCAAGAAAAAGCTCAATTTTCTGCATTAAATCAAGGCGAAGAATGTCTTCAGCGTTGCGCAGTGATTCTTTGCGTAATTGACAAAAAGAACAAAAAAAAAAAGACAGAAAGGAACAACAACACTTTAATGGCTAATCTAATTAGCAATACTATTACGGAGCCAGGGAGGCGAGCTGGTAATTATAGGTATACGAGACATCTTGCCGCCAACTCGAGTTGATGAATCTCAAGTTATAGATAAATTTTTGCGTCTCGTAATTATCACGTTTACCTCGCGGTCCCAAGTCGTATAGAGCGATTCCGGGATATCATGTCTGCACAGTTTCCGGAAAAATCTGATGATTAATCTATAATAGTGCGTTGTAAAAATGGTGCAAAAGTATAGTGGGGCATCTCTCCCGGATCTACCCTACTTGCATACAGATTAATACGTAGAATAATGTACTTATATCTATATATAGATCGTATATATATATGTATATATAATATCTATATATAGATCGAACCGGTAAACGGCACGGACGAGCGATCGTCCCTGCGCTATAAGCAGTGATAGTTATTCAAAGGATCTGGCAATCTCTCCTAGCTTAATCGTATGTTCCGCTCGAATTACTTGCGAATTGTAACCGCTCGGTTGACCACGATAACAGCCAACTTCAAACTTGTTCTCCTGCATCCTGGGACTTGCGGATCTGCAGGATATCAGAGAGTAGTCCGCCTGGACTGGAATCTCTGGAGATACATAGTGGCGAAAATATGTACCTGCTTCCACAGGTAGAAAAAATGGTGTGCACTACCTTCGGGAGAGTTTGCTACAACTT
The DNA here is from genome assembly GCA_944452935.1 of Rhogogaster chlorosoma. NCBI lineage: Eukaryota > Metazoa > Arthropoda > Insecta > Hymenoptera > Tenthredinidae > Rhogogaster > Rhogogaster chlorosoma. Next base: position 28,777,572 of record OX101799.1, on the reverse strand, counting down.
CGAATGTCACGGAAAACTATCACTGCGTATTACTTTACTTAGCACCTGGTGGTGCAGTAGACGTATCTTTACTGCAGTGTTAGATACAATATATGAATTTTATGATGTTGAACATGTAGTAGCTGTATAATAATGATAACACATATTCCACATGCTGTATGGATGTTCGAAGCCTCAAGCAGTGTACCGCTGTAGCTATAGATGAGTTGATTGACTGTACCAAACTGTAAACCTTCGAGAGAGACTGGGCAATATCATCAGGCTCCGAAATTCTAAGGATACCGTTGTACCATAAAGCTATAATGACTATGTATATATGTCAGATTTCAATGAATCGAGGAACGCGTCAAACAGTACCACCTGAGGTGTATTCTTCTGACACATGCAGCGATCATCAATGCTCAAAGTGGCCATTGTCCCATTCACAGTTTCGGACAGCGGAGAAAGAGCACCGCATGGCTATATCCACGAAAAATGTGTGTGACAATAGAGATGGAATAAGTTTGGTGGCGGAAAAATGAAGAAACGAGCCGATTCAATTGTAGGGCAGAGAGAGGGAAACAGAAAGCCACAATAGGCGTGAGATTCTCTAGTCAGAGCCATCATTATTTCCGGTCCATTATACGCAGACTTCTATATATGCTGCGGCATGCATGTAGAGGAGAGAGATTTACGGAGGCCCCTGCAGCACATGTCACGGTCTGCACGGTCTAGTGATCAACCAGCAGGTCAACAGCATTTGTCGCTTACCTGCAGAGTATAAGGCACCGCCACGTATAGTTGTGTACATATCCGTATGCCTGTACTCGCGATCAATGTATACATACATTGGGTAGAGATACCTTTTTAGAAAACAAATAGAAATTATCGTACATGTAGATACATGTACTACACACGTGAATAAATGCATAAATCTGTAATCTGTTTGAAAAGCCCGTTGTCGAGCTAATTGACAGTATATGGTGTGGTTTGTAGGTATTAGATATAGGGTCATCTAACGGTAGGAACGAATTTGACTAATTAAGTTTATTTGCAGAGTAATTAAGTGCGCTACCGTACGGATCAATGGAGTTGAACATTTTTATTCATCGTCGTAAAAAGTATACGTAAGTATTCCTGTATATGGATAGAAAAATCGAGGCGATTCCACGTATCATTTCGTCTAGTTATTTATTAGCTATGAGCTGATTATTCCTACGAAGTGGGGGACCGCTGATCACCCAACAACAACTCATGGACCCTGTTGCTGCAGTCCAGCACGCATTAGGATTGAGCCATCGGGAGGACGCCTTGCCGCTGCAGGGCATTTCTGAATTCCTCTCGATCTCTCACGCACTCATTTTGTGATAAAAAAAATAAAAAATAAATAAATAAAATCAGGCACCATTTTTTCTAAATTGACCCCGAAACAACTTGTGTAGAAAGTATAATTCGCCTCTGTACATCAAAGTCGGAGTAAATGAGTGTAATCTTTTGTATTGTATTATTATTCGTCGCTCAGTAATCAGGCGGGCAATATATATTCAGCCGCGGAATGCGTGCGAACCTAATTCTGATTTCGGAGTGATGAATTGATAAAGTTATTCAAGGGTCATGTTGAAAAGAAGAATGTAGAACCCCGCACACTTTGGGAGGTCTTGGATGTCGAAGTCGTAGCTGTCAGACTTCAATCTTATGGTAGATGGTACCTATATACGTTTATGTATACCTAGCCACGGTAGGCGGGAGGATTTGTCACGGGCACGTAGGTTCGATTATGAGGAAACCGAAGGAAGGCGCGGAGGTGTCTGCCAGCAAGTCGCACGGCTCTAAATAAATTAATCAATTACCACTGTCTGACCCAACTGATAGGCTAACAATGCCTAACGAATTATGCATGCATTTATTATTGACACGTACAATAGTCCGCGTCGTCTATCTGCACGTATGTGGTCACAATCAAAGAGGAAGCCCATCCAGCAAGCCCGCAGCTATACGGTTCAGCCAATTATTAAGTTACGAACCGGCGGTGCCGGTACACGGAGAGAAAGAGAGAGTCAATTTATGGCAAATGAGATAGATGATTTTCTGATACATAGATTATTACTGCAGTGGTGATTGGTCATTCTGATCACATGTGTAGGTATAGGTAGGTGCTTCTAATTCGTTACGGATAAACCAGCCGCAGCTCGCTTCGAGTGTCTGGATATATTGATCGAAGACCCCCGAGCTATTTTATACAGATAAATAGATAGGTATATAATTACTTTACAGCTACCGTATCGCAGCTATAGGTATATATACAAATTGATCGGTTCATTCCTTCATCACCGTATCTACACTTATATGACGAGCAATGACCGCGGGGCAGAGTTTTCCCAACTCCCATATACATACAGCATGTATGTATATTTATCGAAAAGTTGATGACTTCGATGATCGTTAGTGAGTGGGATTCACTTAGGAATATTTATCTCGCGAGTCGTTCTCGCCACTAGCTCGTAACCGAGGAACGAAAAGTCGGTCGGTATCCTATCTCATTGTCGGGATAGACGGCTAAGAAATTACCTATTGTCCTGTTTAAGCGAAAGAAAGTACGAACCAACGAACGTACAGATACGGGTAGGGGTCCGTGCGATTTCTGCAACGGCACAACGCGCATGGCGAGGCTCGGGCTATCAGAAGTTAGAATCTCGCTTCCTTGTGGCGCATTGTTTTACGGTGATATAAAACTGTTCATACCATACCGAAGACATGCTGAGTCGGCATCTGGGGTGATATACGACTCAGGTGTGGCGTATGGGGCGTACGGACACAACGAGACACAACACCTCGCGGAGCTAACGAGCGTGCATGCCGTTATACCCATAGGTGTGTAGGTGTAGGTGTATCCACTATATGGGATAGGTTATCGCCGCATGTAGCTGCAGAGCTTACAGGGATTATCATCAGCTCACTAATTACAATACTAAAAGTAGAGTGAAAATGGAGAAGAGCAAATGTATGGGAACACGCGGAGCTAAGGAGGCCAAGTTTATACCTATGGATCGAGAGAAGCGGGATCACCGCGCCGCGCCCCTAATCGGAAGATTAATGAGTATTACTAGGCAAGACTTGAGAAACTGGCGTAGAAAGTAATGCAGAGTCGTATAAGTATAGCTATTGCTGATACATACTCTACTGGAACCGTATACATGTATGTCTGTACACCGGCTAGAACAGATATTTGTTGGCACTGGTGCATCAGATCTCGACCGACCGGACCATTATATGGATTTAGAAATAAATACGTATAACGTCGAGTGAAATAACAGGAAATGAATATTTCCTGCTAGAACCGCTCGCGCTAGAAAATTCTCTACAATCTGTAGACTAATTATAGGGATAAGTTGCTCGACCGAGGAGTCGACACTAGCTGGTATTCACTTAATCTACTCGTATAAACTAAGTGACGGTGATTTGGTCTGCGGCGACGTAGTAATTCGAGACTCACGGGGATAGGTAATACCTTCGCGATGCATAAGCCAGTTTAATTAATACGAACGGTCGTTGTCTTAATCTGAATTCCAGAATGAATAGGAAAAATGGCAGCCTGCACTTCTCACAACCAGACGAGTAATCATAAATGCGTAAATAAGGAATTATCTTCTTCTCCGATATATAAATCGTGACAAATCGCCTCTGCCTGCGATACTTTGTCGAACCGTTAGCTTGCCCGTTCTTCGCCGAAAAGCGATATCTGATCGTTTATGGTCTTGATCGGGCATCTGGGTCGGAAGTGATTCTCGTTTCTGAAAAAAGCTCATTGAAATTCTAACCTAATTGCCGTTTTGCGCGAATTCTTTCGATACCGTATGATAGATAATTTATGTTAATCTAAACAACAACCCGGGTGACAAGGATATTACTACGAAATGAGGCCATCTTTGTATCAATTAAATCTTCGCATACGGTGTAGATTATTTTCTGCGATTTGTAGAGGGTCAATTCTGTCAACGTATTTCCGGCTGTTCTAAAAATCGATGACTGTTTTTTGTCGCTTCTCATTTACGGACGATCATGAGTAGAATAGCTGTGGCTTGAGCCAGTGAATCATGAAAGTCGAGAAACTCACCGCGGAACGAGGCATACGGTCTACAAGTAACCTAATTATATAGCTGGACCAAAGTAACAGATACCCTCGATGTCGGCACCCATATATTCAATACATCCACACAATTACCCGGCGTATATTACAGGACCTGTAAGCTAGATCACAATTGCGATGGAGAAATCTGGGACACTGGTGGTAAAATATCCTCCAGAGGTTGAAACGTGAACCCATACCTATATACACAGGTATACCTATGTCAAATTTCGCGTTACTCAATGAATAAAAAAAACCTCATGCAACACCTCTCGCTTACGGGCTCTACCTATATCGTATCGGTTTTATTCCGGGTAGTAAAAACTTGGCTGAACGTCGAAGACCTATACGTACAGGTGAGAAATTGGAGCGCGTCCTTTGTGCAGTGACACGTGCTGGGGGTGTTGACCGGTTTGGCTCGAGGATGCGAGGAGGAGGAAAGAATAATATTACACGGTAAAAAAAAATGTCATCGGATTAATCGGGCAATTCAGAAACGGAGTTACCGGGCGAAAAAGTTCGGACGGATGGAACCCACTGGCCTGACCCGAATATAGAATGACACCGGACCCAATGGGATATCGTTCTGCAAATGCGAGAAAGGCAAGGAATGAATCTTTCGAGGAAAGGCCACCAGTGGGGTGTGTAATCAGGATTTCGCAGTGTATAAGTAGATTGCATGCTGCACCAGCGGTTCTGCAAGTTCTAAGGAGTGCGGTCAGCAGAGATACGTGGTAAAATAAGAAGAAATTTTCGGTGGACATTCTTCGACGGACTCTGTGTGCACCGTAGGAGCTGCACGCTATGAGTTAACTCCCAGACTGAATATATACTGGCGTTTCTTTCTCTCTCTCTCTTTCTCTCTCGTTTCCCTTCTCTCGCCACTCGTTAGATATTTAAAGTAGGACTGGTTAGTTATTCAAAAATTTTTAACGGTCAAGTCCACGAAAGTCATCGTCCGTGGGACAAACCGGCAAACAGGAAGAGCAGCGTGTTGAAAAACAACGTCGGGAGTGTCGAGGTGCGACTAATCGCATCAAGTATCAAGGTTTCAAGGCCAAATGGCGAGGACGGTTTCGCGGATAGTTGGGACTTATTATAGTTATGCGCGAACCCCGGCGTTGCGGATTCTTGGACGCATCAGGTTCACAGGTAATTTCATGGAAAGTCATGGATTTAGTTTAGCGTACAGTTAATCTAATTTACCGAGTAGTGGCATAGAATGATGTTGCTTAGGAGGTACGTGACTCGAGGGACGAGTTTCGCTTGTCCGGATCAGGTGGTATAAAAATTCTGATCGTGCGGGTCACGATCACGTAACTGTTGCCGAATTTGAATCATTTCTGAAATTGAAAAAACGAAGTAAAAGTACAAAACAGGTGGGTAGGTAAACATACGAACTAGATCGCGAAAATAGGATCTGCGTTAATCCGTTGGACGCAGTACGTCGAAAAATAGGAATTTAATTAACTCTGCGATCTCATTATTGCGCATATTAGTCACCTCCGTAGAGTTGATGAAATTTCAATGGCACACCGTTGCGAACGATGAAAAATTATATTTCATCTTCCACTATCATGGTTACGGAAAAATAACAAATCGATATTGCATATAAAGTAATCAGAGCCGAACGAGATAGCCGACGAGGTATAGGGGGATAAAAAGCGTTAAGTAGTGCGTGAAAAAAAAGCGCGAAAAAAGAATGAAAATAAACGAAAACAGTGATGAAAGTAAGAAAGAGAACAATAGGTAAGAGGGAGAAAAAATTAGCTGATACAACCACTTCAGAATGGGAACAACAAGAATGATCAATGGATCATTAGAGTCGATAAATGGGCAATTAAATGGGCTCGATCGTGCGTTGAAATTCACCGAGTTCAACAGACCCCGCGCACCACCCAAGGAGCTGTCAATCTCTTCGTGTACGGATAATGGTTACGTAGGAATGTATGTGTTCGCTTTATTTACGCGATTTAACGATTTTATTAACCGTGTTTCGTAAGTCCAGACACGCGTGACGGTATCAAAGAAATCCGGGTGTAAGTATATCTGCCTTATAGTATAGCTGCAGGTATGTGTGTAGAGGTAAGAATGAGAGACGCGCAAGAATGACGAGGAACCGACAGTCACGTATTGCCAATGATTCTCGTCTCCTGTAATAAGATCCAATGAGTGATAATTAATTCGCAAGCAATTGACCGTTAACTCGTTGACGTGTATGTATCGGCAGAGTTCATCACCACGTGTCATGTCATATGCGAGGTGTAGGATATCTACATATCCGAGTATATCCGACCAAATGTCTAATCGGTGCTATAAATTGTAATTTGTGAAATATGTACGCGTAAGTATACCCATATTGCTAAGCGTGTCTCATTTTTGTAATGATATTCAACTCTTTAGGACCGTTTGGCGAGATCCTCCGTTATATCATACGTAGAAATAAATAAAGAAATAATAAAGCATACGCGTTAGAAAAAAAAACGGAAATGACGTTCTTATTGCCGTGACTCGATAAAATGACTCAGTATATACGGATATGTTGACAAATCTTTGGATTGATTTAATGATTTATTTAATAGGAATTTGCTATAATCAAGAAGATTGAAAAGTAGCTGATTCTCCCCGGTTCCCATGGGCTAGTCGACATCCGCCGTTGTATACCTAATATTTTTGCAAAAGTTGCCGGTATGATTGACGAGCTTCGCTAAGCTTCTGAGTTAGTTTAAGCTGGGTTAGGACAGGATATGATAGGGTATTAGGCACACGACACGAATTGATATCTGCGTGCAAGTTTCTCTTCGATGCATTCGCAACTCGCAGCTTTCTACCTGCGTCCACTATACCTAATGTAATACTAATGCAATTCTAACGAGCTAATTGAACCCTCGTAGATAGGTATATATCTCTATGTCATCTTAGGCTAGTATACGGTGAAAAATTTTTGCTTTACTTGATTAGAGAAATCTTGGCAATGCAGGCGAAGGCGCCTCAGACGCGACATGCAGACGGCCTCGTAATACGTGCACGCTTTCCCCCTTTCTATAGGTACCCATATATCCCCCACGTTGAACATGTTTCTCTTTCCCCTTCGCCTCGACTCCTTCATTTTCCGCATTCTTTATTTTTCTCTTCATCTCATTTATCGCTCGATCGACATTCCGCTTGATCCGACATGCAACAGGTTCTACGTAGACACGCGCCAAGAATCGAACTAGTGAGAAGTGGCTCTTCCGTTCTTCAGGTATTAGTCGATTACTGAAACGTCTCATTATTATCTACTGATTGTGAGTAAAATAACCGTTAATCGTCTCGGTCTCACACTACGTCCATAACGCAGTTTGAAACTGAAAAAGGATTACCAATACCTAATATATATATATATCGTCTCGGTATATATATATAGGCAATTTCTCTGCCGATTTTGATTGATTTCAATAAGCTTCCTGTAGTCTCGCGCGTTTCGTTGTTCCACCAGCTTTGAGAAGATGTGGAGCGTGAGACTCAGTCGCGAGATCAAAGGAAGGGGAGTGAGAGGGGGAGGGAGAGACAGAGAGAAAGAAAGAGATGGATGGTTAGAAAAATAGACAAATAGAAATGTTGAGAGAGCAAGAAAGAAAGAGAGGAGAGGAGAGGGAGAAGGCGTCGAGGTGATTTAAATTCAGCGTGGAACGCTTGCCAGTGGGTCTCCGGGTCAGCAAAGTAACCCAAGCCACATTGTCCGCGCAGACGCTGCTCGTCTCATCGAGGCAAGTCCTGGTCCTGGGTCCTGCACCGTGGCCGTCGAGGTCGTTGGAAGGGTGCCCCGAATCAGTTCTGCACTAGCTTGCTTTCCTTCACTTACAATAGCTACCTCTGGTGAATGCGCGTGCATCGGACTGTGTCGGAAATTATGCGCCGCAGAGCTCGGCGATCATTGTATCTTTTTGTAACCGAATGCTGGCTGTAGATTGAAGGCACAGAAATGCTTCACCAGCTTCCGGCATTAACGGGAGAATTAGATTTTCATATGATTCTTTTAAAACTCAATGGTCAAACGGAGCGATTATGTGTATAAGAATTAGGACCCAGGTTTTCTCGGTTACATTTTAAGTTGTTTGACTCAAGCTTGCGTCTCGTCGTTGCAGGCTCAAAGTTTGCCATTGTGCTTAGCAGTTAATTTCGAGTTCGGCTTATATTTCCAAGGGGAGAAGCGACACAACCGGTTCTCAGGAAGGTCCGAACGAACATAATTTTCGAGCACACCATGTCGAAATTTAAAACGAGCTACATATGGAATGAAATATACACTGTAGTTGAGCTCTTGATCATTGGCGAATTTTGGGAAAATTTTATCCAATTCACCGATAATCAATCGGACCATATGTAATCTCTCAAAAAATTGAAATATTCGTTGTTTTTCAATATTACCAATTCAATATTCCACAATCAGATTTTCCAATGCAAAAATTTTACTTAGCGACATCACGAAGTAATTGGTGAAGCTGTCTTGAGGAAAATTGAATTATTGTCAAATTTTGTAACGCATGATTCTTCTTTTTTCGCAATATAACTGAAGTATCAACGCGATTTGCGTTTTGCGAATAGAAGCATCTGTGCGGATAGGCTGATATGGACAGTCCGACGAAGCGGAGTTTTCGATGCATACCAACGGTGCAACAAGGAAGAGATACCATGGTTCAATTGGATGAAGAATCCTCGGCAAAGAGATGCAGATATCACCTGAATCTAGTTTTACATACAACGTCACAACGATCTGATGGCACTAACGTATAACGTACAGTACTCAGTGAGTAGGAATAACACGGACGAGCGCGCGCGTGCGTCGAGAGATGCTATCAAAATAGTTCTCATGCACTCGGCATATGTATAACATGTAGGTAGGTATAATATATGAATATACATCATATGCGCATGTACGTAGGTATGTGTATGTATAAATAAAAGCCAACCGGACTAAATTCATTATTCATCTCTTACATACCCCGATTCCCTCTTTGATCTTGTACGTAGTACATACATACATACCTATATTGTGCCTATGTCGGCATAGAGCTACGTATGTACAATGTATACCTACAGGGTGTTCGGTAGGAATCAGTATTCTTGAATGTCTAATAGTAAGCTCAAGGCGTGCAGGATGACACAGCCAAATTCTAGCTTGATGTAAAAATTCTATTACATCGGTAACGAAACCTTTTTTTTTCGTCAAATCATTACAACTCCAAAGACCATTGGTACTTTGTCGATGTGGGGAATGAATTCCAAGAAAAATGTCCCCGAATTTACAACACCAAGTGGATCGTTGAGGAAGAAGAAATATCTGACGGGGCACCCTCTATACAGGTAAAAGCCTTGTATGCATACATACATAGGTTGTACACGTTTGAACGTTCGTACTACGTGTGTAGCTCCTGCAATCCGGCTGCGGGAACGCATAACCATTTCTTATGAAGAGGTTTTTAGCCAGGGGGTTCCGCATCGGTTAGAGGGATGAAAGAGGCTACCGTATAGTAGTCACCCGTGCGCTGCAGTACAAAGTCCCAAGAATTTAACGTTTCAACTTCAACGTGCCTGCACCCTGCCTTTCGCGCGTTCACACCTCCGGGGAACCCCCGGACTCCCCTCGAACTTTTCAGCTTTTTGTTTAGAGAGTTTGGCGCTTGCTGCAGCTGCTTAAAAGTTCTTGTTTTCTTCTTCGTTTATGTTTTTACATACAATCATCGGCATTGCCAGTTTCGTCGGATTCATCAGACCCAAAAATTCGCATCGCGGGAATGAATAGATAATTATGATCCTCCTCATCAACTTGACTTTGTCCTTGGTAACGAGTCTCGGAAGAAAAAAGGGACCGCGGATGAAAGAAGAGACAATAACCGGATGTAAGATTTTCACAATATTAAAGTAACATTAGAACCGTCGAAAAAAGATTGAAAAGTGAATACAACGACTACTGAACGTGTATATAGGTACCGTCCATCATTTTGTGGTAAATGAGTTACGAAAGTTAGAAAAGACCTTGGTAGCCTCAAGTTTAATTATATCTATCTGCCCATTTCGTTAAGGTAAGTATCCATCGTTTCTATGTCGTTAACGTATTTTGACTCCAGGATGTATGTATACAAATATATGGGGATATAATATGTATTAATGTATGATATATCTATATATACGAACCATGCAGGCAGCAGATGATGAGCACGAATGCCCCGGTGAGATACTGGAACCTCATGACGTTCGATGAGCGATTGTTCGTCGCGTCTGCCCCAATTGAGGTGAAATGAGGAAAATAATAAAATAAAATAAAAATAAATGAAAAAACCAACAGTACACTTGGAACTTCGCGGGAGCCTGATCAAAGCGTGTGTGCTAGACAGGGACACTGCGAGGTGGAGAGGCAGACAGAGAGAGAGGAAGAAAGAGGCAAACAGAGAGAGATTGATGCCCTCTTCGACCTCTGTTGTGTATCGAGGTCCGCGAGCGACTGAAGGAAACAGCTCGACCGTCCTGACGTCTATACCTTGCCCAACCCTACCCCTACTCGATCTCCCTCTCTATTTCTCCCTCGTTCGCTCTCTGTCTCTCGATCTCCACCGTCATCCGTGGCGTAAATCTTCCCGGCTCCCGTTGCCCATTGCCATTACCATTGCCATGTTCATGTTCATGTCCATGTCCATATCCATGTCCATACGCGTATACCTATAGGTACGCGATATGCTCTTCCTCCCTTCCCTGTCGAGATACTCGCGGCTCGCTTCTACTTTGCTCCAACTTAACTGTCAGATTACCCGTCATCATACCCATCATCCAGTGAACCACGTCCAACAACTCGCGGGTAAATTCCCTCGCGCGAATAGTGCTGCGCCCGCTCTTTCTGGGCCATTGCAACCATTGCAGCCGGCTTTAACCAGCCATTGCCGGTATTGGAAATTGTTCCCCTACGATGCCTGTCCGATCCGACATTGTGCTAAATATTCAATTAGAGGTAGTAGGTACACTTCTTTAGAAGGGTCAAGCCGATTGTAAATATAAGCGTTACTTCAGTGCCTGAATCTATGCGGGTTCAATTATAGGACATTTTAGCTTCATATGTGTCAGGCTTTACAAATAATATACCTACACACAACCAAATTAAACTCACGAAGAACTCATCAGACTTTTTCGATAGAATTGCAGAGACCCCGGTACACGCCATCATCTCAACATTGAGAGGAGACGACTATTTTCATTTTTATCTCGATCGATAGGCCGTGGTTAATTCACCGCGTATTTTCTACTTCATTTTTGCATAAGTATGCTACAGTTGGTTTGCTCCTATGATATGAAAATTATTGACGGTCAAGATCGTTGCAGTACCTAAATGCATTACGGTTGTTCTTAAGGTATAAGGGATCTTTGAGAACTTTTAGGATATGTTCTGGTGCTTGTTAAAGTAATCCGTGCAAAGGAGCCGACAGTTTTTTTATTCAATCGTCACGCTGATTCAAATTCCAGTACTGCATCAATTTCATGTACGGTGCAAAAAGCGCTTTGAGCAGCGACGGTGCAGAGTTCCACGTATTTCTCACCAAAGTGGTCAATTGACAAACTCTGGCTCTCAAAATTTCTGAGGATGGAGGAGAATTCCAAGTAATTGTAAGGAAGGTATACGAATCGTTCTTTGAACTAGCAATCTACAGGCAAGATCTGATTGTCTGCAGGCACGGTGGTGGGCATTGCCCTCTCCATCGAGTACGAAACTATGGAACGGACAAGACTGGGAACTGGAGACGAGCAGAAAGTAAAATAGAAAGAGGAAACGATAAGGATCTTTCCTTGATGGACTGACACGGACAATAATCCAGCTGTGGCCGCGGCCGCAGCGACGCGACAAACTTCTCACTCCCGTGAGAGAACCTAATGTTACATCTTGCAATAGCGTTAGTAGGTAAACTGAGCCGAGGATATGTCAGCATTGTCGTTATATCCTCGTATTAGTGATTTGGAACATCGTATTATCTGACATCTCGGGGTGTCCTGTACACGTTACAGACTACACGATCGTTGTAAAAGTATATACTGCACGCATAAGATATCCACATTATTACATGTATATATGCGACGGAGGGGAAGATTTATGAGCGTGGCCTTTGACCGGTCCGGTGCATGAGTACACCTGTGCGCTGTACACGGTGCGTTGTACCTTTGTAACGACATATACGCCCGCCGTTAGCTAGTTTCTTCTACCGGCAGGTATATGGGTCGAGAGAGTTCTCGCTGACCCTTTTCACGGACTCGAAGGATACTAAGCAGCTGAGATGACAATGTCACCGTTGTTGCATCTAGGATCATCTAATCCTGACGGAAGAAAGAAGACTCGCGCAAGCAAACTAACAATTAGCGAACAGCAAATTATGACTATCGTCGTCTTCTTGTACGGAAAGTGTGTTCTATAATTACAATCATGATTCATAAAAATGCATGTACTATCCATATGCGAGGCCCCTCTACATTTTGCGAACAGTAGGTATAGCAAGTGGCCCTGGTCGATCATTCTGCGTTTCGAACACGTGCATACAAGGAGAAGAAAGAGGTGAATGAGACCGCGAAAATGCTACTCTGGCCTCAGGCCCGGAAATGACCGATCCAGAAGAAGATTTGGAGGTTTCGAGGCTTCAATTACAATCGTAAACAAAATTCTGCTGCCGCCGCCGCGACGAGACGTCTTGTCTGTCTGGCTGCCTCCGATGCGAGCATATGCATATAGGTATGTGTGTTCTGTGTGTACGTACACATTACCGTGCACGAATATACGAGGCTGGATGCAGCACCTTATCAGAAGTGGAACGAAGCAACGAGGCGACGAGTGAAAAGGACGGCTACCCACTGTGGGCTGGATCTCTGCTATGAAAAGGGTTATTACCCGCGGGCCCCGATCAGCCGCGCTTTCTCGCCTCTCGGCTGACCGAAGATTTGCGCGCAACTGGTCATCCGTGTGAGATATATACATTGTATGTAGTGCACACATGTATACCTACGCCCACACGTATGGGATCGCGTTCAATTCTTGCCACGATGTATCGGGAATCATGATTCATGATACTTAACATATACATATATACTTATACAATATATGTACGTTTCTTATATACGACTGCACCAGGTAAGTCGGTGCAACACTGCCGGGCGTTAACCTACTTGTACGTTGACCGGGAAACTTTGCTCGGTCAATTCTGCTAGCTTCGACTTGATCACTCTGGTAGCCCTGTAGGTCTCTATCACAGATTGCAATTGCAAGATTCGTCTCGTTGATTGGCGAAGGGATATTTGTCAATAAATTGCGGGTTTGTATACTGTAGAGAAGTCTAGCCGAAACTGTAAGCATATTGGGAAGAGAGATGTATGCTCGTTTTTGAACAGGGTGCAACGACCTTTTCTGATCTCCACCTTGTCAACCCTTTTAGGTCGTTCCGACTTATGACATTGCGGCCGGACAAACCATGCGTAACGTATAAGTATGAGCGTATCGTACCCACCGTTGTTGTTGCGTGCAGCCTGATACACGGGTCCTCTATGTACTTTAGTATAATATAGCGGTGTTGTTTCGCTCGCTTCATGAAGTCGTTGTTGAGACTCGCTGGAGCGTTTCGATCTTCAAACTTTTTAACTTGCGGAAGCTATCTCTGACAATAGTAACAAGCAGCAATGCATAATGATTGCTAAACAAGAGGCATGATTCGGAAACATCTTCGCCTATGCATGATCCGTCAACTCACCAATACTGCACTCCATTAGATCGAAACACCTGGATCTTCGTTCTAAATTCGATACAGTCTCACATATGATATTGGGGGGAGGGACTGTACTGGCATTTCACATGGTTCGATAGTTTTTTGGGACAGGCATGAAACAGTATAATACATTCTTTCCCTGAATCGAAACAGCATCCAGTACAGTTAGGTATGTTTTATATGGCTTAATGTCTAATTGCATGGTGCTGTATCTAAGCGTTCATATACGTATAGCCATGTATAATTCATTTATACATACGCAAGTACACAGACATGATAGAGATGGATAAGCAAAGGTATTATATCTATACGAACTTGGGGTTTTTAATTCTGTCTTCTCTTCTTAGATTTTATATACAGCATGCTCAAGGCCAGTGTGACAATGAGATAGTAATTTCGCGTATGAATGACAGCATTCGTAATTCGAGCAACTTCACTCAACTCTATAGACCGAGCTTCGTGGTATAATAAAAATAAGAGGGCATGGGTGATTGTTTTCTTAAAGAGCGAGGCGTGTTATAGCTACTGGTATCTACCGAGTAGAAGGATCATCAATTCGTCTCGTTTAATTGGATTTCAAATAAACGGTACAAAGACAGAAGTCTCGTCTAGCGAACTGGTTTTTATCCCGTCCCAAGTCGGAGCTACAATCGCCAATCGGCTCTGGAGATACTAATTAGAAGTAAACAATACTTGGGACAGAAATTAGGCTGACATCCGTGGTCATCGGTGACATGCCAACGGGTGTAATCATCCCACCAGAGCACCGTGCACCTCCCTGCGGCGCCAAGGCTATTACGTACAGCCCACGGACTGCCAAGAAGAAAATATGTTTATACTCGTCACATTCACCAGGGGGGTTTAATTGCCACTCATTTGACTTCAGTCCCGAGTACAGAGTGTCTTGAATACAGAATAGAGAGTGAACGAGACTCAGACGGTTTGATAGGCTTAAGGAGAATCATAGATGTAGATAGGGATTCTGTAATTTGTCGTCTGTTGTAATCGCAGTTTTTTCATCAGACTACTAGTGCAAAGTCGATCGGCAAGGAACTTCGCGTTCCGATATCATTGATGGTGGGCTGGATGCGGACGGATCCGCGCTTATACCGGCGATGCAAGGAGCGTTCCGACCTCGGCACAGATAGTTTCATTAGTGTGTCAACCACGTGCGGCAAAAAGTAGAAGAGTTAAGATAGAAGGAATTTCCGCGCCTGTAAGTGATCCGCGGCCACCGTGCAGTCTCCGAGTAGAGGAGTTATAGAACTCGATAGTTTAGGTCCTGGGAAAGTAGTTTGTATAATTACTGTGCCGTTCTAGCATTCCCAGTAGTTTCATGTCTATATTATTATTTTCAATATCAAATTCTGAAACTAATCGCGGATAAATTATCCACCAGATATTGTGTGACGCATATTGTGTGTGTCTTTCAGGATGTCTCTAATTCAACTTCGTTATTAAACGCTTACAAAAAGTCCTCTCGGTTGAGGATTCAATGATTGGCGCGCTGTAAATGCTGTCGCATAACGTTCAAGTGCATCCGCATGTATTAGCAATATACATGATACTATTGGCAATCATTAGCAATCGGTCCCGCTTATTCTAATTCCTCAGAAAAAAAATTTCATTGAAATCAATTGAGTCCTAAGAATTTCAGGCTATTGTGTAATGGGAACACTCTAGAGCTGGTCATACCAGTCGATTATAATAGCGTCAATTTCAAATTTCATCACATTTGATCGGTCCCAAGTGCTCTCACCGCAGCTCGGAGTGTAGCCTGCACCGTTAATCGATGCGTTCGAGTGCGTGTCGTGGCCCGCGGACCCACTTTAAGTCTCGAGCCTTGTTGCTGCGTCGGCCTTATATTGGAAAATCATGTAATGGGACGATCGTTCGGTCATGCGGTCGTGGGTCGATCGTTCAACGCGCAAGTCCTCGTTATCCGTAAGTACACGCGGAGAGGTAAGGGTAAGGGACGTGACAGGACGGGGCTAGACCCCGGGACCGTGTCGGGACCACACGCAGGACCATAACTCGAAACTCTTGAACCGTGCGACCATGAACAATAATGGTAATCGGATGACTCAGCAGCGCGACCTACCACTTCCGAGTGGTAAATGGTAATCGGCTATCGGTAATCGGGCAAAGGAAAGGCCCGAGTCTCGCGAACATGTCAACCGTACCTGTATAGCTGCAGTTGCTACCGCAGTTTGCCGCCCTTTTCATATACAGCGGAGCTACGGGATCGCTTTCAATTATACATTTGTAGATTAGAAGTTTTGTCACTTCAGCGACTACTCCAATTGTAGTTCGAATACACAGATATGTTGATTTCCGACTTTGGATGACCTTGATGAGATTTGCGTCCTTGATGGAATACCAACGTCTTCGCCTTGCCGATGCCTGTGGTGAAGGACTAATGTGACTGTCAAAGTGTCATAACTGACCTTTTCCCCCAAGCCTGAGTAAATCAAGGTTTTAGGGCAGAAGACTTTGCGAAATTTTTCTCCTCAAGCCTCATCCTCATTCTGGGTCATCCTCTTTTGTTCCAGAAGGTTTCCAGACAAGGATCGACCGCCAGAACCTTGCGAGCAATGTGTCAATTTTTCACGAGTGGGTTTTCTCATCCGGAACACTGAGAGCAGAGAGCGCCACGTTACTGCTTCATGTTGCCGTTGATCATGGATTCCACTGGTGCGAGAGAGAGGATAAAAAAATGAGACGGTTATATTCCTCTTTCTCTTACACTCACGGCGGTCTGCTTTTCGGGATCAACGGTACTAGCGTCCTCTGCTTTATTCCAGCCGAAGCTTTTAGGTAGGAAACCCCAATATCAACATCACCGGCCACGACGGTTCTCAACTCGGCTGCAAAATTCCTGGACGAGATACAATGGTTTTGATAATTGCCCTAATGCTGTTTCCATTTCGACTTTATGCATAAGATCTGATGTTAATTTGATTATTGACTCTGACTTTATGTAACGAAATAATGGGAGGTTCTAAATATATAAGTATACCGTATACATGCACGTGGCAATTGTGATCAGAACATTAATCCGTCACCCTATATATTTGGCTACGTTCATAACGGCCGGAGCGAAACTCGTTTACTCGTACAGCATACATTGGGAACTTATTGGGAACAATAACAAAATTGTTCAAAGTATCATCAGATTTGGAATAAAAAATTTCCCGCATCGCCGACAGTAGTAATTGTACAATTTCATCGTGGTGCTATCAGCCACGTGTAAGCTGCAGCTGAAGAAACTCCCAGAGAATATGGGGAATTTGCAGTGAATTGTACATATTCAGTCTGTTTAATAGCTTACAGAATGAATATCGTATAAGTAAAAAGGTATGGTGAGTGTAAATACGGTTTCTTCTCAGATATTCCATTTGTCACTAATCATATATATAGCTGGCAATCAACTTCAAAAATATGAACACGATCAGTGTTTTTTAAGTGTTGAATTACATAGCGATTATAAAAGTATGCCTCGTACCAGTGTCCACCATATAACATCATACTGTGTAAAACATATTATCTATTACGATGAATCAGATGTTTTTGAATTGTTAGGCAATTAATTGATACTTTTGTTCCAGTAAATTGAGGCAATAATGATCTACTATACTGGTTCTTGAAGTAGCGTTGGTATATAGATAGTTGTCACTGGCTGCAAATGATGGTTATTGACGTAACGAATCTTGATGAAGAATTTGATGAAATATTCGAAAGAAGTCATGTAGCAGTGTTACCTTTGCCAACTAGCTATATGTTTCTGTCACAGTATACCTACAAGTATCTGATATACAAAAAACATTTTTTCTAGAAACCAGAAGGCCTGTGTACAACTCTCTTTTAATGACTGTCTAAGCAGTCAAGTTGCCTGGACAGCGATACAGATGCAGGAAGAAAATATTCTCAGTCTTGAAGATTCTCCCTCCAACGTGGACTGTGAAAACTGGATTCTAGAATAATGGTAAGCTCAGTAAACAGATAGAACAGAAGTCCGAAGAGGTGTGAGTAGAATGTATTTTTTTCATCTTCTAAAAATCCTTTGCATTCTGATATAAAATATTCTCGACACCCTGTACGGCTGTGTTCGATTCGGAGCGGCGATGGTGTCGCCATCTGGCTCTGTATTACCGACCATGTAGAAACAGGTAACAAAATATCATGGCTGCAAGCTGCAGCTTACACTTGAGCTTTATATCAATACATTGATAAAGAACTTGATTACCTCTAGCAAGAGATGAAAAGCAACGAAGAGAGGCATCATGTGGTAAGAATCAAACCATAACCAGAGATATAAACAATTTCTGGTATGTTACCCGCTACCTGGCATGAAACAAATTGACAGTTCTCATAGGAGAGAAGTAAATTACAGCGAGGTGCATCGCTATAGTTTGTGGGCAAATTGTTCAGGTCATCAATGATGCCATATCGATATCTTACTGTGCCACACTGTAGTTACTGAAAACATTGTTTGGTATATTCGCATTCGAGTTTTTATAATTCCGGAACTTCATTTATGATTAGTTTTTACATGCCATAATATTCTACACCGTTAAATGGGCCATTAACAATGCACCAACACGAGATTTATGTGATTCACAAAATAAGATAGACTATAATTTTTTTTTCCAAATTATATATTGCACTTGAACGACAGTATATCTTCTGTTTAAAGTTTGAATCTATGGAGCATTGGTGTAAACTTTTTTTATTTACTGATCTTTTTATTTACTGTTATGTAATCTTAGTTTATTGAAGGTGATATTAGCTTTTTTTCATCACATTGCAATTCAGTATTAGCTAATTTACTTATCCCATTGAACATAGGATGATGATAAGCCGGTGAGCAGTACCAAGAGTATGTTTATCACTTCGCCAAAACTCAGGAAGAATAAGAGGCTTGAACAAAGATGGGGCCAGAAGTATTATACAACTGTTAAAGAGGCTGTATTCATGGTGCGGGAGACAACCTACACTCCTGCGGAGCCGCCGTTGTCGATACGTGAAGAGGCTGATGATTGCCAAGCCTTATATGTCTGTCAACAGTGTAGAGATTGGTGAGTGAATGTCAGTCAGGGATAAAGGTATTCTTAAGAATGACAGTACACCGTGTGCTATCATCTCAGGGATAACAAAGGCAAATACTATTGTGGCTTGATGCGTAAATAAGTGCAAGAAGATCCTTCTTCTCAAATTAAGAATGTTGGTTTATGAGGCCAGTAGATGATATTGCCGACAGAATATAAATGCTACAACTTTCTCTTCCAGTTTTCACCTCCTGAGCAGTCTTGAAGCTCACAATTCAAGGCGGAGTTGGATCCTGGGCTATTGGTGCTATAACTGCTTTTTCGTTGATTGTTCCCATACCCAGAAGGGTCAGCCACCGTGTTTTGATTGCCAGGCAATAAATCGAGAACGGACAACGTTTCTGAGAGCGAAAGGCTTGAGAAAAGGGAGGAAAATGGGTTGTATAAAAATTTTCTACAACCAATGCCAGTTCTTTTCACATTTGAGAGGACATGACACAACTGTCGTTGACATGGGGGACATTATGTTGATGCCAATGCCAACAGATGTGGACAGAGAACGGTACGCTGAACTGGAACAGCTCTGTGAAACTATTATGGAACGCATGTTTCTGACACGTACTCATATTATGGATTGGTTGAGGTTGCAGCAACTCGATAACAAGTGGTCGCGATTGTTGCAGTCAAGTTCCGAAAATATTGCTGATTCATTACCTAAAATCCTCAAGGCTACCAGGGGAAATCGTCGCGGCAGAAATTCAGTTAAACTTCCCATTAAACCGCAGAAAACAGCTGCTACTGGTCCAGCATCACCTGGTTCTTCTTCTTCTGTTACATGCCCTACAAGTTCCGACACTACCTCATCTATTTCAGAAACAATTGAATCCGTTGTTGCTCAATCAACCTGCGACGAACCGACTGAAGGCAAGATCCCTGAAATGCCACCCCTATCATTGATCACTTATATCAATCCATTAGAGCCGATAGAAGATGATGACAATCCTTGTACCACTGCTGATATTGCATTCGTTGATTGTGGACCAGCTGCTAAAACGTATCCACCGGAGCTGGCTATTGTATTACCAGCAAAGGACAAACCTAAGATGATTCAAAACGGAAGTAAGAGCTTCAACAGCGTTGTGAAAGCGGATTCACGTCCGTTGTTGAGGGTCTCTAGAGCCCCAATATTACTGAAAAAGCGTCCAGTTGATCAGCATGTTCATACGACACCATCCAGCACTGCTTCCCCGACGAGTCCTTGTTTGTTCGAGCCAAAGATTTCAGTTAAAAAATTCGCTATTGAACGATTGAGACCTTCCCCGGTTGTTTCCCATATGAAAAATCATTCAAATGCAAATCTTCAAAGATCCCAGACACAGTCATTGAGAAAATTGGCACCCGCGCCAAAGTCTAGGGTGACTGCTCCTAAAACATCGATACCATCGGTCATGGAGATCTCCAGAGCAATCGAAAGCTCTAAGAAAGCTGTGGGTCAAACTTCCCTGACATCGTTGGGATCGAAGATACTAACTGTTCACAGCCAAAAGAATACTGACCTCTCGAAAATCATTAGTCAGTTACCTCCCGAAGTAATAAATGGTAAAAAAATAGTTTTCATTGGTCAAGATGCTGAACGATTCACTATCCTGCCTAAAACTGATACAACCATTTCCAATTTGAACATGATCAAAATACAATCTGATACTGAAAAAGGAAAGGCCATCCAAACCCTTCCAACGAAAATAGCGCCAATGCCAATGCCAAATATTGGTTCGGAGACGTCAAAGAAGAAACCTTTAATGGATAAAATCAGACCCAAAATCCAGCAAGTATATCTCGATGGTAAAGTTATTTACCAGAATGGGAAGAAATTTATCATTCGTCAGGCATGCAAACCCATTCCAGAATCAACTGTCTGTACCAATCTTAGTAACTTGAAGTTACAAACGATTCCCAAGCGTGTTAGCCTTTCCTCGTTTTTATCAAACTCAAAGCTTCCCGTAACTTCGTGTATGCCGCTAGCAGCTAAGCCTATTGACGTAGGGGCGAATAAAGTCGCATTTCCTTTGACTCTATCTCCTGCTACTTCTTCATCTCCTTCTCCGTCCTCATCTCGTTCCCCGTCGTTGTCTGCTTCAAAGTCCACATCTGAACATCCAACTGGTTTAAAATCCAATGTGCAGATAAAACAGAATGGCAAGGATTTGGAAAATGTGGAGAAATCAGACTCTCCAAATTGTACCGCATCACAGTCTAATCCACCAATAGCCACTGATGTCCCCGCTTTTGATACAGTAGAGTATTTTTCAATTGAAACTCATGCAAATGGAAAATCATATTTCCATGTTTTAAAAAGAAAAGTGCTAAGTCTTGTGCAAACTGCTATAAAGTACAGGAAAGAAATGTTACAAAACCTATGTTGTGTTGGTGCAGGGAGAATTAAACAGTACATCGACCATCTAATGGACGTAAATGCAGAATATTCCAAAATGCTTGATGTGGGTGATAACCCGAGATGTTCAGAAAATTTGAAGACCATCAAGGAGTTGGAGGAGTTGTTGGAAGAAAAAACTAGATGCTCGGACCAAGATGAGGATACCGATCAGGAATTTAGCGTTGAAGATATCAATGAAATATTGTTGAGCTTACAAGAAACAAGAGAGTCGCCTTCTATATGCCCTACCTGCAACAGATCCACTCTGGAATTTTCTAAAGGATCAGCCAAAAGCCCTGGCTGCCGCAGCTGTAACAGTTACGTATGTCACGTATGCAATGTATTCCAAGGAAACATGTCTCGCTTCAGAGCTCACTTGAATTACCACGCAAAAAAGGAACCGTTCACTTGTCCAGAGTGTTTCAAAAAGTTCACTACGTTTCATAAACTACAACACCACACATGGACAACTTGTTTTCATTCTCTGTCGAGAAGATGGTTCGCGTGCAGGGTATGCAACGTTGAGGGGTTTCTCAATATGGAATCTATAACCAAACACTTTATCATTGCACATAGTGATTTGAAAGTTGCTTGTCCCGAGTGCAAGCAGCTCTTGGAATCACGAGGCGATTTGAAACAACATCAGAAAGACTATCATCCTGAGGTAACCGACTCAATGAAACCGGTCACTTTCATAGTCTGTGACATCGACAACTGCGTTGTTCGTCTCGAAGACTACAGATCGCACATGGATCATCACACGGCAGTGAAGATGGTGTTCTATTACAAATGTTCATTCTGCTCTCTCCTTATTGAAGCGATGAAACAAGGCAGGGAGCAGATGAAATCCCATTTGTACAACAAGCATCAAGACAAATTGTCCGGAATAGTCAGCTTTGTAAAAGTGCCCCCGGACTGGCTCGATAAATCGCTTGTATCTGACGATCAGTCTCAGCCTGATCAAAGTCCGGATATATTCGATATTTCTACGTCTAATTTATGCTCAGACAAAAACGATCGAGGTAAAGAAGTCATAGAATCTGAGCAAGGTTCTGAACTCTCAGAGTCTGTGCAGAAAAATTCAAAACAAATGATCTTGGACAGCATTGCTTGTGATACTTCCAACCTCCTTGACGCAACATTAACTGAACAAAAGTTGACAGACAGAGTGGAGTGTAGCATGTTGTCTCCAACTTTAAACCGTACAGAATCACCTGACTCAACGGATCCGGGATCTGTTTCGCTGGAAATCACGACTACTGTTCAGAAGGCTGCTATCAGTAATCATGTGATAACTGAATACAGTTCATCACCGAAAATATTTGATGTCCGGTCGGTTACTCCCGATTCTTACGCAGAGCTTGGCGGAGCGCCAAAGGAGCCAATCGATACGCTTCAATCCTTTTCTGGTATATCCGTGGAGGAAGATTCGGAACGTCCTGTTGCAGTGAAAATATTGGAAAAGCCTGACCAGTTAGTAGTTTCTGAAGGTGGAACTAAAGACTCCCTTCATAGAAAAATGGGAGAACAATTGCTACCTATGAAGTTGCCTTCGGTGATAGTCATCAATCAAGCCGAGGGAAGCGTGAATGTGACAGAAATGTTCACAACTTCAAATACGCTGGTTGAAGTGTCAGATCTGACAGAATCTGACGATAAATTAAGGACAGAAATGACACATGAAAAGAGCGACTTACCACAGATAAAAGAACCAGGTCTGCCTGTGATTGAGACTGTTCGTACACTTGCACATTCAGCCAAACCGGAAGCACGCCAAAAAGTGATAATTAGAACTACTACTATGACAAAATTGGCAGAGTCAGTCCAATTATGGCCCAAACAGTCTTTGGATGGTGAAAAACAAACATTACCTATGTCTGTCCTGAAATCGAAAAGTAGCAATATTCAGGAAATAGAAACTGATGACAAACTAAACAATCATGTGTCTGATTCACATGCTAAGGCTGCTAAGTTATCACAGATTAACACAGACACTTCAGGCCATTGTGAAGAAGGTACAAAGGATTCGACGGTTACCGAAGTTCCAAAACCACCACCTTTGTCAAGAATCCCACAACATCTGCTGGAGGTATCACGAGTAAATGATGAAGTTGGGGAGGAAGAACCTCTGGAGTCTAACGTAATTACACCAAGGTCACTGACAAAATCGAGGCAACGACGAAAACGACCTTGGCGGATAGCTCTAAATGCTTCGATTTCTACTTCGGAGGTGATAAATTATCGTTGTCACTTGTGTGGTGATCTTATAAACACGTCGTGGTCAGTACTTCGGGATCACTTCAACTCCAGGCACTTCCAGGATTATAAATTATCGGTAGTCACACCTAGGCTTCTACGAATGTCTAGCGATTTCATCGCCGAAGGTTACAGGGAGGTTCTTGGAACTAGAAAACGGAAGTCAGATCCAAGCATTTCGAGTTCTAAGCGGAGGAGACGATGGAATCCTAGGAAACACATAGATAACCATGCATTGGGTCCGGGCTTGTGTGTACAACAAGAGTCTGTGCAAGATGGGGAGGGAAACTTTGTATGTAGAAAATGTGATCACCAATGCAACGATATCTCCACTCTGAGGATACATATCGGTACAAATCATCGAATCAAGGATCATTATCTGGTGTGTTTGGAATGCGGGGAGAACTTTGTGGTGGAACCAAGCTTACAAATGCATCTTAAAGCGTTTCATTGCATACAAGATCCTTGTACCTATATGGCTCAGAATACTGCGTATATTAAGGAAATAACAGAGACGGTAAACGAGGAGTCAAATACTGGTATTGCTAATCAATGCCATGTCTGCATGGCTGTCTTTGAGGATAAGTTAGCTGTTGACAAACATCTGAGGGTGCATGGTATGGCTTTTCTCAATCGCAAACGGATAGAAGCGCAAAATGCTGCACGGAACCCAGAGAAAAAGATCAAAATAGACAAACCTGATGATAGTGTGACTCCTGTTGATCAGAAAAATGAAAAATTGGAGAATCGTAAACTTGGCAAGATCGATTCTGTTAACGGAACAGTACGCGAATCCTGAATGGCGGAAATTGAAGAGCCAGGCTCGTAAAATTTCACATGTAAGTTCAGCCCTAGGATTGAGATAGCGTGAGGTGTGACTTCAAAAGTTGTTTACTTTTTGAATAATATCAAGCTCAGGTAATTTCATGTTCTTATCCCGCGCCGAAGTTTTATTCTGTGTAAAAATTTGATATTTATTGGATTAACTTATCCCGAACGCAACAGTAGTTGCATTGGTTATCCTGTTTCTTAAAAAATTCAAATTCATCGTATCGAAGTTTCAAAGATCATCTAATTTATGAATAATGTATAGGCATGTCAATAAAGTGTGACCATAGATTGTTGTATTCTTTTCAGGCATTGGATTATGAGCACTGAGTCGCTTGTGCTGACATGTAATGATATCGTCAAGATAGAGAATTGGAACAGTATGGAAAGCTCCGAATAAAATTTTGCGCTCGCGATTTATGTAATAGAAGACTGGAAAAAACGTCATTGTTTTTACTCATTATAATGAACTCAATATAGTTGTACATACATTCATACTTCGCATAGATACGTAGTTGTAGCTGCATTGTAAGGTTTTTTTTTTATCGTACTGTATAGTCAAAGTTACGAATCGTTATCTGTATTCTATTAGTTGTGAATAAATAAACCGAAAATACAGAATCCTATTTTATATAAGTTATGCTTTTTATTATTCAATCCATTTGAACTATTGTCAATCTGCAAGAAAAATGTAAAAATTTCACATTTCATTTCGAGTATGGGACATCAGAATGCTAGAATTAAATAAAATTAAATATTTGTTGCTGTCATATTGTTTAATATTCAAATATTTTTTTTCAAATCAAATTGGGGACTGAAGAGCCGTGAATTGCGCGCGTGAATTTCACCCGTAGCCCCGCAGAAGAATTTGAATGTGCCGCCATTCTATTACTTGATTCGCTAGTGCCACCTAGAATATTTCGGTCTAGCCTACTCTATAAATCCACTTCCATACCCGCCGCGATTCGCTTTATCATATGCAGCTCATTGTAATAAGTATCCTGTCGGATGGCGCCACTGATCAATTTAGAAAGTGGCGCCGCTGATGTAAGAATCGTGCGTACTACTTTAGCCGCTAGTACGCGGGCGGGAGATAGTATAAATTCTCTGTTTAGCTGAATTGATTATAATATTTTTATTTATTGCTGTAGTCTGAATAATAAATGTTTTCAGTACTTCCCTACGAACTCATAGTCCATTATTACATTAACACAAGTGCGTGTATCTATATTCAATGAGTCTCTCTGTCTGCACGGATTTGGGGATGAAAATTCGAACCGCGATAGCTGCACGGTTGCGGCAAGATAGACAAATATAATTATTACAGTGAATCCGGGTTTACTATTACTGTTTCCGGAAAATAAATCTACGGCCAAGGGTAAGGACCACTTCAGTCGACTCGGACTCATTATGAGAAAAATGCAAATTAATGTTCACTTTTTCGCAACGAACGTAGATTTAATAATAAAAAATAAAAAAATGTTATGCTACAGAATAGGCATATTTCAATAATTGTATTTTCAGGAAGTATACTGGACTGGCTTTTCTCCTGACCCCTTCGAATATAGGTTCAAATGGTCGAGACATGATATTGAGATACGTTTGTACTGACTGAGTCGTTTCTCGTCCAAACCTGTACGTGGAGTTGCCTATATGAAACCTGTTCTTATTCTTTTTTGAGCCAATAAGTGAAAAACTAGAGAAACTGAATTTGAATCGAATTTGATCAAACTAGGATCCCTGCAACATTGAAAGGCGAAAATGGAAACTTCTCGCAAAGGATTCGGCATTAAATTTTGGCCAGATGTCACCACTTTAGATAACCCGGAGCTTTAACAGTACCTAATCTAATCAGTATCATTAAATATCGAATACATTTAATAATCGATACAAGCTACATGTCCCCTAAATGAAACCCTAAATGTGATAACTGTAACTAGCTGGTAACTAATTGCTGATAAGATGTTCCGATTCCGTTTGGACGTATATGTATGGCAGTGGACAGTGCGAATATACGTATCAGAGATAGAGGAGGTGGATATATATACTGATACGGCATCGCGGAGCCTGGTTCTTGATCCTGATAAATAATGCATTTTTGACGTGCCTGAAAAAATGGCAGGCAATAAAGAAAATCTCTCTTTTTATACATGCCTGACGGGAGTGACGTTCTATGTCGCAAAATCGTAAAATTGGGCCCTGGGCCCAACCCGGGCGCCTTTTTTCCCGCACCCTTCGGTCTTCTTACGGCTTCGGTCTGCACATTGATGGCTATCGATCATATTCCGAACCCTTACAATTTTATGGTAATATCCGAGAGCTATATACGGTCTTAAGAATGCCAAAGTCTGGAGTGACTTCCTTTTACAGTTGCTCGCAGTGTCTTGCAGATATTCCTTAAAGAAATCCTCGCAGGGTAACAGCTACTCGAAATATTCGGTTGTGTTTACCACATATATACAGGTAGACATATGTATATGCATGCGTCTGCATACTGCAGCAAAAGAGCCACGATACCTATAATTGCCAGCCGAGTGCGTATATGCATCTTCGTATGCAGGTAGGGATCAAGCAAGAGCCGGCTGTCCTGCAACGAAATACGATAGTCGGTGGGTAAATATGTTCTACCTGATCGTGCCAGATCCCGCGTCTCCTGGCTGCGTCGTGCAAACTTAGACTCTACGTTATAGTATATCGTGTATACCTTAGCCTAGCCGTATAAGTATAGCTATGGCTGCTAGCTGCTACCACTCGAACCTCAACATCTTGTTATAATCTCGCGTTATCATTATCAAGGTGTATAACCCGGTATACACACTGCCACTAGCAGTGTATACCCATCGTGGTGTCTCCAAATGAATACGCCCGTGGAGGTTGAAAAAATGTTATTGTACATTATGTCGTGCTCTATTGGACAGACGAGCTGCAGAGTGGAAAGTACGTGAAAATTTGAATCGAAATTAATCTGACTAATCTACTTAATCGGCGATCAGCCATCGGTGTCGCGCTCACGGGCGAAGGGTTATGTGGTAGATCTATATATGCGTGTATATACTTCGCATGTGAATGTATATATTATGCGTGTATGTATAGCGACGTGTATACGTGCGGCGGTATACGGCAGTCAGCTATAACAGCATACGTTACATTTAACGTTACATCTGCGAGGGATCACCGGCATTAGGTCTACAAAAAGACCATCCATCATATTGAGACAGATCTGAGTTTAAAATTGGGGCCGTTCTTCGTTACTAGTTCTCTACGTGCGATTATAACGGAGATTAGGTTTGTCCAAATATTAATTTTGGAATTCTTAATACCACGAAGAGTGTATTTAGTTTCAATGTGACTACCTACTTTGATCCCGCCGTCCAGAATCTACCGGTGCACTTTTATTTTGCCGAAATATTTCCGGGGCTCACGATCTGCAGACTTTTTTCCCATCATTTCAATTCGCTCTTTGTACTCGATTTTAGCTTGGAACTATATTTCCCCGAGAAATCAGCACTCCTGTGTATTTCCAGGCTTGTGCGATAACAAAATAACCGTTTGATTTATAATCACATGGGTGTAATGGAATCATAAAAATTTAACGACCTTTCGAAGAAAAGTGTCGGCTTAACAATGTATAAAAATTGAATGAGATTCTATTGAAAAACTTGTCGCATAGTATTCTTAGAGCTTAAGCCTGTCATTTCTATAAATCTTAGAGACTTATAAGACTGTTAGCGATGAGTGAATTTTGAACTTTCGACCCAGTACGGCGTTAGAATAAGTCCTCCGATGTAATTACGACGTCAAAGCTGTATCACCGTGCCCGCGCCGCCTCCTTCATTCAGTAACTATCCTATGGGTGCGTCAATTAATCGGAGGAGAGAAAAAGTATGTACACTTTGCCTAAGCGATTTGAATGCAAATTTGAACCGTGAAAGGATTACGACGCGTCAGCGCGATGACTGAACGAGTGATTGTTGGCAGGGTCTAATACTTTGAATAGTTCGCATTTACAATGGGCTTTATTGGCGGGAAAACTGAGGGGGGTACTTTGAGTAGGCAGGACATCCATCACGCGGTGTCAACCCGATTGTCTTCCGTTCGTAATGGCGCGGCAAAGTTTTGGATCCGATTTGATGTAATTATTTATTGAATGATGATCATTCGTCGAGATTGAGTAGTTGGAAATAAAACCGTTGATCAATCGGAGATCTTCCTGAATAATGTCAATTTTTTAACGACGATTCTTTACGAGGTATTATTGTTCAAGCGAGGCTGCACTTTACGTAACAAGACAATATTATTACAGCGACAAAATTTATCCATACGCGATGTGTACCGCGTGGCTATTGTGCCATATTAAAATTAGCTTTCTAATGTATTTAGCCTGAAAATAGTATGCGACGAAACCTCCCAGTGTCGTTAAAGACACGTTTTCTCCCCGCCTACTTTTCCCCAACAATCTCTGCAGATTTTATACCCATTTAAGATACTTTCGAGCTCCGCCGCCTGTCTATGTATGGATCATTATAACGTATACGTGTCGCGCCATCTATTATATACATATATATATAAAGTTCACACAATTTATAACGGTAATCAAACTGTACGGAAGAATAACAGTACTGTAATAATCATCGCGTTTTTTTTTTTTTCATTTCACAATAGTCTGGCAATGTTCAATTCTATTTCAGGTGGAAACAGCAACCAACTATCTTGTCGACAAAAAAAGGTCAACTTAGTCGATAAAGAATGGGATCCGTGCTATGATTTTCAAATAATGATCCGAACCATCGGACGACGTCGAGTTGTTTTTCTGACTCCGTATCGTCTACGCTCATTCTTGGCTGTCCTTATAACTTCTGCTTATAATTGGATGCGATGCTTCTCACGATTATATACGGATTGAAAATTCTTGTGTAGCGCCAGGACTGTATGGGGTAAACATTGTGCATTCGCTGAACGTGTGTATGTAGACTTGAATTAACTATCGTTTACAGTCAATGCCTATTTTGTGTAGAAAACTTTAACACGATCGTCAGTATTCTTTCAGACATTGTAAGATACCTATATTATGATTGAGCTTCTCCTATGCGGACACATATTAGTTGGTTTCATCATTCGCCTATAACAATGAGAATAAATTTTCCAAACTCGATACGTGCGAATCATTTTCGGTTTCGCCGTGTGGCTTTTTACCGTGGTTAATTATTATCAAACATCGCGTACTATTATTATAAACAGCAATTCGTTACGGGTGCGCACATGGTTACGGACACCCGTCGACCACACTCGAGGTGATCATAATGGCGTGTTATCGGATAAATAAAACAGATAGCCAACGGCCAGGGCGAGGGTGAAGCTCGATTACACATAACGCCGCGTTGCTGCTGCATTTTTTCATCGCATGAGTATATAGTCTCGCGGCTGGCCGGCTCACTTCGTTTCCCCTGCTTTATTAATTCGCAGTAACCATCGTTTGACTCCTATTCGCGATGTGCAGCGAAAACGTTTTCGACGAAGCACGAAGACAAAACGATAGGAAAATCAATCCGACCAACGCGCGACGAGGGGAATAAAACCCGCGCTATCAACATGAAAGCACAGCTTCATCAAAGCAGGACATTCCATGGCTTATAGTCGATAAACGAGATAATGTACGTCTATCTGTCCATGTCGGGCACAGATTAAGTCAAACCATCATGTGTATATAAAATCTTGTCCATTGTATTCCGCACAATATCGTGCTTATCAATGGGGATCTGTTGTCCGTATTTCGCCCGGCTTAAGTTGCATACGTGTTGCGATTGGTAATTGGCATATATGCGGTTTAATACATCAATTATTTCGCGAGATGGTTGGAATATGAATGGTACAGCTGAGAAGCACCTCAGCGATACGTCCCCGTCAAACTGTGAGACACTAAACTCGCGATTCTCGCTTGAGAGGTGTAGAGATTCCAAATGACGAGGGTGAGCGTTGCGGAAAGATTGATATTCGACTGCTCGTAATTAGAGAAAATATTTTATAATCATCGAATTTGTTGCTTTTCGAATTAATTAGAGATGTCCGATCCAAGATGAGAAAGGACTAATGTTGACAATAAGTAGGATAAGAAATGACCCCCCTGGTGTATATTGGAAGGACAGAAGATATGGGATTGGTAATTAGGGTGCAGTAGGCATCTCTGCAGGTGGAGACACGCCCTACACGCTCCGCGGGCACGAATCCTTCGGGAAAAGTGTCGGAAAGTGACTATATAACAAGTTGACACAGCTATCGGTTATCGGTCATCGGTCATCGTGAGAAGGTGAGCGCGTTAGATGGATAGATACGCGTTGTATCTGTGCGCATACTTATACCACACCGATCTAGGGTATAGTAAACCTACTTGGGTATTAGCTTCCCCGTCAATTCGATATTAATTCTACTAATTGGGAGCGGCCTGGTCGTTTTGGTCGCGGCCGAGCTGGCCCACTCCGTCCTATCCTTCTTGTTCCATATTATACGTTATACCAGCGTTAGGTTCTGCACGTACGGTTCAAGATCACTCTCACAATCGGTGTTTTCTCGATTGATCCGCAATAAAACGAAAGATTCCAGAAATTGGCGCATCTATATGCGAGGATACAAATTATAATGGTTCACGAGTGATCAGGAAAAAGATGCGCGCAGATTACAGTGACACGATTATGCGAGGATGTTTCTTTCGCAGCTAAAGTCTGCCTTATAAAGCATTTTTTTTTTTTTTTTCATTTTAAGCATCATCGCCCCGAGCCGCAGATATATCACTGGCAACGATGTCCGATAAGCGGCATAAGTATGTGACGAACGTACGTGAGCGTACGTGCGCTCTACTGGTGTATGGCTACCAATATACGGACGCGAGATTGCGGAGAGCGAGAGGGTCCGGTGTTTTCGGGGTTGTCCGAGGTCAAGGGATCAGCTGTGTACCGTGGGTATGGCACGGCGAGGGTCCCTCCTCGCGGATCTGGGTCACCGGGACGACGAGGGGGCCGACGGTTTCGCGGTGGGATACGACCGACGCAGTTCGCGGACGGGGGTGTCGAGAAAAAAGAGGGGACTGGGACTCCCCGTGTTCGTACGAGGCTCCGGTAGCTGCGCTAAAATCCTCGCTTGCGGTATGACGGGATAATCGCAGCTTCCGCGTTTCGCACGATTTGCAGTAGCTACGGTTTGACCAGTTCAAGAAATCCCCGTAGGTATCGCGACGAAGACCTGAAATTTGGGAAAACTGATCTCGCACGTTCCCGTCGAATCGTCAGCCTGCTGTCATCGACATGACGACACAAGCACGTAGTTGTATACTCACTTCCGGTGGTTGTCGAATACGTGCGGGTTGATTCGCCGAAAAGTAAACGGATACACTCGCATTGTCAGTTTGTCGCCAGAGTAGCGATCCTGGTGCGGGTTGATTCGCGGATGTTTCCAGCTCATCTCGACTCGACGGATATACAATAGGGTGGTATGCGGGTGGGTTGTGCGGCTATACATATAATAACTATGCGAATGATATTCGTTTCACCGTTCATGAAACTTCCGAGCCTCTGGTACAAGGTATAATGTTTTGGTAACAACTGTCTGATTGGAATTGGTAAGATTTCAAGTGCGATATAGTGGTGCTTCGAAAGAATCCCGAATTCAAGCTCACATCTATGAACGTATATTAGAGAATCTTCGATTATGCGATGAAATATGATAATTTTCGACCGACGAAACACAGGATTCATTTATAGGTGATTCAAACTGATAACGATAGGCATCGCGGTAGTCGGCGTATCGGTTCACTCGCGATGGTAAATTCAGGAGGATATCGCCGTATCTGTTCCATCTTCGACTCTACGTGGGGCAATTCGAAGCGGTATGAAATTAGAGATTCACCTTCCGTCACATGTATCGATACGTACCGCGCGTTCCTAGTCTCTTTATGAGAAACAGTTGATGCGTGACACATGTGGCAGCAGCTGACGTCTACAGAGAGTTTCGAGAACAGAGTCAGATGAAAGGAAGACGGCTCTGCACGAAAAAGAGAGAAATGGGATCCAGTTTGGAATGGAGACCGTATTACGAGGGCTGTTTTCACTGATAATTTCAAAGTTTAATTCGACGTGTAAGGAGCTAGAGGCTGTCTATCGAGATCGACACTTCCCGCCGGCGTTCTCGATCGGTGCCGGAGGTTGTTAAGGAATTTTCATGAAAGAGCGGCATCGGCGCGAATCTCAGTTCATCGAGGTGGTCGCACGGATGTTCGTCGTACCGCGTTATTCGCTTCCATCTGTACAGCATAGATATTCGCGAAATCGGAATAAAGCCGTTATCGCAGAGGCAGGTAGACGGTGGCCAGGATGTCGGGACAAACCGACGAGGATGGGGGCCAGGACTCAGAGCGCCCCGAGGTGTATCGATTCGAACGCGGACGACATTCTTCGGTGCCGCGTTGAGAGACAGAAGAAGTCGTCGTGCGCGGGTGGCGGGGTTCGGGGTTCGGGGTTCGGGGGGGGATAAAAAAGGAGCCGGGGGCGCCCCCTCCTACCGTCGTCCCGCAAAACACTCGGCGTCGTTGTAGTCGTCGTCGTCGCCGAGGTCCCGGTCCCGGTCCCACCAGTCGTACTGTTTCCCCTCAGAGTTGGTGGCATTCGTTAACCGCCTGGTGGGGGGTTCATCGACTCAACGGGGATGGGGCGTGGTCAAGAGGGAACTGATCACGTGAACCAACGGGAGGGCAAGAGGGCCGCCGAGTATCGTCCAATCGGGAGACAGCTGCGCGCACAGCACGCCCACACTCCCCAGCCGAGGGCTCCCACTGATGTTTTTATTTATTACATCTGTGACTGGGGAAGGGAAATACTCCCAACTGGACTGCCAGCGAGCGGCTGCTACTTTGAGAACGAGCGACGCGTTCCTGCGTACGGGTTCCGTCGACGTTTCCGAAAGCCCGTTTCCGCGTACAGTATATCTTTAACACACAAACTGCGAGAAATATTCTCATACCGGTCCGAGGGCGCCCAGTTCGGGTTCAGTTTATTCGTTAACACGGTGCCAAGTTGGTTCCTGACTCAACCCCCCTCCACCCCCGTTCAGGACCTCGTCAGGACTAGCGTATCTCGCTAAGATTTCGCGCTTAGTAGAGTGCAGTGTTCGCGACTCGCCGCGTGTCCTTATACATATTGTTCGTATACAGTATATAAATAAAGTGATCGGTAAATACAGTGCAGGACGAACATTCACAACGACTGCGGCAGACTGATTGCTCTCAAGTCACGAGTGAAACAAATATTATTGCAGTCGTCCGTTAATGTTAGAGTGACAGTGACATTTTTTCGGAATAAACAGTGAACGACGTGTACGTAC
This sequence comes from Rhogogaster chlorosoma, assembly GCA_944452935.1. NCBI lineage: Eukaryota > Metazoa > Arthropoda > Insecta > Hymenoptera > Tenthredinidae > Rhogogaster > Rhogogaster chlorosoma. Next base: position 28,743,765 of record OX101799.1, on the reverse strand, counting down.
TGTCGAAAAATAAAGATACCAAATAATTCGAGAATATCGCTAATTCGATAGCGTTCGTGTGTGTCGTAGCAGTGACAGGTTTGTGAAACTATCGTTGTGGTGATATAAAAACTAGCGACTGTACCGCGCGACAGCGTTATCCAATTTTTACAAATGCAGTTGCGAAAAGTAACAGAGTGAATTCCGATCCCGAGATCGGAACGCGATCGTAATAACGGTCTGATGTTGCAGCGGCATTGACACATTAGACTCGCGTTTCGCCTTAGAGACGTGGTGGTAAATATTGTAGGTAGACACGCATGAAGGTGCATGCCTGACTAATTCAGAGTGAAAACTATAATCCGACGATCTTCAGCTGGTCACAGTTAACTGGAGCGACCCTGCCGAGTGTGTCACAACCCATGGACCACGGAGCGATGGACAGCTCCTCCGAACACAGCAGTCGCGCCAGCCCAGTCACTGGTAGCCCTAAGCATCCAGCGCACAGTCCATCTAATCAAAGTCAACCCCAGCTTCACAGTTCGCAGCATCAGCCGCCCCAGTCCCATCAGCAGTCACACCCCAGGGATCAAATCCGCGATCAGATACGCGAACAGCAGCAGCAACAACAGCAACAACAACAACAACAACAACAGCAACAGCGAGAACAGCACAGGGGTGTTCCTACGCCAGGTTCACCGACCAGAGGTTCACCACCTCAGGGTCTACCGTTGAGCCCGCCACCGTTGTCGGCCGGAGGAGGTCCAGGAGCACCTCCAGGAATGGTCCCACGAATGCCAGGATTGCCACCGCCGGGTCTTGGCCTATTGGGCCAGCTAGGCGGAATGCTGGGTGGTCATCATGGATCACCGCTCGAATTGATGGCGGCGCATCATGCGGTATTACCACCCAGATCGTACAATAGTCCGCCACCGATAAGCTCGAGCGATCCAACCGCGAACGAGTGTAAACTGGTTGATTATCGCGGTCAAAAAGTTGCGGCGTTTATTATCGGTGGTGACACTATGTTGTGCCTGCCACAGGCGTTCGAACTTTTCCTGAAACACCTCGTTGGCGGGCTTCACACCGTCTACACGAAGCTAAAGAGGCTCGACATCGTGCCCTTGGTTTGCAACGTCGAACAAGTCAGGATCCTGAGAGGCTTGGGTGCTATTCAGCCGGGTGTCAACAGATGCAAGCTCCTCAGCTGCAAGGACTTCGACGTGCTTTACAGGGACTGCACCACCGCCAGGTAAGAGATCTCTCTTAGGGCGACAAACTTGCGCGTGAATGGGACTCAATTATCATTTTTCACGGGAGCTGTCTCTAAGAACGACGATTGACTAGACAGATAATGAGAAAACGTTAAAATCTCGAAGGCTGCAGGGATAACGAACGATGCGAGGGTGTAATTGTTTTTAACCGGTTCTTATCCGCGGTTCTTGCGAACGGAAGCCAACCGATCTTCGCATATATTAATGCAGATATGCCGTGTGCTACCAGGTGTCGCCTCTGGGCAACAGTTCATCTTCGGCGAAACACCTTGCGCCCTTTTCATTCTCTATATAGTATAGTCTATACTGTATACGAGTTTCGTGCAACATATCCACCAATATGATCTATACGTGTAGGTATTATGAGACCAATAACACGTGTATCGAATGATCGTACAGCACGTATCGCGGTATGACAGAGTAATTTCAGTTACTTAAAAATTTGATCGTTATCCGCGACGGGGTGACTCCTTTTTCAAGTAGCCAAGTGCCGCGGGACTGCAGGGTACTCGACTAATCCTCAACCAACCCGATTCAGTGAAACTCGAGAGTGCTCTCGCTTCGATTCATTCCCCCGAGTCAGATATCTACCTACTCTGAAGTGTTCGGGTTGCCAGATTTCTTGCGTGAGACGTAGTTGGCTCGTATATCGTATTATAAAAGTCGAATTGTCGTTGTTTAATCTACACGGGTGATACGTATGGGTGCGTGGATAATTGATAACGAAACCACTGGCACGTTCCGCTCTACATCATCATTATCACTGAAATTTGAGTCGACGATAGTTGATACACACAAATCGCCGAATGAAACGTGTTGTTTCTTCAACATCGCTGAGTTCATCTCAAATGTAAGGAATTTAATTCACGTCTACGTATCGCATAGGATATATCGGGACTGCGGGGCCTTTCATGCGAAATCGAAGTATATCTTACATAGGACGTGCGGGTTGACTTGCAAAGGGCACGTGCCGAAGTAGTACAGATTTCTAGTACTGTCACCACAAACCCTGCCAACAGGTGTCTCTTTCACTGGAGTTTCTCTCAATGAATTCCCCCCTCGGTTGTAGTACAAACCGACCCGCCCGCGTACAACAGCAGACGGCAGACGAAACGTAATGGTAAACGGAACGGCGGGGGGATTTCCCGCATTGCCAGATTATATATTGTCCCATTTGGCAGGGTTTATTCTTATATACCATAAGTATCAGCCCAGAGGATTATCTCCAGTCATCCCATGAGCTACACGTCTTCTCGCCCACGCGATCGTCATGTTGTGGAAATTATAGAGAACCTTGTAGAATCCCTTGAACAATAGTTATACCTATTGAAACGCGGTGCTGAAACATTACACAGGTATACATGTCGCTCGTAGGGCTTCTTTCAAGCAGCATAAGTATGAGATGATGTTAGTGACTAAGTTCGTTCGACTTGCAGGCTAACAACGACGAGTATCATGGTCACAATGTTCATAGATACTTACCGTTGAATCCAGTACCGTTACTTTACCTTTGACTATACGAGAATAAGAAGAGAATCGAGCTGTTTTAGAATGAGGAATTGTCTGCCAGAAGTCTGAGATTTTATGATCGCGTTTGCTTACGTTAGCGCGATTCGCAGTCGTATGTGAAACGGTGGTATCTACTTCTCATAGACAATACTTTTACAGTCGGCTGTGCGCAGTGGCACACGAAACGGAAACGGATTCCAGCGCGGGTGAGAGAGAGAGAGAGAAAGAGAGGAGGACGTTTTAGAAAGAGAGAGGGAAGGCAACCGTAGGGACAGGGATCCGAATAATCCAACTGAAAGTCACAGCGCAGAGTACCGCGGGCCGTCGGCCCGTGCGGTCCTCCAACCACTTCCGGGTTTCTTCAACGGGAGTAAATTCTCTACGCAATCGCGTCTTCCGCTTGAATTTGATGTCGTTTTGTAGCAGGGACGGATCCATGACTGTCATTACGTCCCAAGCACATTCATTTCTGATGATATAGTCACTGTGAAAAATACTATAAGCACCTCTGCAAATAGTTAGATTCTGCAACACGTCATCGAACTTGTAGAAAGTATTGAAAATCTGAAGACCATGCGCCTTAGAATTGTAGATTGTCCGCTTTATGGGCTCCGGTAGAAGTGATCATAGCCGGCGCCGTAAACCGCAAGAAAAATTCCTTGAATTCTCGCGGTTGTGGCTTTCTCCCTCTATACATATATATGTACTACACAAACTTGAATCGCGATTCGATACGGTCCGTTGTGCACAGCTCGTGGAATCGTGTCACCCGAGCGAAACTGCAGCAGCAGTTGGCGATCAAATATTGAAATAAAGGAACATAAGTAGAGAGGAGAATAAAAAGAAATATATTCTGGAAAAAAAGGTGTTAGATTGAATAGATTGCATGATATGATGTTCCGCTAGCTTAATGTCCATTCCTATGCATTTGTTGTCTGCAAATTTTGAAAGTTAAAATCCGAGTGCTACACGTAACTTGGCACTGCATCGGTACTTTGGATTGCTGATGCAAGTGCATCAGAGTCAAGAGGTAAGATCGCGCGTCGGAAGTACGAGGGTATGAATAGAATCGCGCGCGCGGAAGTTGAAACTGTTGACCCGCAGTGTTAGAGCGTGAAACGGGCGCCAAAAGATTGTATCGTTGGGCATGGAATATAATTGCATCTATAGGAGCTAATAATCGCAAGCAGTGGGTATATGCGGCTTCTTTGTATGCGAGACAGTTAACGAGAGGCGTCAATTATATTAATTAATTTGCCTAACCAAGTCAAATGAACAATCAACTCTTTGCGCGGAGCTGTACCCATATGTGGTCTCTAATTGGTATCCGCGGTAAAAGTTCTGCATCTATGCTACGTAGCATATCCATGCCCTGCACACACAGAGACACGTATACAGTTTATACACGCTTTTATAAAGCTGCACGCGCACATGAACATTTTTCAACCCATCAACGATATGGTCGCGAATATGCAATCGTGTATGTACGAGGATGATGTGGATATTCTAACATAATCTGAAAAACTTATTAAACTTATTTGCCTGCCTATTAGCAGCAGAAGCAGCGAGCAAGCTACTTATCGTTAGAAATTAAAAACCCAGTAGGTAGTAGTAGTACCTGCGAACGGGTGGAGGGGGTTATACTGGAACGGGTCGGTTAAGGCGTGGGAGTGTGCGGCCCTGGCCTGTAATTCTATGCGCTATTAGCCATTTAATTATAAATTGTGCATAGATTAATTGGCTCTCGTAATAGCCGCAACAACGCGCGGAGCGGACAGTGCAGCGCAGTATACTTGATATTAATATTTTATTTTCCATACTAATTCATTAAATAGTATGTATAAGTACCTACTAACCAACTATAGTCTACATACATACATACGCACATACTCCACAGAGCACCTATACAAACACACTTGCGTTACCTGCAGCGCATACGCGCATCATATACGTGATATGTGCAGCGAATAAGAAGCAGATTGCACTTTTCGTGCTCCTAATCAGCCATCGGTCTGGTCCTTTGAGCTCGGGAAGAATTGTTATTTTTGTATCGAATGATATGTTTGTCGAACGTCAGACGTAGGATATAGAAAAAGGCCGCGCTATGATACGATATTTGGTTTGTTTTCATCTCCCGCTAATATTAAACGGTAGCTGCAATTTCTCCTAGATAGATGGGACGTTTTATTTTTCTTTCACCTTTGTCTCGTTCCTCGGGATGCAATTGTATCGGTTATGCGCAGCAGGCAGCTGCCCCTCACTTTTTGTGGGCCCCTCGGGGATCGGGAGGAGGCCCTGCCCGGGGCGCCCTGCCTTTGGTTAAGGTATACGTGTAATACATTGTATATCCACACTCCACCATAGGGTTCACGAATCTACGTTGGTTTTTTCCCATTGTTAGTTATGCTTTTGATATTGATACTTGCGTAGATATACAATATACATATACCTAGACACAACTACATACTTGATACTATATTTATGTTCTTTCATTCGTGTACGAAGATTTGATCTCCAGTCGGTTTGAGAAACTCTGATCTTTGTTCACCTAGAATTATTATTAGTTTTCAAAGAAATCTCAGAATTCGTATAATTCTCTCCCTTCATTTCTCTCTCTTTCTCTTCCTCCCCGTGATTTAATTCTCTGTAATTAATAATCCGCAATAAGTAATAATAAAGGGAGTTTGTAATCCGGCCACTGCCTCGGCGTTCTTAATTCTAGATAATTAATACAAAGACAAACACGAAGGATTAAACCCCCCGTTGTCCCCCTTGTCGCCCTTAAACCCAGCGGGGGTAGCAGCTAACAACGAAAATTTGTGAAGGGCAAACCAAAGTTTCATCCTCCTTTTTTCTCTAAGTATTTATCGCTCGTTTCTTCGATATGATATTATGTCACAGCTTTTGCATATATATCTATACAAAACATTTTTACATATCTTCATCACACTTTGTCACTCTCATAACTGTTCCTGTAGGTGTGAAACCAAACTCGTGGTATAGTCGACGAAAGACTTGCAAGTGGCGAGAATAATTAGGATTCCGTCGATGGAAACGAAGCGAGGCGTGGATGGATGCAAGTCACCTCGACGATGAAAGAACGAGATACAAAGATTGGAGAGACCCAGTCTTCCTTTCGTCAGGCGTTATTATATTATTCGATCGAGACGGAGGCGCCGGGCTCCTGTGCCACGATCAAGGGTCTTTATATTATAATGAAATGAAAATATATCCAGGTGAAACTGAAACTTCTGCGCATCTTTGCATCGATTCGACGCATTTGATGGTAGAATCTTTGCCCAGGGCACGATCAGCGGAGGCGTGGGCCTTGCTTGGGTCCTCCTCGGTGCCGAGGAGTATCTTAGTCTGTGGGATGAGCGGGTCACCCCAGTGTTTGAATCGATTGTTTTGTTGAAGCCACTGACCCACATAACGAACGCGTGAAAACAGCTGACCGCCGGTTTCCTCTCCCCTTCCCTCTTCTTCGTCCTCTTCGTCGCCCTCGGGCGAGGGTCGAATCTCTCCGGTTGACGATAGGTTTTCGCGACCCTCGCCCTCGCCCTCGCTTTCGCCTTCGCCCTCGCCGAATTAGACTCCAATAAACGCGTATTAGTGATCGTGGATCGTGTGCCGTCCGATGTGTGAGAAGGTGGCAGTGCGTGGCGTTCGTGTGTCATTTTATTTCTTGTTTGACGTCAGGTTTCTGACATGCCCGAGACGTATGTAAGTAGAGGTAGGTATATGGAGCTACGTATGTATACATGGTTCGTGTATAATGTATGTGTGTATAAACGAAACAGACAAACCGTAGAACGAAGTTTACAGAGTTCGCGTGCCTCGGCACTTTGTTCGCACGGAGTTGGCGCTAAGTCGTGCGTCAATCAAGACGAACACTTAACACTCTTCCTCCCCCGGCTCTGGTCAAAAGTAACGATCAACGTGTACCCAACATACACACACACCCAACGGTGCGACGACTCGCGCACGCGCACGCTATGACTGACAATTTGAGCGCGATCAACGGGTCAAGTTTACGAACGTATATAGTACACATACGACTTTTGTCGGTACCGGCCTTTGCGTTATACCTTCGCATAAGTATAATTGCATTGTGCAACTGCGCGATACGTTTAAGACATTGTAATGTGAAATGGTGAGTGATATCGAGTAACGTTATACTGGCTACATACTGTAGTTGCAACCTATCGGCATATAGACTCATACGCGCAAGGGTTCGAGTCGTCCCTTCGTCGTTAGAAGCGCGCGCGTTCGCGTCGCGTGAGACACGCTAGCCTGCACGCACCACCGCGCACTCGACGCACTCGGATCACTCGACTTGTACCTTGTCAGTATGAAAGTGTAACAGTCAAACCGCGGGTAGAGTGCCAAATGCGGAGAGGCATCCCATATGATACGACGTTGTTTTGCTGCAGGCTTATTATCGTATCTTCATATTAGAAATCGTAAGATATTGCGAGTCTGTTGCTGTATGCAATGAAAGTGCGGTATTATTATGCGATATAGCGTTCCAAAGAAACTGTCCGTTCGGTCATCCGTGAATCATTTTTCGCGAAATTTGGTAGCGAATGAATTGTGAGTTTGCAATCAGATTTGAGCAAAATTAGTCGAGGAGTTTGGGAAGGGGATGAGTTTTATTGAACAATTTCAGTCGACGATAGACTACATTGAATATTCTCGTACAGGTTTCTCAATAATTTGTAAAAGTATTTGGAACTATGAGCTCGATACAAACATGCAAAATTTTGATCGACTACTTTTTAATTTTTGTGTATAATAATGTATGTAATGTAGCTCTATGAGGACATTGTTGTCAGATGAGCTTCTGTACCGTTGCGTCGGTCCGAGGTAGTCGTCGATATCCGCGGTGGAACCTGCATGCTGCAACAGCAGGAATTGGCATTTGTCTGGTTATTTTTTCAATCTAATTGAAATGATACATTATGGAAGACGTTGGATAGCTTATCGCCCCAAGCTCCGTATCCCTGCGTCGGCTGATGCAGCATTTATCTGATCTTCGTCGACTGCATCCTATACCTATAGGTTACCAAGCCGCGAATCCATTCAACGACACGTTGTCCATCCTCTGTTCGATCAATTCTTTGATCTGTTTGCTCGTACAATTCTCACACCCTTCTTCTCTGTGCTGCACGGTATCCGATTCTTTCACATATGCTACATTCTGATAACATTGAAAAAAAAAAGAACAAAATGCGGAAAATTTTTCGTACAACATTAGCGCAGATTTACTTCCCTTGATTTTTGCAGTATCTATAGAAATGTGACCCAGGCCCTTGGCCCAATTCGACCAAAAGTTTGATCGTTTAAATATAGCTACAGACTCCGATGCGATAGACGAAGGACTTGAATAATTCTGCACCGTAGAAGTGGCGGGATTGGTGAGTGGCAGTAGAGGGGTACAAGGGGTTTAGGTGGGGAGGGATACCGGCGATGTAATCTGATGATATTACCTATATTATGATAATGTTAACGTTTACGTATCGATTGTGTCGGCCATCTTGACATATGGTACATGTAACGCTGCCCCGCTGCTGCTGCTGCTGTTGCTGCTGCTGCAGTGACGTAATCTATCCAATCGGGAACGGACGACATAAGGGAAATACTCACCACGAATGGGTGCGGGAAGCGATCTCTATGAGTATAATGTATAAGTGACTGTATATTCATCACCCTGCTTTACTTTGATGTATAATATAGATGCACATGTGTCGGATACTAACCCAATAAAATCTACGCAGACATATAAAAATTCTGACATGTCGTACTGGAGAAAAGAATCGATTCACTGTCAATCTTCGTGCGATAGTTGCGAAAATAATGATAATAATGATCGAATCGAGGGCTGGAAATCGGAGTGAATTTCGGAAATCATCTAAATCTGAGTCCTCGAAATTGGGAGGGGTTTTCGTGTGCCGGTGGCGCCGTGCTGACGCTTTTTGTTAGTCGAGAATTTATCTACCATTAAATTACGATTTAATTTCCGATTCCGTCTGCCTGATCCTCGTTGCGTGACTGGCGGTCAAACCGTTCCAAATCGCATTACGTTCTTTTCGGAGGTCCCGCACACATAATCTTGGGTCTTCTTTCCTTCTTCCCCAATGGGCACCTAGGTTCGCGACGATCTGGTGTCCTAGGTCGTCTAGAAAATCTTTCATGCTGGACGCCCGGATTCTAGTAGATCGAAGGTTCACGCTGTTTAACTTCAGGGATGTGGAGGCGGAGGTGAGAAGTTTTGATAAAGCTATACCCAGCTGGTTACGATAATAATCTCGTTCGATTAACCTTGAATGATCGAAATCGGTCTTCCATAAATTTCTACGGTCAGTAACTTCGGCGTAAGGATCGGTGTACTTTTCGAAGACCCCACGGATACCCCGTAACGAATTGACAAAGAAAGAGTTGCTATAGAGACAATCCACGGAGCAGAACGAATATGTAAATAATACGAACTGATTGAGTCAGCGTCCCTCTCTCGTTTCTTTTTCTTTTACCGCACTTTCGGTGTACCTATAGCTGCTTTCTGGTCGAGTGCTATAGCTAGCAAAAAGTTGTGACTTATTTGAGCAACGTCGCGGGCTCATCTTGCCACACGGCGTGCCTATGCCTATGCCTATGCCTATACCTATATACCCGAGTGCCAGAGGTTTAGTTCGGGATCGCGTTTTTGGTCAACAAGAGAATAATAAAAACTAACGGGTCCTCGTCACGTGGCCACGAGCCTAATGCCTTCTACCGCCGTTCTCATGCATATTTAAATATATGGATTATTATACGAATATGTCAGTGCCGGAGCCGCCCCACGTCCAACCCAGCAGACGCCGGACGGGGCGACGGGTGCCTTCATTTCGTTCCTTAAAACCAAAGCCGGGTATGCCTTGGTCGAGCCATCAGCTGCTTGGATATATACGCATATATTATTCGCTTCTTCGAGAAGATATCTCCTGTCTCATTCACAGACATCCATCAATCATTCGTTAACGAATAAGGGATGAATCGTTTCTGATATTTACCAAATCTAAAATATGGTGTAGTTTTTCTCCATATTATGACATGGAGTTGATAATTTTTTTGTTTTTTGCTTTATCTCTATCTTGTGACAAACGGCAGCTGTGATCCGTTGATATGTGTATACGTTGATACACGTATCACGTGCCTGTGCTTCGGTATATGTGTATCAGGGTACATACGTAGGTACCAATTACGTGTAGCAACGAATTCCGGCGTTTATTCAAATTCGGGTAGCGACATGGCGAATGAGGCAAAGGCTCACGAAATCCTTACATTATCGACGTGAATCCGTGCTCGAATATACATATAGCTGAGCTTGGCTTGCCCCCATTACGGTGGAGAGTCTCGAAATTCCGCGTCGAGTTCCAGAGCTATATACAATAATGCGCACGTATAACCCAGGCCGAAGTTGCTTTTCGATACGCAAGCTATGCCACGGTTATAAAGATCATCAAAGATTTGATCATAGAGCGAGAAATCGAAGTGTAGAAAAAGAGAAAAAAGTGATGTCATCAACTCTAGTGGGTATAATCAAACCGCTTGAATAGTTTTACAAAGCAATAGCTCGCTGGCATCGAGGAGACCGCTCCGTAGCATCACCCTGGTAATGGTTATTATTACCAAACGACAAAACAACTCGCTTAGATGGTCAGACTTGCACAAATTGGAACCTGATCGCGCCGCAGCTAATCTACGATCGAACGATATCTAGTTCGATAGAAAATTTTCACGCAGCTGCATATATAGAGCTGCAGCGCTAAAACCGAGGAAAATTTAACTATGCACATATACCACTGTAAAACCTGTCGTTAACCCAAAAGGAATAACTTGGAGCTTAATTATCTAGCGCTCTATGCTTAGCAGTAATTGAACGCTGTTAGTAGCGGCCCGTGAATAATATTAACAATGGACACTGACCATATACGCAGGCTCAGGGGCTACTGCCAATTATGGGTTACAGTGTTTTTTCAAAACTCGCAGCAGACCTGACGCAACGAATCTCTCGGGTCTATGGTACTCTAGGCTGATCTATCATTCATTACGACCGCAAGTCGACATTTACTCGCTTATTGCATTTAGCTGCAGTCACGTCAAAATGGTAGCAGACTTTGAAATGTTTTTCTTGCATCCATTGGATCATCTCCCATTCTGTTGAGTCTAAAAGTAGAGAAACATCATTGGCGAGTGTAAGACCGACTCGGTTGGGATGAGACGACGAGTGTACCGAAAGTACGGGGATCATGGACAGCCCTGAAAGGTGGTCGCTTTGTATAATTCGAGCAATCAAGATAATGTTGAACGATATGTAATTATATCATTGTTTGAAATTACCCACCAGCCTCTACGGCTGTTTCTGGGGGCTGTTCTCGGCCTCCTCGGCCGGGCCACTTCGCTTGGCCTTTACCTCTGTGGCAGCGGCTACACTATACTATACTACACGTTGGTATACGTAGTGAGTCCGGATCTCGAGGCAAGCCGAGGTGTTATTAGGGCCTGACATTGATACATCCAACCGTAGCCACAGTGGCGTAGGGCTCGCCCACTTTCTTACAGACACGATTCGCTCGTCGAGGGCAAGAGTATCGAAGAAATTGCTCGAACCCCGTCTCAAGCGTGAATTCTAAACTCGTTTTAGCCAAGATCGACTTATATACTCGTACACGCGAGACCGCCGGCTTCTTCTTCGAGGCCCTTATTCTCGATCCTCCATTCTATTTCATCGATTCCCTTTCCCCTATTGACGATTCCTTATTCTCATAGATTTCTCTCACACTTGGCTTGTCGACTCCGTCGATGCTCCCAATCACGGTAACACGTCGAACCACAGACATGTAATTAGGACACGGGTGAAATATTCGTCAACATTCTTCGTCGCCGCCTAGTTCACAGTCAAATCTTGAGTCTCCATCAAGCAGCTATCTGAGCGGGCCATTTTCGAGCAACCCTCAAAGAACGAGGCTTTTTACGTTGCAAGAAATCTTCCGCGTACCGGCAACGTCTAGATGGAAACATTAGCCACGTAGTAAGAAGATGAAGAAGAAGGAGACGCAATAAACGAAACGTGGCAACGTGGCAGGGCTTCGCGTACGCAAGAAGAACGCTTAAACATCGTATACGGTTCACAAATTGCAAATATGCGAACCTCAATAACTCAAGTCGCTCGGATCAATGAACGGGAAAGTGCTGTCCGGTGTTTAAAGTGCAAGCATAATGATAACGAAAACATACTGTAACTACGACATCCTATGTTCGTAGATTAGGTATCTATCAGCTCTAACTTTGAACTGTGTGCTAATTGGACCCATATGTATGTTCGCCTAGATATTTTCGGGGGCTAATCTGGTTCCCTGCTTCTTCCCGCAGGAGGTATCGAAAGAACCGGTGTCTTGTGACAAAAGTATAAAGGGGGTAGACAGCTAGAGACGGCTAGGGAATATGAAACAGGACAATTTCGAAAAGTCTATACGCACACGAGGGCTGTTGGTTAATGAGGCGATACTTCAGTTTTTGAGTAACTGACCTAAGTAGTCAGACCCGAGTAACCGGTTTTTCATAGTCACGTTCCCTAGGGTGTCTCAATGCTGTCTGCCGAGGAAAGAAGACTGGAATCAACGGATGAAATACAAAGTTTCAATCTTTTTCAGACATAATGGTTTTCCCTGAAGGATTTTCCGGCTGATTTTTTTATCCGTAGCAAAATTCATTGTATTTATTTAACCGATCGAGGAAGATCGTTGGCAACAATAATATATATAGATATACGGCCACTGTGTACACGTGAGGTGGTAGCCGGGCCTAGAGCCAACAAGAAGCTCGCTTCTGTAATGCTCCTGCATCAGTCTTCCGCTCAGGGCCGGGGGGCGCAACAGGGTTGCTTGTGGCTTAGTTAATCGAGATTTTGCCGGGTCGATATGCCGATCAGATATCGAGAATCGGAATGAAAAACAAACACGAAGTCTTCAATAATTGATAGAATGAATTAAATCATTTGTCTCGGTTGGAAATTAAAATGGTAATTTATATACGATTGGGCGTTCAGAGTTGGATGGAGTGTTGCGTTATGGGCGATAGACGAGGATGAGGACGAGCTCAAGGTTCCTGAGCGCGTGTTCCTCCCGCGTGTTTCTTTCCTTTTTCTATTTTCTGTTTTCTTTTTTTTTCAAAATCGTTTCCATTTTTTCAATGGGCAAAGAGGGAGGGCTGCAGGCGCGGGAGGGTTCGCTCTCCTTCTTCTTTTGTTTTTAAGGTCTCTTTCGACTTATACCTCGCTGATGAATCAGGTGCGGCTTTCGACTGAGAGTTGAGATTACTTTAGTGGGCGGGTCTCTTTCTGTCAGAACCTCCGATGCTGCTGTTGCTGCTGCTGCTGCTGCTGCTGCTACCGCTCCTGCTGGTAGTGATGGTGCAGGGCGCTGACCAACGGGAATAAATACGTAGGAATATATACATACCCATGTATATATGTATATATGTATATATATATATACGTGGCGCTCGATCTGCCACAGTATATAATACCTGTGTGTATATGGATGCACCCTGAAGTTATCTCTCTTCAACTCACTATAGGGCTCAGGTAGAAATATTTACGTTTAATCTTCATTTTAGTCTCGTCTACGTCAACGGCCAAAACCCCTCTCCTTGTCTCACTCCGGGTTTGATTTAAATTGGAAATATATATATAAGTATATACATATACATGTATACACCATCAAATCTTTTCTAATTATTACCGTTTACACACTGAAACGAATACCTACCTCGTCGTAACCCGTATAGGAAAGTAGACGTTCTATTTCCACTTTTAATAAACATTTTTACATCTACTTACCACTCGTTTCGTTTCACGCTGGAGACTTGAAGACGACTAATGTTAGGTTATGTACCTACGTTTCCCTAGCCTATGTGGGTCCGAATAGTTAGCAAATACCTCGGGAGATTGGCGCGGAATGAAATTATCCGTTGGCGGAGCGTAGTATGCTGCAGCTTCGGCTCTATCCACAGTATAATGACTCGTGGCGCACAGTGTTATTTTGTTTTCCGTGTTGGCTGAGAAAACAGACATCGGCGTACCAACATGGCGGGTGCCCGGCGTCAAAGAAAAGAACATTTCTCCCGGCTAGGTTGGGCGATGGGCGCAGGGAGGCACCCGGTGCTAGTTATAGATGAAGAGAGATAGGAACTGGCAAAGAGAAAGAGAGATAAAGAGAGAGAGTCGAGTGACTGCCTGGCACAACACAACCTCGTTATTTATTAGTAATTGTAAAAATGATGCGCCTAAACCAATATCATTAGCAGCGGCGGGCGCGCGAGCTCGCGAGGGGCCAAAGTGCGTGTCATCTGTAAAAACACTGCCTTTAATTGGCGGGATATTTATTGTAATTTTAAACACGTGAGTCGAAATACGGCCAGCGGCATCTCCCTTCTCCCTCTTTCCCTTACCACCCTGCTGTATGCCTCTTCTTGCTCTACCTCTTTCACTCTCTCGCTCTTTCACTCTTTCACTCTTTCACTCGTCCACTCTTTCTCTCGCTTTATCTCTTTCCATACCTTATTTTACTACCTCGTTCATTTCAAGATTTATTTAAATTCCTACCGCTGTACAAATACCCATTATAGAGACCATCTCCGTCCAACAATCTCGCTACAACTTATCTTTAGGTACACATGTTACACAGCATAATTAAGAATTTATCATCTCGAAAGTATTCTCATTTTCATCAACGGTCTTTGGAGCTAAAAATTAATTATCCCTCTCGCAAAATATCTCTGGCTGGATATACACAAGGCATGATATACGAAAGTAGCGCGTATGTGTGTATATATACCTATATACATGTGTATAAAATCCGTGGCGATTCGCTTTGCCGCAGAAATAATTAGTTATAGAAGTGAATTCGAAGACTCATCGCATTGTTTCAACCGTTTTTTTTTTTCCCCTTGAATCTAGAGAAATTTTCTCTCTCTCCATCACATTATAGCCGAGCCCTCATCGGTTAGAGGTGCAGCAGCGGTATATCCTGGCATCGCATCATCGCGGGAAAACAGAAAATTAACCGCAGTAGCTCAAAAGCGTCTATCATTAGGCGTTCCACGTTGACGATGACTGTCAGCTTCTTTATAAGGTTCGGATTCTTCTCACAGATCCAGGTATATCGGCTGTACTAGGATCTGCGCCTTAATATTGCGGAGGTAGAGAATTTGGCGCGATATTAATTGTTTTGTTTGCCCACTTGTCCGGCCTTTCTATACTATACCTACTCTGGGCCATTTGTATCCATTCTATTCGAGTCGTTAGCAAAGAAGCCGCCTATACAACAGCCCGTGAATACTAGGCAGGCATGGTGTTAGAAAACGATGGGAAACACCCCGTATCATTCTGCCAAACCAATTCTGAGTTGCATATAGAAAGAGAGATACCGATCAGAGACAATTTGAGGATTTTTTAAGCTGGAAAGAAACCTTGGAATAGATTTGTGTGTTTTCTGAACCAGCCGGAGCAGGGATTTATGTAAGGATTTACGTCCGAGTGGCCGTTTCAACTTTCAACGCACGAATGACTTGGCTCATAGGTCTCCTAAACGAGGTTTACTGAGGAACCTGCAGCAGCAGTAAGGCCCTAAGATCAAGCCCACGAAAACAGGCCCAGAAAGGCCTAAGGCCTAATCCCAGAAAAATCAAAAACAAAAGCCGCCCGAAGCGGCAGCGAGGGACGATTTGTTCGCTCCGCGGGAGGCCGACTTAACGAAAATAAGCCAACTTCTCACATAATTCACCGGGGAGTGGCGAAGAGGAGAAAAGATGAATACAAATAGAAATCATTAATAGTTTTGTTTCAAGGGTCGCGAGCTCCACCTTCTAACAAAACTACATTCAGCCTGTGTAGAGGTCTATGGTTATTCGTCCGAGTCCCATACTATTTCTGTAATTACTCGTGGAATACATTGCTGCGCTTATTTACTAATCATAATGCTCGATCTCCCGCTCGCGACTTTCAGAATGAAAAACTGAGAAATCGAGACTGTCTGGTTCATTAACCTTGACTGATTCATGGGATGATAATAGTGCCTCGATCTCTCGGATGAACGATATAGTTTTTCCGATCGGGTATAATCGATGTTTCAACACTTGTGCACATATATACTGTTGAATCTTGACGGAGCAAAGGGTCCATACTGGCCGTAAATGTAGTCCATACATACTTATAGGTTTGTATAGGTGATGGGGTGAGCGGAGACTGCAGTATCCAGAAAAAGTTTTTCCCATAGCGTCAACGTACCAGCGAGTGCAACAGCATGGAGCTCGTGATCGTATCAATCAATGACACGTACATTTTGTACAATGGTACCCCGTTTTTTTTTATTTTCTTCTATGCATCCATCTCTTTCCTTTTTTCTCTTTCTCTCTTATTTTTATTATTGTCGCCGGTATTTTATTGTTGTTATGATTACAATTTTTTTCTTCTTTCTTTACGTTTTTTTTTTTTTTTTAGTTTTTTTTTTTCACCGCGTCATCAGTCACTCGGTATAAATATTAAATTCGCTAAAAAACTGATCGCTTCGAGGGCTAAACTTGCAACGTCAGCGGCGTAAACAAAAACTCGCAGCTGACCGCCTCAGCCAATCGCATACCTCGTATAGGGAGCCACGTATTATATGCCACACGGATATTACATTATACCTTACACTTACACGTACGCATATACTCGACTCTTCTTGCTGCAGTTCGCCGCGATATTATGTGCTCTGTGTTATACGAGTTGCGAGCGTACGTCACAATCGATTATTCTAATAACGTGCGAGGGCAAAGGATCGGATGAAATCGAATCCACCGGACTAGGGACCTTGATGTTCAGCCACGATAACGCCTATTCGCGAAACATAAGGACCTCCGGCAATGATCACTCGCTCACGGTGTATACTGTATAGCTACATGTATATCGGCAGGGGTCAATCGTGTTGAACGTTGCGTGATCGGTTCTCGTCCATTACATATTATAAAAAAACTTGCGTCACGTGTGAGACCAGGTATCTCTACAGCTATCTCCGCGCCGGAGATGAAGAGATCCAACGAGATCGATATATCTATAACTCAAACTATGATCATACCTTGAGCAATTATGGCATAATTCACTTCTTGCTAAGAGATCGTGCATTTGAAGTGTGAAATTCTTTTCGGTGATCGGATGTGTCACAGCTGTGGTGAAAATGTAATTGCGACAGGATCACCGTGGAGAATTTCTATCTTGGAGAGATGGTTCGATGTCTTTTTATGAAATATTAGTGTGGTATGTCGATTAAGAGGTCTATATCTATATCGTGATGTTATACCTACCTACCTGCCAATCGGTACAAGCAAAAATTTTTCTATTATTTGTTTTCAGATGTCTCACAATGAAAGCTACAGACAGGTATGCTCCTACAGAGAAATCTCTGCGATTCTAGAGTGTTCTAGAGTCTAGCGCTACTATAGATCGATAGTCGGTACCGTCGCACCCACCTACTATATGCTATCGATATTATCCGATATTCAAATTTTCCGTCCATCTTCACCTAACTTCTCTCACATCTTCTCCTCTTCGGCTTTCTTAGGTACGTGTTTGCACAAATTATTTTTAAATCCATTCTAATAAATACCTCTAATATTTCTCTATATCATATCTTCTTTCTCTCATATACATAATATATTATACGTACTGCAATCTCTCTCATCATGCCCGTTATGTCGTTATAAATCTTTGTATATGC
Organism: Rhogogaster chlorosoma; assembly: GCA_944452935.1. Classification (NCBI taxonomy): domain Eukaryota; kingdom Metazoa; phylum Arthropoda; class Insecta; order Hymenoptera; family Tenthredinidae; genus Rhogogaster; species Rhogogaster chlorosoma. The sequence continues at coordinate 28,726,208 of OX101799.1, read as the reverse complement.
ATCCCACTTAAAATATTAGTCTAGACATTGTGTATCATTAATTAATCATTATATCAGTATTATTATTCGTATATGTGTCACACGTCAAAATCATTCTGCATCAATATATTGTCGCATATATAGTATATATACATACATATACGTTGGCTGTACTCGTACTTGCATTCATCTTTACACTTTTATATCAAACAAATTCGGTAAAATGATTCGCGGACAAAGAGGAAAAGTCTCGCGTCTCTTTGAATTCTCTTCATTCTGCACTGCTACCCCCATGACGAAAGTACCCCGCTAGCCGCACCAGGATTCCCGTCATTCGATTTCAACCCCGAACAGGACAGCAGCATGGCGGTTGCCCTTAATATATGCCACGGTCATTGGCGCGTGCATGTATATATATATCGGCCATGCGCTCGAACGGGACTAATTATATGTCGGCCATTTTGTTCTCGTATACTTGCGCGAACGCGAGTTGATACCTCAAATATCGCAGGCTGTTAGAGTTGGCCCTTCATCGGACATTTTGTAGCGTAGGTAGTTGTACACCCCGTCCCCTGCAGGAGTGGGTAGGTAGCCACCCTTCGGTACACCACCTTCAACGGGAGATAATTTGAGAATTTTTAGAACCACCAATCTCTTGCGAAAGAAATTTCTTCTCCACAACCTTGTTTTTTTTTTTTTTTTAAGAAACGGTCGATTGTTTCTAATCCAGTAAATCCTCAGACTTGGGAAAATCGTTGCTTATATGGGTATTAGGTGGGTACGCGTTGATCCGACATCATGGAACTACAATATCGTTGGTAGCCGGTTTCCCGCGATTATCTACCTCTTTCTACTCCCCCGTGCAGAGAGCGAACGGTTAGCGTGTTTTCGTCGGAGAACGCAGCTCGTGAACGAATCATGCACGTAACGGGGTGCGGGGTATATGGCTCAACCTCTGTGCATGTGAAAAACGAAAAAAACAATATTTGAATGAACGAAAGAGAAAAAGAAAAATAAAAGGATAGAAACGTATTAAACCACGCCTCTAAATCTCTTCTATAGGTAAGTGTAACGCTTTGCGAGCGTTGTCGTTCCTGTGGCCCTTCCCTACCTCTTCTTCACCCTAAACGGGGTTCACCCACCTTCCCCCACGGAATATCCCCTCTCCGGTCACTCACTCTTAGCTCTCTCTCTCTCTCTCTATACTATACCTTCCCTTGAGCACGTGGTGAAGAGATGAAAGGGAATCCATATATCCTGCAGTGAAACTTCGTTGTCCTGTATAGCATTTACCTAGCCGTGTTATTATACATGTATACCTAATACACGCGTACGCATTGACGCTTTATTTTCGAGGGTGCAGAGTACCTCGCACAATATATGTATAATATCATCATCCGAGTGACTCGAGTGATTCTGTAGATGCCCGTTGATGCAGTATTGGGCCCTGGCTTGGGTATAAACCAACCCATATACCGATATACTTCATAATTCCAGTGGAAAAACGTATATTCCTACGTAATATAAACACGTGTGTGTTTCGTTGCACCTAGGCGACGCTGAGGATCGGAGAGTTTGTTAGGGCAAGCGAAGAGAGTAAGGCGGGGGGGAAGCTCAACGCGTCGCGACGTACTACAGTGCGCGGGATGAGAGACTCTTGAAAAGAATAATCCGAACCGGACGGCCAAACGGGGCCGGTTGGTCTCGGGCTCAATTCTAAAGAAGCGTTTCATTAACAATGGCATCCCGCTTCTACAAATCGTCTTTGTCTCGGCGAGTAATTAGATCGAGAGCCGATGAGAGTGTAGTAGCGGCTCTCTTCCGCGAACCGAGCTACCCACCCATTGTTTATGCCTGTAGTTTAAAACACGTGGTGTCAGCTGCGATATTATGCCAGTTGTTGTCTCCGGTTTCTCGACAAACATTACCCGTGGATCTCTGTATTACTGTATATCGATAATACGTAGCTCTCAATCCTTCGCATCATATCTTTAGAATAAGTTGCAGTTAAATCTACTGTGTTACTATCCCGCGGAATAAATTCTTCCTTTTTCAATCATAGATAACAACAAAAAAAAAAAAAGAAAAAAAAGGAACAACAAAAATCATCAAGTACTGTATACCTACTACATCCCTCGCTCTTCGCTCTACGCTGCACCGTTTCATATTGTGTCATCGAGATGGTGAACAAGGGAATGGTCATCGGCGGAGGAATGCTCGGCATTTGTCTCGTCCAGGGAATATTTCCCGGCTGGATAGAAGGCGCTTTGACAGTTTGCATTATCCTGGCTTACACGATCGGCTGTGTGATACGCGCGCGACACTAACCGGGCGCAATCTCTGTGTACGACGCGGTTAGTATGTATGTACCTATGTACGGTGAATTTTGCACACTTTTATGTATATCTACATTATTCGAGACAGAAATTGGAGGAATAGCCGACGAACTGATACGAGGAAAGTCGAGAGGAAGATTTAAAGAGAGAATGATAGTCGAGGGAGGGCGAGGAAGGAGTTTGAGAGAGGCAAGGCGGTTGGGATCGAAGAAGTACACTTGAACAAAACACTAGACTACTCGAGAGAACCGCAGCAGCTCGTGTAGGTATAAAAGCTCTGGGTGGTTCTGATTCAACTGCTGCCGCCAGTCGGTTAATGCTCGAGCATTATAGCGAGGTACTTGTGCTACACTGTCTCATAACTATTACAATGAAACTCTCTACATTAATTAACAATTAGCAACGTAGGTTACGGCGCGTAGTGATTATATTTTAATGATATAACAATTTCGCAACGCTGCGTTAGTACTGCGTGTCGAGATATATCTAAGATCTCCCCCTCTGCCTCTCTATCTGTCTATCTCTCGTTCCTTCTCGCACTTACTTGTGCTAAGGAGGGGCTGCGAGTACCGCTCTTACAGAACTCTATGCTAAATTCACTTGAGATACATACTCGAGTCTCTAGAGGCGCACTCACGTCGTGGGGAACGCGATTCGTTCTCTCTGTACTTAGAACCTGTAAGAATATCGCGTCAACGAGATATTACGACGAACCGAGATGAAATAACTCGTATATGTATACCTGCTATATTCGAAATTCAAAATAATAAATTACAACACAAAGTTCCCTCTTCGAGATTCCGCCTCCCTCGTGATCCTCCGTCTACATTCGACCTTGTAATCTCTATACATACCTATGTATAATGTATATGGTAGAAACAATTTTGTGTCGTTTAAACGCTATCTCTAATCTGTCTAATTAAACATAGGTCTTAATCTAGGTATGACGACAAACTGATTCCGTTCGTCTAAATTAGCTCCAACCGCGTCAATTCGTTTACTCGGTAACAGATAAGACAGAAAGAGAGAGAGAGAGAGATAGAGGGAAAGATGAAATATGTAAATGAAATTCATAATTACCCTGCAACTAAAATTAGAATCAATTGAAAATAATGGATGTACATAAACTGTACCCAACAAGTTCACCGTAGAACGAGTCCAGTGTTGGATATTTCATACACGCACATATCGCTATATGCTATTAGGTTATAGTATATGATCTAGATATATTATGCGAGTTGAGTAGTAGTTTGCGAACGTGGGAGAAGCACCTAATTGTAATATGCAAGTAAGTTAAAGACGGTCGAGACTGTAAGGTGGAACGCGATCCGATCCAAGGAGACCAATTAGCCTGAGCAGGAGGATTCCGTCCGCGAAGTACTTGCGCGGGTTGTCAGTTGGCACGCGAAACGCGCATTCATAGTCGGGCATACCTATGTATATGTACGAGGTACGCTAGTACCTGCCTACTTTTGTCGCACTTTTGACGAGTTAATTATTTGCTTAGTAAATTGTTGCATTTTACACGTTATACTTAACTGTACGCCCCTCGCCCTGTCACTATTACCTGTCCATGAGGCCCGCTATTCAACGCCTATCAAACCTATCCCCTTTGCGTATATTTCGCCTGAGCTATATCAATTATTCAATAAACCCTTCGCCTCACTATCGAGAGTATGCGTTAGGAAATGGGAGTAAGTTACGCACGAACGACTCTAGTGGGTATATAATACCACAAGACTGCGTTACTTTACTTTACTGTTTCCCCCCGCATCGACTCGAAGAAACGCGTTTGTCCTACGCTGTTTCCGAGAAAACTAGTTTCCGTATCAACGATCGTTGCGGGTATATAGGCGTGAAATGTGTTTCATGATTTGAACCAACGTATCTTAACGAAAAGAAATAAGATAGAAATAAAAATGAATAGCGGGGATTTTACAGTCAATGCGTTATACAACGTGAATTATGTTTTTACAGTCGAATGTCCGAGTGGATTTTGAAACTTTTTACCTTTCGAGAAAAAATCCTTATCAAATATTTCTCTCCTCTTGATCGTCCGTTCATCATGAGGCTGTTACCCTTGTGCAGTAGCGTCGACGAAGTATCCTGACCGCTGCGATAGTAATCGGATACTGGATTGGTGCCGGAATGCGAGAAAATGATTACTGACTATCGAAAGTACTCTGCGGCCTGCAGCAACCGAAGAGATATGTTATTCGAGAGATTATTCTTCCTCCTTCTCTCTCTCTCGCATGATTTCTTCTGCGGCGGTGAAGGCGAGAATCTTTCAAGAGACGAGAATATCCGAGATATATCGTAAATTAACTCCCCTGTATACTTTGTGAATTCTTGTTGTACACGATGTGAAGTGTATTTGTTAAATACACGTATCTACCACTATAGTTTCTTCTGTCTACTCGCGTTTTATTCAACAGTCTTCTTCTTCTTCTTCTTCTTCTTTTTTCCCCTCACTTCGACTTCATCCACGTATTTACGTGGCTAAAATATGCGGATTCAAATCGAGGAGCTTGATGCAATAAGATCTTACAGCGAAATATGACATTTCAAAATAATCGACAGAAGCGCTCTATTCATTCGCTTATGGATGTATTGAAGCGATCTTTCCTCAGGCATGCTTTACTTCGTCACGGTACCAAGTAGACCGTATATTAAACTGCATAAGCAAACATCATCGATCGAGAAAAATAAATTGTGGAAATATCAGTTGTATGTTTTTAATGCTAAAAACTGCATATAAATGCAACATCTTGCGTCTAACATACGTTGGAAAAATCACAGAACTCATACGCATCATAAATCCGAACACTGAAATATTTGTGGAAATTTAGCCCAGAAATTTTGGGTGCGGAATGAATATTGTGTCATCGTTTAAATATATCTGATTCCAAACCAACTAATTATATACATTTTCAGCGATTAGTCCAACTAGCGTTAATTATATGCCCCTTCTGAGAAAATCACAGTGAAGGCTAATTGGAAAGTGTTCTTCGGACTTAAGTAGGTGTGTGGCGTTCTCGTCAATCGCCTTCAGATTAATGCAATAAGGACGTATCTGCTCAATGCACCCTCGTTGCACCCAACTCCTAAATTTATTGCCGAGTGTCATTCCACCTTTGCAGCTATGAGGATGACGTTTGGAAGAGTGAATTCGCGCATATATGCGAGAGTGAGACAGAGGGTTTCGGTTGAGTAAAATTGGCCGTTTTATCCCGTGATCTCGGTTGGATTACCAAATCCTGTGGGGATAAGGTACTACCTACCGATATGTATACATGTGTATTGTATATTGTATATTGTGTATTGTATATATACATATCTGCGAGGACATCTATGAACTACTGCATCAGGGGTAGCAATTTCCCATTGGTCGGCGATCCTCAAAGGTGTTTCATAGCGTGTTGAAAGCCGTCGTATAATCGCGCCGCGGGTGTCATTTTACATCTAAAAAGGTGGCTGAGTTCTCGCCCTCGTTTGTCACAACAGCAGGACGTCGCATTGCACCCCCGACGCCCCGGTGATGCAGTTGCCTTGCCCTCTTACGTTGTGTCAGCCCAAGACTCTGCCGTATACCTAGGCACTAATACACGCATAAATAGACACACATGGATGCAATGTTGAACGCGTTGCAGGGGAACGAAGCACCGCGCATTATCGAAACAGCCTTAAATCGAACCTACGAAATCCTCACACAATGGAAATACGGCAGCCTCTTAAATTGTTACGCGCTGTTTGTCCGACTAAATGGGTCGATGGATTTTACGCATCCACGAATTATTTGTGCTGTGCACTCAATGATAGGCGCCCGTGAATCCCTCCAGCTCTCTGTCTATGGTACAGCTATACGGCTTGTCTACCAAAAGAACTAAATAGGACGACGCCGGATCTCCCGTGGCGTTTGACGTCGACTACTTAAATTCGGGGAGATCGTGGACAATTAGCGACACGGATAGATGTAGATGAACAGACGTTGTGCAATGAGGAATATCCATACCGGAATAGGATAGAGGAAGGTATAAAATAATAAGGGGAATCGAGAAGAAAGCAGGAAGGCGAGTGCCTCGGAATAATTACGTTTCAAACACGTTTATTTCAGTTTTCATTCAAACTTTTCCGGGCGATCTCCCTCTCGAGCACTCGTACTTACGGATACGGAAGTGAACGTTGAGATGAATTGAAAATTTGATAAAAACTTGTAATTGGTATACCTGTGTAGGGCTGGATCGTCGAATTAAATACAGAGCGTCTGAAACAGATGTACGTCTGTCTCTCGGTCCCCTTTGCTCTCTTATTCCAGCTCTTATATCGCCTTATTTTTCTCTCGATCCCGCGTCGTCGTGGAGCGAGGAAACTCATTCCGTTTCCAATAAAAGTTTGATACGAAAAATCAAGCCACTTTTCAACCTCCCACGAGCTACGGGGTACTACTTCAATACCAATCTAACACTCGCGAATTTACCCGCGTTTTTATTCCCCCAGCTTATTCCCGCTCCCGTGGGAATCGCCGAGGAGGCAACATCACCGCGTAGAATCGTAGATACATTAATATTCATGCACTGTATGCAATTCTCTCTATTCTCTCTATTCATGTTTAATGTAATTAACGAAGAGATAGGTTAGTTCTGATTGGAAAAAAATGAACAAAACTTTGAGTCGTCATGTCCTGCCACAGGCCACGGTGCATGTATGTACCTATCTACGTTCCCATATACCTGGATAGATATGGAAGGTATTAGGTGCTCCGTAATAATTATTACAGTATTCTATAGCCGATAGATAGTGCAGGAGAGAGTAGTAAAATTGGGAAGAAAAAAGAGAGAGAGAAAAAAAAAAAAGGTTGAGGGGAATCTCCCGCGGGGATTCCCCCTCCGCGGAAGTATCCCGACTCAATTTATCTGCCATTTTCCCTGGCTGACCGCGCGCCGCCTCGGTCAGTTCCCGAATTGAAATATTTCTCGATTTACTGGGGAGATACAGATAGATTGTAGACGTATATATATATATGGAGGGTATATAGAAGTATATATGGGTGCCTATATTGGAAATGAAATGCCTGGCATATTTCAGGGAAATAATATCCTGTAATATATACATCTATGGTGTATCCTGCATCTGTGTAGTAAATGTATATTGTTTCTATACCTGTGGGTATATGGATACCAAGATATCAGAGGAAACTAATTTCTTTGATTCATACGCGATAGAAGTCTTGGGAGGGCGAAGCTGGATTGGTCAAAGTATAAATATACGTATACATTATGTATACGTGTATATACAGGTAGAAAAGGTTACAAACGAGCTTCGTGTTTCGTTAGAATATAATTTATTCAAACCACCCTGTAATTAGCGGGCTCGGGGCTGCCCAAAGCTCAGAACTATCCAAGTCTCACCACGGCCCTGTTCTCTGAATTTCATTTATCAAAAATCCGCAGCTGCAGCAGCCCGAAAACTTGTTCGAATTAAGACGCGAGTTCCAAACTATCTTAAGCCACTGAATAATTTAAAAGAACTGTTTCAATATTCACGGGAAACGATTCGGCCAACTGACTCGAGAGCCACGACCACGCGACTTGAGACAAAGAAAAAGGAAAACTGATCCTCCTCTCGTACATTCTGATGGCTTGTGATTTTTGCGAAGTCGTTAAAAGCATAAAATTAACCGTGTAAAACGGGGCCCAGTTGTTTCTTCTCGAACGCGTATCTCACCCTCGTACCAAGTAACGCTTCTTATTTTCCGAGCTCCCCTCGAATGACAGATTTCCTGGTAGTCCGCGCGGGGATGGTACTTTTCCGGTGTTCCAGTCACCCCGGGTTTTCTTCACCGAATTCGCCTCCGCAAAGCTCAACAAGTCGAATAAAAAGCTCATAAATAAAGACGAGAAATTCTCTCGCCCTCGGTCCTCAGCCCTCAGCCCTCAGCCCTCCACTGTACTCCGCGACCCTCGATCCCCGCGTTTCTACAAATGTCCCTGCGTAGCACGGACACCTGTTGCTGCTGCACACCCGCGCCTACTCGATGCACTGCAGGGCACATTCGGATCACCGTCGCTATCCAATGCTCTCGTATTATGCTCGTCCGTGCGTATCACTCCACCCGTATCCAGCCAAATGTACTTTAGGGGTTGGCGTTACTCCGTGCCACGTAATGCCTGAATACACGTCCGCGATTCTCCACATTCAAAATTTCAGTGCTTTCAGGGGATGAGTTTTAACTTCACTAATGATCACACGTTGATCATTTGCACCAATTTTTATCACAAAAAATTGTGCCCTGTGTTGAAATTGGTTAATCTTAACATATTGCACAGCTGATGAAACGCACCCCCTTGAACTGTAGCGTAAGGCGAGGTCGTGTAGTGTTGAATAGACGAATTTGTCCGAAAAAAATGGGTTTGCGATTCAAGTGACTTGCTCTCGTGACCTCGAGTCATCAGCTGTTTCATGGATCGTGTGAATTCGTTGGAGTAAAAACTTTCTCTACTGATATATATAACGAGATTGCTCTAGCGAAAGGGGATCATTGTCAGGAGGGGCTTGTTAATTTTCGGTTAGATATTATTACAACACATAATAGCGAGTTCAGAATGTACGGGTCAGCTGGCATGGATAGGCAGCACTCGGTACGGGATACCCACTGAAACGGGTTAAAAACGGTAGCGTTAAACCTTTACAAGATTGTATTTAAGCCCAGGTAAGGCCTGCCTCGGCTTTCCATTGCCTGGTGGCACGAGATAGATACGATTTCGGCGTAATCCGTCAAAGGAGTCTTTCGGACTATTATCTGTGATCTCCATTAAAGTTCAGTTTACGCCCTCTTGAGTCTTGACCCTCTTGCCCTCGGCGCTAGATCTTGCTCGTTGGCCCTTGGAAAACCTCTTAGCAATGCGGGATACAGGCATGTCCTCCTCACACCGTCGTTTACAATTCCCTTTCTTAAGATCTGGAAAGATCGTGTCGCACGCTTCTCTGACTCCCAGAGATGCTTAAGTTGCGAATTTCATTCCATGGCCAAGTCGCTTTGTACCTTCGTGCGACATTTGACGCTCACCGACCGCGAAAGATACGCCTTTAGTCCAAAAATCTTTCAAGATTCTTTCGGATTTCTCGCCTCGATGCGGAACCATAACTAGTTTCGATACAGCGAGAACCATCGTGCATACAGCCTCCAGGGAATAGAAATATCGCCGATTCTCTGCCCATCGGAAAACGAAGATTGAAAGTAAGGCAGCATGAATTGTAATTTTTTCTCTCAGAGATTGAGACATTTCGATGTCGGTCTGATCGAAGACAAAACCCCATTCGAATAAGGCGAAGTAGTCTCACGATGAAAGGCATCTCACAATCGGCACGTGAAGCAAGAACAGAAGAATCTCACATGTTGTTATACTGTGTACACAATAAACACCCCTGTAACTGTCGAGTGCATGGTAGAGTTTAGAGTAGGTAGGTTACGATTTGCCAGACTTCGTATTGTAATTAAAACCTCTTGAATAAACCAAAGGTAATTTCCCCGCGCCCAAACACGAACACGAACACGAACACGAACGCGAACACGAGCACCGCCGTTCCTTCTGTCCAAGTGTGTATATCTGATCCCATGTCTGTAGGTATAATGGACATGCTTGTGTACTCTCGCGTGTATTGTACATATACCCTAGTCACGTACATAGGTATGTATCGACGTGCATGTTGGCAGTACATAAGCGCGTGTATGTAGTTAGGTAAGTACAGGGGAGACTCGGTGCAACCCTTCCTTCTTAGACGGGAACCCTTTCGACGGCTGAAACTCCACCCTTATAGCGAGAACATATCAAGTTACCTACGAATAATTTTGTTAATTACGATTTCAGAGTACGATTTTCACCTCGTGATATACTATAAGGTTCTACTAATTGTTTACCCGCCTAGGCAAAGCCATCGGTCGCTTGGCCGTTGACCATTTGCGATCTGCAATCTGTAACACGAATATCTTCGATTATTTTAATCTACGAGTTTGAGTATAAGGTATGTGTACCGTAAAACGTGGCAGTAAGAGATTTAGCCAATGGCAATCATACACCTATATAGGTATAGGTATATACGTGCTAATTCTTATACTTTCTAACGATATGCGGTGCGATTTAAAATCTGATTAATCCCTCAAACCAATATTTCGGATCAGTGTAGAGCTCTGGAAAAATGAACGGTTTATTATCGATTTATTGGTCGACGAATAGGAGCAACTCAATTATCAAGACAGTCGGTCAGGCTCAGGATGCCGATGCAACATAAATTAAAATCGAGGTTTTTTCGATAATGAAATTATCTGGGTATGAGTTTGCTGGTCTCTTTGCGGTTATTACTTATTAAAATCGCGGGATTCCGCGGTGAATGCAATCTTTTTTCACGGAATGGGAAAAGTTGAGCAGTTCGGAGCGGATGGCTGGCAGGCGAGTTGAAATGTCAACCGTGAGACCACTAAAATTGTCGTTGCGAGGAAGGAAATGAGAGAAACTTTTAATTCGTTAATTTCGACTGGCTCAAAGGGTTGCGGAATTAGGATAATTAAAATTTATATTTTACTGTCGTATTTCCATCTCTCCTCTCTTCTCCTCTCCTCTTCTCTTCTCTTCCATTCGCGAAACGATGAGACTACGCGTGTTGGTCTGGTCCTGCATCGCGCACCCTCCGCAGAAACAAGACCCGACTATATAAGATAGAGTAGAGTTTCATTTTAATACGCAATAAAAAATTTTTCACGCGAAGAAATTACACTTTTATACTTTAATCCTTGGAACAATACAGCAAGCCACCACGGCGCAACCCCCCGTGTACAGAAAAGGGTTGTAGACGGAGCTAATATTTTTCAAAGGGTTGAAATCTCGTTTCCTCTTACTTTTCTTTTTTACGTTATTTTTCATTTTTTTTTTATTTTTGGTCCCTCTCTTCTTTTTTTTTTCACCCTGTTCTCTATCCCTATCTACTTTTTCCGTCTCTTACACAACCCTTCTACTATACTTCCCTACAGGGATTCGAGACTTCGCTCCCAATAGACGCGATTAAAACGCGATATAAAATATGCATCCCTTAATAAAACCGTCCAATTAGGGAGAAAAAATGAAATTAAGTATTTAAGGGGGTGTCAAGAAGATTTCGGGCTGGGTTCAGGTGCGAGGGAAACCCTTTTGTGGAAAGATTAGTTTCTTCGTTCCCCCGCCACCGCCCCTGCCTCGGGTGGCTGTAGCAGGGGGTTCTTCTTCTTCGCCAGCTCGGACGGAAGCTGAATTATTTATGGCTCGGGATTTTTCTGTCAGTTTTCCTTCCTAATGTTTGGATTTATGGTCGTTACGTGGGAGCGCCAGATATATAAACTAAAAGGTAGACTAAACGTTGCAGACAATACGCCTTAAATAACAACTGGAATCATACCTGCTGCAGGCTGGCCAGACGCACTTCAAATCACCCCGATATAGTTGAATTCCCATACCGATTCCCCATCGTACCTTCACGTTCGTATGAAATTGTAGAAATATCACAGCGTTTAGCGATAGTTGGTGAAGATTTAGAGACCCATATACATGCACCTGGCAAAGTACATGTATCTATGCAGATATGTAGGTACAATCGCGTATAATAACAGAGTAAGGTTTCAATTAAAACAACCCCTCGTACGGAGGGATTAGCAGTCGCGATTCACCCTCTAAGAACCCCGGTTATGACTCGGCATAAATATCAATGTAAATGGGCTTTCTCATGGTGTACCTACGGTGTGTCTTTGCCCCGCTTCCAACTTCTCGCTTACACTTGCACATCCACGAAGGAACTACCCGAATAGGATGCCAGAAGGGGTTTTAAATGCAGACTGGTCTTACCTCGAGACAAGCTCGGGGTCTCGCTTATTAACGCAATTATTACCCACGTTTCTACATTCATGAGGTTTAAATTGTGCAATTCTACCCTTATATACTATATTACGTGAGGAACGTAATTGGCACACCTTCAGAATAGGGACTGAGACCTTGATCGTGGCATAAATTGCGTCGTTGAGTTCAAGATTCCGCCCGATTTCCTTATTTTTAATAAATCTTCCACTTCGTTTCGTTTCGGTTTCGTTTTGGATTTGCTAAAAATCATCTGCTACGGTTCAAATTTCTGGTCACTTCTAAAGTTCCTGCGTCTTTTGCAACGGTACACCCCATAGGAGCGCCGGAGTCGTATATTGAAATTGTGGGTGTGTACCTGGGACGCGGGGTCTTTTATAAGTTGTTTCAGCATTCAATTAAAACGGGCTATAAATCAAGTGAAAATAAAAAGCAAATTAGGTACGGTGGGACAAACGTTGCAGGTCGAAGCGTTGCCGGTGAATTTATCTACTTTTCATTCAAATGGCCTCATCTCGCATTTATGTATTCCGTGATATTGCACTTTTTGAAACTCTCCGGTTGGCGTCGGCACGTCGAATATTAAGACCCAGCCGGTAATATTAGTAATATAAATTTACCTGGGGAACGGCAAGGTTAATTTTACACCTCAATCCCGGCGAAGGTTCCTTTCCGTAACGGGTGAACCTCGCATTCTACAAAAATTCATCCTCCATTCAACCCCTGCAGCCAGTGCGGTGATATAATAATACAAATTCTAGACATTACATCCAAACGAATTCGAAAAACTTCAACCATTTCATTTACACGGGTTACTGGTTACACGGTGTAGGTACCGCTTTTTAATCAACCCTCGTGAGAATTCCATACCGTTAATTTCATAGATTTTTAACGCATATCGCCCAACCCAGTGGAATTTTTACGATTACCCTCTGGCAAGCTGTATAAGGGGCGGCTTTACGCATATAGAAATGAATAAAATATAATTCCTGGTTTCATCCTTCGTTGTGGATCCTCGCATTTGTCATTATTTCGTTATATTCGACGTTTCTGGGAGCAGATTTGTTTTTTCATCAACTATAGTATCTGCTGGTCGTTTCAGTTTCACTGTATACAGGTGTAGGTATCTCCGGCTGGGAAGGGATGAAAAGAAACAGAGAACGACGCAGAGGCAGGTATGACGCAAACCACCCTCACAAGAGGTGAAACGCGACGTGCCATAGTTCGATCGATAAAGCAGGAAGCGATCTTAGATCGACAATCGCACGGCGAAACGCGATTGCCGCAAAAGGGGATGAAGATATCCGGTAGATAAAGGGAAGAGAGAGATAGAAAGGGGGAAAAAATAGGGAGAAACATACAGAATGGCGTATACATATCTGTGTAGATCCGTGTATGGACGTAGAGGGGTATGATCGCATACGTGTAAAGTTCCCCTCGTCCACCCCCGCCCCCTTAACTGGCAGCCTCGTCTTGCCCGTATATATTGTTGCACAGGGGCTGCTTTCCATGGATGCTCACTCGATATACGAGCCTCCCGGAGCCGAGATAAAAGAATCGAGTGGGCAGGACGTGACGAGACAATGGACCACTAGTCTCCATATAATACAATCGCATCAGCATCTCTTTGTATCGATACCACAGTACCGAGGTTTGATATCACACTGTTCGGCTGAGATCGGATGTGTTCGGCTTTGCCAAAATCATCGCGGCACTTTTCGTACATGGCTTATGATATATTATACCGAAGATACATCCTCTTCTCTCGATTTGATTATAAAACTCATCGCCCTACCCTGATGAAAATAATACTCTACGAGTTCGTACGAATTTTCAAAGAAATTCGAACTTTTTGGAATTTTTCATGAGAAATTTCAATTTTTTTTACTTTTCTGGGAATTTTAAGAACATAATAAAAAACGAGAAACAAAGAAGGGAAAAGAAAAGAAAGAGGCAGGAAAAGGAAGGATGTATTGGCGAGAAAAGTAAAAAGAAGGTATTTATCGGTAATATGAGTGTAATCAATTATTATCTAGCCGAGTCACGCGTCAGTTGCGTGCGCTACCTATGTGTTTCATTGTTTTAACAAACTCGGGAGGAATAAATGCCCGCAAACAGACTGACACGTGGAATAGGCGCGTACGCCACGGCCGGGCCACGCCGCACCGGTGGGGCGTCAGAGACGGTAGGATTAGCGAGGCGCAATATAAAGGTTCAGTATATCACCCTTGTAGCGAGCGACCCGTACCCGCGAGGAACTCGGCGTGCCCCGGTAGACTCAGTCTGAGATATTAAACCTTGATAAATTAGATAGATAGATGTAGGTTTTACCTCTGCCCATGGAAAACGTACCTACCTACCTACAGCTACCTGCCTACCTACCTATTACACCGCGTTGCTCGCAAACGTACAGGCAAAGGAACACAATCACCTTTTACCCAATGACTATACTATTCCTGAACTCGATCACTCTATTCCAGCAACGCAAAGTTCGCTTTATTATATTTATCGTTTGATGTAATAAAATTCATCGATTGACTGGCCCTGCCTCGTATACTGCAGGGATAATAAACGATAATACACTCGTAGAGGACGGATGAAAGGTATACGAGTATTGAGCACATGCACGCAGCTGTATTCATACGAGTATAGGTAAACAGATGTCTTCATTGCATTAATATCAGGGATTTTTAACAAGAACGCAACACACTTACGGGCATTCATTCCGCATATAATTTCTGAGCCCTCTTACTGTACGATCTACGGAATTCTCACTCGTAAATCGTGACATTCGAAAATATACCAGTGCTCGGAGTTGTGATGCGCTATTCTTCGCGAGTAGTATTAGTTTTATCATTTTCTGAGGTATATCGAGGGTATAGTAGGCGTATGTATGTCAGAGTCAGCGTAGTGTAACTGTGATTATTTTAATGCGTCCGGATTTTTGTACTCATTTTTGTATACGACACAAGATACAAGAGTAATGTGGTTCTGAGGGGATTCAAGGGGATGAGATTTTCCCCCACAGGAAGAGTTTCGGAGATTAAACGATCGAGCCTTTCCCCCCCGGGTCCGGAACTTCGAAATTCGCGTAGGAGTAGGCCCGTCTTACGTTAGCTCAGACAAACAAATTAGTACAATTAGAATCCCTCAAAGAAAATTGATAAATTCCTCCCGAACAATTTCGCGACTCATTTCACTCGGGCGTTGAAAGGCCCGCTGGTTTCGAAGCTCGGTGTGCCGACGGGGTAGAACGATCGCGTTTCCCTCCTCCGAGGAATATATATACCGAAACGGCAGGACAGAGGAGAGAGACGGGGGAGATATCCGCATCCGCATCCGCGGCTTGCCAAGAGGAACGGATCAGATAAATGGGATCGAAATTAGCGGCAAATTGAGAACTCATTTTTATTCTACTCAGTTTGGAATTTGTATAATGGCTGCAGCTCTTACAGCCGCGGTGGGAAATAAATCGATTAGGATTTGTGCACCGGATGATTACAACTTTTACCCACGCCTGCGGTATACGTGCTTCGTTCAAATATGACAAAGAAGTTCAGTGACGAGATTCAAAGAGAAATATCGAACATTGCGAAGGTGATATTATGGTATTACAGTGCCTCGGCGAATTGAGTATAGAACGAATATCTTATATGACTGAAAGTTGTGGCGAAATCCCTTTCCTAAAGGTATATCTACCCACCTACCCCAGCGACGTTCGCGCCTGAACGTAATAATTCAGAGAGTAAAAGGGGTTGCGCCGAGTATGGAATGCGTAAATGTAGTTATAAATAAATCTAGGCGCTCTTAATGTTTGCCAAGTCTCTTGGAGTTCGGTGGGAAACCATCCAGCGGAGGGTATGGCGGTGATGGAGCCCAAGTCTTTGCGTTCAGCACGTGCCACGAAGACTCGGGCTTCTGTATTTGACTGCTCATTCCGAGCTTCGCGAGTCCCCCTCATCGTTGCTTTATACGCCTATATACAGAAAGACGCCTTGTACCTGTCGCCCCTCGCTTTCTGTAAATTTATTTCAGACTTCTGCATCTTCTCTATACTTTTGCGAGAAAATTACTCCGGAACAATTCCTGCTCATGTACCTATAAACGCGTGATTCGTACGTCACATTGTCATACGAGGAAGGGTTTGTGTGATAAACAAGGCATGTAAGGTATGCAGGTACGTGTATGTCCCCCAGCCCTGATCCACCCTCGTCAGGCAGGTATATAAGGTATATATAAGGTTTGCTCGCACGAATACCGACATGCCAACGTTTCATCGGGAATTATTTAGGCTTTGCATCAAGTCTTGCGACGTTGTTCCCTCCTTTAAGGAATCTAATTTGAATAACACACGTACGATACGAGCGGCACGCGTCGCCCCCTCGCCCGATCATCTTGTAAGAATTAGGTGGAATCAGCTCGTTAAATTTTCTCCAACTTTCGACGAAAATGAATTCCCGGTAACAAAATATCCTTCCGCTTTTGTTCCATTGCAATATTCTATTCCTCGGCGTATTATAGACGGATCGTGTAATCGCGGCGTGTACAAGTTTCCGGCACTGGACTGTGTGGGTTTAGGGTAGCAAAGACCCCTTGATGGAAGGCGATAGGTGCGGGGGAGGTTCGAATACAATGCAATATCGAAAGATCTAAGACAACAACGCCGAAGGACTTCCGACTCTGAACAGTAATCCGCAAGGAACTGTGTACCGTATCGGCATTAATTCTCGTACCCTATGCTTTTAACCGGAACAGACGCACCCTGTAATAGGCAAGTTGGAATCCAATCTGCAAGTTTGCAAATTCAATCCGACCGTCTTATGAGCCTCGAGCTCCTTTGGAGCACAACAAGAATTACCCCTGTGATAATAATCTACAAGGATTACAACCCGACTGAACGAACTTTATTTATTATTCAAACATTGAATGTACATACCTAACCAGCTCGGACTTTGCCTTCCGAAAATCTCACCTGACTATATGTATAACGGTGCATCGATGCAGCCTGCCATATACAATATATACATATACATATATATACTCGTCATCCATCTTCGCGGTAAGGAAAAGCTCGAGACTGACCTTATCTTCCGTGTAGCTTAAATGTTAATTGTCCGTCTCACCTTTCACAGGGAATTCAATATCCGACTATTAATTGGTCTACGACGCTCAAGACATTTGCTCAGAGTATAGGTGTGGGTGCATACCAATTCTCATGAGTGTGGACGGGTATGAGCTACCCCACTAATTGCTAGTCAGGGCTGTAGAGTGAGAATCTGAAAAGACTGCGTGATTCGCGAAGTGATCCAAGTGGTTGCAGAGCTCAAAGTGGACCGAGGAAGTCCTTTTCCCACGAGAGAGAAAGAGAGAGATGCTGAGTCTGCACAGGGGTCCGTAGTATTCCATTTCAAGTTGTGTAAACCTCTTACAGTTCTGTCGCTGCGAACCTTCCGTCATATTTTCCCCGCTGGAAATGATTCTCTGTCTCTTTTCCGCTTATAACCAACCCGGCTGCAGATGCTCTTCCCAGTTTCTACCAGGGGCCAACTTTGTAATGCGTTTTATTTATTCACAAAGACAAATACCCCGTTTACTTCTGCGGCCTCCTGCGCCCGCCTGTGTCCATAGAGTTGCGAGTTGGTCAGCTCAAAGGAAAGCAGAACCGTATCCATTATCACAGTACTTAGCCAGCATGATTCACGTTCTGTAAAAAGAATGCGGAATTGATTCGGTCAATAAATGCAGTTTATATCTACGAAAGGTTCACTTCTGTGACGTCACGATACCACTTTCTCCCTCGGCCTTCCTCGCTCTCTCTCTTACCTCTTGTTCGTATCTCTATAGTGGGATGCCGCGATTCCTTTGACGGGGTTTCTCTAAATGGACCGGACCGCCTCGGCTCGACTGACGTCGCCTTTGAAAGGCTTGCACCAGGCATTTTTAATTTTCCAGGATTACGAGGGATGATTGTTGCCTCTTTGACTTCGGAGCCGGAGCGCGTACATCTCCGTCTCTTTCCTTCAATATAGTTCCCTGTATTAGACGGCTTGTAGATCCCGCGGTCTTTTGATTCACGGATTAAAAGCCCGTCTATTTGCTCTCGAGTAAAGTTCCTTGTCGTACTTAGCCATCTACCTATCTACATCCGTACATATAATACACTAACGATATTTACCATCGAGCCACTTATTACTTATCGTCGTAAAAACTTGACTATTGATACGTAGCGACCTATACGCATATGCATTATGCATTCGTAAATCTATAACCTGGCTGGTAAAAGTAAGGGCTAGTCTAACCCGATCTAACCTTTCCTGTAATTACAAGGCAACAAAGGGATAGGGACGTGCTGGTAGAGGGTCGCTCAGAGAGGGCGAGTTTCCTAGCATTTAAGGGAAACGTTGGATGTTGCGGTTCATTTCTGTCTCCGGAACTGTAATACACCGAGCGTGACGGTTCTCATTCGATATACGAAAAGGACAAAACTAGTATAGTTTACAGAAATCTTAGACCACGATCAAGTCTTACCGTTATACCAGGGTCAGAACTCGATGGAACGACCATCGGCTCTGATTCCTGCGGTGCTACCCATGCCCTCGAATCAGCTACCGTCGTTGCATCATTGCAAAAAACAAAAATGTGCAAAATTGCAGGATCGCTTCTTATTCGAGATAAAAGCGTTTGGCAACCTCTGGGTCTGCGGGTCCCAACGGCGAGCGAATATGGAGGTAGCTTTCATCAGGACTTCATTAGATTGTGGTAAAACGAATTATGACTTCTGATTGAGTGGCATCAGGCATCCTCTCCGTCCTGGACGTTTACTCCGAGCGTTTCGCTAGATGGAAGCAAAAAGCTTTTCAAAAATCCGCCCATCTCTAGTCTCCGGCTGGATATGATAGTAGATTTAGTTTTCGCTCATCGTGAGCGGATCGCGCCACCTATCGACGCGACTACCCGCAGAGCAGAGCGAGGCAATATCGATGGCAAAGATATTTAATTGCATCAGCCATTGAATTTAGTTAGTTCGCGATATGGAACGCGCGCGACGCGAGAGCGAGACTCCGATGCATAAAATGGCTCGGAAAATTCAGTTAAATGCAGTTCGCTTTACAAAGCGATCGATTCCTGCAGTAATACGTCAGAATTGGCGGGAGGCATGCGTCCGCGTTTTGTCGGACCGAAATTCACGCTGTCCCGCCAGGTTCGCGTTTCCTTTCACCTTTCACGCTGCGCGACGTTATGCAACGTGGAAAGAAAGAGAGGAAAAAATGAGATAATGTTCGCGCTGAACTCGACGGCTTTAGGCCCCTGACCGTAACCTTGCCTCTTTTCATGGCATCGGCTTGTTGCAGTTGTATAATCGAGGCATGACACCCGGGGCGTTGAGTCGCGTCGCGTCACGGTGTTTCGACCGTTCTCATTCCCCCGTAATTCATCCTTGCGGCTATATTAATATACGGTCTTTAAACGCGGCCTGGGAATCGTCCAGGTGTCTAAGCGTGTCGTATAGCGTCGCGTCGATCTTCCACGTCGCCCACCCTCAGTCAGAGGTTGCGCGAGTGGGCTAACCCTTTGAATTATTTCAACTCGCATTACTTTTAATGAATTTCGTGATTAAGCATTTCCAACACCTTCGCCTTTCGTACTTTTCTATTATCCATTCACTGGCAAGTTCTACCTGCGGACGCCACCTTACACCTTACACCTTACACCCTACGCCCTGCACCCCAAACCCTGGGACGGTGAAGTTGATGCTAATTCCAATTCTCTTTCACGCTGTTTGTTTGTTGTTTCGTTGTTTGAGCAGTTTGACGCTTTATTAATTAATCATTTCGCTCGACGAATGATAGACGCTTTCTTTTTCGCTTCGCGAGGGGTGAATTCGTCGATATCAATGGGGGAATGAGTTGACGAATTCATCGCCAGGCATGTTTCATGCGCGAAAACTAGAAATTAGGTGTTTCTCCTTTCTTCCATTCCACAATTCTTGTTATCGATAGCCGAAAATATAATTAGCCGAACTTGAGACGCATCGAAGCACAGCCCAGATGTAAGAAAAATTGAAGACCGAGGCACTCCGCTGCATCGATACATCGAGGGCTCCGGCCAATTTGTGTATTTAATTATAAAACCCTTGATACTAATTAATCAAGTAAGGCTCTCAATGTTTTAAAGTGCAATTAATAACGAAGGAGAATCGAAGAGTGCAGCGTACGCCGCACGGGGCTTTGTTTTACACGGTTTGACGGACTCCATTAAAATTCCTCAGGCAACGTCGACGAACGAAACGGAATACAAAAGGAGGAGCAAGAGGGGGAACGGGGCTGTAGGCAGAGGGAAAAGCGGGGCGATAATGAATAATTTATTTACATTATTTTTCTCTTGTTTTTCGTTCTTCTTTCTTCTGCGATTTGCGATTGACGCGGTGAGATATTTGAGCGGGAATCGAGCCAAGCTAGGAGAAACAAATTGCGTATACCTATACAGAGATGATCTGTGGAAAGTTATAAGCCGTGTGGGTATGCAACCGGTGTTTCACTACGAAATGGCAACGTAGTCGATGCGAGAGTCGAATGAGTCGAATGAGTCGAATGACCGTATCTACAGACGACGTAACGGCAGCTGTCATTCTGCGGGGTTATAACCTAATAATGTTAGGTTATAACCTAATAATGTTCGAAATAAACCGATATTGACATCCGCAATTACCTGAATAACCCATTAAACTTTCTTAAGAAAGAATATTTACCGTTGTATTAAGGAACTGTGATTACAAAATCTAAATCTGACAATTATTTATAACTCTCATTCTAACCTAACAACATGAGAGCCGCAGAATGACAGCTGCCGTTACGTCGTCTGTAGATACGGTCATTCGACTTATTCGACTCTCGCATCGACAGCGTTGCCATTTCGTAGTGTATCACCGGTTGCCTACCCACACGGCTTATAACTTTCCACAGATCATCTCTGTATATAAGTATATACCATCCCGCAGCACGCGTGTCTATAAAGAAATTGAACGAGGAATTTATCGAAACAAATATTGATTTCACCGAGAGCAATTTTCGCCCCCTTCCCCCGATCTGTCGAAAAGTATTTCTCGCAAATATTTCCGTTTTTACGAGGAGTAGAATGAGGGAAAGGAGGTGAGGAGTCGGTAGAATCGAGCTGGTAGCTCCTGCCCGTGCCGTCGCGGGGTGGGGAAGTTCTGATTTCATTAGGCCCCGTGTTATGCGATTAATTAAGTCGCAGGGCAAGAAAAATAAGAGGAAAAGCTCTTGGAAAAAAATTAACTCTAGACATTCCGCTAAGGTACGGGCAGAGCGGGGTAGAAGAGCAAAGGCGAGGGCGACGAGGAGGGTGAAATAAAAAGTTAGCGGACAGGGGGGCGCGGGGGGAAGGGGAGGATTTGCCAGAAACGAAAGACTGCGTTGGCAGCCCGGAGCAAATTAACCAAGGAGAAAATATATCTTCATTTTCATCGAAACCATTCGCTCCCTTCTCTTCCAAGCTCCCATACCCGCCGAATGGCAGAACCTTATTCCGCTAGCTGTGCACTGGCTACCACTAGTAGACGTCATCCCCCGGCGCACGCGACTTTTGTATAACTTCATTGAGGACTTCAAAGCGTTTTAGCCGACTCACCAGCGCAAACACGTCGGAATATAAAACGAAAATTATTAGTCTAGGAAGCCAAGTGCTTATCTCGTATATTTCGGCCTTGTTTAATTCATGTTAAAACTGCTTCGACACTTTTAGTACTTCGTCCGTGTCTCGGTAAATTCATTCTCTGTGAAAGTGCGGAGGAAAAACTACGCGGGTGGCATGATAGCTCGGTCTGACAATGAGAAATATCCTGGTGTACAAGGGAAACGTAGGCATGGTTGTGGAAGCCCGACTCCACGTATGTGTGTACTACCTTCTGTAGATACATACGTGTACCTACAGAAATAATATAACATCATCTAATTGCTCCAGTGGTGTAGATATCGTTTAATAACGAAGTTTCTCGAGTGTTTGCTCGATGCTTGTTTCCACCCTTTCCGTATACATGTTTGCCCTATCAGATACGGTTTCGATATAGACAGGGCACGTAGCCTGGCGTGCAATACATACATATACATATATGTGCGATATTAGATGTTGGCAACTATACCAGAGGAGGTAGCCACACCGCTGCAAGTGCCATCCATCGATAGAAAGACGAATGTGTGTGTGAACATATCTCCCTATCTGAAATAATAACAATTGATAAGAGCCAGGCGTTGATTGATATGCCATATTCCATGTGAGAGGTACAGAGTACGCCGATCCGTCGGGCATTCGTTCGTCACGTTTTACACCTGCACAGTTCTCATTGGCTGTCCTCTCTATAATTGGTCGATTCTTTTTTCCTACGGTTATATTATGTTTGCTGATACTTCGGACTCTGACGGATATTGGCTTCTGCTCGAGTGTAATTTAGCTCTGATCGTTCCGAGGTCTACAAGCCTGGAGACAGAGCATTGGTGCGGTGACCTGACACTTTCAAGATTAATTTTAACAGTCCAGCTATTAGTCAGGACGAATTCCCAACTCCAGGGGAGGTTCTCTTTCCACGATTTCTTATCTGTTAATAAGAAGAGACAATTACTTCTCGATACGATGATTTTTCGCGATCGAAGTCCCCCGACGACTACACGAGGAAACGGCGGTCTCTACAGGCGGGGAAGGGATGTATATACGGAAGAAGAACTTCGGTCTGATGTACAAAGTCGAAAGTGAGATGGTGGCAGCGGTGGGATCGGCGTCGCCTTGTTCCTTGCCGGCTGAGACCGCAGCTATATAGTTATACGTAGCTGGTAACGTATAACAATCGCGCACCGTTGAGTGGCTCGTATATTATTTAGGCGGTCAGAAGCCTGCGATGCCTGGTGCCTCAGAGTATCTTGTTGGTCTGGCGCACGTGTCAATTGCCGACTTCCATTTGGAGGTCGCGCGCACGCCATCTGGGACCGAAAGCAAATGCTGATAAAAATTATGGTTTACAAGACTCCCGGCAGTTAAGAGAGGGCTGCTTTATACGCTATCTCATCCACCACCGGCGTATCCGCATTCCCCTTAGCCTTAGCCGGCGCTTCTTCCCTAATAGGAACACGCACCTTAATTTAAGAATCTCCATACTTTCTGCTACGGGAATATCATAATGTTCATTTTTTATTGAATGCGTGAATAATTTTCAAGATTTTTCCCGAATTTTGCGAATCCTTTTGAATTTCAGCGGTTTGAATCTACAGTCCGGTTTCACTGACGTTTGTAAATTTCGGTTCGTTGAATGTTTTCCGGACGGAAGAAGGCGGCAGATTGATAGAATCGTACGAAGAATAATGGAGGTAGCAGTTTTGTGTTTTTGATTCATCGCGAGAGGTGAAAGAACGACAAGGTTGAATAATAATCCCATATTCCTATGGTGTTTGAGGGAATTGTATATGAAATCGGGGATTGACGTGTAAATGAACATTTTCATTGAATGGGTGTTGTTTGGATTCAATACACAGTGGCATTTAGCGAAGAGGGGGCGCAAAATAAGCTGTCAAAACCGGTGGGGAAACTATTGTCCTCATTTCAAAATCACGCGTACGCATAAACCGACAAAGTGACGCGTGTATGGGGACAATTTAAAAAACAATTTCGAAACAAGACCGCGACTTCTTCGCTCTCTCTAATTATTACCCCACGAAGAAGACGTAGAGGATCGAGGCCGGCCGTCCCGACGTCTTTCTCCCTTGTATTTGGATAACAAGCCTTTTCCAGATACCTGCCTGCCTATGTGCCCGAAAATTGTCAATACTTTCAACTGATCCAGCCTAGTACCTGCATCTGTCAATCAGTTTGGTTATTACGTTGAATCGCGTGA
This sequence comes from Rhogogaster chlorosoma, assembly GCA_944452935.1. Classification (NCBI taxonomy): domain Eukaryota; kingdom Metazoa; phylum Arthropoda; class Insecta; order Hymenoptera; family Tenthredinidae; genus Rhogogaster; species Rhogogaster chlorosoma. The sequence continues at coordinate 28,702,116 of OX101799.1, read as the reverse complement.
AATCCGTAGCTGTATTTTCATACGCAGTATTTCAGCATTGTTTCGTTTGCGTGCTCGTTGTTGTAATTGACATGGCGACCTCCCCTCGTGCCTTGTTAAATTCCGTTCAAAATCAATCCTGTAGCTGATAAAGAACCTCGAGCTTGCAATGGAGTTTCACAGTCGAGGCCTCTCGGGTTACCAATGTTCATACTGTTCGCCGTTCGACTGTCGTTTGTTAAATTATATTAGAACCGAGTTCATTGGTCCGAGTAATTTTGAAAAGCTCTTGACCAGATCCTGCATCCGCACGCTCCGGCGATCTTAACGCCTAAAGCACTCCCCGTGTAGAAATTATTTATAGTTATGTCGCTGTTTTCTATTCGATCCTGTTTAGTCGACGGTGTAAACATGCTGATCGCGAATATACGTAGGTATACCCGACCCACCTAGCTATACATATACTCACGTATGTACGCAAAATACCCACCTGCTCGTTGCCTGTTACCTGTTTTCCCCTTTTTAGCCTCGCGCAGACGGTAGACATAGGCTAATGCCGCAGTGTTGGTGTGTAATTTAATTGATTAGGTACTTACGGATGATCAATCGAACCTTGTTGTTTATTTTTCAGAATTTTCTTTCACCGCTAACGATTGTGCCTATACGCGTATTATCGCGGTACGATAATTAATGGTGTAAAAATAATTGCGCAAGCTGCAAACTTCTATCCACTCTCTTTCTCACTCTCTCACTCTTTCTATCCAGGCGTCAGAATTAACAGACTAAAGGTTGTACATGCTAGTTCTGGGAATTAAAAGCTCGTAAAATGGTGAGGGAAAAAAATGGAGAAGAAAAAAAATATATATAAAAAACGGTGACCGCGTGAGGAAGCGCTATTGGATATATGTAGTCATATATACGTACATATATCCGTGCTGTGCCCCACAATACGTATAGGTGTATAATGCATAGCTCCGACCCGATGCACGGCTCGCTAATTGCGACGTGAAACAATATATAAAATTTTTACCACTTTTTAATTACCAATTTTATTGTCGCCCTGCACATTTTCGCAATTACCTACGACCTGCTGTCGCATTGCCTTCCACTCTGCATGTTTAATGCAGGTATGTCGTAAAAACAGAACTAATGGAGTCGTTCTCTCGTATAGACTGTAGTTAATTGTGCACTCCCGTAGCGAAAGAAGTTAGCTCTGCCCCCCCGTTCACCCCCGTTCACCCCCATACCGTGAATAGGGTATCGCATATAGTGCACGTACCTAGATTCAGCGACATCGAATAAGTACGGGCGTAGAGCGGGAGGACGATCCGATGTATAGATAGGAAATTGGCTCCCAGGAGAGAAACGACGTGTCTCCTTCGGTATACCCGGAAAGACCGCTAGTTGTTCCCCGGAACTTCCGCTACGGTTTAACGCGGATTTATAACTTTCCCGCCCTTCCCCGCGATGCCCGTATATACTACACAGAGTCTAGGTAGTTATTGATCTCGTCGAGGCTTCTGCATGTACCCAGTATAGCGCAGCAAGTGCAAGTGCAACTGCGAGTGCGAGTGCGAGTGCCGGGGTGAGGGATTACATGCGATGGGATACGTTGTGTAGAATTCATATAAGAATTGTATACCTACCTACTCCGCCCCTGACTCCCTTGGCAATTGATGATTAAATTATAAAATCGTTTTCTGTTTAAAGGAACAGCTATCAATTGGGGTACAGCATCTTTCCAGAAGTTTATAGACGAAGGCAAGCAAATATCAAATACCTTTATACTAATATTATAGCCAGGGATTAGCCGGGGATCAGGCATGCCATTTGCATTTGCAAAGAAAAAGAAAAAAACAAAACCCTCGTACCCCTACCCCTGGAATTTAAGAAAATTGGAGTTATTTGCATGTAGCCTCGCGCGAGGTGGAGACCAGACACATATGAAAGCATATTAGGAGTCCGCTCCGTACGAATCTCGGGAACATGGCTTATGATTTTGATTAGAGGGTGTCGTCGACTTTGGAATACAGTCCGCGGGTAATTCTTCGTCGCCAGTCGCCCCGTGAATCTCAAGTTAACTAGGTGCGTGAGTTTAATTGAAAGGGTCGTCGTCCACTTGGCAGGGTTTGTCATTGGCCATTGGCCACCTCTAGCTAATCATAGACTCTGGCACATTTGTTCACCGTGTGCTCCCCTCTTGGCGCCTAACTCATCCTCAACCTCGTTCTCCTCCTCGTCCTCGTCCACGTCCACGTCCTCGATGCTCGCGCGTTTGTCGTCTCCATCCACTGTCCACCGTCGACGGCTACAAGGGTGTCTGATTGTAATTACTTTGCTTAAGTGCAGTAATTAAAGCTCTCAGGTAGCCAGTGTCCACCCTCGACGTTGCCTCCGGTTATAATTAAGGGTTCGTTTACCATTGCGTGAAAAATGTCCATCCCCTTTCCACCCTGTTCTTATTATCCTCCTCTACACTGGGTATTATTTACGCGTCGCCACGACTCGATCTCGCCCGGGTGTAATACATGCCAAGCAGCGGTCCGCTTCCACCCGCATTTTATTTATCTTAAAGAATTTCATTTTCCCTCATTCGTCCGAGGCTCCCCTGCCCAGGCGTAGACGGCAAATGGCTTAATCCCGTGATCACGGTCAATAACGCCGCAGTACTCTCTGCAGTCGGAAAAGAGCCGGAGATTTTTAGAGTCAAAAGCCGAGCTTTGCGCAATGAGCTTTAATCTTTTCTCCATAACAAACCAAAGTGCATCGCGGGCTGGGAGATTGCAGAAACAACCAAGATATCAAGTTGAGTGCATTTTTACGATTACTTACGGTGGCGTGCGCCCCCCACACTCGCCCACCGCGTCTACATGCAATACATTTATACAGGGTGTCGCGAGTTCGACTTCAATTATTCAATCTCTCTACTCAAGGCATGGGAAATATTTTCTTCGCCGAATCTCCGAGGCCTTGAGTCGCCAGCTTCGATCCAGTTCACCCGCTGAGTAACTCGGGGTGGTTGCAGGTAATATGGGAATATAACTATGAACGTTGATCCCTCTGGAATGGCCGGCACGGATGACAGAGCACTCCAATCAAACTGGCGGTTTATATCTTACGACGTTTCTTATGTAATTCACGTGTACAGTAATTGGCTTTGCGTGAGTCGTTCGCCAGAGCTATTCGAACGTTATTTCTTTAAGGTTACCGCGGGACTCGGCCGTCGTCTAATTCCGCTAAAAGTTGACCACAGCTCGATTAATCATCGACCAATGCTCCCCGATATTCTCCGGAATGAACGAGTCCGCGAATCGTATTTGACAGGAGATCAACGCGTCCTAATTGATGGTATGCGCGTTCGAGACTGATAATATTGACGCTCCGAACGCTCTCTCCTCTTCGAAAGATATTCGTCGAAAGAGCAAAAGCCCGATACAGAGAAACGGAGAACGGATTCCGTGGATTCCTAGGAAGACACACACTCGCTGACTGTCCCATGTTTGAACGCGAAATGGACAACATATGTAATGGCCTGTCCGCGAGACTGACCGATGATCGCAGCGGCGGGATGCCGTAGATAAAAGATATTTGCCGAGCAATTCAGACGATTGCACGTTGACACGACTCAATCATGTCTTTCTATCTGTCTCCATATATAGATTTATCGAGGAGGGGGATAGCCGTTCTTTCTCCTCATTGTCCGTCTCCCCGACGAAGTTTAGAAAAGTTAGCGCCTGCCTTTTTGAGGGAAAGCTTTTTATTCGCTTTCATTTTCTTTGTTTCACAAATACCGATTTGGCTTCGGCTCCCTCCTCGTCCAATTGCCGGTCCTCCGGGAGTGCGATCTACGGGTAGGTACTTACAGGATGAAACATCAAATAAGTCCGTGATGGTCCATGGCGCGAGTTAAGGCGGGGGCGGACGATATGACACCAATAACAAAAATCATAAACACTCGGACCGTTGATTAAGTCTTCTGAGCCTCGGGCTCTTTCCTGAGATGGGGATATCTTCCGCACGTATCGCAATGCGACGCCTTCAACGTCGGGTAATACTACCCAGGGGAAAAATATAGAGCTTCGACTACCTCGAATGCCGTCAACTTATAAGGGATTAGCAACGTCGCAAACTGCCAAGTAATCCGTATAACTTCAGGACTCTTATATACACCTAATACTTCTGCCACTGCCACCACTCGCGTTTCGCTCAAACTATAGCCATAGCTGTGAGAAGGCGGGTCTTGCACAATGAAACGATTTTAGGAATTATTTTTTTTTCCAATTTTCATATCCGTCTGCAGCATGACTTCGTGCTCGGCGAAGAACCCGGAAACGACTGGTGCCCGACGTATGCATGTGGCTACGTGACTTGATATTTGCAGTATTCCCATCTTCTTGGGCTTTTCATCTTACCATGTTACACAAGACTGCTGATTGTTGTCAAACATACTTGAAAATATTTGAGTATTAACTGCGACATCCACTACAAACCCTTTGTAGACCTTGACGTCGAACGAAGAGAAGCTCAACTTCCTTGTTTCCGATTAGATTCTACGGTGTCTCGAGTGAGTGAGGGGCACTTCTAAGTTCTTCACGTTTCATTTCTCGAATAACTTTCGAAGGAGTCGACTGGGTATTGAATGTGAGCAAGATTTGTGCACCGATTTCAGAACAAGAAGTAAAAATGTGTATTTGCGGAAGTGTCGTAAGGTTTCAAAGATATTTGACTGGTTGTCACTACTGCTCGACTACTTGTTGCAAAGATTCTACCGAAATTCACTGTAGAATCGCGTTTCGCCATAATCAGCATATTTGATTCGAAAATTCTCGTCCTTAGCGATAAACTGCACGGATAAAAAGAAAAGTTATTATACATACGTGTGTATGTGAAGTTGTTATTCAGAAAGTAAACCGCTATCGCATACCCAGTAGTTTTAGTTTGCCGGAAATAATTTCCTACAATAATTATCTCGTTTACCGTCACGTGCGCGGCGGCGCAGTCCCGTAGCTGTACCTCGTCGTTTTAAACAGAGGCCTAGCGCACGCATACGCGTACATAATGTAGATGAGAAGTTCCGAGCGTAGGCGTTATCGCCTATCGGTCTGCAGTCGCGAGTCTGTTTTCTTTTGGTAATGTGACAGTAAAAGTTCTGTTGTCTCGAGTGGCGCCGGCACCCTCGAAGGCAACTGCCGACGAGATAGAGAAGGCCGCAACTGCAACGCGGGGAGGGACGCTTCGGAGGCGCCTCAAACCTCCTGCAGGCTAGGCACTGCACCGACGAGAAACAGGCCGCAGTCATTTCGCGCCGAGATCATATGGGATCGCGTCGTTATCGGCTACCGGCTTTTGCGTCAATCTTCGCGATCTTGTGCCTCGTTTCGCCAGTGATTCTTCCTCCAGTCTTCTCGTTTCTCCTCATTCGTCATTTACGCGTATCCCGATTTGCACACCGACATTACGAAGCGAGGTTGATAAATGTGAGGAAAAAAAAGGAAAAAATAACAGCCAGCTCTACTCTGCGTCTTGTAGACTACAAAGCGAGCTCACAATGCTGGGAACGTTGGAGCGCGTGATATCTCGCTCGTTTCCGTTCAAATAACGCGAGCTGGTCTGTCGCGTTCTCAAGGCACAGGTGTCAACTTCCCTGACGCACTTCCGTACGAGGTTTATTTTATTGCTCGTGTATTTTACTCTCGTTATGATATCCCGCAGCGGGAGGTTAACACGCGTCGGAGATTCCGCGTCCGTCTCTCCGCAGGGTCCAGCGAATCATTCCCCGAATACGTGACGTATCGCATTGCGGATTTATCGACTCCGGTGCAGGTGATAGCGGGAGTAATAGCCGAGTGTCAATAACTGTAACAACGTCGGGCGCGAATAGATCCGAACGGAGCGTATATACCCAGACGTAGGAAGTACGCGACTCGACGGTCTCTATACTCCTCGCTGATCTAGGCTTTACGATTCATAACTCAAAGAGGGTCGGCGCCGAGGTCCCTGGTATAAACCGTTTATTTATATGTCCTACAATGTTCGTTTGCCACCCCAGCGGAGAACTTATCTATCACTGAAACAGGCTAGCGAAAGTTATAACCCGCTCGCGATCGGATCAAGAATATACAGCGGGGAAGTTTTCGAGCCGGCGAGGAACTCACTCGTCGAGACGCGATTCTCTGTCCGCAGAAGGCTGCCCGCGACGTAATGGGCGCAGAAATATACCTAAACTAACGAAGAATGAAATCTATTTGTCCAGTCAATCAGTCTGCATCCTCTCATGGGCTCGTCGATTCACCGACGTATCAAGTTGATCTGATGTAACCACTGCCTCTGTCTGTCACAAGCGGGTAATGACGTCCACTTAGCGCTAATAATTATTTTCATTGGGGTCCGCGCCGCGCACTCTGCCACGGAGGGTCTGTACGATTTACCCCTCTTCCATACAGCTGGACAACTTCCTGCATACGAACGGATATAAAAATAGAGCTTATACTCGCGCGTTCGAGCGAATGGTCTGCGAAATATAGGCGCGCTCGTCTCGTCGCCCGACTACTAGGATTCGCTGCGTTTCTCAGGAATTATCATGGATTGAAAAAATGTAATATCTCGTCTATCGGTATAGGAAGGCGAAAATCCACCATGCCTGTACCCATAAACATACCTACCGTGTTGCAGAGTGAATGGTACCATAGCTGAGTAAACAGGCGAGCCCTTGTAGGTATATATTCCTTCGGTTTGAGGGAGCTAGGCGTGAAATCCGAGAGGTATACGGGGCGTAATTAATGAAGAAACAACAAGACCGTAAAACAATGAAAGAACGAGCGCGTCGAAAATCACACCCCTAAATAAAGTGACCAGCGCAGGGCACTATTCTTCCCGGTCAGGGACGCACCCTTGCCGAGGAGAGGCAGGAGCCGCAATAAACCTCGGTGGTATGGGATGGTCGTGGCGCGAGTTGGGCCGTAAAACTTAGAAACAATTGCCTTTTATTGTTTTGTTGATATTTAATTTTCTCGGGATTGGACAAAAGCGCTTGACCAACCGACCACCTAGGATCAACTCGGCTGCGACCACCGTCCTCTTCCGCAGTCCTAAATAATTTATTACCCAGCCGGAAGATTTGCGGACAAAACTACTTCTATTGTGCCGACGACCTTCTTTCCCGCACCATAGACCACACCAAAGCGACGACGTGGTTTACGACGGCTGCACCCTTACCGCTTCAACCTAGGGATGCAGCGATTCGCAACTCGATTCGTAATTTCTTTCTTTAGATTGCATTATTAAGCGGCGACTCAAAACCCTAAATATATTGTTATAAAAATACCTACTCCTGTCTCGTATTTTGTTTTTTTAGTCAATTGATCACACTTGCAGTTCTTCAATTACGTGGCTAGACGATAACATAGGGGATTAAGCTCGATTCACGCCGTATATCAGCTACGGTACCTATATAAGATTTTTATTTTCACGCTAACGGCCCTTATATTCCGCCGTTCAGAACTCTACTGATCGCGTTAATCCTCACCCCCTCGATATTGCTCGTATAAATCCTTCGAAGATCGCGGCAAGATTTCCAATTATTATTATTAGAAATATAGGTACCAGCTAATCCCCCCCTCCTCCCCGTGCACTCCACCCTTCTCGATTATAGAAGTCGTCACGACACGTGGATGCGAAACGTTCCCATTCGGATTCGCGATAAAATGGGAATAAGAGGGAAATTTGAAAACTCGTAGTATAAATCGTCATCAATCACTAATCCGATTACTTTTCTCTGTCTGTTGCAGGTAGGTAACGGATTCACATCTCGCGGGCCATGAGAAGGATCGTTAAAGATGCGAAATAAGGTAGAGAGAGACGAGGCGGGATGACCAATCCGCGACAAAAGCTAATTCTATTATTACGCGTACCTAAATCTGTACAGCATGTATAATGTATATTGTATATGCAGGAGATATATGTTCCGAGATTCGGTAAACGTACGTATGTACATACGGTCTTCAGCATTCCCCGGTAGAATATCAAAAACAATATTCTCCGGGTGACATTGTCCGCGACAATAGGTATACGTATCCTTATGTATCCATAAACCAGGTCCCCCTTGTCCAATCATCTAAATTATTCCATAAGACGTGGGATTCGGGTGGATAGCCGGGCGTTTACTGCTTCATAACCCGTACAATCGGGCGTTATGTGATTTCGGATGCTGCTATTTTGACTACCGCCCCGTCATGGGTGGCCCGAATATCCAGAGCCAGAAATATTATGCTATGCTATTATCCTATATGCTCTTCGACTCTTGCTATCTCTATCTTACGCATCGTAAACTCGCCCTTTATTGTGTTTGAATCTTCGCTTCATTCTGTATATAGAAATATACGCTACCAGATGCATTGTATACAATATCTTGATTTTCATGAACGTACATACCTACGTCCGCGTGTTAATAAGTCGCGTGGAAACCCCGCTTCCGGTATCGGCGATTAAAAATCGTCGAAAATGTAATATAAGCGAAAGGAAAATTTGTATCGTTTCCAAAGACTGTCCGTGAGTATGAATCTCGGGTCTTTTATTCGCCGGAGATACGCCCGGGGCTCTCAGGCCTCGAAATCAAATACGATTCCTGCTTATTACGTATTCAGACGCACCGCGTGTACAGCTCCCTAAAACACAGAGAAATAAATTGCTCGGCAAACTTTATGATTCTGTAATGATTCCTCTCTGATGCCCCCGGGAGATCGTTCCGAGATAACCGCGCGGTGTTTCCCTAGAAAATAAAAAAATAAAAGTGAAACGGAAAAAGAAGTACTTGCAAACGAATTCTTCGTTCATCGCTGCAAATATCGAACACGCCTAAAATCACACGATTCTTCCTCATTATCGACGCTAAAACGCGCGAGGCGATTTTAGATCGACATACGTGATGCAAATCCGCGATTCGTCTGGCGCCTAGCCGCGATATAACGATCTGGGCGTACGCAGAGAGTAGCGGGTATAATATGAGAAACGAATGGCCCTCTTCGCGTGTCAAGAAGTTGGAAGTAGTTGGGTGTAAATCTGTACGTACAAACATCTTCGTAGTGCTTTCACTCGAGACGGTGTATCTCCTTTTTCAATATTCTGCATCAGTGCAGCTCGCAGGCGAGTTGATCGTGAGCGTTACGTGGGTTCGGAACGAGGCTGGGCATAGAGGAGCGCGGTTCGTAAACACAAACAGAAATAAATATTCGTGTAAACTAAGGGGATGATAATAATTCTGGAAATAGTACGCCGTGAGATCATCCCGGCTATATATACACATTTATATATCGAGAAGATCGAGCGGTCGTGCCAAACTACAACATCTTCTTTCTCTCACTGCGGGAATACAAATTCCGTTTTACATTAAATCGTGAAGCCGACTGTGCGCAGCATTGAATATATATCTATACGTCTTCATCCCCGCGTCTATTTCCGAAAGAATTTAACCCAGAGCTCTGATTTGGTAATAAGGTAACAATGAATATCATATAAAGGGACCGAACCCTAGCGTTAGGCCCTGGGTGCAGGGCGTCGTAAACCGTCAGTACATAACAAGACGCGGTGCGGTCTGTGGTTGCGGCTGGCGCCAGCCCGAGATTGTCTAGGGTCGTTGGGCGAGATTTGAAAAACGTACCCGGTGACGGGTGAACGGGTCTTGTATTTTTAGTTACGTGCTTCGATATGGTGACTCCATTCCGAAACTAGAGCCTAAGTATAATATTCGAAATTTCTATCGTACTTTGAAGACTGTGCGGTTAAATCTTCCGGCAATAGGTGGATAATTGTACCCGATCGCCGTGGCTTATTTCGTGTGTTGGACGGATATCGCGCGAGTCTCGGAAAGTCTGTTTCATTGAGGGTCGAGAGCTGCGAGGTCGTTGTTGAGTAATCGGCAGTAGTTGTTATCTGGAATCGCACGCTCGAGACTCGGCACGGGTCTCTGTTATAAAATCTGTGTCCCGAAGGAAAGGAGTGTAGTGGGAAAGTTTCGGGAATGAGGAAAGTGGCGGATCGAAGGGCGCAAGTTGGGCGTATAAAATAATATTAACATAAGCTTTATCTAAATGTTAATACGGCCCATTATATCGAGTTCTCGAAAATATCACAAAGAGCAGTGAGTCGGGCAGGGCCAAGGCGAGGGCGAGGAGGCAGGAATCGCGCCACCCCCGCCGACCCGGGTATATAAGTGGGACCCCGCGGGCTTAAAAAGCGGGCGTTTAAAAATGGAAAAATGTAATATCAAGTTGAAAGTCGCGAAGCAACGACGGGCTCGTTCGCCCTGCTCTTTATTTTCCCATTATTCAAATATAAATGTAAATGTAAACGTTGATACAAACGGATAGGTAAATGGAAAGAGAGAATTCAATTGTTGTCAGGGAGGAACGAAATTAGTTTATAAGGAAGCGACGCGGGAAAAATCCTCCATACCAGCCGCGTACATACGTACGTATATAGCGCCTACGTACCTACCGACTCGCGGAGAAACCTTCGATTCCCTTTTTCCCCTTTTTTTGTTTCCTTTTTTCCTCTCCTTCTCCCATGCATCTTCGGTCCTCGCCATCGCCCTCACCCTCGTTCGAGTCGACCGGTACAGTCCATCGCGAGAATATCTTATTGCATACATCTGAGTGTGTGTAGAGTTACTATATACAGGGTGCAGCAGTTTTGAGTCGAACCGAATTCGCAGCAACGACCCCTCCGGCGAAAACAAACACACTGCATCGCGGAGGGAGGGGGGAGGGGGGAGAGCGAGGCTTTATCTCAATTACGGAATCAAATCAGCTACCCGGAATTAGAGACGGCATTACTGGCTATCAGCACATGTGCACCCTGCATCAGAACTCCCTGCGTTACTATATGCAGAACAATGCGCGACTAGCAATGCGATCCGAATGAACGTCGGATGATATCAGGGACGATGAGAGGAGCCCCCTTTTACGAATGGGGTCCGACGCCCCCGCGATGCTAAATTCGTTCTATATTTCGCAGCTGTACGTCGTAGACGAGAATTTATCTGTAGTCCAGAACGTTGAAATCTCGGAACACGCCGATCCTACATGGATTTTGATGAAACTTTGGCAATTTCTTTGAAATTTAATTGGAATCAAAGTTCACCATTTATCTCGCGAGTGGTTCGTGACAGGATGGAAAGTTATAGGAGTTTTTCATCCGTTTTAACATACTCTACAGCAGTGAATTATTTCAGATTTTTAGATTCTAAAAAATGCACATTTTTCTGATCGAAATTAGAAACAAATTTTTTTTTTTTAATCATGTGTTCTCAGGAATCTGTATACTTTGATTCTAATTTGATTTTGAAAGAGATTGCCAAAATCCATGCAGGATCCTCGTTATAGTCTGAGGTGAATATGTAGCGCCTGAACTACTATAATAACCAGTTGGATTTTTCAACGAAGAATTGACGAGTATACGAGATTCGCTGGAGACGTTACGAATTCGAATTTGGCCACTTTTTCAAAAACACAGTTTTCCATCTCCTTTCACACATCCTTCGGTCAAGTTTGGCCAGGTTCGATAGGGTACGTAGAAATTGTGGAAGATATATCTCTCATAGTATATAGTTCGAAAGTTATGCCGACTAGTTGTTTTTTTTACCTTTTTTTTTGTTTCGAGACTGACAAGCTATAGACACGGGAATTTATATGTTAAATATAATGACTTTGTACACATAGCTATACCTACGTGTAGCTAAGCATTGAATTCGATCCGACAATAATGACGAATCGAACGGTTAATTCGACACGATCGGTTGCGTCCGAAGGCGCGAAAATCACCGAGCCAATCTCACTCAAAACCGTCGGTTTCCGGTCCGGTGATCCGGGGGCTAAGGCTAACGACAGTTCTTTCGCTTCTTTCGCTCCTTTCGTTCCTCCATCGCTTATCCTCCGTCTGCATAGTACACGTACACGACACACATACAGAGAGGCGCGGGCGTCGTGGCGCGTGGATATAATTCCGTTCGCATGCATTCCGTTTTCTTTTTTCTTTCGGGCTTTGCGTTGGGCACTCGGGCAGAACCGCGGCTGTGCCGCGGCGCCTCGGGTGTCTTTCGACTCACTATGTAAGCGTCCGAGTATGCGTATCCACACCCAAGCCGCGTTCACGCGTTCCGCACTCACATAACCGCAAAGACGTATCTCGCGACGGCCACGGAAACTGACCGCAACGAAATCGTCCACGTGCGCCTCAGCTGCGAGTCCCGGGCTAGCATCATCCCGACAAACCCGCTACCTTAACTCACCTCACTTCAATTTATACCGTGATATTAGCGAGCTATCCGGCTCGAGTTTGTTCCTAAGAAAAGTGCGACTACATAGCTGTGCTCGGGTTGATGGCCAACGAGATTCCCACGGGCATGTATGTCCGTAATTTCACTTCGGGCTGTCCAAAGGAGGCTTTTTTCGCGAGTGAGACTCTTCGACGGCGAATAGGACGATTATACGGACGCAGGGAGAGATCGAGGCACGCGTGTGTCTCGCTTTTACGTCGGAGTAGAGCTGGAGGCAGGAAACGTTAATTTATCAGCGAGTCGAAGGGGACAAACGGACGTACGGTACGGGTCAGGGAGGTAAAGGTTGGGGACTATTTCGCGTTGTTTCCTGACTATTAATTGCCGATTGAGAGAGCCAGCGGACTTCGTGTTATCGTTGTGTGTTAATTCCTCGGGGTTTTGTACGTTATGACCGAAATTATCGATTGGAAACGACAATTCTTGGAGATTATTTAGAGAGCGAAACTTTTTGCGAAACTTTCCGTAAGAGTCAGTGAAACAAAACGTAGGATTGAGCTCCGGCGAAAAAGGAGAAGCGGGGCTAAGGACTGAGGTGGGGAGGGGCAGGTGCGCGATAATTACAAGCATTTCATACTTAATTATAATTTAGTGAGGCTCAATGTCCTTGCCTCGAAGAGTCTCAACTTGGCTCAATGGTCGCTGATTATTACAGCGTCGCCAGGCCGCAGATTCTTTGAAACAAATAATTCCCTAATTATTCTTCACCGAAGAGAACGAGGGAGAGGGAGAGCGGGTAGCGAGCAAGCGAACTCCTTTGAATCACAGTCGAGCTATTTAATAACCTTATTATTAATTATCTAATTAAAACCCGTACAACACTCGGGCCGATGCGAGGGCTGCTGGTAATACGGTTTCGCTTGGGACAGAACAGAAATTTCCTTCTTAATTTTCTCGCCGATAAAAGAACGAAGATTAATTATCAAACCTCTCAATAAATTATGTGATATCGATCCTTTCAGTATTCTTTCCTGTACGGAATGAGAGAATTTCCCAAAAAACTTAAGTCCCGGATTAATATATTGAATCAAAACGACGATGGAATGAGAGACACTGAAATTCTACCAGCGTTTCGGCAACCGTACGACCTGTTTTACGACCCGGTGCATATATATATTATATGTATATATATATTTAGGTTAATACCTGCGGAACTGCGTGGCTTGTTTCTTTCAGCTAACTGGCAAACTGCCGCGAGAATTAGAGTACAATAACTCATTAGGGGCCCACTCGGCGGGGTCGAGTGTAGAGGGGTGCACCGCGGTTATACTAGAAGAAAGTAGTAGGTACGCTGGGGTCTCGGGTTGGGGTAAAAGAAGTTTTCGGGGTTGTTATGGGATTCGTTAACACCTCGGCGGAGACGGGTCTTTGTTTAAGATACCTACTTTCGTGAATCCCTGTTCTTTGTGAACTTGATTAATGAATTCTGGAAGCGGCATATTAAGCCCGGAGAATCGTTCCTTTTCTTTTTTACAGTTTTTACATTTTTTCTTCTCGTTCCTTCCGAATCGCGTCTCTATGTCTCCCGAAAAATTGAGAGGTGAGAGGATCCACGGTCCAGTCGCGCGTGCGGCTTCTTCTCGAAAAAATATTCTGTTATCTTTCAATTACGTCTCGTAGAAGCGATATCATAATCGATGTAATAAATTTAAAAAACACACACAGTTTACGCTCGTACGCTGCACTGTATCTTCTCTTCTTTCCACCCTCGGAGGTGGTTCACGCGTGGGAGTAGGTACGGGGGCGTCGGACACCTTCAGGTAGACGCCGGCGTCCGGTGAACCCCGTCGTTCCGCACTGGCATGCTTTCGTTCTCCTGCCCGCGGCGGGTTTCAATTTCGAGACCCTCCGAGGTGCAAAATATCTATATTACCAAGCAAACACGCGATACATCCTCGCCGATGTAATATATATAACGTGGAAAACTTGGTCAATAAAAGTAATTGAAAACTCTCCGCCACAAATGGCGAGATCCCACGCAAGAACAACCCTGCAGCTGGAAAAGGAGAAGGAGAATCGAGCCTCGATCGTTTCAGATAAATACGCGAAGACAAAAAATTCATACGAATAATTTCTCCGGCTACATTTTCCACCACCTACCCTTAGTTCGTTATTTGCTTAGCCAGTCGCGGAAATAATCGAGAGCACGGGGTACATGGGGTATATATGCCATAGGCAGATTCGATGTATTACACCGCGATCTCTCGCAACGTCGTTAATCCTGCCAATTTCAGTGTTTATTTGAGAAGGATCGCGTCTCAGGATCTAATCCAGGCGATTTGTACCCAGAGAGTATGCGGATTACCCTCAAGGATCATCCGCGTTATTATACCCACTTATATGTGTCGCGACGTGGATTGACTAGCTTTTCTCAATTCTCGGTGTACTAAATTTTGATTCTTACTTTATTCTGAGGATGTTTTTTTCTTCATTTTCTTATTTTTCACCCACGAATTTGAATAATAGCTCCCGAAATGATAATCTCCCCTACTCACTCCGCAGCTGAATTCAAAAACTCTCCACTGAGAAAGCCTAAGAATTAAAATTAGCCATACTGAATAACGCGGCGTGCACTGCACCCCACCGAATATTATGCAAAGCCGTATGGCAATAAAAATAACATATTGCGACCGAGCTAGGTAGAAGTTTTAATCCAATATTACCGAGATAATTTCACCCACCCCCCCGCGCGGCTGCGGGTATTGCTCAAATATAGGCACGTACCTATACGTATACATACACGCAGATATTCCCTACGCTTCGAAAGATTTCTTTTGTGTTAAGGCTCCACCCCATATAATTTCGCTTTGTGGTTATCAGAAGATACTGTTTTCTTATTACACAATGTCTATAGCCTCTCGGATCGCTTTCACCCTCTGTTAGGCTTGAAATGGTTAAAAATACCGATGCCTAACTATCGGATTGAACTCGAATTACGATCGCGTTTTTGATACCTGATTGAAAAGTTTTTATTTTCACGACGAGGAGTTGTAAAAATTGACCCATTTCATATATGTGATCGGTCTTCGGGATCGGGGAGCGAGGATCATAAAAATAAAGTAGTCGATAGGCCGGTGGGTATTTTCGTTTTTTTTTTTTTCTCGTTTCTCTTTCGTCGTTCTCTTTCTTAGTTTTATTTAACGTGTGAAATCGGACAAATCCAATCTGACTGGATAGTCGTAAAAATTTATAATTTGGAAAATATTGCGGGCTTGGATTTGAGCCGTATACGAGCGGATCGGTCGGCTGGTCGGTCGCTCCGATGTGAATCAAGTTTATAAAGCGGGAAATCGAAAGGGCACGGCGTAAAGGGCCGATAACGAAAACCGACTTTTGACGAAAATTGAAGTCGTTGTTATGACGGGAATTGCATGCGACGAGGCTTTACGACGGGGGAGGCTGCTGCTAGCTAGCTTCACGAGGGGTAGAAACCTGGGACCCCGACCCCTGCGTCGATGATAATTCGACTACGAAATGTCCGTTCGTTGTAGTCGGGGACCTAGGAGACCGAAAAGGGGGGAAAGAGAGAAAGAGAGAAAGAGAAAGAAAACGGGGAAGAGGAAAGGGGAGAGTATAACTATATATATTATATACACAAGTATATATACAGAGTCGAGATAAATCAATAGTGGGGTGAAGGTGGAGGGCGGACTACCACCCACGGGCTGAGACCCACCCGTTCTATAAGTGCACTAATACCGAAAGGCTACATCATCCTAACAGATGTAAGGTCACGTGTAATCCGACACCGCAATATACTACGTACATATAATACGTACATATATACCTACCAGGCTAGGTATATTATTGTAGGTACTATATGATAGATACATAATAGTATTATATACATACGTATTGAATACTCGGGGTGAACAGCTAGTTTCGGGGTTGGTAATATTTTCGGTTATTCAGAGAGCGAGAATTTCTAATTCGCAGAAATCTGTATCGTGGGGAAATGAAGGTGAAAATGTGCTTTTCACGAAGTCTTCTCAACCGTTAGCAACATTTCGACGAAATTTTTTTTAGTCATTGATCATTAGCGAGGATTTGCAAATAGCCTAGAAAACGTTTTGCAACATATTTCATTCCGTAATTTTCCTCCGAGCAATAATTAACAACAGATATACGATTTCGCCAGAATTTAAGTCAAGTTCGATATACCTATCCCACCCATAAATGTTTGCAGAAGGTTCGTCATCGCTTTCCGGGCGGTAGGGTGTAAAAGTGAAAAAACTAGGGTGACTTTAGGGTAGGCCAGTAACCGAAGGCGTAGGGTATATAGGTCCGTGGCCATTTAGAAGTATTCTCGTTCGATTGCCAGGGAATAATTCATTCAATGCAGTGTAGTATAGAGATTGTATATTAGATTGAAGTGGTTCCGGTTATATTGGGACTTGCCTGCAACCCCTTGCGTCGTCAATGAGGCGTGAAGTACTCCGCAGTGGCTTATGCTCTGCACACATACACGCAAGTGCGTGCTTCAAGGGTACAGCGTTATAATATCTCGGATAGTTCACTAAATTACAGAACTACAATGCTTTATTAATAGCCCATGAAAATAAAGGTCGAAAAAAGGAAACCAGCGCCAGATTTTTACTCGCTGCAGCCTGTCCGTATACGAGACGTTATAACGCTTGGTTCCACCATTTCTCTCCCACACAACTCCACGGGCGTATTTGAGGCTGTATTATTTGCGCACAAGACGGTAGCCGGGAATATGCGCTGATAACGCGGGTAATAATTCAAAGATAATGCAGGTAGGTGGATGTATAACACGGCGTGTGGAATACGCAGACGTACCTATCTGGCTCCACACACATCGCAGTATACCCCCGCGTTACAAAGCTCTCCCTTGTTATATTAATTCTAGATTAGATTTATCTCTCCTCTCTCTACTTCCGGTTGACCTATTATTTCCTGTTTTCTCTCATGCATGCCGATACCACGGCATCTAGCCGCGATAAGGGGGTGGCGAACTAGACCGAACACGAATGAACGAAATTTATTTCATCGTTTTCTAGTTTCCAAACGCGCTCGCGAATCGGAGCGAATATCACTGCAGCCCGCTCTCCCAGATCATTTAATTGAACCGCGCAGACCAAGCGCGAAAACGGGGTTCCGCAACCCTCCGTTCTCGCAGTGCTCCTGCACCCCACAGTCGTACCCACATAGCCGTCCATTAATAATACAACCGTATACCCATATTGGACACAATTCACCTTGAAATTAACTGAAATTACTGCCTCCCGATTGGTAAGCCCTTCTGCCAAATTGACTTCGAAATTGACAATTCTCGACTCGCGGTTCGTCGCCCTGTAGCTTTCGATTTCCCGGAGAGGAGAGGAGAGGAGAGGAGAGTCCTCGGCTCGCGGAGAGGTGCGAGTTATAAATATTAATGAAACGCGTTGTAATGAGAAAATAACGAGACGTTCTTGAAGGATGATGGACGTACATCCTGCGAATGGTTTCAGCTATTTGTTTAATAAAATTCCTGAAAAAAACTCGCCGTTACGCATCTTCGTCCGAGACGAATCGGCATTGTTTTTATGGAGAAATCTCAGTAGTAGGTAGGCATATTTCTGCACGCAATAAAGGAAACTGTATAGGCGCGTACGCGCTCGCGTGCATGCGACTAGTTGCGTCCGGCGGTTGATGAATGTTATATTAATTCAAATATGTTTACAGGGATGAAACGAGACGCGTATTGTTTGCCGAAACCATTCCCCGTTATTGATGTTTCGTATACTCCTCGTGTCCAGGCGTGATAGTGAAACGTCGGGGAATTAAAGGGGTTTCAGAAACGGAAACGCAGAGCTCTTTAAGTGTATTAACCTTTCTAAATGCGCATTGTGCATGTATATACCGCAGTAAAACGCAGTTCTGTTTATTATATTAGAATCCGTGTATTTACCAGCCTGCAATAGCTGGTGCTGCTGCTGCTGCGAGGTGCTGGTGCATACTCGCACGTTATCATTATACAAGTAATATCCACAACGTTACATGTGTATAAACTAGGAAGGAAGAGTCAAGTTTTAATTGGAAACGGAACAATAATAACAGCTAACAATGCTCCTAGGTTTTTTTCTCGATCTGATAACGCGTCACGATTTGTTGGCTGAGTTTTAATTGATTTAATTACGCACCTAGGGTTTGCGCGGGCGCGTGTATATAAGAAGTATAAGGAGGGGGGAATAAAAAAAAAAAAAGAAATAAGAACAAGTTTCTTCTCAAAATATAAATCTACTTAACGCGTTAGATGCATGGGTGAAGAAACATTGAACATTCTGCTCCTCGTTTCTTTTCTTATTCTGCTGTTTGTTCTTTTTCCTCCTTTTTTTTCTCTCGTTTCTTCTTTTTCCTCTGATAATAACTCGGCGTGCTCCGGGTCTAACACAAGTCGGTTGTTGTAGTTACGACGATGGTCGATTTATCACCACTTCAAGATCATCATGATTACCAGCCGGATCGGGCATATGTATAGTATATGTGCTCGTGTAATTTCCCGGTAATTTTGGCTTTGCTCCGAAACTATAGGTATGTTAGCCTACGAGTGATAGATCTTTTCTCGCGAGCTGCTAAGGCAATTAAACCGATCGCCAACCAGCAAGCGCGCTGCTGCACCTGGCCATACCAACTCCAGTTCGACGATCATCGTTCCTTAGTTCTTTAGTTCCTCAGTTCCTCAGTTCCTCATACTTCTTCCTCGTGGCTCATCCCTCGACGATTCTCAGCGAGTGCGATTCCCTTTGGTCTCAATCTAGTCTCCTTAATCCACGATCGTTCAACTTTGTATTTCACGACAGCTGAACGCGTTCATTTCCTCCCTGGCGTACTCCACTTAACGTAAATGGTTCGGTACCTACGATATACGTAGGGAAATTAAAAACTGACGCGAATATCGTGTCGTTTTTCTTCTCCATCGATTATCATCAGTCTCCTAAATGTTTTGATGAAAAAATCACGTTCTCATTCTCAAATGTTATCCCATATCCTTGATTCCGTCGAATGAATGATATTCGTAGCGTTTTGAAGGACCTTCGCGAATGATATCGATACTAGCCTTGAACGTGTATCGAATTTTTTGTCCGATTTTTTATTTTTATTTTTTTCACTCTTTAAAATCCGGAGTAGAGACAAGTGCGGTGTTATACGATTTAAGGGGACCAGTATAGCTTGAAATTTTGAAAAAATCATTTTTTCGTTTTTTGCGGAATATGCTGTCTCAGGGTCATATCTATCTCTAAAAAAATCGCCACTGATGAATTCGTAAAAATAACTGGTTTATAGACCAAAAATCGTACAGCTTGAAATTTCACAAAAATCGTTTTTTCGTTTTTTGTAGATTTCGCTGTCTCAGGGTCATATCTATCTCTAAAAAAGTCGCCATCGACGAATTCGTAAAAATGATCGAGAATTGGCATTGAGTTTCAGCGACCTGGCGCAAGCAGCGCTGTCGCTTTGTTTTCATATCGCTCACATGTTTCGTGACCGGTGATTATTTGTCGAACATTCTGAGATCGTGTAACGTTCCCGCTCTTTACTTGTTTCAAATACAATAAAAACAAAAACAGTACTTAGTACTAAAAAATCTGCGATTCCATCGTGCTAAATATCTAGCTTTGTCATTTTCGTGTATAAACATCGAGTGACAGTGTGTGTGAGGTTATTTGTGGGTTCCCACCGACTAACCTCAAAGTAAGTATAGCATACTCACGTTTGCGGTCGAAGTTTTTTTGTTTTTTGTTCACAGATCTCATAATTTACACCCAGAAGAAAAAAATCGTTACAATTTTCGAAAATATAATAATAACTGCACTTGGAGTGCCCTCAGGATCCAACGCGAAGGCTCACATGATTTGGACCGACCAAACATGGCTATAACAGGCTCAACGACAGGCAGCTGATAGTACTCGAGAAGCTCGAATTGCTATCCGAAGACTACGACTGGACCAAAATGAGACTACAGCGGCTAGAGAAGGACTGTCATATGCTGCAGGAGCCTTTTAAGGGAAGACCCTACTGAAATCTTGACAAAAAGCAGATTTTTATCTTCCAATTGGCCAAAAAAGGTCCAGATTAAAACGTAATACTACCAATTTTAGATTATGGTAGAATATGTTTTAAAATAAAATTTCAGTCTTCTGCGATGAAAGTGTATGCGTAGGAAACCTTTCCCAGCGCTGCGCAGGATAGATTCTGTCAAAGGTTCCCTCCTGCGCATACACTTTTATTGCAGTAGAGTGAATTTTTTTTAAAAAACATATTCTACCATGATCTCTAATTGGTATTACTTTTTAGATTGAACTTTTTTTGGCCAATTGAAAAATGAAACACTGCTTTTTTCCAAGATTTCAGTAGGGTCCTCCCTTAAAGATGGTACGATGAAATTATTAGTTTGAAAGTTGAACAAAGTGATTTTGTTTTTTGTAAATAAAAAATTGAATTTTGTCAGAAATTTTGTAACCAACAACTTTTATTTGAAACATTTTTCGATATTTCAAACTTTTCTAGTAGTAAATTTTATTTTTTTAGTGAAAACTTCAAAACCGTTTTTCTCAGAACTACATTTTTGGCGACGTGTCGTAAGGTTTTAGGAGCACCGTTGCTCCGATTTGACTCATTTAGGGCTCATTTTTTTCAGAAAACAAATCCTCATCACATGAATGAGGGAAATTTAAAGAAAAAATTTCCAGACAAAGTTATCAGCAAAAGAGTGACCAGATTTTTGCTAAATTTCGATAACTGATCATAACTTATTACAGGATTTTTTTTTTTCAGTTCCCTACATTCATGTGATGAAGAATTGCTCTCCGAAGAAAATGAGACGTCAAGAGACATAATCGGATCAACGCTGTGCCTGAAACCTTACGACAAGTGATTTTCAGACAAGTGATTTTCTTGATGTATTATGAACTTTGGTTAAGATATAAATGATTTTTGGAGTATGTAGAATTTTTTAAATCAAGGTGTACTGGTCCCCTTAAGCGTTTGAGTGCGTTTCTTGTTTTCGGTGTAACCCGAAGCTAAGCGGTTTAACGGATCACGCCGGTATAAGCGCCGCGAGTATAAGCCACAATCTGTAGACGGCTGCGCTCGCGCCGTCTGAGAAACGTCTAGATAGACGTACTACACGTACATACGTACACATACACCTGCGTCTAACACACAGACGCATGGCCCGTGGATTGGGGCAGACTCCCGATCTCTTCTCGGTCGTGAATCTCTTGAGAAAGAAGAGAGGAGAGAGAAAAGAGGAGAGAGGAGATAAAAGGACGACGCGAGACACGTTGAGATGAAAAATTAGATTTACAAATCTCTCCCACGACTACCACGAACGATTACTGGCTCCTAGACAACAGCGGTGCTCATATTTCACTTCATCCTTATCCTCATCCTTTTCCTTTTCCTTTTCTTCAAATAATTCCCTTTCATCTGACCATTCGCATTTCTCTCTATACACACACGCGGCTATATGACTGCATTGATCGCCATCCATCATCACCTCTTCACGTAATAAACCGGTATTATAATTGCTAGTCATTTTACTCGACCCGCGCAGCTCTCGTACTACGATGAACTGCACGGCTCAAGTTTTAGTGCATATGACGTAATGGGCAGACCTTTAGCTGTACCTACGTACCAATGTCTTATTTTATACAGGAGAATTTTAGCCGCCAAGTTCAAAGCCCTCGGGGCTGCAAACTTGACGTTTTTATTATTTTTTTATTTTTATTCTATTCCGAACGGAATCGTTTTTCTTCGCAGTTTCGATTGTTTGAACAGGTTTTTTTTTGACAATCGAGTTGACAGACGTGAATATAATTTATTATTTTTCACAACCGCAGGCTGGTCATCCCGCCTTTGTATTTGTACGTTCGATATCGTTCGCACGATTCTTGTTAGCCTAAGCCATGCACGGTTTTGTTCGCTACTAAAATTAGTTTTAATTATTGCACCGTTAATTCTAATTCGAGAAATCGTGGGATCTTGGCTTCTCGGTCTTGCGCAATTGTACCTCAGATATACGGAATATAATGCGAAAGTATATACGTACAGTGTGATGGCGCGCGAATAATTAACTTGTACAAGACTTAAAGCGTGAAATAAAATGCAAGATGCAGATACGCCGCATACATCTATGTACTAACTCTATTTATAAATAATCTACGCGTACCGCTATGTTAGATGCAAAAAAATTTTCGCATAAAAATATATTTCCAACAATGCAGTTTATCATCCTAATTAATTCGTTATATAATAATCGCTATCGAATTTGCCGATTTATTTCATTTATTTCATTTATTTTCTATTCATTTTTTCTTCCCTGCCCTCGCCGCGTTTGGGTGATCCGGTCACTCGATACCGGGTGTCTCTAACGACAGTAACTCTCTACCATTGTGCAGCTCCAGGCCCGGGAGACCCCCGAAAAGAGCCTCCGTCGGCCTCAGCCTTGCCGCCAGCCACCTAGCAGCCGCAGCCGGACACCATCCGCATCATCCGCTCAAGAAACATCGCATGGACAACGGGGACTACTACGAGAACGGGCATTTGGGTGAGGAGATAAAAAAAGATTTTATTTAACTCATTTATATCTACGAGTGTCTTAAAATTCAAATTTTCATATTATATAGTTGCGATATCCCAAGTTGCGAACGTATTAGCGAACGGAATAAATGAATACGAGATCGCGGAGTGAAATATCCGTGCAGGTATAACCTGCAGAGTCGGTAAAGATATTGAAATTCCGTTTAATTCCAGACGCCTATATGTATTTATACGTAGGTACAAGAAATGGGCGGAATTGGTGCGCTCCAGCATCGCAGAGGCGAGCGATACGATATTACTGTACAGCTCGGACTTCTGCAGGCTCGAGAATATTATAGGTATTCGCGAATGTGTACAGACACGGGCATTTGATTACGATCGGGTTGACCCTGTGCGCACCCTGTACCAATCAAATCAATTAATTAGGGGAATCAAACGCACTTGGAGTAAGCAAATTAACTGCAGCTACTGCCACGCACTGCGTGTTGCGGCTTGCGGGAATTGCGGCTGTACCTATACCGAGGGTACACCCATAGCTGCATGTGCACTGCATCGGAATGCAGGATTGATATTTACGCCAAACAAATGTCGGTTAATAATAACTAATTATCCCTGGGACCATAGTTACCCTTCATAGCCTGTAGTCTGATTGAATTAAAAGATGTCAAAAGTCGTCGACGTTTCAAATTTACCGGCTCTGAATGAAAACTGAGAATTTAGGGTGGATTAGTTTTTCGATTTGTTCCCAATAATCACCCGAAACTGATGCTGAGTTTCGGTTCATCGATATTTTGACTAGAGTAAAGCGACGGTGCAGGTGGTTGAAATCAACGCTTCATTACCTGTATAATATATACCTACAGTTTCGAATACGTGGCGAAATATCGCGTAAATAAATAATCATATAGATGTGACGGGGTCTCTGTGGCAATCAATTTTCAATACGAGTAAATACCGCTCTCCCTGAAACTGTGATAATAAATTAATAGTGTATGTATAAAGGGGGAGAAACTGCAGCGGTATAAATGCAATACTGATATATTATATCAATCGGTGAACACAACGTCTATATGGTTAGTAATCATCGGATTGGTTCGTAATTAAACTACCTTTGCATTCGCGTTATTAACTCGTTTCATTCGGCTGTTTGGATATGGTCAAAGTTTCAATCAGCTATGGGGATCTTGTGGAGTGAATTTCTATCGGAATATAATGACGTGATCGTTATGTTCTTTCTTGGGTATGTAATATATTGGAAATGAAAGAAAAGAAAAGGAAAAGGAAAAGGAAAAAGAAAAATGTGGTATACGACCACGTTTTCCATTATCGATTTGATCTCATTAACAGACACACACAGACGCGGGGTATTTCCCATAACGCAATTAATAAACTCAACAAGCTCGATCCGTTTGCGATACCGTGTATATCCATTCACGGAGTACAATGGAAACACAATAGCTGTTCATTGTGTTGCCTCCGATACGCATCTATGTTGTCTCTACGAAATTAAAAGTGATGAGAAAAATAAATACCGGGGGTTGTTTAACTGCCGAGTCGTTGCCGCGTGTCTGCCGACAGGGGGCAACAACAGAGACCGATAGATAGAAAGAGAGACGGAGAGAAGGAGAGAGAAGAACAGAAACAGAACAAAACCCTGCTGTGCCGTTGCAACAGCTACACTGTATTCCTGCCCCCAGTTTCTCTTCCCCATAACCTCCCTGTATACCTAGTAGTACAAGTATTTATACATCACATCTATACGTTGGTATAGTTGTATAGCTTTCGCGGGAAGATATGAAATTATGGAAAGATTGACGTTCATAGTTGCCAAGCCTAATGGCTGACGTTACTTTAGTCATAGCGAGCTGAAAACAATTATAATTGATAAGCGTGTGCCCGTTTATGAAATTATTATAACGAACTGTTTTCGTTGGCCTGCTATTTGCTCCATCTTACGGTTATTTTAACATCCGATCGAATCGCGTCATATTTCAAATGCAAATGCGGATATATGCGCGTATATTCGGCGCGGAATTGCACAGAGTCAAGGAATCGAGATGGAATATGATATCGCCGTGAACGAATGGCATGAGTTAGGTGGGTACAGTGTTCTTGCAGAAGGCAGGGTGGAAGGCAGGCAGGTAGTATTAGCCAGGTTTTATTGCTACAAGCTAGGCAGACCGTGCAGCCAAGGACCGGGAACAGTTAATCAATGCTTTTATGAGCGGAGAGCACACCCACGCGAGTTGTACCATCGCCAAGCCCAACATCGAGCAACACTCTGTTCCTCGGCTCATTATATCCCGGATTGATGTCTAATATAGTCGCACTCGATGCACCTATATCCATATTCGATTTCGCGACCGGTTCTATAGTCGTATACGAGTTACACGGATACAAGGATATGTTTTATCACCCGGTCGTCTCTATCACTTCGTACGTGGGACAATAATTCGCTAATTTCTAGGATATTAGGAGGCTTCTGTGTGGTTAACCGTGGAGAAGTATTTAACAAATTACGAAAGATCGATTCGCTTGCCTAAATTTCGCGTCGAGAGATTTAGCGGTTTTCGGAAGAGTGGCTGTTAATCGGCGAGGCTAGAAACGCCCCGGGGCGATCCTGCGGCATACAGGGCATACTGCAATACTTTCATAGACGGTGTATCGCTGTATGCCTGAGGAGAATATGCGAACCACTGAAAGTGTGGAATTTTCACCCCGCGGTTGGATTACGTATGATTTAACTCGCCCCGAGAAAATTTATCTGCGAGAAATACAATACTGAAATACCGGGCATTTATTTAATTAAGACTGGATGGAATTGAAATTTTGGGGTTCCTAATTCATTCAACCCTTTCGTATTATCTTACCTCCTCGTCAAGGATTATCTGCCCCTACCCCTCCGTCCTCCCATTGCTTTATTTCTCTCTCCATTTCTATTTCTCGCTCCCTTCTGTCTCCGCGTTGTTGTTTCATATGAACAGATAAAATTACGAGGAGACGGTCAGTTTCAAAGAAAACGTGATGCAACGAGATCGAGTTACAATTAGACGACAGCCTGCACGCAGGAATCCTTTCTCGAATAGCTAGGCACACGTGTACATGCATACCCAATATGTGTGTAGAAATTTGACCAACGTATGGAGAGATCGTAATTGATACGACATTCAGAAAATGGTAATAAGAAAAAGGGTAATTGTTCACGGTACGTTAACGACAAAGAGCCTGCTGATCGCGAGACTTGGACTACACCCTGACGAATGGAACGGACGAAACAGTTTTTTGTCGTTCAGTCGATGAGAAATCGTTACAGACTGCAGTGCATCCCTCATACGGCAGATACGCAATCGGACCGTTTCCATTTTGTGTCATTAAATATGTAAAGAGAAAGGGGCGGTTCCGGTCTGTCCACACGTCATTCGATATTGTTTTGCGCTTTAAGTACGATACACGCGTCCGACGAGACGCGTGGGTGGATGGCGTGCGTCATTTGTTTGCCTTGCGTGGGTTACACCGATTACGGTACGGGGAACAGCAAAGTACTGAGAGACATGTATGTATGGTTTTTTCTATTTTTTTCATTTTTCCATTTTTCTTCTGTTTTTTTTTTTTTTGTTCCACACACGATGTGCGACTAATTTTTACATTTTGTACGACTTTGCAGAGTTTGTTCTGAATTATTTGGCTTCATTTATTCCATGGACTCGGTGGGGGACGAAACGCTGTACCTTAGTCAGAGTATGAGGTCGTTAGATTATACGCATCCAGCTACCAGCTCGTAGAACGCGTGCAGGAGTTCGAAACGAGGTAGCAGTATAAGCGTTTTCGTTTATAACAGCTACTTTGTTTGATATCTTCATTTACCCGATCGGTCTGCGAGGCAAAAACGTGAAACGAGAATTTTTCGCGGCTGATTTAAGAGGCACTAAAACTATAACAGTGTTACCAAAATGAAGAGGTTTAATGCTCGCGGATGCCAATTAGATTTTTATTTTGACACAGCTCTCGTAAAAACAATCAAGCTCGTACTCTTCTATACACAGTGAGACCCTCTTACTACCGATTATACACTCATGGCTTCTCCTCTCTCTCTCTCTTCATTTTCTCCTCTCCGTTTGCCGCCGCGTGACAAGATGATCATTGCAACGGGGTCTGAAAGTGCGAAAGTCTTTTTCGTCGCCACTTCATGCTCGTAGTCAGAAACAAAGTCAGCCGTCTCGTTCCTGACAAGAAACGCCATTTGCTCTCCTAGAGAGTCTATTGAAAAAAGGAAAATTGAAATACCAATCTGCAAGATATTCTCATGCATCTTTTCCTTCCCCTCGGCTCGGTGCGCCAGGTAATCTACCCGGCTGGTTGAAGGATCCGAGTAATCGCCTTCGGGAAACGTAAGAATTACTCAAACCGAGGATCGGTATCTTCAAAGCTTTCTGCGCTGCATTCATTAGCGGAGCGGGTAAGTAGGTGCGCCGTTTTTTCGCTCCAGGTTCGGTTCACACTCGCTTGATTCATCACTCTCGTCGGGTTCTTCTTGAAGAAATTCTGTACAGATCGTTGGAATCCTCACCTCAAAGATTCACACACTGATGGGGGTATCATCCCACCGAGGTTTCCGGCCGATCATTGTGCGACTCTTAACAGATTCTTGTTACGGCTTTCTACATATCTTTGCTCTCAACTAAACGACGGTCAATAAAGGCAGTAAACTCATCCTGGAACAGGGTATAACGAGTCACAACGAGCCATTGGAATAGCCGTCGCGTCGTAGGGCACGACGTGGACCTGGACGAGGAACTTACCGGGTCAGGGATAGCCGATGGTGTGGGTTGTCCCGGGGTATACGACTGTATTCTCGCCTCATAAAGTCTATCGTATTCTCGTCACATAGAAACGAACATCCCGAACATTAATTGTTCCCGCAGTTTAGGTCGGACCGATACGACGCGGTGTCCATGCCTTCACTTTTCTACGACTTAATTACCACCTAGCCAGACCTCTGAAGTGTGAAGCAGAGAGGAACGAGAAACCTTTACTCACGGATATACAAAAGCTTGGAAATAATAGGCGAATGAGGATAATAGTAGGAATAGCAGGAAAACAAAAAAGAAAAAGAGAAGGAAAAACGCGTCTCATTTCGTTTAAGTATACAGCGAATGGGTGAAATATTGTGACTCCGACTGTACAGTTTTCCGGTACCATTAATTGTATCTGGAAAAAACTTGAAAGGGTACCGGGTGGCGAGCTGCTGGTGCACCAGCAACGGAGTGTCTATAATTTCCTGCAATTAAAAGCCGCTAATTGAGTGAAAGAAAGTATGAAACAAAAAAAGAAGAAGGAAAAAAAAATATGTAGAATTTCGATCCCGTGGGAGAGAGACTCCTGGCCCCCAGTATTCAACAATTTTATACTTGTTAGCGAAGTGGCCGTCTACCGCACGGTCAATTAACTCGCGAATCAGAACCCGGACAGCGCGCTTTGTTCAAAAGTGGGAATTTTTGTAACCTACACCGCGAGCGTACAGGTACTAATCCACAGCTACTCTCACACTCGCTAAATTATATTAACTGTATGTACGTATTATCATTATTTTTTTTTTTTTTATCTACACGTATATATTACCTGGCAATGGCCAGGAAGAGGAGAGAAAAATAAAATAAATATAAAAATAAAAAAATGTCTGGAACAAAAGCGACCAGCCGAGGGTTTGTTTTAATTGTAAGCGTTTTTAACCTCTGCACACAAACGATAACACTCCTCTCGACGCAGTTACACTCCCTCGTCGTCTCGTGAATCAAAAGACTGTGCGACCGTAAAGCCAGCGATCATAATTCTCACGGTTTGCCAGATTTTTGGAAAAAAAAGTGTTTTTTTTTTTTCACCAACCGGAGCTTAAAAAACTTCGGGCTTCTCTCGATGGTAGTTTTTTCTGTTTTTTTTGGCAATTTTCTGGACAATATCGTCGATCGAAGGCTGCAACAGGTAGCTTTATTTCACCGTCCGGTCATTTCGACCGAAATTTTATTCGGCTATTTAAAAATACGTAGACACCGCGATAGCCGCAATATACAGGGCGAACAGGGTGGAGACTTAACAGGATAGTAATTATATGTTATGGGTTGAGATACGGAATCCCTTGCGTTGACGGACGGACGGACAGCTCGAGATCTTCCGATCGAGATCTCGCCAACGTTACCGCAGCTCGCATGCTAATGTCTGCTTAATGCGTTGTGGGCTGTCTCGCCTCTGTCCGTATAGGAGGCATAGGTATACGTCGACCTGACCGTTCATCCTCGTTTCTAGTTTTGCTGTTGCAGCTGTTTATAATTCCTCGTCTCTATATGCTATATCCCCGCTCCGTATACACGGAGTGATTAGTTTTCGGCACAGGGCAAGGTAAAGATGGTCTGAAAAGGTGGGCGGAATGGAATGGAATGGAATGGAATGGAATGGAATGGAATGGTCGAAGGGGATGGTTTAATTAAGATCTTTGTCTCGCAGATTGAAAGCATTTGCCAAGATAGGTGCGAACTGACCGAATAATAAATTTCGAGAGTATACACATGAGCTCGAATCGTCCTGCATGGCTGATCGGTCTTCGCGCCGTTCGGATTTGGATTTGGATTTCGAAAAAGTTGAACCGTGGGAGTCGGCTCTTCTTCCACCTAGCCATTCCATGTGTAAATTAGTATACATAGAGTTTTTCTTCGAGGACCGGAAGACCGTGGAAGCGACATTACAAATAGCCTTATACTTCGCCAGGCGATACGTGCTCTTTACTTTAATTACGACATAAAATGATAAACAATGTCCACAGATGGTATACCGCGGTGGATGGTTGGATAGCTGTGAGATTAAAGTGAGCTTGTATATCGCGGTGCAGGACGGGTTTAAATCGCTCAACAGTTGGACTCATATGGTGCCCATCAAAAGACATAAACCTGCCCTCCATAAAAACCCAATAAACGTAGTACCACACGTATATTACGATATGCAGGCTCTGCCGTCACGACGCGTGCAGATATTATACAATTCCATGTACCTACGTACGCACGCAGTCCAACAAACCGGCGGACAAAGCCTCCGAGGGAATGGAATAAAGTGAAATGAAATGAAGTAAAATAACAGAAAATATAATATAGTACAATATAACGTAATCTTTCGTTCTTCGAACCCGATCGATCCGAACCAAAGGCCTTTGGGTATCCGCGCACAGTGCAGTAGGTATACGTCACGTGACGTGCGAGACACATAATCTAAAAAGTAAATCTTTCGGTTAGTCGTATCAAAAGTAAAAATCAAAACTAGCTAGTAGAGGGAAAAGTTCGCCCTTACCATCTGCCTCGGGAGGCCTGGGTTAAAGTTTAGTCCAAAGGGCTGAAGTTTTGCGATAGTTGCGCTACGCGCCAGCGAGCCAATACTTGATCGTTACCTTTTTTTTCGTACGACCAGTAGCGGCGTCTGTTAATCCTAAGCATAAACAACGTATTGTATTTCGCAGGGGATGCTTTCTATTATATCATATTTTGTTATTAATATTTTTCGACTGGCTGAACTTGGACGAGTCGCAGGTAGAGAGTGATAAAAGGAGAAGGACCCTCGTTACCGCATACATATGTATACGTGTACAGGCAGACGTTCGCGCGGTCCTATAAATGGTAACAATTATTATTGCAACGTTTTGCCTAGGTAAGCAATATCTTTTCTTACTTCTACCTTCTACCTTCTACCTGCGGCGGGAGAGACCTGCGCCGTGAATGCATTGAGACGTTTCTTCGAGGATAATAAATCCGTGGCTCTCTCCTACTTGCGCGTAGCCACTAAGAAACGACCAATCTTCTTTTCTCCGTGGCTTTTAACGACGAGGATATGTTCCTTGGCGCGTGGACCTCGCGCGATATCCAAGGACCTCGCCATCCAAGAGGAGAGAAGAGTTGCAGGTATTTGTTCTTCGTCCGATGGAAGGTAACTCGTACGCCCCGGCGTCATCGGAGGGCAGTAAACCTTTTGATATATAGTCGAAGCTTTTTAGAGTTCTGTCAGCCACGCCCACAATCAACCTTACTATTATTTACACTCGTTGCCCGAAGTACGATCTTACAGGGCATTCCTATGCAGCCACGCGCATTTTCTCGGACATCGCCAGCTCGCTGTCTACAATTCTCTCCCGAGACATTCGCCTCGATGAGATCATTCTCAGCTTCTCTTACACATATTGCCTGTCTTCCACGAAACTATCTCTCTCTCACGAGTGCGCCGGTGATCGGAAGCCATTCATAGGGACTAACAATGAGATCGTAACGTAGAATTCGAAGCAGTAGATTGGTTCGTATGAGATTCAATTTCCCATTCCGCATCTGGCTGATCTTAGTCCTTCAAGTTCGGATCACTGAGCGTGTCTCGGTCTAACAAGAGAATAACTCGGGATACTCGCAAGTTCTCTACCTTGTGTGTTCGATTTTTCGTCAATTCAGCCAAGAACGACCTGCAACATCTTTCAGATCCGGTAGAATCGAACGGATGTTTCCGCAAATTCTCAGTTTTTTCAATAACAGAACGAAGCTTATGGCTGGCAGTTTCAGACCTCTAATCCCAAAACTGGAAAGACCCAACTTGCACTTTTCGACGACTATATACATAGCGAGATATACGGATACGTAGGCGTAAAGATCGCACATGATATCGACGGATGGTTGTGTCGAGGCCGGAGCTCTCGGATGTAGAGAAAAAGGAAGGCATCTCGTATGCACGCTACGAATTTATGAAATTATGGCTGGTCGCGTTTGCCAAATTATCTATTTCTGACGTTCGCGGATCTACCCTAGGGGCCTCGTTTGATTTCGGGTTCTGATGCACGAGCATTCTTTGTTGCCTCGATGTGGGTACCTACACTAAAAAAAGGAGATAGACAAACCCACTCAGGAGATGGGGAAAGGGAAAGGGGGATGCATATTTTATTATGCAGGAATATCGCGGGGCCCGAAACCTCGGCCTCAGCTCGGCTGCAGCGCATCTTTTCCGCGTGCATTCGATTCGGTCCGCAGGTTATATCTGTATTATGGTATATCCCTCCGAGGAGGCGAGCTTCGCCTTTTAATTCGATAATTTTGTTTAGATTGGGCCGATTCGTGGCTATAAACGATCGTCTCATTATCCTCGATCTTTGGCGAGGTAAGGCACTCGGCTGTGTATAACGTGTCGTGAAGATATTGGCTGGCTAATTGCGGGACGATTATCGTTAAGCGACACGCGAAATGAATGACTTATTCATTCCCCCGGGTTTCTCGGATCTTCCGATCCTCGGGAGAAAATCAGTCTCGAGCCTCGCTATCACCCTGGGGGCTTCGGGAGAGGAGCGAATCTCGCGTTTTACCGCGACGGGATTCCTTTCCCACTACCGAGAACCATTCGTAAAAAAGACTCGTCATTCCAATCACCTCGACGAGCCGAATCACCGAAAGCCAAATGAAACGCGAGCGGCTCAGCGATAAAATACAATTTAAGCTAAAGACTGCTTCCATCTGGCTTCGACCATTCTCTTCCTCTTTCGCTTCGGCTTCAACTTCTTCTCCTTCTTCCACTTCTTCTTCCACTTCTCTCTCTTCAGCTCGGCCAGCTATCCCCACCTCCTGCCGAGCTGATGAGGTGACAACCCATAATTATACAGGCCCCTGTCTGTCGGACATAACTGCAGTGGCATGCACGGACCATCCACCCCATCTGAACCCCACTCCAGCATATATCGGCCTGTCTTCCTTCCTCTTTCCACGTCTCTCACTCTCACTCTCACTCTTTCTCTTTCTCTGACTCTTTCCCTATTCCTCGTTCGATAGCGCCGGTCATACGTCGAGATATAGAGAAGGAAGGAGCGAGAATGAACCTCCGCAATTTGTCCGGTCCCTCATGATCCCGCTCGATCGTAGCTCGACTATTTCGCAATAGCAGGCGTTACTGAGGATGCGAGGGCCCTTGATATAAGACTTGCAAATTTATGTAGGTACTAGGTTATCTCGAGATGGATCGATCATTTCCTAGGTTAGATGCCCCCGCGGTTGGTAGCGATCCATGCCAATGTGCCGGTGGTAGTTCTCTCCAGGAACTAGCGATTACACGCTACCTACGTCTCTCGAGACTCAGGTTAGCTCTCATGAACGCCGAGAGGCACTTTGTCTACTTTTACGCATCGTCTTACACGGGGGATATCTTTCCCAGTTGGAATCCCCGAGCACTTCGACTCCTCAAGTTCGGACCTGACGAACGTTTCCGTCCAACATATCGGAGTTGGTGAAATTGAAATGAGGCAGACCTGAAATTGTTCGTTTGCGGAGTTGTTCGACTTTCGTCTTACGCTGGGTCAAGTTAAAAGTCGGTTTCTATCGGTCCGGGTTCTTTGATCGTGTGTATTCGGTTGATCGCGCAAGGCTAGCAAGAACCATGAAATATGCGTTCGAGGATAAAGCGTAGGTAGGTATAGATTTTCCGAATAATTTGACAGGGTCGGTTTTCGGCTCTTCTCCCTTCCTTCTTCCTCCTTTCTCCTTCCACCTTCACGTTCGCCGCTTATACCGGCGATCCTTAACTCAACTCATCGATCCTCTTTTGTTTGCCAAATTCATTGGCGCAGAAAAAAATGTAATCCTGTCTTGGAAGCGAAAGAGAGGAGACCAGTCGAGGGAAAACTAATTCTAAAACCAAAGTTAACGAAGGCAAAGTGGTCAAAGTACGGATCGGGTACTTGCGGCATGCCGCTCCTTACACTCAGACTATCCTTCGGTGTAGCTGCTAGTCCATGGGTCAGTCGCTGCTCGACCGGATGTACAAAATAAATTTCAACAAAGCCAAATCGACCAAAGCCTTGCTCCGCGTCGTCGTTCGTGGCCCTAACTCTGTTCTCTTCGGGTCGTCCGGTCAGATTAATCTCGGGAGGTCGAGGTTCGTCGTATACCTATAGTTCGCTGGGGTACCTTGAAAATTTTCAGGGATGTGAGAAGAAAAAAATGGAGTCTGATGCGAGGAGGAAATTGGCTTGATCGGAGTATATCGTGAATCTATATTCGCGCAGGACTCTGCGTAGTCGAAAATAATTGAGATTGGAGAGACGCGCGGGTCTCAAGCGGTGAGTTTAGAGAGATTTCATTAAATCATATGAATTGGAGATAATGTATGTTATTGAGGTCTGCGTCCAAATCGCGTTCCTATAAGTTGTAATAAGTCCAATTTTAGGGTTCGTCACGGCCGGGACCGAGCGGCCAGGTTCGAGCTACGGGTCCGTTCCCCGAGGTTCTCAAGTCTCATGAGAAAATCTACCGTCTTCTTACCGATCCGCGGGTCCTTAGCCTCCGGTAAACGATCCGACAGTCACTGGTCGCGACCGCAACTCCTCGAACCCGCCACTTACCCGTCAAACGGCCAGCCGGCCAGAATCACCCTGGAATCACTACCATTTAGATAATTTGTAATGAATAGGCAGACGTTTATCTCTAGCCCACGAGCTATACAACGAAATGACAATAGTCGGTCTTTATACCTGTCCATTTATACAGATACAGATAAACTCCGGACCTTCTCCGTCTACCGCAGGAACGTGAACACGTGTCATTGCATATATGTGTCTGTGTGCCTGCGTATATATATAATATACCTATAGGTACCATCGACCTCTAACTGGTTGACGATTTCAAGTAAAATATGAAAAATGATTTTCAGATTTTTAGAATGTTTGTGGGATTTGAAAAAAAAAAGAATTAGAAACCAGAATATGCCAAAATCCCATGTAATTCTGATGGCCAAAAGTTCACACTTTTCTAATCTAATGCCCGCAGTCTAATACCCAATGGCAATTATCATCTTTTTGCCGATTACAATTTTATTGATCTGAATCTGCAATAATCGGACGATTAAATCCACTCCTTTCGTGGTCCTATGAACGCGTTGCAATGCGTTTAAAATCCTCTTTACGTTCCCTTCTGTATTTGACTTTCTCGGGGTTCAGCGTAGCGACGACCGCCTGGTCCCGGGGCGATAATGTATGCCCGGTCACGCGTCTCGATTGATACCGGAGACCTCGTCGACGCCCCGTCACCGCAAGATGTCATTCCCTACCGTTTGTCATTTGTTAGCCAACTCCGGGAGGTCTGGCCGACTGATAAGTCGCTCGTGGTAGCAGTTTCCCCTGCTCATCACGCGTTCTTGATCTCGCTCAGGAGATCCTCATGGCGTTCTTGCCTGCCCTCGAAACTCACGAACTCTCGTCTGGAATTGAATTCGCCGGATGTTATTCGATCGAAGTATAAGATTTGAGGGGAAGTGGGTATCGCGTAGATTTTCGCTATTTTCTTTTATTTTAAAACCGTCCGAGAAAGAGATCCATCAACGGAGACTGGAGTTTATAAGTCGGGGCGCAAACAATACGCGGTACGCGGAGCCCGGATTATATGCAGACTGCGCGGATGTGATTGATATTTGGTTAAGTTGGCTGGCGCTCGCTCGCGTTAGCCCCGATCCATCAAACCTCTTTATCCGCGACTCCGAGCGAGCCACACGTCTCTGTGATTTCACCGAAAACCACTTCCATCCTCGCCAACGATTCGTCTTTACATCTGCGATACCCACCGTGAAATTCCTTAGAAATTTCTCATTGTATTTCAAAATATCCCACAATGATAGCAGAACTTGTCACACGAATCCCTCCGGCCTGATCTATTTCGATAATACATTTGAGATTGTTCGAATGAATTCCACCGACGATAGACGAGCTCATTTAACTTTTTCACACCGCATTAAATTCGGTACTCAATCTTGCTTTTTCTCATTCCATGTTCCAGACGTTCCGAGAATGGAAAAATCTCCACTCCTAGCAAACGGATACAACCACCCGCCAACGCATTTGAGTCACATGCAGTTCATGCAGCTCGGAGGACATCCCGGCGCCGGTCATACGGCGATCTTGTCACCAGCCAGCTTGCCACACCACCTTCAAGCCCAGGCTAGGGCCGAACAAGGTCTCAAGGTCAACCCCAACATGCCAAACATGGAGGCTATCGCGAGGTGAGCTTATACGTTCTCTTCTTTGAGCCAAACTTGCTCACGTTATAATTTGTTACTTTCTTCGTTCGACGGGCATTTCTCTCTGAAGAAACAAAGGCTCGTTTTTTCTTCTTTCGTTTTCTTTTTTCGGGTTGGAGAGAAAAGCGCCTGACCGAGTTCGGAGTATTTAAAGCAAATCCTTTGAAAGCCAAATCGTTCGGTTCTCTCGGTCTTTCTGGAAGGAACGCGAAGTGAATGGCGGTAGATAGCGGTTCGGTGGGGTTAAAATTGGGAGAGATGGGAAGGAGGAATCAGCCCTTAGGGGCATCAAGAAGAAGGTGTCTCAGGCGAAATGGAACGAGCAAATGCCTCTGAAGGTCTAAAGATCGTCAGACTAATCTGATTCACCGCTGGCTTATATTAATAATATTTTGGAAATAACCGACCACAGCGGGAAACATTTTCATTAACTTGACTTTCCGACTCCCCCAAGCCTGGCTCGATCGTGGTTGATGCCCCTAACCCCCCACCTAGCACGAGGCACCATCGCCCCGCCATCATCGCTACCCTGAGGGCCTGTCCAACAAAGTTTGTTAAACTTTTGAGAGTACCAAGTATAAGGAGGGCCTAGCCGAGGACAAAGAGGGGGCAGGGAGGGGGCGAAAGGCGAGAAGCGAAAAGCGAAAAGCGAGAAAGGAAAAGCTGGAGAGAGAGAGAGCTGACGATGAGAGAAAAGAGAAGAGCTAAAACGGAAAGGAAATCGAGCAGTCCGAGGCGAGAAATTGGATTTATTTGTTTTAAGTTTTATCCTCAACCCCCTCCCGCCTGATGACGCGGTATACCTATGCGAGTTACCGAGGCCAAAAGAATACAACTTTAAGAGGATTTGAGAGACGGAGAAGCCATGGAAATCCAAGGGGTCTCGACACTGCTTGATCTTGCTTCGCTCTTAAGTCCGTTTCCTTATGTCTTGGTGTCGTCTTCGACCTGTCCTCAACTTATAGGGTGATATACCCGCCGGAGGGAGGGCGGTTAGTGCTTCAACTTGACTCGCAAACGAGATACAGAAAAATACCGAGTACATACATACTGGAGTAGGTATTCATTTCATGACACAGGCCCGCGAGGTCCCCTCGCGACTATTCAGCTAGTTTACACACACATAGACCCGCTGCACCTTACGCAGCATATTACTTACTGAAAAAGTGAAGCCGGTCGTTGTTGGAGGTGAAAAAGTCAACTGTCGCGGTATCGGAGTTCATTTCTTTTTCTTCTCGATTCATGAACGATTCACTTTTCACCTATGTATTGGGCGCGATGTGGAATTAAAGGGGGTTGAAAGTTGTGGGGGGGGGGGGGGGGGGGCATTGAATTATTTTGCGCGAGCTTAACTCCCTCGCCCGAGCGCATCTTAAGCCACGTACATAATTCAGCGGTAACGAACGAGTACTAATTCAACTATATTTAGGCATCTTTGAAGCGAGGAAATCCCTTTGCCTAGAAAGTCTGCTATCCTAACGTCACCCCCTCGTCTTCCACCTTCTCCATCAACTAAGAGCTGTGGTTCCAAGACGAGCTGAGATTAAGATTTCGCGCCTCGAAACCAACTCGAAGGGTTAATCCAAGGCATTTGTTCCCTTGCTTCTACTTACTTACCTGCAAATGACTTTCAGCCCATGTTCTAAACTCCGTGCGGTTACGAGTTTATCACCTCCGTTCATCCCTCTCCTTCTTCTTCTTCTTCTTTTCCTTTAGTTCCAAAAATCATGATACATGTATACCTATACATACGAAGGTACCGTACTGTATGTGCAAGTATATACATATATATATGGCATACCTTAACCGCAAGACGAAACAGTGTCCGCATTATGATTTCAGCGCTTTGCTTTTAATTAAAATGCAAATCTATCTCGCACGAGGCGTGAGTTCGGAAGGTAAGACGGATTACGTCTGGGGCGCGACGACAAACACCGGAATATGATTAATTCAGCGCAACCCCATCCTTGTACTTTCTCGGTTCTCGTCACCCACCCGCTGGACTAGGTCCTTCGATCATTCAGCTGCGCGCCCTGAACAAATAGGAGACTCAGCCTCCTTCGAATCCGACCCCGAGGGTAGAACGGAGAGAAAAATAAGGCTGGTCATCCCCGCATGTACGTAGGTACGAAACGTGAAAAATTAAAAGGAGGGATTTCATACAGCGAGAAAATAGATCGCATTTCGAGGGAAGAAGGTATACATGTTAATCGTTAATGACGCGACGATCGCATTAGACAATGACGCGGAATGTTTGATAGAAGAGAAAGGCAGAAAATGGAAAGGAGATAAAAATACAGGGTGGTGAACGAAACAGGGCGGAAGAGAGGAGAAAATAAGAAGGGGGATACTTCGAAATGAAAGTGGGCGGTATCAATTTCCTCAAAGCTGAAAATACAAGCTGGTGATTTCGCCGGGGCCTGGAGGCTACTGTATAAACATATAAAAATAATCAAGAAGCGTACATTGCTTTCATGGATTAGCACTGCTCGACGACGGGTGCGGACATTTTTAATCAGCGACATCAAAGCGGTTCGTTTCGGTTCTCTTTTAGTTCTTTTCGGCTCCGCTTCTTAGTTGGCGAAGAAACGAGCGTCGATCGAATCAGGAGACAACCGGAAGCCGTCGAAAGACTCTTCATCAGCGTGCTTGTGAAAAGCTCGCCTAATTAGTAATTCACTTCCGCGTTCGTTGACGCCCGTCAACCTCCCAATACTCTACTATTTTCCTTCTCCTCCACCGCGTAATTTTGTCTCAATCATTTTGGCCAACTCTCGTTTCATCCCGAATAATCAATACGCGCGGTTTATTTACCGCTGCAGAATTTTCCCCACATTTAATCTCAACACGTTTCCCTTTTTTTCATCCCCAGGTCCGGCATTTGGGAAAACTGCAGAGCAGCTTACGAGGACATAGTCAAACACCTGGAAAGGTAGGTGTATCAAAAATTTGATTTATGTTTAAAAGTAGAAAATGAACCTCGAAATCTCATGATAATAAGCGCAGGTATATCATTTCGTCGTTGTGTACATCGAAGATATACATTCAACTTCCAAAGTTCAAACGATAGTCTCTCTTAGGGCCGAATTATTAGTCATAAGATCAAACTTGAGATGGAACTTAAGATCGAACTTAAGATACTAAACTTAAAATAAATAAATAATAATGTAATCAATAAGTTTATTTATAAGTTTGAATATGAGTCGGATCTTAAGTTCGATCTTAAGTTCCATCTCAAGTTTGATCTTATGACTAATAATTTGGCCCTATTTGTCGGTATATGAGAATTGTTTGATTTTTTCAAACAAGCCTGTATAATTATCGAGAGAAAACATGTGCCAAGAATGCACCGAAAGATACGTAATGCATAAATTCTTGGCGATCGCGTGACGTACTACATGGGTATTCGCATATACAGAGCGATTCTGTGGAAAGTTGGGAGCCGTGTGGGTAGGCAACCGGCGTATTTCACCGAAACGGCAACGCTGTCGTAGGGACAGTCGAACGTCTGCACCTACTGATGACGTAGCGACAGCTGTCACTTCGTTGGGTCAGAATCAACATACAGTGTGACATATTTGAGGTTGATCGTAATATGGGACGTTCCATGTCAACTCAGCCACCCTAGTTTTTTTTTTAATTAAAAAAAAATATTCAACATTGGGATCTTAAACTACTATATATAAGTAACATTTCTGCCAATTTTCATCGCCCCACCATTGACGAGTGTTGAGATAATAATTTCCAAACTTTGAATTTTCAAAAAATCATAGATCCTCACTGGTGCATCCGATTCGAACGATCAAAAAACGAAATTTCTCAACTTTTTTTACACTTTGAGAAAAAAATTATTGCAAAATGGTGTGGACGTTTGGATACTGGTTTTTGATGAAAATTTTCAGTTTTTTCCTATTTTTCCCCAGAGGGACCAGTGGCATTCGATCGATTTTTTTTTTCTTTATAGGAGATATCCATATCTGATGAATAAAAGAAAAATTACAACGGAAGAGGCAATGATCAGGCCAAGAGAATTTTTTTTCTACCAAATTTCGTTTTTTTTTCAGTCTTTCGGAACAACTGTATGATTTTTAACAAGTAAAGTCACTGTTAATCGAGTTTATTTGTTTTTTAAATGAAGGGGCACCATTCACATTGTTATAAATAATCTTCAAAGTGACCAAATTTCCTTTTAACTGGAAAAAGAATGTAAAAAGCCAGTTTTTCGTTCTCTTCTACTGCAATATAATATAATTGACATGACATAATATATATACATATATATAACAGAACAGAATCAGTATTACTCTCACAATACCAGAAAATATTCCACTCTTTACCAACAATTCGTCAATTAGTGCTGATCCATTTCTGAAACCTCGATTAATGTCTTTTCCGTGACTTAAGTCCTTTATTCTTTAGGAACACCTCTTCATTGAGTGAAGCAGAATATCGTTTTATCAATAATTGCTCTCCCTGCATTGGAATAAAGCAATGATTCTTCGATTTAACCATGTCAACGTTTTTCTTCCAATCGAAAGGAAATTTGGTCACTTTGGAGATTATTTATAACAATGTGAATGGTGCCCCTCCATTCAAAAAACAAAAAAACTCGATTAACAGTCCAGAAAGACTGAAAAAAAACGAAATTTGGTAGAAAAAAAATTCTCTTGGCCTGATCATTGCCTCTTCCGTTGTAATTTTTTTTTTATTCATCAGATATGGATATCTCCTATAAAGAAAAAAAAAGTCGATCGAATGCCACTGGTCCCTCTGGGGAAAATATGAAAAAACTAAAAATTTTCATTAAAAACCAGTATCCAAACGTCCACACCATTTTGCAATAATTTTTTTCTCAAAGTGTAAAAAAAGTTGAGAAATTTCGTTTTTTGATCGTTCGAATCGGATGCACCAGTGAGGATCTATGATTTTTTGAAAATTCAAAGTTTGGAAATTATTATCTCAACACTCGTCAATGGTGGGGTGATGAAAATTGGCAGAAATGTTACTTATATATAGTAGTTTAAGATCCCAATGTTGAATATTTTTTTTTTAATTAAAAAAAAACTAGGGTGGCTGAGTTGACATGGAATGTCCCATATAACGAGTAAGACAACGGGGATCGATATTAATTCGTAAAGAAGTGGTAACGAATTAGCGAATTGATTGCAGATGTCGATTTCTGTTTATTTGCAACATTATTTGGGTCCAAACAACCCTCGAGGTGAAATTTACGAATCAACGATCACCTGT
This sequence comes from Rhogogaster chlorosoma, assembly GCA_944452935.1. Lineage (NCBI taxonomy): Eukaryota > Metazoa > Arthropoda > Insecta > Hymenoptera > Tenthredinidae > Rhogogaster > Rhogogaster chlorosoma. Next base: position 28,660,949 of record OX101799.1, on the reverse strand, counting down.
TTGCCTACCGATAATCTTGTAGTGGTCTCAGCGAGGAATGAATTAATTGAAAGTATTGTTCTGTAAATAAACGTAGGTAATTGTGCCTTTGATAGCTGAGTGAAATAAAGCGTCGCATATTTGTAAAAATGATTACATTACAATGAGTTTCTATCATGTAATAACATTTTTTATTCATTAAACGTAGTACAATAACAATAAACTAAATGCGTTGTGCCGACGACATGCCGACTTCTTGAGCAACTTTCGAGATAAGCTTCTGACCGTCTTCTGGAACTATGCGCAGTATTTCCGCAAAACTGTGCATTCAAATTATTAGGAGGTGAAAAAATTTGCTCGTTGTATCGAATTTACATCGCTGTGTTCCTGACCGTAGTTGTCGAAGTGATGCGACGAGTCAGTCCATCATCGAGGAACTGCTAGCTTGTAAATAATTTTGCAAATAAACATAACTCAGAACCTGCAATCAATTCGTAACTTCACCACGACTTTATTACGAATTATTATCGTTTGACATTTGTTGGTTACCTTTATTAGAATGATTCGTAAATTTCACCCCGAGGGTTGTTTAGACCCAAATAACGTTGCAAATAAACAGAAATCGACATCTGCAATCAATTCGCTAATTCGTTACCACTTCTTCACGAATGAATATCGATTCCCGCTGTCTTAGTAGTTATATTACGATCAACCTCAAATATGTCATTCTGTCACTTGATTCTGACCAAACGACGTGAAAGCTGCCGCTATGTCATCTGTAGATGCAGACGTTCGACTGTCCCTACGACAGCGTTGCCGTTTCGGTAAATATGCGGGTTGCCTACCCACACGGCTCCCAACTTTCCACAGAATCGCACTGTATATGCAAGGCACGTAAAAAATCGTTGCAGAAAATTTATCCTTTCGAATGTAACGGAGTAAGGTAGGGGAGGGGGTGTAATTTAAAGTTTTGAATTGAGCATAAGCGATGTCGCGATGCACCGTTGCATCTCCTATAAATCAGTATTACCAACCAGTTTCACCGTCGAAACGGTCTGACGGGTTGAGTCCTCCGTCGGACGCAGTAATGCCAACATGATTTGTACGTCGGGACCCCAAAATTCGAACGGGTTGATCCGTACCGCTTGTCACTTCACGGGACAGAGATCATCGCCTGGACGGGACCGTTCATCATTCGGGGATTAAATCATTGGATTGTAGAACTCGGAAAGCGCGAGACGTTTATACGGGATGTTGCGATGGGGGAGGGAGAGGGAAAGGGAAAGGGTTGATCTCTAACGGGGATGAATTCCCCCAATTCTGCAGCACGGTTTACCCCGATTAACCGGCCATAATGCATCGAGGGGGGGACTCGAGGACATTGAATTACCAACCTTTTATCAAAGACGAAGAAGACGAAGAAGACGAAGAAGAAGAAGAAGAAGAAGAAGAAGAAGAAGGAGGAGAGGAACTTGTCAACCCTGGGTTATATTATGTACAAAGTGCGGCGCGGTCGGTGGGATCTTGGAGGCTCTAAGTTTGTCAAGTTCATAAACTCTGGATGGTCAATTAATGGGAGTCGGGTAAAGTTTAATTAAAGGAACGGTTTCGCAAGACAAACGTCACCGCGGGGACGGGCACGGTTACGGTTACGGTTCGTCGACGTTGGGAGGGATTAGCATAAACAAATCATCGGGATTAGAATTCGGGGGCCGTTGCTCTTCGCTTGTTAAATCAAAAGGACAAACAATTAATAACCCAGGTTGAACGATTAATCAGAATTCAAACTCGCAGTTAAATACGCCGACGGATTTCGGGCCTCGGATAAACAAAGGTTTATATCAGTGTCAGTTGCAACAAGTCAACTTTGCGTTTTCCCCACTCCAACCAGCCCCCGAAGTCCGATGAATATTCAGCCGACTACGCTACCTACCGTATATTCGCCCTCATCCCCCGCGACTCGACGGTCAGTTCGAGTCAAACGACTCGAGTCACACAATGTGCGATGTGCGAGGGTTCGAGCAGCTTTGAATTGCTTTGAATCGCTTTGAATTGGAAATTGAATTTCATCCGTTGTAACGGAAAACGTCGAGTTATTTAGATCCGATCTTTGATTTTCATCATCCCCTGTATTCGCATACGCCCGGGTTAATTCCGGCGTAGAAAAATGAAGAGAAGGATCACTTTTTCGTCATTATGCGTGTCCGGGTTTCTTTAGCCGGCTGTAGCCTTGCCCGAGGAAGACGCGGACGTAACAGGCATCAACCCTCCTTCGCTCAGGTTGTTCCGCGGCGTACACACACTGCAGAAGTAAGTAATATTAATGGTCTCAGAGTGGAGAAACGGGCTACTAGCTGCTATCAATGCGCAACTCTGCTAATGTCGGCTTCCTGGCTTTAAAACCAGCCAGTCATTCCCCGTTATAATTCGTGCGCATTGTCGCTTATCCTTCCCAGCTCATTCCCTCGGTTTTCATCCCGCACCAGCTCCCAGGGTTTGGTGCGTTCTTATCAAGCCCATGCTTACCCCATACCGCCGACGTCTCGGTTGGGTCATTAATTACGACCGGTGACGTCTTATATCGGAAAAGACATCTGCCGGAAAATAATATTCATAAAGTCAAGAAGTCGTTTGCGTTGGTACACAGTCGTTACAGACCCTGCGGCCTCCACCAGCTCTGACTACTCTCCGCACCCACACGCGCACGCCTCGGTCTCTGTGTCTTGGATATACACGTATCTCTGTAATCATGTACATTGTATACCTTCCACCTCGTCACCGCTGATCCGGTCCTTTTACGACCGTTAGCTAGCTACTTCACGGTCACGCGCTGCAATCGTAAACTCAGATTTTAAAAAGGGAGTATGGCCGACCGCGGATTTAACGACATATACGTATACCTAAACCATCGCTCAATACCACCTGGAGACTGGTCCATAAAATCGTCTCTTTCATTCCGTTCTTAGAGTCTTCCGATTTCGGATTGTTTCTCTCGGAGCTGGGGGATCGCTTCGGCAAAATGATCCTGCGAGCCTCCTTTTTCAACGAACAAATTTCCCCGTTCGTTGTAAATTAACGCGGATTTACAGTCCGTGTAGTACGTCGACGGGGCAACGGCGTGTGTGTGGACGGGGAACACGTGTCCACGTTATGATTAATATTACTCGTACCTACCTACACCCAGGGCTTTTCGTTGAACTTGTCAGCGGGCGTAACAAGATACGCGATGATTAGCTGCCCGAGATGGAAGGGAGCGTAAGGTACGCGTTTCCGGTTCCCCGGGCTTCCTATATACGCAGTTGTAACTTCCGTACGAACTGCAATCAAGGGAGTTTGAACGAATTACGTTTGCCAATTTGCAAAAATCGGGGATTCGTGCTCTCGATATTTTTCTTCGCCTTGCGTGATTTGCTTTTCATAAGTCTTTGCGTCCCGAATATATCGAGGCTAGACAATAATAGTCTCGAAAGCCTAATCAAATGATTAAATCCGGGATAATTCGGGAATCGTTTCACGCGAGGCTGGATTCGGTGTAAATTTATAATCTCTAAGCTTCTAGGACCCGTATACCACATACAATACTTACGTTAGTAGGCGACTGTGAGACGTTCTCCGCGATGTGATTAATAGCCGTAGTTTACGTGCCTTAAGAAATCCCGATGCAGGACACACGTCTGTCCGATTACTTACCGGTTATCGATCAAATTTGTAGAAATCTATCGAATATATGTGAATACATACAAACCTATACACGACAGATAGAAATATATTCAGGATGGATAAAGACTCCTGGATTGATTCTTGTAGTTTCTTGGAAATTCGGCACCCATCTGGCACGGCATGAACCGCGCAGGGCTTCTAACATCCTGATTTCTTCAAGGATGCGGATATTATACCTGGAAATCTATTCAATCCTTTGGATGAGAATTTTTTACTTTTTACTATCCGTATAATACGAAAGTCTGGTCGGATATTTAAGTGTCGGAGAATTAGCCAGCAGTCGGTGCTGAGAAACGATTATACTCATCGCTGGTCGGATTTTGTCGGGAATTCGACATCGCGTTTATAAATCGGCGTTCATTAATAGCCTATTTTGAAAAAGAATTTCCTAACGCCTTGCGGAGGACGGCTAGAATCTCGTTAGCAGTTGCTAACTGAGAACCTTGACTTCCTGCCAATCGCTTCGAGACGAAAGTCACGAAAGCCCAAAGCCCACACGGGCTTTCATCTCGGCGTCTATAGGCACTGAAAATAGCGAAAATACCAGAAAACTGTCTAATGAGACAAAAAATCGCTGTCAAATGACAATTTCACGGTACATTAGCGACGTGTGGGTGGAGCTTGTTTGGCCCGAACGACTCCTGCTGCTCCAGGCACCGCCGGATGGCCTCCGGGGAAAACTAATTATGTTTTTAATTAATCACCATTTTGTCACCTCGTGATCGTCTCGTCTCGTTACAACGTTCCTTTGTGCCATCAACTCCTCGCTGAACGGTTGTACTCACGGAATTGACAACCGCGAACTAATGAAACAAACACATGGCTCAAAATTATTCCACATTTTATTCATCTGAGACGAAGTTCGTTATAAGATTTCGTTCAACTTCCGATTGTCTCTTTATTACGATACTATGAAAAAATTGAGGCAATTGAATAATTCCTTCATTGCATATTATACTTGTGTATATAATCCCGTGAAATATCCTCGGGAAGAAGAGAAGAAGAGAAGAAGAGAGGGCGAGAAGACGGAAAAGCATTATATTAAAGTGTTAATTGCAATTAGCGACAAACGTACGTAGATATAGAACGTGGGTTGTTGTAGGTATTATAGGCATAGAATTTAATTACAACCTTATACCGTTTGCCCTAAATCAGCGGGGAACAAATACCTACCGTCGACTAACGGGAACACAATAGCCGTTCCTCTCGCGTCGTCGTTCGCCAGGACTCGCGGCGCGAATTCTCTGCTATTCCTGTAGTGTTGAACGTTCCAACGGTGGCTATACGTCGCATATACAAGCGGGCCACGTAGAGGTATAAGGTATACAGTAGCATTGTGGTGGCTAAGATATATTGTTATTAAATGGTCCCCTTCAACGGTACACACGCCAGTATATTACCGAGGGATCTCAGTTGTCGCTACCCCCAGGGCCTTATTTATGCCCTCGCGACATGCGATCGCAATTCTTAGACCATCCGACGCGTTTCCGGCTCGCTTTCATTCACCCTACGCAACGCATCCTTACAAGAGACACCGCTGATCCGACTGCCGACCTTAATCTCGGAGAGAGACGAAGGACGAAAATTACAATTCTAAATACGCGTCTATAATATATTTTTCTTCTATATTTTTCTGACCATTCAATAGAACGCGATTCTATACGGTGAATTCCGGTCATATCAAATCCAAACTGCAACCCCTCTCGCACTTGTTTTCCAAATTATGTTGGACAGCTATAAGTGAAGCTCGTTGATCTTTCGAATTGCGGATCCTTTTTCTGGACACTGAAAAAGTTGCGGAGGATTTGAACGAATGTTGAAAAGCCCCGATATACAGTATACTCGCAGGCGAAAGGACGTACGTAGTGCACGAGGCTGTTCGGTTTGACCGTGGCACTTTTGGTAATGAACTAATATTTGCGATGTCCGGGATGTGTGCCTCGCGCATGTATAGCTCGCGTATGTATCTACTACGTACGACGTTAACTGGCCAGTACTACTTGTCCGTGTTGATGTGAGTATGCCGAGAATACAAACACGTGGTCGACGGCCGCGTGTTATCAGCGACCCCTCCGCAAATACGGGCCTACTGCCCCGCGGGGTCTTTCCCTATCGCACTCTCACTCCTCGCTGTCCGTTCCGTTCCGTTCCGTTCCGTTCTGTTCTGTTCTGTTCCACGCGGTAACCTATGAAACTGACTGCCAACCTGCTACGGTATGCATACAGATCAAATACCCGGCTACGTTTGCTCTGCGATTTCAGCCTTATTAATTGTTCCCGCATAGAGATTCGGATAGAAATTCTGTTTTTTTTCTTTTTCTTTTTTTTTTTTATTATTCCCTTTTTTATTCTGCCCTTCTTCGCATATTGGCAACTCGCATTGCAGACTCGATTTTGTATACATCGGATCATAAAACGAAATAAGTTGAGGTTATATCGATGGGGCGCTACGTCTTGGATAGCAGTGGCATTGACACCCGTTCTAAAGGGAGGCGATACCAGTTCCTGGTGACAAACGACCCTCGACGCGGTGGTCGCGATCGCCGTCGTTCGGTCCACTATACGGAAGAATAATCGTTTTCCAATTGAAATCCAATAGGAAACTCTCGCGAAGCCAGAATTCCTCCCTGAAAAAAAAAAAATTTATTCGGCAACAGTGAGAAAAAAAAGAAAAAAGAAAAAAAAAAGGGGGAGAAATTTATACAGATCGATCATAATTCTAAAATGTTTTTGACACCCCGCCGCCATTAGGTGCCAGACCGATATATATACCTATGTACAGTAGGTATATATAGGTACTTGCATGTATAATGGAGGGATAAACTTTTGGGAAGTTGAGTGGATAAGGAAGGGGGAATTTTTAAGACGACCTCAAAGACATAAAATATCGTTACTATTCGCGGGGTGGCGATATATGCGGAACGGGGAGCCGGAACATCCGGTCGAAAATTCGCAACGTATAGGTAGGAGTGCCGTGCGTCTGACACCCGGACTATAAATCGCAGCGGTATGCGCGAGAGAATCTACAATTCTAAAGCGTTTCATAAAATGCTCGACAAAACGCTTTCGTTGCACTTTTGAAGCGCGGATACCGCCACCCCCGGGTCTCTGCCCCTGCAGCTTTCACCGGCGTCCTCTCATCGCCCCATCGACCACCACCAGCCCCCGCGAACTCCGGGGATATATACCCACCCGATTTTGTTGAAATATGTAAAACTGTGTAGCCTCTTCAATTTACATAGCCTCATACATTACGATCCTAATGAAAAGTGGCTCGACTCTCTTCCACGACGTATTCGAGCTCGAGTACCGCGTGTAGAATCTAATTTCAATCTCGCTAAAAATTGAGACATCGAGTTCGTTTATAAAAAATGACCGGGCTCCGAGACGAAGCTTCAAACGTATGGGAATTATATGGGAAATAAAAGCACAGGGAATGTACTCAACACCGAAATCCATCATTTTGAGTATCAGGAGTGAAAAAATGTAGTGAAAAAGTTAGTTTTCGACACAGTATCATGATGTGTATCAGAGGAAGAAACGGCCGGGAGCGGAGAATCCGCAAGCGCGGCGATGGTCGTTACTTGTATTATTTACAGCATGAAGAAGGATGCTAGGTTGCGCAGTGAGACCCTAGTGATAAAATATGAAAGGTACAATGCTGGTTAAATGTGTGCGTTCGCTACCGCATGGTCGAACCAATAAACACGGAGTTGGCGAGACGTTTATCGTCCGCGTTCTGTTATCGATCGCAAGTGAAAAACATTGAATCTTCTCTCTCGCCGCAGCTTCGCGAGATACAGTTTCAGCCCCGCGACGAGGGGCGATAATCATCGCGAAACATTATCGAGGGACTTGTCTCGGCGCGAGAAATTCATTTCATGGATCACATGCGGCGATAAAAATATCCGAAGACTCACTCGACGAGCATTCGGATACCTTCGCAATTCGTTTCTAAGGACGAGAGAGATCCTTGCGGAGATTGAGGCGAGACGCGATACCAGTCTACGACAGACGCGCAATTAAGTATATATGATACTGTGAAATGTTAATCACAATTCTGAAGACTCGAGATACGGTAGCGGTTCGCATATTTCAAAGAACTTGAGCTAGCGCCAAAGGCGGCGTGAATTTTTCAAACCGAAGCTTAGCAGTATAGACGATAATAAAATAATATTCGTCTCATCCGAGGCTGAGCTAGTGGCCAATAATATAGTAAAACAAATGTGCCAGACGACATTTATGAAATGGTTTTAAACGAGCTTACGCTCCTCCGTGGCGAGCAGTTAAAGTATAAAATCTAACCCTTCGGTTAGCGTCGCATCGACGTCGGCGTCGCGCCGCCGACCTGGGGGCAACATGCCCGATCACCCACTCGAGGGAAGGGAGAAATATTAAATTTTAAATACGACCAACGGACGCACCGGACTTGGTCAATAAATATCTCGTAAATATTTACTCGGACAAAACTGCAGTAGGCAGACATCGAGCTGAAACGGTGAAGAGCTTGTCGAACGCTTATTGTTTCACGGTCTTTTTAGTTCTCGCTCCCTGCGAGTTGGACGTTTTATTTTCGGAGATCGAGAGTGAAACGTGCGACGAGAAGCTCTGTCGCAACGATACGACTGAGGGAGTAGCTCCGGTTGATTCCTGGTGTATTTTAAGCTCGGATAACTTCATGGAGAAGTTTGAGTGGTTCCGGTGCCGAAGAAACGCCACCTTACCCTACCAATAAAATGGTAAAATATTAGGCTTGATGGGAGAGAGGAAAACAGGGGTGACATTGACTCGGGAGAGAGTAAATTTACGCTCGTGATGACAAATCGTTTTTAAGTCTCATCGCGGATGAAACGAGGCAAGGAACTTTATGCAGTAGACTGGAGGCTGGCAGAACATGGGGATCCCCTAAACGAATGGTACAGATGGCGCCTGACTGATGGTTCGTGCTTCCAGATGTATTCTCGAGACTTTTATCGCCGCTTATTTGTTCAAGACTCTAGTCAAACTTGAGGAGCAACTATAACCGACGTGGAGAATGTGTTCCTGAAAAAGTCTAGCGTCGGAACTCGTAACGAGCGTAGAACGTAGACATCCCATGGTCCGAGGTCTCTGGATCTTTCCTCGTATCAAATGGTCAAAAAAAGTCCATTCGCCCGGATTTGGAAAACGAGAATTATACTTCAAGCCCCGCCATCGATCGATGGAAATAAAATGGATACAGTTGAATGAGATAAAAAGCTCAGGCTTGTTTTGAGACCGTGTGGGATAACGGTCCTAAGATCAACAATCACACGATACTCGCGCGTAGATGCTGATTGACGAAATTCGTGCAAGAGAGAATTTACTGCTGAGATAATCGCTTACGACTGTTACCAGCTTGTTATTCCACCTTTTTTATTATGATTTTATTTATTTTTTCAAACCGTCGTTCTCAGAGTTATAAAACGTCGGGGGATCCGGTTATAGAGACGCGTATTCGAGATTGAATTATTCCTCTATGCGTGTACGCATGTAGGCATACGACGAGAGGCAGCTCAACTTCCGAATGAAATTACGACGAGAAGAGAGAGAGAGAAAATAAGTTCGGTACGAACTGGAGCGAAGGAAAACTGAAAGGAGGGAAGAAAGCGAGCAGCAAACGAAGAGGTATGAAAGAGTAGCTGCAGGAAGGCACAGCTGCGATCACAAAATTACGACGAGGTAGAGAGTCGCATCTTGAGGAAGCGTTGACAAATGACGAAGGCAACTTTTATTATTTTAGATGTCAGCGTCGCCACGATGTGTTTTACATATTTCGTAACGGGGATCACAACATTCCTCTTCAATGTATACCGGGGGGCCAGGAGACCCGCGCGGGGATAAAACTAAGAGGCGAGAGAGCGAGAGAGCGAGAACTGAGCCGAAGCCAGTTTGACAAATGGGCCCGGGTTTTATTAGACGAACTTTTTAAGGTACTCCCTCGCGAGGACGTGTGGTTACACTAAATAAAGATAAGCTGTGTTTCTTGAGGGTGCGAGCTAGGTTGGGCGTTATTTCATTTTTCTCTTCCCTCCCTCTTTTTATCCTCGGCTACGTTATTCCCGCGGTCTTCACATCGGTCGTGGGTATAATTCTTCGATAGGTATATGTTCTGCGAATCGAGGAAATGAGAAGAGCTCATTGTTCTATCTGATCCGGCTGTATGTACGCCTCTCCCGATCCTTTTCATTTTCCCACCTTTTTCAGAACGATGAAAGCAAAGAATGATCGAGTGTCGTGTACTTCATCCACCCTTTCCTGGGGGATGCTTAGCTCCGAAGCCCGCAGCAGTCCGCACCTATTTTCGATCTTTGGGGCCGTACTCAACCCCAGGGCACCGCAACGTCTCGTTAATGTGTTCCTTTCGAGGCGAAAACCGCTCGCCAAAAGCACACCTAACGTCTCAATCGCTATTCACCTGTCGACCTGTTTTCTTTCACCCGGGACTCGCATAATCCATCTAACTCCTATTCAGAACGAATATTCCCCCGTTTCATTCAGCCGCCCGCGCCGCAAGTATCAAGTTCGACTTTTATTAGAGTGAAATCCGCGCCTGACTCGTCAACAAGAATCCTTCGGCATTTCCTTTCGGGACTTCTTCCCCCTCCGTTCATCCCCCTGGCTAATAACGGAATTATCTCGTCATCGAGTGATTCGTAGCTCGGGAAATCGAAGAGCGAGAAATGGGAATCGACGCGGTAGCACGTGGTGACGGGAATACCCCATAGGGGTGGAACGCGGCGCACGTGGGGACGCTCACCGACAAAGGCAATACGAAAAACAGGGACCTTCTGCCCGCGCCCCTGATCGCTAAATATTTAATTTCAACCCCCTTCTCGAAAACGTTTCGTTTTAGTTCAGGTGTAATACCTGGGCTACTCGACCGGCGAGTTTAGCAGGGGTATAGGCATAAAGGCCATGCAATATACGCCAGGGATCCTCAAACGTGATTCGGGATTTCCGAAAACCAGCGCCAATCCTTCTCACTTCCTTTCCACCCTCGTTTCTTCTTCCTTCGTCTATAGATTTGCCCGAAACGATGCTCAAAGTTTTTTTGGGACGTGGTATGGTGGTATTTTCGAAAGATGAGCACCCCTGCGAGTAGACGGGTGGATGTGGGTATAAACGTAGTGAAAACATTCGACCAATAAATAAAACAAGTTCCATCAAAAAATTAAAAGCGCGTGGTGCAAAATTAATTTCATTTTTAAAAGCGCGGTGGAAAAAATTAATTATGTATTATTGGCTCCAAGGTATGCGGTCTGGTTTGAAACGCGGATACGCGCATCTCTCCGCTCTCCGGTCGCGCCGGTGGTGGTCATATTAGTTTATAGATTGGGCAGGAATTTGCGAAATGCCGGTGATGGAGGACTAAAGTATTACGTACACAACGCGTCAATCACTACCCTTGTAAACAACAGATTTTATACAGTACTTTACAACGTGTTTCGGTTTTCATTTATACACAGTATCGCCTAGGCATACGCTTGCACCTCTGTTCACGCGCATTCGGCTTTTCATATTTCCCAATAAAAATTCTATTCACCGCGCTCATCCACGTACGATTCTGATGCCATAAACCTTGATGCGTTTTCTCATTCGTTGAAAGAAATCCTCAGCGTTCTTGCCGAATAAAGTCAATAATTTCACCGCAGTTGGGATTTGCCGAATGAAAGGGACCCCAAGAAATTCCATATCTTTCAATTACACTGCAGTATTCCACCCCCTGCTATCTCTTCTTTGTACACTGATATATCGCCGATTCAAAGCCACCGGAACTCTGCGTCTGCGACTTAGACGTTAAAGTTAGAAGTATCAAGAATCTTCGTTTTTATGAGACAATGGGCGAAAAAGCACCGACAATGAGATTGGATTGTTAATTGCGGAACGTTTGGGGGTTCGATCATAATTCCGGCCGTTGAAGTAATCCGAGAAGCGTTCTGCACCTCGAATATTAAATCCTCGTTGAATATGAAAGTTTTCCGTCGTGAATTAAGTGAGCGAGATTTTCACGAATGACGTAGTGTTGAAGTTGGCAAGGTGGCGGTACCTTCCGGATCTTCCTGCGCCCCATCCCTCCACTCTCCGTCCCTGTCCTCGCCCGTCACCCACCCATTCCAAGCCTGGTACGGCGCAGCTTCCAGGGTAGCAATCTTTTATTATTAGTGTAGGCTTTGCCAGACAATGAAACGAAAGGAACGGAATATGATATTGTACCGCGGGATGTAAGAGGGGGTTCCTCGGGGGCGGGGGAAGAGGAGCCCAGCAGGCTTCGGAAGGGGGACCAGGAAAGCTATTGTCGGCCTCTTTGAATTTTAAAGTCACCGATCGATACGGCTCAGGGATGCGCCTTTACTTTTACCCCCGCGTATTTGCTTCGGGACTGGAGACGATGAGCGCTCCGTGATCCGCCAGATCCTCACGATCGAGCACTGCTCAAAGCACATCCCTCGCTCAACCGGAACGATACATTAGTCGGAGGAAAAAATTCGCGAGACAAGAATATGTCGCGCAATTCTCAGGTCTATGAGAGAGCGCGAGAGGGAGAGAGGGAGGAGGCGCGCGCAAGCTCCGATCTCTGAAATTCTGACTAAACTCTCAACCCACTCGATGGGCGAAATGGGTGAAATGGCATGAAATAGCACGGCGCGACGCACAGCACAGAGGAACGGAGGCTGTCACTAAATTGTCGACTCTAATGATAAATTACGCCCTCGGCTCGGGTCTCGCGTCTCGGCCGAGCGGGGAATCAAATTGCAATTTGTTATTTGTAATTCTGAGTGTCGCTTAATATACTCGCTCGCTAGCTCGCTCGTTCGTTCGTTCGCTCAACCCCGCCGGCATGCAGAGGCTCGCTGCCAGACGAGAACGAAGGGTTAGAAATTAACCGGAGGACTCGTATCTCTGTGTATATCTTACACAGTACTGCGTATACGACACATACACACCTGTTTCGTTATACACGCAGCTATCTCTCCGCGAATCGCGAAACGGGAGATAAAAAGAAGAAGGCTGCTCTGAGACTGTCGATGCATACGTACAACTTCTCTGAAAATTATCGAACGCATATACCGAGTCGATTTTTTGTCGAAGAATTTTTTTTTTCTTCGCCAACTTGTAGAAATGGATTTTCCCGCGGTACGGCCCCGCCCGGGCCGCATTCGGTGGCTCTTATCAGTTTTGCGCAAGAATAGGAGTCGACGAGGCTTCCGAAAGCCATAACCGAAACGGTAACTGCCACCCTCTGACTGATCGAACTTATTCTTTTTTGCCCGGGCCACCCCAACCGATCAGCGTATGAGTTCTCTGATAATATTTCGATGGGTTTGGATGAGTTCGGATGGGTTCGGATGGGTTTGGGTGCTGCCACTGCCACTGCCACTGCCACTGCCATAGCCGCTGCTCTTCGCTGCGCGGCTCGCACACGTATACGGAGCCGGTCTCTCTTCGAGGGTGGGTAAAGTGCTATTTTTCTGGAAAATTGAATAGTCAAAATTGAATGCCTACCTACTGGTACTTTTCCTCCTCTCTCGCGCCGAGCAGCTACCCCGCTCTATTTATCGCCGCTTCTCTTCCTCGATAAGTCTCCGCACTGACGCCTACACGAGCTTTCCAAGCTCCCTTTGTGTCGCGGGCGTGCATGTATTCCTTTTCACCTTTTTCCAACCCGCATCAGTTCGATCTTCGCCGAGTCAATTTCCCGTCAAATTTACAATAATAAATCCGACCTCACGCGGCTTTTAACATTTTTCTAATACTTCTCCGTCCTCCGTTCGATCCCTGATATTTTTCTTTAATCTGACCCGCGGGGGAACGTGTACTAACCGCGGGCGCGGGGCCACTTGAAAAGTTTATTTGCGTTTTGCCTGCCGGCTGAGCAACGGGGCGTTCAACGACGTGGCTGATACTGGGGTTGAACTCGAAGCGAGACGGACGATTCGGACAGAAATCGAACGTCGAACAGACTTATCGTTGTTCGGATGGAGAACAAGAGAGGCAACGAATCGGCTGGGCTAGGTTGCGCGGCCGCCCCTGGGGGTGAAACACTGGCTGCACACACATCAATGATGCAAAGGGGTTAAACGAAACGGAATTATTTATCTCCTCTACTCGCTCGTCGGGAGAAACGAGAATATTTCTGTCGAGTAATAAAAAAGGCTCGGGAATTTATAATTGATCGTCGAGTGTTTGGATTCTGGAAATCGCGCGAGACACGAGCTCGTGGATAGGAGGGGAGGATGGGAAGGAATAGAGCTTTCAGCGTCCCGCAGCTAGTTTTCCCGCGTTGGTGGTAAAAGCGGAGTAAAAACCCGCTGGGGAATGGAACTGGGGTTGAGAAGAGACCCGATCGGATTCCCTCGATTCCCCCGATTCCCCTCAGAGTCAGATCCTGCAGGACTACATCGGCGACCGCGATAAGCTCCCGTAACGACTGTCGATAACCCCATAATCGAATCATACGGCGAACCCGCCACAATGCTGGAAAGTGATTTTTATTATTAGCTGATGCTGATTTATTCTCGCGGGACACGTTTTTGGCCAAACTTCCAACGGGAGGGTCCGGTTGTTATCTGTTCTTTCTACCACCGTCTACTACACAAAGAAGGGCGGCGACAGCCCTGCATATGGTTACCCACCCCTCCAAGGGTCATAATTTCCAAATTTATGTACAAATGTTTCTTTCGCTTTCACTCACAGCTCCTATAACCACAGGGGGAGATTTGGATCGTGAAATTTTTACGAAATTGAAAAATGCTTTCCACTTCGCTGCGGGGATAGTAGAAAACGGGAATATACCCTCATAGGTCTCGATAATTATTTTCGAAAATTTATACACAGACTCACGCCCCCGACTTTTACTTTTTTAATTGGGTACCCAGTGCCCGGAACTCCCAGCAGACGCAATCAAGGACAGATAGCGAAGGGCTCGCGTTTCTGGCTTCCCCATCGTCCGGGCTGACGTCATATCCTTATATTAGCGTCTTGGCGCACGGCGAAATTAGGCGTCTCGAGTTCGTCATATTATTTCGCGTCGCGAGAGTTAAAATGGTCTGCGTTACACTTAGCGCGATATCAGTTTGCAGAGATGAACCGACGCGGCGTCTGCAGGGCTCTTGTTAACGAGAAGTACGACACGGTGCGGGTATTCGTGTAACGACGAGATGTGTACGGGGGCGGTGCGATTTCGCGGGATTAGTTACACGAGAGAGTCAAATTTCGTTATTTCGTTAATAAGTACGAGGAAATAGACTATCCGCGAGGCGGCGCTATAGAGACGCCGATTCGAACGAGTCATTTGCCTAAACAAGACCTTATCTCTCTTGCCGCATTGTCTCTCAGGGAAAGAAGCGACGGAGGCGAAAACTAAAGAGAGAGAGAGAGAGAGGAAGCTGAGGCTGAGGCTGAGGCATTGTGTTCACGCGCTTCCGGAACAATTTAGTTCAATCAGCATTAGGAGGGAAATCTCTGTCATCTAATTAAACCACTGTCCTTCTCGGACGTAAACTCAGATTATCTCTGTCCCAGAATCTCGTTTAATCCGACTGTGTGTATCCTAAGCGCGTTTATATATGGAGCGGATAGAATACTCGCCCGTCTCATTTCCTGTCGGCGGGGGTTCTTCGCTTCCAGGGGGATACCTAATTAGCTACTTCGCTTGTTTAGGGAGCCAGAGTCGACTATCGCTTCGCAAATACCTTTTCTCATACTCTAAAATCACGGCGCGCGAGACAAGTTTCAATTTCTGTTCGAATTCCCGAACTAGGCCGTACGGAAGTCGAAGATCGAACGGATCCTCGTCCGAGGTGTTTATCTTTCACTCATATCTAGCAGGACGACGAGTATAAGCTATAGCCTTGCCGGAGCGGCGAGAGACGGCCAAGATAGAAATATTAGCTGCCGCGTCATCTCCCCGAACGTAGGGACGAGAGACGTACGCCGTCGTTCCATTATATATACCATTTCTATCGCGGAGGCTGAGATATTGAATGAAAGATTCGAGACAACATCGGGAGATACAAACGAAATTAATCTCAATAGCGTGTGCCTCGCGTCATTTATCACTCTCCTCGTTTTCCGCGAGAGCCTACAGCTCACTGAGAGATAGAAAGAGAATGGAGAGAGTTATCTTCCCATCCTGGCTCCATCCCGCCCATCAGATTGATACAAACTCCGTCTTCTACGCTAAATTGCATGTTTCATGTTCCGCACGTTCTGTCCGTGTCTCGACCGACGTTTCCGTGCGTCCGTCAATTTTTCGTCAGTCAAATAATCCACAAGATTTTCTCGCCGAATGTGGGAAGCGACGTAGATCGTTATCGGCGATTCCGATCGCCGGGGACTTCCGTATCGCGAAAGGGTAACATCATCCTGTGTCTTTCTTCGACTGTCACTTCGGGCAATGATTGATGGCGGAAGACTGACTGACATATTAATCCGCCTCGAGTATCGAAAAGCGAATTCTGATCATGCCTGGTAAATGAAATCGAACAAGACCTTCGACTCCGGGAATCTTTGTATAATTTATCGATCGAAATATATTTTCCCTCGCTAAATTTGACGAACGGGCTTCTCGTCGATATCTCTTCCACTGTATCGTCAAAACCGTGCTAGCTCGTTGTCGAGGTAAAGTTATTGGGTAAACGGACGACTGACAATCACCGCATACCTTTCTCTACCCCGTTGTTTCCTACCCGGTGCTGCACCCACCCTTTGTCGCTCCGAAATTACAACTATTGTTATCATTATATCGCGCTATGCGGACGATGCGTTTGATTCCCGAGGCTTAGCCCGGTCGATCATTGTTCCTGCTTCATCTCTGGCTGATATGCGAGGGCTTTCACTTCCCTCCTATCCTCTAAATCGACGAAAGACCATGTGTGGACGGGCGACTAACGATTTTCCAACAATTTTATTCATTGTCATATTGAAATTGTTAGAAATTATACGAAATTTATTTCGAATTTGATTCGGATCAATCTACAGAGATATATGGAGTGAAATTTTCATCGGTATTAAATAACTTTTTTTCCCCGGGAGTTTTGAAGTTGGTAATTATTCGCGTAGAGCGTATATATATATACATACATGTATACCTATATCCGCGTAATGAAACCTGTAACATATTAACGCCGTCCCACCACAGCTGCAGCAGAAACTCAGCAAGCGAGGAGAGCGCCGCGACGTGCGACGTTCCACGTAATATTCAACTAATTACAAATTTAATAACCCGGCGACGTTCGTCGCTGGTTATTGCAACCTTGCGATGTCTCGGCTCGACTTGAGTCTCGTCTCGTCTAACATGAGCGAGACAAAGAGCGGGAAGATGGAGATGGAGACGGAAACGACGCCGAGTACCCATCGGCCGTCTTAATCAACTCGAATTTCCAATTAAAATTTAATTATTGCAGAAATTAAGTCCTTATTATGATATCTGCCGTTGGTCGAGGGACCAAAATCGCACGCGATTTCGGGATGAATCTATGCCGCGAGTATATATGATCGATGAATAAGGAATGACGAGAGAAAATTGTGGCCCGATCTCGGGAGAGGAATAGGTATGGTACGCCTAGCCCGAAAGCCCACCGCTGAATCGTTGGGGTGATATAGCTAACTTATTGCTCTTGGATAATATTTCTCTCCCCGGCTCTTTAAAAGCATTTTCTCATTAAAAAATTAAAGCACAACGGGGGAGGAATAAGATGCCTTTCGCGAGAAACCGCGCCGAGAAAACCATAAGAGAGAAGGGGAGTCGCGTCGGCGTTAGTAAAGTGCTCCTTGGCTCCCAGATGCGCCCGATATTATATAGTATAATGATATTAACTTTCTACTTAATGGACCGCGGTTCGATTCGCGAGGTGCGAACCAGTGGTAAAAAGAAGTTGCTCTGGCCCTGGGGAATAATTTGCAGAAGATAGAAAAAAAGGAAGGGAAAGAAAAACGTCCAGAATGTACACGCGGAGTCAGTAGTACCTGCCTAATACACCTCTGCGGTAATCGCAGCCAAAAAAGAAAACGAAAGTTATATTTCTTTTTCTTTTTTGCCATTAAAATCTAAAGATCTTAATAACGGAAGATAGGGAAGGATCGAAAGATTGAAAATGAAAGAAAGAAAGAAAAGAAAAAAAAAGAAGAAGTACAAGATTGTTGGCAGAGTGGCGGTTCGCGTTTCTGCACACCGGCTGTAGGCAGTTTTCGTTGAGATTTTTCGTACTGGTTGTAATCTGGAAACGAGGAGAATCTTTATGTTTTTCGCGTTGTACAGCGGTACGGATATAACAGTGAAATATATTACGCCGAAATGCCTCCGAGGCTAAAGGCAAACAATATAAAAGCAAAATTAAAAGTTTCCGAGGCGAGATGGACGTTGAACATAAAACGTTAAAATCTCTGCGGAACGCCTGCAAGGTACGTAATGAGGAGCCACCGCAACGTTTTCTTGCAAGTTTAACGCTCTTTCAGCCGTTGCTGCCCGACTCATTCTTCTGAATATTCAAAAACCTCATCCCTCCGTATTTATATCTGCTAACGCTGTATTCCCGGCGATTAATTCTTTAATACATGCATACGTATCAAAAGACGAAAGACGAAAACGCAAGGGAGGAATGAAAAATCGAATTTCTATTTTTTTTCTTCTTCAATTTAGAAAAAGCCAAAAGTCTTCTATATCTGAACTTGGGGCTAAAATCGTATTCTTATTTTTTATTACAGACTGAGAGAGGAGCGAGGAGATGCGGAGAGGGCTCTCGCACTGGACCACAAACCCCGTGACCTAAGTTCCCACAACGGTGAGTGTGAATATATACCTCGACGCTTCCAGTCTAAGTCTAACAAAAGATCGTGCAACGTCATGTTTAGTCAAGATCGGAAAGCACGATTAATTCACATAGTATTCGATTACTATCTATTAATTACTCCAAAATCGAACCTGATTTCAATTATTATCTCCGCCACGTATCTCAGCCACCTAGAAATCGGTTTTTTACAATCCCCTATTTCTCATCGGACCAGTTGAATACCGATTTTGGAAATGAAGCCTCCGAGGGCTCAGAATCCATCGCTAATTTGTCAAAAATGTAATCGAAAATCGAGAGACTAATCCGAAAGATCGACGGAATGCGTGTTATACAAAGACGTCGCGTTTCTTCGCATCGTTTTTGTAAGTCGTACAAACCACCGACCGTTTAGACCCGAGGAGATTAAGTTCGATATCGAGTTTCGGGCGCGGTTTCGAGGCTTTCGGAGATGACCACGTGTTTTTTTCCCAATTCCCCTTTAATATTTTAATCTGTCTGGCCGCAAGCCCTTTATCTCGCGAGGTCTCGCGGCTCGCAGCTCGCGCGGCGCTCTTCGCATCCAAGATAAATTCATTCCATACCCAAAGCTGGTGCGATTAAAGCATTTCACGGCAGGCCAGCCAGGCTTTATTGCATACACACGTAACCCTCGGATACGCATGTGCCCGTACACACCTTGCGGACACGTTTGTGTGCATCGGGGATAGCTGGGCCGTTTAGTGGCAAATCCGAACACCCCAAGATCCACCATTCGGCTCTTCCTCGCTCTTCCCTCCTCGACACGTTCGTCCCTTTCTATTCGAGGCCATGAGCGGTCGAGTGGCTCATTCGCTTCCCAAACAGAATCCATCCACGTCAGGATTAAAATGCTAGGATATCAAATACGGACTCGCCGAGTGTATAGTTGGCTTGTTTCACTCTAAATAGGGCAGCTCCGAGGCAAATAAAATCCATCAACTTGTCAGTCGGATCCATCCCGAGCATTCGGTGAAACTCGGCCGATTCATCCTTCGCCATTAAAACCCGCCCGCGTCTCTGACTAATCGTAAGACCTTAAAATTCGCTTTGTTCCAGGCTCCTCGAACGGACACAGTCCGGTTTTAAACTTGTCGAAAACTGCCGGTAGCGGTAGCGTTGGCGAACACTCGGGCAGCGAAGCTGGGGCCTCTCATCGCTCCCAGGACGACGAAGACGACGAAGACAATCTGTCCGAGGACCTCGAGGATGATAACGACAAGGACGAGGGTAAGCGGCGAGTCTTCATTCGATTATTCAATTCTTAATAAAATCATCAATACGATCTTTGCATCGTCATTCGTAATGATAATCGTTTCGCAATTAGTCGCTGACGGCGGAAATATTAATCCGCGGCTTGAGCCGGGGAAGATGATTCGTTGCATGTATGCAAATGAAAAATAATTATATCGGTCCGTGGTTCACGCGCGATGTTCGTACGGTCTTTTGGAATGGGAATTGGAACGGGAATGGGAATGGGTCAGAGGTATCTCACCTCTCATCGATCATCAGGGGGGCCCGAAGACGTTCTGGGATTCATTCACGTTGTTCGCTCGAAAGAACACGTCTGACGTTCGAGTCCAGCGGTTGTCAAAATATTTCTAAATCCGTTGGTTGGTCCGGGGAACAGCGTGCTTGACCGTTCCCAGTCCACGCTCTTCCGAGACTAGGGTGGGCTGTGGTCAGTCGTTGAATTATTAAATGAGTAAATCTAAGAACCACTGCCGCCTCTCATACACGGTTATAATATCCGCCCGTGAGTTGAGACGGATTGTTAGATCATTAGAGCCAGATCTTTCGAATATTTAGTTTCATTTTAATAACGAAAGATATGGGAGTGGATAGCGTCTATCACGGGGTATACGGCTTGAAGCCTTTGGACAACTATCGCGCACGATCCCGCGGCCCTCACACCTAGATCCGTTCGAGCGTTATAATCGCATTGATTTATAATCGATTCGTCGATTGTCCTTTCGGAACGTTAATTGGGACGGTCGTGCCCAATTAAAGACGGATCAAAGTCCGAGCCCAAGTTCTTTTTCTCTTTTTAATAACACCACGAGTTTACAGGATCGGAAAAATCTCGCCTCACCGAGCCTCGCGTCTCTGTCGTATTCGCCGGATTGAATTCGCCTCGGAATGGCAACGAGTGTAAATATATCGAGTGCGGGGCACACCGTGCATACGAGACTCAGCTGTGCAACGAAGCGCCGCAGCATATAGCAATAACCATGAAAATAAAAGATTTTAGCTGCAGTTACGTTTTAATGAGGTTTCTAACATATCGACCAGCTCGCGCGGAGAACAAGAGGATCGAAAAAGTCGAGGCAAGAAATGTAAGGAGAGGAGAGGAGAGGAGAGGCATCCTCGCAGGATAGTCCAGGCTGACCGTCGGGGTCGTCGGGGTTGATTGAAAAGTCGTTTTAATTCGCGAAATGTTATTTCTGGTGAATTAAATGGGGTTCGTCGAACCCGTTGCGGCGGTGGCGAGACGGTAGATATAAAGACAAATGAGAAGAGAAAAATTTTGAAGAACGAAATGAGTAAGCGAAACGACGTGTAGGTACAAGAAAATTAACGGCCACTTCATTACTATTCAATGACTACACGGTATAGTTTAGCTACGATATTATTTCGCGTGCAGGGCTTACTAAATATCAAGTTGTAACGATAAATCTGGTTGTATTCTGCCGAAATGGGCCTTGTTGCTCAGCGTGGAAGCTGCGCCACCAGTCCTGTAGCGAAGCTAACGCAGACCCGGGGTATACCACGGGCAGTCTTGTGGGAGTGAACACGCGTTCGGAATGCAGTTCTGATTTAATGAGACGCACTGCTCGGATTTCTTAGAAATCTTACTACTAGGTATGATAATAATTTGCTCATTGGCTCCTCCCCCGATTTCGCGTCGCAAAAATATCGATCTGGCCTCGTACGAGAGTTTTTCAGAGCTCTAAACGCTCGGGAAAACGCAGGGGCATGTTGGGAAAATAAGGAAAAGAAAATAATCGCGAAATGAGCGAATCCTCGAGAGTCGATAATTGTAATGGTCAGCCCGAGCGATCTCGCCGACTACTCTTGTTATCAAACGAAGCCGCTTTCCATCGCGACGGGTTACGGCGGAGGCGGTGGTCCTCCGGGACCTCCAGGACCGCGGGGACCGATCGAAACCACCTATAAGTACATTATAACGAATGCGTCGCTGTAGGTGAGCGCTGATAATTAAAAGACGATACAATAAACCACCTATCATTGACCATAAAGCAACGCGGACGGTCCAGTTCTCCGCTGCGGTCTGCATACGAGAGAGTCACTTAAAAGAACGCTTTTGTACATTTAACGGACCGGCGTGTGTACTTGCGTATTATTTTTATCCTTTTAATTTTCTTATTCTTCTTGATGAAAATCTTCGTTATTATGGATGGAGAAGTCCAATTCACGTTTGGTGAGATACTGAGATAAAACTTCTGTACGATCGTTGAGATCTCATTCGAGGTAGATAAATATTTCTCAAACCTATCGTTTTTGCGAGTTACATGATCCGGATGGACCAGCGTCTCACGCGGTCTCGAAGATGCGAGGATATACGGGGGAGGGAAATGTAGGAGAAGATCACCGCTGTGGGATTAATTCAATTGAAATAACGTTAAATCAAATGTTAGCGGATAGGTAACAAGGGGGCGTCGCGACGTTACGGCGTCGAGACACGCACCCGGCATAATTTAAAACTTTCGCAAAGTAGGTATCCTCCGGCCCCGCCGCCCTCACCTTTAAAGATATTTCGCCTGCACTGCAGCACAACGGTGAAATTTATTATCATCATTTAACACGTCGAATCCTAAGTGCAATAAGAGATAAGCGTGAGGCTTTACCTATGGCGGTCGATTATCGATTCCTTTTTTTTTTTTTGTTCCTTGTTTATCGCGAACTTTTATGGAACTTTGCTTCTTTTGCTTACAGATCTTTCCGACGTACCGGAGAACCTCCCACTACCAGCTCCGGGATCGGAAAGTCCGCAAGCTCTAAATTATTCGCAAATAGCATCGGCGGCCGTCGCGGTATCGCAGGGCGGCCAGGACCCCTCAGTTTCAAGCACCGAGACTCTCCTAAGGAACATACAAGGCCTGCTGGAGGTTGCTGCGGACAACGCGCGCCGGCAGGAGCGCAAGATCAACCACGAGAAAGGTCAGTGGCAGGGCTTTCTTAAGACCCTCGAGGGCGCTCTCCACAATTTCATTATCTTTCAACTATCCCAAAACCACATTAGGAGGCATTGATACTTGAAAAAATTAATCGGTTTATTAAAACATCGGGTAGAAAATCACCTCGTGCTATAATAGCCATCTCCTCTCCGCCACTTTGACAATTTTTTTTCACCCCTTTTTTCTCCGATCAATTCACCTGGAAATTTCTTTCACCTCTGGCTTATCAAATTCGTCGGATGTGTCATTTTGTTTCTTTTCTTTTTCCTTTTTTCAAATAACTGCTATACCCTTTGCAAAAATATTCCTCAACATCGTATATAGCAGTGATTTGCGAAAGAAAAAGAAATAAAAGAAATAAAAATGACCTCCAAGACGTAAGATGATGTTGACAACTATTTGAATACTCGCCTGTTCTGATAACTTTTTGGAAAAACAAAAAGAAGAAAAAAGAAAGGAGAGAAAAGAAAAAAAAAGGAATTGCCAAGGAAGTGTTTGAAGTGAACACCGGTGAGATGAGGTTCGGCGAGTATGGGTGGGCATTAAATTAACGGCCGTATTTTATTGTCGATATATTATTTTAAGAGTTTTTTTTTTTTTTTTTTTATATACATATATACAATATACATATACGGACTCCGCAGTTCGAGGCTTTGTCTCGTCAGTTTTTCAGGACTATATAACCAACACGACAGAATGGTCGGATAGAATTATTGTTGATGCCAATTATAGGTATGATAATTATTTAGTTATATTTATAATATATATTATTGGAAACATCTCTCTAAGATCGAATAAATTTTTTTTTTGCGTTTTTTCACATTTTCTTTCATTAATTATTATGCTATGTATAAGAACGCGAGATATCAGAACGATAGAGAGAGAGAGAGAGAGAGAGAGAGACAGAGAGAGAAAAGAGGATGAAAAAGTTTCAATAATCGATCAGGTCTCGCGTGGTGTAACGATTAGAAAATTTTTGAACAAAAAAAAAAAAATCATTGATTAGAATTTTATTATTTATATAAATAACGATTGTTACTGTAGTGATTAGATAGTTTTTACAATATACATTGCATACATATAATACACATGTAGCGACGAACTCGACGAAGGAACTGATCGAGGAAAGAGATTCGTGGGAGAGTGAAATAGAAATGAGGTGATTATAAAATATCATAAAATTGAGTATAAAAGTCGACGAGGATCCTGCGGATCAATGAGAATTGAAATTACGTATAACACGTGTCGCGTCACAATATAATATACGTACCAATTAACAGGTATATGTGTATTTAAATTGATTGATATCTTTGGCTTTTATCAGAGGAGGATTTCGGACGTCGTTTCGATCATATCACAGTGATTAAAATTCTAATTATAGGTGAAATATAGTAGAAAACGTATAATCATAAGTTAATTAATTATGTAGGTAAAATAAGACTTAAATCTCGATGTGAAGCATCAGGCCATTTTATTGTTGCTGATTTTTCAAAACTGTGAGAGAAAGAGAGAGAGAGAGAGAAAGAGAGAGCGAGAGAGAGAAGAATGAAAAAGAATCGGTAACAACAAAATGGCACCGCATAAATGTTGCCATTTTAGTCACTAATTATTATTATTATTATAATTATTATTATACATATAATACTTTAGGTATATAAAACTACATTACCGATTTTTAATTAATTAATTACGATTGTAATAGCTTGCCTGTATAACGCATCTATAGGTATATACGTACATATATATATGAATATATATTATATATATAAATATAAATATATAATATTGTAAAACATATAGTAGACACAATCATAAATGGATAATAATTTGATGTCGATATGAAAAAAAAATGAAAAAAAAAAAAAAATAATAATAACTACGAGTTGAAAATAAAAATGGCTTATAAACACGAGACGAAATGGGAATACGAGTTAAGCAATTGCTTGATCAATCGCAGATGCGTTCATATCACCTGCGTTGAATTAATGTTTCATTATTACCTCGGTTTTCATGCCCAAGGGCGGTGAAACGATTATCCCTGCAGTCGTCGTCGATGATTTGATGCAATCCTATATTCAAAATAATCTCTTCGTAGGCATACGTGCGTTTATATACGTACATACCTACATATTTTACATATAAATACACGTGTAACAGTAACATCTGTTTTTGATCAAGTATAACTGCTCGTACATCAAAATTTATCACTCATCAATATACTATAATAAATAAATATATATATATCCGCAAGAATTTATCAACACGGTGGTAAACGAATCCGAACACGCATATTACAAAATTGTATACCCAACGAAGCAGTTTGTTTGTTCGTTCGCGAAATGATGGGAGAGCCTCGTCATGGGTACCTGGTACATACCTACATACGTATATTACACCTACGTGTATCTCTACAACGTCGGAAGCTTGACGTCAGAAGATAAATAAAATTACGTAGGAATTTTTCATCCCATCATATAATATGAACTCGGAGCAAACAGTTTTTTTAAATTGCCTCTTTCTTTGTTATCTCCTTCTATTTTCTATTTTTCTTTATTTTTATTTTTGTTTTGTTTTCCGCTGTTTTTCTTTTTTTCACGCTTTTCAATCATCGTACGGCATATAACCGAAATTAAACGAATCGTCATTCCATCGGGGGTGTGTATCGAGTGCTTCGAAAAAACGTCCCGCTCTACCCTGATGGCTCGATCTTTCGAAAAATACACATTCTCGTATCTGTGGATTCGAACGCATCAGAGCAAATAGTTTTCAAAGACGTTTAAGCCGTTCACAGTGGCATCACGTGTCTCGAAAGACCCAATTTAATACTTGAACGAAGCGGCAGCTCGTTTTACACCGTATGGTTTTACATACACGACCGCGGTGTCGAGTTTCCTTGCCTTATACCTTATTTTACCTTATACCCTCAGACTTCGGCTACGGGTTGGTCTGGATGGCTCGCCGCATCGCATCGCATCGCATCGAACCGAACCATGCCGTAGCCTTAGCCTTAGCCTTAGCCTTAGCCTCAGCCTCAGCCTTAGCTCATTGTCAGCCTATCTTAGTTGGGGGGTGCTTATAAGGACCACGAGCCAATTCACGCGAGATGACCAAGCCGTATTACCGATATTACTCGCTCCTTTATATTTGTATGCGTATACTTGACCGCTCGTACAGAAAAAGGAGTAAGTCTAAGGAGCGCGCGGTGAGCTCCGCAGGACAAGGAGAAGTTTCTTATATTTTATCCTCGCGTGCCGTCTCGGGTTTCATAAATATACGCTAATATTCCAAAGCCGGGGTATACGATAAAGTCTTTTCCCTTCTCATTCTTATTCTCATTCTTCTTATTCTTCTTATTCTTCTTCGCCTTATAGACACTTATTGGCACTATCGGTTATCGCTCGAGCGTATATACCGGTGTAACAAATAATTAATCGTCCGAGGGTAAAGAGCGGTAACTGAACTAACCGATAGCCGAGTGAAAGAGAAAGAGAAAAGAGAAAGAGAAAGAAGGATAAAAAATTGACGGGGTATTCTTCGCCTTCGCCTCTATATTCCACGTCTTATACCTACGTCTCCTCCCTTTTATTTTTCTCCAAAGAACTTTATTTACACTTTTTCGAGCTTAAGTTACGCCCGTGGGTGGTAGGGCAGCCGGGTACGTAGGTATGTGTAACTACGTAGTCCTTCTTCTGGCCCTATCTCCGATCTCAGGAAGATAACGGACGCCCGCGGTTTAGCTCGCGCGTGCAAGGACATCACGGCCTCTCCTCCGCGAGTATAAAAGCTCCAGAAAACCCGCGACTCGACGCCCCTGGAGCCACGGCGGACCACGGCCAGGGTATAGCGGAGCCTCGGAGACCCGAGGGAATTGAGTTGTAGCCGGGAGTGGAGAATCTTATGTAGATTCCTTGTAGATCGTGCGCCCGATTCGATCGCGATTGGCTACCCGGTACCGGGTTAATTAAAATTGTAGACTCCGCGTTATATGCCTGTCTCTTTCTCTCTCTTTATCCCTTCCCTCTCTCTCTATCTCTCCTCGGTGAGTAAAATCGTGATTTTCGGTCACTGCCTGGGAGGCTGCAATCCTCCTTAAATCCCGAATACAACCCCGAGATCGATATCGGGAGAGAACCGAAGAATAAACAAAAAGGAAAGGAAACAAGAAAGTAAAATAGAAGGATGAATTGAATTCGTAGGATCCTTCCTGTATTCGAATCGCTTATCTTATTATGAAGGCGAGGAGAAGGGAATGCAACTTTTATAGAGGCCCTGTTATAGTCGTAGGAGGACTGTCCGTTCTCGACCGGTTTTATTGTGTTTAATGTTTACTTTAATTAGTGGCGTATTGTCTTAGATTTAATTAAGACCGGAATTAGTTTATTAGCCGTGGCACACCCTCGTATACATCCGCCTCAGTCAATGGTATATGGGTGTAGGAGAGAGCCGAGTATACTGTATAGACACAAGCCGGATATATAGCCGAATGCAGGTATTATATGGTGGCGCTTGGTAGTAAATGCCTTACAGCTTTATACCCCGGCGAGGGAAGACTACATGCCTCGATAGACGAAAGGAAAAGGAAAAGGAAAAGGAATGAGTATAAAAATAAAAATAAAGGAAACAGGGGGAATCGGAAGAGGAAGGGATGTATGATTAAAAAATTCTCCAGCCTTTTCCTGCCGCCGCAAGATAACAGAATCCTTGAATCATCCGCTATTCGTCGCGGTCTTTGATCCTCGTATGATCCCTGCATGACTTTCTCGAAATCTCGTATTATATTTATATTTATATTTATATTTGTATATCTATTTCTATATTTACATACGTGTGTACGATCGGCTGCAGCGCAGCAAGGATCATATGTACATAAGTTGAATACGAGACAACGTGTAGATATAAGCTGCATCAATTATATCAGCTTGGTTCCCATTATTAGCTGCCTATAATTTATTACTTTCCATCTTAATAAGCATAATAGTTCCCATGCTATTCTGCGCTCGTATAACCGCGACCGGCTTCAGCTTCAGCTTCAGCTCTGGCTTCGGCCCCCGCGTCCGAAGAGGTATTATTTGTGCGATGTGTGCGTGCCGACCCCTGACCCAGAGACAATCGTTAAGGTAGCGCGTTGGGCGGTTTGACTCTGGCTCTTCTACAACCAGCGGATATTTAATTACCTCCCGAAGAAAAAAGGGGAAGGTAAGGAAAGGAAAGGAAAGGAACGGAATGGACAGAGGAAGAAACACGAGGAACGTTACTCTCACGAATCGTATAATATCTACCCGACGATGAGTTGCTGTAGATCGAGAGGAAAGAGGACAAAGGCAGACTTTTCATCTTCTCTCCTCTCTCGAAGTCGTCGAACGTCGAACGATAAGGCATTCGATAAATTGAGGAAATAAAGTTGAACAAAGAAAATAACGTGCCGAAGAATCACGAAGCTCTTATTGCGGGACGATTGAACTGGGCATCGTGTTGCTAATTAAGTCGATTCGCGGCCCGGCTAGCAAGCGCATTGTCAATTAATAATCATTTATTTCGCAATTAAAATCGTCGAGAATGAATCGGAATCGGAATCGGTAGACGGGAGACGGGAGACGGGAGAGAGACGGTGTTTGTTATCGAGGTGATTATAATAATAATAGAGGGAGCGACTAGCTGGCAAGTGCAAGTGCAGCTCGGGTAGCGTACCTGAAGCGTTTATTGGTAAGGGAATCGAGAAACTGGTTACACGCTCGAGAGTTGCCTTATTATTTGTGCAACGTGGGGAAAGAGGAAGAAGGAGAAGAAGTTCGCGGAAAGCCCGGGGGCGAGGTGGACTACGAAAGAGGAGGCAGAAGGATGGGGGATGGAGGAAAGAGGAAAGAGGAAAGGGAGGATATCAGGTATGTCGTCTTAAACGGGGGCCTCGTTGAGGCAAGAAATAGTACGGGTAAAAAAATAAAATCCGAGACAATACGATGTTGGCGCGGCTGGCCTCTTGTCGGATACCACCTCGGCCAGGCCAGGCCACGCTGGTCAGAGCGGCGAGACTCCGGGAGGGCAGCCCGGCGATTGTCAATTAAAGAAACCTCGGCCTTTAGCATATAGCACCACTTAGAACCTCTGGACCCGGGAACAAATAAACGGAACGCGATGCTGCTGCACCCGCACGGAATTTAAGAGTTAACGCGAAGGATAAGAATAAGAATAAGAATAAGAATAAGAAGAGGAAGCGTGCGCGTGAGAGAGCTGAAGGGTAAAAAGAGAGAGAGAGACTCGGAGAGGATAATAAATTATCCCTAACATGGGAACAACTAGTTGATTATTTATTTAACAATAAAAGAACCTCCGGACACGCATACCCTCGCTCTCAGACTCACCCGGAGATCCACGACGGTGTGGTGCAGCTCGTTCATGCCGATTCCACCCGGGGTACGAACTGAGTGGGCTGAGCTAAGCCAACTTAATTTTGCCCTAGTCTGACCTGACCCTAACTCTAACCCTTACCCTTACCCTGACCGAATCCAAGTAAAACCTAAAGTAGCTCCTGGCGTCGACAGATGAACCCTAGCGTTCACGCGTCGTTTGTTGATTCCGAGTCTGAGCAATGTGAACAGGAGAGTATCTCCCGCTCCCGCTTCTCTCGCTTTTCTACCTTAACCTTTTTTATGCAACTCTATACGCACCGCTTTGGTCGATCAAAGTTAGTGTCTCGTTTAACGGCTGATCGGAGCTGGTTCGTTGGACAGATGCGAGACGGGTTCATCTGCACTTTACTTGCATAGGAGTATTCGAAGCTTCTAGTTCGACTCGCGCGATATCGACGATGTAGGTAAGGAGTTTTAAAACGAGGACACGACCAGCGGAAGTCGAGGACGGAAAAAGGTGGGTACATATACTTACCTATCTTATAGATCCCGTCTACGAGGATCTCACCTTACCAGAGCCACGCACTCGAAGGTGGGTCTGTTTTTTCACTTCACTTCACTTCGCTTCTCTACTTCTCGACTTCACCTCGAAAGGGACGAGGGACATCCGTCGAACAACGTCGAACTCCGACACGGAGGATTTACCTCGGGAAACTCTTTGTTCCCAAATGTCGACGAATATGCGTTCGCCAGTCTCGCCTCTTTCGATTGCTCTCCGGTCTTCGTCATTCCGTTATTTCGAAGAGAAACTGAGCCGTTGCGATAACGAATGGGAAATTTATACGCGAATGAATAACCCGGGGGAAAATAAAAATCCGTGAATAAGATCCGAGCCGAAAGTTGCTGAAGTCCGGAGAGTTTCACTGTAACAAAATCTCGAGTTCTCGTAGCAATAAAAGAGGTCGTTAACCACACCAACTACTAGTTGCTGGTGCTTGTGCAGATATGGGTGTAATTCCTCCTTTCCGTTCTACTCGTAACCAATTTTATTGTTCGTAAATTACTATTTTTATTTCCTCCTTCTTTAAAAAAACCAGGCGAAACTGCATAATTAAACGGCTCTTAAAACTCTCCTGTTTACCTGCACACCCTCGTCTTTTATATCAGTCAAACCCGCGGTTTGAATAAACTCCACCGTTTATTCCCCTCGTAATCAACATTCGTAGTTATCGCTAGGCGAGTACCGAAGTAATGGCAATAAAGCGCGAATCTTATCGCCGGAAAAATAGCGATAATTAGTCTCTCAGACGCGGAGACCGGGAGGATCGGCAAATCTAGAAACGGTCGTAACTCCGTCCCACCGCGGAACTCGATGCCTCTGAAGAATAATAAGGAAACGAAAAAAAGAAGAAAAAAAAAATAGAGGACAAAGGAGCGGAGGAAACAAAACTACGCGAGTGAAACTTCCGAATCGGCCTCTTGTCCATAAAGATCATATCACGGTTTGTCTGGCAGTTGTGTGCCTTGGTCGTTGGTGAGCGAGCGTTGACGTCTTGTTACAATACCGGGTGGATATTTACGATCTAAAAATAAAGAATAACCAGCTCTCTTCACCTTCGAGTTTCGCTACAGGGGCATTCCATAGTGACTGGTGGGACATTTGACTCTGGAATTCCATCAATTATAAGCTATAATTATGTGACTGAAACTTATATTATAGCAAAATGTATCTTATAATATAGAAGAATAACTAATTAACAACATCCCTTTGTCAAAAACCTCAATTACTTTTTAAGTTTCTTGTAATTATCATTTGACTGAGTGTGACTGGTGGGACATCGAAAAATCCTTCTCTCTTACCGCGGTATACTTAAAGTCGAATTTCAGTTCGACCACTAAACTTTTAAGAAATATTTTCCTCTCAATATGAAATTTATCCTACATACATTCAATATTATGAAGAATTAGACTGATTACCCGCCTAGAAATGATTAAAAAAATTTTTTTTATTGTGACTGGTGGGACAAATACAAAATGTGTACATGAAGTCGTTTATTAAGAATACTTTTATATCATTTCAACCTCAGAAACATTATTGTTTATATATTTAACTATAAATTATTTAGGATAAATAAAAAAAACTAATTACAGAACACAAATAAAGGATTTAGCATACTGACAACAAGATCTTGATAAACTTAGCTGTTAATTAATAACGATCATAAGATGAATTTGTTCTTAAAATTATTATAATAAATATGTTAGTTAATAACAAACATAAAATAAATTTGCTCTTAAAACTATTATAATAAATACGTTAAAGATAATCTTTATTAAGATTTACGTCCAGTTTCTATTCACTGTCGCTGGAGTTATAGACTTCAGAATAATTTAACTTTTCTTCTTGGATTATTGAAACCTTTTTGTATTCAGATGATGATGCCGTCAGAGTATAAATGATACATTTATTTCCGTCAGCTTTAAAATGATGGTGTTTCTGTATGTGTGGAATTGTTTTAATGCTTTGCCATCTTTTGTCAAGAAATGTCTGATGTTCTTTAATATCATCTGCACCAACAAAGAAAATATGCATTCCATTGAAACCTTTTAATACCAAGTACTCATAGCAATCCTTGCTATTTTTGATTACTGCTTTTCTTGTCATAATAGCAGACCAAAGAGTCCTTTTTGCGATTGCTCCGATACCATCAACTACTCCTTTACCATGACCAGTAGCAAAAAAACTCCAAACTATTTCTACACCCCAGTCCAGTTCAGAAAAGCACAGTATCGAAAGTGTAAATCGGTTTTTAAACTGTGCAGCACATCCATCAGAGCATATTATCACCTTTCTTAGGTTTGCATATCGAGATTTTAAATCATCTATGATCTTTTTCATAAAAAACCATACAGAATATTTATTGTGGGTCAATTCGTCGCTTGTGATTACATATGAATGTTTTTCTTGACCTTGGTTAGCCCATGCACATCCCGTAAACAAAGTTACTTGAGCATGGCTCCAGTAAGCAGATTGTATTTCATCTTGATTTAAAATAGCGAAATTTTCTGCAAAATCAATTTGTAGTACTACTTCTGTCTCTGTACTTTCTTTAATTTTAGTCTCAAAGCATTTTGATTGTTCATTTTTTGTAAAGACATGATATTTAAACTTGAGTGTTTTACTATCAAGCTCTTCCAGAAGATCTTTTAAGGTTCCAGTAGCAGTTACTATTTGAAACCTGTTCTCAACAGATTTCCACTGGTTCCATGTTACTTCTATCGTAGTGTCTAGCTCTAGGGGAAGAATATTTGAAATCTTGTCACATTTTGAACATTCGCCACTTATACATTTTTCGTTTGATAGATCACAAGCTATTTCTTTTAAAAATTCTGTAGAAGAACCGGGAACTATTGGTACTATTTTGTTCAAAGCCTGTAATAGAAAATTATAGTTTGCATGATGGATACAAACACAAACGTTGTGTGGCATTTCGCTCATTGGTCTTACATGTAAAGGCCTAAGTTCAAAGAATTTACTCTTCCCAAGTTTAATGTCAGGGTTATCAATCACAAATAATGAATAAGCTTCAGCAACTGTCATCATCAGGTGTCTTTTAGCAACATGAGTACGATTCCCTGATTGCAAATCTTTGATTGACATTGTATCTTTTCTGTTAGGAGAAGCACGGCTGATGTCATCTCTTTCGAAGAAAGCTTGAACTTTCTGCTTTATTTCATCTGTAATAATGTTGCTACTTCTTATGGCGTCAGGTTTCTGGAGTAATGAGGGCATTTGCGGAATAATTTCTTTAATCATTTGCTGTAAGACTGCTGCTCTCTTGGTAGGACTCTGAGGCAGAGCTTTTTTCGTTTTTACTACTGCTTTCTTTAAAGTATTTAAACACTTGTATGACCCCAGTTCTGAACTGATGTTATTTGATACTTTTGCTAGTTTCTTCTTTTCTCTCTGTTTTTTTTTACGCAATCTTTCTTTTTCCCTAAAAGATTCTCTTTTCTCCCGACTTTTCTTACACTCTCGTCTTTTTTTTTCTCTTCGTTTCATATCCCACACTCTTTGTTTTTCCTGAACCTCCTTCCATTTATTCTTATCCTGCCTCATCCTCTCTCGAGATTTCCTTTTTCTCTCCGCTACATTCATCTAAACTAGATAAATAAATAGCTTAATTAAAAATAGACTAACACACTGAAGCATGCAAAATTAAATTCAATATAAATATAATCTATCGCCAAATTAGTGATTATTTAGGTTAAAAAAAAAAAATTTAATCATTTAACTAAAGATCACTAAGAGAAACAAAGCTGTAAATTTCAGTACTTTAACTAAATTCTATCATTCATTGACTAGAAGCGAGAGTCCCACCAGTCACATGTGACTGGTGGGACATATTTTGAAAAGGTCTCAAAACTATATTTTGAACTTTTTGACAATAATAAGAAGTTTAAATTATTTTTAACATGTTTATGGTTACTTCTACAAAGAAAAAAAAATTGAACAAGTCAGATTCGAGGTTAGAAAAACAACTTTTCTGTGTTTTTGCGTGACTGGTGGGACATGTGATAAGCTTATGTTCAAATACGAAATATACAAAAACTAACGTACCTTGTCATTCGAATTAAACGTAATTCTTTTGTTTATTTAACTATTCTTCTGCAATAAAATGATTCACTAGCTGGAATAAATTAGATGATTAAAAATACGTGTTGCCAAGATAAACAACATTTGGCCCGGATACAAGTCAGTGCGACTGGAAAGTTACTAGGAGAGAAAAATTGATTTTCTTATTGATTAAAAAAAATTTTCTTTACAAATTAGTAAAATATAGACTTTTAATAATAAATTAGGACTAAATTGGAATTAATTAGAGAAATTTGGAAATTTTAGTCATTTTCCCATTTCGCATGGAATGCCCCTACAGCAGTCGTTAGGAGAATAAAATAAGGCTTTAGCGGCGGGTGGGTGTGCGTGTCTGTATCTACGTCGGGTCCACTCGGAGCCGCAACAATGCAGCCAAAAACGTGCCTCGATTTCTTCTCATTTTAGTTCTCACTTATTTTTTGTCTCCCCTCCATTTCTTGCTGTGATTAAAAACGAGTCTATTACTGTTAATGTGATAGGGTCAACTCGAAGGACAATGAAGAACGATAAATCTGATAAAAAGTGCGAGCTTCTTTGTCTTCGTCTTTTTTTTTCATTCATTATAAGTACGAAAAGACTTCAGCATCGGTTTTTCATTATTCAAAAGGTAAAGGTCGAGGGTCAGAGCGCAGCCAATTATATTTTAGCCCAACGATCCTCGAGCAAGGCACAGATTTATCATTATTGACTGACAGACCGAAGGGATTTCAACCGGCTAAGGGATAGGAGTGAAAATTACAGCCCGGCGCATCTACATGCGTGATACGGGCGGCAATAACATGCGACTTTCTTCCACCGGGAAGGCGTACGTTCTACGAGGTATAAAGATGGAGATAATAACATTTTTAATTGAGCTTGAGTGACACGAAACAGCTGCAGCGGTAGGTACGTATAGACATAAGGAAACGCGACGTCGAGTGCTAAGGAAGGCGTTGCAACGTACCAAAACGCAGCTATGTCTTCCCGCTCGTTTATTCGCATTTCCGGTCTCGGCTGGCGTGGATCCCGTACGATCTTCGGACACGCGATTCTCGTTCTCCGATCGAAATGCGTCTCCGCGAGTAGAAACCTGAATCTAGTTCCGATAATTCTCCTCGTCCCCGGACGAGGGGGGCGCGAATCGAGTGAGAATACCGCGCTAGCTGTATACGTACGTCTCGCGAAATCAATAGGTCGCACCTCGTAATTCTAAGATCGTAAGCGGGCGGCCGCCATAACTCGACAGATTGCCGTCGCGAAAGACCTGCTCGGCGATGGTCCTCGCCGAGGCTATCGGTCGAACCAGAAAATGCTTTCGGCCGTATCGCCGCGAGGCCGGGGAGAATCGCGTTCGGCGAAGGTTAGTCTTTCACGAGATATTGCCACGGCATACATATTACACCCTAAGTACGTGTATGCCGGCTATATACCTCTGTTCTCCGCTCAGTCGAACTCTGTCGTCATTGTTTGAAGACTTACGCCTTTAATCCGACCTTGTAGACTAACGAGGCGATAAAATTCTTCCGTTTCTCGCCTCCTTCTTATACATACAGCGTGCAATGATGAACTTGACAGAAGATCAGAGTTCAAGTTGACAGTCGTTCAAAAATTGGCCCAGTTCTGTAATTAGCTATTTAAATCGTGAAACTATGTTTTACTCGAATATTACACGTTCGGATAGCTCATGTGGATAGATATAGGCCCGGGAGTGTACGCCGATTGATATCAACGCGGTGGCTATAGCGTTTAATGTATACTATCAACATTTACACTGGACGTTACTAACTATTTACTGAAAGTTAACACTTCGGTTGTGATAGCGATATTTGATCGGCTAATGCTTTACTCGAAATTGAGTGTTGCCGGTGCTGCGAGGCGTGCCATATGCTGTCTGGACCGTACGGTGCCTCCTATCTTTAGCATACATTGGTATTTTCCGTATAACCGCATGTTAAACAATAGCCATTCATGTCACCGACCTGGCTATGCACACATAAACATGGATATTGTACTCGTCCGTGGAAAGGATCGGATTGAACCCTGAGGACATTCTGCGGCTTCGGTAATAACAGAGAGGCGAATTCGTACGCGTTTATCGCGAGGGAAGAGGAATACTCCAATTCTAATGTATAGGCAACAGATATAATGACAGTTGTACAAGGGACATGTATCTAGAGCAAGGATCGCTTTTAACCGATAAGGTAATTAAGAGTGCAGTGAAACACGTCCCGTGCCCATCCCATCCTATGGCTGTCGTGTCGCCCTGGCGTGCCACCATCTGCCGTCCATTTGACCAACGTACGACAAATATGTACCTACATATCTGTATCACTCGAGCAACCACTTACACCGAGTCACTGAGAGCCGGGTTTGAAAACCACCTGTATCTCTTTGAACGTCAAAGTGAACTGCTGATAAGGTTGCGTTAATAAATGGACTTCGTCTATTACATCTATGTCCTATAACCCATTCCAGTTCCCTGGCCGTGGACGTCGATCTACTCACTCGTTTGGAACGAAAAGATCCTGCGAGTTCGCCGACATTTGACGGGTTCGAGAGAGCCGGAGAAATGGTCGAGTTACATCGAAAGCCTATTCGTTGTAGCGTAATCCTATTTTCGTTAATGGTTAATGGGAGGCAAAGTGGCCAGCGGCCGGAACACCGGCTAAGTCCGTCTTAAACCCCGGCCGAACCCTTGTAGACTATTCTATTCTAGGCGAGGATTATAATCTGCATCGGATAACTATTGGCTTCTATAACCGAGTCAATGTACAAATTTTCGGAACGAGGTATCCGAGGTCCTTATAGTCCTTCGGCGCTCCTCTCCAACCCTGGCTGCAGAGTTCGTCCCGCGGCTTACAGTTCGGTTAGACCGGATGCGAAGAATGGGAAAAGTTCCGAATCTTCGAACGTTCGAAATTGAGGAAAATATTCAATAGAGACGAGGCGGATTTTCTGATATCTTCTAGGCGGAATCCGTCCGCGATATTCGCCGGTGAGATGACAATTTAATTTCAACCTGTAGTGACGTGTTCCCCAGTCTATCCCTCCGGCCACCCCCGCGGGGGAGAAAACGCTTAATTACTATTCAACTATAATATGCAAGGGTAGAAACAATAATATTCTCGGTAGCCCCGCGTGGTAACCCTTCGCGAATGCCCTGCCTAGGCAAATACTGCAACATTAGGATTAGCCGGGATTAGGATTCTAGATTTATGAAATTCAAAACTATACGCGGTGTATAACGGCTACAGACTCTATCCTCGTGGCTTGTCTTAGGGGCGAATGATACGAGCGAATCGGTGAAATCATTTCAAAACTTGTCAAATTTAGTAGATATATACGTTCGTAAGTGCGAAACGAAACGCGTTTCATCCCCCCGTCCCGCGACTCGGTTGTAAATTATAAAATAATCCCCCGGTTAATTCCTATCCATAGTTTATTGCCACACTTAATCCATCAGTTAAATTAAATTCATAAATAGCTACCTAGAGCTGTACGCGAATACGTTTTTCCCCTATCCTTGCTGTAGCTCTTGAATATAATAATATACAGAACGCAAGGTATACGGTTTGCGGGAGGCGTTCCGCGTTCCCAGGCAACAGTAAAGTTTCTCTCGTCTAGAACTCTAGTCGTAATTGCTCCCCTTAATTGAATTAGATTAACGTTAGCATCGATTTATTAATCAGCTTTTAATTTATTATAAATCAGCCAACGTACGCTACGGCCTGAGATTTCATTGCGAATACATGTGAGTGAGTAAAAACGTCTTCGGGTAAGAAAGAAAAGTAACGAGCTTTTCGCGCGCCTATTTTTACTCTCCGCGAGCTAAGAACCAGCGATATTCCCCTGGAACACGAAAACTACATTACAGAGGTAAAACGATTTTCGATTTATCCTTACGCGTGTGTCATACCGCGCACACACACAGACCCGTATGCGTATGGCATGCGGAAATGTACCTACGTAGGTGAACAGCCCGAGGCAGTTTGCCTTGTTGTTTCTGAGGGTGGCCCTTCGGGGCATACGAATATCTTAGCACGTGGCCTTACGAGTACCCATACCTACCTAACTCGACTTTGCTCTAGGCTGACGGCGGTGCAGCAGCCGGTAATCAATAATCACGCTCTCCCGAGTAAAGGTACGACGGTATTATAGCTACTCGCCATAATGACCGTTGCATTTATGTCTCCGTGACGTTTAATTTACTCCTGATGTATGGAATCGTCGATGGCTGTGGCAAAAACTTGCCGCGAAATATTAGTAAATATGTATAATTTTTGGCCCCATTTTTTTTTAGTCGTTTGAATATTTTTCGAATTTTTTTAGCCAGGTATATATACAGTGTCTCCGCAAGTGGTATGGGTCTAACGCACCGGCTAATAAGAATCTCCGAGCATAATTCAAAGTTTATGACGTGAGACGAAGGCTAATTGAAATAAGAATGATATAGAGTTTGTAAAAGAGAAGGAGGCCCTCGTACCCCATCCCCCGAGGGGGCTGGGCGCCGTAACGATGCGTCACTTAAGAATCAGACCCCCCTTATACCACACCATACCAGCCGCAGTAGCTCGAGCTATGTGTATACTTTTCCCGTCTTTCTAATGTATCACACGTTTCTTCCTATATTAATCCATGCAATTTTAATGCCCGAGACTCCGCAGTCTAATTTCAATGCCCGTTTACTCGCATAATTGATTTACGATTCTTCTTCTTCTTCTTCTTCTTCTTTCCTGAGCTTTTTAAACTTTTTTTTTTCAAATTTTCGCTGCACTCACCGAGACTATTCTCTTGGAGAAAATTATCTCGAGCTATCGTTATCGTGAATAACGTACGTCGGATGCATCGGAAATTTGGAGACGACGAGATATACCGAGATATGATAATTAAAATCTGCGAGGGTGGTACATGAATTTACTCCCTCACACAGCGATAAAAAGAGGAAAGAAAGCTGCTATAGGTTGCACAAAAATTGGCGATAAAATGTGAAATAAAAATTTACAGCTCGTTGAACAAGGTCGTTTATTCGACGATCGTTTTAAATATCAATCGAGTGAAGAGCAGAAGGTGGAACTCGTAATCTGATAATCTTTTAAATTCCGTTGCTCTAAATCAAGATGCCTAATTCGGTTTGTAGACAGGGATCGAGGGCGGCCAGTGAGCCTTTCCCTTCCTTTCTGCTCGGTCCTATGCATATAGAGTTCGATTATGGTTTAGTGCAACGAGCCATCCCCTAATATCGAGCTGAAAAATTCAACCCAGGAACTTCCTCGGCTGTGGTATTTATCAGTCGTTGAAATAATAACGATTATAGCCATACGGTAATAGCAATACGTCTCTCTCCCTCTCCGCGTACGAAGTAATTAATGAATGAAAATTGAACGACCGAATATTTATCCCGATGCATATATATCTTCTGAGAAATCGAGAATAACTTTGTGGGTAATGGGCGATGACGGGGGATGAAGGGGAGACCGAAGTAAAT
Source organism: Rhogogaster chlorosoma (assembly GCA_944452935.1). Taxonomy (NCBI): domain Eukaryota; kingdom Metazoa; phylum Arthropoda; class Insecta; order Hymenoptera; family Tenthredinidae; genus Rhogogaster; species Rhogogaster chlorosoma. The sequence goes on along the minus strand of OX101799.1, from coordinate 28,621,755 downwards.
TAGAGCCTTCGCGGTTGTGTCCGGTAATTTTCGCTAGCCGAGTGCAGAGTGGTAGTTGGTCAGTCTTTATTCTTGGGCTTGGAGGAAACTTGGTAGGAAGGAGAGATTCAATTTGAAGGCAATTCGAAGAGCGCCGAAACGAAACGTGGTTAAAAACTGGCTTCGAAGACCGGCAGTTATTGCCAAATTAAACGCATTTAAGCGTTGTTGTGCCCACTTTAACCTCGTTATCGATCACCGTTCAGAATTCCCCACGCCTCGTTAGACCACGAAGAGAGCAGATACCACGTCGATTAATTTATTACCATCTAATCCGCAACGATCGCCGATTCGCGGGGATAATGAGAAGCGTATAACTCGCCAATCGATAGTCCCAACGTTCAGCTGCTGGGTATGGGGTTGGCTTCGAGATTCCTCATCGGAAGCACTAGGAATCCTCGGAAGATGAAGAAAAACATACGCAGCGCTGCTTTAGAATTTCATTCCATATAATTAAGAGAGGAAACTGTTCCCCGGGGTCGAGTTCATGGGACAATCTATTCGGCAGGGAATAATTCATGGTCCAAGGTGTCCTGCGCCAGCGTCCGAAGAATGCCCTGACGTCCGCCGTGGTTAACTTGGAAGGAAGAGATGGCGTGTAGAGTAGCTCGAGTTAACACTAGCTGAGGTCAGGTTAATTTGGCAATAACAGTCCTCAATTTCGTGCGCGGGGAGCGAAGAGGTCCGGAGGACCTGGTGCAGGATGAGAATTAGAATATCGCACGGTCGACTGGGTCCGTGATTAAATCCAACGGTTCGTCGTTCGCGAACCCGGATCATCGCAGACCAGCCAGTGGAGCTCGGAAGAAGAGAGAAGAGGAGAGGAGAGCAGAACCCAGATAGAGAACGAGCATAGTTACCTCTAATAGAATTATATTAAGACGCGGAGAAGCCAGTATAGCGCTTATTCTCCGTGGCCCAAGCTGCTCTCTGAACGCGAGTACCAATGTCTTGTGCGACGACTACCCGGTTTCAACCCGCGATACGAACCCTTGGGATGATACTCGTCCCTCGGCAGGCAGTTTCGAATGTTCTGAATCCGTATCAGCTAACTATTCCACGGCGATCCTCTCCTCGTCAAAGGAGGAGAAGGAAGGAGCGTGGAGTCACCGGTTCCCGGGAGAGTCACTGAGAAACAGATTAGCCATTTGGAATCTGTGGAGATGAGGGTTCGCCGGGAAGTCCGAAGTCGAGAGAGTAGATCCGCGATTCGCTTTCCATTTGTTACGCGTCGTATAGCTGTAATAATCCAATCTTGTTGGGTATGAAATTGGCATGGTTATTTTGTCCGCTTATTTTTCACCTCCCTTTTTTCTCTTTCTTATTCCAGCCGAACTAAGGATGGACGTGCTCAGGGAGAAAGAAGTAAAAGACAGCTTGGAGAGGCAACTACAAGACGAACAGAAGATCCGTGGTAAGTTCCGAAAAGATAACTACCAATATACCTGGCTAACAACTGCGTAATTATACGTGGCATGGATGCGGCTGTTTGTGAGTAGGTACATGCGCGTACTTATAAGGCCACGAACGTACGATACTTGCGAGTAGAACTCCTCCTCGTACTCTCGCTTTTACAATAAATATACCATCTCTACTGATATGCCTTCTGTCTTTCCGAACGGCACAAAGGCCACAAGTGCCTTCCTACCACGGTGCCAACGACAGGGAACCGCGAGTCGGACATTTTTCACCGAATAATCGTTGTATCGAGTATCTCAGCTGGGCTTCAAACCGTAAGGGTTAATTTGGTAATAAATCAAGAAGCCGTATACCCACGGACGTTAAGTCTCGAGGTCTCAAGGCACCGTGTATCCTATTGCGTATTATGCTCGGGTCTCTCTTCGGGGATGTTGCCCCCGTGCTTTCGAGCCTCCATTCGGCGAGTAATGGAAGGAAACGAGCCTCCGTGATCGCTCAACCAACCTTGTATCAGATGTCAGTTCGGTAACGAAATAGTTGCGCCCTATTTACGACTTGTTTCATCCGACCGGCTCATGCCACCCAAAATGCGCCGGTGGACCGGAAGGGTGAAAAAATCTTGAAAGGCATTACTGTCTCGGCAAATAAATGTCTTGGAAGTATGTCGGCATGATCGGTGACGTATGTCCGAAAAGCGACCCGGTACAATGTAGGGGTTGACAATGCGTGTCAGATAACTCGGTTCCCGGTTTTCGATTCTTCGTTCCGAATCTGGGGTGTGTTAGCTTTTCTCGATTCGATACCGGATCGGAGTAGGTACATAGATCGGAAGATTGATGACCGGCTTTTTCGCTCGGGACGATTTTTCATTCGCTGATTCGTCCTTTTCATTTTTCACGTCCTGATTTAGCCCGGCGACAATAGGGCGCTCGAGTTTACGTAGATTTTAGAAACTTTTTAGAACGAAATTGACATCTTCGAACATCGCTGGGTTACAGTCGAGTTTAAGCGTCGAGTCAAGAAACGCGAGAGGCGTTCTATAAAATGCGTAATTTCTACCGGGATTTCAAACTATTATATAATATACTGAAATTGTATTTAAAATTTGACATCGGTCTGACAAGCGCACAATAAAAGGTTTATAAATATGTAAAGTCCAAGACGAGAAAATCCACGGGGGATTCCCGGCTTCGACTTTATTAAAAGACTATTTCCATCCCCGATAATCAATAATTTTTAGCCCCCCCGACGCTACCCTTCTGATATATCGCGTTTCGTTGAATAGGAAATTCGCACGACACGTAAAACCGCGGCGGCAGCTAATGTAAGTCAGATATTATCGTCGTCGCGACTCGGTTTAGCCCAAGGTTTCCGGGGTATGTCTATCTCGAGGTTCCTGGGAGAGCGGTCCATCCGTCAACTGCGGGGAAACGCAGAGCTCGTTTCCTCGACTGCAGCCCATAACGCGAGTCGATGGAATCGAGGAAATCGAGGGAATTGACTGCCTCGCCTCGGTCTGCACCCTCGTGGTAACGCGAGCCTGGGACAACACCGGTCCATTAGTCAACCAGCTCGGTGTCAATACATGAATATGACAGGCCAGTCACTGAACCCAACCCTAGTGTCTCACGATGTCGAGTAAATAGAGGAAATCGTTCTATCCAATACATTATACCGCGGGATACATATCTATATCTCTGCACCGCGATTCGCCTACTTTTACCAAACTCTTCGCACCCTCCGCGACGACCGGCTGTCCGAAGATCTCCACCCGGAGAAATGCAGGCCTAGGGTGGTTGTAAATTCTCGGCAAAGTTACCCAGCCAATTTTCAACAGGGAGTCAAGTATCAGCGTTGTCTCGGTATAATTTTGACGATGCATAATAACCTGCAGTCGGAGTTGAGGATGGATATAAATCGGTGAAGAATAATTCTTCATGGTATTCTTCGTACGGGAAAAAGTGTGGCGCGGGATATTCTCAGGATTTGATAAGTGAGTCGCGTCTTGGTGGTCCTTAAGAGTTTTGGACCACTCGGCGCAATGATCGCGTTAGACAGGGAAAGAAACCACCCTTGTTAGTGACGTCGTTAGTTTGTCAGGGACGAGGAGGGAGAGGCGGGTGACACGGTGTCTCTTACAAGACAGTCATTAGTCGAATGAGAGGAGATATTTTCAAGAGTGTGGGTAAATATCCGTGCGACTCGTTCATCAATCATCTGCAACTCCCAAATGACACGGACAACGGAGACGATGTGTACATATCCCATGTATATGCCCACGTCTTAATGCCTATACGTATACGTATAACGTTCTATGTATTTACTATGTTCAGGGCAGGAACCACCTGAATCGCAAATTACATATCGCCTTACGATCATGGCTGATCCTTCGAAAGGATCGACTAAAAATCTTCAATTCCGTGTACGTAGCTTTCATGAAAATTACTTCCTGGCTCATTCTCAAGTGTCTGTATACCCTGCGGTAGCTAATTATCGATGTATCGATCGCCATTTAGTGTCGATGACAATATTTCAACCCCCTGGCTCGGGGACCTCCCCTTGAATATGACCAGACTTGGTAAGAGACGAAGACTGAATCATAAACATCGTTTAGCAGATAAGCAATGAGGATTTCTAATCTCTGTAAATCCGTGAGAATTCAACACGGTCTTGACACTCTGTCCTACCCTACGGAGAGATAGAGAGATGGAGAGATAGAACAATGAAGAGAACACGGCGAGGAGGGGATATTAGCCTATTTGCTGAACTACTTGGCATTTCGATAAAGGTTGAACTCACCAGGGGCGTAAACACGGGATGCACAGGGGTGATACTCAGCGGGGTATTATATCTTAGGTTAGCTCCAGACGTTGCTGGTGAGGGTGAATGGCTGGAGGCTATGGCGTGGTATGTCTTGCATGTAACAATAAGGTGACCTTTACCAAACTGGAAAATAAGGTGGCGGCTAACGAAGGGGTTCTCATTTTATGAAAAATACATATGTGACTGACAGTCATCGGGCCTTTGCATCGTGTTCGCAATATGAATCTGTACGAAATGTTGTGAGGGAAAGGAAAGAAAAAAAAAAAAGTAAAAATCGACGTCTGAAAGGCGATGTTTAAAATTTCTATAATCTTACGACTAGGTTGGAATGTATTAGTTACAGTTTTCTCTCCGTGAATGAGGTAAATGTTTAAAATTCAAAAACGATCGTAAAAATATACCAGTTACGAAACATCCCTCCCACTGCAGGAAGGAATTAATGTTTTCACGGTTTTGGTACTTCCGGATTATTATAAATTTAAAACTCGAACTCAGTTTATAATAGTAAAAATTACATTAACCGTGACGAAGAACACGCGTGCCGATACACGGGGTCGGAATCTTGGGGGCCCACGGTGCAATTTTCACGTGCGATTTTTCAATGACCAAATAATTTCGGTTACAACGAACGAGGCGAGATCGTGAAAGTAAAAGTCGCCGACGTCTCGACGTCTCGACTCTGGACTTTTCTTACGACTATATCGCGGAGGTCGTCGTTCTCTCCGTGTTCTCTCTCGGTATTTCTTTAAGGCTCTTAACCCTGGTCTTCTAAAAGCAAACATTTTTTGCCTATTTAAATTGACGCCAGGCGTTCCCCAGGCCTCGACAGTTTCACCCGCGCATTAAACGTGAAATTTTTATCCGGGTCAGACACGGCGGCGGCGGCGGCGACGTGAGTTGGTATTTATCATCTCGCACCGACTCGAACGATAATATTAATATTATAAGTGGAGTAACAACGTGCCGTGAATATAATAATAAATAAGGAAACTACGAGCCGCCCGAGACACCGATGTACCGGTATAAGGCTACCAGTATATCCCGGACCTCTGGACACGATCCAAAACCGGATGTTCTGGCTCCGCCGCGTAAATCTGCAAACTATGGGAAAAAACGTTACACCTACTACCACAAGCCACGGTAACCAGTCGATAGTCGTCCCGTGTAGTTCCTACGTGGATAGAGACCGTAACAACCGATTAATGATTAGATGAAACGAACACATGACCACGTGCGCCTAGATACGGGGGGTCCAGGAGAGCCGGGGGTTTCCAGAAAGAGATTTATACCACGCTCCCCTTTCGAGTTCGCTCGCGAATTAGCCAAGCTGTGACGCCAGTATCGGGTGTCGCGGTAATTGGGCCTCGGGGGACTACCGGCGCCAGATTATCCCCTGCAGTCGATATGCGGCGCAATTTCTACGTTCCATCTACCACGAGGAGGGATCCAAAATCTCGCCCCTCTTTCGGGGAACGGAAGAATTTCGTGACACGGCCTCACATCCTAAGGAACGTCTCGCTGGTATGGAAATCGCACCTGGATGGGGTGAACTGGTCAAAGAACCGTACGTAGTCCTCGGGTCGACGCGGATGATCGGGTATAGGCGGAAGTGAGAGGAAGCTGGGGGGCGGAGGATCGGAGGATCGGATGAACACCTTTGACGCCTTATTCTGACGTGGAACGATACTCGAGCGAGGCGTCTGTATTATACCCGTTAGCACCCGTCCCACCCCTTCGGTCGTACGTCGGGTGCAGCTTCCGCGACACAATTACTTTATATTCCTCAGTTTCCAACGAGTCGGAATACGACATGAAACGCTAAAGGATGTCCACAAAGGGGACGCCTACCCCCGGTCACTCTGACCACCCTGACCACCCTGACCATCCGGACCTACGCCGCTTCTCTCGAGCGCTTCGGCAGTCGAGTATAAACCTCCTAATGTTCACACGCCACGGTCAGCGATGTGACTTTGTTTCGGGCCCGCGCCTGCCACCCGGACTCCACCTCCTATGGTGCAGAAGGTTCAATGAATCAGAATACGGCATCGTACACCGACGCCGAGGTTGTCCTCTGTCCTCTGTCCTCGCGCCCCTTCCGCCACCTCCGAGGACGTACAAAGCGTCGACGTGTTTACAAAGGCCTTCTTCCGCGAATTTGCATTGGGGGTGAGAAGTGGGAGGATGAAGGACGTACGGCGCAGAGGATGCCGGTATCCAGTCCTATCGCGGCTCCGAGTGGCCACCGTTTCGCGCGGGGTTAGACCGACCAGGCTTGCCGACGGTTTACTTCAAAGCGTCGCGACGCCCACCCCGAGTCTTGTTACATCGACGAAGCTCCCCCTCGCTTACTTTCAGGGTTGTCAACCCGTTCGTTGCACCGTTACGCATTCGTAGCTCCGAACCCCGGCGGATTCTCCGTTGAGAACAGTTCCAGCCCCGACTGCACCCCGTTACCAAATCGATTTTCATTTTACTCTGACCGTTCGCGTTTCTTACAGAAACGGTTGATCGACGCTACGTCGGGGGTTGCACTTTGTCCGTATACACCAGGTAACAACGGGGAATGAAATACTGCACGGACAAAGCCTCCGCGGTCGGGTTCAACGGTTGACGGTAACGCTGTGGTCACTTTGCGAACTAAGCTGGCTTCGCTCTCGGTGTTTAATTAAGTCCAGGACCTCCATACTCGTAGCAGACTCCGTACTCTCAACTGGACACCCCCTGGCCAGTGTCTGCGGTTCTCTCCCCGTCAATGTCGCGCCAGAACGTGACACTGCGGAGTGTAGGTGTACACGTACGCGCTAGGGGAAAAAAAGAAGAATCCAATCACCAAAGTGAGGGAAAGAGGTTCGGCTGGAGTAAAAAGTTTCGATTAAAACCATCCGCTCGATCCCTTTTGACACCGGATCGTGAATCAAAGCTCAACTTCCGTTTGACTTAATGTGATTTCAGTCTCACTCTAATTCGACACTTACAGGATCTTCGTGTCCGTTTGTCCGTCTCTCGGATAGCTTCGAACGCGTTAGGCGCAGGAACGCCTCTGTAGGTTGTACATCGCGATGATCACGGCTCGCTGAACGATCCACGGCTCACGGGGTGTATTTACTCGTATGTACTACACACCTGTCCGTAATACTACTAGGGCGTACATTTATTCCGCGTGTAAAAATAGACCGACACGTAACACAGAGCTGCGAATTACCCAAGCTTCTGCTTGCTCACTCGCTGAGGCATAATCACTGGTCAATTGGAAAAATGAATGCAACTTGACTGTGCTTAGTTCGACGGAGGGTAAAGGCGCGCTGGAGACTCGTACCCTTCGAATTTCGCACCTCATTCAAAATTTGAGTGCTTCTTATTATCGAACAGAGGGTAATAGCATATTCGGTCTGCTTTTCGGTTCGACGTTATCATTATTCCATACCACCTCCGTTCGGTGTCGATGTAGTATAGAAAACCATTTGCGAATGAGGTCCTGAACGCTGCTTGACGACGAATAGCACCTGGGGTGAGAGCAGTCCGCGAAAAATCGCGGCATTCACGTCGAGGTGCGAAGAATAGAATTACCCAGTTACCTGCATGCTGATGGGTTACACGTAGGATGATAGGGTAGATATTCGCACGAGGGTAATTCTTCGCGGGAACTTCTACGTACCTGATATTAAACGACTAAAGTGATGCGGTGGATGAAAGATAACCCGTTTTTTTTTTTAAACTTAGCTAGAAATTAAATTCCAAAGACTTATTTGCATGCAACTACGCGATCATATATCTAAGCTATGAACTACGGGAAATACTATTACTAATTTACTCGCGCGTCCACGGTGAGGTACCTATAGGTACAGACAAGGATGTCGTTGCTTTATACGAAACTTTACCAAAATATTAAACAATATTATCCAAAGTTGATGCGATTTTTGTAAAAAAATAAAATAAACATGAATCTTTAAGATTTGGGTTTAATAATGAGAAGAAACGCGTACATAGGCATAAATGTGCTTATATTCATAGGCATAGGAGTAGGTATAAGTGTATACGGATATATAAATGTATAAATCTATATTTTGTAGATGTATATGTATGTATGTAGGTACATATGTTATACCGTGGAGTACATACACGGAGGAATGTAGTTTAGTAGCGATAAGCTAGTTACCCTCGCGTCACGCTTCAAAGCTCAAATATTTAGAATGCCCTAGGCCGCGTTGTTACGCTGCTAGCATGATATATACACATATGTATGTATAATGTATATATAGAGTATATATGTACGTACGTATGTAGATATCTATATATTATTATACACACAGAGATACTAATACACATATATATTATACCGATATATCCATAAACGGAGAGAGACTTATACGCGAGTCCTACCCCAGCGAGAGTTTTCAGCTTATGTACACGATCACAATAGGATGTATTCATATATGTATGGGCAAACCGCGAATTTCTTAATTATATTTCTTTTTTTTTTTTTAAAGGGGGGTGGGGGGGTAAGAACAGAAAAAATTATATCGCAATAATATAATGATGTGTACCTAATATGAAAGTTATGAGGGCATGAAAAGACGGGGGCGTACATCAAGAACATGTAAGAAATACCAGACGACGATATTGTAAGCCCAAGAAATTTAACCCTTTGGAATTTATATGAAATTGTGCGAATTACTGTCACCCACTCGCATCACGGGGTCGCTAAGTCAGATGAAATTGTTGAATGTTGAATATTATGTAGTTATGAGGATTCTGTCGAGTTGTGAAAAAAAAATTTGACGGAACTAGAGGCGTCTAGGGTCGTTTAAGCTCGAGGTATGAAATTGCCCCGAAATTAGTATACTGTAAATAAGTAAAATCAGTCGCACACACGCGTATACAGACACGTTTGATAACCGGGGTAACCAGTCATTAGCGTTGTCGACGGTGTCAGCGTCGGCGGGTGGCACGACGGGTGGCGACCACCGAGCACCGTCACGGCAGGGAATCACGCTAGCCGCCGGTTGTCATTACCATCATCGAGAAGTTAAACCCGTCGAAGGTGCGTCCATTAACGGGAATAGTTACACCGTGGTGGCGCGTGTTTCGTCTTTTGCCTTCCGGCCCATTTCTTTCCTTTTAACAAAACCTCAACGTGCAGGCTATCGAGCCGCATGTATTGTCCGCGTCAGCACGTGGCATGAAATCGTTCTCAAACTGCTGCACCTTCAGGATATCTGAGTTCCGTTTATCCTGACGATGTATTTCACGAAGTATGATACCATCTCATAGATGTCTACGTCCGTGTAAAAGATCGTGCCTTGTATATATACGTATTTTCCCAAACCGAGAAGCTCGGAGCTTTCTATTATGCATGCCTCCCTTATTGGCAGTAAACGGGCTTAGGTATAGCCCCTCCCGTTACCCTCCATCGACAACCCCGTGAAAAGGCCATTCCGTAGGAAATTACGACCGTAGACATATTTCTAATTATTACTATTGCGAGTTTGGCAACGACTCGACAGATGGGACTTTCGCGGTATCGTTTCAAACGCAACTACTACACACCGTAAAGTTTAACGCCTTCGTATACATCGGGGTGGGGGATCCCATCCTACGTCTGAACAATAAGTGAAATACATCGTATGAGTAGACGCAGAGAAACTTGCGGGTCAAGATAACGAGGGAATAACTCCGCAACATCATTACATAGATATGCGGCTAACGGCTCCGCAATGCGGAAGGGAAAACGCCACCCGATGCTCGAGCGCATAGACACTAATTTGGCTCGGTGAGTCTGCCCTGATCATCAAAAGCCATCAGCAGTCATCGACGATAATCAACGGCCCGTTTCGTGTAATGGTTATGTTTCGGTTGTAGTCATTCCACCGATTGTCTAGATGATGATCGGTGTTTAATAAACCCCACCCTCGTGTTGCTTAGCGCAGACTAATATCGTAAAATGGATCAGCTATTCGCATTTGATAAATTTATTTATTAAATTTAATCCGTTGTGTAATTCTAGGCGTATACCTAGTCCGATCCCCCCGTGTCAGATATATACCCCGAAGTTATGTCTATACCTACCCCGAAACTTGGTGCAGTCGAGAAATATCCCGCAGTGTAATTAACGGTGTATATATATAAACGTGATAATCGTGATCATTAATGCATTCGAGGATCGCCAGGATTTCGGGCGAGACGGTGAAACATCCTCGGAATATCTTCGAGCAGCATTTACGGCATTTCGGCGATTCCGCAGGAGGCAGGAGGCAGGATAGAAGATCGAGGGAAGAGGCGGCGTAAGACGGTAAGCTAAGATGTTCGCGGTCGCTCCAAGCCCGCCACGAGGGTCCCTCCGTAATTACGTAAACCGCAAGCGAGTCCACGAAGACGTTAGACGCAGGGGTAGCCGTTGCTGCAGATCCGAGCGTTCTCTCCTTCTTTACTTTGGCTTTTTCTCTCCGCTTTTCATCCCCAATAATTTCTACTCGAATGTTCGAATGTCCCAAGATTCCGCGAGCATATACATAAGACACGTGATCATGGTCAGCCAACGATTGACTATGTCCTCAGCAATGCGGATACGATTTTGCGAACTAACAAACAGTATCGGCCTCGGTATGGATAGAGGATTTACCGCGTCGTCCTGTACGTATATACTTTGGCGTGGGTTTAGTTTCGGGACTCCTAGCGGCGGAGAGGCATATATTGAATTAGTAATACCTAAGGTCTTACGAAAGGGTCTTGTAAACTATAATTGCATTAATTGCGGTGATATTTTGGGCTCAGGTGGTACCGCCCCGTCCTGGCGCGGTTATAGCCGCCATTACCGTTCCAACTACTCTCTCTCTCCCGCTCTCTCTCTCTCTCTCGATCAAATTATCTTGCTACCACCGCCGGTGTGTTTCTCTTATTAATTATTCAAAAATGTCTAAATTTACAACGATTCGAGATGCTCCTCGCCGCCCGCCCTCTTCATACCTCAGAAGATCAGCTGCGATATAAAAATGAATAAATAAATGAAATACTAAGGAAGAAAAAAGAACGGTATCCCCTACACGTCTACTTACTTCGCTTTCTTCGGGGAATTATTTCCTAAATTGAACCACTTCAATCGCGTATTCAGAGCGCGGGCACTGGCCACATATATTAAACATACGTATAAGTATATAGAACTATATACCTATATACCCCGTCTCCAGGAATGCTACGATCGATTATCGCCAGCCTTGCATATCGATACACTCCTCCCTGCCATACATCACGATGAGTACACACGAAGGTATATGTATAGGTATTAGGTATACATACATGCATATAGTACATGTATAATAATGTACACAGAAATACAAGCGTGGGTTCGCAGGCAGGTATATGCGGCAAGCTATAGCTGTATCTGCGGTCTCTCCACATGTAGAAAACGTGTAAATATACACAGCCGCGTGTGTGTCGCAAACTAATGACACCGCCAACCTCGTGCTTCGAATATCATCGCCGCGATATTGCCCTCGTGAGATTAATGTTTTATTATAATGTCTCTCGCTGGCTGGCTGGATTGTACGGTGGTTAGCGCGTTCTATTATATCCCACGGCTGACCGGGATCATTTTACGACTCGTGTGGAATGAAAAGCTCCCGAAATACGCGATACTCTCCGATACAATTAGCCTGAGAATTACGTCGAAGACTCGAGACGTCTTGAATCAAGAATTCTGCTATTCCGCATTCGAATTCGAAGCCCCAGAATCCGATCATTTCCCACGTTACGTATGGAGATTCGCGGATATTGAGCGAATTGCCGAATTCGGCTTCATCCGCGGTATGTGGGTACGGGATGCGAAATCGGAGGTGGAGGTGGATATGTGGAGGGTACCGCGGACCGCCAGTTGCCACACGGCCCTCCTGACTCTCGCTTATTGTTCACGTTAATTGATGCGTTATGTTTGATGCCGTTGTGATAGCCATTGTACGCGGGGTGTCCACTGATAACTGAGTTACCGACTGCGGCTAGCAGAGTGCACTCAAACCTAATTATCTCGTACCCGGTCTGGCACCACGGCCATACTACCCGTTTCTCCAACGGACCGCGTCACTGGGGTACTAAAGCTTCGCCGCGTTCACAATCCTCGATATTTCCATCGGAAAGGAAGAGAAAGAGAGGAAAAAAAACGGGCATTCGGTTATACGCGCGACTGCTTCTCTCAGAAAACGATATCGGCAATCCTTGAAGTTCGATGTTTCCCCTGCCGACTTCTACCCCCTTTGAAGCTTCTCGCCAAGTTTAGTAAACACATTTTCGAAATTATTTTTTCCAGCTTTTGTCGAACGATGAGAAAAGAAGTCGTGCCTAATTCAGTGTTTTGTCAGGAAATTGCGGTTCCTCGGTTGTAAAAAAATCCGTCGTATAACCGCGGCGCCTCTTGGTCCCGAAGAATGCGGTTGCAACAATTTCGATCAACCCCTGGCCTCTCGCTCTCAGAATCTCTGGACTTCTTCCGAATCGGACACGTTTCAGGTTTAATGCTGCAAGCTTCCTCGTCGAGGGTTTAATCCGCTAGACGATACGTAGCTAGATGAATCCTCTCTCATTCTCTGTCTCGCGCCTTTGAGATCGTCTGTCGGATCGCTTGTCCCCCGAACGTTTGGTCCAAGAAACGGGAAGCGAGGCGAGGCGAGGCGAGGCGAGGCAAGGGCCAAAAGCGTTTCGTCCCGTTTCTCCGCGACCACCACGGTGTCTAGTTACTTCATTACAACGGACGGCAGTCGAGGGTAACGGCGGCCGGATGAAGGAAGGGATGTAGGGACGAACCTCGGCCGACCACTGGTCACTTCTATCTATCTATACATATATAATGTATACGTGTATACCGACGTTACAAAGCCCCGTAATTAAACTCCGCCGAGGAGCGTCTTAGATGCAAAACATACTTAGTAAGGCGAGCTTTACTCCCGGGCAGACGATCCCTGGGCTTTCAAAATCCAGGCAACACGGACCATAGAGCTGCGAGGCGGCGAGAGGCAGGAGGACAGGGAGCTACGCGTGCGATAGAACCTCTTAGTCCTTCCCTACTTTGGTCCTTCTCTGGTCATCTCGCTCCGCGTTCGTCGTTGACCCGAGTTGATGGGTTTTCAAACCCGAAAAGTATTCGCGTACACCGACCAGTTTCAGGTTCAACTTGGATCAGGTTCCTTCGCACCAGGTGACCTCAGATTGACCCGTGTCTACCCTCCCTCGACCCGTTACATATCCACGTCTATATATACATGTACATATATGTACTAGCTCCTGTACCGTTCAAAGTGGCTGGTAATTCCGCAAGCACACGTCGGAGCGGTGAAAAGAGTGTTTCTGTTCACCCCAAGGTTCATGTAGATGTAATTATGATAAACGTAGATACAAACGTTAGGCACAGACCAGCGAATGAATTGGCTTGATATGAGTTTAGAGAACAGGAAATTCGGGGATAAAACACCGGGGTATAAGTTCGTGCCACGGAGCGATAACATTCGGCATTTATAAGCTAATAAAGATAGATCATATGGATCGGAAAAGGAGGCGCGTGCACCGGAAGGTGCTATATAGGATTGAGTCGTCTAGAATATAAGCCTTGTACATTTTTAGTTGGCTACAACTACGGGGTTCGGGTTCTGCCCCTATTCTCTCGAACGTCTCCCGGCTTCGCGCCTCCCGGGGGATGAGACCAATAAAGTAATGGGCCCGCGACCGCAGACACCTTCTTTCTCTGATATCTCTGTAAATAATGCGCCGCGGTTCTCAACGCCGATTCGTCGACTCATATTCGGAAAGTTACGACCGCGGTGAAAAATTCGGGAATCTTACGCTTTTTGAAGCAAGGAATGAAGCCAGGATTTTCTTCCGGCGATCGTCCCACCGATTCAACTCAGCGTCACATCATTCTTTGTCGATTCAAAACGACGCAGATATACGCTTAAAACCGAGCCTCGGTTGACTACCGCTGATTGTAATTACTCAGCTGTTAACGAGATGTCAACCGAGAGCGAGAGACCATGATGGATCACCCGGGGATCCCCATCTCGCTTTCCACGTCTCCGGCGATCTCGCGAGCCCTACGATCGACTGGACTCTCGATCATCTCACTGGTCTGTACCCGGAATAAATCCTATCTGGGAATGAATCGCAATCAGGAGTCTCTTCGAGCAAGTAGACGGAGTTTACTCGGTCCTATGGGAGATCGTGGATCTCGTGAAATTCTGGGCAGTTAATGTTTCCCACTGATTTTCTAATAACCCTGAGAAATCAATTTCTTGTACGTGTTTCGGCGGCATGATGTGGCATTAAAAGGGGCAGAGAGCCGTACAGAGACAACCCTTCCTTATTCCTTCCTTCGTTCGTTCCTTAACCGGTAATTGTTGGCAAATATTAATACCTAGCTAATTGTGCTTCGGGGTGATTCAAAGACTGGGAAATCCTCGGGCCGAAATATAAGCGAAACTCCAAAAGGGTGGAGAAGGTTCAACCGGTTACACTCGAGAGCAAATAATAATGCCTGGATGGTTACTAACGTCGACGAAACTGGCGGGGGGGATGCGGGGTTCCCTGGCTCGGAGAAGATGGAAAGGCGCCTCGCGAACTGATTGAAATTTGGAAACTTGCTTTGACACAATTACTCGACCCGCGGGCCCGATTCCTTACACCAAGCCGCCCACCCGCACACATAATAACTCTTTCCATTCCCAAAGCCGGAGGCTTTCACGCGTGCGAGATTGCCTACACGCAAACGCGTTTGTAATTCTAGAAGACATAGAGGACTTTGGTTTTAATTTCTCCCCGCGGATCTCCGTTTAATTACACATGTGTTAACCGAACGGAGTTTTCTTTCACGTGAGATCGAAACGCGAGGAAAAATTCAATGACTCGACGTATTGTGTCGCGTTTAGTTTATTTCTACTCAGTATCCAAGCCTGAGCGAAAATGTGAAAAAATTCCAAGTCTCCTTCGAGTGTGAGAGGCTTGAACGGATGTGACAACAGTTGGTTCGGCGACGACGGCCAGGCGTATGTATGTATGTAGGTACATTGGCCAAAATCATCGAGGAGCAAGTCCGGTGAGAGGTTCTTGGAACCCTGAAAGTTCTCGGAGGTCTGCGAGCGAGAGGGGCTTCTTATAGGCATTCGAGGGGCTTCTTTTTATAACGTTCACTCGTCATTGTTTCAATCCGCATCTACGGAATGTATTTACGTATGTATGTAGAATAACGAGACCCATACCTACCCATAGGTCCCGCTGTGTCAAGGTTTCAGACAAAGAACGAGAAAGTGGAAAAAGAGAACTCCTTCGAGTACTGGACCTGCAGGTAGAATTGAAGTTCGAGTAGTTGTCCCCCCGGATATTATTCTCTTTGCTGTAAGTTCAATGGGACAATCTTGGGGCGAGATAAAGAGAGGGGCAAACACAAATATGAAAGAGAATTCAGAAGCGAGAGTCGATTGTCCACCGCAATGTCCACCGACGCGACCCATTACATTGTATAAACATGAAACCGCACGGGTTCTGCCATATGTAATGCGTTTTTTCATCTCTTATAATCTTCCGGGGCTATCATTGCCCACGCTTTAATCCTGCCTTAGGCTCGGACTCAAAGGAACAATCAATTTCATATTGCGGAGCTACTAGTCTGGTTTCTTTTGATCTGCGAATCGGCGAGGGGGTTTTTTTGTTTGACGTGAACTTATCATTCTGGAAATTTTAATCGGGGAGATTTGTCGGACGATTTGCGGAAGTATTTTTATTTCCTGTTTCATTCACAACAGCAGGTTATTAGGGATTCGGCTCGCTTATTGTTGGGGGCAAATACCGAGGGCGTTGGAGGCTGCGAGGAACGTATATCGATATCTTTTGCAAGCCATTAAATATTACACAAGTTCCCTTTCTCCCTTTCTGCAAAGAAGAATTACGTTCTTTGCATATTGGGATTAAAAGGCAAACAGTTCGCTTCGGTGAGGGGCTGAGGGTGGGGCAGGGCGGGGTGGATCCATGCTCGTTGAAAGGAAATTTATGGGAATTAATATTGGCTCCCTGGGGTAGGACGCGAGGACGCAAGGACTTGAGGAATTCGACTTTTCTTCACGTATGAAAGGAAGTTTAAGAATTTAATTCCTCCGTCTGTTTTCCTACGGAACCTCAACATGCGACACGATGCTCTTTATTTGCATCAAATATTTCATTCAATTATCCCTTCTCTTATCCCTCTCGGGAGATATGTGCCCAGGAAAGATTAACGAACGGAGTTCAAACAAGAAATGAATAAATGATTCCACCCTCCGCTCCACTTCATGTCCCATTTATTGTTCCTAGTTTTTTAGAACCAGACTTCTGAGGAAATCTCCGATCTGAACAGTAGTTATCAGCATTGTAAAAATAGACCAAAGCCACGTTCAATTTCCCCAGATTGTCACGGGGGACATTGGAAAAGCTTTCGCCCGCTTTATATAATAATCTTTTCTCTGAAGTATAGGTACTAGCGAAATTATAAATCCAATTTCCTCGCTTCCCATGGAGGAGCTGTTATTTAGATTTTTACTTGTTCAAATTTACCTTCAATTTATTTTCCTTACCTCGCCTCACCGATGCAGCTGACGATTCATAAAATTTTCAATTTTTATATTTCACCCGTCTAAACTTTGGCGCAGGCATACGTCAACCACTTCGCTATCTCGTTGTAATTTTTCCATTTCTCTCGCATATTCGTCTCGGCTTTATACAGCCGATCCCCGGATGCTCGGTGATACATGTCTACAGTTTACATGCATATCGTAGAAATGTTTATTTAGCTGAAAGCAAAGGACTTTTTTTTCTACCCGCTGCAGGCTCTCGTCGTCCCTCGCCGCGGCGAATATACTTGGGCATACACGCGGTGGGAATCGAATCGGAGCGACGCGACACCTCGCTGTTTTCTCGATGCCGATATACCGCGAAAAACACTTCCTAGAAGCTGTAGGCATTCCTTTAACAAAATAGAAAGTAAACGCAACGTTTGCCGAGGTCCCCTTGCTTCGGCTGTTCCCGATATTCCATTTCCCCGGTTTCCGCGCACCCGGAAAAGCGACGAAAAGGGAAAATGACGGAGAAAAAAGAAAAACAAAAAAAAAAAAGGAAACCCCGCAGCTATACTGCACGGGGAGTGTTTTAGCTTATCACGTTCACGCGTTTAATACCTCCCGTTGGGCCGCGCGCGGGTCCTCCCATGGGGGACATACGAGCACTTAATGCTGACTTTTTTTCCCACTGTGAATACGTCCATATCTATTTATGGATGTTGGGTGTATATACGTGTATCCGCATCGCACTCTGGGCGCGAACGAGGATTTTCACTTGGTAATATTTTATCCTCCACTTCCGGCGAAGGAGCGATATAAAAATAGTGAAATAAAATTGTTTTAGGGGATGACGGGAGCTTGCGAAATAAAACACTAAGCCTCTGACGGTCAAGTCGCTTCATAGAATCGGCCGGGTTGCTCGAAATAATCAACGAACAGTTTCAGTTTCTAAACGACGAACGCGCGGGAGATCTCTCGGTCTTCTGATATTCCGGTGAAATTCACCCTCGACTTTGAGGAGGGAGGAGAACATAATCCTGATATCTGTTCGTTTTCGGGCAATAAAACACGCGTTCTACACATCGAAGCTCCGCGAACGGCTGCTGCTTCGGGCTGATAAAGAAGCGAGTAAAGATACCAGGGCCGTTTCGTCTCTCCCCCCCTTTATTTTCCGCTTTGGCATCGGGTGTAATTGATAAGACCCGGACAAACTGTCCTCAGCTCTGCTTGATCTCCTTTACGACGGTACCGCGGAAAAAGTGAAAAGAAAGGAAAGAGAAAAAAGAAAAGAAAAAGAAAAAAACTAAGTTTGCGAAAGCAAAAAGAATTTCCAATTTATTTTTGTCAAATTTGCACCGTTGAAATCTCTGACATACGGGGAGAAGCAAGAAGGCGCCCTTCCAACTCCACGATTGAAACCAGACGCCATGTCTCGGATGACCCTGCCTGGGTGCTGCACGGTTACACGTGGCGTAAATATTTTCATATTAATTTACCCGCGTAACACAACCTCCGTAAGTCTGCTATACTCGAAACGACGCAACGATCAAGACCACACAAGATTTACCCTCGGTGTAGCTACGTAATCGGCTCTGCTGTTAGGTGTATATGGGATGAAACTGCACCGTTAAAAGTGCGCTTTTTATGAATCAAACCCCTCCGTTCTGTCGTCAATTAACTAGACTGGCTTCGTGTTACCAAGACTACGCGATCGTGTGACCAGGATGCCGGACAATTGACCAGGAGGAATTTCCTGGGACAGGAAAACGTCGTTATTCGTTCCACGGTGCATATATGCAGATTTCAACAACTGCAGCCATTTTTTTTCTGACGCATGTTCGATATTTCGATATTCCTGAGAAGGTATACATATATGCCTAAAGCAGGGAATCGGTCCGAATCCTTGCGGACAGATGTATATCAGCGTGGCGTGAGAAGGGGACGAGGGAGGAAGCCCTTTCCTCAGGTCTCCGCGGGTCGAGTGGAAGATAGATGTAAGAATAATATGTAAAACCGAAAAGCTTTTGAGTTTGCATCGAAAGCTCGGTATCAGTGAAAGTGGATAAGCTGACCCCCTCCCAATTTCACAGCCGTCGACGTCCTCCGGGGTTTTTCGTCACTGGGCGAGCGGTCGAAACTGGATTTCCATCGCCCGGAAGATTCTCCTTTCTTTCTTCGTCTACCTCTTCATGTCTTTCTCTCTTTCTCTCTTTCACTCTCCATGCATACGGCGCCGCCCGTTCATCCGCGATTCTATTTCCATATGGTTCTCGGGAAAGGTTGTCACTTTGAAATTGATATTCGAATGATTGGGGACATGCCGTTCATCCGCTCACGGTCTTCGCCCTCTGGGCAATAACGATGAATTTCCTTGATAAGGGTATGCAGCTTGGAGGGAACGAGTCACGGGGAAAAGTGTCGAAACGTTGGATTCCAGATTCCCGAAACTTTCTCTGACTCAAAAGTCAGAGAAGCCATCTAGCCCGGGTTCGGGTATAGACAGAGGCACACGTAACCGAGACAGTTTTCTTCTCCATTCTTTATTTCGGTAATTCGAAACCTCAAACTCTTTAAATTAGCATTCACAGGATGCACGCTCCAACTACTATCGACGTTGCTAACTATAATCATCCGAGTGGTGAGGGTTAAGTGTAATATTATTCAGCAGACTGCTTTGTATGGATATCGAGGCCTTAGAGCACAGATGCTGTCCGCCAAAACTACTGCCATACGTACAATAGTTACGTACTTCTAACTGGCTGACTGTAGGCTCCAATTCCGCCGGCCCAAAACGACGTGGGAAGACGTATTTCTACGAGGTGTCGAATCGGATATCAAATTGTCAGTGGAATGAATTTCTCCTACTCTGTTTTTTTTTTTTTTTGAGCCCGACAAAAGTTTCGCACCTTCAAATTTCCCCATCAAAACGATGAGCATCCTTCGTCTGACGATCCAATCTTTGAAGTAGGTCTATGATCGTGATGTGATTTGAAAATTTTTCCAATCATATTATCAAAGTAAAGCTGATTGAGCGATTGAGCGATGTGAAATGGGGAAATGACGATGAAAAGCGTAGAAGAAGAAGAAGAAGTAGAAGTGGCGATAATGCTCACTGCCAGTAACGAATAGTGGTTATGTATTCCGGAATAGTTTGGGGAAGTATGCAAATGAGATATGTGTACATCTATACATGGGGAAACGGACCGATATTAATTTCCTTCAAGACCTGGCCGGGGTCATTCTTAGCCCGGAGGCTCGTGGTGTTGTGGGTGGGCGGCTGCAGGTGGCTGGAATGGTCAATATAACATGAAAATGTAAATCATATTGCTATTCCCTAGTCAAATCTCTAACGACACCGCACGGGTGCACCGCGGTAGTACATAGACGGTGTAAGACGTGCCGTGTGTACACCCGCTATATTAGTTTGTACAAGCCTGATTAGATTCAGTTATATTGCTATTGGAGTTTGAATGTTTGCTTCCCAGCTATACCCAGGCCTGCCTAGACGAGGCCTAGATCTTCGGTTATTCCAAGATATATCCGTATATGAGAGGCGAGTCTTTACGATACGCATGTACATTCCGCTCGTATTTTATTTCACGTATTCGTCCAGTTAGGTCAGTCGTATCGCGTTGCTTTCCCCGAAGTAAAAAACTCGAAGAAAGATAGAGAGAGAGAGAGAGAGTTGATTTTGGGAGTAAG
Source organism: Rhogogaster chlorosoma (assembly GCA_944452935.1). Taxonomy (NCBI): domain Eukaryota; kingdom Metazoa; phylum Arthropoda; class Insecta; order Hymenoptera; family Tenthredinidae; genus Rhogogaster; species Rhogogaster chlorosoma. Next base: position 28,601,212 of record OX101799.1, on the reverse strand, counting down.
GAACGGAGAAGAAACGTTGAATGAGACGAAAAAAAGAAGAAGAAAAAAAAAGAAAAAGGAGAAAATTAGTTCGTTCAACTGAGAGAAATCTATACGACCGTTGAAAGACGTCACTGCAGAAGCGATCGCATCGATTCATATTTTTACTATATCGGAAATCTATTCCAAGATCTATAAGCGACGTGGGGAGTCCCTGCGGGACGGAGCTCGGCATGAACAGAGTTTCTGACCGAGCGCACAGCGGTAGCTGATGTATTTTGACAGGGCCTCGCCGAGAGCTCGACCCCGCGCGCGTTCTCCGTTGACTGCGTTATCTAATGGCCTTTTCCCCACCTTGTATCCCTCGGACGGAGACCCGCGTGGACCGACTCGTCGAGGGAAGAAGAAGAAGAAGAAGAGAATGACATGGAGCAAAGGAGGGACCACGACTTAGGACGAAAACGTTTTGCGTTTCTCCGGTATGCGGAAAGAGGAGCCTGCAGCAGCCGCAGGTTACCCAGGAGGCGGAAGAGTCTGTATCTCGTGCCCCCGAAGGCTCGAAGCCGCGTGAGTTACTCTGCACGAACAAGTCGGGGTGCACAAATGCCTTTGAGCGACTCCCAGTGACTCCCGTCGACTTCTGGCGCGAAATCCGCGAGCTATCCGCGTCAATTCTTTGCCTGCAACTGCAGTGCAACGGATCGCGTGCATTCTTAGTATGCACCGTATGCAGTCGGTAGTTATATACCGAAGGAGTGGTTTGCCAACCGGCCAATGGCGAGTGCTTCGGCTAATTCTAGGGTGCCGCCGACGCGCCATCTTTGCATCATAATACCGTGCTCGTGCTAACCCCCTACCTCAAACCCCCGCACCTTACCCTTATCCCGCTTACTCCCCTGGTCATCAAGTTCCGCCAATCTCTTACTCCTCGCGAAACCGTTTTCTCCTGGACTTTGCGAGCCCACATACGTATATGCATGTGCTTTGCGGGTGTATACTTCGCGCATCGCACATGCACGGTGTACGTTCTGCACATTTATAATCCACGTACCGAACTGGGAATTAATGAAGGAACCTATACCCACCTGGACGTACGTATCCATGTGTATATGGCCAGGTAGGTGGATACGAGCGTGGTGCCCTCGGGAGGGGGTTGTCTACGCCTTGTCTGACGGGAATCAATCACTTGACAGCGGTTTTCAACCCGGTGCAGTGGCAGAGTCAGCGGGTTTCTACTTTGAACTTTTCGTACGAGAGTTTGATCATTTTTTCATGAATTGGTACGGGGGGAGAAGAAACGGTGTTCATTCTCGGTCAGGGAATGATACGGTGCTCCGATGAGCCAGACGTCGCTTTTGAGTTGGATTGAAAAAAGAAATGGCAATATTCAAGGGTTGGACGTGTACCACGGCACCGCGATGGACGTCGTTACTTTTTGCGGGAGCAGCGCTTACGCCTTATGGCGTATACATCAAAAGGGTTATACCGCGCGCAAGGTCGACGCAGCAAGAAGTCTTGAGATACGGGCGGATCATCGCTTTCTTGATCGCCACCTCGTTCCGCGGAGAACAGAATATCGATACTTAGAGAGAAGAATCGGAACGGTTAACAAAAGCAATTCGCGTAACTTTGCCCCGATTCGTTCGCGTCTGAAAGCCAATAACGATCGCGGTCGACTGGCAGAAATCCCTGGGCTCACAACGATTTTTTTGCCAACTTCTCCTTTCACGTTTTTATCGCCATTCCACTCCGCGATTCTCAAGGGCTACTGCAACAGCGTATAACTGGTCTTGCGGAATCAGCTCGTCGAGTAACCTTGACATGAGTTCTGGTTATTATTTTACATTACTTCTGGCTAATTATTTTATAATCACGTATGTATTCAAATTTCCGACCCCGTCCATCTAAAACCACGTGACTAGTCTGACGATAAGTGACGGCTTTGAATTTCGTAACGTTCAACGCCTGGACAGGGTAAGACGGTAGCAGTTTGCACAATCAGACCCCCGCCTAGAAATACACACGATGAACTGCGCCGCTGTCTCCCCCCCGTGTAGCTTAGAGATAATACAGTCGGTCCTTCGCCACGTGGGGTTTCACCTCCCGCAGATGACGTCCACGGGCGTTCGATGATATCGATTAATCTCTCGACAATAATCACGTGTCATTATTATCGTCTCGGTTGTTACGACTGTTGATATAGTTACGTGTATGCCTAATGTACATAATATGAGACCATGATATCGGAATCAGTCGGTGAACTCTGCATAATTTTATTCGCTTTTCTTTTCTTTCAGTGGCCTACCAAAAACGTCTGAAAAAGGAACGCAGAGCGCGGAAACGGCTCCAGGATCAACTCGACCTTGAGATGAAACGACGCGCCCAACTCGAAGAGGCACTAAAGGCAACGGGAGCATCGACGGAGCAAGTCAGAGCCCTGACCGGTAAGTTGGAAATAGCGTGATTGAAACATGTCTCAGCGAATGGAATCGATCGGAAATGAAATGAGCGGATGTGCGGGGGCGAGTTCCGCTCATGCCGCACCTGCGATCTCTTCTTGGCTCAAGAATCTTGCGCGATCTCGGGTTAATATCCCGGGCTGCCTTTCGCCCACGGGCCGGAGATCGGTAACGTCGTAGGCCCGAGGCAGTTCTCGTAATCTCAGAATAAATTAATTAATTCGTCAGAGAGAGAGTAAACACTCTGACACTCAGCAGAATATGATTCCGTGCTTACCTCTCCGCTCTGCTCCCTTTCTCGCTAACTCTAACTCTAACTCGTTGTCTCTCTCTCTCTCTCTCTTTCTCTCTCATTCTCTCTTTCTGCTCCGTCCATCCCCTCGCCGTGCAACGTGCCGTTAGGCACCCCGCTCTCCCTTCCTGTCACTAGCAAACTCAAACACGAAACCCTTTAAGTGAAATCTCTTATTCTGATAATATAACGTTTCGTATATAATGTTATATACGCAAGTATACCTGACTCCGCTCCTTAAGGCTTTGCCGTTTTCGCCGTTGATTAATCCTGTCAGTCCCAGAGAATTGTGATATTAATTTCAAACCAAACGCACCACCGTTTCGACGGCTGAGAAATTTGAAACGTAATACAGGTTTCTTGACATTCGATATCTCGCCGCCTGCAATACAGCCGCAAGTCCCGATCCGCTCGCTCTCGATACAAACATCAAATTCACGGTATCCCTCTTTCTCTCTTTTTCGCTCTATTCCTCGATTCGTCATGCGGAAACTTCGCGTCAACGAACCGGCGACATATCACGTTATAACCTCCCGGAGATACACACTCGTTTCTTAATCGCCATTATTTTTATCTTTTCAGACAACATATCGACGGAAACACGCACGGCCGCTGAACCACCCGAGGAAAGCCCTGTGCACTCTCAACCCCAACAACAGTCACAGCAACAGCCCAGTCAGCAAACGCAACAGTACAGGGACTCACAGGCGCCTCGTCCACCCCAGCAACCACCGACGCCGGAAAAACCAGGGTGGGGCTACAGCGGGCTCGACCTTATCGGTAGCCAGGCCTCCGCGTTTTGGCAAAATTACCAAGGTCAGGATTAAATCCGGTCAATGTTCGTTGTATGCGTCTGCGAGGTGAAAGAAGTCAAAGATCTGAACTGGAAGAGTGTTTTTTTGAATTTTTGAACAATTTTTGGTCGTCTGCGACGAGGTGAGGATAATAATTGAAATGAAACGAGTCTGAGTTAGCGTGTGCAGCGTGGCATTGCAACCCTTCTTCGTAAAGCAATTTATTTTTTGCGAGGATCGTGACGAGAAATAAATCTGTATTAACCCCGGGCGCGAGGTGTGCCTAGTGAAGTGGATAGAGCGCAGACAGACGCGTTACATACCCTGGGCGTAATAATTGCAAAACACAATCCCAGATCCGTAGGACACTCGTAGAAACACGAGGTTACACCCTGCCGACGATATAACAACCCTCGCACGCGAGGGGTCGGGGTCCCGGGCTCGTCCTCGCTCCTTGTACTCCTTGCTTCGTACTCCTTCGAGTTACCCGGGAGTATCGTGATGCGGAATCCATTTGCAATAAACAACGCAGATTTAACCGACGAGGCAGGGGAAGCGTCTGCGACGCAAGGGTCGGCTGGGGGTAAGGGGAAGAGACGCCCGAGGGGACGGAGCAGTGTCTTCGCTTGAAGTCATGCATTCTATACGAGCAGTGGTTTTCATTCGCGAGGTGAAATTAAGCCGGATTATACCGTCTCCGAAGTCGAGTGGTTTGATACTTTGAACAGCCTCTCGGGACTGTTTCCGCCGTTTCCCGATTCTCGGCTGCAAAGATGAGAAACAAACGCTGAAATCCGACAAACGAAGAGTCGAAACTATCGGGAAATAGACGCAAGGACTGGGCGGATACGGATAAAGATTTCGCGTATCGAAAGACGCGAGGTGTCGAAAATTCGCAGTGATACACTGAAGGGATAGTTTTGAAGGAGAACCACTGACCCTGATGCAGAGTTTATATGCACATCTTTGGAGTAAGGAAGAAGCTGTAATTTCCCCGGCGACCACGTCGTCTCGGTGGCGCTGTAGCCTCGCTTTAGTTCTCTGTTTCTGTCTTCCGAGACCGGGACTCCGGCACTCCGGCACTCCGGCACGCTTTAATATTCAGACTATATGCAATAATTCCGCGACGACCGTATCCTAACTCTGGAATTCGCGCGGCGTACAGAGCGCAGCCAGAGATGGGTAGGGACTATATACCTTCCTCTGCAACCCGCGGCACTGGCACCGGCACCTCGCGACCGCAATCATTCTAAATCGTCGGTTCGGTTTAATATTTGATGGGCGCGGCCGTGTCTGGGTCCGACGTACCCCGGTTTGGGACCCTCGGAGACTTTGCCGAATTCGGAGGAAAAGAAAGGAAAAGGAAAAAGAAAGGGAAAAGGGAATAATGAATAGGAGAAGACGATCATTAATGACGAAATGAATTTCACTGCCTTTCGTATAAAGTGTTATTAGGACTCCCCCAAGTTATTGCAAACAAGACAATAACCGGGCCCGCAGGTGATAAACCATAACGTATGTATACGAGCGATATAAGGGATGGTGGAGAGATACAGATGCAGATAGGGGCGTGAGAGAGTGAAATCTGACGGGTCTTCGTCTTTCGTGGGTACAGTCTAGAGGGAGGAGAGCACGGTTAGGGGTTGGAGAAGATTATGCGGTGGCATTTTTTCACTTCTTTTTTTTCCACCGTCTATATACAATGTATATACCTATATGTACGGTACACGTGTTACGTGTGGTATACAACTATATAATATGTACACGGAGGAGTCGAATCTCGGAGCTTTTTCGTAGTGGTACGAAGAAGGTTCATCTTTCGGGTCAGAAATAGCAACTGACTATGAGTGAGGAGAGAGATATTTGTATCGGAAATTTGTTTGTCGGAAAGCGAGGGTTGGCGCAGTAGTCGCGTAGAATTCCCTGCCGTTTATAGTAATATTAAGATCAGACCGTAAAACTTAAAATTAAAAAAGAAAAGCAACGCAGCTATCTCCGTCTCCGTCGAAGTATCTTCGCCGGAGAACGTTCCGTTCCCGTTCCCGTTCCAGTTCTCCTTCCACGAGATAATATATTACGAGAACAGCACCCATCTGCTGCTGCCTTATTTTCATAAAACTTCCGTTTCGCCTCGCCTTTCGAGAACCATACATAGAAAAACAGAAGGAAGCGGTTTTAATATAAAAATATTAAGATATGAACTTGCCAGATAAAGTTTCCTCGCGTCATCCAACCACGGTATATACTTTTATACAGCGTATACACCTATAGCTACGTACACCTACCCCGCACGAGATTTTCTCAGCACGACGCGTTTATTTCCGTATATATAGTAGCAAAGTGCACCTCGCCATATGCAGTACTTCGTGTAAAGCTGGAAATGGACTTTGAAATTTCGATGCGATTTTCAAAGTGCAAGTATTCTTATTTCGGTCATTTTTTTTCAACAGAAGCCTAGACCGACGATGAGTAGATTTAACCACTGGATGGAAGACACGAGTCGTAAAGACGAGGGCTTGACGCTTAATTCAAAACCTGATAGCGAATAACCGTAGCTTATTCGCGGCTTCGAATCCTCCGTATTAAATCCCTTTTCATTACTTCGCACCGGGTGCGGTGTACCTACCCTATATATGTATACCTGGCTGGGTATGGCCAAGCCGAGTAAAGGCCGTAGTCGTATTCTGTAGGAAAAACGCGAATAAAAGTAAAGGAAAAGCTAGGCAGGAAGGAAAGAAGGAAGGAGGAAAGAACATTAAAGATTTAGAGGCGGACGTAACCTCGCTCTTTGCAACTGCGCTCTTTATGATTATTACCAGGAGCCTAGAGAGCGCTTTGCCGTTATACATAGTTGGCGAAATTAAAAACTTTCTTACGGTAATACTTGAGGGATTTTGTCCGCGGTGATATAACCGCAGAAACCCTGCGCTAATTAGTTTTTAATTTTTTACTCATTTCTATACCGAACTGCGTCTATGCTGTGCAGTTCACCGGGTCCAGAGAGTTCAGATATCGAGCTGCTCTTTCACTGTACGCAAGCAACCTTTACGCTTTCTTCAATCAGTTTATCATTTCACACTCGGTGTGACGTGGAATTAGATGTGGGCTATTCGAGGGTGGATAAAATGGAGCGTAGAATGGAGAAACGGAAAATAGCCGAAGGAACAGAAGGAGATGAGTCGAGGTTCGAGCCTGCGGAAATTTGAAATTATAAATTATAAACTAAGCGATCCGAAAGCGAGTGCGCGAGATGTTCAGCCTCTTTTGTTTTTTGTGTCTCCAGTGCCTTCTTGATTCATACAATTTCACGGTCGGCTTGACGCCCAAGCGCGATCTCCTCCGCTCTACTCTGCTTTACATAAAGATCAGAGCATTAAAAACGCACGCTACACGAAATCCACCCTTCCTCCTTCCCTGCCCGATCTCTTCCCCCAGGAACCTCTTACCCCGAATATATCGCACGTGTTACGAGTAGGTAGGTAGGTATAGCGTACATATATACCTACATACCTACATAATCCCTATACGCGTATGCGTATAGAGGATTGAGCCAATTATATACCCCTGCAACGAAGCGATATGATACCTATACTTAAATTGCTTTTTGTCTTTAACTTTGCCGGGATTTTAATATACCCATGCGAAATTACGATGGGGAGAGAAAGAGAAGGAAACGATTCGAGTCCGGGATCCGATCTCCACGGAGGAAGGCGTAGGTACCTTTACCTGTACGTCTATACTCTGACTCGGGCGGTGGCAAATCTCGTTCTTATTTGACAACCAGACGTTGAAGAAACTCGATCTCGAGTCACGGCGCCACGTACGTATAATGCAGGAATTTTTCCAGTCACCTAGGTACTCCTCTCTTTCTTTATCTTCGTATCTTTATCTTTATCTTTCTCCTTCTCTTTCTCATTCTCCGCAGCCTCCTGCCAGGCAACGGTGCATTGTTGAAGTTAATTACGTATAAGCGCAAAGTCATAGCGCGGAGGCTGGGGGCTTTTCGTCCACGCGGTCCGCACCTCGAAAAATCGGGGGTCCTCGGGCCCTGAATGACCGTCCGACAATACGAACCGTTTAGGTCTCAGTCTTCTCTGAACCGGTTTGAAATTGTTTTCATTGTACCCTCGATTTGTTAGGGTGTAAAACGGTAGCGAAACTATTAACTCGACCTTTTTTATATATTATCATCTCTCAATGGCCCTTATCCGCTTTGATTTTTCGCGGAATTCTGTACGCCCCGGCGTACACAAAACCGTAAGGGCCCAGGGTTACGGAGGAATGTCAAGGTCGTCTTTCCAAACTTCTACACGATAAAAGAATCTCCTTTTTTTTTTTTGTCCATTTTCAGTTTTCCATTTTCCATCTACTAATCGATATAATCACGGGGGCATATAAAGGGACCGATTTTACTGGGAACCGGCGTGGGCGCGCACCCCTAAAGTCAGGACGCGTTCCTTAATAGGCTTAGCCTCCCCCGTTTCCCTCGTCCCTGGAATTTCGTCCTCGTACAGAGAGCCCGCAGGACCGAGGAACCGGGAACCGGGAACCGGGACCTGTAGACTGGCTCAAATCCCATATCTTGAGCAGTTAAATTGTCATTTAGATATCAAAGGGAGGCGACAACACCCAGCTCGCGGATAAGGGCGTGAGAGGTAATTTGGCTCAGTGAAACACAAACAGTATATTCGCTCGCTTCCACGCACAATTCACACCCACAAAGCCCGAAACAGCCCTCAGCTATTGTTGCTCGAAGCATAATGGAATCTCCGCTCGCTCTGTGTGTGCCGAGCTTGCCTCACTGCCATTTCTCTCTGTCGATGTTACGCCGTCGCGCCACCGCGTCACACCGTCCAACGGAGAGAGACGGAGACGGACAGAGACGGACAGAGAGAGTTAACTCAGGCTTAATGGGTTTACAATTGGATTTTACCATTGCTTCTAGGCCTGACACGCATTTCCCACGAGATATCATAACGCCGCGGATTAACGAGGATCAAAGAACTCAAAGAAATCCATTAGAATGTTGAAAAGTCAAATATACTGGAAGCTTTGTCGTACCAATTCTTTTTTTTTTTTTTTTGAAACGTTGAAAGAATCTGTGATCTCCGTACGTAAGAGAAGAGAGATGAGCTTCGAAGTTTCTGTTCCGGTATGTGTGTGTAATATCGTATAATTATGCGGTTAGAATCGTCGCACGGTTCGTCGTCGCCTAATAAACGGGAGAAAGAGTCCCTAGTTAATTCGACGTGATATTATTAAAGGGACATTTTCCAGTTTTCACCCTAATCCGTTGGAATTCAGTGAGCAGACCGCGTCGCACGACTCGACACCCGTCCGGGTCCCAAGCCATCCGTATACGTCCCATCCCTTTTCCTCGTCCTGCCACTTCTCCCTTTCCACCTTCCGCCCGCCACCCTGAGCCACCCTCAGCCACCCATCCCTTCTCTGTTGCCTGTCGGGCGAGTCGAGTTTTCCACTAATTACTGCTTTGTTTCATCGCGGTTTCACACGCTGCTGAACATGTCCCGAGAGAGATAACCGAGCTTTATAAATATACCCCGAGCGTAAACTGGCTACCAATGAAGCTCCGCGGGGATTTGGGTCACCACTTCCTCTTCGTCAACTTCATTCGTTTCTCGGATCCGTTTCCGACGCCTAGACATGCCGAAACTATACCAGCTCACCTCGTCACGCGTCGCCATTCAATCTTAGATTCGAAATACATTTTTTCCAACATTCTCAGCTCTAATTGACTCAATATTTTCCATGATTATTTGTCGCAGAATCGCTCGCCCAGGAGTTGGAACTCGAGAGAAAATCCCGACAGCACCAGGGGGCCGAACGAGAACAAGTCAAATCCCCTCTGCAAGGTTTGTACCTATTCTGATTTATATAAGTTGTAGAAAAAGCCCCGAAAGTTCGAGGCATGAGAGTGAACTTGGATCTATAGTCGAATTCCGGAAATTCTGAAGATATGGCGGAACTTTGAGCCAGCTCGTCCCCTAGCGTGAAGAAGCAGCGAATGACGCAATAGCTTATCGCTGGTCTGGTATTATCGAGGAGTAGTTTCTTACGATCTAAAATAAATTTGAATCTTTAATTAGAAAGTAAGGCAGAGAGCTCCCTGGCTCGGGATGTCGGATTTCTTGCAGCAAATTCAAAACTTGGGAAGTCCTGAAACTTGTAGCCTAGGAAGTTTAACTCGCAAAAAGCAACTCTGCCATTTCAATATTGCTACGGCGATGTTGATGCCGGTATAACCGCGGCTTTCGTCCTGCCAATGACGCAGTAAATAATAGTTTTCCAAGGGAGGTTTTCCAATGAGGTTGCCTTCTTATAATTAATCATCGAACGAGTTCTTATTTAACGAGACTCGAATCATTAATTAATATTTCTTCAATACGTAACGTAATAATTCTCAGTTTACAAATTCATTCTGGCATATAACTTCTCGTATATATATAACCATATCGGGTATATGTATATAGATACGTTGCGTTCGCGTTTTCGGGGAATTCTGGAAGGGCAGAGATATCTCAAGACCCTACGAACCACCTTTGACCCAGGATCCTATTAATATTCGATAGCTGACGCGGACGCCTAGAGATCGATTGTCCGGGTATCGCGGGCGGTCATGAGGGCGGTAAAATAGTCGGGGAGAACCGACAGGTCATTCGGTACGCCAGGCGCCGCTCACTAATTACCGTTGGCTGCAGAAGAATCGGACGAAGACGAAGACGAAGTAGAATACGAAGACGTAGACTTAGACGTAGACGAGGACTTGGGGGGGAGGACGAAGACCAAGTTCTGGCTGGCGCTCCGATCGGGATCGGTGCATATGTGTATCCGCTGCAGCAGGAGCAACGGCTGCAAAGTCGAGTCATCGCCTCGCAGGCCCTTCGAGGATGTAGCCTTTGAGGCAAAGCCGCCCCTTCAACTTTTTATCGAACTGTCGTTTATGATTGAAAAAGACTACATTAATAGTCCCCGCAAGACTTTTTCAAACCACTCTCTCTATCCCTCTCCTCGCTCGCTGATCGTCTTTACTCAAGATCTATACATAATATATATACCTACGTTTCTCGAATACCTTCTAAGCTTTTGTACGTCTACAGCTCCGTTTCGTTAGCCTCAATCCTTTGTTTAAGACAATTATACTGCAGTAGGGATTCTCGGATACTAATTCCAACATTACGATATTCTCGGTCAATTCAAACGCGCTTCACTTGCAGATTTCAATTCGAACATTTTTCAATTCGATTGTCGATTCAAATTCAAATCAATCAGGCATTTATTTTCGAAAGTCGATTATATAGTTGAATCGATTCGATGGTGGATTTCGATTTAAACGTTTCGATGTTCATTTCAAACTTGAAAATCGATTGTCAATATCAATCCGAACGATTCGATATTCGGTTATAGACCTAGTTCAAAGACTCGGATATTCATGGTTTGATTTCAACGTGTTCCTTTCGTTTTTTGATTCCAGAGTCGAGGACGGGGTACTACAAGAATTCGGTTCTCTTCACGAGCGCGACTTAAAGCTATCCGTCTCCATGGATGCGGAAGTCGGTGGTCGTATTTAAAGAAATATAGATACGAGTGTCGCGCAAAAGCGTTAAGAGTTCTCGGATCCATCGTGAGGAATCTGTTAACTCGATCGAGTACACGACGTAGACGACGACGATAACGGATAAATATTGTCGTGTGTGTATTGTATAACAGATATTATAATACCTGTCTATACAATAATAATAATAATAATCATAACCGTCGACTGTAATTCTCGCGAGTGGCTCTTGTACGCGTGGCGTGAACAATTTTTAGCAAAAAGAAAAGAAGAAAAAAAAAAAAAACGAAAAAGAAAACACTAAAAAAAAAAAAAACAACAACAAAATGGAGAAGAAAAAAAAAGCAAAAAAAAAAAAACTGAAAACAGAAAAGAAAAAAAGCAAAAGTGAACGTTTTTTAACGGTACAGATATATACATATAAATATATATATATATATATAAATAAATATACAAACATATACATATTATACATATACATACACAGAGTGTGATACGTCTAACTACGTGCGAGAGAAGCGAGGTACCGAATGATTAGGATAGTATAGTACCACGAACATTGAATAAAAAAAAAAATGAAAAAATGAAATAAAAATGAAAAGAATAAAGAAGAAATAGAAATAGAAGAAAAAAAAAGGAAAAAAAGAAAAAAAAAAGAAAAATTCATTTAGAAATATTTCGCGACGCTGTTTCATTATAAGTATTAAATTCTAAGTGTAAACCTATAGCTCTCATATATACGGGACTGATTGAAAATCAGGAACGCGCGGAGAGGTGTATATTAGAATAAATTACAGTCATCAAACGACAAAACCCGTAGGTATAATAATATACATAATATAGATCGATAAGTTGAATCAACATTTATATCATCGCGTCATCGTCATCATTCATTCATTCATTCATTATTATTATTATTATTATTATCATTATTATCATTATTATATTAATAATATCACGCGATATATAATTATGAATAATTTTCTTGCGTACGTATGTTAAGTATATTGTATCGCGTTTCAATAATTATACTATATAAAGATGAATATTCTTCTCATACGTACACGTATACATATATATACATATATATATATATATTATACGTACATAAATAGACATATATAGGTGAAAATGTTTTAGTTCAATTATTATTATTATTATTATTATTATTATACAGTGGTCACACATATCAACGTCGTGAAATCGGATTTTATCATTTATAATTGAATAGATATACCTATATACCTAATTAATATGGAGCGAACCAATTGTTTTCTTTTTTTTTGTTTGTTTTTCTTTCTAATTTATTTTTTTCTATTCGTTATAGCGTATATATATATATATATATATATATAATATAATATGTATAATAACGAACCGATCAAAGATGTGACTTTTAAACATTACCTATATATATATATATTGTGAAACAAAAATAATATTTATAAAGACTGCTTGAGAGTGTGCGCGAGCGTTCCTAGAAATACTATATAATTATTAATTATCTATTATTATTATTATTATTATTATTATCATCATTATATACCGTAGGAGTGTTATAGGAAAATTTGTCGTTTCATTATGCATATGATACCATCCTTCTTTTTTTTTTTCTTTTTTTCTTCTTTTTTTCTTCGTTAGATTTTTTTCACGTATGAATTTTATATAAGTATAATTACATTACCTATATACTTTCAATGAGATTACGATAACATATATATATAGGAGGAAAAAAAAGGACGAAGTTATTTCGTTTGAATCCTTATTCGCGCCTGCAGTATATATATATATTTATATATATATGTATATATATGTATATATATTATATATACATCGAACGGTATAGTATATATATACGTATACGAAACCGTATAATACGTCGTATGGGAAAACTGTATAGTTAATTAATCGTTCTTAATTACGATCGATATTCCTTATATCAAAACGCGGTTTCTGCGTATAGCGACTAATTGTTCGATTACGAGGATTCTTGCGCCAGCATCAAGGTTACATGCAGGTAAACCAAAGATTACGTCCTACGGATTGTATTAGCGTCGAAACAATCTAGATAAGAGGTGAAAAAAAATTTTTTCTTCATTAAAAGTAAAAGTAAAATGAAAGAAATGAAAAGAAAAGAAAACAAGAAAAGGAAAGGAAAGAAAAGAAAGCTGTGAAACAAAAGAATTAAATGCAAAAAATAAAAATAACAAAAAAATAACAAACTTAGCGGGAGAAATGAAGACCGTATATAGCTACGTTACCTTATAGTTGTGATTGAACTAATTTTTTTCTTTTTTTTTTTTTCATTTTGAATTTTTTTTCTTTTTTCTTTTTCGCTAGTTCAGACGACAGGTATATATTTATATATGTACGCAAAATACCTGTATACCTACCTAGAAGAGATATACTAGAGCCGGGCGGCGGATCTGTTATACTGCAGACGGTAGCCTTGGTTTTGGACGAGATAAACGTACATTTGTAACGCCTAACACGTTACGTCGTGTAACACATATAAATAAATAAATAAATAAATAAATACATAATTACATACGTATGTACGTGTATAATTCAAACTACTGTGAAATGACTGGAAATAATAATATGACGCGGTTTGTTTGAAAGAATAAGAAAAAAAAAAAAAAGAAAAATGAAAAATGAAAACCCAGCTGAATTGTATTATATATAAACGAAAGTTTTCAACAATTTTACCTTAAATTTTTATTTATACCATAATATACAGTTATCCTATTAAAATTAATTACGGTACGCGGGACGCCTCCGTTTCGTATACCTATATATATATAATATATATATGTATATATATATATATATATACATATATGTATATTGGGTATACGTCTATCTAATGCGCGGTAGTTTTGTGCGGATTATGAATATTTTTCTTCCCACTTTGATAAATGAAACGCGGTTGCATATATATAAATGCATATATGTTGACGCGCTAAGCTAACGTTATAAAAGTACTCTGTTCGAATATATACGTATATGTCTATATATATGTATATATATATACATATATATCTCATCGTGAGGTATCCCGCGTATTAAAAAAAAAAAATCGTGTACAAAGATTATCCTTTAAGGTTCTTGTGTTGTAAAGATCACATAATCATAGCGATTAGGTAAAAATTACTATAAAAAATTTAAAAGAATAAAGAAAAAAAAGAAAAGAAAAAGAAAAAAAAAAAAATAACGTAGACTCGAGAATGAATTAACCACCGATATCTGAACTTTATTGCCATTACGTGGATCTGTAATAAATATCAACGAAGAATCATGAGAATTATATAAAATGAAAATTTGAAATATTAAATTCATAATAAATTTATGAATGAAATATATACATATATATAGAGGAAGAATGACGTGTTTACCGATTATCATCAGGGTATAACAAATTTTAGATAAAAAAAAAAAATGATATAAAAAAAAAAAAAGTAACGAAATTCTCGTCGATCGACTTCTTCGCTTGTTATATTATATTACAAATCCTCGAATTAACGAGAAATAAATATGTGAAATCGCTGCAGATGCTGCGGATGAAATGTGAAAATCGCCATTGCCTCTCGAAACATACACACTAGTTGTAGGGTAAGGATTTCAAAATGCGAGATATCAATGGCGAATTTCAGCTCAGACTTATACAATCTAGTATCGAAAATATGTATTCATGTAATTCAGCATTATTACATATAAATAAATAGTTGTTATTGTAAAAAAAAAAAAAAAAACATACAAAAAACAAAAACTGTTTCTTCAAATTACTAAAAAAAAAAAAAAAAGTTCATTTCAACCCCCAAAATCCCGCACCTCCTACCCCTATAACTCAAAAAAAAGTCTTCAAAATACGTTTCCTTATCGCTGGGGAGAAAGAAAAAAAAAAAAAGGGAAGAATGCTAGGCACGATTTTTCCCTCGTAATACAAAACAAAATAAGAAATAAAATATGACGGAGTGGTTGAACAACCCGAGGTATGGTTTTGTACACGTAACAACATGGTCAGGTGCAGGTATTGTTCTGTGTATAGGACTTACATATGTTACTTCGATACTTAAACTACCCCTGTCACGCAAACCTTTCTATTGGTCAGTCGAGTCTCCGCCCTTCGTTTCGTTCTAATAATAAATAACGACAATCCTGCACCTTAGAGCTGTATTATATTTACAAGCATGTGTCTGTGTGTAGGAAGAAAAATATCTGCCTCCGCGCATTTCCAATAATATATATATATGTATACTGGGTTAATTAAATAGACGAAAATTTCTCGCGCTTGGGGGGGGACTTCGATATATTTAAAATTTGTCGAGCTATACATACCTACGGAAAGATTTTATTTTTATAAATATATAATTCCTTTGACGGATATAGTTTTGTTGTGAATAATCTACCCCATCCGCGTGTGTCCGTAGATCCATACGTACGTACATAGATGGATACATCCAACGAGATTATTGGTTGGACACGAACCAGTGAATCTCGTAAGTTAATAAAGCGGAATGAAGGTAAACCGAAGTAAGCCGCTATCTTCCGTGAACTAAACGTCAAAGTCGCTTATATGCACAATACTATGTTTGTAATTAATCAGGCACACGTATGCGACCCAGAAAAGTAAAGGGGAGGGAATAGAAGTTGGAAGGGTATAATAATCAGCTACGTGTATACGTTGTATAATATATCCGTCATTTTGAATACCGGATATGAACATCATTCCCCCGTTTTTATTCCCGATTTTTAAGACTCTAAGCATACAACCTAGGGCAGGGTATAATTCTTCGGGACGTTCCATGAGAGAATAATACGAGGGGTAATTAGAATAATTTTGCGACATGGCCGGCGATCCCCGGCACAAATTAGACGCAGCTAATCACGAGGAAAAGAATCAGGACTTTCCCCTGTAAATATATATTATATATACCTATATCTACCCCCGTAAAAAGTAAGAGCATGAAATTAGTCCTACTCGAAGAATTAGAAGGGTAGTTTTAAGGAGCATGGCTGCATAGTATAGCCAATAGGCTTGTATAAAAAGCGCGGAATAGCTAGAGGAGTAAAAGTACGTAGCTACCCTCCGGGCATTTAGATTTTTCTACTTTTTTCTTTTTTCTTTTATATTTTATTCGATAATTATGCAAATGCTGGAATGATTGTCGGGCAATATGTCCTCGGAATAAAAAAAGGAGGAGGTAATTCGGTTATCTTTATGATTCGAGGGTGCGTCGTGGAGGAGAAAGGAAAAAAGTCACCGCAGGAGAGAGGAGAAGGATGGAATAAGAGCAGAAGCTGATGCTGCCGGCTTATGGGGGTGGGGAGTCACGCCGCGGTATATATCGGGGCTCCGAGTCGCACGGGCCCTTCATTTGCATTCAAACGTTCATTTTTTTCTTACGCACAAATATGCTGACAGCGCGGCGGGTCGCGCTTTACATTTTTACATTTTTACATCGCCACAGGGGGGCGGCGGGGTTAAAATAAGGGCGAAATAGAGGGGCGTGGGGCGGAGGAAGAAGAGCGTTCTAAAATCCAGCGATCCACCCGCCTCGCGTTTCGCGCCGATCTCCCTCGCGCACGTATCCATATCTGCACATACATCCCCGTTTTCGCGCCGTGGAAAAAATTAAACGGATCATCCCTCTTCCCGGGAAAATAAGACGAGAGGTTACGCGTACGAAAAATCCGAAGAGATAAACGTCCGGATCCAAGGGAAGCTAAAGGTTCGGACTAAAGTTAGCCAATTGATAATTCTGAGCGAACAAGAAATCGCGTTGACAGTGAGTGGCTCTTATTCGAACAACGCGCGACAGTAAGTCCGGCGTGTTCGCATCTTGGTCTGCGCCGATGACGTTAACGGGAGTAATTGGAAAATGCAATTATGCGATGTTGTTGTGAGATTAATTGATGCAAACGAGTTTCCAATACTTGGTGCCAGTCTAGAGTCTGAAGTTGTTCGCCACCGCACTGCAGTGTCCACTTTGATGCTAAACGAGACCAGAATTTCCTGCAATACACGCAGACGCCTGGGCCTGGGCAGATTTTTAATGACAGAAGAACATCTTCTTTTTTTGCCGAAAGAAAAACTCCGGACTTCACTTTTCATCTCAGGGTACAGAGAGAGAAAATCTTGGCCCGAGGCGTTGTTCCTGTTAAATGAGCGTTCGCAACGTGTCTTGGGTGGAAAACATTTGCGTGATAATGCATCGCGATGCGATTTCCAGGTCCCGGGGGCTCGGTCGGGCGAGGGTGGAGATTTTCGAAGTTACGGAAAGAAAGAGGACTGCGCGGGGGAAAGAGAGAAATATCTCTGGGGGTCTTAATGTATTTTGTACACTTATTTTTTTCGCTCTTCGGGGGTTCGTCAAGATGTCACCGTCGCTAATCACCGGAGTTAAGCACCCTTCAGACGCTGAAAAACAACAGGACTAAATTTTATTTTCATTGCAGGGACGACGCGGCCCGAGACCCGAGCCTCGCCCCCTTGAACCTGCTCCCATAATTTATGCTAAACAGTTTTTCCGAAGTGAAAATATATAATCGGATTCTTGCGGCGGTACAATTTCAGGGTCACCCTTTTAAATTTTAATATAGATGGAATGGAGGACGACTTTCAGACGCGGGATGTTTTCATCCCGGTTATATACTTGAAAACGGCTGGTTAAAATTTTCTACAGAATCCTCCTCCGATCCGACCGAACGACAAGAAGAAGTCGAAACGTACGCGAAGTTGCAGCATCATCGCAATAGCGTCGAAATATGGAACCGTAAAATTCGTAAGGCTGAATCTGAGTCGGATGATCGAATCGAAAGACGTCCGATGATCCTAACGACACTGGATTCCGCGATAATAAATTACCCCTCGGAACAACACGTCGCGTAATTTGGTATGCGAGAGTATGCAGGCTCTGTGCAATCGCGACTCAGAGACGCGTCGCGCATACCGCAATACATCTTTTCTGGATGACACATTGATTACTGGTTTCGTGCTCGCGATTCGACTCCCCTTTCCTCCCCTCACTACTGGGTAGGGTTTTTGTTTTATTTTTTATTTTTATTTTCGCGTTTAGTATTCCCGGAAGCCTCAATCAAGCCGAGGATTTTCACGTGAGTGCTGTACATCGAAAAAAATCAAATCTGAGGTATTTCGTCGATATCTTCAGATCGGAGACGAAGAGGAATCAGTCTCCTCGTAATGGCTGGAAGGTAGAGTGTTTGTGCCTTTGTTCGGCTCAGCTCGAAGCCGAAAAAGGTTAATTGTGGACTGGGAGGATGCGGCGCACGAGGAAGGGCGAAAGTTTCTAATACAAATTCATGAACGGGCATCAAGGAACATCAAGGAAGATCGAGAAACATCAAGAAACATCAGCGAGGATCAACGATCACCATCACCCGTTTACCCGCCATTAGACCCGGGCGCAATCAAAACGCACTGTTGTAAATCAAACCGAAAATTCTCGGGCCCGACGCGTCTGACCAGAGTCTAGACTCCGGGACCTAGACGCGTCCACTCTTCGGCTGAGGCCACGTAACTCCTAATTACAGGCTTTGCGGGTTTACGGGTCCCCCGAAGACCATATACTTCGCTAGTCCTCCGATACCCCCAGAGCTACGCCGAGTTAGGTCAGCCTGCACCGGGTCATCGCGTTTTCGGACTTTTTTCAAACGCCGACGAGCTGTGCATACAGACGTCAACATCAATCTGTAAATCTCCGTGGCGTTAAATTTTGAGAAATCACGAAAAATCTTTGGGAATTATTTGTCCAAATTCAGGTAGAAATATCCTCTCTATGATTTAAAATTAGGCTGCTCAGTGATTTGGGCTTAAAGAGTCCGGCATTCGAAACGTAGAAACTCTGAAGTGAATTGGATAAAAGGCGGTTGTGAAACGAGCGGGATCTGTCGATCGGCACTAAATTCCATGGAAATATTGGAGGCAGCAGCAGCAGCAGCAAATACCAAAGCCGAATAATTACAATGCGTGCCTATATGCCCAGTCCTACGGATGGAAAGAAAATAAATAACCGAATAGTCGTGTGGATATAGAGGAGTCGAGAACTCCGTAATGAAAACCTTTTAAGAGTTAATGATAGCGTAATTCTAGTCTGGTAAGAAAATTATAGGTGTCACTGCGGGTAATGGGAACCTCTTAACACTTACGCAATCGACGTCGGTCCAGTGATTAGGGACGGGTCCTTTTTTCCCTTTTGCTTTTTCCTTTTTCACATGCATACACGTACACATGTATACATAGAGAGATATAGGTATACGAGCGTGTTTCGAAATTCCTCAAGAAATGTTTTGATGACTTGACTAGATTTCTTTCTCCCTTTCATCTACACCTTTTATTCCCTTTACTTTTTCCACCGTATAATTCCTCTCGGCCTCCTGTTTTCCTCCGTGTATATATCAATTTTCTGACTCAATTAACGTTTTCCCTCGTTATTCCCCCGCGTATTATACCTGCACCGTGCTATTTCATTGATCACCTTCACGCGTTCTTGTCAACCAACCGACACACACACGCATACACCGGCTTGGGAATGAATTTAATTAATAACCTTCTCAAAACTTGGCCTATCTGTCACCTCGATTTTAAATGAAATATTTCAACGAGTTTCTGCCCGGTGGACGTACGTTGGCTTTTGTGGAATTATGACTCTGGGTAAAGTGGAAGAATGGAAAGGGTTGAGGGAAGGAGAGGGTGGCGTCGGGGCGAGGTTCGACCCAGCGACCATCTATATAGAGATACAAGGGGGCAGAAATAGCCGCGACTCGGGGGATGAGTTTGCCGCGACATCTGTGCGAACGGCGATGGAATTCGCGAGTGAGTGGTCACCGGGATAAATCGATTCCGAGATATCGTTCAGATTATTATCAAACTCTCCTGCGCCGAAACTGCGTCGTGAATTTTAGCCGCATTCCTCGGGGGCTTGGCGAAATTATCGAAGGAGATACAGATGATTCTTTTTTTGTTTCTTCTTTTTTTATTTTAAGGAAAGACATCGAACGTGGTTCCTTTTTTTCGCCCGGGACTGGGAAAGGGTGAAAAAGAAGGAGCTCGGTTTCGGGGGGTTTGGTTGATATCCTTTCCGACGGCGGAGGGCGAGTATCAAGCAGCGAGCGACGAGACGCAGAGTTTCTTCGGTATAATGTTAACCAAACTCGAAGGTGGATTAATTTTCGTGAACCCCGGTAGTACTGGAGGGGCAGGAAAGGCCGGGGGAGGTAAAGCACGCATCGGAAACACATAAGACGGAGCCTCCCTCCACCACGGTGTATCGCTAATCTGTTTAAATAACGAAACATCCCTTGGGGGGCCTCGGAGGGGTGGGTGGGGGTAAACGAAAATCAATGCATCCGACACCAACCGAGCAACCAACGGGCGGAGGGCGGAGGGCGGAGGGCGAAAGGCGGGAGAAGGGCGCCAGAAATCCAACCGAACTTCCCAGCTGAAGCATCCTGCAGAGTTAACCTTCTCCCTTCCACAGGGAAGCCCGCTCTTCCCCGATCCTTCGTCTTCGCCCTCGTACTCAAACCCCTGCCTCCTACCTCCTTCGCCGATCCAGTAGGCCTCCTGTCTTCGCGAGATTAGCCTTTTTATCGAACTCGTGACGGCACTTGTTTAGCCTACAAACGGCTCCCTGGATTCTAGTCGCCCTTATACCTACGCGGAGGTCTTGAACAGCCTCCTGCCTGACGAGGCCCACCGCATGTAAACCATAGTCGTTTATAGACTACATATTACTTTCCTGCAATAATGTAGATCATTTTAATCTACTTGTCGTGTAGACGGCAAAGTGGAATACCTATAAAACTTCTCAGAAGCGAAGAAACAGATCTCAGAATCGAAGTTGTACAATATTCACGGTCAGGGTAGCGATCGAAATTTAATTTCCACAAAGCTCGATAATCTCCTCGCAACGCGATTGCAACGATATTCATTGGAGGATATTTGCGTCTCGCCATGTTCGTAAGCAGCATGTTGCATTTCTTCACTCATCTCCCGCGAGTAAAGGGTATAAGTAAAATCCCAGGGTTTTTCGCAACGAGAACCTCCGACCTCCGGAAGGATTGATAAAAACGTAACCATGATCGCTGGTGGGTTGGATATCGCGAGCAAAATGTGAGCGGGAATTCTTGTCTCGCAGTAATTGTAAGTTGTTCGATTAGTCGGAGCGTATAGGCATAAATACGTAGGTGAAGCCGATGCAGTCGGTAGGATAACGGATGTGGTCAGCATTTAATCGCGGTGGAATAAGTGTCTTCCTCAGCTGTGAGAACCATCTTTATAATTGCTTGTACATACACGCGGTGAAATAGGCCTCGAACGATTTCCGTATCATCGGATGTATATGAGGGGGAGAAAAATTTTGCGAAGTGGGTAGAATAACGCGGTGCAGATATAGAATATCGTGGGTGGAAAAAAGCGAGCGCCTGTAATACCTGAAAGAACAATATACGTTTGAACCCAACTTCTTTCTCCCATCTTTATCCTCTGGCTGATCGTCCCCCTCCATTTCCAAGCCTTAGCTTTTTCTTTTCCGACCCGAAAACGTTCCAAAGGGCAAAGATTCCTCCCGTTCCATACCATATCCTCCACCCCTCCTAACAATATCCCGAAATTCTTATACGATGAAATAATTCGTTTGCCATATGGCCCGTCCGTCGACAATGCGTAACTGTAACCGTGCCACGGCTCTTTGAAGGATTCAGAATTTCTATGATATTTCACCAAATTGAGTTCACGCTTCATCGAATCTTGCAGCAGAAGACCCCTCGAGCTAAAACCCGGGCCGAAATCCACCAACGCGTCTTCGCCGGAGCGCGAGGCATTCGATTATATCCTCGCTCATGGATTCAATTGCGGTTTCTCTTTCGATTCAATGCCGATCTAGGACTCTGCAGCATCTTCCTCGAGGATTTCGGCTTCGCAGTTTCATTTTTCTGTCCCATTTTTTCTATCTCATCGCCGATGACACGTAGACCGGGTAAACTCTGCTTCGAGTCATTGCCTGTCTGCACGCAACTGCGTAAAAAAATGAAGAATCAATACCGGTCCGACCTGTTTGTTGAATGAAAAATAAGAGCCGCGATTCTACGCAGCGCTTGAGTAGCGCAATTACGTCGCGTAAATCTACCCGTCGCGCTCGCTCCGCAATCTAGTCTTTCGCTGCACGTGGAAGACCCCGAGTATAGGTACACATTCACCCATACATAACTTCGGCTGCGTGAATAACTCTCACTTTCGTTATTTCTCTTGGAAATTTTGGACGGAATAAGATTTCAGAGTTTTCAACGAAAATAAGGCGTCCAGATTTTTGAGGAAATCCCTCGGACTTGAAACGACGATAATTAGAGACACTGAGGGTTTTTGAAAGACTGGATTTTCGCCTCTGCATACGCGAGATTTATTCAATACCGGCGATTCTCGCCCTCCTACAAGTTTGTCGTCAGCATCTAAGGTACGAAGCTCTGCTATACCTCAAAATTCTCAGCCTTAGCTGTTGTTCGACGAATGTTTAAGCTACGCGGGTGCTTCCGCCAGGATTCACTTTATCTACATACACGCGGCGAAGAGGAGGTTGCACGGTAATTAATTGGCAAAGTTATTTGCGACGGGAGGGACTGGGATGCTTGACGAAGATTTTGACGTTTTTTCAAAACGGCGAAACAACAACGCGATACGGATCAATGAACGCGTCATTCTTGCCCTCGTTTACAGTTCGACTATACTCGCGGGTCTGGCAAAAACGGGAGAAGAAAAATTTCACGCGGATGATAATCGAGGCGGAAAACGATTTCCGAAAATCACCGCTGATATTTCACCGGTTTAAATAAGCGGTGGATTCCCTTTGTGACTGTAGAATGATTTCATGGTATTTAGACGCGATACCATAAACCCAGTTCGGTGCCAGTATACCCGTGGTGAAACACGGAACAATGAGCAACGCCGACAGCCGACGAACAAACGTCTACCTCACCGTGTCACGCAGCGATGTGACAGCCAACTTTCGTTTTTCATATTTTATTGATTTAGTTTCGCCACGTTTTCGCCCTCCCAACCGAAGGGAAGAAAAACGTTATTGGGGTAATTGTAAAAATTGAAAAAAGTCAGGCGGAGAGTCTCGTCGATTCTACTGACGATTGGCTATAAGCACTTCAGCATTTTAGGACCAGATTGAAAATTATTGAAAATTTGATGGACGATTCGAAACCAAGCTCCATAAAATCTGAAATAATTTCTAATCATGTCTAATAATCAGCGATGCCGTGATTTGGCGAAAAAAGAAGCAAAAAAAAAAATGGAATTAATTGCAAATGCAGATTCCACTCCTCTGTTGAGTTTCGGATCTGTATTATGTACACGCGATACACCTATCTCCTCGCAATTCTATTGTCTCATCTACAGTATCCACTTAGATAAGTAATTGATAGATCGTTGTTATAGGATCCTCAGAGCGGAGCGGCGCGGCGCGGATGGGTCGGCCAGGGGGAGTCTCGAAGAATGACAGGTTATGAGGCTAAATCTCCTTGTGGTTCGCACGACCCCACTTCCCAACCATGTTATTAGTTAATTCTTACAATTACGCGACATCCCTGTGGTTATTCTATTACCAAGGTTTTCAGATTCTCTCCAAGTTTCCTTGCCGCATCGACCATATCCTACGGGGATATGATACCATAAACTCGGAGCTATTTATACCGGGATGGATTTCCCAGTCCCGTTTACGGGATCAATCCTATTCCACGAATGTCATAAATTAGCTCCGTAAATTCCAATCACTCGAATAACGAGAGTAAAAATTACTTCAGTACTTCGTAAAGGGGTATAGGCGTTAGAAATTGTATAACGGCCGCGTTTGCCCAGTCCGAAACCATAATGGTATGGTTTGGTAAGAATTTTCATATCCGATCGAGCCCGGTCATAATATTTCGGCTCTGTTAATATCGGCTGTATGTATCTGTGGTATCCCAACGCCTCGCGATAAAGAGGTATATTTTTAAAGAATGAAAAAATAATTTTCCCCCGTTTGATGGTATCGGGGGTTATTTCACCCAATAACCGAATAGCCCAGAACGGGCGAGCGAGACTGGCCGAGATGCTGTATGATTACGGGTTTCGCTGGACGATTATAATTTTATTTTATTTAGGAATATCGGCGGGTTAGAGCCGGGGCCCTGACTCCTGGCCGCCCATTTTATAGAATACTTTTGACAGCTTCGTTAGAAATTTCAAAATCTACCACTGATTTACGACACCCTCATTTACATACATGTAATCTACTCGCGGAGTGGTGGTTCGTCTTTACACACACGTAACGTACCCTGGACAGAGAGGAGTCGTGTAACCCAGAGGGGAGAGAGAGAGAGAGGGAAATTCTCGAAAATGAAAAGGAAAAAATCAACAAACATAACAACGAATGGAAAATATAGTCGCAGGGTTCTTTTAATGTAACACCAAGAGACTCGCCTCGATCTGATAACCTCGAGCCTTGGATTCAATCGGCTAGTTCACCAGCCTGTATTATTATGCCGAGATATCTCTCTTCTGTTGGCGAGGGGAGATGCAGAGGAAATGATAATGAGCTTGGCTTGTTACTTCGTTCTCTAATTGCAGTCACGTTGCCACGATCCGCGATATCAGCAGTGTCTTTGTATTCTCGAGTATTATAGGCATAGGAACTCGAGAAAGATAGATGTGACTTCTTCGTACCTGCGAGTCGCCCCGCTTCTTAATAGACTTTAACACAGACTTTACTCGACTTTTCCCATGTGGCGTGAACGCTTATTAAATTTACCACGATCTCCGAATTTCGCGTGTTGTTCAATTGATATCGCGAAGTTCAAGCGCTGGTAAAATCTTGTTCAAATTTCCCACGGCCCAAGGACCAGCTCTGATTACTCCCAGCTTATTCCACGACACAACTTGCGAGTCTGCTCGTATCCGCAGGCACGCGATGCGGACTAGATTCAACTACGTTGCGTGAGGTCAGGGCCGTAAGTCAACCCGGTATCTCTTACTGTTAACGGGATCACGCCGACGCTACGAGTTGTCTTTACTTCCCGGAGGCACACGCCTCATTGTCAATCGCAGGCGTTGCTGCGGGTTACAGAACGTGGAGTAGAGATTGCCCCTAATAACAGACGTCTAACAACTCGTCGTACGGGTAATTACACATCCCACGGAATACGCGGGAAAATAACATCTCCGAATGCCACACGCATAAATCATTTTCCAACTTTATTGTATGAAGGCGTTTTCCTATTTCTTCTTTTTTTCAAGTTCCTCGTATGAGCGTACAGCAGAGACGTCCTGAAAGGCAGAGTAGGTATAGTATTCTGCAACGAGAGGTAGTTTTCTATCAGGAAAGAAAAGCGAAACGCGGAAGAAATCCCCTAGGGACGAACGTCGATAGTCATATTTTCCGATTACGTGCTTTTCTACTCTTCGCCTTTCCATTCGGCGAACCTCTATAGTCTTCCTCGTCCAAGTTTCTCTCCTCCTACATTATTCTCGTCTCATTCAACGCTCCGCACTTCAAACCGATGCCGTTTCAACATTTTCGAATCCAGTATGCCACGGAGTGGACAAAAGTCCATTACTTTCCAATATACATGCGGGGAAAGGCCCTTCCCGGGGTGCCGCCTCAAGGCAGACGCGTATATATCAAACCTATGAATCGGTCGAGTAGATTTTCAGTTTCCGTGGCGAGGGAAAAGCCGGTATCCCTTGGGAAGCGAAACCATAGAGGCGGGAAACAGACCCTTGGGGGGCCACCGCGAGAGGGGCTGATTCCCTAATCAATTGGTAATCAATCGGCTCACGAATTCCACAAGTTATATCCCAAGTTTTGCGCACCAGTGCGGTAAACGGTTATCAATTAACTCGTTCATTTCACGGGTCGCAAAAGATTTCCCATAAGCAAGTCCGAGTATGTCTATAATACGTTAAATGTAATTCACTCGCGGTACTTTTTATGGTAATTTCCGCCGTACGGTTGTGTATCAGATAAATCATGAGATTCCAATTTCCTTTCGAGGCTGATACAACTCGCTATGTGTACAGCGTGCAGAAATTGGCATGTGTGCGCTATTCACTGCACTGTAAAGCGGCGAAAATTTATCTCGAATCTTTTCGAGTTACGTTGTTAAGCCGTTCCTCCGGCTTTGTAGCTGGCAGTAAACATTAACACAGTTACAAATCACGGATCCCATAAACTTCTATACTGCACTTTCGTCATTTTACCGGCGGTAAAACTGCAACGCCCGTTTTCCCCGCGAATGAATATACGGACGGGCACGAATACCTATGCGCTGCATTCGCACAGTTTGGAAATTCAAAGTATACGCAACGTCACCCGGTGAATAGGGAGCAGCGAGGAAGAAGAAGGAGAAGAGGACGAAGCCGAAGAGAAGGACGTACCCAGAGGCACCTATGCCAGTATAATATGTATACTGCAGATCAACTGTATAGTTACCACAGGAACCGATCGCGTCGACTAACCAAGGCGCTGAGCAGCTGTCGAAAGATTAAGATTATCCTGAAAATTAAGTGGAGTTAGAGTGTGGAGTTTTTAGACGAGCCGCGAACTTGGGGGATGATCCGAGCCATTCTTGTCTATAAAAATGAAGAGTTGCTTTTACGAAAGGCGATCGGTACCGTGCTGACGCTCCGCCTTATTGTGAGAGACAAATCGGCAAGGATTTTGCATAGAGAAGCCTGGTCCTTTAGGGTAGCAAAGAAAAACTCGATGGAAATGATTTTTTCGAAGCAGCTCCCATGGAGGAGAAGAGCAAACGGTCGGGTTAAGAGGTCCCTTCGATCGTTACAGTTTATTATAATATAATTATAATTATGTATCCTGAAAGGATGAAAGGATGAAAGTAGGTAGGTAGGTAGGTGGGTATAGAAATGGATAGATGGAAGAAGGGATAGGACGCGGTGAACGAGCAAAGAGCAAATACTCTATCGCACCGAGTCACCAGGGTCATCCGATGAGCACGTCGACCCCCTTGATTCCTTGGTCTTCGGCTCCAGTCGTGTTCCTCGGGTCATTATACTTATGTACCTTACAGTACGCCGTGCGCGGTCGCTGCACCGTGGATCCCTGGGCCGGTGTGGCATGTACTGGAATCGCATCTGACTGCAAGTTCGTGTATTCCTCCAAGTAGTCGAAGGAAATACCTAGCTCGATGGGGAAACCGCGAGTAAAAATGAAGAGGATGAGAAAAAATGAATAGAAAAGAAAAAACGGCACGCGCGTCAGTCGCAGGTAAACACTTTGGGTGTATCGGCGTCTACCGATCTTTCACGGGTCTTCTCTCTCGGCTATACACTCCGTTGTAATACATATTTCGAAAAAGTGTAAAGTCGTGAGGATTTGCATCTGACAAGGCAAAGTTGCTGCTAATAAGCACTTACATCATGGGCTGCGCGATTTCTACGGTAATATTTACTCAGGATCCCGATTAGGGGTGCCAGTCCAGGCGAAGGTCGAAAAGGCGGAGGTAGAGGTGGCCGTAGATGTGGCGGCAAAGCAAATATCACAGGCGAAGAGGAGAGAGAGAAGTAGCTACTACAAGGTGTAAGAAGGCGCGGATATATATCCCATATACACGCCTTTCCCGCACATGCAAAAGGACCCCCAGTTAACCGGGACGTGAACCTTGAGTCCCAGCTCTAAGGGCCCGAAGATCTACTGGATGGACGCGTTACTTTCCTGCCGTAGGTATATACATCGGCTCAATAAATAACTCCGTAATCGCCGGGTCTCGTATTACCTAGGCAAAGGTGTGCCTGGCTTGAATTTCTCATCACTTTGACAGAGTTTTTAGTTACCTGTATACATGTACGTGTGCATCGTTCGGCTTTTTCCTCTCACATGTGTTTCCGTAATTATTACAGATTTGAATAATGTGGCGACGAGTAAATGAGGGGGAGAGAGAGAGAGAGAGAGAGAGAGAGAGACTGGAATTGATGAAACACGGCGAAATAATGAACCGCAGGGGTCAGGAGTCGTTGACAAAACAGATTACGGTAAGATTGCGAAAGTGAATGGGTGGGGGCCGGAGAGTGGAAGAATGAAATGGGTTGGGATCCGAGATGGTGAGAGCGAGGCTGTCCAAACAACCCTTTTCCTTAATCGTTTAAGTGATTCGGCGTGCGGCAACCGCTCGCTAGATGTTTTCTCGTCCACGTCTTTTCGCCTCGTCGAATTCCTGCGAGGAACGAGTAACTCCTGTTTAACCAAACCGACAGTGGAAATCACCCTTCTTCTCCTTCGGTTTAATCGACACCCCTTCGTCCTCTGTCTCTTTGTCTTCCGGTACGTTTCTCCGTATACACGCCGTCTCTCCGTCTGTCCCTTTTAATAACCCCAAAGAGCTGAGCGAGAAAAGACAGAGAGAGAGAGACACGCAAAGGCAGAAGGGTTGATGTCGCTTTGGGGTGGTTGAGATTTCGATAAAAGCTTCAATCGTATCCCATTTAATTCTGTAGCTCTCGAAGAATCGAATTTGTCACGTTTTTCATTCTCTGCTGATGAGCCGGCAGCTCGATTCTCACTTCGATAAGCCATGATGAAAATATCAGGCCTTTTTAAGGAAAACAAATTAAAAATGACGTGGGGGGGATATATTCTTGAAAGATTGCAGTCTTCCAGCTATTTGACTACGAAATGTTGAAAGTATCTTTAACGACGTTCAAGTGAGTCCGGCTTTTCTCTAAAGTTGACATTTTGACGAGGCTACCAAACGCGAAGCGACAGGCCAATATCGGGTTCGATTAATTTTCCGGTCATTATTTTTTACGACTTCTTATCGTCCTCGGTCCTCCACCGCTCGCCGCTCTCTCTGCAGTTAGTTTATTCACCGTGATTATCACGTCGAAGGGGGTGATCCTGAGGGGTGGTTACCGAGGGATGGCAGCTTTACATAAACGTCGAACCCGATCTCCAACGGTCCTAAAGATGTCCGGAAGATAAGCCCGAATCCTAGCAAGTTATCGACGACTGCGGGCGGGGGGGCCAGGAGCGTCTTGAGCCCTCGAGAATCGTATCCAGCTTCTCGATATCGAGTATTCCATAGCTTCATCGATAACCTCTAACTTTGTACTCTTTACATTTTTATTTTTCGATTCATTTTCACTGCATGCGCGGCCGAGTCGTTTCCCCCTGTTCCCCCTCGGCGCGCCGGTTTCGCCGACTAGATTGAGATAAGCCGCGTGGAAACCGTTAGCGATACTTACACTTTCGCCTCACTTTCATTGCGGGGAATATATTGTCGGAAGGATAAATCGGAAGTGGCTGAAACGCGTTGTTCGCGCCTCGATTTACCCGCGAAAATACTCATCGCCGTCACCCGCGATCATCCCTTGTTCAACGGGTCGGAACCCATCTTCGAAATTGCGAAGATTCATCAGTCGTAAATCGCTCGCGTTAATGTTCGGAGCGGCGCGGGCCTCGGGATGGAAATCCGGCGCATACAACGTGCGAAATGAATCGGAGCGGGTGGATCGGCGAGTCCCATTTCCCGAGTGTCGGAGTATCGCGGTGTCAGAATGTCTCGGTAAGAAAAGCAAGGACCGAGCCGAGGGCAGGGAGGAGCCCGAGGTCTGACTGGGCGGAGCTTCCGACCACGAAACACCGCTGCGGCGTCGACTCGATCGCTCACTCAATCGCCAGACGGCAGAAAACTCTTTCGGTCTTTTGCTCGGCGGTATTAATTATTTATATACTTTGACTCGGTGTACCAACCTACACCATTCCGAGTCATCATCCCGCCTCTTTCGCGAGTGGACGCGGATGACGGATGCTGCGGCGGAACCCTAACCACCGTTTGTCCGTTCGGTCGTTGCGCCGATAATTTCGTACCGTCGAATCAACGCGGTTTAACGAAATTAACTCACGGATCGACGATGGGACGTCAAGGAGGAAGTCCGCGTACGAATTCAGCGACTAAAATGAGGATAGTCGAAATCTTGGCGCGCTCTACTATCGCCTGGCTGTGATTAGAAGCGGGTAAAAACGATCCGTGCGCGAAGTGTTGCAGTATATTATACGCATGATAATGTATGCCGGCGATATAGTTTTGGGGTGAAGGGGAGCGAAGCGTGGATACGTATAGGTATATACAAGTAATTTGTATTCAGCCCGATGATCCATATCGAAATTCGAATCTACTTAGTTCTGAGAAGCCGTCCCGGTTCCTTCGCCCGTTCGCCCGTTCGCCAGCTCGCCAGCTCGAGCTCTCCTATACAGCTTAATATAATATTATTCCCGGTTTAGTTTAATGGTTCTGGGCGATTATTACATGCCCGAAACGTATAGGCCTGGCCGTGCACCGCATGCAGGACCAAAATATGCTCTGAAGTAGCGGAGCCGTCCGGTCGAGCTGTGGAAGCAGGGATCCCCGATTGGGGTATAAAGGAAGAAAAAAATAAACAAAGCTAAAAGTGAAGAAGAAGAAGAAGGAGAAGAAGATGAAGAAGATGCGAGAGAAAAAGGTAAAGAGAGAAAAAGCACGAAAACAAAACGCTATTATGATTGGTTCGACGGATTGGACGAACGGATGGGTGGTCCAAATTACCAAGCTTGCATTCCTCTCCGAGTAATTCTCTCCTCCACCTCCCGAGCCTTCCACCCCCGCCCCCGCGCCCTGGAGCCCCGCACTCATTCTTCCTCTTCCTCTGTCTCTCATGCAGTGTTCCTCCTTTCATTACACCGGTTCCCCTTCTCTCTTGGTATCTCTTTCTTTCTACTCTGGCAAATATCTGGCAAATTTTACCTCCGGTGTTCAGTACCAGAGTGAACTCTCTTCGTACGTGGATACAGTACCACTGCAGCCGGTATGATTAACAATATTTTTATGAACCATCAACCAGAAGAGATATAATCATCCGACGATGTATCCAGTACGAAGAGGAAGACTCCTAATGACTCGTCAAGACGGTAAAATAATTAAGAATTGGATATACAATTATACAGGGTTTCAGTTAAGGCTGTGTGTTATACTGATGAATCGTTGGCAGGTGGCCTCTTCGACCTTGCGTCCAAGGATTGAAAGTAAAGAGAAAAAATTACCCGGGGTGGAACTAAAATGAGATAAAACTGCACGAATATTCCGGATCAAATGTGTAAACGACAATACGTCGAAGATTGAAACGTTTTTGCGTTTTTTTTTTTGTTTTTATTTTTTTTGAGGCAACAATTTCGTTGGCTCTCTGATAATGAGATCATTGAAATGAGGTGAGACGAAGCTAGAAAAAGGTGGAGTGAACGGGGAGAGGAGGACGAGGAAGAGGATATTAATGAAGATATTCAAATGAGACAAAAATAAGAACGACCCGAAGCCTTTGTCGGTCGTTTGGATCATTTAGTGACTTGGCCTATGTAGATTATCCCGTGCACACGGGGCAGCCAGTCAGCCAGCCTCCGCCCCGCTTCTTCAATTTCAGTCTTTCGCTCGCTTAGCTCGTTTCTTTTTGTTATATACTCCTTTTTTAAACCATGACAAGAAGTCGTGCCTGCACGCGGAATACGCTCGAAGGCGTGCCGCGGCATAGGCGTTTCACCTTGTCCGTGACCAAACGTCACTCTTTCCTCACTGACCCGACCTCGCTTTTCTCTTCCCAATGAAAGAGAGAGATGAAGAAATGCTCGTTAATCTCACTGGTAGGAGAGAAAAATGTACGAAATGCATACAGCAGCGGGAAAAACGAAAAAAATTAGAAAATAAAAACAAAAATTGGAGAGGTGAATTTTTAAGGGTTGCTCCACTCTTCGGTCTCATCTTATTCCGCTCTCCTCGTACTCGGCGGGCTTTCGACTCCCACTCTTAATGCGCTTAATCTTAAGGGTGATTTAAAAGGCTTTTAATGACATCTACAGTTCCCCGGGTCTAATTTCTGACAAGAGGAAGTAAGGAAACCAAAGTGAATTAGCTACTGGGTACGGGTATACCGTTTGCTAATTCTGGATCAAGTTCGGACTTAATATTTCATGTCATTCATTATTGCGGGTAGGTACTAGCATTAAAATTCCATACAACATCCCAAAATATTGAAATACGACTGAAAATCATCTCTCGAGTTGCATATCCGCCGGAAATTGTATCAACGCAGTTTCGTCGGACTCGGAAATGATCGCGGAAAAACTAGAAAACAAAGAAGAAACGAGGGGAGAAAGAACTGAACAGAAGACAGGTAATCCATCGACTGGCTGGCGGCTGGCGCCATTTACAACAGGAGCTCCCGATCCTCGAAGATATTTTCAAATTTATCATACACAGCGTGAACGGTAGCTGCCCCGGTATCTTTTCTTCGATTCACAAAGAGGCAAAGAGCACAACAATAAACCCATTTATCTGTGTATTCTATAATACGTATTTCGCCCAGGAGTGTGTATGTGTGCTCGGGGCGCAGGGGTACGTCGTCCTCCTCTTCGGTATAGATCGTTCGAATTTTAATTGATATTTTGTTGCCACCTATTGTTTCCTTTATTTCCATTATGGGAATACCTTTGTGGCGGCCCGATACGGACAAATCATTACGTTCTGGGATCATCCGAGGTAATGCTTCAGGTTGCTAAGTCATTTGGGAGGAACCTGACCGCGGGCCAAGACGGGCTCTACGTCTGCCGCTCGCATCCCTTGCTTTTTATGTAAGTAGAGCACCCGCGAAGAGTCGGGAGAAGATTCAGGGACTACAATTATCGCTATTATACACCCCCTTGTTTTTGTAGATTTTCAATTTTACGCTGACACGTACGACCCGTACGTGTCTCAATCATCAGATATCTATATACTTCATTTCATCGCTCGAGCTCAGCCCGAGACTCGATGAATAGCCGAAATATCACGTTATTCACCTTTCGAGATAATTTGAGAAAAACCCACCATTAATTCAGCTATGGATATTTTGAAGCGGTCTTTTTTCTTCCTCACGACATCAATGCAGAAGGAAAATAAATTGTCGAAATATGAGCTTAATAATTGTTCAAAAAAATTGCATAGAAATACAACGTTTGTGCATCACAAATCCAAACGCTGGCATATTTTTGGATTCTATGAGCCAGATTTTGGGATATATCTGGTATATAGTTGCAGAGGTCAGAACATGGATACAGAATAATAATTCGATCCTCGAGTTCGCCGAGTTAGATATAATTTCTAATACGAAGTTGCAATGGAACGGCAACCTCCGTCCGTTCAATGAACCGTTGCGAATCATGAATCGAGATCTTTTGTCCGAGTTGATAATCGTCGAAGAGTCCGAAAGCGATGACGTAAAATTAGGTTCATTTTTCTGAGGAGGATATTCTATGATCTCTGAAAACAAAAGGGAATCGTTTCACCGCGGCTCGTCCCGGCATCAAGGAGAGCAAAGGAAAGAAGAGGTAAGGCAAGGCAAGGAAAGGAATGGAAAGGAAGGAGCTTACCACCTAACCGAGAAACAGCGCGACGGGGGTCTACTCTGCAATCCTCTTTTGTTTCGTCTTCCTAAGGAACCCACCGAACCAACGATATATAGCCTCGGGGCAGCCTGCGGACGCCATTGTTGCCGATTACATGCCGATATCATTAACCACTAATTCAGAAATCATTAGGCCATCTCCGTATCTCAGCCTTTCCTAATATCAGCTGCGGGTATAATACGAGACAACGATTTTGTAATACCGCACGGTATATCTAATTAAGAATCGAGAGGAACGCGAGCTCTCCAAACTTTCTCTGTATCTATAAATATATATGTATGTATGAATAAAAAAAAAAGCGAATAAAATCTGTAGTTTCGTATCTCCGAGTCTTATCACGGAGGAGGGTGGGGGTGGGGGGGGGGGGGGGAATCTGTGTAATTATATTGCACTTTATATGGTAAATATGTTGCGTGTGAACGGGGGATCTTGGGCAAGCTGCCAAGAGTTATGACTCAGTTGCCGCCTTCGCTCGACGAACCATGCGACAAAACTATCAACGAATCGCGTAGACCCCTGCAACCTAGACGCGTGTCGTAATAAATAAACGAAATTAAAACTCGCGGATGATAATTAGTTCTCATAACTATGTACTTCGAATGTTTACATAAAACTGTGTTAAAGGTAGTTATATAGGTATAGGTATGGTGTAGATAAAGTTTCAACTCTCGAGTATAATTTCCGTTGTAGAAACTTAAGTCCATTTTTTTTCTATATAATTACTTTATTTATCGTCCTTTTTTCTTCTTCTTCTTCTTCTTCTTATTTTCATCATTTTTCTTCTTTATCCTACAGACGAGACTCCGAAACTTGAAACTCACGCATTTATTCATTCACTGTTTAATAACTCGGGTTGTATCGATCGTATCGAAACCAATAAGCGGTCGAAATAATCGTCCTGAGATTTACTTTTTAGGGAAAAAAAGTTGAAAAATCATATCGAAGTCGTCGATTGAATTTGAATTGATTTTTCGTCCCCGCATCCTGATGATTGGATCGCAATTTTCGGAGTTTTGAGCTCTCTGCATTCCGACTCTCCGGAATTCCGACGTTCGAAACTACAAGGCTTCTGAAAATTCGAAATCGTCTCAACCCGGGGCGAACCAGCGGTATCTAGGGAAATAATGGTCGCAGATCTTCGGAGTCCGACGTAGTTTGTAAATAAACTTCAAACCCCGGAGAAGTTTCCATTTCTCTTGCCTACCGGCCCCTGCTACTCGAATCATAAAAACTTATCGAATATCTCGTCGGAAACCAAATCCTGTACCCTGTCACTCAATATTCTGTCAAAACAAACTTAAACCACCTACCGCGTCGTCTTTTGTTTCGCAATGCGGGCCATACAGGTGGCACAGCCTGTCACCGACAACTCCTTGTCGCGAGAGACAGACCAGGCACGACAAAGAGGAGAGGAGAGCCACATACTCTCGCATCTAATACATACGTCGCATGTATGTACATTTATACGTATATACCCACGTATACGCGCATATATATCATCAACCGCCCGTGCCACAAGCCTCAATCGTTGAGCGTTCAATTTTCGGGACACGTAGGTTATACCGCTCCTTCCCCGACCTCCCTGCATATGCGTGACGTACACGTATGAGGGTAGTGTCGTATATCGTCACCCTGTTTCATTCTGTCGATTAATAAATTGTCTTCCATAGATCCGTCCGAGGATCATAATTATTGATAATACACAACCGCGTTGACGCGTGTTGGAAACTAACGTGTTTACACCACAATTACGTATTTCAAAAGACCGGAATTTAGGCCTGACAAATTATAGACATCGATCCGCCGTTAAAAACTATAATACCCAAGGTCTGAATCAGGGTTCATAGTTTCAACTGTTATTAGACAAATTTGAGGAACTTGACCCAAAATGAACACGTCAAGAAAGAGAAATAAAAGCGGTATACAGTTTGTCGTGCGAAAAAATAATCTGCAATGATCAACGTACTCGCTGTTTCGAGAAGTCAAAACGAAAGAAATATTAACACTCCTTGAAAAACACATTTTCACCAACCCTTGGAACGATTTTGCTCAATTTCAATACCAGATCCAAAAATTATTCAAAGTATTTGACTACCAAATTTCGTTACCATCGAACGACTGGTTCGAAAGTTAATCAGTGAATCAATCTCGTAACATCCAATCGGTTAGCTTCAATATGTATGATGTAGATCCCACTTGAGTTGGAATTTTCCTGCAAAACCATCATCCGCATCCATCATTCTTGAATAGATAAAATTGGAAGTGTATTCTGTTATACAAACGAAAATATCTTGGGTATAAAAAAAAAAAACGAGATGTTAAGTCGATTTTTCCGTCCATTTTCCGCACAATTTAATCGCTACTTATCACGAGTAAAATCCAACCTGGAACTGGTCTGGCAAGGAGGCGCTCGTTTCTGGCGATTCCACACAGCCCTGCAACCCGTAGCTCCGGTAACCCAATAGTCCCTCTCTTAAACTCTTAAACCTTAACATGGCCCTGGAGGCGAAATTAACCGAAGTCTGTATCGGTTTACCTGAAACGTTCTGCAAAAGCTGTCCTCAAGGACGGTAGGGCTGTCAACGCGAGGGCCGAACCTGCGGTGGATAAATCCAACGCATGAATTATTCAGAAACACCTTTTGCTACCCTTAAAAATAATCAACCCTCAGCCATCCAATTTCTTATTCAATCTTCAGCTGTATAGTTCGATTAAAAATTCGAAACCTCGACTAAACCGATGTGCCTATACCCTAATCTGCGCAAGTGCAGCGGGCAGTCTAAATAAATGTACGAAAGTCGGGTGATCGATGGTTGCAGTCCGATTCTGTATCGCAGTAATAAATAATGATAAAGATAATGATTGGAAATCCTAATATTGGATGGTTACCATATCGAGGCGTGTTGGTGGGTATAGCTGAGCTAGTCTGTACACGTAGGCATCACGTGTATACCATAAGCTGCAGAGGAGTGGTAGGCTGCCGTTGCGGCCAGGTATAACCTATAGTAATCAATATTAATTACTCGAGACAATGGAATCTCATTGGACTCGATCGTTCGATGGGTTGGTAGGTTGCGTCGACGGTACGGTGAACGCTGGTGCAGATCGTACACGAGTGCATAAGTATGCGTTGTAGTGATCGTCGCCGACGAACCGACCGACGAACTAACGAACACTGCACCGTACTCTACTGCACTGAACTGTATACCGAACTCGGGCCCACGAGCGTAGAACCCAAAGGCTAGCTGCACCACCTACACTACGTCGAGGCATAATCTATTGTTGTTGTCTGTTGACGTTATGCGTCGCGATGTGGCGAGCGAGGGGAAACAACAACGACGTACAGAACAGAGTCACGATTCAAAGGCATTGGCTGAGAGCGTTATGGGATGTTGGTCTGCGTTATCGTTGCGTTATACCGCAGCCCAATTTCTATACGTTCGAAATACGACGGATTCGACCCGGGATGTTCGACTTGACAACGCAGAGTTTTATTGGATTAGGTATGAAAATGACTCGTGGGAATTTGCACGGATCTTTTGCTGAATTAAAAAGTGTTCTGAAGATAGATCAAAGATTAGACAAAATAATCCCAGAATTATGAAAGTTCGAGCTTTTAATTTTTCACTCACAATTTTATGCATATGATAATATTTCGGATAATCACATGGGTTTCTAAGATGATAAAAAGTCCCGTGACTAAAATGCTGTCTTTGATACGGATTGTTATTTTTCCCACAACTTTTTTGAGGAATAAATTTTTCAAATTCCATATCGACGAGTAAGAGAGAAGAAAATATCTTTTTTTTTAAATTGTGTGGAGGTTATTCCAATGCGTAAACCTACCAATGTCGTAAATAACGATGGACTAAAAGCCGACCATTCATCTGCTGGGAATATTATAAGGGTAAAAATAAATTGTTGCGGGGTGGTTCGAGCTTTTCGGGATATAAAAAGACGGGAATAAAAATCTTGAGTCTGGAAGGTATAATATAGATATATATACACTTATGACTACGTGTAGGAAGAAGAAAAATGTCTTAGAAGATGAAAGAAAATTTGGCACAAAAAAAAAAAATAGGAGTTAAAAAAAGTCAATGAAAGATCCAAGCCTCCGTATACATAAATGTGGTTAATCTTGTTCAATAGCTGTAATACGTACATAGATACTTGAATAACCGATAACTGCTGTGATAATAAATTTTCTCTGAAAGCAGGTAATAACTTACAATAAATCCCATATACCTAATACTTTTAGAAAGGACGTTATTTATGTCTCCAGTTTTTTCTTCGAGTAGATTCGAGCCGAAGTCAAAAAAAGAAAAAAGAAAAAAATAAAAAAATAAAAATAAAAACGAAAATCTTTTCCACAGATTATTGTTTCTACAAGAAGATAAAACCCACGCAATTCTATATAATTGCCATACTTAAATGAACATGTTGATTCTCTAGTACCTTACCTATGTATACATACCGCAATTATTACGATCACTGCGCGTGCTCTAAATAAGTCGAGAATTTTCCCTTTCGGAATGAAACGACTTTCAAGATTTATCGCTTTTTAATAACCCGCGTTGTTATCTCGACGAAAAAATGATCGCTCACCATTTCTGCTTTCGTTTCTCTGTTTCTCCATTCCCCGCCGAGTTAGTGTCCCTGCAACTCTCCTCTAGGTCCCCGAATACCGTATATTTCCTCCACCTTGTATTTTCCTCGGACGACTCAGAGGCGGAATTTCGATTCGGCCTATAGAGTATAGCGGCAAGCACAGGTATATTTCCCTACACGGCAGGAACGTGGGCGATAATAATTATCGCTCGAGGGCAAGGCATAAAGGCATGAGGAGCGTTTTAAAACGGAAACGATAGGCGGCCGGAAGTTGTCTACGTACACCTCGCAGAGCTGCAGCGGCGGGTCAGTCTTGGCTTAGGTCGATCGGTAGGAAGCTAAAGAAACGCCTAGTACGCGCACACTTCTTACACGTGTTACACCTCCTACACCTGTACGAATCTAGATGCAGGTAACTGCACCCCACATGCTAATACACACATTCGCAAAGATATAGCTTTCGCGTACAAGCGGCAGGCACATCGGCGCGCGGCTGCAACGCCGTGGCAAACCCCTTACACATACCTACCACGTAAGTTCAGCCACTGCAGGAAAAGGGACTTGATGACAGCCCGTCACGCGAAACCCCGTACCTTATGGGAAGTAATTTTCACGGCGTTGGTTACTTAAATGCATGAAGAAATAAAATAGAATAAGAATATAAGCGATTGCAGTCTGCTATCGTTTCCACATCGCAAGTTGAATCTTCCGGAATTAGTCCCTCCCCAATTTTTCAATTCTCTGCATCTAATGCTCCACTTGTAATTTTTGATGGTTTTTCACGCTGTCGTCCAACCTAACCTAACCTAACCTTCTTGCGGATATATACGACGGGGGGTTGAGTTTGGATACGATGTGTCATATGGGCTAGTAATTTCGGTGTCAACCGAGTCGTAGGTGGAGTTGATTCACCCGAGATATAATACCTGGGTAAAAAGAAAAGAGAAAAAAGCGTCAAACGCAGGTGCCAACAATTTTAGATTATTTAGGCTTTGACCTTAGAAAGTTGTGGACAACCGTGTATAATGAGTTCGAGACCCGCGGTCGCCATATGCCCGACCCAATTTTCACGGTGTCAAAAAGACGATGAAAAATTGGGCTGCCTCATAGCACAGTAGTATTTAATGCCGTCGTGCGATACACTACGTATCCCTAAACAGATATCAGAAATCTCGATGTCGGTTTCACAAAATCTTTGCCAATAGTTGGCGGATGCAAACTGCGACAAGTATTGCAGTCGATATCATGTTCGCGAACGTTTCTACAGACACGGGCCACGTTGGCATGTCAGGGGGCAATCCAATTAGCCATGAAACGAAAACCAGCGGTTAGCTAATTAGGAACAAGTAGTGTAACGAGTCCATTATAGCAAAGGGCACGCGGCCCGCGCCGAGTTTTCGCGCTGCCCTTTTGGCGGAGGTTCATATTCTGTTATTCTGTCTTCTATTGCTTGACGAATGATCTCGGATGAAGGAAAGGTTCCTCGATCTGAGGACCAAAGCCAAGACTCGGTTGGATTGGTTGAATTTTGTCAACGCTGCTAAGCGGGCTACTGGATAATGGATATCGTGGTCGAAGCTGCTTGTTCATAGAATCGTGGGGCAAGTTTTGGGTAGGTTTAACGACGAGGTGAAAATTCGGGGTCGTTTTTTCTCCGTCTTTATACGGGGATATTCGTTAAACAAGAAATATGATGTCAATATCGAAATATACATTGTGGAAATAGGCTTGAGGGAAAATATTTATTAGGGTATCATTTTAGACGAGGTGGTTTCGTGGAGCGAAAAAAAATTACGTAGGTGTATACCTAGCTATAAAAATAACAGATGGTAGCTCGTCACTATTCATTAAGGTCAAACAGTCGTTGTGACAGAGTAATATTTTCCTATTTAATCCGGGCTTCTATCTAAATTGATTAGATACTCGATCATCTGTTATAATGTACCTGCGTTCCCTTAATCATAGTCAAAAATTTGACTGACAACAACAAGTCTGTACGTCTATACCTTGCACCCATGTATATTATATCACCTAGATATATGTACAGGTATATAAGTAGTCCGTTGGAAAAATTCGGAGGGCTAATTTACTTTTTTCATAACTAACAACTTGTATTGTATATTTAACAATGCCTACACACGAACGACACACACGATCCCGAATCTCATATTCACTTATGTACCACCAATCAATTACCCGAGCATGCATCACCGCATGCATATACATATATATACGACCTCGGTCTCTTTAGAGTACCTTATACTCTTAGGTATATCGGGAGCTTTGGAGGAAGATTCTTTCTCGGATCTATACAGTGCTTGTACGGGGTGAAAGATGCTCCGTAAAGGAATTTCGTAATCGTCAGTGTCCCACGGACAATGGGTTACTGGGAAACTGTACAATGACGCGTCCAAATTTCTCACATTAATTATACCACGCTCGAGGAAGCTATTTTCATTTTATATCACATTTAATTTACTTCTTAAACGGGGGTATGGTATATACATACCTTAAAACTGGGAATTTTTAGGAGGACCCTGCGGCATCTTACCAATGAATCTTTCATCCGATCTCTGCCAGGGTGACAGGCGACTGATTGAGCCCCGGTTGAAGTTCCGAATTCGTTTGGGACGATTCCGGGTTTTCGTAAACACTCAAGTTCCGAAAGTCGAGTTCATTCCAATCGGGACAGTCATGAACAGT
The DNA here is from genome assembly GCA_944452935.1 of Rhogogaster chlorosoma. Taxonomy (NCBI): domain Eukaryota; kingdom Metazoa; phylum Arthropoda; class Insecta; order Hymenoptera; family Tenthredinidae; genus Rhogogaster; species Rhogogaster chlorosoma. The sequence continues at coordinate 28,560,320 of OX101799.1, read as the reverse complement.
TGATGAGATTTTGAAGCTTCTTTTTCCAAAAAGTGCATCTCAAGACGTACAATCAATGAATGAATGCGTGAATTTCAAGTTTCGGAATTTTTAACCTTCGTTCTTCCTTTCAAATTTTTCTAAATTGGCTGCATAGACTTTCGGGTAAATATACCTTTTCTATGAACTGTGAATCGGTAATGTTGAAATCGGGAATTTGGAAAATTCCGAACGTGATTGTGAGCAATTATTTTGATGTCTCAATTTCAAGCCTAATGAAAATCTTCTTTCCTCGTTCATTGAGTGTATAGGTATAATTGAAGGCAAGAAAATACGCGTGTCCCCACTGCAGCGGAGATTAAACGATGAAGACCTCATCAAAACGAATTGCCTTCGCTTAACGCGTTGCGTCGAGGATCAGGCATGGCAAAGCAAACCTACGAGGAGAAAACATAAAGTCTTTCATTACGCTAATCACCAAGAGATAGAGAAGGTGGGGTCGTGTTTTCATCGTGCTCTAGCTCCCTGGCTGCAGGTATAATCAACGAGGGAGAATCACCAGACGCTAAATTCTTCCATCTTCAATAAAACCGGAGTTTCAGCACCAGCCACCGTGTATATTCCCTCAACAACTTTATCAAACTGAAGTAATAATCTTCGGGTGTAAAATGCCTGTTTTCTATTTCAATTAAATACACCATGCAACGCGTGTCCCCGTACTAATTAGAAACTATGACGGTATATACCTACCATAGCCTTTTTATCTCCACGTGTGAAATTCACGTCGCTATATGCTGGAGTTTAATATCTTTTTGAAGCTGATAAAACAAGCTAACGAATGAGACGGGATAGGAAAGTGACTTCCGTCGAGTGGGAAATTATTAGAAATGATACGAGCAGCTAATGCATTTACAGCCACGCCTGCGTACCTCGAGGATATAGAGGCGGAAGGAGGAATAGCAGAGTACCTCAAGCTTTCGGATCAATTTTCATCCGGCGATGAATGAGAAGTGAACGTATCAACTCGGCGATGAAAAATAGATGAATCGTCGATTCTGTAATTTCGGAATACTCGATCTGTACCTCCTCCGCGGCAGGCATGCCTGAGCGCTTAATCCCCGAATTAGCGCAAGCGCAAAGTCCTTTCCTACCCATTCCTTTCCCTCGTAAACCGCTTTGCCGATTCTATACGCGTATCTACCTGCCAGCAGAAGGATGCAAAGGGAATAATCAGAAAATAGACGCTGCGGTATACACGATCAAACAGCCACACCTCGTGTGTCGCCTGGATACATTATAGAATGAGGTGAAATACACGGAGTGACGTAAAACGTACGATAATAGATCCCCGGTATATTAACAGAAGAATCTTTTGCTATGACATTCTGAGTTCAAATACCGGTCCCATATCTTTGGACAAGAATTCGCTCCTCATCGTCTCGTTTCGGTGATTCGCTCAGGGCAATGATTAGCCACGCTTCAAAACTTGCGGATACCCTTGTTAATTTCGAATTCTAGAGAGAATCGTGTCTCGAGGTAGTTCGTCCGGTTCCTGCACCGTGCCAATCCTGCTTCTATTCCCAGCTCTCGTATTCCGAAAGCATTGCGAGTTGATATCGTGAAAAAATAATGAGACGTCAGATATGATTGGTGAAAATTGTGAAGTAAGAATTGGAAATTGGATAAAGGGTTCGAGGCGTGTGGCTGTGGCATTTGGATCCCCATATCTCGTCAGGTCTACCTCTAGTCTCGCCCTAGTCGAGGCGTTAATGAGGTTCGGTTTTGATTAGCACCGAGACTGTTTAACGGTTTGATACCTCGCCCGGTAATCGAATCCGGACCTAATCTCTCAAGTTATAACCAAATTATTGCCTCCTCCATGCACTTGGCTCTGCAACGTCCTCGTGCTCGGTTCTCGCCCCTGTTTCGAACCGTTTCTATATACTACTACCCGTTTCGATCCGATAGCTGCAGCACTGCTCGATGTCACGACGCCTGTGACTCTCACCCCCGTCGACGCTCTCGATCTACATGAATTCTGCATCGACTGAAGAGACCGGGATGCAACTGCATACGACGGCCATCGAGCTTTGGAAAAATCGAATCCACGTCGAGGGTGTTCTCTCCTACCCTTTCAGACCTCCGAGTCGTTCCTGCCATCTCCAAGGTTTCAGATGGCGAAGATATGAGCATAAGGACTAAACAAGAAAGTAACTATAAAGAGTTTAAAGAGACTATAAGGATCTACTAAGGAGGTGTTATAGTATATATCTTACATTGTCGGAGGTGGTATTAATTAATTAGTATCTACGGTGTAGTGTGTAGAACTAATCCCCAAGGGGATTAATCTCGAGTGTAATACAGCGCCAGGATGATCCCGAAGGGTTTAATCGAGCGGTAAAAACGAGTACGGCGTCAATTTGGTGTGAATTTTGGATTTTTACAGAGCACCCCCGCCATCTTGGATCGATAACAGTCGTACGAAGAGAAAATAGTTAAGTATCGGTGGGCATAGGCACTGCATACAATACGACGTAAATATATACCTAAGTATAATTTTTATTCGGGTGTGGACTGTGGGTATGTATATGTATACGGGGTTCGCGGCGGTATAAGTGCTCGTCGCATTAGGTTATGGTTTTAAACGCGCCAAATTATACGTTCGCGAGACCCGGTTAAAATATTCCAACGTCGAAGCCGCGCGAGAAGAGGGAAAAATAAATGTTACGGCATTGCAAACCGTATACAACCTATACGGCCGAATCCTCCGGGCGTATGTGTCCAGAATATAGATACATGTCACGTACGTGCTTCTGTACGGAATTCGCTGAAGTATTATACGCGCATTTATGTATATTGCATCGACATACAATATATCTGGTATCTTCAAAGGTATAAGGTATACAAGAAAAAAAAGGTCACCGACTCGATTGGCGGAAATAAATTCAAGATGGCCGTACATGTGGAGACCGGTAAAATGGCTCCCAGTTTTGTATAATAACCACGGAACGCAGGAGTGAAATTGTTATTGAAAGTACCGGCTACTTCGGTGTCGAACTGCAGCTGCACGGTCAGAAGGAAGAAGAAAGGTATGAGATAAGGACTTGTCATGTCGGGAGGCGAAAGATTCGGGTATCGTGTGCAGCAGGTGGTGGTTTTAGAGGAGGAATTAGGTATAAGAACGGAAAGCGAAGTCTTCGGGTTGTATGGGTAATCGCAGTGAAAATATAATAACAAGAATAATGAACGCCTACTCTTAATTTAATTCTGAAGAGAAAAATTTTTATGGTTAAACCGGCACAAAGGCGATAGGGCGGTTGCAGTCGGGGAACTATATAGCCACATAGCCGCGACTAAGAAACCCATACCAAACTACCCATAATTACAAAGTTCTATAGAAAATTGCGTCCATTCGAATCTTAAATGGACCGCATTGTCTTAGGAGGAAGACGCGCGGCTACACTAAGACCCGGAGAGCGAGAGAAGTTTGATTTATGACTTTTCGGTTTCGGAGTAAAAAATACGAATTAGTTTTCGGGATGATCGCGCGGAGATAATAGCCCGATTAAGAATCCATCGCGGGACTTAACCTCGGACGAAGTCCTCCCTGCATTATACCCCCGGGCCTAAGAGAAGCCACTACGAAGTATCCTCAAAGTTACCACCACCTCTTCGCGGTCCCCTTTTTTAAATTATTTCATCAATTTGTATCCACAGAAACATAACAACGTCCAAGACCCCGAAATTCCATTACGACCATTGATTATTGATTCAATGAGAGATCCGTGAGAACTGCAGCAGTTCCTGGAAATTATACATACATGTTACACAGGTCTCGGGACAGAATGACGTTTATGAAAAGAAAGTACGTTCATATCGGCAGAACTTACCCTCGGGGATGGACGTTCGTTAACTGGTCGATCTATAAATCAGTGTTTAACGAATCGATTATAATCATCGTACTTTTCTGGCTACTAGAAAATGTTTTTTTTTTCTTTACCCATACCTATGCCGCAGTAGTTGCGATGTGGGCAGGTAAACGGTTCACTAACTCACGGGGTATACCAGGCTTTTTTTTTTATAGAAATATAAAACTGGCGAGATTAAAGCCTGCTGCAGAGATTGATTAGGCATAGTTACACCGGATACTTGATCCCATATTATACAATAAACAACCGTACGGATAGTATACAGTCGAGCTCCAATCTTCCACGATATGCACATACATCTAATTCTAATTTGTCGCCTCTGTACCCATGCCTACCTGTGTCGAGCATATACGTATTATTAAAAGCTGGCATTTAAATTTTACGACTTAAGATTGCCTCGCATCCATCCAAGGACGATCGATCACCATCACCAGGTACTAACCGATTCACCCACAATAAATTTTCTACCGTTTGACATCCGCAGTTTGTTTTATAGTTTGGAAAATGTTTGACGTACGGAGTTTTAGTTTCAGTTTTAGCAAACGAATATTGTATTGGACATTGTTGCTGTGTCGGGTTCGAGATAAATTTCGAATCAATGTCTGAGCCGAGGATAAGGTACGAGGCTGGAAAGGAGTCGGTTGAAATTAGATTTGATTTATCGACCGTCGAGTTTGTGCAGCTTGCAGGTCTTAGTCGAAAGCTCAGACGCAGACAGCCAGTAAACTGTCGAAAGTCTGAAATGCGCATTTGTGACTCGGGGAGGAATTTTCTTGCCGTCTACTTATACGAATGAACTCGGAGAGGAGATTCTCCGAGCGGAGCAATTTTGGCAATTACGTAAATCGTCTAATGTACCTCCCGGCTAATGATTTCTCATTACAAGTAATAAATCTCTTCGCGGCACGGCGGGGGGGGAAAGACCGACGATGAAGAGGAGGCCCATTCTGCGCTGCTTCTCCTTCATCGTTCTTCCTTCGCTCCTTGCATGCCTCCAGGCGCACCCAAACAGATTGCGGTTATTGGCTGCCAGGAGAAGTGTATAAATAAATAAATATTTGAGAAAAAAAACACCGCTCAAACCGGTCGTCTCCCGACTTACAGGATTCAAGGTGCGAAGATTTGTTCAAAAATTCAACCTCAGAGCCGGGACGAATTAGCAAAACTCCAGTTTCTCCACTCAAGTTGAGGAAATAATTAGTGATTTTCATTAACGCGCCCCTTTCCCTTAACCGGTAGCTTACTGCAATCACCTTCGTCCGTCGTGGGAAAGGCATGTATTTATTTGATAACAAAGTTGAACCGGCTACAGAGAGGGCGAACGGGGGGGCAGGAGAGGGAAGAAACTCTTTTATATCAATTATTTCCCGCTCTCGGGATATTATCTTACGACGTAATTACAGCCGCCTTTGTGTTGAAAATAACTGAAATAAATATAATTATCTAAGCAAAGGAAAGCAGGGGTTGAGCAAAGGGTAGTCGGTGGCGTTCAGTCGAGCCTTAACGCCTTGGTAGACTTTAGAGCCTTGGAGTTGGAGTTCGAGTTCGAGTTCGAGTTCGGGAGGGGGTTGGATAGGTCGTTTGGGTTGCCCCGATGGCGTTTCTTGTTACATTACCAGAGTTGATGAAAGGCGCTTTCATTCTCAGATCAATATCTGTTGTTCTCTAATCATACGAGCTGCCAACACTTTTCTAATAATCATTTTCGATGAAAGGAACCAGTTTCTCTTCACAGAAGAAATAAAACCACTACTTTCCACACCTTACAAGGCTGTATCCAGGAACCCCTAGACAGAACGCGATATCATGGAAACAATTCAATCGAATTTCACCGAATAATAGATCAACCCCGTTCCGTTCTCACCCACTCCTACTCGTCTTCTGCTTCGGAAATATTCCTCGATCTGCGAACCATCGTAGGAAATGATTGAAAGGCTCCTTTTCAGTCCGCCACAGTTCAACGAAAAGTTTCTTCGCCCATCAATTTTGGAGGCAGCAAACATGACCAGGTTTCATTGTGAAGTACCTCGAGATTGCAGCACGGGATTAAAGATGGAACATAGAACCTGGTTCCATTCACGATACCCGCAGACGCTTTTCAAAAGCTCTTAGAATGGGGGAATATGTGGACTTTATTCGGCTATATACGTGTATTTTATGAATTGTTCAAAGAACTAGTCTACAGCTACGTATTATTACCCGAATAAACGCTGCAGTAATTCATTCATAGAATCGGCGAGGAGAATGAGGAGAAGAAAAATTCACGTCAATAATTGACTCACAGGTAAATTATTTTTGCAACAGATCCGGTAATCGAGATACGGCTGTACGGAATCATCGTGCAATTTCTGACCGTAGAATATCTCAGGCAAAAATCATCGATGTGAAAATAGATTCTAAGGTGTTTTTTTGCTCGAACGAGTCTCAACGTCTATGTTAATTGTTTCACTTATACAGTCGCCAATCAACCGAAATAGATCTAATAGGTTGGAAACCAACCGCGCGAGATTGCCTCGAGAAAATCACCGCGACGACAATCATTTCGGCAGTTTCACGGTGTGGCAAAATTTCGAATAACAAAAGAGCGGAAATCCTTGAGACGTCTGGATATAATAGGGTGTTCGCTTCGTAGTTGGACACATATCTATGTATGTGGCTACATCAGGACGAACTACATTTGATCGAGTTCAATCACCTCGCAGCTAACTGATAGAGCGCATCTCCGTCACTCTGCTTTACTTGACTATCATCTTTATTTCAACTGATGTAAGTAGTCGCGTCTTTGACGAGAATATCTCGACGATTCTAGATGAGGATAGAAAGAAATTCACTGCGCATGAAATAGCGTCGTTCCTGTGTAATTCTAGGGCCAACTATTTTTATTCAAATGATTAGGAAACGTGGCCGAAATTCAAAACTGTTACCCCTTCCATGTTTCATCTTCGAATCGTACGTGGTAATTGAGCAAAGTCTTGCGAACAGTTCTCGAGTTGTTGACGCTTTTTTGCTAACTACTTTTCCCTATTTCTGAAAATTTGATTCAATCCGGTGATCGCTGACACAGCAGAAAGCCGAAAAACGAGAGAGGTCTAATTGATGAAGCTGTGGAAATGTCGGATCGTTGCTACGGCTGTGAGAGGAGAGATTTGACGGTGAGATTGAGAGGATCCGCGGTAGGATTCTGGAGGATGAGGAATGGAGATATTAAAAAAAGTGGACGTGGCACGTAGCCAGTAACATATGTAGCCTTTGGTGGGTCCGAATCGAGGGGATCGCCGGCGCCCTTGTATAAGTGTAAAAATCAATCATACGCGTTGACGCGTCGCCGATCTAAAACAGTGCGCAACGTGTCAATAAAGAATAGCCCAAGCTGCCCCTTGTGATGGATGTCTTTTCTCTTTTCTACGATCTAATTTCTGTTTCTTGTTTTCCACTTTCATCTCATCCCCGCGGAAGGTAAAATTTCACCGTGAGATCTGCGGGAAGATCTCGAATCGGTTTTTACGCGGCGAATTGTTCAGGTGCAAATTCTGTCGGAACGTCAACTTTATCGTCCCATATTCGTCCTAGGATACTAAAGCATGCCGCAAACCGCCCAGGGTAGATCTAGTTCGCAGTTGAATCCTTAACGAGCGCATTAACTTACCTTTTAATGACCGTAACTAGCCGCACAAAGGAATACTAAAAAAATTCTCAAGTTTTATACGATAATTGAACAATCCGTGGGTACATCCATCACCCGTTATTACAGCCTTTCTCTCGTCCCGTTTTACCCCGTTCGAAATACGGTTTGCGCCAAAATCGACCCGGAATTGAAAATTTTTAGCGAAACGAGAAGTTTTGAGGATATGCTCGATGCCGGAATCGCGTAAACCGATCGATACTTCATCAAGTCTCTGACAATCCGATCGATTTCAGGTGACAGGCTGTAAGGCTACGTTGAAGTTATTAGAAACAGTATTTTCAGCAGACGTAAGACGTGCAGGGATCTGTATCCTTGCCGATACCCTAAACGCGTAGAAATACGTTATATATGCGGGTGTGGGGTTGCAGCAGTAAATACGATACGAACTAAAGGGCTGGCCAATCTGATATCACGATTCCGAGTGGTTCGCGCTGATTAATGACTCGTCGTTCGTTTTTTGTTAATTAGTTGATTGGGAACGCCTACTATGACATGCAGATTTTCACGAGATACGTCATAGTAATTCAATATCAATCACAGCTACGGTTGCAGGTTTAGGTGTCCGGTTTATGCTACCGCACATTGATTTGAGTGGTGGTACACGTACGTCGATAATTATAATTGACAAGCCGCATATCACGTCGTCCGGTAAAACGGGATAATACATTTTTCCGTCATTTTTACGTCTTGTTGATCCTTTCCATTTCTCATTCTACAACGAGGCAGATGGAAACGAGATCAGCTGCGACTAACGAATCGAAGTACTTGACCCCTGATGTATGCACAGACACATGCGACACTCGACAATTAAAACAAAGTATCTCGCATTCGCAGCATGTGCTGGAATAAATTTCACCTTCGAGATGTCTGTCGCATGTCTCTGCATACGTTTGACTAAGAAAATGAAGACGGAGATGGAGATGAAGATGAAGATGAAGAAAGATCGGAGGAAGAAGAAGACGAACGCGTAATTGGCGCTGCAGCTACACGAAGCTATATAGCTGTGTACTCGTCTGCAAAGTTCAGCCCTAAAGCTCTGACACATACGTATATATGGTGGGAGCTGATATACCTTTATCATATTTCGATGCAACCCATCAAATAATTATTCTATTGCAAGCCAGTTCAAAGGGTTAATTTCATCGCTAATGTATTCACCCCTTTTTACTTGAAACAAGGATATTTCGTATGTATTGCCAATTTTGCATTTATACCCATCCCAAGCGCTATGAATAAATTTATTTCGAATTCATTTCAAATACGTCCTTTATATTATATTTCCAGTTACCGTCCCCGCTTTGATGACGACTTCCCAGCCCGGCCTCGGCATTATTCAACACGACCTTGGTAATCGCGATAACTTTCGCAAACAAGTACATCCACCCCGCGACTCGGACGAGCCGAAAAATCTCACACCTATTTTTTCCGCCTAATCCTGGAGTGTTAATTGCTACTGGAAAGGCTCGAGTGGCGAGAAGGGGGTCCGCGGGTCCCGGAGGGCAGGAGGACGAGACGGGGCGCGTATCAATCAGAGCAGTGTCTTGCCCACGCAGCCCGTAACCCCCGAACTCGTCACCCTCCGCCTGCATCGAGGCCCGCGATTCTCTGTGATTCGGATAGGACCCGGGTGTACGAGCTCGGGGTGCCATTTATCAACGCGGGAAAAAGTGCACGTCATCGGCCAAAGCCAAACCCGGATGACTCCGTGAGACGCCTGTCAACAATATTGTCGGTGTCCGCAAAAAGGTCTACATGTATACACGCGCAGGCCCGTGTGCGTGACTGTGTATCGTATCGTATGGGTATAGCGGGGCGATGTGCCTATATACCCATACCATGTCACGAGCGACGGATGGGGAGGCATTATTGCCTCCGAGCGGGTCCTTCGCGTAGTTCGAGGGCTGCGGCCCACCCGTGACTGCTTTCAAAGGCTTCGCGCCCGTCCTGGCCAAATTCCGGAACGATGAAGCTCAAAGGTGAGCTCAGATCTTCCGGTCCCGACAAGATTTCTGGGTCGAAAAATCCACCGCTTACGGTTTACGTACCACCGGAATGTCCGGACCCTGCCACCCCGCAGACTCGACGATACACAAACTCAATAGCTTTGCCTTACGGATCGACCGCGTATTTTCAAGCCCTGCTTGCGCCGGGTGATATTCACAGCTTCAAGGACGAGCTTTCTATTCCGATTTCGACTCGAAGAAGCGAACTTTTTCAACTCATATTCAGTCCGTATACCTTATCGCCTGCTAGCGCAAACCCTCGCGGCGAAGGAGCCTAGCTGGAACAATGACCCGGACTTTTTCTTCCTACCCACGAATCTCTCGACAGTTTTATCCGCCACTCGAACCCATCGACTAGCTTCCCCTTTCTAAGTAAGCGCGACACCCCAACACACACAGAGGGGCAGACCCTGTCACAGACAATGACAATTAGCGGGCTCGTTCATCACGCGTCCGACACCTCCACCCTCTCTTATTCGCCGCTGATTTTCGTCCGGACTATACGATGCCCGATACCCAACTCACCTTGTGTATAGGTGTACAAGTAATGTACAGGACCTCGTGCAGATTGTTACTTCCGCTTTCGAGGAAGCCATGATAGAGAGAGATAGTTTTGAACTCCTTTGAGGAGTTGGATTGGCCAATATACGAGCCCGGTAACTTAGTCAATCTGGACGCAGTTTCGGCACGGAAGGACTCTCCCGTCCCGAGTCTGTCGGACAATCGCTGACGTCACGGCGTGACGCCAGTCATCACTCTCGCGTGAGTTTGGGGGAAAGTCGTGTGGATGTAACAAGATGTGGGAGTAAGGTGGAGGAGATCGGAGGAACCGGAGCGAAACTATGGGCAGACGCTTTGATCCGGGTTCTCAAACCATCCCTGGATACTTGCACGCGGAGTAGAAACGTCTATGTATTCTGGACGCGGTGCGCAAGAACGCCACCAGGTCTCTGCTTGACTCGCATGCCGCGTAACGGTCACGCATACTTCGGACAAGAAATTTTTCTCAACGCGCTATACGCCGCCTCCGCAACTCCCGCGGGCAGCCCGAGGGCTACCCCAGGTCTCCTCTCGGATTCCTTTCACGACTCAAAGACATTCTCGACTTTACCAATCCCCGAGAACGTGTACAACAACTACTTTCGACCTACCTCTGACCTACCCCCGATTAACCACACCGACGAGGAACCACCCCCTCTACCAACACACTAGGTTAGAGGTCGGTGCAAGGTGGACAAGGTAGGTCGAGAATATTCACGCGATCTGACATCGGTTTCGGGAAATGAAATGGCGATGGGAAGAGGAACGTTCGGATGTGGAAACACCGAGGAAATCGAGTGCTGAAAGATTTCGAGAGCTTTTCTTGCCGTTCGAAGATTTTGTGGACTTTGATCGGGAATCGAACGAAAGATTTCGGGTAGGAAACTGCGGTGCAATTTTACTCGGAAATCGTATCCTCTAATCGATGTTTTCGAGCGCCATCGATCAATCAAGAATCGAAGAACGTCGCCGAGTTTGGAATCGTCAACGTAATACATGGCAAGTCTTCGTCCACGGTGCCTAATGTCTTCGGCTAACCGATGCTGCGGACCGCTAACCGCAGACCACAAACCACACGTCCCGCAGCACCCTGACTAACCGTAACCGAATAAATGGAGTTAATGTCTTGCCGTGATTTGATGTACCCGAAATATTCACGAGTACTTCATCGGACGTAATTTCGTACAGCACTTCCGCCATGGGTTACATATTTGTTCAGGGTGCATTGGAGAACTCGGGAATCGATGATATTGGGATTCATCATCGTATTGTAGCTGCAGGCCAATTTGAGGAGTGAATAAACACATTGACAGTAGTAGAGGTTTTGTTTGGTCAGCCGTAACCGCACTCTGGCAGAGAGTTTCGTACTGGAATAGCACGTGCGAAATGAGCGATGAATTTTTGTACTTCATCGCGGAGGTTGGCTTCTGAAAGTATTTAGCGATGTGAATCTGTAATATATCGAGTCGGGCAGGGTGTTAAATCAAACAATGCACAATTATATCTCAAAGTCGGTGCCCATAAAGCAAAAGTTATAGCTTTTCCGTAGATTCGCGCGCTCGCCCTAATAATGGATAAAACGATCATAAATTCGTTCGAGGGGCTTTTTGGCCTCTTAGGAAATATTAATTAAAATGTAATTGTTCCGAACGGAGTCGTGGAAGGAAAGGAAAGGAGAGGAAAGGAGAGGAGAGGGAAGGGAAGAAAAGGGGTATTAGGCGCGTTCCTTGGTTCGCTCCTGCTACTTAGATCTTTACCAGACCTCTTTGTTTTCGCATTTGATAACTTACGGTCTCGTCGACTTTACGTTTAGAATTAATTACCCGGATTAATTTAGGACACACAAATTTCTATCGCTAACCAAGGAATATATATTCATCTACAATCCCTATACGAGATCGCAGATTGCGAAAAATCCAGCCCCCGTAAACGTGTTAGAATTCCTAAAAATCGCTGAATACTTTCCGCCGTAAATTGTCGTTTTGCGGAACGTAGACTGCCGACTAACGCGTATGCTGACGTAGATGCGGAGACATCAAAGAGACGCGAACAACGAGTATACTCACGTAGTACGGTATCGTGCTGAAACGCGCACAAAGCGATAGGTAACAGAAACTTGACGGCGATGACCATCAACGGAGAGGTCTGATACTGAGCCAATTGTTTGCTTGGTCGGTGGTTGAGTTCACAAGTTCATCGGGTGCTACTTCTTCGCCACCAAGAGCTACGATTTCGTGAAAAGTTCGTAACTGTAAACCGCATTGAAGCCAACGGTCAGCGGACCCATTTGAATAAAACAGGCGCTCCGGGTCATCCCGGAAATTGGATTTCGTCAAGAATCTCCAGATTTGACCGCGGGCATCCGAAATTCGTCTGCGAAATCCTACCTCGTGTAATTTCGTACGAGAATTAATCATGTCGAGGTTCATTTCAGCTTTTGTGTTATTCGCGCGATAATCGCCGCCAATGTCAGCTGACCGTCTCGCGACAATCACCGTTCCATGGTAGTGTTTGTCGTCGCGGGTTTGGTCAGAAGGCGGGCTTCAAGCAGCGTGCTCTAGACTCCCGGTCAACCAACAGTGAGTTTCAATATAGCGAAATCTGTTGACCAGCAGTCACCACGGAGCCCGTGGAACGAGAGTGGACAACGCCGTTGAGCGTACCCAATTACAGTGCAGTTCAAACGCATGCAAATCCCGAGAATAAGCTTTATTTGTTGTGCAAATTAGCCACATATTGGAGTTCGAACGGTGTTGTTACGTGTACGCGTCAGCCGGAGGATCGATATGGCTTATTTTGCCTGTATGTCCCTAGGATGCAAATATCGCGGTACAATATCCACCCCTAATTCGGATCGATTTCACTGCAGCTTGCAAGCTTATAAGCGATCAGTCTCTCCAAACAGGGTTACCAAATGTCGCTATTCGACAAGCGAACGAACGACTCAAACAATTCCTGTATGATCTGCAGCCGAGGACCCAGCTTCTGTCATCCCTCTGATATTCTTTTCGCACAGAACGCTGGAGCATCTCGAAACGCGGTGGTAGGAGAAATTTCATGATAATAAACTTGACAAATGGAATTAGTCCTTGAAAAGTGGTAAATCGCTAACGGGGTGGATAAAGAGGGTTAAAAGTCTAATCGAAATCAATAAAAATTTACTTTCCCTCGTTTAACTCCGCGAAGGTCCGCCGCTCACGGTGCTGCACTGTATGAAAGTCGAGGTCTCGAGGTCTCCTGGGCTCGATCTATCCCAGGGTGAGCTAGGGGGTGCGATGCTCCCTTCCTTTCTCCGCCCCATACCCTCGCGATAGCCCCTGACCCAGGGCTATCCTTCACGGGCATCGAACTCCTACGGGAGTCCCTCGGGATCTCTTAGCCAAGATACCGGAGTAAATGTTTACTCCGAACTCTTATGGGTACCGGTACCCGATCGGAGTTGTTAAAAACGATCCTCGTCATACGGGCAAAAGTTCTTCCCTACCGTGAAAAGAGAGGCTAGTCGTTTTTTGAAAGAAAGAAAAAATGAAGGACGGTCCCGAAATTGACGTCTATCGAAGACTGAAGGGTTCCTCGCGCAGTTTTTCGCTCATTTTTCAGCACGGGATTCATCTCCGTGATGTTGAACGGAACTTCAAGTCCATCGCTGCGGACATCTAGCCTCTGTTTACGCGCGGGAAGCAATACTGTCATAAAGTCTGCGAACGAGGAGTTGACGTGCTTGAGTCGACTCAACTCGAGTCGACTCGACTCGGGTGAGATCAAAGCGGATGAACCACAGGGCCTGGCACGAGGCTTCCGTATAATTACCGCCAAGAATATTTGCATATTGATTGAAGAATATGTCGCTGGCATCCGTCTCCTCGCTGTCCCTACGCTCTCACTGTCCTCTTGCACAGATTTATCCTCCCCTAGATATCTTTCCGCTGAAGGACACGTCGGATTCTTCAAATATCGGCCACTGCATTTACCAGAGAAAATTTAGTTCTCATAATCAAGAATCGCGTTTTTCGAAACCGGACTTTGCTTTAACACGATAAAAAGGGCCACTGAACCCTCCGAATATACACGCATCCATAGAAGTCGGTGCAAAAGTCATTATGCAAATGAAAACTCTTAATTACTGGTCAAGGCGGACCTTTGGGCACGCATTTCACCGATTTGTGGAACCAGAGACAAGGCCGGGGTGTACACCCAGTGAAATTTTAATATACGAGTCAAAATACGCGAAATCAAGTTGCGGGAAGAAATGGATTTTGCGTTGCGATAGAGGGGGAGCAATATTCGCGAAGTAAATATAATGTAATCTATAGGTATATAGGAGCCTGGCATGGCGTGGAGCACCGAACAACATGGGCATGTATACATATAAAGCAGCAGCCCACTTCTCCCTTTCCCACTTTCATCCTTACGCACGGGGTGAGTGCGTAACAGCTAACATATGAACGTCGAGTGAGTCGACAGAATTCGCGTCGATTCAAATTCAGCACGGTGCGGGCGAAATCGGCGCGGATTTAAAAAAAAAAAAAAAAGAAAGAAAAAAGATGAAAAAAGAAAGGAAGAAAAAAAATGTGAAAGAAAGCAACAATGGTGCAAGTGCAAGTCACTCAGTAAACGACCGGGAATTGTTAAAACACCCCAGAGCTATTTTCATCTCTGCCAGAGGCTCAACTCTCTCGGTGGGGTTACGGAGCAGTCGGCAGGCAAGGGTGGAATTGGTTTTAGCCAACGCGCGACCAGATTCAAGAGAAAGTCAATATCACGCGAGATCAGTTATTAATGTCACTTCCCGATTAATTAGTTTCCCCTAATTACCCGCACGGGTGACAGCCGTTTTTGATTAGGAGAAAGATCGATTTCACTACTTGGCGGAATTATTCCGATGATGAGGCTTTACCAAATCTGTCGAAATCTGTTCACCTGGGACAGTGGCGAACGGCGGGGTTCTTTTTCTTCAGCAGTCCATGGTCACGTGCAGAGTCAATGAGTTATGATTGAAGATAGTGCAGCCGGATGTTGTTACAGAAAAGGCCAGTCGACGGTCGGCCGATGTCAGATTGATATGAAATGATTAAACGAAATCATTAAGCAAATCATGCAGACATAGGGAAGGGATCATGCGATTCAGCGATCTGCATAATTATATCTTCATCTTTAACCGAGCGAGGCCCCGTACACTGCACATTACGTGGGTACAGACGATGTGGTACAATCTGCGTGATTTCTTGTAACGCAAGTTCCAACTCGAATCTACATAATGCCTGCCAACCACCGTTGCACTGGCTAATTGCCATCGGTTCCCATCCTTTCAATTTTCAATACTTCCTACGCATGAGTATAACCTACACCGTAAGTATGTATAATGTACGGACAGACGTGCCAATTACGTCCGAATGATTATACCCTAGAATTCATCGAGCGAGTAGAAACGGAAAAAAAACATCTCATAGAAGTTGCAATTCTTTCATAGATGCATCTGTACACTGTACAGTGCACCCAAACAAATCGATATGTAAAAAAAAAAGCACGATGTAAGCTTTTGCAGAACGTAATTGTCGATTTATGCACCACTTGGAGTTTGATGACAACCCTTTACTTTTGGGAGGTTGATTGTTTGAGACGATTCTAGAAATTTACGAAATGTAAGCTGGGAGAAAAAACGTGTCGATTTGTTTTCACACACCCTGACATAGGCCAGTGAACATTTGAAGAAAAATAATACAGAGACTTTAGACGCCTCGGCAAGCTGTAAAAATAGCGTTATATTTCTCTTTGAGGATATTATTTCCGTGGAAGAGGATCGCGGAAAACGCGACACCACGTCACCACCTCGTGTCGTCGAGCATCTCTTGCCTTGCCATCGCTGGGGCGCGATGCAGAAGCTTTTGTCTCAAAGCGAGCGGCCATCTTGGGTGCACTTCAATTGTTTCAACCTTAATTGGAACTGCGAGCCATCCTACTGCAGCGTTGCTCCTTTGTTTTATGCACGGTCTCATATCGGGTTATATCAAGAGGAGTTCGTTTTATCGCGGAATATTTCTCTACTAATTCTCACTGGGCTGAAAGATCCGTTACCGAATCTTGAAGCAGTTGACGTTCATCGCTAAGCTTTAAGTGCGATCGAAAATTAATACTGACCATCGCTGTGGCGGATAATAATCTCCTCGTGATCTTAACGGCAGGAGGAAAGGAAGAACCACGGCGGGAAACTCCGGCACGCCTTCACCCACCGCTTTTACGAGAAATAATCCCGTTTTATATGCATATACGATTTGACGCGTAAAGCCATGATTTTTCCGCCGGGGTTGCTCCATGCATATGTGAGGGTTATACCGCGAAAGAGAGACAGAGAAGGAGAAGGAGAAGGAGAGTCGATCGCGCAGCAGAACAGAGGCTAAGGGGTGTTTGGAAGAGGGAGGAGAGGGTGCTGCCTTCTTTACGGTTATTACGCGCGGGGGTGACTCTAAGTTGCTGGTCTCCAGGGAAGCCCAGAACACCACTGACTCCTCTGAGGAGTTCCCGATCCGCGATACCAAGAATCGCACTGAGCTTTCATGCGCCGATTACGTCTACCCAGAGAAACTGTATCAGGAAACTTGAAGTTTCTTTAACCCGTGGGACCTGTGGGCCTTGAAACTACTAAATGTGTTCTCTTCTTCTCCTCGACGCCCCTATCTGTATCGAGCAAAGTTGAGGTGTCAAATCCCACGTAGGTACTCGTAGAGAGTTGTGAAAGATGAGGTGGCAGAGGGGGTAAAGAGGGTCCGCTGCGTGACGTACGGAGCGACCCACGTCATAACATCCGAGACTTAGCCCAGCCTTAATCTCGGGAGTCTTAGACAACACGGTGTACACCCCCGCGTCTTATCTCGGGGGGCCGGCGAGTTTCCTCGGACAGTTTGCCGGCGCTAATGAGCTGGCAAGATAATTAGCATTATGTTAATGTGTGACGTGCCGTGGCTCCGCGAAGTAACCTGACATAGGTAACCCAACCTTCGTGCCAGCTACGTTATAACCTCCGGTCTGCCTCTCTAATGTTTGTATCTAATGTTTGGACAATCTTATGATAAACGCAGGCTCCGTACCTCCTCGCCTATGGCTGCGTCTACCAACGCCTTCCATTCCGCCTCGTAGTTCGGTACTGCGGAAGGGACGGCTGATATAGGTATGTATACATGTACAAAGAGGGACTCTGCCAAGTTTCCAAGTCAGCAACACACACCCCAAGACTTGGAGGCGGGCAACTTGGTGCTGCAGACTTGCCGCGGACTTACAGGATACAACACTGACGAGTAGTCAGCCAGTTTTGACAGTTTTGGGATGGAATCGGACGTCCGCCAAACTATAATACATCGAGTTGTTTGACTTGTGTAGTACCGCCAACCGCCACCAGCTCCCGAGACTCCCGAGACTCCCAAGACTCCCAAGACCATAACTTGAACTGATCTTAAGCGAATGAAACTTTGAAACATCGACGGGAGTTGGCTCCTTGCGAGACGAACGGCTTGAACGTTGATAATCTGCCAATTAACGTATACTTGGAGATTCGCACAACGATATACATTACGGGGATGTACTTCGTGATTATTACTAATTAAAGTTATGGCAATGCCTGCAGTGGTTTATCGGTGCAGCTCAGCCGGAACTGGTATGGGATACATTGTCTGAGGATATGTCTCCCTTCTCTCTTCCTCCACACGAACGAAGCCACTAACGGCGCCGATGTAACTAGCCTTGCTAATTAATTAATCATTCCCGCACAAGTTGGGCTGCCTAGCCAGAAGCCTTGCGAAAGTTCACCTCGAAGTGAGGCGTATCTTCGTGTATTGTTGGTTCCTACGAGCCGAGGTGTTAGGTGTCCCACACAGCCGCTCTTCGCCGATCCTCCGCAACCCCCGTTATACTCGCCTTTCATTATCTTGATTAATTGACCGATGGTCGTCTTCGAGTAACCGCGTACCCATGCACAACTCCCACCGTATTACAGCGACTAACCCTAAGTTTCGAAATCAAGATTCGCAGACTACCTATATGGCCACAGCGAGTGGAGACGTGGGCCCTGCACCGTCAAATTTTCATTCTTTTGATTTTTCATTACTATTGCCTTATTTCTATTTCTATCTTCTTCCTTTTCTATTTTTTTCCCCCACTTTTTTGTCCCACGAATTTTTGTCCGATCTGAGGCAGACATCGAGGACCGCATGAAATATAGAATGGACAAACATACCGTGGCGTAGAGCGTTGATCGTTGTCGGGGTTAGCTCGGAAGTGTATGGAGGAGGAAGATGACTCCTGGTCAATGCTATCTGCGATCCTATCACGAGCAAATATCCCCTCCTGAATGCGGGCGAAATATATATGAACTCTTTCGAAGCTGGACTCGAGCGATACGGTCAAGTGATGTTTGCCTACTTAGTTTCTATCCACTAGTCCCCTAATGCAGACCGGAGACCTCCTTCGTTTGGTTTCGTTTCCTCAATGTCCACTTGCCGGAGTCCTTTCTGAGGCTCTGCTCGCTGGGGGAGGGTCTTTTTAATTAATCAAGCTTTCATTCTGACCGATATATCTCGGGATCGTTTCTCATCTTTTATTCCAGCCTCCGTATCACTCCATCTACTTTTAAAGCCCTCGTTTGTTTCCGGCTGATCGAACTTCTTATCTTTCCATGCCTCCCAAGTGTTTTCTTCTCTTTTTTACACTCGAGAAATAGGAAGAGACAGAGCGAGAGAGAGAGAGGGAAGGAGAAGTTTCCGGTGCACGATTTTATCATCCCGGTGAAACTTGAGGATAAATAGTATCCCTAAACTCATACTGCGATATTTTTCGAATTTAATTCTGAATCCGCTGCTCCATGTGGCAGGACGAGGATGTCCCCTCGAGGTCGAGAATAAAGAGGGGC
This sequence comes from Rhogogaster chlorosoma, assembly GCA_944452935.1. NCBI lineage: Eukaryota > Metazoa > Arthropoda > Insecta > Hymenoptera > Tenthredinidae > Rhogogaster > Rhogogaster chlorosoma. Next base: position 28,541,285 of record OX101799.1, on the reverse strand, counting down.
GTTGATTGATCCCCGAAAGGAAGAGACGAAACTATGGATTATCCCGGACGAGTGGAGGGAAGATAAACTGTTACTGTTCGCAGGTAAGATCGTTTATATTAACATCGTTTAGAGTAGACAAAAGCGCGGGAAAAGTTGTACTCCACCATCCCTGTTCGGCGTCCCGACGCCTCAGCTTCGACCGGTAACAAAGAGCCACCCAGGTATCGGCGAGGTCTTAATTTAAAGTTGAAATTAATTTCTCCTTCGCGTTTGAAGAATCAAGGTGGTTCTCGAAGCTAGCTTATTGCCTGACTGTGTGATGCGATGGCCCGCGTCTTTCTCCTCGATATTCATGAATACATAATCAACTTCCGGTATGAACTTTGTTCTTTGTTTCTGTTTCAGTTTTTCACCGATTGTTAGAAAAATCGTTCAACTCCGTACGCGGATAAGGACCCTCGCCGTCCCCTGCAGGACACACGGGATGTCTGGTCGTAAAATTAATCCACCGCTCTGTAATTAGCGTGATTTTTCTTTCATCGGTATATATTTACTCTGTTACCTACTTTCCGTGATCAAATAAGGCTCGGAGAAAGACGGGGAGGAAGCCGAGTTTGAAGATTGATTAAAAGAAAACAGTAAAGTTTTCGTCTGTTAATTATGTCACCCGATTTAGAAAATATTTACGCCCGAAGAGGCGAGCCGAGGAGAGCGAGAGAGCATTGATAATTGGGGAATGGGAAGAGAGTTTATGACTGAGAAAATCCGAAAGCGCGAGTTGGGTGGCCAAATTAAAAATCTCAAAGGGACTCGATATAATTAAATCGCGATAATGACGCAAAGAGTATCGCCGCCCCGCAAACCCCAGAAACCCTCAACCAGCGCGAGCTTCGAAAACGCAGAGCGGAGTCAGGCCACCGGGTCCACTTTTATTTCGTTAACGTTCATAATTTCAACCAGTACTTTGATACCCAAGAACAAGGTGGGAACTTTTGATAATTACTCAGTTTTCACAGCCCCGTGCGTTTTGCATATCCCCCTAAATCTCCGACGATCAGGTCCAGGCCGAGCATTCAGTACACCCAAACTCCCTTCCGAGTCATTAGAAACGACGCGGAATCGTTAAAAAGTAAGAAAATATGGAGGATGAAACTCTCTTCCCATAATTCCGACCTCGCAGCCCTTGATTTTAGCGATAAGGCAGGGCTGACACTTCTTCTACTTCTTCATCCGCGCTCGATGAACCAGGAAGAATTGTCGATTCGGTTCGCTGCAGAAGTTAAACGTTGAAATCGGTGCCCATAGTTGCTGCTGCTAGAGCCGAGGGGTGCGGATAGGCAATGGGCGCAGGGTGAGGGAACCGAAGAACTCCATGCATGCAAATGGTATGCAAACAAGATACATTTGTCTACGGGTCCTTGGGCCACGTAGATATAGGTATCAGTGTGCGTGGGCGAGGCGTGCTGTTACGGAGTGCAGAAGAGTGCGGTTGAGTGCGTGATAGCGTTACGAGTACCACGCCGTCACCCCATTTACAATATATCCGTATAAGCAGTTTTATAGATCGATTATAGACTCCACTTATGATTCGAACTATTTGCATGAGGTATAGGCGGGGCGCGGAACAGCTCTCTGCTATGAATCATGAGTCAGTGTTACCAACTGCTCGTGCGGTTAAGAGCACGATAACCATTCGATGCCTGTACGCACCCTCATCGAACACGGCTCGTCCATCCTTGGGCATTTTCGATTTACAAATAGGTCAAAGGTCCCGGTCACATGATCTATCGAAGGAAACGATTACGTTTAATGTGTTGTTCGCGTAGATCGTTTCAGTCTCCCATCTTTGATATTAACTTTTTTTGATGCCGATTTTGATGAAATTTTGTTCGGGAAGCGAAGGAGGAAAGAATGTGTTCTCCGAGATGTATCGCGTTTCATTTGATTCGAAAATTTTTCTACAGCGAAAAGAATTCGTGAACTGAATTTAGCAAATATTATGATTCAGATTGGGATGAAACGAAAACAGTTCAAGGTCCCCTTGATCTTGTGGTCGGGGGATATCACCCCCAACAAATACTTACGCCCTTGAAGAAAAGCGACGGTGTCTCCAGCCTCATGATTGATTAACTTTTTTTTCACGATGAAAAATGTAATTATAATTTTTATTCATTAATGGTCGAGGGCCCGAGAGACGATCTGTGTGGCGGGTAGTGCTCGGGGTTTGGGAAGATGGTTTCGTTTGATTGCCTGTTTGGAGTCAGTCGCTTGTGGTTTTAAGATATCATTCTTTACTTCGCGGCTTAACAAAATGATCGATATACACTCGACTCGCGGAGCTTCCCTCCTTCCCTTATATCACGAAACATAACTTTTCACATTCAAATATACATTCGGCTAATGTAATTGTAAAAGTCAAAAACTCCCGCGTACAGTTATTAATGAATCTCGGAGCTCTTGCAGCGTTATTCCATTATAAAAACAATTCTCCTCGGGCGTGACTGACCGTTGAAAATATTTTTATTGCGACGATATATTTTCGCGACTGTACAGTATAAGCATGTAACTGTATAGTGAAAGGTGTGCACGGTAATGGCTGGGTATTAAACACATTAGGCAGGACGCCCTCCGCGTTATGCATTCAAAATCGAAAGTCTTATCTCTCTAGCGGCTCTTCTCCTCGACCTACCATAGTCGGCAGTCATCCATCTTGTAATTAGTTCCGATCGCGTTATTCTTTTATCCATCGCGTAGCTGAGTGAGAAAAATTACCGCTCTTCTTATACACTCCTCCTCGCTTTTAATCATCTTCTTTTGAGGACTGTGCACAGTGCAGCGCTTCGCTCCTTGGCACGTTGGAAAAGTCGAGGAGAAAATGTCGATTTCTTCGAAGGTTCTATGGCGGTAATCCCTGCAGACCTACTTCTTCGAACTTTTTGACCAATTTCACGAGTCTTCTCTAGGCGGTATACCGGCGGCTTGAGAATCGTATCGATCAATTCGAATCAGCCGCCCTCGCCGCCCGCTGGTTCTGTGCACACGAGATTGGTACCTACGCATAACCGGTATATCTAGACGAGATATTATGCAGAGGCGACTAGAGCCGCGCGTCAAATTCTGTATTCGTTAACGATGACTTCCTTCGACGAGCAATAACTTTAAACCGAATCGAACCCCGGAGACATCCGGGAGTGGCTTATTTGCATACCGTCATCCCCTCGGCGTCCTGTCCCCTGCACGCCCCGTCTACTCTCCGGTACCGCTACCGCGGAAGGTCCGGACGCCGCGTCATTCCAAGTCGCCCGCTCGACATAAGGCGTCCCGCCCTCCCCCAACGGGAGGGATGGGGAGCCACCGATCGTTTAGCACTTTGGCGTAATTTTTTTCTCTCTTCCACCCCGGGTATTTGCATAGCCGCAAGCTACCGAGCTAGAAAGTCCCTGTTTTGAACCCTCGTGGAAAATCGATGTCATCTAATCGAACCAAAACACTTGGGTCTAATTATTTTTGTGTTGAAAAAAAACTGAGCACAATTTTATACACTGTATGGCCTGGCGGGGGGGAGGGAGGGGACGGAAATGGAGAAAACATGATAAAACACGGATATATGGATGTGCATATACGCGGCATACGTGTGTATTTATAGCCTCGGTGGATGCGCAGGGCTACGTGTGTATCCGACTTATACAGGGTATGGCACACAAACGCGTACGCCTCGATCCGAAGACCCATATTGATGGGGTATCCCCGAGGCTCTTCCATGGTTTAGTGCGAACATTACTTTGAGGATAACACTCCGGAATAAAAACCTTTATAACCTCACTTCGCCTCCGCCACTCTTACTCTATTCCTGAACACAGTAACGTCATCGCTAGAGTCCTGGAATATTGATGAGAGTGCGAAACTGAGGAGACGAGAAATCATTCGTACTCGCACCATATTAGTCGATCTAGTCGCGAATTCTCTGAGAATGGTATTTTATTTTCGTTTGTTTTTACAATCCGAGTTATTTTCCGAACAGGTATGATGAACGATTCTCGATTTATTCGGTCTACGTTGACTTTACGAACGGCTGCCAACTCGAAATGAATTTCATGACTGCTGATGGCATTTAACCGACTCTGCCTCAAAAGTCTATACAACATGCGAGCTGGAGTAATAAAACTTGTTTATTGAAAAACTCTTTCGAGATTGACGAAAGTTATTTGAAAATGTGTCATTATCTTCACGCGTTTAAGATACCCCGTTAAACTCCGCGCGTGGAGTCACCTAGGAGCTGCTGGTGCAACACGATGCAACGCGGTTCAGTCGATAACAGCGCCGCGTGCAGAGGAGAAGAATGAATGTAACGGAACTAAACTTATCTAGAGATCCTTTAATCGTATAATGGAAAAATATAGTAGATATATTGTATAGAATGGGATCGTATGTAAAATAAATATGATCGTGGCATAACTATTCATTAAAGTAACAACAAACTTTGTGACAAGATATTGTCAACAGATTGTATGATAGCTATGATATATCGTCAATAGCTTCGAGACAATTTTTTAGTCTGACACTGATGAGGCGAAGATTGAATCATAGAAGTTGGAGCACATAATGCGAATGCATACATTTTTTTCTAGGTGTAAACGCACGAGTGCTACTCTTTCTTATAATCGAGTTGTGAAACGATTAGAGATGATTATCGCCGAGCGAGATAATCGGATAGGTAAATTCGGTTGAATCTTTACGATACGATTCAGAACGGGACTAGAGATTGGAGTGTGATCGCAATCAGATTCATATTTGCCCGTATCAAACACTGAAACACCATGTAGGAGCGAGTCTTTGAAAAGCACATTGAAAAAGCAGGGAGACATGGTGAACGCTCACACCTCTGGTAACGGGTGAAACAAAAACGATCTCATTCCCATCTCAATCTATATTCGCACGTCCAACACACTCGAGATTATGAATGCGTGGCTCTAATGAAACTGGGAAGGCGTCTGCCTTTACACCCTGCCACCTCTACCTCTGCCGCTGCCTCAACCCGTCCAAGGTAAACACGACCGACGTCGGAGGCGTCGAGAGTGCCGGGAAGCCGCCCGCGTCGTGGCGTACACGTTCGCACCTACTTCACGTCGCGTGGTTTGAGTCTTGAACGAACAAAACTGCAGCGAGGGAGTATAGACGGAAGAGTCTTGCGCTGCGATACTTTCTTTTGCATTTTCTCTAGTTTCTCTCTTATCTTAATAGGATACGAACTTCATAGTCGGAAAAATACAGACTTTGAAGAACGAAGAAATGTATCGCCTCACTTGTCACATACGATACGATGATTGAGGAAAAAAAGAAGATGAAGAAATCGTATATTTGAGGAAAGGATCAAAAAGGTAAGAAATCTCAAGTATTTATGCAGATTGTGATCATTCTTTTATCTCGCACTGCATATTGATGATATCGCTTCAGCCTTTGCCCTGAAAACATACATCAAAGGTGTAAGTTATCCGACAGTCGCAGTGCCTGAAGGTTTTGCGAAGAAACCTCATCAGTTTGGCGTGTCTCTCCGTCGTTGCGTCCTCTTAGTTCGTTGGCTTGTATTTGGTGTCGTTGGTGTCGGTGCCAGTGGCAGACGTCGAAGGTAGGTATTGCAGGCACAGGGATGCAGAGGTTGTTGGCTAAGGCGGGAGTCGGGGGAGCTTGCAGACGATTCGGAATGGTCGACGCGGAGGAAACGACCGAGGAGGACTGCGGACGATTTGGAAGCGAGATCAGGGTGGGGCTGGGGCCAGGGGGCAGGGGGAGTAAGGTGCGGAGAACGAGGAGGGAATACGAGGAAGCGGGGAAGCGAGGATAGGAGAGGTATATAAGAGAATACAAGAGGAGAAGCCTTTGGGTGAGGAGGAGAGTCGGAGAGGAAGAGAAGGTGAGGAGAGGAAGCGAAGTGCCGGAGACGAAAGGACGTCGGTGGGTGGGTTGGCTCGAGGAGGGTCAGGGGCCAAAGAGGGAGAGGGAGGAACGCCGTCGGGTCGATCCAGGCCCCCGGGCACTCGCACTCCACTCCGAGGCACTCCGCGGAGCCACTCCGAGATCTGTATTCTCTCCATTCTGCTACGGCTCACCGTTGCGAAACTACGCGAGACACCCCTTCCTCAAACTATACGCGAAACTGTACCTTGAATTGAACACACTATGCATAAGTATACACCTTGATAACCGGGTACATACAGACGCGAAGGCGACGTCGCATCAACTGACTCTATGCATCCAACCGAAACTTTCAATACAGCTTTTCTCACTGATAAGCTCACCCCTTCACCTTCGCGATGGGGGGGGGGGGGGGGGGGGGGGTCTTCCATTCTTATCGCTTTTTCACATTCTCATGATCCTTAGAGTCGGAGTCTCTTTGGTTCTTTGGGAAGACTGAAAATTTGTAAAACGAAAGCTCTTTCTCTCTCGCCCTCAGACCTCTTGTTTCTTGGTCTGCAAGTCTGCTTGCGCCATCTTGTTTTTAGACCGGCTCTTCGCATTCGATTGAATCGGAAAGAATTTCGCCCTTTACCCGAGTCGCGTAATTCTGGTGAATTCCGGTGGGCGATGGTACTACAGGGCGTTGCTGACACGATCCAGGCGACGAGGACGTCGTCGGTGGTGGGTAACCCCCGTTTCAAGCTTTCGCGATGTTCTACGCAGCCGTCGTCGACGACTACCCACCCACCCAGACGCATTGGTTTCTACATCTGTGTGTACTATCCGTTTGTCTGTACGTCTGATGACGTAGAAAGCACGGAAGCTCCACCCAAGGAGCGGAGCTTTGGTTACGCAGGGCGTCGGCGCGGCTCCACCAGGTCTTCTCGTCTATTTGTATCTGTCATTGCCGTTGCCACTGCGTGGTGTTAGAGGGTGCGAGAGGTCGGGAGGTTGGGAGGTTGGGAGGCCGGGAGGTCGGTATATATAAGGCCAGAGAGGCTTTGTTACCACTTTTTATTTTATATTCCCTCTCGTCTTTTTTATTCCATCTACCGTTTCTTTTTCGTTTGCCAAGTTACTTTTTCTTTTTTCTTCTTGCTCTACGCCCGCAGATGCCAACTCAAGAGGGAAAAAGAACGAGATACGAAGAACATATAGGAGGAAATTTATCCCTCAGTTAAAATTCTGTAGAACGGAAAACTGCGGACGAACGTCCTTTAACCTCCCTCCGTTTAGGGGTCGCCACGACAGAGGGGTCCGTTCGCTGTGGTCCAGACTGAAGGCTCCGCGAGAACAACGCGTAGGTATATATGGTCGGGGTACGTTTTACCGCCACCAGTTACCCCCTGGTACCGAGCATCAAGTAGACGCGAGAGCTTGCGGTCAGTGGAAAATTGTCGACGTCTTTTAAACTTCATTAAGGCACCAGGCGATATGAATTTTGTCAAGTAAATTAACTCTGCCTCCGTAGCTCCCGCGGCCGTGGTCACCCCGGATTCTATGGTCGTTCACCTTCACGCTGAAAGATGAAACTTTCCAGTCTAGGCACACTTTGGTTCATGTAAAAATCAGCGACGCCTGTTTCTTCGACGAGGATCCAAAACTGAGTCGATTATTATCGACTGTAAAGTATAAGCATAAGCGAAAATAGTATACATGCATGTATGTATATAGATAGGTGTGTTAATAGGGAAATAGTATATCTTGATTATATTCTTAATTGTCACATTGAGGCTCCTTTCATTCCACCCCCGATATAATAAATCAAGTTTTTCTTTCACGACGTTTATACTTGTTCGTATTCTTCCTTCTTCTATTTTTAAAAGCGTGCTTCTCTCCCCTGGCTTCCGTATAATTGGTCGCTAATGAATTAGCTCCAAGGTATGACAAGTGAAAAAGAAGGACACCAACAGTGGAGAGGAAATGAGATTAACAAGCCCTGTGTTTTCTGCGACGATAACTCCACGATCAGTATTGTCATCCCCGAATTCAACCCAACTTACTTAATAAATGAAACAATCAATCTAACTTGAAAATCATTCCCCTAGAAGCTGTGATGCAGTTTTCCTGAAGAGCTTGTTGCACCAGTGTGTACATACAGCAGCTCGATCTCGTTGATATCTAAGCTTTAATTAGGTCGTTACGACCCTCGCCCCGTTCTAATTATAATTAGATACTTGATACGCGAGTCAAACTATCGGCTTATAACTTTTCCAAAGTTGAAAAGATTCTCAACGATCCGACACCTCGCGACTCGGTCTATTCAATTTCTACGAAATGATATTGCGTCCACTTTTTTTTGGAACTTGCATAAGAAGTTGTTTCCATTTTCTGAATGAAATTTGTATATTAATGAAGTCTCGTGCTTTGAAACTAGGAAGGAATTACCTGCATTGAGGCTTACAGGTTTAAAGTTATGGATAACCTCCAGCCCCTCGAAATATCGTCGTGGCATACATGGGTGTATGTCGGTGCGTCAAAATTCAGGCGACCGTCGACCCCCGGACCTATTCAAACACCGTAGAATAGCTTTACCGCGCCCTCATACCGCAGCCTTACCGCGCTTTCGTCGGGAAGCTAAAAGTCGTTGGCAGTTTTCTCATTCTCGCACTTTTACTCGTATAGCCTTAGATCTTCTGGCGTTGGTGGCCCCTGGGAAATTACTTTGAATTCCGAGAGAAAAAAAGGAGAGAAAAAAAAATATATAGTAAAGAAGTATAGAAGCACGCGGTACTAGCGACTTAAAAACTTGCCAAAACTAGCGACAGACGCACGGTGAAGCCCAGAATTGAGATATTACTCGGTGCCTTTGAAACGAAAGAAGAAAAGATGCATAGAGATAGATTTTATAACCGAATATCCGACGTATCGTCACGAGCTTCCGGTTCAGGAACCAGATCCTGAAGATGCAGGACCAATGGTAGAGCTTGGGCCAGAATTAACAAAGCGAAGAAAGCTTTCGACTAAAGTTGTCCAATAAAAAGCTCCAGCTCGAAATCCGAGTGTGAAGAGAGATATCCTCACCAATGAGGAAATTCCTCCGTTTCCGTTGCCTCCGCCAATCCCCGAGTTTCCCAGATTCGGATGTAACTGTGGAACCGGATTGAGCGATTTGGGGTAGGAGTGGCGAGCCGAGTTTCTCTCTTCGCGAGTAAAGCCGTCCTGCGCGTAGCCAGCGCTATAGAAGTCGTGAGGATTTCGTTCGCAGCGAGTTTCCCGTATTTGTGCTGTTCATTGGTCTGTGAGTGTCGCCAGGACCAATCGCATTCCCTGATGCCGAATGCGAGCGAGTCGTCGACGGCGGGGGTGCCAGAGCCAGGTCGGGCCCGAGGGTGGCAGCCCTGGAGGTCGGGAGGCGGTAACGCCCCGACGTTCCCGCAGAGAACAGAGCGAGCGACGCTTCGATCCCAGAAAGAGGGACGTCGGCGGGTTGATGGGGAGGTATAGCGGAGGTGGCGGAGGGCGGGATGGAGGGAGAGAATCCTGGAGAGAGAGTCCTGGGTTCGATCCCAGAAGGAGACAGACACTCGGCAGCGAAGCACTTAAGCTCCCAACCAGCCCCCGGTCTCCAACCCCCAACCCCAACCCCAACCCCAACCCCAGCTCCGACTCCCACCTCGCGACGCCCTAAAGCTCAGCAGCAAAGCTGAGACCCACCCGAGTTCTCAGGAATACGAGGATTTTTTGTTACTCCTAGCAGATGGTGTGCTTCCAAGAAAATGCGGAGGAACAGCTCAGACTCCTACGTCTACGCGCATACCTACCGAGAGAGCATAGGTACTACGACTACGAGAGAGTGTGCGCGCGTATAATCTACGAACACCAAATTCTCCTTTACTTTTACGGATTATTCCGCACGTCGGGGGCAGGAATCGCTTCATTTGAATGCGATCCTTGGATCTAACCCCCATTTGATACTGCGATCCGATAAAGGCGGTGGAAAATGATCCCCAGGTATTGGAAAGGAGGTAAACCAGCCCAGAAAATTGACCGACTATAACTCTTTGATGTACTAAAAATACGACTCATGCTCATCCTGAAAAATGGGGATGACCGTTAATCTGATGGGATATGGGAGGACCAAGCCGGAGTTACGATCCATGTACGTTAACACTTCGGCGGAATCGACCGAGGCCATCAGACACAATAAACTGGAATAGGTGTGCCTCTGTATATAATGCCACTGCTCCACAGTGCGCTATGAACATTCCGTTGTTCGAAGAGTTTTCTCGACGGAATACACCTCTATCAATCCGTTACTAAATCCTCCCACTTCACCTGACTCCCTCGAGGAACACGTGTACCTCAAAATATGATTGCTGGCCTTATCGATCGCGAGGCACTGTCCTCTTAAAGAGATAGAACGGCCTCCAATCTCCCTCCGCAAACCTGGATTCTAGATTCTAGTCGAAACGAACTGCGACTGAACTGACAATGAGTGGAAAAATCAATTCTGCTTGTTTGCAATTGTTGTAGGGAAAGTAGAGAAACTCATTCGCAAACCCCATGATCAGTCTCTACTTTCGTTTCCTGAATGCACACCATGAGTCATGGGACTCGAAGATGGAACATCTGTAGTTACCTCGATGTCTATGACACATGCTGATACTTGCTGCTACCGAGTAAAAGAAGACTGAGTGTCGCCATAGAGCAGCTTGGTCCTTGCAAAGAATTGGCTCGCTGAAAAAGGAGGCTATTCGCAGTGCTTTCATGTCTTAGATTACGGTGAAAGGAACTTCACACTGACGATAGAAAGATAGATAGGGATGAGGGAATTCGTGATGTATAATCGTCGAGGAATTTTGAAAACGAATTTCTTCCATTTGAATACGTCGTGGCGATATTTGTGCTTTTTGATGGGGATCTGATTGGAAGCTGAAGCATTCTACGCGTCCCCGGACTTCGGTTTGAACTTCTTTCATGCCTCCTACATTTCTGGGTGGAATGAGAATCACGCGATACGTTGGCGTATGCAGTGTTGCATAAGTTGCAGGGTGTTTCAAGCTCACGTGACCATTGAGTTTCGTGCTCGCTTATCTGACTAGTTGTCATCAATTCCCGCCCACTTCAAAAAAGCACGAGACGAATTTATCCATCGAGATCAATCCGAACTTTCGTCGAAACTTTCCAGCTCTTGCGAATTTTTTAAAATCCTGGTAGGCAGGTCCTCGCCGGGCAACAAAAACACTTTTTTTATCAAAGCACCAACAATAAACCGCACCCCTTCCCCCCTCGCTCCTGTGGCAGGTCGCTGGTTTCTTTCTCTCTCTCTTTCTCATTCTCCGTGCCTCCATCTCCACCCCCAACTTCATCCCTGTATACCCAACCTTCCTTTTTCCTTCCTCGCCGACGTCCTCTCGGTGAGGAAAATATAAAAATCCATACAGAGAGTCGCTCGGAGAAAATATCCGTCATTTAAAATGGATGGATTTAGGTGGATATAAAAGTTAGGGGCGGAAAGAACAGGACCGAAGGTAGCGGGGATCAGCGCCGAACGAAACCAGCAGTGGGTGCTGCTGGTGTTGGAGATTTAAGGGGGACATTTAAAATGGATGGTTCTTTCGGTAATATCTACTGGTACGCCTGCCTCGGTGGCATATAAGGGGAAAAGAGGAAGAGGACGAACACCAGGATCAGGCAAGGAGAGGAGGAATATAGGGAGGAGGAAGGTGCCAGAAAAACACACAAACCTACAACAAAATGGCAACGAGATTTATTTTTCTACAAACTTCACGCTTACTCTTCTAACCTCTCATTCAAGATTCAAGCTTCTTCGTCGCAGTTACGATCTACGACGTCGATCCGTCGACAACATTGTTTGAAACAGAGCTTGGCCCTCACTTTAATAAGTGACATACTTTAGTTCCAAGATTAGGTGTTGATGTTGCAGCCCGTTAATCCACTTCCAAAATGGCATTATCAGTATTTGGATGAGAGACTTTTGTTCGTAGGAGAAAAACGTATGAAAATTATTAACACACTGGATAGGGATACGTAAAATATTGCCGAGGCGTTCAGATACGCAGAGTATAACGTGAAGAGTGAACATATCTGGTTGATAAATAGCCCCGGAGCGTTAGAGAGTTGGAAAAGTTTTCCGCTAGTAACATGCCCACCTAGAGCGCCAAGATTCGTTATCTCTTTGGCGAATTGCGCCGCTGTATAGTTGAGGGAGGAAGTGTGCAAAGAGGGGTAAAAATCACTCCGTCGAGTACAATTTCTTTCGGAGATGATTTTTCAGACAAAGGAGGGAAAGACCGGAGCGTGTGGCGTTGGTCTAAACTTAGTCGAACAATGAACGAAGTTAAAGGTCAGTTGCGTCAACGGTTCCTGCACCGGCTACAACCTTAAGATATGGAAGACACAGCCGCGGAGAAACTGCCGCGCGACACCGACGGTAGTTAAAGAGGAAGAGGGCGAGGGAAGGAGGGCCAGGCAGACTACATGTATTATTGATGTGGCTGTGTCGCCAACCTCCCCTATACCGCCGCCTTGTTCCACCACGTCTTCTCACCCCACGGGAGAACACCCACGCCCTGACTACGACGGATCCCAATACATTCAGCTCCTATTTCGATAGGATATATGCAATAGTTTCAGGTAGAAAATAATTCATCAGCTTGGCGATCGGTCGATCGACATCGGATGAGCAAATTCTACGGTCAGAGAAATGTCGAGAGTTTGAATGAATTTTTGGGATTCTTTTTGTCTTTTTTCTTCTTGTCGTAGGTCGCGAAAAAGATGGAATGATCGAGGTTATCGAGGGCGAAATTAGACAGGAAGGAAGCTAATGCGGTATATGGGATATGGACGTGGAGTTCTATTCCAAGGAGCACGCCGAGTGAGATATATCGGTGAATTATACAAGATGGCGTCCCGCGCTGTAGGAACGCGTTCTCCACTCCGTCAATTATGCTAATTTCGATTGCCCCGAGATTAATGGAAGATAGCATCTGCCCGCGATCCCGGTCCGTGAAATCATGGCGTCCATTCGGACCTGCCCGACTGTATAATACAATCGACTGCCAGTCGCCATTTTGGCACGTTACAAGATGACCAGGCGAAAATATATCCCGGGATCAAACCACGCGCACAAACACTGAATTAATCACTATGATTTTATTCAATTTTTCGTATTATACCTACGTTGAAAAAACGAGCCAGCGTTCTTTATTTATTCTATAGAAGAAGTGAAAATTTTTCTTTACTTCTCAGTTCTGATTTCTTTTACTCACAAATCGTCACCCGATCACAAGCGTGACACAAGTTTGTACTGGACGAGGCCAAACGCAATCAAAATGACATTAGAGTAAGAAGCAGCGAGAGACATCTTGCGTATTTGTATTCATAACCGGGGGGGTAACTTTAAATTGGCCGGATTATAAATAAACTTATATCCTTTATTTACTTCAATACGATTTTCTCGTTAAGAAGTTTCTTATCCGCAACGACATGACGACACGACGCACGCTCTGAAAACCGAGTGAATCTAGCGCGCAAATATAATATAGATTCCTATAGATTTATAGTTTACGAATAAAGTTTGCGATATCCGCACATATCGCTACATGAAGAATTTTAAATTTAATTTTCCACGTAAGATTATTGTACTCAAATTCGAAGAATATACTTCCCGCAGTCTTTTATTCCATGCATTCCCTTCGTGGAATAACAAACATACTTCGAACGAAATATTTTTCTCTTTTTTTCTCCTAACCAGAAACAACGATATTTCTGGCATTTACATCGTAGCTTACGATTGTTATCAATGCTCCGTAGGTTAACGCCCAGCTGGCCTACTGCGGCAGTAGTCCAAGGCCGAGCAGAGAGAAGAGATCCTAGAGCCTTTTTTAGGAGCCTCTCGACGAAGACGCCCATCAGTAAATTCTTCGTTTTTTTTTTCTCTTTCTTCATTTTTTTTTTTTTTTTTTTTCTCTCGTCAGTCAGTGAGTGAGAGAGGCAAGTAGGAATAGAAAAGGAAGGCAAGGCCGCTTCTATTCTCAGGCTAAAGAGAGAAATGAAGAAAGAGAAGCGAAAGAAGAAGAAGAAGAAGAAGAAGCGAGAGCCGCGTTTCCGGAAAGAACGTTTAATCCATGGGCCCACTTAATCGCAATCTCGACGGTTTTTCCTTTTTTTTTTTTTTTCTTCTTCTTCTTCGTTTTTTCTTTCCTCTTTTTCTCTGTACTGGTGGTGATGGTCTTGGTGTTGGTGCCGCGGCTTCTCCTGCTACTACTGCTGCCCGCATCTTGAGCAAGACGTATCGACTCGGATTTTTTCCCGGAGTCATTTATCAAAGCCTGCCTTCTCTGCTCTTCCTACTCCTCATCCGCCTAGCTTCGCCTTCGCCTCTACCTCCGCCTCCACCTCCACCTCCGCCTCCATCTCCATCTCCAGTTCCGGCTCTAGCTACTCCTTGCCTCTCATCTCTGGCACTCGATACACCAGGAGTGTGTACCTCTATAACTATACAGGCTAGAGATTCAAGGGAAGACGAGAGACGGGCGGAGGAAGGAGGAAGGAGGAAGGAGGAAGGAGGAAGGAGGAAGACGGAAGGAGTACGGACGGAGAAAGGCTATGGCCGTTTTGAAGGCGAAGAGGTCGCGGGGTTTGTGGCAGGGTAGTCACGGATTACCCCGTTCCCCACACTCCTATATGTATAGAAGTTCGTGCTAGGTACGATATACCATGTGTGGTATGGCACGGGCTAGGAAGGAAGGAAGGAAGGAAGGAAGGAGCGAACGAAGGTATAGCGAGGCAGCGTCTATCTATCATTGCCTCGCACGCAGACATCCATCTTCACTGGGTGCGGGGGCTGATCGACTATTGGATGCTTGCGGTATACCTCGATCCTCGAATAGTCTATACCTATGTAGCTACGTAAATAGTTCATACTTAGACTAGGTTCTGTTCTGTGGAATCTAGACACTGCAACGCTGCAGAAGGACTGCAGGGATTTTTCGAATATCTCTTATCCCAGCGATCATTCGTTCCTCGATTTATAACCTGTACAACAACTTTTTTTCATTTATTTTATCATTCGTTAAACGGAATATATTATACACCTGAAATTTGGCGAGAATTTGGTCTCGAATCAATTCTACACTTTGAGGAAATATTCCATCAAAACAATTTTTCCACAAATGATCATCACTCGGAGTTTGAGAAATAATTAGAAATTATTATATATTTGCAAACGAGAAGTAAGTTCCGGTTTCGTCCGATTTTTTTGATATATTATGACTCTCTGTGTGTATACCTATCCGCAGGAGTGAGAAGCAAAAAGGGTAAGTAGGCATACCCATAAAGGGAACAAATAACAGGGCTATCCGGTAATATTTATGGGGATAAAGATGAGGGTTGCCAGAGCGTGAAAATATATGTATTTGATTAGGTTAGCCGGTTTGTACGTTGCGAGATTGTGTATGGAGTGTGTCCACGCATACGTAAATAGGTCCGAAGCAAATACCTGGTGCTCCCCCCTGTCCGAAGGCAAATACCTACGCGTGTCCCCTAGATAAGACTCTTCTCGGGAATCAGGGATGAACGCGTTGCCCCGAGACGATAACCCGATCGGAAATCCGAGGAATTCCCATTTCTAGTCGTCTTTTGTTTTCTTGTTTTTTTTTTTGTTTTTTTTTCTGTTTCTGTTATTTTTGTCAATCGTTGAAAAAATAGCCACGTTCCATTTCGCCCATCCCGTAAGTGCGTCATGTCTGCGATACCGTCTAGGTATAGGCGGACGTTGCTCAGTCCTATGAGCCTCTAGTTTGAAACTTCCATCTCGTAGCGTATAGAACTGCAAATTGTTATTAAATTTCAACTCCGTCAACGCCGCAAGGAGAATTGTGTCTCCAACCCTTGAGTACTCCTTCGATATCCCATCTCTCCCGCTCATAGTCCCATCCGGGTAGGTATAACCATCGAATCATGTTCTTCCCTAGATGCGTTATTCGATTTGTTGTACAACTTAGACCCAGCTCTATTCCTCAGAGTTCAAATTTGCTCTTCCAAATCATTTTCAAATCAAAAACAGGTATATATAGTATATACCTATTGTCATTGTATTCTGGGGGAAATAATTAGTGTTTATAATTAGTAAATTTTATTACACACTGTCGTCCAAAAATCTTCGGACGGGAAGCTTTATTCCATTATTATGGACTTTTGTCCGAAAACTTTTTGACGGCAGTGTAAATCTGGTATATATTTTATATTTCAGAGACAAACGTTGAAAATTTATGCGTATGCAATAATGCAATATTCGTGGGTAAATAAAAAATATATTTCAGAAATATTCTAAATACGCCAGAATATGTCGAAAATTGTGACAATTTTTGGAAAGAATTGCATGATAAATCAATAAAGGGTATAGGTATGCAGTAAAGTTATTGAAGTCAAAATAATACTGATAAAAAAAAATATGAGGTACAGCAAGGAATTTGAAAATATTTCATCTATATAATGCGACTATAATGCCATAAGGTGGCAGATTTTTTTTTTGTTTTGTTTTTTCGTTTGGCAAATTAATTGAATCCACAGGCGCGCGGGTCGTAAAATTTGTATATACGCCATCAAATTTGATATCTATATTTGATTCATTGATATTACAGTATCAATCGTTGAATCGCCTGCATTGCAAATTCCCAGAGTTTATTCGCATTTATCGTTCGTATTTAATTGATGCATTTTTATAAAAAGGTGACTGAAAATAACGATTACCACTTAGTATGCATCTGAGCGATGACCGATAAGGGAAAAACAGTTCATAAAATTCACATCAATGACAAGTTTCAGACCTCGAATTCACAATTTTCGGTCTTTTTAAGTATTTGAACAAGCCTTCCACAATTCAGGGGCAATCAAACAATTTTCAAAGGTGGCTAAAGAATTTCGAAGATAATTTTATTTGTCAGTGACTGATTCTTTTTTTTTTTTTGATTATTTTATCCCAAATCACCCTCTATATTTTTTTATCGTCAATATCCATGAAATTGGAACCAAAATTTTCGTCAAAAATATAAATATGAGTATAGACATTTATGGGTCATTTATGGGTCGAAATCCGGAAAGATCATTATTCAAATGTCATAAACTATTGCCCAGCCCCTGAATAATAAATTTCGTTAGTAATGGCGTCGATTAGAGGGGCAATAACATCACGAAAAAGAAGACACAAAAATGTTTGAATGCATGTAGTGATCCCCCTCTTTCCCACCTCGAACAAAAAAAAAAAGAAAAAAAAACAATCTATCATAGAAATACTATAAAATATCGTTAAAGTACACGTGTAATTAAACGTTGACTTAATTAACGATAAATCAACCCTCACATCGACTTATTATTAATTTGGCATAGAATTTAGAGAAAATTAGTAGAGACCCTTAATATTTACTCTGAAGAATTTCCCTTGCGATAAATACACTCATGAAAATTATAATTGTGTATAAATTTTGCAACGAACAATATATCATGACATTGACCGAAGAATCGATCGAAGACCGTCATTGACCGCTGACTGATATTTTCCCGTTTCGTTGTATAATTTATATATGTATATATATATTGTGAAATGTGTTTATCACATTATTATATAACAAATGGTATAAGCGAGTTGTTATTAAGGAAACGTTATCACTGTTTGTATAAGACTTTTACTGTTTCCACTTGGGTATTGCACTTGCCATTTTTACTGCTCTCAGTATAGTGCATACGACTTGCCTAATCGAACGCGTCATTTTTCAAAGTTCAGCCGCAGCGTAGCTAACGGAATCTGACATTAAAGTCTTGTTAGATGTGGGATTTCATACACTTACATTGCAGCTATATTTTTCATACAAATTTTCAACAAGGTCCTACATGTCAGGGCAGTCCAAATAAAAATTGGCAAAGTTTTGCCTCGAACCTTGCCGAATAGGTAGCCGATTTTTTTTTTTTTTTTTTTTTTACGAGCCTGTTCTTTCAAATAACCACATGTGGTTTTGTTAGAGATTTTTCCAAGAACCCGTTTCGAAAGATTTTCAAAGTTTTGATGAACTTTTTTTTAAAGAGAAACGAAATTTTATTACACACGGTGAAAAGTGGGCCAAACTTTCGTTCAGAAGTTACACTCGATTGTATGAATCGACTTATATATGATGGAATCAGATTCCAGCTCTAAAAATTATCAAATTTTTACTCAGTTTTTTCAGGAGAAAATAAAACTTGTTTGTTTGGGGTCAAAATTGGGCCAAGCTCTCGTTCAGAAGTTTAAATCAATATATTGAGTGATAGAAATGAGCGTAACTTCTAAATAGGAGCTTGCGAGCCACTTTTGACTTCGTACAAAAATTAAACTTTCGTTTTTCCCCCGAAGAAAATTCAGTAAAAATTTTACCTCTTTTGACCCCGCGCGCATTTAAAAAGTTTCCACCTCTCTTGACAAAATTCGGTAAAAATTTGATATTTTTTCCAAGATGGAGTTTAATTCAATCATATAGATATATTAATTTACAAAATCAAGCGTAATTTCTGAACGCAATCTATTGGCTCACTTTTTACTAGGTACAATAAAATTTCGTCCGTTCTTTTTTTTTTTTTATGATACAGAAAAATTTGAAATTCTCTCGAGATGGGGTTATCGAGAAAAATCTATTTTAGTTCTTTATCTGCTTGAACACGCCTCTACATAGCATAGCTAAAATTTACCGAGAAATATATTCTCGTAGATCAGTGAAAAATACGCCCGCAATTTGATCCAAACGATTTTGCAATCAGAAGTGAAGTTTTTAAGTTACAAAACATCAATTCTGAATTCTCGGAATAATCTATACTGCAGAATCAGAATTGGTCATTTTTGTGTACAGATTTTGGAAAGAAATTGGGACCTATTCAGCGAGGGTTCTCAGAGCAAAACTTGGCTCAGTTTCGTTTCGACTGTCTCATATTGTCCACGTGCGATTGATCTCGTATAAAAACTTGTTTTTTTGAATACTTTAAATAAATACACGCTTCCAATGCCGTCTATAGGAAATTTTTCTCCTTTTTCCCCATTTTGATAACATCGAAGCACACAACTATCGTGCGCACGTAGCCGGTTTGTTATACATCATAATATATCAACTGAATATTCGTGAAATGTTTTCACACGACATTCCGATGTTATAAAACCATATCTATATTCAATTAATATAATCTGAATATTTACCGAATATACGGACGACGCATCCCTATTTTTCACATGAAATGAAGGACATACACAACACGTCATTCACGTTCACATAATATATATTCAAATATTTTACAAATATTCGATATATTTTCCTGCTGTATTCATATTTCCAATATATTATCGTACTGTCCGGGATATATACGATATCTCGCTGAGTTTCCACCAAGTTCCTAATTCTCGCGGAAAAAAAATTCGTTCCAATCACGGGGACTGCTCTGCTATACAGCCACGATACTTGCCAAAAGGCAAAATCATATCTGATGAGATATGCAGCTCGAAAAGCGGTCTTTGCCGAACTCAGATTTCCGCCATTCCACCCCTCATCTCCGTTCAACTTCACCTTCGGTCGACGAACGAGTATCTGCGATATCGACTGGCGAATGCACGGTCAACCCTCGAGTCGCACAGTATTGAAATCGAATGTGGGAGGGGTCGGAGTTCGAATTTCCACGGATAATGAATGATTGGAAGAAGAATTGTTGTTGGAAATGAAATTCCGTGGATTATCGATGCTCGGAATGCTTGTTAGGCAAGCCCTTCTCGCTTTTGTTCTTCGTCCTATTCCACGTCAAACTATATGTCTGGACGATTATGACGCCAGAGATTGATCTATGGAGGTTTCATTTAGTGTTCGACAAACGAGAATTGACACCTTGAAAAGCCGATGGATAAGCGGAGCCTCCTGTTATAACTTGGCCGAAAAAACAAGTTCCTCTGAGACTGATTGAAGGCTGGTAGCTTGGCTGGGGATTGAAAGAACTCACATGGAAGGAGGACTGGGCAGATGCAATGAATTTTTATAGATACTAAAAAGAGAATGTTAATTGCTCTTTTGGTACCGGAGAATTGATCGTTGATCTAATAAAAATCGGACCAAATCAAGCTTTCAAGCTGTTCCCAAGGTCTTCTAGTTATTTGCTTCGAAGGGATAAAAATTCCCTAAATCCTCAGTATCATTCGCGAGGCTGAGAAGGCTGGTCCAGGACAAGATCGAGCCACGAACTCTACCCTAGGTTAGTTAAGCTGGTCCTGGGTACGGAGCAAATAGGCCATTCAACTCGTCCAACAAGTTTTGGGCCCTTTAAATTGGGACTCTTAAGCCCCCTCCGTTTCCCAGCTCACCGACTCGCTAGGTTCATGACCTCACACAAAATAGACGGTTCTAATGGTACCCCGAAGCGTGGTTCTTTCTTTTTTCCTTCTTACCTTTTTTTCTCCACGTTCTTTCAACCATCTCTCTGCCATGCCAAGCCTGCGAGACTCGAGGAGGAAAGATGCGGAGAGAATATATCTCGAGATATTTTGAATCAACTCACGACCTTCGAGGACTTCTTCTTCGTCTTCGGTACTGGAATCCAGCCCATACCTTCTCCCAGAAATTTTTTAACATTTCTTTACGCACAGCGAGAATCCAGTGCGAATTACTTATCAGTTTCGAATAAATCTTCAAGAAAGATACCCCAGTTTTCGATCAGATGCATCGGCTCGCCATGCAACCAAAATCTGATGTGATACTCGACTCGAGAAGGTTGACAACCCCTTTACCAAGCGACGAAGGACCGTGACCTTACCTAAAAACTTTCCCAATTCCACCGTAACCGGAAAATCTAGTTCTCTTACTCTTTCGTCATCGTCGTACTCTGGCCGACAATACATTTTAATGAAACTGGCCATTACAGTGCAGGGAAGAATCGGACTAGTATTTTTTTAATTAGAGTTTAATTGAATGGTCAAATTATTTTCTTCCATCTTCATCCTCGATGTTTTTATCAAGCAATCGCCCGTAGCCTAATTCTCGATGACCCTAATCCGAAGGGCAGGAAGTGCTGAAGAGGAATGTGCCATTCCCTGCCAGATTTCATGATAGCAGCCTCGACGTATCCACTGATAAAGAAATGTCGATTTTGAGAAGTAATCGTAATATCAGTGAAAAATTTTCTGTATAATTTCACTTACTCCCGGACAAGAATAGCCGTTCCAGGCCTCACCTCTGACGAGACTTTTCACAACGCGTAGTTCTATTCGACCTAGAGATAATCGAGTTTGTTATTCTTTTGTTGTGTTATTTTTGGTTCGCATTGAATGAGTGTAAATTTAAAATATTCTCTTTCCCAGTGGCCTGCGAGTGCAGAGAATAGCTTCTGACGTTTTTTAGAATATTGGAAACCCCCGGGTGGTTATATCATGCCGGGTATCATATCAACCGCCGATAACGCCCGATGTATGATAATTCGCAATGGAATAAGATTTTCGCACGGTTTTAATGCCGGGTGAATAACTTTCCTCGTGTAGGACGGGAAGGTTTTAGGCATCGGTCGAGTCTGGTATTCCTTATTCATGCGGCAGTGCGCGACGGGTCGTTATTCAGGGAAATTGGAAAATATAAAAGGCGGTTGTAAAAAAAAATGTGAAAATAAGTCCGCGGAGTATAAATTATTAATTTCAAAGGCACCAGCCCGCTCTCGTACTTCTTTATTTCCTCCACTCACACCATAAGAGGAGATAATTTCTACACGAGAACCAGCCGACGACGTGGGTACGAGATTCGATGGAAGAGAATCTCGATATGGCGACAAAAAAAGACCCGAAATTAAATTTCAGGATAATTCTTCGCCGCGAGACGAAGTTCCATTACCCTCCCATGGCTCCTCGGAATACGATATTTTCTGCAGGGAAAATGTTCAGAAGAGCAGATATTTATGTCGTTTATGCATCTTGCATGTCATGGCCAACGCTAAAAAAGAATTTCGACTCTAGTTGGAACAGGATCGAAGAAGATAATGAAGAATATTGATCGAGGCATCACGAGGTAGGATCGAAATCTGATTTCAAAGCCTCTCACGAGGATGACGTTAATCGAAGAAACGGTAGTGAACTCTGCGTCGATAACATCGGAACGTCAATTTTTATCTTTTTTTATAAAGAAAAAAAAAATGTGGTAACGCGAAGGAGAGGTTGAGGACAAGATGCACCGGGAGACCCGAACTGTGGAGAGGTGGTAGACAGGACTATATAAGTCGAAAGGGGGCTGAGGAACTTACCAGTTCAACATTAAGCAACGGATTAGAAGTTGCTTGGAAAGAGCCACGAAATACTACATCTTAGAGGCTGAGAAGTCGATCTGTCTAATCAATTTGATCTTGATCAAATTTTCGAAACGGAAGGTAAGCACGTTCTCAAGATATACTCATCTCTGATATTAGTCTACGATTTTGATCTAAAGATTTCCGTATTTTTTTATTTCTTCATTGGAGTGTTTTTTGCTTTTTTACTTATTTTTTCACGTCTCCATTTTTTCTGTCTACTATCAGACGTCGCATCACAATTATTGCAGAGATAAAGGGATTTCCAAATCATGAACAAGCCAGCCTTGTACATGACGGCGAACGACATGCAGCGTCGTGACGCCAGCGATATTTCGGAGGAGTATGGAGAAGAAATTGGAGAGATGGCGGGACGCTGTCTCGACATCGGATCGGGCCCCGGGGACACGGTAGTGGATGTCATTCTTCCAAAATTACCACCGAAGGCCACCGTCGTCTGTAAGTCCTCGTTTAGCCACAGGTTAATTCCTTCATTGCACTGAAACTTTACCATACATTATGCCCAAGTGTGACATGTTTTTATTACAGGTTCAGACATTTCAGAGGCCATGCTGAACTATGGAAAAGAAAAATACAGGCATAACGACCGGCTGTCATTCCTGAAATTGAACATCGAGACACCGGATCTTCCCAATGATTTGATCGAACAATTTGACCACATCTTATCATTCTACTGTTTACATTGGTGCCAAGATATGCGGTGAGTTATATCAGGCAGCGATCTATAGACTCGCAGTAAATTTTAGAGAAGGAATTTTCGCTGCAGAATCAGTTTCGGACCCAAAAATTTTAGGGAGGTTACTCAATTTGCCATTGCTTTCAGCCAGGTCTTCGAAAACATCTTTAATCTACTTCGACCCGGGGGAACTGGACTCTTAGTCTTCATGGCCAGCGATCCTGGCTTTGACGCCTACAGACTCCTGGCAGCCATGCCGCGCTATCAACCCTACATGAAGGTATCCTGCTGTTTTTGAATTCACATATTTTACACAGCAGAACACCAGTAAATACTTTTTTTCAAACTAAATGCATTATTTAATTTTGAATCTCACTGTCAGCGGAAGATTTAATTCCACAATTTTCGCCAGGGCGAGATTAACTACACCCACCTTTTTGGGAGAGTTTTTAAAAAATTTATTCATTAAGAATTGCGAATGATAGTTAGAACTCGAATTTCATAGAGTTTACATTCGTGTTCCTGGTTTGGCCCAATTTAAACAGATTTTCTGACTTGTTTCATTGCTTATTCAGGACGTGGATCGCTACATTCCGGCCTTTCAGCATACCGAGCGACAGCGCGAGACTCTGAAGACTTTGCTGAAAAACGTAGGCTTTGACGTCCCACATTGCAGTCGCAGAGAAAGAAGCTTTGTCTTCAACACCCCGGATATCTTGATCAGTAAGTTGATGTCCGAATAAACAGTATGATGACACTTTTTCGTTCGATGGATGATTCGTTTCTTAATTTCGTCAGAAATTTGGAATCGAAAATTAATGATCAATCTATCGTATGACAAAGAAATATTATCTACTGCAGATCGTTGTGAGATGTATATAAGTTCTTAGAATCGTGATTATTTTCAGAATATATACTAGCTGTGAATCCCTTCATAGAACGGATGCCCACCGATCTGAAAGAAGAGTACAAAAAGGATCTGATCAAGGAAATCGCTAAGCAAAAGATTATTTTCAACAAGAATAACAACAACGAGGACGAATATAGCATACTGTCCAGATATCACATATTCATAGTTTACTTAAAAAAGCCTTTGGCTAACGATAAGTGATATAAAAAATAAGAATAATTATATATATTCACTTATACTTAATGACTTGACGATCTGAAAACGAAAATATTAATTTATATTAGGTATATACATACGTAGAAATAACAATTAGTCTAGTACCATGTATTTTTTTTAACAGAACTAACATAGTTTAATCAACTATTGCATCATGTAATTAAATATTATCAACAATTTTATAAACATAATTTTATTATTTAAGAAATGTCACTTGTAACTTACGGTATGTCGGGATTTTTTATGTGAGAATAATTTCTGGGTGAAACCAAACCCCATTCGCCTATGCTTGAGAGTAGAAATTCATTTTTCAGAGAATGCGTGGGGAAGCTGAGGAAACGATCTTTGAATCATGGAAACCTTCTATTGAATAAGATATAGCAATCGCGAGGTCAGATTAAATAGGGATCGGATAATGGAGTGAGAAGTTTGCTGCAGAATACTTGGAAAAAGTTGTTGCGTAATAAAATTGCAGCAAAGTGCATCTAGTCCACATTATCAGCTGCAATTGGGTCACTGAGACTAAAAATTATGTTTATCGGAAAATTATAACGATAGATCAATATACAAATCTGCGGCTTTATGAGATGAGTTGTTTTTCATGTCTGACAAACATGAAGGTGGAGTGGGAACACAGTAACACACTCAGGATAACTCGCGGTAGATAGTATCAGCGTGGACGTTTTCCGTAAAGCGTTCCGAGACAACGAAACCAAGAACTGGAAGAATAGTCGGGATAAATTATCGACTTCCCGCTCGATTGTGATTTCAAGGTGAGTTCAGACGTATACGACCTGATATAAGTATACATACATGCATGGAAGCGATCACACTCGTAGAATGTTGCTTGATGATTCAGGACCTTGTCGATTCAAAGATACGAAAGCCAGACATTTCTATCTCCGAAACTGAAATGCATTAGATTTGTTGTCTCATTTGATACGAGATTCGATCATAAGATGATCCTCTGGCTTGTGCAAACCGATGAAGAAATTTATGAGGTATGGAATTTCTTGTGTGGTTCAGTTTGATAATTGTTGATGCAAAACCTCGAAGATAATGATTCGAAAATCGTTTAGCATCCTAGCTGGGTTCCTGTAGATTAGACAATTACTAATATTCACTCTCATGCATTCTACAGTCCGTTGATACGTTGCATTGGACGATCCACCGTCACTGAGAAAAGCGAATTGGTAGGCCATGAACGACCCGGCTTTGTACGCGGCAACCAACGATGTGGCGCATCGGATTGTCAGCGACTTCGCCGATGAATTTAGCGACGAATTTGGTCGAATGTCGGGACGTTGCCTCGACGTTGGATCAGGCCCCGGTGACGTGGCGGTCGATCTCATTCTGCCCAAATTAAACGAGAAGGCTAGCCTTGTCTGTGAGTATCCTGCAGTCCCGCGCGTCATTACAACGCGAATTTTATTCTGGCGAAAATGATACGGTGTTAACACAGGTTCGGACATCTCGGAGAAAATGCTGAACTTTGGGAGAGAAAAATACAAGGGCAATGGACGGATCTCCTACATCAAGCTGGACATCGAAACGCCGGACCTGCCCGAAGATCTAGTGGAACAATTTGACCATGTCACTTCATTCTGGTGTCTACATTGGTGCCAAGACATGCGGTAAGAATCATTCCAGTCAGCAGACTGCAGCAATAAATCGCGTGCTGACACTCGTTAGAAGTATTGAAATGAGCTAGAGAAAATGATTGGCGACAAAAGAGAGCTCGTTGAAGAAACTACAAAAATGAAAAGCTTATGGTGGCCGAATTTTGCATCGCGAAGGAATCTTCGCAGTGGAAATCTCAGGCTTCTGCGACTGAAAAATTTTGTCCTTTCTAGAATATGTCGAGTTACGATGGTTGTACGAAAAATCCGCTGATGGACAACTCATAATATTTTCCTTCATTCCAGCCAAGTATTTGAAAACATCTTTAATTTGCTCCGTCCCGGGGGAACCACCTTCTCGTTATTCATAGCCAGTAGTTCTAGCCTGAACTCCTACAAGATATTGCAAGCGATGCCTCGCTACCAGCCCTATATGAAGGTTCGCTGTTGTTATTTCAACAATACAATGATTTTCATGAGGTTTCATTTGCTGATAGTACGAAATAGCCAGCTTATCCTTATTTTTCAAATTGTCAACATTCGCGTTTTGAAGTAAAGAACGGGAATTTCTCTGTTGCGCTGTATTATGACAAATAGACATGGACCATTTGGCTCTTACGTCTAATAATCCGCGAGAAATTGGTGAAGAATTCCTCACAGTAGTCCTGATTCAGAAGTAATATAGTAAAATTTGAAACAATAATGTTTTAGGATGCGGATCGTTACATCCCAGTATTTCAGCACTCTTTAGAACCGCGCAAGACCCTGAAGGCCTTGATTGAAGACGTGGGCTTTGAGGTCCATCATTGCAGTATCAGAGAAAAGAGTTACACCTTTGTCAGCCCCAACGTACTGAGTGGTGAGATATTTTTCTTATCTTGGATCCCTAAAAAAGTATAGGATTAGGACGCAGTCAATCAGCTATCCACACGTCGTTATTAGTGCTTTCGAAAATATCGCTTTTTCCAGAACTCGTGCTGTCTGTAAACCCCTTCATAGATCGCATTCCCGCCGATCTTGTGAACGACTACAAAAAAGATCTGGTCAATGAATACGCTAAGCAATGCATCATCTTCAATAAGAGTAATGAAAACGAGGACGAATATAGTATACGTCCTACGTGGCAGTTATTCATCGTTTACTTGAAAAAGCCTTTGGCTAACAATAACTGATATTCAATGGAATAATTATTATTCACTTACTTGCTAAGTGGACTATCTGAAAATGTTAATATCAAGTTATATCAAGTATGTAGGTATGTATAATGTACATAGATATACGTACGAATAACATAAGTCTGACTCAACATATTTTCTTGACCGAGAATGATACAGTTCATTCAACTATTTCAACAGGTATCGCGATCATGCACAACGTGTGATCAGAGTGAATTGTCGACAATTTGATAAATACATATATTGAAGAAGATAAACGATTAAAAACATGAATCGAACTACTTATTAAACTGGTCCAATAATTTGCAATATCTTATAACGTGAAATATAACTTGTATCTTATAGTTAAATAGGTGATGGGTCTTAAATATAATTATTGTGTCATTAAAAGTTCCTCATGTAAGCCTATATACATCCTGCGTGCAATCGGTTTGAAATCCCAATTCTAGGAAATAATTCGAATTCAAAATTGGACGATGTGATCCAAGGACTGCGGTCTGACCCTAGTCAATGCTATTTGCGATCACCCTGATGTGATTAGCGAGGTGAGGTCATGTCAATAAGTAAGCGAGCAAGGGGGTAGTAGGTTTTCTGAGATGTGGTCAATAGTGGATGACAATCCGATCAAGCTTCTCCCGACTAAGGGCCTATGGCTGATAATACTACAGATATCCTTTACGATTAGCTCGCGTTTCTTCATTTTCTTGCGTTCGTTCTTTGCCAAACGATTCATGACATTCGTAACACCTTTCGACGTATTGGCTTCTGCCCCACGAGGAAAGACACTACGGAACACGTGTAACACGACGATATGTCGGATCAATCCTGGAATTTACCGTACGTATGTAATTAGTCTTGACTTGGGTAACTGAGTTTTTGATTTCCGTTAATATCATCGCAAATTTATGGCGAGCGAATTTTATTGTGAATCCAGCGTCGGAGAACTTTCGAGGAAATGTGGCGGGAGAGTGGTTATCGTGGAGTGGAAGAGTGGGCTACAGGTAGGTATGTACATTGAAGGATTAATATTGTTTCATGTTGCATTCCCTGCCCCTGTATGCGACTGTACCTGAAGATATCGTAACCAAATCAACTGCATCTCGAATGATTTAGCTCATCGCATTATCGTATTATCGTTGTATGATATTTTGTTCAGAGAAGGACGAATTAGCGTCGGGTGCGTAACCTATCGAATTTTAATTTCTCATTATCGTTTCTCCTAGAAAAAGCGCTGATCAGTAATAGGCTGGCGACTTCTCTCCCCCGCGAACAAACTACCACGCTGATAGTATCTGCGACCTTGTCCTCATTAAACTAATATAAACATAACACATATGTATGATGATTGGTAAAAATGCAATACACTCATATAAGATCTAGGTCATGTTAGATATCGAGAATAAAATAGAAGCAACTCAACTAATTCAAAACTCAAAGATCTATTAGGAGAATAGTTAAAGATTGTCCAGCCTCGTATCGTTTGAACATTCAGTTGAATTTTCTCATCAGAGGATACACCGCCGGTGGAAGAATCAAATAGTTCGGCGATGAACAATCCAGCTTTGTACGCGGCGGCCAACGATGTATCGCATCGCATCGTAAAGTACTTTGCCGATGAATTTAGCGAAGAAATCGGCCAAATGTCGGGACGGTGCCTCGACGTTGGATCAGGCCCCGGGAACACGGTGGTTGACTTCATTCTGCCGAAATTCAACGAAAAAGCTAGCCTTGTTTGTGAGTTTGCGCGACCTCATACGTAATTGAAATCGCCAATTCATACATCAAGAATGTCAAGCGTTCATGTGTACCTGCATATAGGTTCGGACATTTCCGAGGAAATGGTGAACTTTGGGAGAGAAAAGTACAAGGACAATGAACGGGTATCCTACATCAAGCTGGACATCGAGACACCGGACCTGCCCGAAGATCTGGTTGAACAATTCGATCACGTTACATCATTTTGGTGTTTACATTGGTGCCAAGACATGCGGTAAGAATTATTCTAGTCGTCAGGCTGCAGCGACAGATTTACGCGCTCGGATATGCTGACACCCGTTAAAAGTATGAAAATAAGCTAAAGGAAATTATTGGAGACAGCAAGAAAGCGCTAGTCGAGAAAAATAAAAAGATGAACATTTTTCGGAGGACAAGTCTTACAACGCTGGAAAATCTTTGCATTTGGAACTTCAGGTTTCTGCATCGAAAAAAATTCCCTCCCCTCCTGAATATGTCAAGTTACGGTAGTTGTACGAATAATCCAGTGATACTCTCTAAATTAGAATTAGTGGAAATTACTAACAATCAGTGCTATACTTGTCATCGTCGTCAGTAATTATCCACTGATTCAAATTTGGCGAGCAGAAAGCTCATAATTTCGTTCTTCACTCCAGCCAAGTATTTGAAAACATCTTCAATTTACTCCGACCTGGAGGGACCGCCTTCTTGCTATTCTTATCCAGCTGCTCTGAGTTAAACTCCTACAAGGTATTGGAAACGATGCCCTGCTACCAGCCTTATCTGAAGGTTCGTTGTTATTATTTCAACTATAACAGTCTCAATGAGGTAGTCGAATTTTTCTGATAATCCAAAGTACCTGCTCTTGCCTGACGTTCAAATCGCCTAACATCGCATTTCGAAGTCAAGTCCAGAAATTTCTTTGTCACGCTATGATGACAAATAAACGTAGCCGGCTTGGCCTTTACGTACAATAGTTCACGAACGATTGGTGGAGGATTCCTAGCAATTTTGGGTCAGTCCTGATTTCGAAGTAGTAATGTAGTAAAATGCGAAACAATAATTTTTCAGGATGTGGATCGTTACATCCCGGTATTCCAGAACTCTTCAGAACCTCGCAAGACTCTGAAGGCCCTAATCGAAGACGTAGGCTTTGAAGTTCGTCATTGTAGCGTCAGAGAAAAAAGCCACATCTTCGACAGCCCCGACGTCTTGAGTAGTAAGATGTTTTTACTTGTCTTGTATCACTAAAAAATCAGGCCGCTGTCGAGAAGTATGAAGAGCTGCCTTACGTGCTAATCAGTATTTTCAACGATATCGCTCTTTTTCAGAACTCGTCCTGTCTATCAACCCCTTCATAGATCGCATTCCCACCGACCTCATCAAGGACTACCAAAGAGATCTAGTCAATGAATTCGCAAGACTTGGCATCATTTTCAACAAGAATAATGAAAACGAGGACGAATATAGTATACTGTCCAGATGGCAGTTATTCATCGTTTACTTAAAAAAGCCTTCGGCCAACAGTAATCGGAATTTACAGGAATAATAATTATCCACTTACTCGCTAATTAGACTATTTATATTCTGATGTGCATTACCGATCGTTGGGAGCAGCGATACGTTGGGTAGGATACGACAGTATACGCTTTGACAATTATTCAAGGTATTATAAACTTATATAAGGATTCTAGAATATCCAGTTCTCGTTTAATGTAGAGTTGGACGCCACGTACCTTTGGGTGCCGCGTTAACAAACGAGAAGTAATAAATAAACTGATTAAGAAACCAAAACAAAAACGAATGTTCAAAGTGTAATGAAAAGAATTAATTACTTAATATGAGCGACATACCAGTACTCTGTGAGCTCAGGTCAAGGAAATCGAGAGATCGAATGATGTTAGTAGATCCAGATTCTTGTGCTTAATAAAATTTCGTGAAGAAACCAACGAGATGCGACGGATACGATGATTAATCTTGAGGATTTCTCGAAATATCGATTAACTCAACAAAACAACATATCGCGAACAAAATGATAAAAAAAAGATAGCAATGATACACAACAAGGCCCAAGTGCAACAATCCGATTATACAATAATTAATAGCGTCATCCTCGATTAGACCTGGCCAACTATGCAGCCCCTAATCAACGCTTCTTTCTGTAAAATTGATAGCCAATCGGATAATCGTATGAAGTTCACCTAAGGCTCGACGGGACACTCATAACACAGAATTGTTTATTACTTCAATTCTTTAAGGGCATGACACAGGAAGCAAAGGCAGGTACGATATCAACGAAAGAACAATATGTCTCCGTCTGACGCTATCTAATCAAAAAGTGACAGATTTTGCATTTCGCAGATACGACCTTTTGATTCTAGACCTTTTTTGACCTTTTTTTCTTTCTTACTATTGGCTATTGACTCTTAGGCCTCCGGGTGACCTATAGGTGAGATCAGACTAGGGGAGGGCATCCCTCGATGTCCAGTTTGCTGCGGGACGCGTATGCTTGATGAGATGGAGAGGACGAGGAATGGCATTAGGAGATGTCGTGTGAGAAGAAGTCGATCGTCAATCACGAGGCATAAGTAATTTGCCTCATTATGTGTACGAATAACATAAGTCGGGCTAGATATGTCACTTTGACCTGGACTAACGCAGTTCAATCGACCATTTAATCACAAACAGCGAGCATAGAGATCATGTGATTAAATTCTTTCGACGAAACGATAAACATACCAGAGACGGGGAGTTCGTTGAGTTTATCAATAATATATATCGCGAAACTGAGATAAAAATTTCATAATTGAGAAAAATGTGAATATAGTAATATAACTTCGAAAATAGTTTCAGAATATTTTGAAATATGCGTGTGATCTTTATATTTCATAGTTTAATACCCGCGGTCATTGATAAAAATTATGCTCGTTACAAATCTACGTCAACTTCATATATATACGGCTCGTCAGGCATGTGGCATGTCTTATCTTTCATAAACACAACAGTGCGGTCGAATGTATGGTTTGACGAAATTCAACTCACAGATAAATGCGGACACGGGCTGTAAGGTGCTTCGAAACACTGAAATTCGATACTCGAAGAGTACTTGATCAGAATAACTTATTGATCCATCGCTCGATTCTGTATTCGAGGTAAGTTCTCAGGCATACGCCTATCATACACCTATACGTGTGATAGAAAAAGTACCCGTTATATGTTGGACAACTGTTCCAAGCTTGAGGATTGCTTTTGCTTCTCCAAATAGACAAGATCATGGGCCAAACACTTTCATTTCTATTCATAATTGCATAATAATTATAGATAATTGTATCTAGAGCATATGAAATTTCTGAAAAACTTGTACGAATCAGCGTACCTACTTCAATGTACGTACGTGGCCCAGATGTACCAATGTTGATAAAACACGTGACAGGAAATGATTAAAGAATAAGAAGAATTGCAAAAAGAAAGCATATATTTACAGAAAGGAAAAAAAAAACAATAAAACTCAAGTAAAGAAGTAAAAATAAATATATGACTAATCACTGGTCAATAGAATAAATGAATCTTACACTGAAACAGTGCTTCTTCGAATATTGCTTCTCATTAGTAAAATATAGAAAAGTTGAACCGAGCATAGATGAAAATAAACTATATATAATTGATTCATTGTACGCTCGAACGGACAGCTTTTCGTGTCATTTCATAGCCTTAGGTATATTTCCGTGATGAGAATTAGCTCTCTGCGTGGAATTAAAGGAGCCGCCATCATCGATCACTGACCCACTTCACGAGAAGCGCTATAATTACTAATATTCACTCTGGTGTATTCTACAGTCCGTCGATACGTTGCATTGGACGATTCACCGTCACTGAAAGAAGCGAACTGTTGGGCCATGAACGACCCGGCTTTGTACGCGGCAACCAACGATGTGGCGCGTCAGATTGTCAGTGACTTCGCCGATGAATTTAGCGACGAATTTGGCCGAATGTCGGGACGTTGCCTCGACGTTGGATCAGGCCCCGGTGACGTGGCGGTCGATCTCATTCTGCCCAAATTAAATGAGAAGGCTAGCCTTGTATGTGAGTATCCTGTAGTCCCGCACGTCATTTCAACGTGAATTTTATTCTGGCGAAAATGATACGGTGTTAACACAGGTTCGGACATCTCGGAGAAAATGCTGAACTTTGGGAGGGAAAAATACAAGGGTAATGGACGGATCTCCTACATCAAGCTGGACATCGAAACACCGGACCTGCCTAAAGATCTAGTTGAACAATTTGACCATGTCACTTCATTCTGGTGTTTACATTGGTGCCAAGACATGCGGTAAGAATCATTCCAGTCAGCAGACTGCAGCAATAAATCGCGTGCTGACACTCGTTAGAAGTATTGAAATGAGCTAGAGAAAATTATTGGTGACAAAAGAGAGCTTGTTGAAGAAACTACAAAAATGAAAAGCTTATGGTGACCGACTTTTGCATCGCGAAGGAATCTTCGCAGTGGAAATTTCAGCCTTCTGCGACTAAAAAATGTTGTCCTTTCTAGAATATATCAAGTTACGATGGTTGTATGAAAAATCCACTGATGGACAACTCATAATATTTTCCTTTATTCTAGCCAAATATTTGCCAACATCTTTGATTTGCTCCGACCCGGGGGAACCACCTTTTTACTATTTATAGCCAACAGCCCTGGCATGAATTCCTACAAGATATTGGAAGCGATGCCTCGCTACCAGCCCTACATGAAGGTTCGCTGTTGTTGTATCAATTATACAATGGCTTCAATAAGCTAGTATCATTTAATGATAATCCGAAGTACCCTGCTTTCCCCTGACTTTCGAAGTATCAAACAATACTATTTGGCCACGATTGGCCGTTTGCTGGCACCTTTGTGATAGTCCTGGTTTAAAAACGAATATAATACAATTTGAAACAATAATTCATACCATGTGAATTTATCAGACAAGACGAACCAGATTAGTGCATATTAATGCAAGTGTCTTTAATTCAATCAATTGAATATAAAGTATACACGGACGATAGAGTCACTACAGTCTACATGAATTGAAAGAATAATGTTTCAGGATGTGGATCGTTACGTTCCCGTATTTCAGCACTCTTCGGAGCCCCGTAAGATTCTAAAAGCCCTAATGGAAGATGTAGGCTTGGAGGTTCATCATTGTAGTATCAGAGAAAAGAGTTACACTTTTCTCTGCCGCGACGTCTTGAGTGGTGAGATGTTTTTTTTTTAACTTGCATGGCTAAAACATCATAGGATGTGACCAGCCGCCGTTCGTCATTACTAGTGCCTTCAAAGATCTCACTTTTTCCAGAACTCGTGGTCTCCATAAACCCTTTCATAGATCGCATTCCCGCCGATCTCGTCAAGGACTACAAAAAAGATTTGGTCGATGAATACGCGAAGCAATGCATCATCTTCAATAAGAATAATGAAAACGAGGACGAATATAGTATACGTCCTACGTGGCACTTATTCATCGTTTACTTAAGAAAGCCTTTGGCTAACAATAATCGATATTCAAAGGAATAGGTAGTCATTTTTCGCTTACTTATCAATCGGACTGTCTGAAAGTGCAAATATCAATTTATATCAAGTATGTATGTATAATATATGTACGAATATCATAACCCTGGCTCCATATACCAATAATCTTGACCAGGAATAACAGAGTTTATTCAACTATTTTATTGGATAGAGCGATAAACATTCGAGTGTTTGGATTGTAACCGGAATAGATCGTAGAAATTATCTTCAAGTTCAGATTTTTGTATAGGTATATTATAATCAATCCCAATCACAAGACTCTGCGAAAGTTTTCAAACTTGCAGAAATTATTTATCGATTATTGACCACCGACGAAACCCAATATAAATTATATAAATAATAACACGCAAAAACAATCCGAAATACGATGTACTGGAATACTTCTTGCCAAGTCGGACGATTTTCCCTGATTAGTGCACCGACGTCGAACGAAAGACGGATCTATAGGTACGACCGTCGATCAGACGTTAGCCAATTACCACTTTAAGAATTAGTCACGTGACCCAATTCGCGGAATTGAAGAACTGTGACTCGCGTGAATGGATAATGCGTTAGGGGCACGTTCATTTCTGAACGTCGACGCATCGCTAACGCATCAACGAACCATCGCCAAGAAATCTTCCTCTTCGTGTACTTGTACCAAGTTTAGTCGTGTTATAAGTTGTTACGAGCCGACAACTGTACGGTAAGGTCTTGATCTTTACCGCGGAGGCATAGATCGTTCGTATTTTGATCAAATTGTGGCTTATTTGGTTTTTGAAGCTAAGAGGCTCGCATCTATCCTTAATTTGTCGAACAATATTCAGCTGCTTTCTCGATTCATGGTTATCGCTTATCGCAGATTATTCATCATTCAGCATTGTTCATTTTCTGGTACATGAAAATATCAGTTCGATTGTCATTTCTAGAGTATCCCAAGCGAAGATAGCCGATGACCTTCAACATTTCTGCATTTGCACAAATGAACTTTAGCAAGCTGTAGCTTCCGAACGATCATTCTAAGGGCAAAATTGGATTGAAATTTTTTCTTCCTTCTCCAATTATCAAGTGGCGGTATATCTTCAGTTTTTTGTTTACTTTTTAATAGAAGACAAACTATAAGGCATTCAGTTCGACAAGAAGGAGACTTCCCGTTGGTCTTAGAAAAAAAAAGAGAATACCGCCACGAGATATTTGAAAAAGTTAGAGAAAATTCTTATAGAATTTTTCCCCTCAGAATGATCGTTCGAAAGCTGCAGCTTGCCAAAGCTCATTTTTGCTGCTACAAAAATTTCAAAGATCATAGATAACTGCGTATTAGATTAGGCAACGCGTCACAGTTATCTCGCATAATTTATTATTGTTAATATCGCTATCGTATAGTTGAGGAACCCTGTCATTACTCAAGTTCGATTTCCTTATCGCTGTAATTGAGTGATTCTCTCATATTCTCGTTTCCTATGGTCAATTCAAAGCTCTGAAAAGATCATTGATTGTAAAAATTTGCATGCCGTTTATTCGCTACTGTATCGCTTGTTATCGAGTCTCGTTACCTTCGTTTGGCAAAAAAGTCGTATACTTGTCGCCTGCTGTGGTGAGTATAGTTGTATACTTGTATACACGCATACTTGTCGCAATGTGATACCAGGCTTGGAGTCCAGTTTAATTTTCATTATGTCGAATCAAGTCTAACATACTATCGCCGCGGTCCCCTCAACAATTTTTTCAAATTTTGTCCCGCTAATTAAAAGTTAGATTGATTAGGTTGTGAATTTCGTGAGGAAATGATAAGATTGTCCTGTTAAGAATTTTTGATGATACTTTATCACCAATCTAATCTATATTTTGGTTACTTTGGCCTCAATTATCTTCTAGCGCACATCTGTTCGATATAGAACATATATGGACTACATGTACATTCAAGGATTAAATACTGCTTTATATGGTATATCCTGCCCCGCTTATACCTGAAGATATCGTAACCGAGTTAACTGCGTCTTCACGCGTCTCATTCTCGTATCTTTTAGTTTATCGTATCGTCGTTTTATATTTTGTTCCAATTAAGAACCTATCGGGTTTTTATTTTTCGTCGTCGTTTTGCTTAGAAGAAACGCTAGAAACTTGTCTCTCCCGCGAAAAACTAACACCCTGATAGTATCTACGAACTTGTCCTTATTAAACTAGTATAAATATAACATATGTATGATGATTGGTAAAAACCTACACTCATATGAGATCTAAGTCGTGTTATAGATATCGAGAATAAAATAGAACAAATTATAAACTCAAAAATCCATCAGGAGAATAGCCAAAGATTGTCCAACCTCGTATCGTTTGAACATTCTGTTGAATCTTCTCATCAGAGGATACGCCGCCGGTGGAAGAATCAAATAGTTCGGCGATGAACAATCCAGCTTTGTACGCGGCGGCCAACGATGTGTCGCATCGCATCGTAAGGTACTTCGCCGACGAATTTAGCGAAGAAATCGGCCAAATGTCGGGACGGTGCCTCGACGTTGGATCAGGCCCCGGGAACACGGTGGTTGACTTCATTCTGCCGAAATTCAACGAAAAAGCTAGCCTTGTTTGTGAGTTTGCGCGACCTCATACGTAATTGAAACCGCCAATTTATACATCAAGAATGTCAAGCGTTTATGTGTACCTGCATATAGGTTCGGACATTTCCGAGGAAATGGTGAACTTTGGGAGAGAAAAGTACAAGGACAATGAACGGGTATCCTACATCAAGCTGGACATCGAGACACCGGACCTGCCCGAAGATCTGGTTGAACAATTCGATCACGTTACATCATTTTGGTGTTTACATTGGTGCCAGGACATGCGGTAAGAATTATTCTAGTCGTCAGGCTGCAGCGACAGATTTACGCGCCCGGGTATGCTGACACCCGTTAAAAGTATGAAAATAAGCTAAAGGAAATTATTGGAGACAGCAAGAAAGCGCTAGTCGAGAAAAATAAAAAGATGAACATTTTTCGGAGGACAAGTCCTGCAACGCTGGAAAATCTTTGCATTTGGAACTTCAGGTTTCTGCAACGAAAAAAATTCCCTCCCCTCCCGAATATGTCAAGTTACGGTAGTTGTACGAATAATCCAGTGATACTCTCTAAATTAGAATTCGTGGAAATTACCAACAATCAGTGCTATACTTGTCATCGTCGTCAGTAATTATCCACAGCTGATTCAAATTTGGCGAGCAGATAGCTCATAATTTCTTTCTTGACTCCAGCCAAGTATTTGAAAACATCTTCAATTTGCTCCGACCTGGAGGGACCGCCTTCTTGCTATTCATAGCCAGGAGCTCTGAGTTAAACTCCTACAAGGTATTGGAAACGATGCCTCGCTATCAGCCCTATCTGAAGGTTCGCTTTTGTTATTTCAACTATAACAGTCTCAATAAAGTAGTCCACTTTTTCTAATGATCCAAAGTACCTGCTTTCGCCTGACGTTCAAATCGCCTAACATCGCATTTCGGTGTCAAGTGCAGGAATTTCTTTGTCACGCTGTGATGACAAATAAACATAGCCCGCTTGGCCTTAACGTACGATAGTTCACAAACGAGCGTTGGATGATTCCTAGCAATTTTGGGTCAGTTCTGATTTTCAAGTAGTAGTGTGGTAAAATGCGAAACAATAATGTTTCAGGATGTGGACCGTTACATCCCGGTATTCCAGAACTTTTTAGAACCGCGCAAGACTCTGAAGGCCCTAATGGAAGACGTAGGCTTTGAAGTTCGTCATTGTAGCGTCAGAGAAAAGAGCCACATCTTCGACAGCCCCGACGTCTTGAGTAGTAAGATGTTTTCCTTGTCTTGTATCACTTAAAAATCAGGCCGCTGTCCAGAAGTGTGATCAGCTTCCTTACGTGCTCATCAGTATTTTCAACGATATCGCTCTTTTTCAGAACTCGTGCTGTCTTTCAACCCCTTCATCGATCGCATTCCCGCCGACCTCATGAAGGACTACCAAAGAGATCTGGTCAATGAATACGCAAAACTCGGCATTATCTTCAACAAAAATAATGAAAATGAAAACGAATATAGTATACTGTCTAGGTGGGAGTTATTCATAGTTCATTTAATAAAGCCTTCAGCCCACAATAATTGATATTCAAAGGAAAATAATTATTTACTTACGTGATAATTAGCTGACTATCGGAAAATACAAAGATCAATTTATATTAAGTATATACCACATTGTGATATGCACTAGGTATACTGATAGATAGGAGTGGCGATATGTTGGGTAGGATAATATAGTAAGACTGGCAATCTCGTTGTCAATCATTCAAAATATTGAAATTAAATAAGGATTGTAGTATATATATGGATCTTGTTCAATGTAGTGTTGGGCGCCAGGTACATACCTTCGGTTGCCACATAAACAAACAAGAGGTAACAAATATAAACTAATTAAAGAAACAAAATAAAAAGTCATATTCAAAATGTAAGAAAAAGAATGAATAAATACTGCTGCTATTATAACACTACCATTGGAAATAGTGGTCTCCATTGCATTGTCTGTGAGAAACAGGTATAGTCGAAATAAGTGACCCGCCCAAATTCCGCGATGTATAGAAAAAAGAAAAAAAAAATGTTCTTGAATTTTACGTGATAACTCGATTTCATTCATCGTCAAACATCGGCTGCCGAAATCACCAT
Organism: Rhogogaster chlorosoma; assembly: GCA_944452935.1. NCBI lineage: Eukaryota > Metazoa > Arthropoda > Insecta > Hymenoptera > Tenthredinidae > Rhogogaster > Rhogogaster chlorosoma. The sequence continues at coordinate 28,502,478 of OX101799.1, read as the reverse complement.
CCCATTGATACTCCCGTCTCGAAGATATTAGAGAAATTAGATAGGCCGGTAACAAATCGACTAGTCCCTCCTCTTAAGCAACCGGTATTCGGAGTTATGAATCTCTGATCGAATGTCACTTAGACAAATTGTAATATTGGAATTTTCCCAATACAATAGAATAGAAGAAATCTTGGAGCAAATACGAGGGGAGTGTTCGCTGCGGGAAGACATGCGTCAAGCATTTAGGTATTGCTTTTTTGCTACCAATCTCGGTTTCATACCCGAATAATATCAGACTATTCCGATCTCCTTTTCGGTCACACTGTTCATAATATATGCTTGACCTTTGTCCTCGACGTATCAAATAACTGATAAGCGTTCAGTCGGTCTCGAGTATAGGTTTAGGGAATGTCAGAGCTACTCGGCTCTCGCAAACACCGAGTGTATGCCGCCTGACAACAGACATAGTTATTATAGTCTGAGAGATTTTGTACGTCCAAGGAAATCTACGTCAAACGTAACCGAGGAATAAACTACTTACATGTGCGTATTATCTGCCAAGCTTTACTAACGAGTCCTATACTTCTCCAGCAATCTTACCAGTCTCAGCTACCTCACCGAGTGATTAACTGAAATCCACAGTTGTCTTATTGTAAACGATACACCGCTTGCACTGAGAGAAGCAAATTGCTCGGCCATGAACAACCCAGCCTTGTACGCTGCAGCCAACGATGTGTCGCGTCGAATTGTCATTGACTTCGTTGAGGAATTCAGCGACGAAATTGGCCAGATGTCGGGACGCTGCCTCGACGTTGGATCAGGCCCCGGTGACGTGGCGGTCGATCTCATTCTGCCCAAATTGAACGAAGAGGCTAGCCTTGTCTGTGAGTATCGTGAAGCCCTCTACGTCATTGCAACATGAATTGAATGCTGACAAAAATAATACGTCGCTAACACAGGTTCGGACGTCTCCGATAAAATGCTGGACTTTGCGAAAGATAGGTACAAGGACAATCAGCGCCTGTCGTTTATCAAGCTGGACATCGAAACGCCGGACCTACCCAAAGATCTAGTTGAACAATTTGATCACGTCACATCATTTTGGTGTTTAAATTTCTGCCAAGACATGCGGTAAGAATTATTCTAGTCATCAGGCTACAGCGACAGATTTACGCGCTCGGGTATGCTGACATCCATTAGAAGTGTCAAAATCTACAGGTTTCGCGTAGAGGGCAAGAGTCTAACACATTGAGAATGACTTTTTCAATGTTACAATTATTTTTATTTTCAAAAACAAATCATTCATTGATGTGAAAGTTTTTTAGGACTACGCATTATATGAATAATAAACCAATATTACAATTGCGTGAATGTGTCAAGTTACAGTAGCTGGGCGAATGATCCGGTGAGTGATGACTTCGTTTCTTTTTTCTATATTTCAGCCAGGTATTTGAGAACATCTTCGATTTGCTCCGACCCGGGGGAACCACCTTTTTGCTGTTCATAGCCAGCAACCCTGGGGAGGACTGCTACAAGATACTGGAAGCGATGCCTTGCTACCAGCCATACATGAAGGTTCGTTGTTATTATTTCAACTGTATCTTTGCATTCGGAAGTGAAGTCCAGTAATTGTTCTGATGCACTGTAGTGACAAATGAATGGATCCTGCTAGACCCTCGATACAATAATTGGCGAACAATTAGCAGCGAATTCCTGGCAGTCTTAGGTAAATCGTGATTCAAAAATAGAGTATAATTTGAAAGAATAATATTTCAGGATGTGGATCGTTATATCCCGGTATTTCGGCACTCTTTAGAGCCGCGAAAAACTTTGAAGGCCTTAATCGAACATGCAGGCTTCCAGGTAAATCATTGTAGTGTCAGAGAGAAAAGCTACACCTTCGTTAGCCCCGACGTATTGAGTGGTAAGATGTTTTTCTTCCCTATTTGCATTACTCAACAATCGTAGAATGCAGTCATGCCCATATTCAGAAGTGTGATTAAATGCTGCACGTTATGCTACTATTGTTTTTAAAGATCCCGTTTATTGCAGAATTTGTGCTGTCTATTAACCCCTTCATCGATCGCATGCCCGCCGAACTCAAGAAAGACTACAAGAAGGATTTGGTCAATGAATACATGAGACAATGCATTATCTTGAACAAGAATAACGAAAATGAAGACGAGTATAGTATACTGTCCATATATCAGCTGTTCATAGTTTACTTGAAGAAGCCTTTGACAAACAATTAGGAATACTATTTGGAATGCCAATTCAACGGAATATAATTATTATTCACTAACTTGCAGAATTGACGATTCAAAAATATACATTTATCAATTTATATTCAGTATTGTATAATTATATTAAAAAAATGTTCGACCAGGAGAAATGCACTCATGAAAATTATAATTTTGTTCAAATTCTACAACAAAAAACACTTCACGATTTTGATATTATAAATCAAATTTTATTTTATCAAATTGTCTCAAATTTTAGAGACAGATAATTGCTCAGCATTGCTCGTTTGCCGGTAGTCCCACTTTCGTTGTATCATATATCATTGTGAAATGTGTTTATCGAATTATGATACATATAACAAATATTGTGAGAGTGATTATTGAGGAAGCGCTATCACTGTTTGTATAAGATATTCCCATTTTTTACTGTTGCTACTCGTCCATGCCACTTGCCTAATTGAACGCAACACTCTTCAAAGTTCAGCCGTATCGCAGTTCACGAAATCTGACAGTAAAATCTTGTTAGATATGAGATTTCATATATTTAAATTGCAAGCTATATTTTTCATAAAAATATTCAACAAGATCCTACATACGCAGTCCCGATAAAAGTGAACCAATTTTTGCCCCGAACCCCGCAGAATAGGTAGCAGATTTTTTTTCACAAATCTGAGCCCCAAAATGACAACCTGTAATGTTTTTATAGATTTTTCCGAGAACCTGTTCCATAGTAGAACTTGACTTCTGATAACAAAATTCTATAAAACCAAATTAGTGTATCTCCCATCGATATAATTAAATATATTTTCATATGAATTGTATTTCTGCTGAACAGCGGCATTTTCAACGAATGAAAGCGGCTATTAAGTTCTGAAATAAATTTATTTTTCATTGATTAATAAAAATTTTGAAAAATACATGGGCGCAGTTCCGTGAAGTTTTAATTATTAATCAAGTGATAGTCATATTATAAACTCGATTTGAAAATTGTTAAATTTATCGTTGAAAAGAAGCCAAGGTCAGAACATCGTCGATAATCGCAAAACGCCAAGGAGGCCAACGACCGATATGTACAATTTACGATCAGACGACTTTGATATGAGTTTAATCATTAATTTTTTTTTTTTAATTTTTTTCTTTTTTCTTACCGCCATTCTAATAAATCCAAAAATCTGTTGAATAATAGAGGCTCTTTATCTCCTCTCCACTTATACATACACAGCACGTGTACAGTGTATATCAGTCCGATTGTATTTATGATCACTTCAAAGCAAATATCAAAGAGTAATTTTCTGTAATACGCTACAACACTGATACATATTTTCTACACTATTCTACTCTATGAGTCAGTCCACGTCAAGCGGGACGGATTTGGCCAAAAATTTCCCTCGATGTTTCTGATTCTTTTGTAATTTTTTTTACACATTCTCTGGGTAAAATAAATGAATGAAACATTTTTTTTTTTTTTTTTAACTCGAAGGGCTTAGAAGTTACAAGGGGTCGAATTTTCGAAAAAAGCACCAAAAACCGGAATCACTGTCTTCTTTAAACGTTAATATCTCCGGTTTCCTTTGTCGTACAGACATCGGTAAAAATTCATTTTAAAGCTCTTGAATCGCACTTTCACGCTATCAATTTTTAATTCACCTAATAAATAATGTTCCATTTGTTATAAACAATTATATTTTTTAAACGTGATTTTCGAGATGATTACATCCTTCGAAAATTCTGAAAAAAAAAGAGCGTGTTCCTTGATTCATTCTCTACGAAATCTGTAAGTTTCAAAATGGAACTCCGATGGAAACTATATTTAAAAAGCGATTGATTCGTGCGGGACGTCGCGCGCGGCTGTCTACGCGGGCGCGCCGAGACCGAAGCTTGTTCTCTTCACATGCAAGGAATACAGGGGGGCTGTTATAGGTCTGAATTCATCAAATCCATTAATTCACAGAATTATTTATTCTATTTCATACTGAATATTCTACTCAAAACAATAAAAAATATTAATACAGAACTAAAACGCTTAATTAAAATCTTCAAACACATCACAATTTCGAAACTAAAGCTCCTAGTCGTCAAAAATAAGTGGTAAATATAAAGTACTTTTTGATTCCATCAAATGGGATACGTCACAATATCATCATTCAATTAATTACGTACTAAATTAATCAACTAAAACCTATATTAAAAATTTCAGAACTATATTACATATAAATAAAATCTTAAAGTGAGCCGCAAATTTGAATTTCTACTAATAGTTGATTTACTTGGAAACCAATGCTTCTACTGACTTCTGTGGGGATCATTCTGTGAGGATTATAAAAAAGAAGCTGTTGCATTACAAGGTCGATTTGAGAAAGCGAAGTTAGTACGTGGAACATTGATATTCCATTGTATAAAACCTATTTAAAAAAAAAAAATTGTTGCCAAAAGATATTCGAATGCACAGAAGTCAGTAGAAGCATTGGTTTCCAAGTAGATCAACTAGGTATTAGTAGAAATTCAAATTTATGGCTCACTGTAAGATTTTATTTATATGTATAATAAAATTCTGAAATTTATAATATCTAGTAAGTTTTAGTTGATTAATTTAGTACGTAATTAATTGAATGATGATATTGTGACGTATCCCATTTGATGGAATCAAAAAGTACTTTATATTTACCACTTATTTTTGACGACTAGGAGCTTTAGTTTCGAAATTGTGATGTGTTTGAAGATTTTAATTAAGCGTTTTAGTTCTGTATTAATATTTTTTATTGTTTTGAGTAGAATATTCAGTATGAAATAGAATAAATAATTCTGTGAATTAATGGATTTGATGAATTCAGACCTATAACAGCCCCCCTGTATTCCTTGCATGTGAAGAGAACAAGCTTCGGTCTCGGCGCGCCCGCGTAGACAGCCGCGCGCGACGTCCCGCACGAATCAATCGCTTTTTAAATATAGTTTCCATCGGAGTTCCATTTTGAAACTTACAGATTTCGTAGAGAATGAATCAAGGAACACGCTCTTTTTTTTTCAGAATTTTCGAAGGATGTAATCATCTCGAAAATCACGTTTAAAAAATATAATTGTTTATAACAAATAGAACATTATTTATTAGGTGAATTAAAAATTGATAGCATGAAAGTGCGATTCAAGAGCTTTAAAATGAGTTTTTGCCGATGTCTGTACGACAAAGGAAACCGGAGATATTAACGTTTAAAGAAGACAGCGATTCCGGTTTTTGGTGCTTTTTTCGAAAATTCGACCCCTTGTAACTTCTAAGCCCTTCGAGTTAAAAAAAAAAAAAAAAATGTTTCATCCATTTATTTTACCCAGAGAATGTGTAAAAAAAATTACGACGATTTCCAAGAACATGCGGTCAAAAAGGTGTCCCGCTTGACGTGGATTGACTCCTATGTATCGATAGCCGGAAGTTTTGAGACATGACCCTGTGCTGCGAGCCGAAGCCAATCAGAATTCTGAATACTCCACCTTTCAGTTTCGGAGGCTAGTTTTAGTACTTTGTCAAGATACTGGCGGCGCAGTTCAGTTCTATAGGTCTAAGATGTAGTATGTTGCAAACAACATCAGTCTAGTTCGATATATTTTTTTACCACAGCTTTGTAACGATTCGGCTATGTTTATTATTAATTATCGTGAAGGTGGATGAACAGGTGAGAAAAAAAAAAACAAAAAAAAACGGTGCAATAATATACAAATCCTTCAGATAATACGATACTGCCGTTTATTGTAAAGTATTGATAGAAAAAAGAATTACTTAGACTTGACAAACCATGGTTCTACAATTATCATCCTGAGAGACGTCAATCTTGGTCCATTCGGTGAGCAAAAGGTAACAATATGACCGGAAAACGAAATACGTGTCAGAAATAGGGTAATTCCGTGGGAGATAGCCAATGATGATATTTCTTATGTTAATCATGTATGGCACTCCCAGTAGTGTAGATCGCCTCGAAGCGAGCGTACGAGCCAGTAGAAGTATAGAAGTGTAGAAGTGTCGAGAAAAAATATAAAAACATGAGTAAAATACTTCTCATTTGATTCTGACTGTTCACAAGTTTTTCACTGTTGTTCGCTGTTTATGTGCTCATAATACGATTTTCAAAAAGTCACACGTTTCTACAACTCTCATGGTATTATTTTTGTTTTATTCTGGTATAGAATCATTGAAAATTACTTTCGATTTGTTAAAATTATCGAAAATTTTCAGCTTACAATATGCCTTTGACTTTTCCATCCATTAAACAGTTATGAGATCAGCTGTTTTTATCTGTGATAAACAAGAGGGTCGGGTGGGAGTTTACACATATAAATGGTTACAGATAAGTGTAGACATTGCCAGTAAAGTGTTCCAATGCACCGAATATACCGCTTGTACAGCTTGAAAGTGAATCGTTGAGCCATGAACGAACCAGATTTGTACGTGAGCGCCAACGGTCCCCAGCGTCGCGATGTCAGATACATCGCCGATGAATTGAGTGACGAAATTGGCCAAATGTCGGGACGCTGCCTCGATATTGGATCAGGCCCAGGTGACACCGTGGTCGATTTTATTCTGCCAAAACTAAACGAGAAGGCTAGCCTTGTCTGTAAGTTTTTTGTTTGCGACATAAACTTTATTCAGGAGAAAATGACACGCTGCGCTGTTACCACAGGTTCTGACATCTCCGAGGAAATGGTAAGCTTTGGAAAAGAGAAGTACAAGGACAATGAACGGGTGTCCTTCGTCACGCTGAACATCGAATCACCGGACCTGCCCAAGGATCTTGTGAAACAATTAGATCACATTACATCATTCTATTGCATACATTGGTGCCAAGACATACGGTAAGAATTATTCCAGTCAACAAACTACAGCGGAAGATTCAGGTGCTCGGATATGCTATGCTACTCATTGTATTATGAAATGTATTGGAATAAGGTGAAAATTATTGGAACGAGGAGGAGGAGGGGTTGGTTGAAGAAAATGAAAATATGCAACGCAAAGAAATCTTCGAGTCTGCAACTTCCGGCTTTTATACAACCAAAAAGATATCTTCTCTCTTGTAAATGTCAAGATACGATACCTCTACGTATAAATGATCCCGGGATCGATGACTCGTGATTTTTCCTTGATTTCAGCCAAGTATTTCAGAACATCTTTGATTTGCTCCGACCCGGGGGAACCACTCTTTTGATATTCCTAGCCAACTGTCCTGGCATGAACTCATACAAGGATTTGGAAGCTATGCCCCGCTACCAGCCCTACGTCAAGGTTCGCTGTTATTTCAACTGTGATGATCTCAATACGATCGAATTGTTGACGAAAGATTGGTGGGAAATTCCTGGCACTTTTGGCCGAGTCCTGATTTCAGAGTGATAGTGATAACAATTTGGAAAAATAATGTTTCAGGATGCGGATCGTTACATCCCATCGTTTCAACATTCTTCAGAACCGCGCAAGACTCTGAAGGCTCTGGTTGAAAACGTAGGCTTCAAAGTCCACCATTGTAGTGTCAGAGAGAAAAGCTTCACATTCGTCAACCTGGCCGCCTTCAGTAGTAAGATATTTTTCTCGTCTAAGATAATTTAAAAATCATGAGGGATGACAAGATTTCGGTTCTTCCAGAATTCGTAATGGCTGTGAATCCCTTCATTGATTTTATCCCTACCGAACTCACGGCGGATTACAAAAGAGATATGGTCAACGCTTACGCGCGACACTGCATTAGCTTCAACAAGAATAATGAAAATGAAGACGAATACAGCATACTGATGTTGTATGGGATATTTGTAGTTTACTTAGAAAAGCCTTTGGCTGACAACTAATCAGATTCAATAGAATGATGATTAACGACTCATTTGCCAATGTAATGATTACAACACAGTTCCACCAACTATTTTATCATATATGGCGAGCATGAGTGATAGGTAAGTATCTCAACGTGTAATTGATAAATACGATCGACGATTTGATAAACATATTGGGGACGGGAGGTTCGTTGACTTTATCAATTATATACCGCGTTTTATATTATGTTGAAAAAGAATTGAAAGCGCGAATCATATTCATTATACTGTTCCAATGATTCGCACCGCCTTATGTCATGAAATATAATTTTTGCGTTACAAATTCGCGCGTATGATACTTTCTTTTATTCGCTTACGACGTATATAGAAGAATTATTTATCAGGGAGACGAAGCACCATTCAGCAATGCCCGCCAGTAAAAGCTCACCTCCGAAGAAATGAGCAGAGAAGCTGAGAGAAAGATTTCTTAATTGGGAGAAATGCGAATATAGTAATACTTCGAAAATACTTTCAGAGTAGGTCGAAATATGCATAGGGTCTATATATTTTATCTCTCAATTTCGGTCACTGATAAAAGGTTTTTTTTATCATAAGTTCACGTCAATCTCATGTCCGGTTAATCAGACATGTATTAATTTCCATCTTTCGTGAACACGATACTGCAGTCAGATGTATAATTGCTGACACATCTCAGGTTGCAAATGAATGTGGACGTTGTCTGTAATTGTCTGTAAGGTGTTCCGAAGTACAGGAAATCGAAGCTCGAAGAGTAATCAGGAGAATTTATCCATCACTCGATTCTGCATTTGAAGTAAGTTCGCGTATATCATATATACTGTTACGCCCGCACCGGGTGAAAAACCCTTTATTTATTTAAAAGATATATCTCTGAAATATAAGAGCTTCGGTTGCTGCGTCAACAACTATGATTATAAAGCAGTCAATCTTGCTCTAACTTTAGTCTAGTTCAGACGTGTATCTAATTTATCGAATACAACAAATTTTCTTTGATTTGCTTAATTTTTCATTCTGCCCACTTTATTTGTCTCCAGAATCCACAGTTCATTAAATTATTTTCATTGCAAACACTTTTGCAACAATACATGTAGGACATAGGTATATGTATATATTTTTTTTTCTCACGTCATGTGACCGGGAAATCGTAAAAACGAAAAGCAAAAGGGCGAAAGCTTCGTCGATAAGCTCTTCAGCCAGTAAACAATTTTCGGACTAATGCCAAGAGGGCGAATGCATGAAAATAATACAATTTTATGAAGAATCGAATATTTCCGCGGCGAATACTGCGCCACTTTGACAATAATTCATCCAATTTTTCCGACCCCCAAGGAGGGTGTCATTCGTTTTCAATTCTTTTCAGTTTTCGATGTAGCCGTTTTCTTTCATATTAAAAGTTTTCTAGTCATATGACGAACCAAAAAATATACAAAAGGTTGTAGGAGTCTCGATTACGATCTTTTACACCCTTAGCTACGCGACTATGACACTTATCTAATATAATCTTTGTATGTAATTCATACTGCGTAAATTAACTCTCACCGTTCATTCTCGTACATCCTATATAGTCATAGTTAATTCATTGAGTTGGACGATACGCCGCGACTGAAAAAAGCGAATTGTTGAGCCATGAAGAACCCAGCTTTATACGCGACAAACAACACTGTGGCGCGTCAGATTGCCAGTGACTTCGCCGACGAATTCAGCGACAGAATTGGCCAAATGTCTGGACGCTGCCTCGACGTTGGATCGGGCCCCTGTGACGTGGCCGTCGATTTTATTCTGCCCAAATTAAATGAGAACGCTAGCTTTATTTGTGAGTTTCTTGAGGCCCGTATACGTCATTGCATCATGATTTTTATTCAGGCAAAATGACACGTTGTTAACACAGGTTCGGACATCTCCGAAGAAATGCTGGACTTTGCGGAAGATAAGTACAAGGACAATCAACGTCTGTCCTTTATCAAGCTGGACATCGAAACACCGGATCTGCCCGAAAATCTAGTTGCACAATTTCATCACGTCACATCATTTTGGTGTCTACATTGGTGCCAAGACATGCGGTACGTATTATTCCAGTCAGCAAAATATAAAGTTCGAAGTATCAAGATACGATATGTAATGGTAATTTATTAGAGACAGAAAAAGAACGACTGAGAACAATAATACAGGAACGAACATTTTTCGGCTTACCAATCCTACAACGCGAAAGAACCTTGGAGCTTTTCTAACAAAAAGGTTCTCTTCTTTTTTGGGAGGTTTCAAATTACTATAATTGAATATATATGTACATATTCATGACGGATGGTTCATAATTTCTTCCTCAATTCCAGCCAGGTGTTTGGAAATATCTTTAATTTGCTCCAACCCGGGGGAACCGCCTTTTTGTTATTCATAGCCAACAGCCCCGGGTTGAACTCCTACAAGAAATTGGAAGCGATGCCTCGCTACCAGCCCTACCTCAAGGTTTGCTGTTGATATTTTAACTATACCTTTCTCCATAAGGCGTTCTAATTCCACTGATAGTCAAAAATACCCTGACTTTCGAATTGTCCAACATTACACTTCCAAGTCAAACGCTGCAATTGTTCTATTGCGCCGAGGTGACCAACAGACATGGCCTAGAATATTTGGCTCTTACGTGTAATAGTTGGCAAACGATTGGTGAATAACTTTTGGCAGTTTTGTGTTAGTCCTGATTTAAAAGGAATAGTAAAATTTGAAAGAATAATATTTCAGGATGCGGATCGTTACATCCCGGTATTTCAGCACTCTTTAGAGCCCCGCAAGATTCTGAAGGCCCTAATCGAAGACGTAGGTTTCGAGGTCCATCATTGTAGTGTCAGAGAGAAGAGCCACACCTTTGTCAGTCCCGACCTCTTGACTGGTAAGAGACCTTTCTTCCCTTAAATCGCAAAAAAATCATGAGATGTGGTCATTCAGCTATGCAGAAGTGTGAACAGCTGTTACTAGTGTTTTTAAAGACATTGCTTCTTCCAGAATTCGTGCTTTCTGTAAACCCGTTTATAGATCGCATTCCCGCCAATCTCGCAGAGGACTACAAAACAGATCTCGCCAATGAATACGCCGAACAATGCATAATCTTCAACAAAAATAAGGAAAACGAGGATGAATATAATATACTGTCTATATACCAGTTGTTCATAGTTTACCTAAAAAAGCCTTTGCTTAACAATTAATTATAGGGAACGGAATAATAATTATTTACTTACTTGTCGATTTCACTACGTTAAAATGCAAGTATCAGTCTACACGTATTTATATTTATATTGAATATTGATTCAATTAGGGATAACACAGTTTAATCAACTATTTTATTAGGCATTATGCACAATCTGTAACTAAATATTATCGACAATTTTATAAATATATTGGAGAAGGAAAGTTCGAATATGTAATATGTCTTTTTTAAACTAATATAAATAAGAAATTGATATGACATTTCGTATAAATGTATACTAATGCGAGATCTATAGGATAAAAGTAATTGCGCGAAACTTACTATTAGCAATAAGAACCATCATCCAAGAATTTTATCTTTGGAAAAATGAAGAGGGAAAAACTAAAGGAAACATCCTTAAATTCCGGGAAATGTGAAATAACATTCATAGCATTGAACGCATCTCGAAAAACATTTAGAAATTAATGACACATTGATTTTTTCTAAATCTTGTCGTGGATGTTTACCGCAATTTAGGGAGCGTGCAAATTATCTTTTGCGGCATTGGTATGAAAATAAACATTACCGCACGCTTCCGGAGCGGATGGGTAATCGGCCATTTGGCGCACCATTTTTAGTGCGCAAAGTCAAACTTCCCATGCAGGTGTTACATAAAGTGGCTTTTTGACGTCTGTTTCCGATCAGTTTATCGCGGTTACTGATAAAACTTAATTTTATCAGAGAACTACGTCGACTTTTGAACTCGACAACGCAGATCTTTTTATCGTGAACGTTGCAAATTAGATTGGAACGTTATCTGTGAAATGTTCAAGAGTACCGAAATCTAGGACTTAATTAGATTTGACAACAATAATTGATCCAATGCTCGACTGTGGCCTCTGAATTAAACGCTGGAAAGGTAAGTAAGTAAATATTCCTCTGTTGGGACTGATAATGAGAGATTCGTTTTTCAACATTTTTCAAACGTTCGGACCTGAAGAGTTGTAAAAAGCACTCATAATCTCTCATTTAGGAGGTGCCAGAGTGAATGTAGGTATGCGTTACCGTTGATACCTACTATATACGCATACATGCATAACAGTTTATTAGATACTTATGTAAGGCCTGTTAATCGTAGAACTAGCAATGAGCCAGCGTTCAGTTCGGCGACTGAAATCTATTTTTATACAGAAATCTTTCTCAAACGCGAGTTTGATGGTAGGTGCCCAGGTAATGTGGTGGGTAATGCCTGAATAGATAAATCGCAAAAAGACTTGAGAACTCGCCAGTCTTAAATTGAACAACGCTGAAGTATTAGTCTGTAAGATTTTTCAAAATATTCAAATACTGAGATATTAGAAGATTATTATAAAAAATGAGGGAAGATAGTCGAACTTCATGGTTTTTTACATATATCGCTTAAACGGCCATTAATTCTTTGCAGTAGACCACACGCCGCGCATTGAGGGAAGCGAATTGTTCTTTCATAACCAAACTAGCTTTGTACACGTCAGCCAACGATCTACAGCGTCGTGATGCCGGTCTTTCATCGTTTTCAGTGGAACTACGTTGCATATAGCGCTATCTCACTCACCTCGAAGTGAAAATGCCGTTGCGTAACCTTTTTTTGAGTTGGCCGTTCACCCTTACCCTGAAAATTTTTGATGACTGTCAGCGGAATCCCATTGCATACCGTTTCGTACGGTCCCCCATGATGCGAAAATGCTAATAAGTCAATTTTTTTTTTTTTTGGTGAGCCATTTAGCCCCCCCTGGCCGTTCCGCCCCACCTTCCCCTACATGTTTTTCTGTACATATGAAAATATACTCGAATGAAGAAAGATGAATAGAAGAATGGACAGAAAGGCCGAAATAACTGATGTGGCAGAACTGATATAATTTATAACGAAAGAGCTGGAGGCAGAAGTTCTCGATGAAAAATTCCAGAAAGCTCGACAACTGTCTGAAGAGTTCAGTGATTTGGTTGCTAGAACATGGACAAAGCTTATGCGCAAGGAAGTGATTCATTTTTGATCATTTATCGAAAAAAAATTATAATCACAAACGTAGAAATTGATAATCAGTAAAACGCATTTTCATAATGTTTATGAAATTATACAATCCAGAAACGTTGTTCGAGCTAAAGATTAATACATTGTCGTGAACAGATAATACGTCGCAGAACATAAATGAAGTATTTAAACAACAAATTACAGACATGGTTGGTTCGTTCTTAGAAGCCGCCTAGAATATATTTTCCCTAATGAGAAATCTCGAGGCAGAATATACTGATAATATTGCTGGAATAGTTAGTGATGTTATGAGTGCAAATCAGGCCACCTACTCAAGATAGCAAAATGTGCCGTAGCCTGATGGAAATAATTGATGACAATGATATATTGAGTGACAATATCAAAGTCATCGCATGACCTTCGCATCTACAGGTATTCGGCAGATCTGTGTTATGTAGAAAAATTGGAGTGATGTAAATTATCAAATATCAATAAATATTCCATGCCTTTCAGGGTCAGAACATTTGATTAATGTGTAATGAAGTTATTTCTATGGCTCCCCTTTGCTTAGATTATTGACGACGTGAGGACCGTTAAACTGGCTGACTTAATTCTTGGCTTGACGAAAAGATTGGAAATTTAGTGGAGTAAGTGACTAACAGAGAAGCGAATAACTTCCAATGCAAGACAGTCATATTTTGGTAAAATTCAAATACTTCTTGAAAGTGGTGTATAACAGTGACTACAGTGAAGTTCAAGGAGTATTTGTTCTAACGTAATCAACATGTTGAGGTTACATCTGGACTATTTCAAGTCATGCTTTTTTTTCGCAAAAGGACGAGAGTAACAGAAACCGGCAGAAGGTATTGGAGATATCTCATTTCCCTGAATGTCAACGGGAAGAATTCGATCCATTACAATTACAACAGCCTCTTTACACACACACTGAAAACCCTGATATCGCTGCAGTACTTGAGTCATGATATGCAAGAGATGTGATCATATTTCGTTCACTCATTCTCATCATACTATACAACTAAAATTAGACGAAAGAACACGTGGAATAAATGTTCGATCCGTTTGTATTGTTCATTATTAGGAGTGATTTGATCTAATGTAACATACTTACAAAAATTCAATATAAATCGTTTCATATAAAACTATGTATGTGATTGAAAGTACTTTTTCATTCGAGCTGTAAATTATGAAACTGCACTTTATGCTGCTACATTCCTTAGTTTTGGAAATTTTATTTCTTTTTCAAGCCTTGAATGTAAAGATCCAAGCCCTTTTGTACCTGTGGCTGTTCTAAGAAGCCAAGAAATATCTTGGCATCCAAATCTCGGTTTTTTAACAGCCAGGATAGCGCTGACTTTCGTATTAGCTGTTTCGTCGCAGCCCTCGCGTCAGCTGTACAACAAAACTTTTGTTCGATTATATAAGTACAGAGAGCCTAAGAGTAACTTAAACCGGGTATTTTATAAGATAACTTTCATGTTATGTGGTAATACATGAATTCTAATTGTCTGGACTATAAAGAAGTTGTTAAAAATCATATAATCATTACTTACGGGATATTTTGGCATAACTTGAAATATACTTCTCACATTTCGCAATTGCATCTTCTTTGTCAGTAGCCAATTCATCGACCATACCAATTTTCAAAGCATCTTTCGGCGAATAAAGGGTACCACTAAATTTATAATGCTGTTGCTGTAATGAATATTTATTGCCGTTTCTAAATAATCCGAGAACGGAATAAGTCTTACCGCATAAGTGATATCTCTGCCTGTCGAGCACCGATAACATTGATAATCGTATCTTGAATCCATTTCGGGGCGACTACGCCAAGCTTTGTTTCGTTTAGTCCCATCGTATGCTTTCCTTCGACGAATACACGATACTCACAAGAAAGTGCAAGCATACAACCACCTGCAGGGCTTGAGCCCTGGAATTATCACACAATGCCACAAGAATAAAACATCTGGAAATAGTCCAGTCACTACTAGAATTATATGCAAAAAAAGATGCAGTTTGATGATTTGAGCATTTAAATTTTATAACTTTTCCGAGAGTTTAGAATTATCTCTTTAAAAAATTAACTATTTGGATACAATTGAAAAAAGAACCATGGAAGAATATTGTTCAGAATAAAATCTGAGGATATATTTTAGATCTTGCTTTTGCATTTCACAAAAATAGCTGTACCATACATTGATCGCAGCTGCAGTAGGCAGTCCTGAACCATACAAAGTCAACCAAAGTTCCTGTAGGGAATGCCAGAATTTTTCAGCACGTTTCATATCCGGCTTATACATTTCTAGGATATCTAAACCAGCCGAAAATACTGTTGGGAGTCCAGAGGTCAGTATAACACCTCGACATTCACTTTTCTCTAGTTCCCGGAGGCTGTACGTCAATTCTGTCATAAACTCCAAGTTGAGACTATTCACAGGTGCTTTGTTCATCGACACTATAGCGATACCTGGTTTGGAGAATTATTTCATTAGCGATGAGACTTCAACATAATTGTTAATGAAGCAGATGGCAAAGTATCATGAATTTGCAAAGAGTAATAATTTTCGTTATACGTTATAATAATAGTTCGATCTACCTGTCTTATTGTTCACTTGAATATCGACTGAATTAGCAGCAGCCACATATCGCCTTGCCAATGGAGTTGCTAGTCCTTTGACAATATATTTTCCCAATGTAGCCATAGCTTTAAATAAAGTGATTGTCAGCAGAAAGTTGTTTTACAATACTTTATGTCTTCTTAATGAATGATACTCGATTATATTGAAGTATTTTATACAAACCTCAGATGTGCAGATGTATTTTGAACGTACGTGCATGTATCTCTGATTACACGAAAGGGTATATAGATATTTATCAAGCGCATTACTTATATTTATGATTATAGCATAATATGGTGTAATACGTATGCTTATAAATTATAAATCTTCAAACCACGCCTACTTCTGCTTGTACTCATTGTCAGCGGCGGTAGGGGGGTACCTATAGCTGGTAACTGTTGCGGATACCCCTATATTACAGGGGGAATTTGGTTTACAGTTGGCGGCATCTACAATCGTACAAACCTTTTGAATTGTCATTGGTACCGTAATCTTTACTTTTCCAACCGAGTATCTCTTGCAACAAAAGGCCTCGAGTTGCATTCATCATTGACCAAAGAGTATCAAATATTATTATAAGTATCATATAATATTGTACTGTAAATATACACTTCAGCAGCTGTCCACAGTCAGAGTTTGTAATTTGTATTGAGAACTTCATAATACCGCGTTCGGAATTCCAACGCGAAATCCCAACGTAAAAGTAATAATTACCCACCGATTCTAGGGAATTTTAGCGATTGGATTCAACCTACTTGAATATATTTCGAACGGAGATAAGCCTGAGGGAAAAAAAATTATCTGACGATAGTACCGACAGAGAAACTTTTTTAGAGGGAGAAGTGGAATGATAAGTGTAATTCAGTTTATGCTGATTTGCGGTGAAGCGTATGGGCCATTCCATGCCAAATCGACCTGACCTGAACCTCACCATTTTCGAGTTTTTTCTCCTTCGAGTATGATGTAAGGGAGGTACATTGCACACAATGAACGTCGCTATTTTTTCAGATTTTTTGGAATCTGTTAGTAGTACGAAAACAATCACCAAAATGAAAAAGTTTACCCATAATATGAGGTGAGAGAAACTTATTTTTCGTGATTTTTTCAATCATCAGGGATGTTGTTTTTTCGACAGAACACTTTTAATTTGGGATTTCCACTGCTATAGCCGTCAACGATTTTCGTGAAATTTTCGCCATAAATTCCTTGCAAAAATACGAAATTTTTGAGACTCGGCCAAAAGTGGTACCGGCTCTAATTCAGCTGTAACGAAGCTGAACGCAAAAGCTGAACTTCGTTACACCGGTGTCAGAAGTGGGATGTTGGGATGAGGAATAGCTGAGATTCAGCTAGTTGGACCGGAGTTGAAGCGAAGGGTTCATTAGGAGGGTTTTGGGCAACACTTCGCGTATTACTACTCGTTTTCCAATAGCGATAAATTTGTCAGGAATTGAAAATTAAGGACTTGTAGTACTAATATCTCAACTCAGAAGATAGTTATGACAGAGAAATGACCGATAAATTAAAATCCAAGCCACGAAGTGTTTATACCATTATAGTTATTACAATTGCTCAATGGCTACATTTTCACAGTATAATAGTTTTCCGCACTCGCTGGTTACCGAAGACTATTTCACCCACAACAATGTTACGACTGGAATAGTTCAATCACGATCCCAAGTTGAAAAGTGATCTGAATTCTGAGAATTCAGCGTGCGAAATTTCGCAGCTGACAACGAGTTCTGTGCGAGGACCCATAGCCGGCTAAAGTCGTCCGAGGGCCCCATCCATCTCACCCACACGGTCCCACACATTTGTATCAAATAAAACGCATATACGAATAAAGAGGGGTAGCCAGTTTCAGTATTTCGAAGGAATTGTTATCAATTGATCAATTGATCAATTGATAACAATTGTTTGAGGCACAGAGAGTATGATCGCAGAGTACTTACTACTATTTTCAAATGCGCAATGTACTCACTAGATTCCAAGGATTGCGTTCAATTTATTAAAAAGTTTTTTCGGCGTCCCGACCGAAACGAAATTCATTGTAGGTACTCATACTTGAGTAGGAATTGCTCTCCACGCACTCCCGTCACAATTGCTGGACAAACCGTTCGTAAATTTTGAATCCGAAGCTGTGGAGTTCATAGATTCCAGAAGAGTGTGAGTTCTTATGTCAGTAAAAATTTTCAGACGTTAATCACCGAATGATGGCAGCCTTTTTTTTTTGTAATACGCAATGCAATTTGCATGCAAAAATGTATGTGCAACTATGATCGGCTTTGACTGGAAGACATGAGCAATCGACAAGCGTTATCGACGCGTGTTTCAGTGGAGCGCAATTTATAAGAGGGCACTTTAACGTCAGCGTTTGACTATTTCGGTTCTTTGAACAGATTGCACAGAATACACTCTTATTTCTGGAAAATTTCATTGAATTGCGTCATCGTTTTTAAACATCGTACGAGGTTCGTGGACATTAAGAAGAACGAGACACGTGTAGATCATTTCAAGGATATCCAATATATCGTGCCAGCTGTGGTGATGAAGCTGCGGATGGCAACACGAAATTAAAGGGGCAAATAGAATTTTTGCACACAGGTAGGCAAGCGATCAAAGAAGATGAAATCATACGAGGGCACGCATACATTCATGCTAGGTACAAAATTCGAAAATTTTGTTTCACTACCTGCTGTAGAGAATAAATATTGTCTGCACGCGCCAAAATATTGCACGATATTCTCAACCGTATAATTACATACATAATTCGTTTCTCCCTCTGGCACAATCTGGCTGCTATAGGTACATCGCTTCTGCAAAAGACCGCATATCTGTATAAATGTACTTTAAAGTTCGTTACAAAGTTATTTTCAGCTTTTCAGAATAATTTCTTCCAACGAGAGAGCAGTTGGGTTAATGTCGACACGTGTTTGGTCTACGTGAGTTAATTGAAGCGTAATTAAATTTTCTCGTTTCCGTACACCAATCGAAGGCCACGTATAGGCAGCGCGTGTATTTGTCCAGCTGCAATACTGTCGAAAACTTCGCGATAGGTATGGAAATTAGCAGATCGAAATATAGGAATATACTATAATAGGTTTATTGTATGGTTTTCAAGGACGCACGCGTCATTCGTTAGAAAACGACAATTATTTTGATATTTTGCAGCAAAAATTGATCGTACCTACGTGCAACTCTGATATATGGTCTCCCATGATTTCGGACTTCTCTAGAAACGAACAGAATCACTTTGCAGTATACAAGCAGATCCAAAACTACCTACCGTGAATTCAGACGGCAAGTCCGAGACAGTATGGGTTACACTGTAAAAAATTTCTTTGTGAACTTCCTATACTTGTATCGGAAATTTTATTCATATATGTATACAGGAGTAGTAAATTTACTATACAATAAATGTAAGCTTTTCTGATGACTGCTCGCCGTCGACTGCGGTCGCCATTCCAATGCTTTGAATTTGTGAATTGTATTCGTCTATTTCCATTGCATAAACGCGCACGTGGTCGTGAAGGCTGATCTTATTGATGATTCTCCAATTTTTTTCGTTGTTTGCAATCTTAGGTTATCTATAGATTAACTAGATGGGAACCTAGACAAGATTCTCTAACGAATTAGATGACTTGAAATTGTGGGTTATCTAGATTTACTGGACAGGCCTATATTGCAAATCTAGAAAATCCAACGAATCCAGCACACCTAGACAAACCTAGACAGGCCCATACTACAAATCTAGAAAATCTTGCAAATCTAGCAAATCTAGAACAATTTAAACAGGCCTATATTGCAGTTTTTCTCCGTGAGATGTATACACAACACAGGTAGGTATAACCAGCTGAGCTAATAAGATTCGCACCAAGTATTTCCGAGAAGGATCTCCTGATCCAGAATGGCGAACGCGATACGCAAAGAATGCGGGGAAATTTATATTATTGGATTTGTAACACCTTTAATGACGTAAATTGTTCGCATGCATTGGTATATAAGGAGCGTACAAATCCGCAGGAATCAGATAACTCTAAAATGGAGAGTAAATTCGGTATCTTTGCGGTTTTTGCGTGTTTGGCGCAGTGCTCTTCTGCTCTGTCGTCGGAATCTGTTTACGGATTATCGGAAGGTGCATCGGCTATTCTGGGTGAAATTCGATACAATCAAGACGCGGCACTTTCTACATACTACAAGGCGCTCAACACAATTCTAGATGAACTTGAAAAATTGATAGTCCAGTCGATCTACAATACGTCACCTACAATCGAAGGTACTGCCGCCATAACCGAAGCACTTGCCGACGCGAAAGAAGCAACTAATTATTCTTTGGAGTCGATAGCTCTTACCACCCCGGAGGAAGAATCTTGCTTTGATTTTGAAACTGTCCAGACCATTCTGTACGCTATCTTAGAAGATGTGTATGCGCTCATTCCCGAAGCAATCTATTCGGCACAGAATGGAAATTATTCCGAGAGCGGACCTGTAATTGAAACCATCCAGACTGCGGTGAAAGAGAATCTCGAAAACTTTGCGGAGACCTTTTTCAATACAATCCGTAACTGCCAGAATACCGGCAGCGAGGCTGACATACTAGCTGTCGATTTAGTAATTAAAAGTGCCCAGGGCCGATCGAATGCCGGGCTCGCTCGTACAGCCGATGCCGTTTTCAATACGATTAAAATCTACGGTGCTGCAAATTCTGGCAAAATCCAAGATATAGATATTTTAATTGTCAGCAAGAAATTCCGGAATCAAGCATTGATCGGGATCGCGAGTTACGTCGAAAGTCAGTTCAGTGTACTCAAAGCTCTGTTTATAGCAGATAAACTAAACCAGACTAAAATCGTAGAGTGTTTGGCCCTTGACCAACGCGCCAATACCGTAATCAAGTACAAAATAACGAAGGCAGTTGAATTTTATTGGGAAGTGTTCACATACGCCTTGACAAAACCTCAAATCAGAGTCAGTCACTTTGACATCGATGATTTTTCTACACCTGATGCTGACCGCGCCGAACTACGTGCCAGATTTGAGGCCATAAATCGTGCTGTGTTGATACCGTCACCATGCATGCGGCAAGCCGGTGACTCTGGAGCTACAGTTGCTGAGGAAAAGTTATCCGTCATGATGCGTGCTATAGCTGACACTTACCTCGATGCAATTCAATTGGCACAAGATCAAGAAAGAAATCATTCCGAAAACCAAGCTACAATTGGAAATCATCTGGAAACACTAATACCCGACGCCCAAAATTATCTCGATGTCTTTGTTGATGTAATGGGGAATGGCCAAGAATGGGATAATGACACGGCAGCTGAAATTGCGGACTATCAGGCAACAGGAGAAAACGCAATCGAGATTTTCATGGATTCGATTCTCGGAACATCGAAAATTGTGAGCCGTGCTTATCACGATAACGTAATGGAAGATGAATATTATTCATCTATTAGCCAGACCATCAAGAAGAAACTTTTTGGCGCAATTCCCGTTTTTGCCGACGCTTTGTCGAATATAAATGTAGCCATACTCGTCGCTAGAAATAAGCAAGAGTAGACTCCGACTACTTTTGCTGCCTCTGCATGGGACACGGTTTCGGCTCGGACCCTTCCAAGCTGTTCCTCGTGCCTATGGAAGACGTTAGGCAAAATCGTGCGTTTCAGCGGGATTCAGCCTAACTGTCAAACGATGACAAAGATTATTCTGAATTATACCTACCTATGTATGTTTTATCGTTACTTTTATTCTGTATATGCACGTATGTATTACATAGCTGTGTACACTTCATCCTCTGTACCTACTCAGAATATTGTGTCTAATTGAATAAAACAAATTTTATTACCTGATTGTTATTTGTATCATTTATCAATGATGTCGGACGTCATTTAAGGGGTCATTTAAGGGGGATGTCATTCAAGGGGTCTGCATAAGCTTCGCACTTTGAAAATAGGCCAATTGGCAGAAATTTCTGTTGAAGCTGTATTGGAGTGGAACAAAAGTTGCAACAAAAAGTTTTGACGCCTGTTCCCGATCAGTCTATCGCGGTTACTGATAAAACTCAAGTTTATCAGAGAGAGAAGTTTACCACGTCACCTTTGAGCTCGACAACTCAGATCTTTTTATCATGAGCATTGCAGAATAGATTGGAATATTATCTGTGAAATGTTCAAGAGCACCGAAATCTAGGACTCAATTAGAATTGACAAGAATAATTAATCCAACGCTCGACTGTGGCCTCTGAGCTAAACTCTGGAAAGGTAAGTAATAAAATATTCTTCTGTTACGAAAAATTGAAAGGTACACGTACCAATGAGCTCAACTTGCAAAAAAAGCCTGTGAGACTGATAATAATTTAAGAGATTCGTTTTTCATAATTTCTGAAACGTCGGGACCTGAAGAGTCGTAAAAAGCACTCATAATCTATCATTTAGGAGGTGTGCGAGTGAATGTAGGTATGCGTTACCGTTGATACCTACTATACACGAATACATGCATAACAGTTTATCAGATAATTATGTAAGGCCTGTTAATCGTAAAACTAGCAATGAGCCAGCTTTGAGTTTGACAACCGGAATCTATTTTTATACAGAAATCTTTCTCAAACACGAGATGGTAGGTGTGGTAGGTAATGCCTGAATAGATAAATCGCAAAAAGACCGGAGATCTCACCAGTCTTAAATTGAACAACGCTGAAGTATTAGTCTGTAAGATTTTTCAAAATATTCAAATACTGAGATATTAGAAGATTGATGTAAAAAATGAGGAAGAATAGTCGAACTTCATGTTTTTTTTTTTCATATATCGTTTAAACGGCCATTTATTCTTTGCAGTAGACAACACGCCGCGCATTGAGAGAAGCGAATTGTTCTGTCATGAACAAACCAGCTTTGTACACGTCAGCTAACGATCTGCAGCGTCGCGATGCCGCTGACTTCTCCAACGAATTCAGCGACGAAATCGGCCAAATGTCCGGACGCTGTCTGGATGTTGGATCGGGCCCTGGCGACGCGGCGGTAGATCTCATTCTGCCGAAATTGAACACGAAGGCTAGCCTCGTCTGTGAGTATCCTGCGGTCCCGCCATGTTATTGCAACAGAAATTTCATTTCATTTCATCATTCATACAAAGGTTCGGACATCTCGGAGAAAATGGTGAACTTTGGGAAGGATAAGTACAAGGAGAATGAACGCCTGTCATTCTTCAGGCTGGACATAGAGTCGCCGGACCTACCGAAAGATCTGATTGAACAATTTGACCACGTTACATCATTCTACTGCTTGCATTGGTGCCAAAACATGCGGTAAGTTGTTCTAGTCGGTAAAATACAGTTTCAACCATATTGAAAATATAATATGGTCTTCAGAAAATTATTAGAGAAAGAAAAAGCTCGCTGAGAAAAATACAGCTATGAAAGTTTCAGGCCTTTTCTTTTCTCTTATTGAATCATCCAGGGATGAATAGCTCATCATTTTGGTCCTTGATTTCAGGCAAGTATTTGAGAACATCTTTAATCTGCTCAGACCTGGGGGAACCACCTTCTTGACGTTTATAGCTAGCTTTCCTGGCAAAATGGCCTACCCAAAATTGGCAGCTTTGCCTCGCTACCAGCCCTACATGAAGGTACTTTGCTTCGATTGAACCGCAAACGAAACCAGGCTTACAATCAGAAAGGAATTCTCGGCAATCTTAAGATCGTCTAGAATCAAGATCACAGACATCGGTGTTAAAAAAAATAAATAAAAAACATTTTCAGGATGCGGATCGTCACATTCCGGTATTTCAGCACTCCGAAGAGCGGCGCGAAATCCTGAAAGCCTTAATAAAGGACGTAGGCTTCGAGGTCCGTCATTGTAGTGTCAGAGAGAAGAGCTACATTTTCGACACCCCTGATGCCTTGAGAAGTGAGATATTTTCGTATGCCATATTTGAACATGATAGGGTATCGTCATGGTTGCAGCCAGGGCAGTAGATTGGCCAATTATTCTATCATATGTCTCTACTCAGAATTGTAATCAGCTCGTGGTTGTTATCGGTGTCGCTAAAGATCTTGTTTGTTTCAGAATTCCTGTTGCCTTTGAACCCTTTTCTCGAGCGCCTACCCCCCGATCTTGCGGAGGAGT
Source organism: Rhogogaster chlorosoma (assembly GCA_944452935.1). Classification (NCBI taxonomy): domain Eukaryota; kingdom Metazoa; phylum Arthropoda; class Insecta; order Hymenoptera; family Tenthredinidae; genus Rhogogaster; species Rhogogaster chlorosoma. The sequence goes on along the minus strand of OX101799.1, from coordinate 28,478,491 downwards.
ACAAAAAAGATCTGGTCGATGAGTTTGCGAGACTCAGCATCATTTTCAACAAGAATAATAATAACGAAGAAGAATATAGTGTATTGTGTGTGTATAGTTCATTCGTAGTTTATTTGAAAAAACCTTTGACAAAGTAGACGTCGAAGCTAATGGTTTTATCACTTTTTTAACTGCTGAAGTTCTACGATCGACAGTTTCTTGCTTGAAATGTTACAAATATAGAAAAAGCAGCATGGATGTAAAAGCCAGTGTGGTTATCAATTCTCCATTAATGTATGCGATAGAGAAAGGAATAAATAATAATCTGCCTGAATCCTCGGATGAGTGAATGCGCCGGACCATATCTCAGCCATGATTACAGTATGCCCTGTGCCTCCAAGACCAAATCTGAAATTCGTCCTCCGATCCAGAAAGAACAAACCGTGGTCAAAATATCGAGAAAGGACGAGAACAGGCAACTACAAGGACTTTGCTCAACTGCCGTACTCCTTCCCGTGCAGAAATTTTACCAGTTTGCCTGACTTCTGGCCAGAGCCAGTCGTGGATTTGAAATTTCGGCAAGAAATTTCGACCGGTGAAACCGCTGAAAAAAGATTTCAAACATGTCGAAAAACGTCATTTGCAGAGCTAGATATCGAAATAATTGAATTTCCATTTGTTACCCTCAATGAAGAATTTGACCAATCCCATTGAGTTCCTTAACCGCTCAAAAGTTTGGATTCACCGGTCGAAATCCCTTGCCGCACTAGAAGTTAGATAGCGGAGTCAAAAATAGAGGTAGCCAAATTTTCCAAGCCGTGTTTTAAAGGAGACGAATTTCCCTTCATTTTGCTTTTTTAGAAATTTTTTTACGACTTTTTTTAGACCCAGTACGTATTTTTGATTAAAAACCTCGAAAAATCAACGCTTTTCTTATGCGAAAAAGTAAGGCTTCCTACGGGTGGGTAAATATGGAGGGAAAAAATAAATAAAAATTCACAAGTTTTTTTAAATTATTTTGAACCAATTTGAGGTATGGCACCATCGAAATTCGATTTCACCCTTCTTAAGGACAGGTCTAATATTTATATCGTATGCAATTTTAAATATATTTCTATTAAGGGGTTAGACCCCTCTGGAACGCAGAAAATTAAGGTATTTTTTGTGATTTTTTTTGGGTTCAATTCATGATGCGATCAAAAATTAATTTTAGGGCTTTATTAAGGGGAGGGACCAGTCGAATTTGACCGACCGATCTAGAGAATTCTAAGTTCTCGAATATCTCCGAAACGGGGGTATCAATCGGATTGTCCTTGCGGCAGCCGATGTTTGAGGAGTAATGACATCGAGTTTTCTTGTAAAATACATGAAATCTTTATTTTTTTTTTTTTTTTTATGCGTCGAAAAATGCGGGCGGGTGACTTATTTCGACTAGCATCAGTGCCCACGCATCATTGACGCGGACAAAAGTATGTAACAACAAGTCTACACGGTATGACGAGCACACCCATTACAAAACATCTTCGTTCCATGCAGTAATAAAGTGGAAAAGTGCAATTCAGATTTCGTTGTAATTAGCGATTGAAAGTTGTTGGGCCGCCATGGTAAATGGTTGGGTTGTCATGGCAATCCTTAGTTTCCGAGATGCAACAATGTAGTCCACCGTCTGCAGTGCCGACGAAACGACTCTGCGCTGTCCTTTCTTTCTCGGGCATCTCGGAAACTAAGGATTGCCATGACAACCCAACCATTTACCATGGCGGCCCAACAACTTTCAATCGCTAATTACAACGAAATCTGAATTGCACTTTTCCACTTTATTACTGCATGGAACGAAGATGTTTTGTAATGGGTGTGCTCGTCATACCGTGTAGACTTGTTGTTACATACTTTTGTCCGCGTCAATGATGCGTGGGCACTGATGCTAGTCGAAATAAGTCACCCGCCCGCATTTTTCGAAGCATAAAAAAAAAAAAAAAAAATAAAGATTTCATGCATTTTACAAGAAAACTCGATGTCATTACTCCTCAAACATCGGCTGCCGCAAGGACAATCCGATTGATACCCCCGTTTCGGAGATATTCGAGAATTTAGAATTTTCTAGATCGGTCGGTCAAATTCGACTGGTCCCTCCCCTTGAGAACATTATTAAGTATACAAAAAAATTTTTCTTTTTTTCTTCAAATACAAAATGGCGTCAGAAACAGACATTAAGTAAAAACAAATTTTTTTTTGATAGTCTATCGGTGGGCAATCCTGGAGTTTTTTAACAGCTCTTAGAACAAACAAAAAAATTTTTTCGTTATCTAGATGAGTTTTTTTAGAGAAGTACACAAGATTATAGTGAAATATTAAGTTTTCGCAAAATGGCGACCATTCGAATATCAAGTTTATATTTCGTGAAAAAAAACGAATTTCGATCGTTTATAATAATTGTAATTTTCAAGTAATCATAAAAATCATGTGTACTTCTTTAGATAATTTATTTAAGAATCTACAGTTCAAATTTCAAGTCGATCGGATAAAAATTGCAAAAATTATACTGCCCACCAGTATGAAAAACGTAGTTCCGAGAAAAACGCGTTTGAAGTTTCAAAACATTTTTACTATGGGGCCATTCAAGTAATACGTTCGCTTGAAGGGGGAGGGGGAGTTTCGAATCATGTGACGTTACGAACTGCTTAGGGGGAGGGGGGGTCTGTGTAAATGTTATGTTCTATTCGAAAATATTATTTTACTAAAAAAGAAAAATTATTGAAAAAAAACAGACAGGATTATATTAATATATCTTGCAAAACTCATATTATTCCAGCCAGAGAAATGAAATTCAACATGTTTTAGATGAAGGGTACAAATTTTGCATCGAAATCATTTTATTTCACGAAAAATCCAGACTTCCTGTATAATTAAAGTATTGAATATTAACCTATAAGACCAATTGAATAATTCTTGAATATGGGGAGAGGGGGGATCCATATTTGTACGTTCATCAAAGGGGGGGTTGAAAAATTGTTACCAACTGTTACATGGGGGGAGGAGGGGGGGCCCAAAATCGCCAATTCTGGCGAACGTATTACTTGAATGGCCCCTTATAGGAAATTTTCAAGCGGTAAGCGTTAAGTTGTTTCACAAATGAAGCCAAAAATTAATGTTACAGTTTTGTCACATCGATAAATCCATATGGATATCTTAAGATATCAATACATCATTTAGGCCAAGAAAAAAATTTCGCAAAAAAAATTTTTACAGAGGGGTGTAACCCCTTAAGGACAACACGTCAGAATGATTTCTCACAATTAACCAGAAAGTAGAGCTTACGTCCCTTTTCGCACGCAACACGAAGATACTCGACCCATTTTTATTGTGCTTTACTTTGGATGCCGGAATTTTAGCTTATGATATTAAACTATTACACTTTATGAATTCAATTCAGATAATGCGGAGCCAAATCATATATTTCATACCTCTGGATGGATATGTTATTTCCCATCGGAAACTCATTATCAACCCCCAGACAAGCTAGACTTCGTATTTCATTTTACTCTTGCTTCATCCAGTTACTTTTCTCGCGTGTGCCTCCCCGTAGAGTAGTCTTCCTTGATAAAGTCTGCCGCTTTTTCAGCAACCATAATAGTCGGAGCGTTTGTATTTCCCGACACAAGTTCTGGCATTATGGAGGCGTCCACGACCCGGAGAGCTTTCACTCCGTAGACCCTGAGACGTGGGTCTAGTACGGCCATGGAATCGTTCGCAGGACCCATTTTGCAGGTGCAACAAGGATGGTAGCCTGTCCCTGAATTGTATCGTGCGTAACAACTCCAATAGTCATCGGAAAACTCAATGAAATTATCACACTCGGGAATTGAAACGAAGCTTGGTTGTGCGTTCAAGTTTTTCAAAGTTGGAGTCTGGCTGATGTTGTACGCTAGTTTGGATGCCTCTACCTGAAAAATTTAAACGGTCGTTAAGCTAGGTGAGTCTGGACATAAGGTTCGATGAAAGAAGAGTGAGGAGCTTACGATAACAGCCAAATCCTCGGGGTCATCAAAGTAATTTGGGAATATGATTGGGTGATGAGTGGAATCAGCGTCTCTTAGCTTAATGTAACCTTTGCTCTTTGGACGCAGGACCGATGCCTCTACTGTGTAACTAACGTTCTCGGCAACATCCGCATAAAGAGTCGCCACGTAATCGCGCTTTTTGCCGTGGTACTGTTTACTGAAGGAACGACCGCCTGTGTCGGCTCCTACACTGATGCCCAGCCTGACATCCGGATAATCCAAAGTACTATTCGCATATCTAAGTGAAAGAAAATTATCTAACTTTAAGACGAATTGTGCCTTCACCTGGACGTACGTTCACTGACATTGTCAGAGTGATTGAATGGCGAAATTTTTTTTATCAAATATACACTAAATATTTGAAATTGTTAGAATTGGAACTATGAATTGATTTGGTTTCTTCTCGTCGCAATACCATATTAAAGAATGTGTCCAACCCAAGATAAATATATACACATGAATATTTACTTGGTATTTATAAAAGCAGCCACTTGACTGCCACCTACGCCATACAATCGACCATCCCTGTCATGCAGGAATTGATCTATTCCTGTTATATCGGCATTCCGAGCGTTTTTGTCAGGTCCTTGAGTTGGTACATCAGTTGAATAAGTGAACGTTGCGGCAACGTGATCCTGAAGATTCTGGCCCACGCCAGGACTGTCGTGAATAACGTTAATGCCAATCTCAAGCAGATGCTCTTTCGGACCGATTCCTGAGAGCATCAGTAACTGCGGTGATTGTACAGCACCCGCCGACAGTATCACCTCGATCCTCGCATAAGCAACGTATTCCTCGCCCTCCCGGTGAAACTGAACGCCGTAAGCTGTCCTGGTAGTTTCATTTATCAGGATCTTATCAACCATAGAATTCGTGCTTACGTGAAGATTTTTTCTGTGAGATGCTGATCGTAGAAAAGCTTTTGCCGTGCTGCATCGTAGCCCATCTCTTACGGTGCCATAAGAAGACAGGAATCCGGTCTGTGTTGCCCCGTTCACATCCAGTTCATCGTAACCCATATCCCGACCAGCGTCCAGAAAATCTTTCGCTAGTTCGGGAATATACCTGAACTTCTCGACTGTAAGGTAACCGCCAGTCCCATGATATGGCGAATCCCGAAGCTCTGGAATCCTCACATCTTCCGATTTCTTGAAGTATGGCAAAACGTCTTCGTATCCCCATTCAGGATTTCCCAAATCCCTCCATCGATCATACTCCTTCCGGTTGCCACGTACGTACAGCATAGTATTAATTATACTAGTGCCACCAAGTCCCCTACCTCTTGGCCAGACACATTGATTATTGCGTTCGCTTAGGCAATAATTGAACGAGGATTCAGTTCTGAAATCCCAGTCATATCTTGTTTCTCCAAAAACTCTATTCAATGCAGTTATATCGGCGATAAGTGGTTCATCTTCTCCCGCCTCTAGGAGTAAGACGTTCCAGTTTTCATTCTCCGTCAACCTATTGGCAAGGACTGATCCAGCAGATCCAGCGCCGATTATTATGAAGTCATACCAGTCGGGAATATCTTGCGTGGGGATAATTTTCACTCTGTTCTCTTCGTCGACGATGTCTGGTCGTAGAAACGCCATTAGAATTTGTAAAAACGGAATGTAGCTGAATTGCGGCCCATAAATTAAGGCGCTATGCAAGGCGGAGTAGGCACTTGAAATATCCATTGACTCGATGACCGATGTACTACTTATAGTCGATGTTTCTATTTCAATGTTCAACTCAGCAGATGATCTGGCGAGCTGCTCATAAATCACCTTCTTTTATACTAGCTCCGTTTATTGACACAAATGTGGTACGACAAACATCCAATATTCAAATAACCCTGTGGGACCAATAATTTTCATACATCCTAATAGTAATGAATAATTTGATATTCAGAAGCTAAATTTAATGCCATACAAGTATAATATTGGCTCTGTATTTTGTGTCTGTGATTATAGAACAATTTTGATCTGTACGCGAGATAACTTTCTTCAGCAGTATTTCTCATCGCTGTTCTCATGCTGTTTTCGAAAAAAAGAATTGGAAATATGAAAATTGCTTAAGGGACTTCTTGGCTTTGTTACCTCATCTCATTTACGAGATTCTTGTACCGTTTTGTGTAAAGAAATGATGTTTCTGTCATAGTAGGCGTAAACTGCACCATTTGCGGGCGTAAAGTTCAACTGTACGCCCGCAAATAGTGCGCATTCGAGCGTACTTTCGACCTGCTATGACGAATAATATTGTCCGCACCACAGTCGTAAGGCCTTACGCCCTTAATACCAGAATAGCTATTGTGATCTGTTGCTGAAAGACAAAATTATTTGTTTCTCATATATAAGAATCGAGATATGAATTTTTCGGATTTTAAAATTTTACAAATAGAAATATTTCAATTGCTACGATAACTCTAGCGGCATTGAGTGCACTGCCAAAAGTAAACACATTGATTTACTGATTTTTTTTTTAAGACCTCATAATTTTGTTTACGACAGTATTTTTCTCAATTCCCTGGAAAAAAAAATGATATGTAATAGCAATTTTCATCCCGATTTCAAAGTCGAAGAAGGATTCATCACATTGATTTTATAGTTCGATACTTATATTAAAATATTGTTACAAAGGGTGCGTCCACCCCTTGTATTGACTTGTATTCATTCATTCCATTGCCACCCGAACTCCCATGTACAAAACATCACAGTAATAATGATCAAGTATCTTCTGATAAAACAATTAAACGATGTATCTAGCGATAGCCAATTTATAAACAGTCTAGTCTCAGACATTAACCGAGACACTTGTATCTTTCTGAATATAACCGAATCTGCTTTTACCATTAATTTGTGTCTTCAAGTCTGCTTATTTCGCCCAGGGACTCACAGCTCAATTAAAAAAGGTAACTCCTAGAGTTACAATATCAATTATATTATGAGTCTCGTACTTCGAGATTACATGGTAGTACCGCTACTTCGACTAGCTTTAACCACATTTTTAGAGGAACATTTTGAAAGATATCGGCCCTCCCGGGCCCCATTGCTGTGCTGCGCCCTCGCGGCCACTCTTCATAACGTTCTTTGTGCTAGACAAAGCCACATGTTGTAGAATTATAAAACGCAAGAAAGTAAATTGCAAAGCAAGAAAAGTTGAAAAAAGCAGAGTAACAAATTTAAAAAAATTTTCCCTATGAGATTACTCCCTGTGTAATCTGGACTTAAAAGATGCCTATTTTCTGGTAAAAATCGTTCTAAACAGTCGAAAATATTTAAGATTTAAATTCAAAGGTCAGATCTATGAATTTCAATGCATGCCCTTTGGACTGTGTACAAGTCCTTATGTGTTTACAAAATTACTTAAGCCAGTACTGAATTTTCTAAGAGAAAGAGGGTGGTTATCAACAGCGTATCTAGATGACGTTCTTTGTATTGGTAGGTCGCTAGCGGAATGTAGGAAGAATGTAACTATTGTACGAAAGAAATTCTCAAGAAACTAGGTTTTATCATAAACGAAGCATAGAGCATGCAAGACCCAGAATACAGATGAAAATACTTAGGTTTCGTCATAGATTCAAGGGACATGATAGTATCCTTACCGGAGGAGAAAAAACTAAAATTGAGGAAGATGATTAGCGAATTCTTAGGCAACAGATCCTGCTCGATTAGGAAAATGGCTGGTTTGATTGGAGTACTGGTCGCAGCATGTCCAGGGGTCCCATATGGGATGTTATACACAAAAGTGTTGGAGAGAGAGAAGTTAAAGGCCTTAATAACAAATGAGTAGAATTTCTATAGGAGAATGATAGTTCAGCCGTGTGTAAAGAAGGAACTAGATTTGTGGCTAAATAGTATCGCGGTAGCTAAGAATTCGATTAGATCATTCAATTATAAACTAGAAATTTTCTCGGATGCGTCACTTACGGGCTGGGGCGCACATTGTAACGGAGAAAACGCTCAAGGATTCTGGTCGAAATCGGAGAGAAGACTACACATCAATCATTCGGAGATTTTAGCAGCCTTTTTAGCACTTCAATGTACCGCCAAGGAGCACGAAAGTTGCGAAATCTTACTTAGAATTGACAATATCACAGCAATTTCGTACATCAACCGTATGGGGGGAGTCCAATTCGTAGAGCTCAACAGCCGGGCCAGAGATATCTGGACGTGGTGCGAGAGAAGGAAGATTTGGATTTTCGCTTCCTACATTCCCTTGCGGGAAAACAAGGATACAGATAGAGAGTCTAGAAGGGTCAATGTAGACACGGAATGGGACCTAGGAGACCGTTTCTTTTATCGCATCGTAGAAAAATGGGGTCGACCAGATATTGGCTTGTTTGTATCAAGAAGCAGTACCAAAACAAAGCTCTTTTGCTCCTGGAAGCGGCACCCAGAAGCTAGATTCACAGCCTTGGTTCCCTGCATTCAAATCAATGTTAACAGAAGATCCTTTGATCTTCTCTCCTTCACCCAGCTTATTGGTATCTCCGTGCAGGTCAATGAAACACTCGTTGGCGGATCACCTTACCCTGGTTGCAGGGAAGCTCTCCGACGCTCATACCAAATGAAGATAGTCCCTGATGAAGCGGTGGAAATCTTGATCTCATCGCTGTCGAATTCTACGATCAAGCAGTACAATTCGTCGCTCAAGAAATGGTGGAGCTACTGCCAGAGTGGCAATAACGACCCCCTACGACCGAATGTCTATTTAGTGTTAAAATATTTGACCTTCCGGTTTAACCAGGGAGCTTCTTATGGGACACTAAATTCCGAAAGGTCAGCAATAAACCTGATTAGCACAGTGGATTTGGGCAGCGATCCTTCGATCAGCCGCTTCTTCAAAGGGGTATTTAAGAATAGACCAACTGAACCAAAATACAACACCATTCGGAACACAGAAACAGTTCTGGACTGGGCGGAAGCTCTGGAACCCTTGGACTCCCCAGACCTAAAAATGCTCACCCTAAAGTTGGTGTCCTTATTGGCCCTGGCCACAGCACACAGGGTCCAGACTCTTTCACTGATCAAAATAAGCGAGATAGTAATAACAAAAAAGAACGCGACCATTAGAATAACAGATCTTATAAAAACATCGCGAGCTGGGGCACCTCAACGGTTCTTTTACTCTACCGTTTTTCAAGGAACGCAGTATAGTGCTTGTGTCGCAACAGTACTAATGAGCTATTTGGAAAGAACAAAGGCTATAAGAGGTGACGAAGAATATTTATCTATTACCTTCAAAAAACCGCACCATAGAGCTACGTCTCAGTCAATAAGTAGGTGGATAAAGAGCTGCCTGACTGAAGCAGGTATAGACCCAAAATATACTGCCCACAGTACGAGACATGCAGCCACGTCAGCGGCGGAACTAAAGGGCCTGGACGTGAATATCATAAAAAGTACAGCAGGGTGGTCGGCTAATTCGCAGGTGTTCGCGAAATTTTACAGACGACCAATAGAACATGGGAAAGATTCATTTGCGGAAACACTGTTTACTTAATAAGGTAGAGAGTCATAATATGAAGAAAAACATTATGCAATTAAGCTCATTGTAAGTTACCAAAGATAGTTTCTTGAGAAAGAAGATAATAATCAATAATAATAATTACACTCTGAACATCTACCATGTAATCTCGAAGAACGAGACTCGTAATATAATTTGAAATCAAACAAACTTACCTGTAAGTGATGTTCGATTGTAATTATATGAGAGTCTCGTTCGAGATGATTACATCCCTCCCATGGCCGTACTAGACCCACGCCTTAAGGTCTGTGAAGTGAAAGCTCTCCGGGTCGTGGACACCTCAATAATGCCGAAAACTGTGTAGGGAAATGCCAACGCTCCGACTATTAGGTCTTCAGGGTCAAAATTGACCGCAGCGAATCACCGCTAAGTAATGAAAGGAAATTGGAATAATTTTATCTCACTATTATATTAAAAGGTGAGTAAGCGCAGCCAAGACTTATCTACCAGAGGCAACGTTTGTATATCTATCAAGCATAGCGTTATAAATCCCAAACGAATGAATACTTTTGGATGAAACCTACAGGGTTTTAAGTCTCAGCCCGCATGAGTTTGTTGTTCAAATTTGAACTAAGTCAGTCGTATAATTCCGGATATATTTACTGTCAAATTTAATCACAAACGACAATCTTCTCCTTCTTCTTCATAACGAGAAATTTAATATTTTTCGATCGTTCATTTATTAGCTCTAAAATAATTACATGGAGAAATAATTTTGATGGGTAATCTGCACGTCGAAAGCGAATTCCAAAGAAATAATTATCGAGATCAAATGAAAGAATCAGGTTTCGTTTACCTTGAAGTAATTTTACCATAAAATAACGGAGATATGTATCATAGTTTTTGATTTCGACTCCAAGCTCCCGAGTAAAAAAATACCATGTAGAGAGACCGTGTGAATTTTGGGGTGGAAAATAAATCGATAATCTTATAAGGGATGCGGTAAGATCGCGTGCTGAACAAGTTCCATTTGTTTCAATACGTTTGTTCGAGGCGGGCCGAAAATAAAACGTGGAATTTAGTTAATCAATAGCTTGCAAATATTTCAGTGTATTTGAAACGATAAAATATCACGTAAGACTAGTCATAAATTATCCCCACGTACGTCACGTACGTCAAGTGAGACACGAGGTTTTTAATCCACATCTGTGTCAACAAAACGATACAGCATTTGGTATCTTTCAAATGATTTGCACACGTTACGTATCGATTTTGTCGATATCGATCAATCGCGCGCAATAAAACGTAACACGTCTGTTCAATTTACGAGAAGCTAAAGTTTGCACAGAAAAATCTATTCAAATACCCCAACCGTCCGAATGATGTTATTCAAATGATCTCTACGAGCGTCACGAGATCGGCGGGGACACGTGTCGAGAAATTCGATTTCGTGTATTTCGTGTACACGTGTATCAAACCCGCTCGCAAATAGCTAATCATATTCATAATCGCTAAATCGCAATTGGTTTCATGATAAAAATGCTGTAGATTTTAGGGACTTCGCAAGGCGTTGATTAGGCAGGTACCGCTGTTTATGTTTAGAGAGATCTGACCATTTGCAGCAAAACACGAGGATGAAAGTAGCAGTTTGTACAGATTATTTGCTAAAAGTGCTAAAATAGGATTTCAAGAGTATATACGATTATTGGAGATCGGTAGACCGTTGATTTCATTTTTCGTGGATTGGTTTTGTTCAACGATGTCACAGTTAACAAATTTGCTTGAGAAGACCCGACGAATGATAAGCATTTGCACTAGAGAATTCAGGGATTTTAATCGCCCGCATTGTTTTATTTGATCTAATTTAATTTAATCTTGCCGGTACGATCAGTGTGAATCGGTCTGATCCGTTCCACTCCGTGACTGAATCCCCTATCTGTTGTTGCAAACTCCTAATCTGCTTTTTGTGCGAAATCCTTCAGCTCGTAAACACGATTTTGTTGATCATCATTGCGTTGCGCATTGTACGTCATAGCCTCTGTGTTCAAAATTTTGGCTTGCGTACCCGTCGATTCTCCACTCGTTTCACTCATAAGAGCCTTTCTTCAACCTACTCTGGTTAAACCGAATATTAAAACTTGCATACAGACATATAACCTAAAATATCCTAATTTATAAGAGAATCTCGTCAAATTACTTTTAGTCACGCTGGGCGCCAAATTATGTAACGAATGAAATATTCTCCAAATTCATGCAACGACAAGGAAACGTCACAGGGGCAGGTTTCAGGGAAGAATTTAACAAAATAACTCAATTTACGGGTTATAAGAGATAGAGACAAGATTATTTCAAATTCGGGATGAAAAAAAGACGTAGGGGAGAGTAGGGTATATCGTACTACTTTGGACGTTTTGATTTGTCAAATTTTAGTTTTTAATCAAATCGCTTTGGTAAATTTGTTTCGTATTGGGTATTCCTTCACGGACCCCCAAAAAAATCGCTATTGCTTTAATTTGAAGATAAAGGTCCGAAAACATTTTTCTGCTAAACCTCTGCAAACGGTACGATATAGCCGACTGGTGGGGTAAATCGTACCACCGGTAGGGTAAATCGTACTACCTTATATAAATACAGAAAAAACCAATAGTAGCAAATGATTGCACGCATTTATTTATAACACAGTAGGTAGTACGTGTATGTATCACATTATTTTTGTTATTATAACTATATAGAATACGTTAATTATATTATTTAGCATGAAATCAATTTATGAATAATTCCGATTCAGCTCTTTCATAATAATTGCGACCCGTTTTGCAATATTGATATTAGGTACAATCAGAGTTGCAAAAATAATAATTAAAAAAAAATGCATTGTTCATTACCTAAATAATGAAAAATGAAAAATATTTTGCATTATTCATTGAAAAGTAATGGATAATGGGATTATTTTTGCATTACTTATTGGAAAGTAATGGATAATGGAATTTTTTTTGCATTACTTATTTAAAAGTAATGGATAATGGAATTAAATTGCATTACTCATTGAAAAGTAATGGATAATGGAATTTATTTTGCATTACTCATTGAAAAGTAATGGATAATGGAATTTATTTTGCATTACTCATTGAAAAGTAATGGATAATGGAATTAAATTGCATTACTCATTGAAAAGTAATGGATAATGGAATTTATTTTGCATTACTCATTGAAAAGTAATGGATAATGGAATTAAATTGCATTACTCATTGAAAAGTAATGGATAATGGAATTTATTTTGCATTACTCATTGAAAAGTAATGGATAATGGAATTAAATTGCATTACTCATTGAAAAGTAATGGATAATGGAATTTATTTTGCATTACTCATTGAAAAGTAATGGATAATGGGATTATTTTTGCATTACTTATTAAAAAGTAATGGGTAATGGAATTAGCAATGCATTATAAAAATAATGCATTATTTACAACTCTGTACATAAGTAGTAGAAAGGACCAATAAAAAAAGTGTCAAATTTTTTGAGGCCGGATTTGCGTACGTTATTTGGTGGAATGGACCATATATATATATGCGTATATATACGCGTGCCCGCCCGATCATGTCTTTGCATTTGTGTGTGTATGCTGTATTAATGAATCATAGAGTTGCAAAAATAATATTTAAAAAAAAATGCATTGTTCATTATAAATAATGAAAAATGAAATATATTTTGCAATATTCATTAAAAAGTAATGGATAATGCGATTATTTTTGCATTACTTATTGGAAAGTAATGGATAATGGCATTTATTTTGCATTACTTATTAAAAAGTAATGGATAATGGAATTAAATTGCATTACTCATTGAAAAGTAATGGATGATGGAATTTATTTTGCATTATTCATTGAAAAGTAATGGATAATGGAATTGAATTGCATTACTCATTGAAAAGTAATGGATAATGGAATTTATTTTGCATTACTCATTGAAAAGTAATGGATAATGGAATTAAATTGCATTACTTATTGAAAAGTAATGGATAATGGAATTTATTTTGCATTACTCATTGAAAAGTAATGGATAATGGGATTATTTCTGCATTACTTATTAAAAAGTAATGGGTAATGGAATTAGCAATGCATTATAAAAATAATGCATTATTTACAACTCTGGGTACAATATACCATACTATTATCACGATACTTTGATCTTAATAATAAAATCCTTTAACGTTTTATAGTCTACAACTTTTTGGTGAAATAATTTGGCATGGACTTGAGCTTATGCCCTGCTGCTTATGCCAGGTTACCCCGGTACGATTTACCCGACTAACAGTGGTACGAATTAGCCGACTACACGCTGGTTTCTTAAAAAATTGCTCACTGCACACATATCAAAGATAACCTCAATGTTAGGGTATAAAAATGAAAATCGGAAAAGATCACACTCTTATACCAATATTCATACGATGTATCATTTGGTTTATCACTAACACAGTAGCCTTAGGCCTGACTCACGAAATCTACATCAACTACTAGTGAAATAAGTAATTGTACGTATCTTCGAGACAAGTTTTCCCAGTCGCCTCTAACTTCGTGTCGGCGTTTGATGGTATTGAGACTTCGTGTTTCTGTCATCAAGTGTTGACTATTCGTACTAGGATAAAAGATACGAAGGTGGTACGATATACCCTACTCTCCCCTATTCTGCAATCCCGCCATGTTATTGCAAAAGAAATTTCATTTCATTTCATCATTCATACACAGGTTCGGACATCTCAGAGAAAATGGTGAACTTTGGGAAGGATAAGTACAAGGACAATGAACGCCTGTCCTTCTTCAGGCTGGACATAGAGTCGCCAGACCTACCCAAAGATCTGATTGAACAATTTGATCACATTACATCATTCTACTGCTTACATTGGTGCCAAGACATGGGGTAAATTGTTCTAGTCAGTAAAGTACAGTTTCAACTAGTGATGTGTGATTAATCGATGAATCGTAAGTTTCAATCAATCGTTTTCTCGATTTATCGATTAATCGGCGATTTCGTTTAATCAATTAATTAAAAATTATTAAGTAATATAATGAAATACATTTAGAATCCGGCAGGAAAGCATCGCGTAGTAGATGGAGAAAACAATAATTTGCGAAAGTACCGATTGATCAAAAAAATTATTGTCTCTTTCTAATTAATCGAATTATCGAAAAACCGATTAATCGAAATCGTCGGTTACAATGAAAAATTATGAGAAATTTATCGCAAGTATGGAAATTTCTGTGAGTACTATAAAATGGTTCGGCTCCACTGGGACTTTGGAGGGCCCGGAGACTTCGGTGTGTGACGCGGGAAAGGCAACGCAGGGACTCGTGAAAGAGCCGAATGTCATATATATTTCGTATATTATGATGCTTAGAATCTCGGAAAGTCTACAGCTGTCCTTGCAATAGCCGAACAAACTCTCCTCATTATAAGAACTGAAGATCCTCGTGGAAATGAAAATACGAATTTGTCCTTCAAAAAAGGGGACAGGGATGCAAGCTACCAACATCCACAAACACGTCTAAATATACAGCAACTATTTATATCGTATGCAATTTTGAATATATTTCTATTAAGGACAACCACGTCATAATCATTTCTCACAATTAACCAGAAAGTAGAGCTTACCTTCCTCTTCGCACGCAACACGAAGATATCGGATGCTGGACTTTTAGCTTATATGTAATATTAAACTATTACACTTTATGGGTTCAATTCAGATGATGCGGAGCCGTATCATATACTTCGTACATCTGGATGGATATGTTATTTCCCATCGAAAACTCATTATTAACCCCGAGACGAGCTGGACTTCGTATTCCATTCTACTCTTGCTTCATCCAATTACTTTTCTCGCGTTTGCCTCCCCGTAGAGTAGTCTTCCTTGATAAAGTCTGCCGCTTTTTCAGCAATCATAATAGTCGGAGCCATCGTATTTCCCGACACAATTTCCGGCATTATGGAGGTGTCCACGACCCGGAGAGCTTTCACTCCGTAGACCCTGAGGCGTGGGTCTAGTACGGCCATAAAATCGTTCGCAGGACCCATTTTGCAGGTGCAACAAGCATGGTATCCCGACCCCGAATTGTATCGTGCGTAACAACTCCAATAGTCATCGGAAAACTCAATGAAATTATCACAATCGGGAATTGAAACGAAGCTTGGCTGTGCGTTCAATTTTTTCAAAGTTGGAGTCTGGCTGAAGTCGTAAGCTAGTTTGGATGCGGCTACCTGAAAAATTAAAACGGTCGTTAAGCTAGGTGAGTCTGTACATGAGGTTCGATAATAGAAAAGTGAGGAGCTTACGATAACAGCCAAATCTTCGGGGTCATCAAAGTAATTTGGAATTATGATTGGGTGATGAGTGAAATCAGCGTCTCTTAGCTTGATGTAACCTTTGCTCTTCTGACGCAGGACCGATACCTCTAACGCGTAGGATATGTTCTCGGCAACATCCCCATAAAGAGTCGCCACATAATCACGCCTTTTGCCGTAGTACTGTTCACTGAACGAACCACCACCCCTATCGGTTATCAGAGTGATGCCCAGCCTGACATCCGGGTAATCCAGAGTACTATTCGCATATCTAAGTGAAACAGAATTATCTAACTTTAACAATTTGTACGAATTTTACATTTTATTTCGAACGAACAATTGTACGGATTTTAATATATCTCGTTTTGTTTGTTTAATGCAAAATTCAAACGGCTTCGGAACAATTGTTCAATGTTTAATTTTGTGATAGTTGAACTCCACGCAAAAAATATCCTCCAAATATGTGACACTGTTACTTCAAATAGCTGGAAATGAAGGTTAGGGTTGCCCTTGAGATAAATTGTGTCTTGGCGTAGGTTCACTGATATTGTGAGAGCAATTGAATGAAGAAACAAATTCTATTAGATATAAACTAAATATTTGAAATTGAACAAGTCGAAACTAAATTGATTTGGTCTTTGGCTAAGAAATGGAACATCATTATTCCAATTCTATCCCAAAATTGTGTTCAACCGAAGTAAAACGTATATGTTTTGTATTTATACATGAATATTTACTCGGTATTTATGAAACCTGCGACTGGAGCGACTGCAGGTGCGGCATATAATGGACCATCCTCGTCATGCAGAAATTGATTTATTCCTGTTATATCGGCATTACAAGCGTTCTTGTCATGTACTTGAGCTGGTACATTAGTTGAATAAATGAACGTTGCGGCAACGTGATCCTGAAGATTCTGGCCCACGCCAGGACTGTCGTGAATAACGTTAATGCCAATCTCTTCCAGATGCGCTTTCGGACCGATTCCTGAGAGCATCAGTATCTGGGGTGATTGTACAGCACCCGCCGACAGTATCACCTCTTTTCGCGCGTAAGCAACGTATTTCTTGCCCTCCCGGTGAAACTGGACGCCGTAAGCTGTCTTTGTAATCTCATTTATCAAGATCTTATCAACCATAGAATTCGTGCTTACGTGAAGATTCCTTCTGTGAGATGCTGATCGTAGAAAAGCTTTTGCCGTGCTGCATCGTAGCCCATCTCTTACAGTGCCATAAGAAGACAGGAATCCGGTCTGTGTTGCTCCGTTCACATCCAGTTCATCGTAACCCATATCCCGACCAGCGTCCAGAAAATTTTTCGTCAGTTCAGAAATATACCTGAAATTCTCGACTGTAAGGTAACCGCCAGTCCCATGATACGGCGAATCCCTAAGCTCTGGAATCCTCACATCTTCCGATTTCTTGAAGTATGGTAAAACGTCCTCGTATCCCCATTCAGGATTCCCCAAATCCCTCCAACGATCATAATCCCTCCGGTTGCCACGTATGTACAGCATACCATTGATCATACTACTGCCACCAAGTCCTCTACCTCTGGGCCAGACACATTGATTATTGCGTTCGCTTAGGCAATAATTGGACGAGGATTCAGTTCTGAAATCCCAGTCATATCTTGTCCCTCGAAAAACTGCATGCAATGCAGTTATATCGGCGATAAGTGGTTCATCTTCTCCCGCCTCTAGGACTAAGACGTTCCAGTTTTCATTCTCCGTCAATCTATTGGCAAGGACTGATCCAGCAGTTCCACCGCCGATTATGATGAAGTCATACCAGTCGGGAATATCCTGCACGGGGATAATTTTCACTCTGTTCTCTTCGTCGACGATGTCTGGTCGTAGAAACGCAATTAGAATTTGTAAAAACGGAATGTAGCTGGATTGCGGCCCATAAATTAAGGCGCTATGCAAGGCGGAGTAGGCACTCGAAATATCCATTGACTCGATGACCTATGTACTACTTATAGTCGATGATTCTATTTCAATGTTCAACTCAGCAGATGATCTGGCGAATTGTTCATAACTCACCTTCTTTTATACTAGTTCTGTTCCTTGACACAAATGTGGTACAACAAACACCCGATATTCAAATAACGCTGTGTGACAGATAATTTTTTTCTTTGCACAACCATACTTGACACACATATTTATTGTCGAATTCAAACTAACGTTAGTTGAAATAGGCATGAAGTGTTTGTAACACGAACTATTTTCATGGCATATTTAAATACAGTAACAACTTATATAAAAAAGTTAGAGATAGCAAGGATAATTTCGCAACAATGTACAAACCAGGCTTATACGTAATAGCCAACGATTCGCAGCGTTGATATTTCCGAGGAATTCAGCGACGAACTTGGCGAAATGTCGGGACGCTGCCTCGACGTTGGATCCGGTGTCATGTGTTTATCTCTGTGTTTCTGAAACGATGCACTGCAGATCGTGATGAAAACACTCCAAGATTAACAATCATACTGTTTTGGCTCCCAATAGGCGTTGTATTTTATAGAAGTGTTGATTTCACTTGAAATTGTCTGAGAAGTGTTGCTTCGAAACATTTTTATGAAACAATTCAAGGGCTGCTACAATAAATTTTTTCAACTTTTTTTATTTACAGGTATAAACGTTACGGAAAATTTATCCCATGATCTCGAAAATCGAGTCCCTGACTTTTGACTTAGAATATTCGACTATGACAATATATGGGTTCAATTCAGAAATGCTGAGCAGTATCATAAGTATTCCATACTTTCGAAAGAATACGTTATTTTCCATTGGAAACTCATTATTAGCCCCGACATGTGTCTTCATGAAGAGTAGTCTTCCTTGATAAAGTCTGCCGCTTTTTCAGCAATCATAATAGTCGGAGCGTTCGTATTTCCCGACACAATGTCCGGCATTATGGAGGCGTCCACGACCCGGAGAGCTTTCACTCCATAGACCCTGAGGCGTGGGTCTAGTACGGCCATAGAATCGTTCGCAGGACCCATTTTGCAGGTGCAACAAGGATGGTATCCCGAACCTGAATTGTATCGTGCGTAACAACTCCAATAGTCATCGGAAAACTCAATGAAATTATCACACTCGGGAATTGAACCGAAGCTTGGCTGCGCGTTCAATTTTTTCATAGTTGGCGTCTGGCTGAAGTTGTAGGCTAGTTTGGATGCCTCTACCTGAAAAATTTAAACGGTCGTTAAGCTAGGGGAGTCTGTCCATAAGGTTCGATGATAGAAAAGTGAGGAGCTTACGATAACAGCCAAATCTTCGGGATCATCAAAGTAATTTGGGACTATGATTGGGTGATGAGTGGAATCAGCGTCTCTTAGCTTGATGTAACCTCTGCTCTTTGGACGCAGGACCGATGGCTTTACCGTGTAGGTAATGTTCTCGGCAACATCCCCATAAAGAGTTGCCACATAATCACGCCTTTTGCCGTGGTACTGTTTACTGAAGGAACTACCACCCTTGTCAGTCGTTATACCGATGCTCAGCCTAACATCCGGGTGATCCAACGTACTATTTGCATACCTAACAATAAGTAAAACAAAATTATCTGGCTTCAAAACGAATTGTGTCTTGGCGTACGTTCAACGACATCGTGAGAGCAATTGAATGAAGAAAAAAATGCAATCAAATATCATAACTAAATATGTGGAATTGATAGAATCGAAACTATAAGTTGAGTTGTTTTTCTGTCGTTGTAATACTATTTTTTTAAAAATTGGTCAAACGGGTTGCCCTGGACTTTTCATCGCCATTCACTATCAATTATAGATTTCAATGATTCTTTCCAGCCTAACCAGTCCATCTTGATGGGACGTAGCAATTTTTCATCGTCAGAATACAGGCTATAATCCTCTAAAGTTTCAAGTTCTTTCGTTCTCCAGAATTCTTGGCTTATTTATATCTGAGACAGACTGACAGACAGACAGACCGACGTATGTTCGGAATCATGTGCAACTAATGTCGATAATGTTTCGAATTGGCGAAAGCCGTTTTTTACATGAAACTAATACTTTCCTATCGCTTGCGTGATGAAACGTAAAAAATGTGTTCAACCGAAGCAAAACATACATATATAAATATTTACCTGGTATTTATGAAAGCAGCCACTGGACTGCCGAATACGCCATACAATCGACCATCCCTGTCATTCAGAAATTGATCTATTCCTGATACATCCACATCACGAGAGGTTTCGTCGCCTGCATGAGCTGGTACATCGGTTGAATAACTGAACGATGCGGCAACGTGATCCTGAAGATTCTGGCCCACGCCAGGACTGTCGTGAATAACGTTGATGCCAATCTCTTCCAGATGCTCTTTCGGACCGATTCCTGAGAGCATCAGTATCTGGGGTGATTGTACAGCACCGGCCGACAGTATCACCTCTTTCCGCGCATAAGCAACGTATTTCTTGCCCTCCCGGTGAAACTGGACGCCGTAAGCTGTCATCGTAGTCTCATTTATCAGGATCTTATCAACCATAGAATTCGTGCTTACGTGAAGATTCTCTCTGTGAGATGCAGACCGTAGAAAAGCTTTTGCCGTGCTGCATCGTAGTCCATCTCTTACAGTGCCATAAGAGGACACGAATCCGGTCTGTGTTGCCCCGTTCACATCCAGTTCATCGTAGCCCATGTCCCGACCGGCGTCCAAAAAATCTTTCACTAGTTCGGGAATATACCTGAACTTCTCGACTGTAAGGTAACCGCCAGTCCCATGATACGGCGAATCTCGAAGCTCTGGAATCCTCACATCTTCCGATTTCTTGAAGTATGGTAAGACGTCTTCGTATCCCCATTCTGGATTCCCCAAATCCCTCCATTGATCATAATCCCTCCGGTTGCCACGTACGTACAGCATAGCATTGATCATACTACTGCCACCAAGTCCTTTAGCTCTTGGCCAGCTGCATTGATGATTGCTGTTGCTGAGACAATATTTGAACGAAGATTCGGTTTTGAAATTCCAGTCATAACCTGTCCCCAAAAGAAGTGAATTCAATGCAGTTACATCGGCGATGAGTGTTTCATCTTCTCCCGCCTCCAGGAGTAAGACGTTCCAATTTTCATTCTCCGTCAATCTATTGGCAAGGACTGATCCAGCAGATCCACCGCCGATTATGATGAAATCATAATTGTCGGATGCATCCTGCGCGGAGACAATTTTCACTCTGTTTTCTTTGTCGACGATGTCTGGTCGTAAAAACGTTATTAGAATTTGCAGAAACGCGATGAAACTGTATTGCGGCCCATAAATCAAGGCGCTGTGCAAGGCGGCGTAGGCACTCGAAATATCCATTCCAAAATCTTCCATCACAAACTGACGCGGCGAATAGTAAAAACCGAGTCTAATAGCTATGACTCGATGGCCTATGTACTATCAGTCGATGTCTCTACTTCAATGTTCAACTCAGCAGTTAATCTGGCGAATAGTGCGAGGCTCACTTTTTTTATAGCTTTGCTCCTGCCCGGGAAAAATAATCAGATACGATCGTACATAAATCAAATATGATCATGTCTGGCCGTATCTATACGCGAGTGGAAATTATCTTGGGATTACACGATTACCGGCTAACTAATGAACAGGTGATCTCGTCTTTAGCGAAACGGTACAGTCACCGGACATGCGGACCCGTTTCGTAACGCAATTGGATGCAGCATCCACTCGGGTAGTGTGCAGAATAATTATTTACACCTCCAATTATGTACATTGCTCCTTCAGAAACACTAAATTAAATGTACTTAGCTCATTCTTGCTTTGTTCTATAATACAAAATACTGTAATTTAATTCCAGTAATTCGAAATACAAATTTTTTTATGACTAATAAATTATAATTTATTTGCATAACGAATACATCGAAATTATTCAATTAAATAACCGAGAACATGCCTTACACATTTTTACAAACGAATTCGTAATAATCGCAATCAAATAACTTCACTTGAAAACCGTACATGATAGAAAAAATATGATATCGACCAATTAGACCATTTTATACACAAATATATCTCATCGCTATCAAATTGGAATATATAGGCACGAGTATTAATAACCTGTACCAAATTTCAGCACTATATCCTTTCAACTTACGAAAAGTAAAGCATGAGCGAAGCTAATTGTTCTCTAGGAGTGTAATAGTGGCATTATCTTGTGTCATATACTGGCCAGTTCCCGTTTCTAGTTTCCACACGGGTTGTTCTCTTCGCGTCGCTTGTAATTTCGAATCTGGAATATTTGAAAAGTTGTGCGATTTCTTTTCAAACTGTTGGCATTGATAGTAACATAATATTCAAATGATGGTCGCGATGAAATATACTCCACGTGTTTAATTCTATGTTTCTAAAACGATGCACTGCAGATCGTGATGAAAACGCTTCAAAATTAACAGTGACCCTGTTTTTGCTGGCTCCTAATAGGCGTTGTAGTTTATAGAAGTATTGATTGCACTTGAACTTGTCTGAAAAGTGTTGCTTCGAAACATTTTCATGAAACAACTCAAGGGCTGCTGCAATAAATTTTTTCAACTTTTTTTATTTACAGGTATAAACGTTACGGAAAATTTATCGCATGATCTCAAGAATCGAGTCCCTGGCTTTTGACTTATAATATTCGACTATGACAATACATGGGTTTAATCCAGAAATACAAAGCAGTATCATATATATTTCATACTTTCGAAAGAATACGTTATTTTCCATTGAGTACTCATTATCAGCCTCGATATGTGTCTTTATGAAGAGTAGTCTTCCTTGATAAAGTCTGCCGCTTTTTCAGCGATCATGATAGTCGGAGCGTTTGTATTTCCCGACACAAGTTCTGGCATTATGGAGGCGTCCACGACCCGGAGAGCTTTCACTCCGTAGACCCTGAGACGTGGGTCTAGTACGGCCATGGAATCGTTCGCAGGACCCATTTTGCAGGTGCAACAAGGATGGTATCCCGTCCCTGTAAGGTATCGTGCGTAACAACTCCAATAGTCATCGGAAAACTCGATGAGATTAGCACACTCAGGGATTGAACCGAAGCTTGGTTGTGCGTTCAATTTTTTCATAGTTGGAGTCTGGCTGAAGTTGTAAGCTAGTTTGGTTGCCTCCACCTGAAAAATTCAAACAGTCTATTAAATCGAATGAGTTTGAATAGGTATGAGGTTTGATGAGACAAAAGTGAAGAGCTCACAAAGACAGCCAAATCCTCCGGGTCGCCAAAGTAATTTGGGATTATGATTGGGTGATGAGTGGAATCAGCGTCTCTTAGCTTGATGTAACCTCTGCTCTTTGGACGCAGGACCGATGACTCTACTGTGTAACTGACGTTCTCGGCAACATCCGAATAAAGAGCCGCCACATAATCGCGCTTTTTACCGTGGTACTGTTTACTGAAGGAACTACCGCCTTTATCAGTTACTACAGTGATGCCCAGCCTAACATCCGGGTAATCCAAAGTACTATTCGCATATCTAAGTGAAAGAAAATTATCTAACTTTAAGACGAATTGTGCCTTGACCTGGACGTACGTTCACTGACATTGTCAGAGCGATTGCGTGGCGAATGAAATTTTAGCAAATATGAACTAAATATTTGAACTATAAATTGATCTGGTTTTGGTTTAGGTTTTGGTTTTGGTTTTGGTTTTGGTTTTGGTTTTGGTTTTTTCTCGTCGCAATACCATAAAGAAAAAAATGTGTTCAACCCAAGATACATATACACATGAATATTTACTTTGTATTTATGAAAGCAGCCACTGGACTGCCAGCTACGCCGTACAATCGACCATTCCTCTCATGCAGAAATTGATCTATTCCTGATACATCCACATTACAAGAGCTTTCGTCGTCTGCTTGAGTTGGTACATTAGTTGAATAAGTGAACGTTGCGGCAACGTGATCCTGAAGATTCTGGCCCACGCCAGGACTGTCGTGAATAACGTTAATGCCAATCTCTTGAAGATGCTCTTTCGATCCGATTCCTGAGAGCATCAGTATCTGGGGTGATTGCACAGCACCCGCTGACAGTATCACCTCGATCCCCGCATAAGCAACGTATACCTCGCCCTCTCGGTGGAATCGGACGCCGTAAGCTGTCTTCGTAGTCTCATTTATGAGGATCTTATCAACCATAGAATTCGTGCTCACGTAAAGATTCTTTCTGTGAGATGCTGATCGTAGAAAAGCTTTTGCCGTGCTGCATCGTAGTCCATCTCTCACAGTGCCGTAAGACGACAGGAATCCGGTCTGTGTTGCCCCGTTCACATCCAGTTCATCGTAGCCCATATCCCGACCGGCGTCCAGAAAATCTTTCACTAGTTCAGGAATATATCTGTAATTCTCGACTGTGAGGTAACCGCCAGTCCCATGATACGGTGAATCCCGAAGCTCTGGAATCCTCACATCTTCTGATTTCTTAAAATATGGCAAAACGTCCTCATATCCCCATTCAGGATTCCCCAAATCCCTCCATTGATCATAATCCCTCCGGTTGCCACGTATGTACAGCATGGCATTGTGCATACTACTGCCACCGAGTCCTTTAGCCCTTGGCCAGCTGCATTGTTGATTGCTTTTGCTTAGACAATAATTGGACGAAGATGCAGTTACGAAATTCCAGTCATAACCTGACCCCAAAAGTAGTGAGCTCAATGCTGGTACATCGGCAATAAGTGTTTCATCATCTCCCGCCTCCAGAAGTAAGACTTTCCAGTTTCCATTCTCCGTCAATCTATTGGCAAGGACTGATCCAGCAGATCCACCGCCGATTATGATGAAGTCATACCTGTCGGATGCATCCTGCGCGGAGACAATTTTCACTCTGTTTTCTTTGTCGACGATGTCTGGTCGTAGGAATGTTATTAGAATTTGCAGAAACGCGATGAAACTGTATTGCGGCCCATAAATCAAGGCGCTGTGCAAGGCGGCGTAGGCACTCGAAATATCCATTCCAAAATCTGCCATCACAAACTGATGCGGCGAATAGTAAAAACCGAGTCTAATAGCTATGGGTCGATGGCTTTTGTACTACTAGTCGATGTCTCTACTTCAATGTTCAACTCAGCAGTTGATCTGGCTCACGCAAAGCTCCCTTTTTTTATACCTTTGCTCCTTCCAGGGACAAAATAATCAGATACGATCGTATATAAATCAGATATGGCCATATCTGGTGGTATCTATAGCCGTGTGGAAGTTTTCTTCGGATTCCCCGATCAACGGATAGCTAATGAATTCTGTCTTTAGCGTAATCGTACAGCCCTCGGACGGGTGTACCCGTTTTTAGCGCGATTGAACAGCCTGACGTGGTGCGCAGTCAAGCTGTAAATAATTATTTGCTCCTTCTAACTGTATGTACATTGCTCCTTCATAAACACTGAATCAAATGCACTCAGCTGATTTTGTATTGGTTCTATAATATAAAATATCGTATGAATGAATATATTATTCAATCCAATAAATGAGAATATGCGTTACAAACTTTTACAGACAAAATTATAATGATTTCAATGTGACAACTTTATTCGAATAACCTACATGATAGAAAAAATATAATATGAACTATTCAGACCCTTCTATACACAAAAATATCTCATCACTTTCGAATTAGTGATATTCAGATTCATAATGCCATTATCACTCTCCTGAAAAACAATTTTCTTCGCTCATGCTTCACTTTTGGAAAAATTCGGCAATCTCTACAAGAATTGAACACCTACAGTCTACATGGCGTACGGAACCCCGAAAAAATTTTCGTTTCAATGACTCAAATCCATGGCTCTCCATATGCCAAGAAACAACTAAAAGAAGAGGATTTGGTGCTAAAGTGGGACTCCGGGCAGTATCTTTCGTGTTTTATTTTGATAGTGTTGTCGTTTTTCTTCAGATTCAGATTTTAAGACTTTTATTTATATACACTAGGCTAGGCTATATATTTGTGATGCATGTTTCCCGACCATTTTGTTCTACATCTTTCATTTTTTTTATTTTTTATTATTGCTGCCTGTTTTATCTTCTCTCTGAAATTTTATCTTGATTTTGACGGGCTATTGCGTCTCTTTTTTCATCCTGCATTTGAAATAATCTTATCCCTATCTTCTACAAACCCGTAAACTGAGTCATCTTCTTAAATTCTTCCCTGAAACCTTTCCCTGTGACGTTTCCTTTTCGTCTCATGAACTTGGAGAATATTTTATCCGTTACATAACTTGGCGCCCAGCATGATAAAAAGGAATTTGAGGAAATTCTCTCAGAAATTAGGATACCTCAAGTTATATGTCTGTATGCAAGTCTTAACATTGGGTTTAACCAGGGTAGATTGAAGAAAGGCTCTTAAATGAGTGATACGAGTGGAGAATCGACGGGTACGCAAACCAAAATTTTGAACGCAGAGGCTATGACGGACAATATGCAACCCAATACGCAACCCAATGATGATCAACAAAGTCGTGTTTACGAGCTGAAGGATTTCGCACAAAAAGCAGATTAGGAGTTTGCAACAACAGATAACGGATTTAATCACGGAGTGGAACGGATCAGACCGATACGCAACAAACGTACCGGCAAGATTAAACCAAATTAGATCAAATTAAACAACGCGGGCGATCAAAATCCCTCAATTCTCTAGTGTAAATGCTTATCATCCGACAGGGTTTCTCAAGCAAATTTGTTAAGTGTGACATCGTTGAACAAAACCAATCCACGAAAAATGAAATCGACGGTCTATATAGACCGATCTCCAATAATCGTATACTCTTGAAATCCTATTTTAGCACTTTTAGCAAGTAATCTGTACAAACTGCTACTTTCATCTTCGTGTTCTGCTGCAAATGGTCAGATCTTTCTGAACATAAACAGCGGCACCTGCCTAATCAATGCCTTGCGAAGTCCCTAAAATCTACAGCATTTTTATCATTAAACGAATTGCGAATTGCGATTTAGCGATTATGAATATGATTAGCTATTTGCGAGCGGGTTCGATCCACTCTGCCAGTATGTGCCACAAGCAATCAGTCGAATTTCTCGACACGTGTCCCCGCCGATCGTGACGCTCGTAGAGATCATTCAAATAACATCATTCGGACAGTTGAGGTATTTGAACAGATATTTCTGCGCAAACTTTAGCTTCTCGTAAATTGAACAGTGTTACGTTTTATTGTACGCGATTGATCGATATCGAAAAAATCGAAACGTAACGTGTGCAAATCATTTGAAAGATACCAAATGCTGTGTCGTTTTGTTGACACAGATGTGGATTATGAACCTCGTGTCTCACGTGCGTGGGGATAATTTATGACCAGTCTTACGTGATATTTTATCGTTTCAAATACACTGAAATATTTGCTAGCTATTGATTAACTAAATCCCATGTTTTATTTTCGGCCCGCCTCGATCAAACGTATTGAAACAAATGCAACTTGTTCAGCACGCGATCTTACCGCATCCCTTATAAGATTATCGATTTATTTTCCACCCCAAAATTCACACGGTCTCTCGACGCGGTATTTTTTCACTCGGGAGCTTGGAGTCGAAATCACAAACTATAACATATATCTCCGTTGTTTTATGGCGAAATTACGCAAAGGTAAACGAAACCTGATATAATCTCTCATTTGATCTCGATAATTATTTCTTTGGATAATTTATTCGGTTTCGATGTGCAGATCACCCATCAAAATCATTTTCTCCATGTAATTATTTTTGAGCTAATAAATAAGCGATCGAAAAATATCAAATTTTTTTTCGTGACGGTTCAGACGCAAGCGTCTTACGGAAGAGTGGGGCGGAGAAAAAGAAGGAGCAGAAGATTGTCGTTCTTGATTAAATTTGATAGTAAATATATCCGGAACTATACGACCGACTTTGTTCAAATTTGAACAACAAACTCATGCGGGCTGAGACTTAAAACCCTGTAAGTTTCAATCAAAAGTATTCATTCGGGTAGATAAGTCTTGGCTGCGTTTACTTACCTTTTAATATAATAATAAAAATGAAATTATTCCAATTTCCTGTTGTTACTTAGCGGTGATTCGCTGCGGCTAATTTTGACCCTGAATACCCAATAATCGGAGCGTTGGCATTTCCCTACAAAATTTCCGGCATTATGGAGGTGTCCACGACCCGGAAAGCTTTCACTCCATAGACTCTGAGGCGTTGGTCTAGCACGGCCATAGAATCGTTCGCAGGATCCATTTTGCAGGTGCAACCAGGATGGTATCCCGACCCTGTATTGTATCGAGCATAAGAACTCCAATATTCTGAAGAAACTGTAGATCTTAAGAATAAACATTTTGATGAATAGAAAATGGCGTGATTTAAAAACAAAAACGATTTCGAATTTTACACGAAGATTTTTCAATGAGATATTCAAGCTAGAGTAGCGTAATAGTTATTTTTGCAAACGGTCTGAAAAATACCACGAAAATAATGTTTCAGTTGTAAACGGCTATACATGTATTGTTTAGCCGGTTTTGAGTCATGGTTGATCTTAAATAAGTTTTCAACCTTTTGAGCGCGGAAAACGACTGTTCAAGAATTACAGGAAAAATTACAAAAAAAAAAAAACTAATAATTGGTTCAAATTCATGAATTTTCAGTTGCAATGATGAAATTTCGTGTGTTGTAATTCCACACTACTAGGATTCTGTGTGTCGTCGTAACAACACAGACAAGAGAAAACTTGCCGGCGCTGCACATGCGTAAACTCGTGTATAAGTAATAATATTAGGCGATACAAATGCTTACTTTGTTCATTTAACGCGTTTTATTTCGTTCTTTTTAACGGCAGCCTTCAAGGACAGAAAATAGTGAGATAATGAACAAGCCAGCCTTGTACGTAAAAGCCAACGATAAGCAGCGTCGCGACGCCAATGATATTTCCGAGGAATTCAGCGACGAACTTGGCGAAATGTCGGGACGCTGCCTCGACGTTGGATCCGGCTCCTGCGACGTGGTGGCGGATTTCATTTTGCCGAAACTAAACCCGAAGGCTACCATTGTCTGTAAGTCTCGTAGTCGCGTGACTCGTAGTGCAACAAAACCGAAGTACGGAGGTGGGAATAGAATGTCTTGCTTACGTAGGTTCAGACATTTCGGAGCCCATGATGGACTTTGGAAAAGAGAAATACAAGGATAATGACCGGATGTCCTTTGTCACGTTGAACATCGAGTCCCCGGATCTGCCCGAGGATCTGGTTGAACAATTTGATCACGTGACATCATTCTACTGTTTACATTGGTGCCAAGATATGCGGTAATTAGATTCCTTACAGTTTTTGTTCGGAATTTAACGGATTTACGTGATCAACTAATCGTAGGTACTATACAAAAATACATCATGATATACCTTGAAATGGTCTACATTGACATGCGCTTGAAAATTTCGGTTGCGACTTATGGTACTAATAAAAGTCCGATTCGATCATGAAAATGCCAACGCATGGCTGCTCGTGAAAATCAATGATTTAGAGAAAATTGATTATTCCGTCTCTGCTTTCAGCCAAGTATTCCAAAACATCCTGAATCTACTAAAGCCAGGAGGGACCACCCTTTTGGTATTTCAAGCCAGCACCCCGGTCAGAAATGCCTACCCGGTCTTGGCAGCCATGCCCCACTACCAGCCCTACATGAAGGTGAATGCCAGTCCAATATACATATACACAACTCTCATAGATTCTAAATTGGCTATGGATCATCAGCGAATTATCAAACGGCATTATTACTTTATACATTTCTTTTTTCTATTTGCCTTCAGGACGTGGGTCGTTACATCCCAGCCTATCATAACTCCGAAAGGCCGCGTGAAGCCATCAAAGTTCTCGTTAGAGATGTCGGCTTCGACATCCTACATTTGAGCTGCAGGGAAAGAAGCTACATTTTCGAGACTCCCGCTCTATTGAGCGGTAATATGTCTTTTTTCTTTCGTACAACTTGGAAAATTGTAGTATAAACTCGTAGACGTAGCCATGACGTATCGAATAATCAATCTATCATGTCCAGAAATGTGACCTTCAGCTGCTGCAGCTTCTTACCAATGTTTTCTTAATTTCCGCACTTTTACAGATTTCTTGCTGGCTATAAACCCCTTTATAGAACGCATGCCCGCCGACCTCGGAGAGAAATACAAAAATGATCTGGTGAAAGAAGTTCAGAAACTGATAATTGTTTTCAACAAGAATGACGACAATGAAAACGAGTACAGTGTACTGTTCAAATATCATACATTCGTAGCTTACTTGAAAAAGCCCATGCCTGAATTATGTCGAAACTAGCTAACAATAATATTATACTTCTGGGTAAAAGTTTATAATTTAATAAAAAAATATATATTTTCGTAAAATTTGTCTTTTTATTATAAGTACACTCGGGGTCATGGATTCTGAAACGGTTAGTTTTTT
Organism: Rhogogaster chlorosoma; assembly: GCA_944452935.1. NCBI lineage: Eukaryota > Metazoa > Arthropoda > Insecta > Hymenoptera > Tenthredinidae > Rhogogaster > Rhogogaster chlorosoma. Next base: position 28,448,259 of record OX101799.1, on the reverse strand, counting down.
GGACAAGCCAGTAATGTTGGCAACACAGAGTAAGTATCCAACGCCATAGTCGGCCGAGTGCGAAGCAAACGCAATCTCATTAAACATAACACATCTCATGACCATCGAATCTCGCCTACGCTTAGAATATATTAGATATAGATATTTTACATACAGCATAATATGGTAAATGGTACAGCCATTCATATATTAATATGTTATTCCTCACAAATTATCAATTTTATGTGCTTGCGCGTATGTTTGATTGGACCGATTGGAGGCAAAGCTCCCGTGTTCAGAATAGAATCAAAGAAATTTTTCCTCGATATTTCTACATATCTTTTTACTCATATAGCTTCTTCCTTACAACTATAGCTTCGATTTCTTGAATAAAGGGTTAAAGCAGATTCGCGCATCATACAATTTCTTTATTATAACAAAATCAATAAAACTGTTGCCATATTAATATTTTCAGTACTACTCGGACGAAGGTTTTTTCAAATAAGCTATGAATATATTATATCTGAACATTATTTTACATTTGTCTTCGTTATTGTCATTTTTTTTCAATAAAATGCACCGTTTCGTGACTTCTTTGAGTAGATCTTGTTTGTACTGCTCTCCGAGGTCGGTGGGCATACGTTTCACGAAGGGGTTTATAGCCAGCAAGAAATCTGAAACGAAGGAAAGATTTCTGGAACATTAACGACAATCTGAAACAGTTGCAGGTAACTCCTAGGCCCCTATGATATATTTTCAGATTATCATGCATATTATGTGGAACCACGATATACACTGACAAACAGAATCACCCAGATTCTACTTCCATACGATCAAAACCATGCCCACATCTTGTGACCTTTCAGTATCAAGAAGCTGAAGAGATCGCTTACCGCTCAAGGAGATTGGCGTCGTGAAAACGTAGCTCTTTTCTCTGCGGCTGAAATGACAGATTTCGAAGCCGATATCTTTGAGCAAGGCCTTTACAGTCTCTCGGGGCCTCTCGGAGTTCCGGTAGACCGGTATGTGACGATCCACATCCTATGATGCAAATTTGAGAAAAAAAACTTGATCCATCGCAGATCATTTTCGATTTTTAAATGTTCGCTGAATCTTACGAATACCGCCTCTAGATTTCGTCATAACCCAATAGCATTTATTGTGAACCGATATTTATGAATCAAATCCAAAATGGTCAGGGTCAGACGTTGATCGAGTTGGCATGGAGTGCTTCATATGCATGAATGTATGTGTTAACAGTTTACGTTTAGCATGATGGGTGGAAATTGGTATCACAGCTAAGCATACCTACCTTCATGTAGGGCTGATAGGGAGGCATAGCTGCTAAAGCCGGGTAAGCATCCCTGACAGGATTGTTAGCTAAAAAGACCAACAAAGTAGTTCCTCCTGGTCGGAGCAGATCGAGTATATTTCCAAATACTTGACTGAAAGCAGGAATTAAATCATGATTCGTTCATTCTGCAAAGAATTATAACTTGGAATTTTGATGAACGAAACGAACTTTTCGGTACAAGAAATGGGAATACAAATTTTCAGCTGCGAAAATGTCTTCACGACTTATGTCTTGTCCTCGACATAGTTCTCATGTCCGTATTTCTCAGTGAGTGGTACTACTTCCTCCAAATTTTCCAGATGTATATTATAATATTCTTCCATATAGTACCCATGCATACGCAACGGCGTGAATCTTAGGGACTTCAGCAAAGGCTATGAAAGGAATCTAATTACCGCATATCTTGGCACCAATGTAAACAGTAGAATGATGTCACGTGATCAAATTGTTCGACCAGATCCTCGGGCAGATCCGGGGACTCGATGTTCAACGTGACGAAGGACATCCGGTCATTATCCTCGTATTTCTCTTTTCCAAAGTCCATCATGGGCTCCGAAATGTCTGAACCTGCGTAAGCAAGACATTCTATTTCCACCTCCGTACTTCAGTTTTGTTGCACTGCGAATCACGCGACTACGAGACTTACAGACAATGGTGGCCTTCGGGTTTAGTTTCGGCAAAATGAAATCTGCCACCACGTCGCAGGAACCGGATCCAACGTCGAGGCAGCGTCCCGACATTTCGCCAATTTCGTCGCTGAATTCCTCGGAAATGTCATTGGCGTCGCAACGCTGCGGATCGTTAGCTATTACGTACAAGCCTGGTTTGTACATTGTTGCGAAATTCTATTTGCTATCAGTGGCGAACTGTCGTTTTTCTTAAACCTTTTTATATAAGTTGTTACCGTGTTTGTTAGAACAGAGTGTTAGAGTATAGGAAAGGAAGACGGATTAAATAAAGTTTCTTTACGCGAAAAATATTAATGCACGGTTTCTACATTCGACACGTCTTCTCTGATGACTGTTGACTTAGTACTACCTTACTTACATCTTATGATTACGAATTATGACGAAGGCATACGAGCTCTTCCGACCGTGCTCGAAAGCATATGCGCACCTTTTTTATTTTAAAAATACTTTCTAGGCAGTTAAATGCGATAACTCATTTGTCTTTAACAGTATTTAACTATTCCATGGAAATAGTACGTGTTACAAATATCTCATGCCTGTTTCAACTAACGTTAGTTTGAATTCGACGATAAATATGTATGTCAAGTATGGTTGTGCAAAGTAAAAAATTATCTGTCACACAGCGTTATTTGAATATCGGGTGTTTGTTGTACCACATTTGTGTCAAGGAACAGAACTAGTATAAAAGAAGGTGAGCCATACACTTCGCCGGATCATCTGCTGAGTTGAACATTGAAATAGAATCATCGACTATAAGTAGTACATAGGTCATCGAGTCAATGGACATTTCGAGTGCCTACTCCGCCTTGCATAGCGCCTTAATTTATGGGCCGCAATTCAGCTACATTCCGTTTTTACAAATTCTAATTGCGTTTCTACGACCAGACATCGTCGACGAAGAGAACAGAGTGAAAATTATCCCCGCGCAGGATGTTCCCGACTGGTATGACTTCATAATAATCGGCGCTGGATCTGCTGGATCAGTCCTTGCCAATAGATTGACGGAGAATGAAAACTGGAACGTCTTACTCCTGGAGGCGGGAGAAGATGAACCACTTATTGCCGATGTACCTGCACTAAGTTCACTACTTTTGCAGACAGGTTATGACTGGAATTTCGTAACTGCATCTTCGTCCAATTATTGTCTAAGCCAAAGAAATCAACAATGTGTCTGGCCAAGAGGCAGAGGACTTGGTGGCAGTAGTATGATCAATTCTATGCTGTACACACATGGCAACCGGAGGGATTATGATAGGTGGAGGGATTTGGGGAATCCTGAATGGGGATACGAGGACGTTTTGCCGTACTTCAAGAAATCGGAAGATGTGAGGATTCCAAAGCTTCGGGATTCACCGTATCATGGGACTGGCGGTTACCTCACAGTCGAGAATTACAGGTATATTCCTGAACTAGTAAAAGACTTTCTGGACGCCGGTCGGGATATGGGCTACGATGAACTGGATGTGAACGGGGCAACACAGACCGGGTTCGTGTTGGTTTACGGCACTCTAAGAGATGGGCTACGATGCAGCACGGCAAAAGCTTTTCTACGATCTGCATCTCACAGAAAGAATCTTCACGTGAGCACGAATTCTATGGTTGATAAGATCCTGATCAATGAGATTACGAAGACAGCTTACGGCGTCCAGTTTCACCGGGATGGCAAGAAATACGTTGCTTACGCGCGGACAGAGGTGATACTGTCAGCGGGTGCTGTACAATCACCCCAGATACTGATGCTCTCTGGAATTGGACCGAAAGGGCATCTTCAAGAAATCGGCATTAACGTTATTCACGACAGTCCTGGCGTGGGCCAGAATCTTCAGGATCACGTTGCCGCAACGCTCAGTTATTCAACTAATGTAACAACTCAAGCAGACGACGGAAGCTCTTGTAATGTGGATGTATCGGGAATAGATCAATTTCTGTATGAGAGGGATGGTCGATTGTATGGCATAAGTGGCAGTCCAGTGGCTGCTTTCATAAATACCAAGTGAATATTCATGTGTATATTTATCTTGGGTTGAACACATCTTTTCTATATGGTATTGCGAACAGACAAAACCAAATCAATTTATATTTCTAATTCTAACAATTCTAAATATTTAGTTTATATTTGATGAAGATGTTTTCTCCATCCAATCGTTCTGACAATGTCAGCGAACGTACGTCTAGGTCAAGGCACAATTCGTTTCAAAGTTAGATACTCTTCTTTCACTTAGATATGCGAATAGTACTTTGGATTACCCGGATGTTAGGCTGGCCATCAGTGTAGAAACCGACATACGCGGTAGTTCCTTCAGTAAACAGTACCACGGCAAAAAGCGCGATTACGTGGCGACTCTTTATGCGGATGTTGCCGAGAACGTCAGTTACACAGTAGAGTCATCGGTCCTGCGTCCAAAGAGCAGAGGTTACATCAAGCTAAGAGACGCTGATTCCACTCATCACCCAATCATAATCCCAAATTACTTTGATGACCCCGAGGATTTGGCTGTCTTTGTGAGTTCTTTACTTTTCTCCCATCAAACCTCATGTTAAAACTCATCTGATTTAATAGACTGTTTGAATTTTTCAGGTTGAGGTATCCAAACTAGCCTACAACTTCAGCCAGACTCCAACTATGAAAAAATTGAACGCACAGCCAAGCTTCGGTTCAATCCCTGAGTGTGATAATCTAATCGAGTTTTCCGATGACTATTGGAGTTGTTACGCACGATACCTTACAGGGACGGGATACCATCCTTGTTGCACCTGCAAAATGGGTCCTGCGAACGATTCCATGGCTGTACTAGACCCACGCCTCAGGGTCTACGGAGTGAAAGCTCTTCGGGTCGTGGACACCTCCATAATGCCAGAACTTGTGTCGGGAAATACAAACGCTCCGACTATCATGATCGCTGAAAAAGCGGCAGACTTTATCAAGGAAGACTACTCTTCATGAAGACACATATCGGGGCTCATGATGAATTTCCAATGGAAAATAACGTATTCTTTCGAAAGTATGGAATACTTATGATACTGCTCAGCATTTCTGAATTGAACCCATATATTGCCATAGTCGAATATTCTAAGTCAAAAGTCAGGGACTTGATTCTCGAGATCATGCGATAAATTTTCCGTAACGTTTATACCTGTAAAAAAAAAAAAAGTTGAAAAAATTTATTGCAGCAGCCCTTGAATTGTTTCATAAAAATGTTTCGAAGCAACACTTTTCAGACAAATTCAAGTGAAATCATTACTTCTATAAACTACAAGGCCTATTAGGAGCCAGCAAAGACAGGGTCACTGTTAATTTTGAAGCGTTCTCATCACGATCTGCAGTGCATCGTTTCAGAAACACAGAGATAAACACATGACACCGGATCCAACGTCGAGGCAGCGTCCCGACATTTCGCCAAGTTCGTCGCTGAATTCCTCGGAAATATCATTGGCGTCACAACGCTGCGGATCGTTAGCTATCACGTACAAGCCTGGTTTGTACATTGTTGCGAAATTATCCTCGCTATCAGTGGCAACCTATCGTTTTCTTTAACTTTTTTATATAAGTTGTTATCCATATTTAACTATTCCAGGAAAATAGTACGTGTTACAAACACTTTATGCCTGTTTTAACTAACGTTAGTTTGAATTCGACAATAAATATGTATGTCACGTATGGTTGTGCAAACAAAAAAATTATCTGTTACACAGCGTTATTTGAATATCGGGTGTTTGTTGTACCACATTCGTGCCAAAAAACAGAGCTAGTATGAAAGAAGGTGAGTTATGAGCAATTCGACAGATCATCTGCTGAGTTGAACATTGAAATAGAATCATCGACTATAAGTAGTACATCGGTCATCGAGTCAATGGATATTTCGAGTGCCTGCTCCGCTTTGCATAGCGCCTTAATTTATGGGCCGCAATTCAGCTACATTCCGTTTTTGCAAATTCTAATGGCGTTTCTACGACCAGACATCGTCGACAAAGAGAACAGAGTGAAAATTGTCTCCGCGCAGGATGCATCCGACAGGTATGATTTCATCATAATCGGCGGTGGAACTGCTGGATCAGTCCTTGCCAATAGATTGACGGAGAATAAAAACTGGAACGTCTTACTCTTAGAGGCGGGAGAAGATGAACCACTTATCGCTGATATAACTGCATTGAGTACAGTTCTTCGAGGGACAAAATATGAGTGGGATTTCAGAACTGAATCCTCGTCCAATTATTGCCTAAGCGAACGCAATAATCAATGTGTCTGGCCAAGAGGTAGAGGACTTGGTGGTAGTAGTATGGTCAATGCTATGCTGTACATACGTGGCAACCGGAGGGATTATGATCAATGGAGGGATTTGGGGAATCCTGAATGGGGATACGAGGACGTTTTGCCATACTTCAAGAAATCGGAAGATGTGAGGATTCCAGAGCTTCGGGATTCACCGTATCATGGGACTGGCGGTTACCTCACAGTCGAGAATTTCAGGTATGTTTCTGAACTGACGAAAAATTTTCTGGACGCTGGTCGGGATATGGGCTACGATGAACTGGATGTGAACGGGGCAACACAGACCGGATTCGTGTCTTCTTATGGCACTGTAAGAAATGGGCTACGATGCAGCACGGCAAAAGCTTTTCTACGATCTGCATCTCACAGAAAGAATCTTCACGTGAGCACGAATTCTATGGTTGATAAGATCCTGATCAATGAGATTACGAAGACAGCTTATGGCGTCCAGTTTCATCGGGAGGGCAAGAAATACGTGGCTTACGCGCGGACAGAGGTGATACTGACGACGGGTGCTGTACAATCACCTAAGATACTGATGCTCTCAGGAATCGGACCGAAAGAGCATCTTCAAGAGATTGGGATTAACGTTATTCACGACAGTCCTGGCGTGGGCCAGAATCTTCAAGATCACGTTGTCGCAACGTTCGCTTATTCAACTAATGTACCAACTCAAGCACATGACAAAAACGCTTGTAATGCCGATATAACAGGAATAAATCAATTTCTGCATGACGAGGATGGTCCATTATATGCCGCACCTGCAGTCAGTCCAGTGGCAGGTTTCATAAATACCGAGTAAATATTCATGTATATATACAAAACATATATGTTTTACTTCGGTCGAACACAATTTTGAGATAGTATTGCAATAATGATGTTCGATTTCTTAGACAAAAGTCCAAATCAATTTAGTTTCGACTCGTTCAATTTCAAATATTTAGTTTATATCTAATAAAATTTGATTCTTCATGCAATTGCTCTCACAATATCAGTGAACCTACGCCGAGGCACAATTCGTCCTAAGGGCAACCCTAACCTTCATTTCCAGCTATTTGAAGTAACAGTGTCACATATTTGCGGGAATTTTTTTCGCTTGGAATTCCACTATCACAAAATTAGACATTGAACAATTGGGCTTTTGAATGGAATTTTTTTTTTACATGCGGTTAATGTAGAGTGCGAAAAAATAATTAGGTCGTATTTTTTTTTATTCGTTAAAAATAAAAATTACGAAAGTTATACGTAATTGAATATTCCAGTTTTAGTAATATATAGACATATCTTAACATGGGTGACGTCACAATGTTAAAGTTTTCAATCCGTTGTATCAACTCTAATATTGGTTCGATTGAAAAATGAAAAAATATGACCTAATTATTTTTTTCGAAACTACTCAAATATAGAAAAAAAAAAATCTATTCAAAAGCCTCATTGTTCTGAAGCCGTTTGAATTTTACATTAAACGAACAAAACGAGATATAGCAAAATCCATACGATTGTTCGATTGTTCCATATGTTGTTCGAAATAAAATGTAAACTCGTACAAATTGTTAAAGCTAGATAATTCTGTTTTAATTAGATATGCGAATAGTACGTTGGATTACCCCGATGTTAGGCTGGGCATCACTCTAACAACCGACAGGGGTGGTGGTTCTTTCAGTGAACAGTACCACGGCAAAAGGCGCGATTATGTGGCGACTCTTTATGCGGATGTTGCCGAGAACGTTACTTACACAGTAGAGGCATCGGTCCTGCGTCCAAAGAGCAGAGGTTACATCAAGCTAAGAGACGCTGATTCCACTCATCACCCAATCATAATCCCAAATTACTTCGATGACCCCGAGGATTTGGCTGTTATCGTAAGCTCCTCACTTTTCTATCATCGAACCTTATGTACAGACTCCCCTAGCTTAACGACCGTTCAAATTTTTCAGATAGAGGCATCCAAACTAGCGTACAACTTCAGCCAGACTCCAAGTATGAAAAAATTGAACGCACAACCAGGCTTCGTTTCAATTCCCGAGTGTGATAATTTCATTGAGTTTTCCGATGACTATTGGAGTTGTTACGCACGATACAATTCAGGTTCGGGATACCATCCTTGTTGCACCTGCAAAATGGGTCCTGCGAACGATTCCATGGCCGTACTAGACCCACGCCTCAGGGTCTATGGAGTGAAAGCTCTCCGGGTCGTGGACGCCTCCATAATGCCGGAAATTATGTCGGGAAATACCTACGCTCCGACTATTATGATTGCTGAAAAAGGGGCAGACTTGATCAAGGAAGACTACTTATTTAGGAAGACTCATACGACGATCGAAAGCCAGAGTTTCGAAGCCTGCAGAAGAGATTAATTGGATGAAACAAGAGTAGAATGGAATTCGAGGTTTAGCTTGTCTCGGGGCTGATAATGAGTTTCCAATGGAAAACAACATGTCCGTCCGGAAGTATGAAATATATCATATACCTTCGCATCATCTAAATTAATCCTAAACTGTAAAAGTAGAATATTATAAGTTAAAAGTCTCGCGTACCAAGTAAAGCACAATAAAAATGGGTCGAGCTATTTTTATATTGCGTGTGCCGAGGAACGTCAACTCCAAACTCTGGTTAGTTTTGAGAAATAATGATAACGTGGTTGTCTTTGAGAAAAATATTTTTTATCTCCCAGGCTGCAATAGCAGATCTCAACACCTACGTTTTCTATAGTAAGACTCTCAGGGTTTTGCGCTGTCCTTCGGCGTGCTGAAAGACCGGGATGTTACGATCCGCGTCCTGAAAGTGAGTGTAAAACAATGAGGCGGCTAGACAATTTCGTCAATGTTGGCATACATCATCACTCGCGTTCCAACTTATGAGTTATGTAGCCTTCTCTTATCTATCCTTCCGTTGTTCAGCTTTCATGCTGCGTCAAAATATTATCAATTGAAAAATCTTGACCTAAGTTCACTCCTTATCTTTGATGAACATGACTTTCTATGCATGAGCTATAAGAACTGTCAGGCCACTTCGCGATGCACATACTATTCAGTAGGCTGATTCAAAAAAATCGATGTTTTTTTTTTTTGAAAGCCCGCATCGAAATATCTTCAGAGTACTGAAAAAAGACGCCTGTGAAAATTGGAGTTCTTAATTTTAATATTTAGAGGTCGCGCATCGAGGATTTCTATTTTCCATTTAAATAACATGGGAAAAAACATTTTTTTTTTTTTAGAATTTTCTAGCTCACAAACCAATCAACGGATTTTTATGCGCGATGAAGATTTTTGTAGGAAATTGAACGCTCTACAAAAAATGTCTCTAGTCATTTTTTGATTAAACGACGAGTTCAAAAGTCAACTTTTAAAAGTTGAAAGTAAAAAGTAGAAAAGTAACTTTTGAACTCGTCGTTTAATCAAAAAATGACAAGAGACATTTTTTGTAGAATGTTCAATTTCCTACAAAAATCTTCATCGCGCATAGAAATCCGTTGATTGGTTTGTGAGCTAGAAAATTCTAAAAAAAAAATGTTTTTTCCCATGTTATTTAAATGGAAAATAGAAATCCTCGATGTGTGACCTCTAAATATTAAAATTAAGAGCTCCAATTTTCACAGGCGTCTTTTTTTTAGTACTCTGAAGATATTTCGATGCGAGCTTTCAAAAAAAAAAAGTCGATTTTTAATAACTATATGCTATAGCATCACTATTTTAATTTGTAAATGGGCAATCGTAAATGTATGAACTCGAAATGACAAGAACTGGGACAAGATGAGATTATCAACAAAATAAGATATACTAACACTTCGAGGTTCCCGTCGCATAAAATTTTATTTCAAACGCAGTTTTTGGGTTTACATATATCATAATATGGTAAATGGTACAGCCATTCATATATTAATATGTTATTCCTCACAAATTATCAATTTTATGTGCTTGCGCGTATGTTTGATTGGACAGATTGGAGGCAAAGCTCCCGTGTTCAGAATAGAATCAAAGAAATTTTTTCTCGATATTTTTACATATCTTTTTACTCATATAGCTTCTTCCTTACAACTGTAGCTTGGATTTCTTGAATAAAGGGTTAAAGCAGATTCGCGCATCATGCGATTTCTTTATTATAACAAAATCAATAAAACTGTTATTATTAATATTTTCAGTACTACTCGGACGAAGGTTTTTTCAAATAAGCTATGAATATATTATATCTGAACAGTATTCTACATTCGTCTTCGTTATTGTCATTTTTTTTCAATAAAATGCACCGTTTCGTGACTTCTTTGAGTAGATCTTGTTTGTACTGCTCTCCGAGGTCGGTGGGCATACGTTTCACGAAGGGGTTTATAGCCAGCAAGAAATCTGAAACGAAGAAAAGATTTCTGGAACATTAACGACAACCTGAAACAGTTGCAGGTGACTCCTAGGAACCTGATATACTTTCAGATTATCATGCATATTATGTGGTACCACGATATACACTGACAAACAGAATCACTCAGATTCGACTTCCATACGATCAAAACCATGCCCACATCTTGTGACCTGTCAGTATCAAGAAGCTGAAGAGATCGCTTACCGCTCAAGGAGATCGGCGTCGTGAAAACGTAGCTCTTTTCTCTGCGGCTGAAATGACAGATTTCGAAGCCGATGTCTTTGAGCAAGGCCTTTACAGTCTCTCGGGGCCTTTCGGAGTTCCGGTAGACCAGTATGTGACGATCCACATCCTGTGATGCAAATTTGAGAAAAAAAACTTGATCTATCGCAGATCATTTTCGATTTTTAAATGTTCGCTGAATCTTACGAATACTGCCTCTAGTTTTCGTCATAACCCAATAGCATTTATTGTGAACCGATATTTATGAATGAAATCCAAAATGGTCAGGGTCAGACGTTGATCGAGTTGGCATGGAGTGCTCCATATGCATGGATGTATGTGTTTACAGTTTACAGTTTACGTTTAGCATGACGGGTGGAAATTGGTATTAGAGCTAGGCATATATACCTTCATGTAGGGCTGATAGGGAGGCATAGCTGCTAAAACCGGGTAGGCATCCCTGACAGGATTGCTAGCTAAAAAGACCAACAAAGTAGTTCCTCCTGGTCGAAGCAGATCGAGTATATTTCCAAACACTTGGCTGCAAGCAGGAATTAAATCATGATTTGTTCATTCTGCAAAGAGTTACAACTCGAAATTTTGACGAACGAAATGGACTTTTCGGTACAAGAAATCGGAATAAAAATTTTCGGCTGCAAAAATGTCTTCACGACTTATGTCTCGTCCTCGACATAGTTGTCATGTCCGTATTTCTCAGTGACTGGTACTACTTCCTCCAAATTTTCCAGATGTATATTATAATATTCTTCCATACAGTACCCATGCATACGCAACGGCGTGAATCTTAGGGACTTCAGCAGAAGCTATAAAAGGAACCTAATTACCGCATATCTTGGCACCAATGTAAACAGTAGAATGATGTCACGTGATCAAATTGTTCAACCAGATCCTCGGGCAGATGCGGGGACTCGATGTTCAACGTGACGAAGGACATCCGGTCATTATCCTCGTATTTCTCTTTTCCAAAGTCCATCATGGGCTTCGAAATGTCTGAACCTGCGTAAGCAAGACATTCTATTCCCACCTCCGTACTTCAGTTTTGTTGCACTACGAGTCACGCGACTACGAGACTTACAGACAATGGTAGCCTTCGGATTAAGTTTCGGCAAAATGAAATCTGCCACCACGTCGCAGGAACCGGATCCAACGTCGAGGCAGCGTCCCGACATTTCGCCAAGTTCGTCGCTGAATTCCTCGGAAATATCATTGGCGTCACAACGCTGCTTATCGTTGGCTTTTACGTACAAGCCTGGTTTGTACATTGTTGCGAAATTATCCTTGCTATCAGTGGCGAACTGTCGTTTTTCTTAAACCTTTTTATATAAGTTGTTACCGTACTTGTTAGAACAGAGTGTTAGAGTATAGGAAAGGAAGACGGATTAAATAAAGTTTCTTTTCGCGGAAAATATTAATGCACGGTTTTTACATTCGACACGTCTTCTCTGATGACTGTTGACTCAGTACTACCTTACTTACATCTTATGATTACGAATTATGACGAAGGCATACGAGCTCGTCCGACCGTGCTCGAAAGCATATGCGCACCTTTTTTATTTTAAAAATACTTTCTAGGCAGTTAAATGCGATAACTCATTTGTCTTTAACAGTATTTAACTATTCCATGGAAATAGTACGTGTTACAAACATCTCATGCCCGTTTCAACTAACGTTAGTTTGAATTCGACAATAAATGAGTAGTTCTCACGAATTTGCGAAAAATGACTTCATGTAATAATAAGAATATAATTTATGATAATTGACAATTTTATATATTCAATATGTAGTACACAAGTAACTTACCTCAGCTGACTATGTGGTCCCCACCTTTTTCGAATTAATAGAATTTTCATTAATAGAAAGAAGTGAGGGAATGATAGTGGGGGAATGATAAAATCGAACATAAACTACAAAATCTAGTCAAACATTAACTTCAAATCGAATTACGATTCGAGGCAAAATTTCTACCCCTCAAGACATGTGAAACAGCATAATGACTATTACTAATGAAATAATTACCTTATATTCAGATGGTGTGAGGGAATGAGACATAAAAATGTAACATTTAAATAATTAATTAAAAACCGGTTGACAACAACACATCTCTTCGAGCCTTGCAACAATGATAGTATGGCTTCATTGACAATGCTGCCAACTGCAAAAAATGTATAAGCGCGGCAACCTACGATCCGATTGAAATGTACAATCCAGGTTTCAGTAAAGAGTGAGGGAATGATTTTTTTTTCTTGGGACCCAGATAAAAATTAAATTTTCCAATCATTTCTTACTCAGTACCTAATGAAAAGGGTATGTACTGTTAAATGCACTATTTTTAACATAAGTAATGACCAAAACTAGTCAAATTTATAGAACACAATAAATTAATGATATAATATTATTTAAATATTGAGTTTGGGACACGATGAGGGAATGATATTTAAAGTATTCGGTTACCTGCCATTTGTTATTGTGAGATTAAAACACCTAAGTGAAGTATGGCACGAGCAGCTCCAGTAGTAGAAAAATAGTTTTCGTGAAAAAATACAAAGTTTATAATACAACGGTAATAATATACAAAACTGAGTATGGACACGATTTTCGCAAATTCGTGAGAACTACCCAAATATGTATGTCAGGTCAGGTCAAGTCTGGTTGTGCGAACAAAAAAATTATCTGTCACACAGCGTTATTTGAATATCGGGTGTTTGTTGTACCACATTTGTGTCAAGAAACAGAACTGGTATAAAAGAAGGTGAGCCATGCACTTCGCCAAATCATCTGCTGAGTTGAACATTGCAATAGGGGCATTCCATGCGAAATGGGAAAATGACTAAAATTTCCAAATTTCTCTAATTAATTCCAATTTAGTCCTAATTTATTATTAAAAGTCTATATTTTACTAATTTGTAAAGAAAATTTTTTTTAATCAATAAGAAAATCAATTTTTCTCTCCTAGTAACTTTCCAGTCGCACTGACTTGTATCCGGGCCAAATGTTGTTTATCTTGGCAACACGTATTTTTAATCATCTAATTTATTCCAGCTAGTGAATCATTTTATTGCAGAAGAATAGTTAAATAAAGAAAAGAATTACGTTTAATTCGAATGAAAAGGTACGTTAGTTTTTGTATATTTCGTATTTGAACATAAGCTTATCACATGTCCCACCAGTCACGCAAAAACACAGAAAAGTTGTTTTTCTAACCTCGAATCTGACTTGTTCAATTTTTTTTTCTTTGTAGGAGTAACCATAAACATGTTAAAAATAATTTAAACTTCTTATTATTGTCAAAAAGTCCAAAATATAGTTTTGAGACCTTTTCAAAATATGTCCCAGTCACATGTGACTGGTGGGACTCTGTCTACTAGTAAATGAATGATAGAATTTAGTTAAAGTACTGAAATTTACAGCTTTGTTTCTCTTAGTGATCTTTAGTTAAATGATTAAATTTTTTTTTTTTAACCTAAATAATCACTAATTTGGCGATAGATTATATTTATATTGAATTTAATTTTGCATGCTTCAGTGTGTTAGTCTATTTTTAATTAAGCTATTTATTTATCTAGTTTAGATGAATGTAGCGGAGAGAAAAAGGAAATCTCGAGAGAGGATGAGGCAGGATAAGAATAAATGGAAGGAGGTTCAGGAAAAACAAAGAGTGTGGGATATGAAACGAAGAGAAAAAAAAAGACGAGAGTGTAAGAAAAGTCGGGAGAAAAGAGAATCTTTTAGGGAAAAAGAAAGATTGCGTAAAAAAAAACAGAGAGAAAAGAAGAAACTAGCAAAAGTATCAAATAACATCAGTTCAGAACTGGGGTCATACAAGTGTTTAAATACTTTAAAGAAAGCAGTAGTAAAAACGAAAAAAGCTCTGCCTCAGAGTCCTACCAAGAGAGCAGCAGTCTTACAGCAAATGATTAAAGAAATTATTCCGCAAATGCCCTCATTACTCCAGAAACCTGACGCCATAAGAAGTAGCAACATTATTACAGATGAAATAAAGCAGAAAGTTCAAGCTTTCTTCGAAAGAGATGACATCAGCCGTGCTTCTCCTAACAGAAAAGATACAATGTCAATCAAAGATTTGCAATCAGGGAATCGTACTCATGTTGCTAAAAGACACCTGATGATGACAGTTGCTGAAGCTTATTCATTATTTGTGATTGATAACCCTGACATTAAACTTGGGAAGAGTAAATTCTTTGAACTTAGGCCTTTACATGTAAGACCAATGAGCGAAATGCCACACAACGTTTGTGTTTGTATCCATCATGCAAACTATAATTTTCTATTACAGGCTTTGAACAAAATAGCACCAATAGTTCCCGGGTCTTCTACAGAATTTTTAAAAGAAATAGCTTGTGATCTATCAAACGAAAAATGTATAAGTGGCGAATGTTCAAAATGTGACAAGATTTCAAATATTCTTCCCCTAGAGCTAGACACTACGATAGAAGTAACATGGAACCAGTGGAAATCTGTTGAGAACAGGTTTCAAATAGTAACTGCTACTGGAACCTTAAAAGATCTTCTGGAAGAGCTTGATAGTAAAACACTCAAGTTTAAATATCATGTCTTTACGAAAAATGAACAATCAAAATGCTTTGAGACTAAAATTAAAGAAAGTACAGAGACAGAAGTAGTACTACAAATTGATTTTGCAGAAAATTTCGCTATTTTTAATCAAGATGAAATACAATCTGCTTACTGGAGCCATGCTCAAGTAACTTTGTTTACGGGATGTGCATGGGCTAACCAAGGTCAAGAAAAACATTCATATGTAATCACAAGCGACGAATTGACCCACAATAAATATTCTGTATGGTTTTTTATGAAAAAGATCATAGATGATTTAAAATCTCGATATGCAAACCTAAGAAAGGTGATAATATGCTCTGATGGATGTGCTGCACAGTTTAAAAACCGATTTACACTTTCGATACTGTGCTTTTCTGAACTGGACTGGGGTGTAGAAATAGTTTGGAGTTTTTTTGCTACTGGTCATGGTAAAGGAGTAGTTGATGGTATCGGAGCAATCGCAAAAAGGACTCTTTGGTCTGCTATTATGACAAGAAAAGCAGTAATCAAAAATAGCAAGGATTGCTATGAGTACTTGGTATTAAAAGGTTTCAATGGAATGCATATTTTCTTTGTTGGTGCAGATGATATTAAAGAACATCAGACATTTCTTGACAAAAGATGGCAAAGCATTAAAACAATTCCACACATACAGAAACACCATCATTTTAAAGCTGACGGAAATAAATGTATCATTTATACTCTGACGGCATCATCATCTGAATACAAAAAGGTTTCAATAATCCAAGAAGAAAAGTTAAATTATTCTGAAGTCTATAACTCCAGCGACAGTGAATAGAAACTGGACGTAAATCTTAATAAAGATTATCTTTAACGTATTTATTATAATAGTTTTAAGAGCAAATTTATTTTATGTTTGTTATTAACTAACATATTTATTATAATAATTTTAAGAACAAATTCATCTTATGATCGTTATTAATTAACAGCTAAGTTTATCAAGATCTTGTTGTCAGTATGCTAAATCCTTTATTTGTGTTCTGTAATTAGTTTTTTTTATTTATCCTAAATAATTTATAGTTAAATATATAAACAATAATGTTTCTGAGGTTGAAATGATATAAAAGTATTCTTAATAAACGACTTCATGTACACATTTTGTATTTGTCCCACCAGTCACAATAAAAAAAAATTTTTTAATCGTTTCTAGGCGGGTAATCAGTCTAATTCTTCATAATATTGAATGTATGTAGGATAAATTTCATATTGAGAGGAAAATATTTCTTAAAAGTTTAGTGGTCGAACTAAAATTCGACTTTAAGTATACCGCGGTAAGAGAGAAGGATTTTTCGATGTCCCACCAGTCACACTCAGTCAAATGATAATTACAAGAAACTTAAAAAGTAATTGAGGTTTTTGACAAAGGGATGTTGTTAATTAGTTATTCTTCTATATTATAAGATACATTTTGCTATAATATAAGTTTCAGTCACATAATTATAGCTTATAATTGATGGAATTCCAGAGTCAAATGTCCCACCAGTCACTATGGAATGCCCCAATAGAAACATCGACTATAAGTAGTACATTGGTCATCGAATCAATGGATATTTCGAGTGCCTACTCCGCCTTGCATAGCGCCTTAATTTATGGGCCGCAATTCAGCTACATTCCGTTTTTTCAAATTCTAATGTCGTTTCTACGACCAGACATCGTCGACAAAGAGAACAGAGTGAAAATTATCCGCGCGCAGGATGTTCCCGACTGGTATGACTTCATAATAATCGGCGGTGGAACTGCTGGATCAGTCCTTGCCAATAGATTGACGGAGAATGAAAACTGGAAAGTCTTACTTCTGGAGGCGGGAAATGATGAACCACTTATTGCCGATGTACCTGCATTGAGCTCACTAGTTTTGGGGACAGGTTATGACTGGAATTTCGTAACAGCATCTTCGTCCAATTATTGTCTAAGCCAAAGCAATCAACAATGCAGCTGGCCAAGAGCTAAAGGACTTGGTGGCAGTAGTATGCACAATGCTATGCTGTACATACGTGGCAACCGGAGGAATTATGATCGGTGGAGGGATTTGGGGAATCCTGAATGGGGATACCAGGACGTTTTGCCATACTTCAAGAAATCGGAAGATGTGAGGATTCCAGAGCTTCGGGATTCGCCGTTTCATGGGACTGGCGGTTACCTAACAGTCGAGAATTACAGGTATGTTCCTGAACTAGTGAAAGATTTTCTGGACGCCGGTCGGGATATGGGCTACGATGAACTGGATGTGAACGGGGCAAAACAGACCGGATTCCTGTCGTCTTACGGCACTGTAAGAGATGGACTACGATGCAGCACGGCAAAAGCTTTTCTACGATCTGCATCTCACAGAAGGAATCTTTACGTAAGCACGAATTCTATGGTTGATAAGATCCTGATAAATGAGATTACGAAGACAGCTTACGGCGTCCAGTTTCACCGGAAGGGCAAGAAATACGTTGCTTATGCAGGGACAGAGGTGATTCTGTCGGCGGGTGTTGTACAATCACCTCAGATACTGATGCTCTCAGGAATCGGTCCAAAAGAGCATCTGCAAGAGATTGGCATTAACGTTATTCACGACAGTCCTGGCGTGGGCCAGAATCTTCAGGATCACGTTGCCGCAACGTTCACTTATTCAACTAATGTACCAGCCCAAGCAGACGACGAAAACTCTTGTAATGTGGATGTATCAGGAATAGATCAATTTCTGCATGAGAGGGATGGTCGATTGTATGGCGTAGTTGGCAGTCCAGTGGCTGCTTTCATAAATACCAAGTAAATATTCATGTGTATATTTATCTTAGGTTGAACACATTTTTTCTATATGGTATCGCGACCAGAAAAAAAACTAAATCAATTTATATTTCCAATTCTAAAAATTCCAAATATTTAGTTTATATCTGATGAAAATGTTTTCTCCATCCAATCGTTCTGACAATGTCAGCGAACGTAGGTCTAGGTCAAGGCACAATTCGTCTTAAAATTGGATAATTTTCTTTCACTTAGATATGCGAATAGTACTTTGGATTACCCGGATGTTAGGCTGGGCATCACTGTAGTAACCGACAAAGGTGGTAGTTCCTTCAGTAAACAGTACCACGGCAAAAAGTGCGATCATGTGGCGACTCTTTATGCGGATGTTGCCGAGAACATTAGTTACACAGTAGAGTCATCGGTCCTGCGTCCAAAGAGCAGAGGTTACATCAAGCTAAGAGACGCTGATTCCACTCATCACCCAATCATAATCCCAAATTACTTTGGTGACCCCGACGATTTGGCTGTCTTCGTGAGCTCCTCACTTTTCTCTCATCAAACGTCATATTCAAACTCATCTGGTTCAAAAGACTGTTTGAATTTTTCAGGTAGAGGTATCCAAACTAGCGTACAACTTCAGCCAGACTCCAACTATGAAAAAATTGAACGCACAGCCAAGCTTCGTTTCAATTCCCGAGTGTGCTAATCTCATCGAGTTTTCCGATGACTATTGGAGTTGTTACGCACGATACCTTACAGGGACGGGATACCATCCTTGTTGCACCTGCAAAATGGGTCCTGCGAACGATTCTATGGCCGTACTAGACCCACGCCTCAGGGTCTACGGAGTGAAAGCTCTTCGGGTCGTGGACACCTCCATAATGCCGGAAATTGTGTCGGGAAATACGATGGCTCCGACTATTATGATTGCTGAAAAAGCGGCAGACTTCATCAAGGAAGACTACTTGTCCAGGAAGACTCATACGACGATCGAAAGCCATAATTTCGAAGTGTGCAGAAAAGATTAAATGGATGAAACAAGAGTAGAATGGAATTCGAGGTTTAGCTTGTCTCGGAGCTGATAATGAGTTTCCAATGGAAAACAACATATCCGTCCAGAAGTATGAAATATATGATATACCTTTGCATTATCTAAATTAATCCTCAATTGTAAAAGTAGAATATTATAAGTTAAAATTCTGGCGTACCAAGTAAAGCACAATAAAAATGGGTCGAGCTATTTTTGTATTGCGTGTGCCGAAGAACGTAATGGGATCCCAAGGATGGGCGTGGCTTAAGCGCCAGTCATCTAGTGGCCATAAAATGAACTACTCAAAGTAGGCTATTGTCAATGTTTACACTGTTTACACTATACGCTCTGTCAGTTAGTTTATTAATATTTTGTAATTATTTTTCAATAACTGTACGGTTGTAAGGTCTTTGATTAAAATATGCGTATTTCTATTCAAGAAATTTGTGCGTTCGCGCTTGCAACACCTCAAAATAGAAGTTTTACTGGTGGTGAAAATATTCTTAACCAAGGGCACTTGTTGAACTGTCGCAAAATTAGCGAGGAAAATAATTGTTTAAAAATAATTGATTTTTGTCCTCAATCGTCAAGTATTCGAGATGATCCTCATGAAATTATTGGGGAAGTTCTTAAAGATAACGGAAAAATCGTAGGTATGAATTGTTCCTGCGCATCTAGTAAAGGTGCTGAATGTAAGCACGTGGTAGCAACACTATCGAATTGAATCCAATTGTTCTTCTTGACCCAATTTATTTTTCAAAATAACCACATTTTCACTTTTCCGAGGAAAATTTAAAAAACGAACAGTGTCATTTTTCGAAGCACGACTTTTGCAACCATATACACAACAATATATATTATTTTTACTTATTTTTAGTGGAAATTCCATTTTCAGGAGGTGAATTTTTTTTTTAAATTTAACCAAAATAATTTTTAGGTTTATAAAAACACAATTATTTCAGGCACAATCGAGTACTTGTTAATTATATCAACTAATAGACGTATAGACACGTGTAAACATTCACTACTCAGCCTACTTTGAGTAGTTACAGTTTAAGCCGCTAGTTGGCGTATCAGAATTCTTAGTTTCCCAAAACTCCAAACTCTGGTTAGTTGTAAGAAATAATAATAACGTGGTTGTCTTTAAGAAAAATATTTTCTATCTTTCAGGCTGCAATAGTAGATCTGAAAACCTACGTTTTCGAGTAAGACTCTCAGGGTTTTGCGCTGCCCTTCGGCGTGCTAAAAGACCGGGATGTAACGATCTGCGTCCTGCAAGTGAATGTAAAACAATGAAGCGGTCAGACAGTTTCGTTAATGTTGGCATACATCATCACTCATGTTCCAACTTATGAGTTATGTAGCCTTTTCTTATCCATCCTTCCGTTGTTCAGCTTTCATGCTGCGTCAAAATATTGTCAATGGAAAAATCTTGACCGAAGTTTACTCTTTATCTTTGATGAACATGACTTTCTATAAATGAGCTAAGAACCGTCAGGCCACTTCGCGATGCACATGCTATACAGTCTCGAAATAATATAGACGATAGTTCACCAGATTTAAGAATCAAGCCTTTCTTCACTTTCGATTGACCATAGGTATTTGGTCATTTTGCCTTGAGCTGACTGCAAGTCACGGGAGAATTACACCCACTTATTTTCGCATTATTTATTTATTTATCAGTTGAAAAAGGACAAATATCATCAACAGGCTGTGTTAATCAACTCTTTGGTATACTGACTTCATCCGTCAGTATCGTAGTCCAGTTATTCTTGAACTTGAAAAATGCTATGACCCGGTTTAGCGGTCCTGCACACCTAAAACCAGGCAGCCCATGGTTCGCCTCTGTACAGTTGGCTGCCTAAACGCAGGCGCTTGGGCGACTTTTGAATAGCTTGTATCACAGAGACAGACGCCACAACGGAGATAAGGATTTCCAGCGGTAGGGTAACAAGCATGACCCCCCAATCATCCGATGAAATTAAAGCACTCGGTTTGTTGCCACGCTTTAATGTTGGCTTTTATTTTATAATAGATTCTGGTTTAATTACAAATGATGATTGTAATTTCCAATGAGCTAGTGACAATTCTGCCTAACACTGTTCTGGACAGCTCATACCTAGATAGTTAGGTATAGGTGTCATTCTTTTTCGCCCTGTTACCAGGTCATTGTAGATTTACCGAATATAATTATGATATATGCTGTAAGATGATGAAAACTTTGTTTCTTGAAATTTTGCTAGCTGTGAGCTTTATTCATATCTAACTTCGTATGCACGAGTATCTATAAATTATTGAGTAAACATTTCTATGGGTCACGCATGAAAAGTCACGTTTATCAAATGCAGGAGTCAGCTATATTTGCGTATGACGACGGATATACTTCGTTCTGTAATTTTAAAACGGAATGCACGACACTACAGCTGGAGTTAACGGTCTCCTAATTTCTCTTGCATTAACTATGTACTTCCGCTTGTCGTTTAAGTCGAACTGACCAATGCCTACTAAATCTGCGATTTTCAGGGGCTGATTCAACCTCCTTAGGGTGGAATTCCACCGATATAAAAAAATACCCGTCAAATATTCTCACCCTCTCTACAATTTCCGGAAGTTCCGTTGAAATCGGAGGGGGACATTTGGCGGGGTTCCCTTGTCACTCCACCGGACGGTAGATCCAGCAAATGATTATCCATCGTTCCAATATGCAATCGTCAGTGCAATGCGCTGATTGGGAGATTCATTTACTGTAGACTGTGGACAATTCTGTCTCTGATAAGTTTTTTCTATACTATAAGTAAGTATGAAAAAAGGAAATCACTGCCTCCAATTATTTCCGGTTAAGTTATTTTTAGTCCTATCTTGACTGGACTGGTAAGAGTCCGCGTCGCGCAAAAAATAGAGCTTTTTGAACAAACCACGCGTTTTTCATATCGACGGAGATCGCGATTTAATACATTACACGCGATAATACTGCGTATGATGTATTAAAACAGCAGTCACGTTTCGGGACATTATATCAGTTACATATGAGGTAATTTTAAATATTTAGTACACACCTGTGGGAAAAAGAATAAACACCGGTGTTCATACATCATTGTCTATTCGTACAACGTACTCTTAGATACCTCAACTGAGTTGAGTGCTGATTCGGTATCAACCATATGTTTGTCTTCATACCATATAATTATGGGCTGAAACATCTTATCAAACCATTCGGAAAGTATCATTCTGGTATCACTATTCATTTGGTCTACCATTAACTATTCATTAACGTGCGGAATTTCGAACCCGGGTTTCGTAATGTGATTGGGATTGACATTGAATGAACATTTATCTTCGAGATACTTTGATCACTGTAAGGAAATTCGTAGAGGAAGAGCAGCATATTCGGAATAGTGCAGGTAATTCGGGATACCTAAATATCTTAGTTTATAAAAACGCCAGCTGTACTTTTTTCTTACAAACATAACGTCACATGACGTGCGAAGCCAATGAGTACTAAAAACAACCCATCATCTTGATATTCCGGCTCCAAGGCTTACGAGAACAAATCTTCAATTTTAAGAAGTTTTTCGGTAAGAATATACAATCCTTCCTCATCGTTCATTACAATTCATAACATCTACATTGTAATTATTTAAATTAATAAGTGACCTTATTAATTAATGATTTTACACGGTCTTTGTGAATTGTACTTGAATTAGAAATTTTGTACAGAATTTTAGTTGACGATGACATGTTGTTAATTTGGAATACCGAGAGTGAACATAATTTAAAGATCAATAGTATTTTTTAATGTGACTGATAACATTGTCAAGAAGCTACTTCGGGATAAATATTTAATACTTATTACGATTGTTTCATTTTCTAAGGGAAATTGTAAGTAATTGTCAAAAAATAAAGGATTATAATTTGGAATACTATATTCCAAATTACCTGCACCTTAAGTCAAATTACGGTTTGAGAGTTTTTTGATTTAATCGAAATTTTCATAATGTTCCTGATATTTCTAATGTTTCATCGTTTAGATAATTGAACTTCGATAATTTTCTCATGCTGTGATGCATTTTTTATTGGATTAACGCGTTTCACTTTTTGCTTGTTTCCAAAAAACAAACCGGTATTCCGAATATGTTGCTCTTCCTCTATATCACAAAACTGAGAGATTGAACAAGCTTATTTTTTTTGGCGCACAATCCTCCTTTTGGTGACTCAAACTTGTAATCAAGTGCTGGTAAGGTAAGGTCACGGAAACACATCGGGTATATCTATATGTATATGCAGAGGCAAAAATACATATTGCTTCTTGAGGCGCTATTCTAAGCTTGAAAGTTCCTCTCTTATCTTTGAATAGAAAAGATCGTGATTCAGGAGCATTCCTCTGCATCTTTCTCTCTTAAAACTTCATACGGTATAAAATTTCTAAGATTCCTAAGTTCACTTTGTTGGTATATAATTATTGACCACTCCAATTTCTTTCATACTACTTGGACGGTATTTTCAATCTATTGCATTAGACGATACACTGCTACTGAGAAAAGCAAATTGTTCGACCATGAACCAACCAGTCTTGTACACGAAATCCAACGATCTGCAGCGTCGCGATACCAGCTACTTTACCGCTGAATTTCGTGAAGAAATTGGCAAAATGTCGGGACGCTGCATCGATATTGGGTCGGGGCCCGGCGATTCGGCGGTCGATTTCATTCTGCCCAAATTGAACGAGAATGCTAGCCTTGTCTGTAAGTCTTCTGTGGCCCCGTAGTCGAATGCAACAAAAACTTGATTTGAGTGAAAATGACACGTTGTTAACACAGGTTCGGACATCTCCGGGGAAATGATAAACTACGGGAAAGTAAAGTACAAGGACAATGAACGGGTGTCCTTCGTTAAGCTGGACATAGAGTCACCGGACTTGCCTTCAAATTTAGTAGAACAATTTGATCACGCGACGTCATTCTTCTGTTTGAATTGGTGCCACGACATGCGGTAGGTATAGTAAATTACAGTCAGCAGACAGCTGCGAAGAATTTGTGAACTCGGAACTATAAGCTAACATTTTGTAAAAGTATTGAAACAGGCTTCATATAATTAATATGTATTTGAGAAAGAAAAACGCCGGCTGAGCAAATTCAAACACGAATAAAACGCGCTGAAACTTTTGGGCCGAAAACTTTTGACTTCTGTACACGAAAGCGTCGTATTGTTTCTTAATAATGCTAAGTTATGACAGTCCTGAGATCATTCAGTAATTCGACGAAACTTGTAATTTGCTCCACGATTTCAGACAGGTGTTTATAAACATCTTCAATCTACTCCGTTCCGGGGGAACCACCTTCTTGATCTTTGTAACCACGAATACTAGCTTCAACGCGTACAAGCAATTGGCAACGATGCCTCGCTACGAGCCCTACATGAAGGTGAGCTACTCTTCTTCAACCGAAATCGAAATGCTCGGTAAAATGGTCAAATCTAACTGATGATCCGAAACAACCTATTCTTCCCCTCAAAATCAAAGTATTCAACATTGCGTTTCTGCGTTTTGAAGTCGAGTGCACGGGTTGTGCTTTTGCACTTTGGTGAAAAATACATACATACGTGTCGGCGTTTGGCTGCTCCGTAGTATTTGCCGACCAATTGGTCAGGGATTCCTGACAGTTTTAATTTAGCTTTCATTACAAAAAAAAAATGTTTCAGGATGTGGATCGTCACATCCCGTTATTTCAGCACTCTTCAGAGCCGCGCAAGACTGTGAAGGCCTTGATCGAAGACGTAGGCTTTGAGGTCCAGCATTGCAGTGTCAGAGAAAGAACTTACATTTTCAACAACCCCGAAGCCTTTAGCAGTAAGATGTTTTTATTTATACACTGAGAGATTTAGATACGCTTGAAAATCATATGCTCATGACTGTATTCGATAATTCATTCATCAACTGCTGGCTGCCAGAAGTATGATGTTGTAGGGTGTTCTTAGTGTTCATTATATTCTTACTTCTTACAGATTTCTTGCTGGCTATGGACCCTTTTAAAGAACGCATGCCCACCGACATCGGAGAGGAGTACAAAAAAGATCTGTTCACAGGAGCCACAAAACGGAATATCGTTTTCAACGGCCACAACCACAACAATAACGAGGAAGAATACAGTATTCCGGCTAAATATAATTTATTTGTGGCTTACTTGAAAAAGCCTTTGCCACAGCGGTAGTATCGAAGCTAATAATATTGTTACGAAGATGGATTTCCACCTTTTATGTATGGACCTATGTATTACAATTGTACAAACCTGAAGGCCATTAAAAAGCTAAAATTCGAAAAGTTAATCCTACATTTATTTTATATGTGACCGCCAAAGAAGTAACTTTATCAGTTGATAAAAGAAAAATATCATTAACAGGCTGTGTTATTCAACTCTTTGGTATACTGACTTCATCCGTCAGTATCGTAGTCCAGTTATTCTTGAACTTGAAAAATGCTGTGATTCACACCTAAAACCAGGCAGCCCAACGTCCGCCTCTGTACAGTTGGCTGCCTAAACGCAGGCGCTTGCGCGACTTTTGAATAGCCTGTGTCACAGAGACAGACGCCTCAACGGAGATAAGGATTTCCAACGGTAGGGTAACAAGCTTGACCCCCCAGTCATCCGATGAAATTAAAGCACTCGGTTTGTGGCCACCCTTTAATGTTGGCTTTTATTTTATAATAGATTCTGGTTTAATTACAAATGATGATTGTAATTTCTAATGGGCTAGTGACAATTCTGCCTAACACTGTTCTGGACAGCTTATACGGAGATAGTTAGGTAAAGGTGTCATTCTTTTTCGCCCTGTTACCAGGTCATTGTAGATTTACCGAATATAATTATGATATATGCTGTAAGATGATGAAAACTTTGTTTCTTGAAATTTTGCTGGCTGTGAGCTTTATTCATATCTAACTTCGTATGCACGAGTATCTATCAATTATTGAGTAAACAGTGCTATGGGTCACGCATGAAAAGTCACGTTTATCAAATGCAGAAGTCAACTATATTTGCATATGACGACGGATACACTTCGTTCTGTAATTTTAAAACGGAATGCATGACACTACAGCTGGAGTTAACGGTCGAACGGATAAAAAGGCTCTACCTATAAATGGCATAAGTGACTATCGACTAGTAAGTTACCAGTCCAACAGTTATAAACATAAGAGATAAGTCTTTTTCTGGAAAATACCAATCACTCCAAACACCGCATCATCCAACTAAAGAATTGGGCAGTATCATTGATTCAGAGGACAATCCTTCTCTTGCAGCCCTGAACCTCTATAGCCAGGCCCGAAGAAGGTAGGTTCATAAATGAATAATAAATATCGATTGGCAAGAACAGAAATATTCTTTGGACAGACTACGATAACATTCGAGTCAGACATTTATATCAACATCTCAATAGCATGAAAGATATTGAACCATCAATGAATATAAATCTGACAAGACTTAATGTGGTATTAAATTTCTAACATTTGAGTGTTGTCACTTCATCTATTTAGTTATTCACGAATACAGTGTTCTGGCTATATATGATTCATTTGTAGCTTACTTGAAAAAACCTTCGTCGCAGTAATATCGAGACATATAATATTATCATATTTATCGGCGAAAGTTTGATCCCAGATAACAAACGGTTCGAATAATAAGCTCTAGCGTGGCAAATTATTACCTCCTGAAAGACAAACTACTCCTCCTCAGACGACAGTGACTATTCTGTAACACTTTTCATATATTGTAAAAAAGAAGTCCATCAAAAAACTTGAATTCACGAAGGTACTCCTATATTTATTGGATGAGTTCTGTCTCCTAATTTCTCTTGCATTAACTATATACTTTCGCTTATCGTTTAAGTCGAACTGACCAATGCATACTAAATCTGCGATTTTCAGGGGCTGATTCAACCTCCTTAGGGTGGAATTCCACCGATATAAAAAAATACGCGTCGAATATTCTCACCCCCTCTACAATCTCCGGAAGTTCCGTTGAAATCGGAGGGGGACATTTGGCGGGGCTCCCTTGTCACTCCACCGGACGGTAGATCCAGCAAATGATTATCCCTCGTTCCAATATGCAATCGTCAGTGCAATGCGCTGATTGGGAGATTTATTTATTGTAGACTGTGGACAATTCCGTCTCTGATAAGTTTTTTCTATACTATAAGTAAGTATGAAAAAAGAAAATCACTGCTTCCAATTATTTCTCGGTTAAGTTATTTTTAGACCTATCTATGGACTGGTAAAAGTCCTAAAATAGAGCTTTTTGAACAAACCACGCGTTTTTCATATCGACGAAGATCGCGATTTAATACATTACACGCGATAATACTGCGTATAATGTATTAGAACAGCAGTCACGTTTCGGGACATTATATCAGTTACATATGAGGTAATTTGAAATATTTAGTACACACCTGTGGAAAAAAGAATAAACACCGGTGTTCATACATCATTGTCTATTCGTACAACGTACTCTTAGATACCTCAACTGAGTTGAGTGCTGATTCGGTATCAACCATATGTTTGTCTTCATACCATATAATTATGGGCTGAAACATCTTATCAAACAATTTGGAAAGTATCATTCTGGTATCACTATTCATTAAGTCTACCACGCATTAACGTGCCGATTTTCGAACCCGGGTTTCGTAATGTGATTGGGATTGACATTGAATGAACATATGTATCTTCGAGATACTTTGATCTGCACTGTAAGGCAATTCGTATATCACAAAACTGAGAGATTGAACAAGCTTATTTTTTTGGCGCACAATCCTCCTTTTGGTGACTTAAACCTGCAATCAAGAGCTGGTAAGGTAAGTTCACGGAAACACATCGGGTATATCTATATGTATCGTGATCGTGATTCAGGAGCATCCCTCTGCATCTTTCTCTCTTAAAACTTCATACGGTATAAAATTTCTAAGATTCCTAAGTTCACTTTGTTGGTATATAATTATTGACCACTCCAATCTCTTTCAGACTACTTGGACGGTATTTTCAATCTATTGCATTAGACGATACACTGCTACTGAGAAAAGCAAATTGTTCGACCATGAACCAACCAGTCTTGTACACGAAAGCCAACGATCTGCAGCGTCGCGATACCAGCTACTTTACCGCTGAATTTCGTGACGAAATTGGCAAAATGTCGGGACGCTGCATCGATATTGGGTCGGGGCCCGGCGATTCGGCGGTCGATTTCATTCTGCCCAAATTGAACGAGAATGCTAGCCTTGTTTGTAAGTCTTTTGTGGCCCCGTAGGGTCAATGCGACAGAAACTTCATTTGAGTGAAAATGAGACGTTGTTAACACAGGTTCGGACATCTCCGGGGAAATGATGAACTACGGGAAAGTAAAATACAAGGACAATGAACGGGTGTCCTTCGTTAAGCTGGACATAGAGTCGCCGGACTTGCCTTTAAATTTAGTAGAACAATTTGATCACGCAACGTCATTCTTCTGTTTACATTGGTGCCAAGATATGCGGTAGGTATAATAAATTACAGTCAGCAGACAGCTGCGAAGAATTTGTGAACTCGGATAAGCTAACATTTTGTAAAAGTATTGTAATATGCTTCATATAATTATTATTATTAGACTTACTTGGAGACTTTCTTGACCGTGATGATGTAGAGGGAGGACAAAATCTCGGGTATAGACGGTCAGATGTGAAGAATCTTATCCTTCACATCTGACCGTCTATACCCGAGATTTTGTCCTCCCTCTATTATTATTAGAGAAAGAAAAACGCTGGCTGAGCAAATTCAAACATGAATAAGACGCGCTGAAACTTTTGGGCCGAAAACTTTTGACTTCTGCACACAAGAGCGTCGTATTGTTTCTTAATAATGCTAAGTTATGACAGTCCTCAGATCATTCAGTAATTCGACGAAACTTATAATTTGCTCCACGATTTCAGACAGGTGTTTGTAAACATCTTCAATCTACTCCGTCCCGGGGGAACCACCTTCTTGATCTTTGTAGCCAACTATACTGGCTTCAACGCGTACAAGGAATTGGCAGCGATGCCTCACTACCAGCCCTACATGAAGGTGAGCTACTCTTCTTCAACCAAAATCTAAATGCTCGGTAAAATGGTCAAATCTAACTGATGATCCGAAATAATCTATTCTTTCCTTAAAATCAAAGTATTCAACATTGCGTTTCTGCGTTTCGAAGTCAAGCGCACGAGTTGTGCCTTTGCACTCTGGTGAAAAGTAGATACGTTTCGCGTTTGGCTGCTCCGTGCAGTATTTGTCGAACAATTGATCAGGGATTCCTGGCAGTTTTAATCTAGCTTTCATTAGGAAAAAAAAAATATTTCAGGATGTGGATCGTCACATCCCGTTATTTCAGTACTCTTTAGAGCCGCGCAAGACTCTGAAGGCCTTGATCGAAGACGTAGACTTTGAGGTCCAGCATTGTAGTGTCAGAGAAAGAACTTACATTTTCAACAACCCCGAAGCCTTTAGCAGTAAGATGTTTTCGTTTATACACTGAGAGATTTAGATACGCTTGAAAATCATATGCTCATGACTGTATTCAATAATTAATTCATCAACTGCTGGCTGCCAGAAGTATGATGTTGTAGGGTGTTCTTAGTGTTCATTATATTCTTACTTCTTACAGATTTCTTGCTGGCTATAGACCCTTTCAAGGAACGCATGCCTAGCGACATCTTAGAGGAGTACAAAAAAGATCTGTTCACAGAAGCCACGAAACAGAGCATCGTTTTCAACGACCACAACCACAACAATAACGAGGAAAAATACAGTATTCCGATTCAATATAATTTATTTGTGGCTTACTTGAAAAAACCTTTGCCACAGCAGTAGTATCGAAACTAATAATATTGTTACGAAGGTGGATTTCCACCTTTTATGTATGTACCTATATATTACAATTGTATACAAACCTGAAGTCAATTAAAAAGCTAAAATTCGAAAAGTTGATCCTACATTTATTCTATAAGTCCTGTCTTCTAATTTTTTTTATAACACTTCCTCTCATCGTTCCTATGAGGAATCAAAGTGGACACCGAGGGATCAACAATGTCCACTAACCCTGGTAGCTAGATTTTTGGTGAACAATTATCAATTCATCTAATCTTTACTATCATGTTTATTTTTAACACATTACACAGGTATTTGGTGTGGCATGTATAGAAACAGACTGCGCGCAGACAGTAACTACATTTTTTTCATATATTTATATCTAAAACCGTTTTCGACTGTGCAGGCATTGGCAACATTGTTGGTGAAATTCAAACAAATGATGCGGAATAACCAAGAATCGCATGGACTATTCTCATAAGTCAATTAGTGACTCAGAATATTCAGATTGATGAAGAATTTTCTAATGCAAATATTAAAAAGGAACTCAACTACATGATTAAAGACGTATTATAATTTTCGCATGCAACTGCAATATAGTTTGTACGATGTTGCCGATGCCGTTACGTTATTGGCCATATGTATGCTTCTCACGATTATCGCTATTACAAACTTGAACTTTCCTTACAGTTCTATACTCTGTCGTTACGCAATTATACTTGTAATAGTCCTAATTACAGCTAATCATTATGATAAGTATTATTATTATTGTTATCATATTATCATTATTAATATCATTCATTGGAATGAACATATACATGTCGTATTTTTTGTATCATAATATGCTTAGTTATCGCTATAGGTATAATAGAAGCAACATCGAACATCGAATATACATTTATGTAAGAGAGCAGCAATCAATAATAAAATTGAAAACAATGTTCTTTAAACAGAATTATAGTGAGGGATGACTGAGGGCAAGGCACAAGTGAGTCGAAGATATAGAAAGAAAATGTATATAATATAAATAATATATTAATTAACATCCGTTATCCATCCCGTACCGTCCTATTCCTTCCTACTTCAAATATTGTGCAAATATATCATCGATAGTTTAGGTAATTATTATCAACGTTCACGATAATTCACTTCACCTTTGCATACATATATATGCATAATATCATAATCTTCGGGTTTCGTGTCTTCGAGATAAATTCATCTTTCGTATGTTTCTTATTATGTTCATGTCCTGTACAAACTTATTCCGCCTACATCTTTCTTCGTAAGGAATAGACTCTACGGGTTGAATATATTGACCAATGAATGAAAAAATTCTGATTAGATTGAATATTATTAGTTTTTTTATGATACTTAATATAATCAGACAAATCTAAGATTTCAATAAGCCTATATAGGACCTTAGAAATAATTTCAAGAAAAATTCGATCTGGGAGAATAATAATAAATTATAAATTAAAACTGTAGATTCCTTGAAGAAAGTTGTTGACTTTAAATTCAGACCACAGCTTAGTAGATATATTGTCAACATACACAATTTCAACGTATTTTTAAAAGATACCCAAATTTCGTAGCATAATTCTTAATTAAAAAAATTCAGCGCCATCATTATCGTCTGCTTAAAACATTTATTTATAATAATATCGTTTCACGTTAATAATAGATTAGATTTAAATACTTTCAGTTTAAAAATAATACATACATATTTTCAGACAAATCTCGGTTTATTCCTGCTGCGTAAAATAATAACTATACAGACCTATACGACCTTATTATAAACTATAAAACTTTGTTGTTCGATAAGGATATATAGGTACATAAATAAATTCGCATAAACTTATGTACGTAGATAATAATATATTACCGAAATGTGAAAACAAATCTTTGAACTCATTGTCACACATGCTTATTGCATATAATGGCTGGAAAAACGTTCGTACATAGTTTCAGAACTGAATTTGTATAGCCAAAAAATGAAAATAGATTGAGATCATTGCGGGAAAGGGAATGAACGAATGAAAATAATGAAAATCGAATTCGAACACAACAAGTAATTATTATTGGTATTATTATATTATCATTGTTGTTGAAACATACAAAATAAAGTTTGAAGATAAATTGGTAGCATATCTAATAGGTCTGGTAATACATAGTGTAGTGGTAAAACAATAAACAATATGACTGAGTATTGAATAATCATAAATTCATTTCACAGAATTTATAGAAATTTCATATATACGACCCTTAGACATTGCAGCTAGTATCATAAATATCTGCGAATAATATTGTTTGGTTTTTTTTCTATTCGCCTTCTCTCTATTTATTTATCACACAATATTTATGTATATAGAAAAAAAGAAAGTATACTCATACGAAACAAAAAACATGATGAATATAAATCAACATATCAAATACACAAGAATATAGTGTAATATTAATTGGGGTAGACGGAAGCCGTGATCGTTGGACGAATGGAATAATTATAATTATAATTAATAATCTGTCATTGTGTACAGGGTGTCCCAAGTGATTATATACTTCCTCGCTGTTTTGAAACAACCGTATGTAAACTCTAATGCCAAGAATAACAGTAAAAGAATAAGGGAGAGAGGAAAGAAAAGGTCGAAAATCATATTGCAGTAATTTTATTCCAGAAGCATAATACTTTATAATGCGATATTGAATCGAAAATAAATGTAATTATCCTCGCAACTCAATATTTATTGTAAAACAACATCTTTGCTGTCGGACATCAATATATATATATATTCTTCCACTTTAAATCTGTGTCGTAATATATTTATACAAATTATTGGTATATTTCAATTAGAACAACAGCGAGGTACGAGATTGATTGTGCATTCACAAATCGCGATCGAGACATCCGGTACATCTACTATACACATACACTGCAGTTACGTTATGCGTGTACTTATATACCTATAACTAATAGGTATATATATGCGTATGCATGAAAGTGTAATACAATATATTCTCTGATGATAAAAAAACAAAAAACAAAAAGCAGAAAAAAAGGAGAAAAAGTATAATCATAATAATATAAATTACTATAAATTTGATAAAAACAAAAATATAAACAATATTCCTTCAGAAATAAGGATGAGATTGCACATATCCGATAATTAGCCTTCGCTGTATTATAATATAGGTAATTATACATAATAAATTTTTAGTTTTTTATTTATTTAAACACATGATATCCTGGCCCAAGACATTTATTCGAAACAAAGGTCCCAGCTATATTCATTAACGTTGTGTTATCATCGATTATCGTGTAGTAGTAATAGCAGTAATAATAATTATATATATTAGTGAATATAGTAACTTTGGTTTCAGATTGTAAGTTTGATAGATAATATATAGCGTTGTAAAGAATCAGGGAATCGATAAATATATAATCTCTCTTGAATTTGATCCAGTCTGCTGTAAGCTGTAGCTGGTCTATATCCATATTATTAAATACGAGCTCTTTGAATTGAGAAAAAATGTTTTCTCATAATTTATGAAGATCACAAGACGTAGTAATAGTTATTTCTCAAGCTGAGAAGAAATAAAAACCACATAATAATTATTATACATCATATGGTAATAGAGTAAAATACATTTCCCATAGAAAAACAGCTTTCAACGTTTGAATATTTGAAAACAATGTAATGGCAAGGTATTGATCGAAAGACTCGGATAATCAATAAATAATCAATCATTCAGGTACAGAAAATCGTTGTAAGAAAACCTATTAATATAGGATCAGGTATAACGATAAGCTACATAAA
This sequence comes from Rhogogaster chlorosoma, assembly GCA_944452935.1. Classification (NCBI taxonomy): domain Eukaryota; kingdom Metazoa; phylum Arthropoda; class Insecta; order Hymenoptera; family Tenthredinidae; genus Rhogogaster; species Rhogogaster chlorosoma. The sequence goes on along the minus strand of OX101799.1, from coordinate 28,414,336 downwards.
ACCCTAATAATATAATATAATATAAAATAATGTAATATAATATAATATAATATAAATTTGTAATAGGTATATATATGTGAAAATGTAATAGTGAATCTTTGTCAAAATGTCAGGGGGCCAGGTTTAGCTACGATTTATCTGTAGGCCGTTAACTACACTTTCTCCCATTTCCCACATATTAATTTGCCTTATGTTTGGCAATTCTTTATATTGTGGACTTACCTATTCTATGCACACACCCCGCTTTGATAACCAAAACCGTAGTTATAGATTATCTACAGAGTGTCCAGAAAAAACAAATAGCTGCTGTACGTACTATAATATAGGATATTTAGTTTGATAAATCGGATAATCAATTAGCAACAGGTATATTACCAACGCTATGCTCGCAGAGCGTAGCTTAATATTAAATAAAAAGAATCTTTCCGACATAATATAAAGAGCATTATAAAATGTGCATTTTAATTTTTCTGAATACCCTGTACCTCCAATATTGGTATTAGCTAATTGTAAGATACTAACAAATTAATAACTCTCGCGTTTCATAATAAGCCTATGAAAAATTTGTGGCAAATTATGACCGAAAAATAATAAATAAGCTGTAAAAAATAAATAACAAGTTTGTCGCCAATCAATACTTGGTCATTTCATTTTCAGGAATAGGTATAGCAGCTATGTAGATTGGAAATCCGATAATGCCGATACATTCGTCTTTCACCCAGAGGCATACATATATACTTATAGTTAACTACAGGTGAAAAAAGTCTTAAAAAAAAGGTTTAGGGCAATAAAAAGCATTTTATACTTCAGGCTACATGTGATATACATGTGAGCCGTCTTTGAAATAAACGAGATATTAACTTCAATACCAACAAACTTGTCATTTTGAGGAAGACTGCTTACGCATTACTATCGAGTACTGGTACAGCGAAAGATTCCAAAATTCGAAATGATTCACACCTGGATGAATTTGGAGTCTTCGCATGTATGTACGACCCTGACTCGACAAATTGTATGAATGTGCGTACGGGGTAATGCGATGGTTTAATCAAACTAGTTGTACAGATATACTATATATATATCTAAGGTAACATATACGCATAACTTTGTAAATTCGACGCTACCGCTTATCATCACTACGAACAATGATTACATTATGTTATAATAACAACATCAACAGCAACAACACATAATATTTCAACATGGATATATATATAATATTTTTATCATTATTTGTATATAAATATTAGGGAGGGGATTCCAAGCTAATATACAATATATATATATATATATATATATATATATGTATCATTACTGGGACATAAATAAGGAAGCCGAATCAAACGTCCGGCAACTCTGCAAGTCCACGCCGAATCTATGCATCGCTTTTCGTTGAAGAGAAAAGTTATTATTCTATATCGTGATAACTGGTAACTTGTACATAACATGTAATTGTATTTATAAATAAAAATATGTATAATTTGTGCAACAATTATATATATCGACAATGCTTATAACGAATATGAAAGCAATAATCAGTTGACTAATTAAAACTAAATTGGCTCGATGTAAATTAATCTAATACTAATTAATTCAAATATTAGGGGTACACAATAAAATAAAAATAAAAAGGAAACAGAAGATAAAAAAGTCGCAGATCGATGAAGTCGAAGATCAGAAAATATACACTTATCACTAATATGATATAATGGAAGATCTTGGATTACTCTCTCCAACTCAAATGAGATAAAAAATATCCAATAATTTTAAGGCAGTTTTTTCAACTAAATAATCGCAGTATGCTCTATAGCTACCGCAATGCCAACGCTCAGATTTAGTTTCTCTCCCTCGTCCGTAGACACGGATACCTAGTATCTTCACCAACCAGAATGAGAGGGAATGAGAAAAAAATGGAAATTCCCTCAGAATGAATATTCAGAAAACATTACACTGCGACTAGACGGACAGGTGTTGCAGCTTTGATCATGCAACACGGTGTTATCTACCAAATTTAGAATGAATGAGGCAGAAATATTGGTTAGTAAAATCGAAGCGTTATCGTTATAACTTTATCTCTAATAAAAAAGCAACAAATCAGTGAATAATCGAATAATTTTGTGACAGTGAACAACGGCCAGCGATCGACCACGACAAAATTTAGATATAACTGTTACGTGGCTTTAGTTCTGTAATGATACATAAGCCGCTTGTGCCTTAAATTTTGCGCGTAAAAATCTTGTGTGCTTGTAAGCATCCAGACAGCTGCAGTCAGTCTCTTTCCATACACTAAGAGCTAAGGAGAAGAATTATGGTTGACTAAACATTGATCCTATTGATTTTCCCCTACCAAAATTAAGGCAACAGCTAGCGATGCATAGATAGCGGCTGAAGCTAAACTAAACGCAATTTCAGCGCATCTTTGAATATACAATATGCCACACACAACATTGCGCTATAGGTATAATTCTAAGCTACAGCAAACTTCCGATATACACATATTAATAATACAGTTTCTCTTTAAACGTTAATCATACTATTCACTAAAGGTATCAAGTTCTTTCTTCATCTTTTACTAAATCTACTTACAGTATACTACGGGAAAATCCTGTTTGGAAGAGGCGTTCTATGTTAATTACATACTAACTCCCTGCGCCAAATACAGTGATACTAATAATACAGGAATTACCGTTTAGTTATAGAAATAAAATTTTCACTGTACCTGTATAATATTTGAGAATAAATTCATACATTATACGTATAATATTATCGCTATTAATTCCTGTATCACTAGGCATTATATTTGCTTCTACATAGGTATATATAGTATAATATCTGTCCAAAAAATGCTTCCATCTTTTCTCAGCCAGATTTCTTTTCCTTTTTTGAATTCCAAGCACAAAATGCATGCTGCTACTACCGCCAAGAACCAAGGCAGTAACTAGGTGGGAGGATACGGATCAGCTAACAAAAGAAAAAATAAAAAAAAAACAGTTGTTAAAAAATGGCAACTTTAATTGGACACGAATTCCTACCTGAATCATCTATGTATTATTAATATATTTATCCTACATACTATTTGGAAAACACACATTTTTCTCACGGTAGTGATCGCTATCTATAAAATGCAACTCTTTTTTAGTTTTATATATACCTATATGTATGTATATATGTATAATCGTTTAGATTTAGTTATATTTTATCAGGTATTTATGGGTGCTGCCTTTTTTTTGTTTCTTTGTTTACTATCCAATCTTTGTCTATTGTGTTTGTGTAAACCGCACTAGTTAATACCACATAATAATTTCTCCAAGCATTTGATCAATATTTCATTCAGTACTGTAACATGACCGAGCTTCAAGCTGCCAAATCACTACACCTACTTTCTCAAGTTTTTTTTTTTTTGCGTCACAATAAAATGAAATTGTACTCGGCAGCGTATCTATTTTCAGATAATAGAGTGGATAGACAATTGACTAATATATATTCAAAAACGCCCTATACGAATATAAATTATAATAATGAACTGCGATAAAACGATATTGTAAGAAGAAAATTTCTGCGGCTTGTATATAAAATATGTCTCTTCTTATCATGATATTATAAAAAATAGACTCGTATTACTCGAGATAAGCAGGTGCTGGTGGCTAGAATTGATAATTCGAACAATATGTTGAATTATAATAGCAAATTAATATTGAAAATAGTAAATTTCTCAACGAAATTGTCGGCGTGCTGATCTACTCAGTATCGGAAATAGTTTACTTCTTTACCACGTCGCCGTGCGGCTCACTATCATTTCAACAAATAGCAGTTATCTGTCGCGAGCAATGTGAAACATTGTTTGAATTTATTTGATGTTTATTTCGTAACGACCTTTGTTTTGTTTTTTATTTTTTTTGTTTTTTTTTCTATTTTTTTTATTTTTTTATTATCCGTTGCTACGATTGCTTTGAGATCCTTTAATATCACAACACGTCCCCGCTATATATATTATATCTCATACTCATAGTGGCAGCCGGATTCTAACTATAGGTATATGTGATACAATTAACAAACACGAAGATACCTAAGTTGGTGTCATAGTTTTATCATAGTTTGTCAATTCAGTATAGTAATATTCAAATTTCAAATAACACATTTCACACGCCAAGTGATCGAATCCAACCGCCGTGAAAGTTTTCTGCCACAATAATTATAGTGAATTAACGTACACAAATATGCAGTTATATCTGATACTATTTGTATATGGGGCATTCCACGCCAACTAGACCAGTGTTAGAACCCCGGTCATCAACAAATCATTCCAGGCTTTTTTCTAACATTCTATTCGCTGAGAAAACGGTTCTAGATTTGTTTTTAGATTTTTTTATTAAGCCTTTTATTTTTTATACATTTTTTCAGTTAGATGAGAAAGCCTATTTTCAAAAATCGGAAAAAATTCTCAAAAATCCAGCGTATGACATAGAACAGCGCCGTATCATCAAAAATGTGGAAAGAATGTTTTTGTGAAATTTTTTTGTTTTTTTCGTCTCAATTCGAAAGTTTGAAAATTGAAATGGACAGAGATAAATCGACTCTCATTTGACTCGTACCATTTTTCCCATACGACATTATCCAAATTTGTCTCTGTGAAACGGTGAATTACAATTTTCAAAAATTTCAAAACTGCGAATGGAGTAAAAAAAAAAATATAGAAAAAAAATTCTTTACACATTTTTAATAATAAGTCGCTGTTTTATGTCATTCACTGGATTTTTGAGAATTTTTTTCAGATTTGTGAAAATGGGCTTTACCAATTAACTTTAAAAATGTATAAATTGTAAACGGCTTGATGAAAAAATCTGTAAAAAAATTTGTTAACGTTTTCCACCGAGTAGAATGTCAGGGAAAAAAAAACCTGGAATTATGTCGACATGATCAGGGTTTAACGCTGGTCAATTTGCCATGGAATGTCCCATATGCACTATACTGTTGCCACAATAATTTAAATAAATATAAATAACACGTTTTACAATGAAAGTTTACACACAATTTTTTTCTTTTCCTTTTAAATTTTACCTTAAAGTTAATAAGATTCGCTTATAATTTAATATTATGTAGGTATAGTATATATATATTATTATATTACTATATATGATTAGAAACAACAAGGAAAATGTTACAGTTTTACAGTTTACCTTGTAACATTTTTGATTGTCTTCCTCAAAGAGGTGATTCTACCAAAGTTCATTCTTTGATGAATCTTAAAAAGATCCTGGATCGCGTCAGAAATACCGGGCTGGTAGCTCTCATCGTTTAACATTTCAATCCTCCCTCAATAAATACCAAACAACAATAATAGCTGAAGAAAATCTACTTTGTGCTTTTAATAGATAGCATATAATATTATAAAATAATTAATATTACTTGAATATCGACCGATTCTCCATCTTCAAACTTTCAACGCCATTAACCTTCTTTAGTCTCACTCACCAATAAAAAGATATAAATATCCCAAGCGATATCTTAGGTTCATTTTTAGTTTTGTGCTTTTCTGAACGTGAACTCATTCAGTAGTTGTAAAAAAAATTACAGCTATTTATATTCTGCGTTTTAAATTGATTTAGGGTTAAGACGAGTCTGAATGAATTAACAATAATAAAGTCTGCTTTGTAAATAGAAATGCATTATTTTTAAACTGCGATATTGAAACAACAGTCCCAGTATTTCTGACACCGACCAGGTTCTTGAGAAATGTCTTTAAGTTGGTTACTTTCAGTCAAACATATATGAAATGTGTGTGTTTAATATAATCGCACATATGCCTTTTGCTTCTTATAGGCCAATAATAGAGATTCATTTAAGTATTCAATTACACACCTCAGATCTAATTAGGGATTTTTATTTAAAAAATGATAAATAAAATTGGTTTTCGTTCCTTTTTTCTCCTATCCTTTCTTTTCTCTTCTTATAATACGGTAATCGTTAGAATCGTTCTTTCTGAATAACATCTTATGTATATAACAACAAAGTGAATCGATATTTAAAAGATTATAGTTATTTAGAATTAGTTTTCATAGTTTTTTTTTATTTCTTTCCTTTCTTTTCTTCATTTTTAGTTCGCAATAGTTTTCTGTTATACTGGGCTGGCTAGGTCAGGCTCGATAGTTAAAAAGAATCTATTCATCTCGCCAGAACCGACTTAGAATCCTTTCCGTCATTCGTGTTTATTAAAATAGGAGACTCGGGAGACCCGGATTATCAGAGAGGCGTTTCGTATCGAAGAAAGATATTCGCTTGAAAATTTCAAAATGAAAAGAATCTTCCCTTCCACCTTACGAAAAAGTGTTCAAGCTCTCACGTTTAAATGAATTTACATACTCAATCGAATCGAAGAGAACAGTAAATAGTAGAAAACAACTATCACGCTATCTTTAAATGTAGAGGATTGAAATAATACATCGACTAATATAATCTGTAACATAAAACTAAATAAGAGGATTAGAAGGAATTTATTCAGTTGCCATTTCAAAGAAGAAACCTTTCGATCTAAACAGCTGAGTCATTCGCTCCTCTAGCTCGTCAATGTTTACCTCCATATTAAACTAAAGAATAGATCGTGACAGTATAATAACTCTCGAATCTAACTGCAACTTTATGCGGCAAGTCATACGAGACATGTTCAATTCATATTAGAGGACTTACGTTCTGCAACAGCACACCTATCGAGGTACCCCCCAACACACACAGAATACATCAGACGAATCGGAGAGTGTCTGATGCGAGGTATAAACACAGCGAGTAAGTTTCAAGGCCTACGAGTTATTCTGGCAGACATAACTTGGAGGATTAGTCAGTGTTTCCGCTCAGAGATTCTGGGATACTGCTGCCACCAGACGGAGACAGTGTGAATTCCCCACTTTCGAACTTGCTGTAGCGATTGCTGTAGTCGGCTTGCAGCGCTGCCTTCACCTGGAATTATCAAGTTATTGTTAAGTTATCGAATGATCCGAAATCAATGCCTTATTCAATGAAAAGTGAAGAGAAAGATATCACTCGATGCTTCCCGGTCATACCTTGGCTCTTTCTTCTTCAAGCCTCTGTCTGACTTCGTCGTGTTGTCTTTCAAGCTCCGCTCGCTTCTTTTCATAAATTTCTTTCAGTTTAGTACACTCGTTGACACCCTTCTCGACCGTCGATTTAGCCAGCTCACGTTTCACTCTGTCCAGCTCGCCCTTGTCCTTATGCACCTTCGCCAGCTGCTTTACCTGGTAAAAATTTCTCGCTGTTATCACGATTATCATCATTTAAATTACATTGGATTTCTCGCTCTGCGGAGAATCTTCTAACGAAAGAAGAAAAATTACGAACTATTCTTGGAAAAAACAAATTTTTCCTCATCAAGGAGGCATGCTGCGATGAAATCCTGGTGTAAATCGACAAAGGACGAATACCTGCTCGTGTCTTTTAGCCTGTAGTTTCCTCATCGCGTCGTCCCGCTCTCTCTGCCTATTTTCTTTCAGAGTTTTCAGCTGATTTGCTTGTGAAACTTTCATGATTTTTTCCAAAGATGAGAACAAATTCTCGTGATATTTTTCCTGGAGTTCCCTCTCCTGCAGGATATGCTCCTTGCATACCGCCAGCAGTCTCTCGCTCTGACTTCTCGGCAATCCTCGCGGCACACCTTCGACACCGTCCCTAGGCTCGGCCTCAGAACATTCGGAGGTTTCAGCGAGCAGTTGAGTGCTCAGACCAACTTCGCTAGAGAATCTGTAGAAGAGAGGATAAGTTTTAGAGTAAATAAAGCAGCTGGGTCTGCCGCGGCATTGGAGTGAGGACGTACATGTTTTTACTCGACAATCGTTTGACCAGCTTTTGGCTGACGTAAAACTTTGATCTATGCTTTTCGCCGTCCAGTGACCCCTTCTGCGATTGCAGTCTCATCTTTTCCTGGAAATAGTCATTCTTTAAGACATCTTGACCCAAATAAAAGCGAAACGTAAAAAGATTTAGAAGAAACTGTCTTCTATTCACCTTCTCGTGTTTTTTCCTCAAAGACTCGAGCTTCTTGTCCAACTCCATCTTCTTGTCCTTTATCAACTTATTCTCCATCAATTTTTCAAACGATTCAGCCACTATCTCGTCGTTCACTGTAAAAAAAAAATAATTCACACGTTGAGTTAAACGAATTCCTAAAAAGAAAAAAAAAAAGATATACGCTAGAAATACTGACCAGTGCTCAAGTTTATAGGACTCTTTGTCGGAGCGCTTTCCGTGGTCTGTAAAGTGGGCGCAGTCAGGCTTTCATCCAGCTCTTGGATTTCGGGCGAATTAGGAATCCCTGCTATGGAAGGTCTGCCATGAGGACTGCCAGAGATGGGTAAATTTCCAGGCAGTTCTCCGACAGACTGCAAGCGCTTGGCCTTGGACACTTCGTCCTGAAATATCGTACATTATAGAAGAGAAATATGGAAGCATTGAAACAGCATGCGATCAGATTTCACTCTAGCGGCTTACTGTTGGTCTCGAAGAACTCGCTCCTAAGCCAACTCTATCCTTATCCTAGAAAGGTTCGTTTGGTTAGTTTGTTACAGGGATATCAAGCTTTACTTAAATTAGTTGATTTATTTGAACTAAATGTGTTAAAAATTGGCGAAAACATTATCTATAATAATTTCTCGTTTCTCAGAGATTGGAGTGCTTAAACTCGCCTCCAAATCTCCTTCCGTGGGTTCTTCGAGGTCGTCGGTGAACACAGAGAGCTGATTAGTCCTCTTTTCCAACTCGCTTTGGTACTTGATCGGATTGGCCAAAGCCTCGGCGAAGTCGCATAGCCCGTCAGGCACGTAGTCCTTGACGATAACGTGGAGGAAAAGGCTAGCCAACGGGAGAGGCTGTCCGCATTCTGTCCTAATAGCAACATGCCTGTATCCCGGACAGAGACCGACGACTGGAAGCACTCGGTGGCCGATGAGTCGGCCGGATTCTTCATAGGCGGCTATTCGGATGGACGCAAGTTCCGGGAGAACGACCTAGCGGGAAAAAAGCTGGTTTGAGAAAAGCCTGATCGTCGATTTGGGAGAAGTTGCGCGAGAAATAATCCCCCAGTTTCACCTTTTTGAAGATGAAAGGTTCCTCGTCGTACACAGGGTTTATACCATTATTCTGGACGATTTTAGTCCTGAACTTCTTCCTCACGGTGTCCGCGGGCAGTCCGTACATATCGACTTCTACGTAGGTGCCGACTCTCTTGTCTGTCAAAAACTGGCCTGATATAACGTGTATGTGCACAGTTCCGGCGATTATACCGTCGACTGTGGATTCGGCGAAGGGATCTAGCCGGCGATCTTTTCGCCGCATGAATTCCGGCTTCAGGAGATATCCGCAGCGATGATTGTACTCGAAAATTCCAAGGTTAAGCTGCATCGCAAGATCTGTTATGATTTTCAAGATGAATAACGCTATTCCTCGGACATTTGAGAGAGGTATTATAATCGGACCAAAACTTGCCTAAAGTTTGATAATTCAATGCGACCAGCTGGCAGCCAGCGTTCCAAAACACTTGAGGCATAAAGTTGCTCGAATCGAACCTCGTGCCTGCAGGATAGACCCTGGAAAGCTGATGTTTGTTGTAATTAACAAACTCCAACGGCCTTTCCTTGAGCAGAGTAGTGGCCTGCTTCTCGTCAAAGGAAGACATCTCGTACATGCGATTTTTCTCTGTAAATTTCGGAATCATTTTAACATCGGTCCGACACCGGCGTTTTGGCTGAACCAATCGACTTACTCTCTGCGTTTTCAAAGCTGCTGAAATGCACCGGTTGGACGTAGTTGACAAGCGCTGATATTTCTGCTCCTGCCTCAGTCTCCTTGGCAGTGGCGGCTGTCGCTACCTTGTCAGGTACGGGAATCTTGTCACCAATTCTTAGCTTTATATCTTCGACGTTGGACTCTTCTTCGTCGGTTGTAGACTCCTCATCTTCGTCTGGAAAATTGCAGTTAACTTTACTTTCCTTGAATACTAAGTTAATCTCGTCTACAGAGTGAGTAAAAAACAAAATGGGACCGATTTGGAATCGATTTTTCTCATCCTCCCAGCGACTTTTTCGAAGGCAATTTTTCCAAAGCCTGTATCTCAGCGAGGAGTAAAGATTTTGTGGATTTTCGAATGCCAAATGAAAGGTTCATTCTTCTACTTTCGATGAAAAAAAAGTTTTTGAAAATCGCTCGACGCGTTCAGATTTTATTTACGTTTTAAATCGATCCGGTTTTCGGTTTTTGGCCCACCCTATATATTTCATCATCGTCAATTATACGGCTCGAAAAAAAAAATTTCATTCCTTCTCCTAAAGTTTATTTTATGATTTTCTTGTTAATTAGCGACAAAAACGATAAAAAAAATACCTTTTTTCTATATAAAGTTTGCTTTTGTGATATCTGTCGTAATTATACTCATTGTCGAGTTTTCATAGGAATTTTAATCAATTCTTTTTCGTAAGCTAATTTAATAGTTAAAATTAATAAAAATAATGTACATATTTTATATTTGTATCGTTTTTTTATAAAATAAAAATAAAAATCACAAGTTTTTGAAAATATCGTCTAAACGTTCTCCTGGATACAAAATCAAACTTTTTCAAGCCATATAATTTTTTTTCGTTTAACTATCATCTAATTCATCGAAATTTGATACTCTAATGTTAAGGTCAAATTTTGTGTCGACCCGTGTTACCAACCATCATCTTCTTGGGTACTGTCTTTGCTGCCTTGTCTCTGCTGCAGCAAAGGAGGCCGCGGAATATCCCCGTTTCCCATTTGCTGATCAGTCGGAGTAGCGACGACGACAACTCCGTCGACTACTTCATTTTGAGGTATGATGTCAGGGGGTGGTCCACTCTCGCCTTCCGCCCCGTTATTTACAGATGCATTATCGTCCGTGCCCTGGGAACCTTCCCCAGAGTCTTGTGACTGGGCTTGTTGTTTCTTGTGATGTTTCTTGTGGTGATGATGATGATGGTGTTTCTTTTTATTCTTTATTATTATCTTGCGCTTCAGAGACGACGGCGGCGGAAGTTCTTGGCCAGGTTCTAGCTATAGTAGAACAAACGATTTTCTAATTAATAATTTCATCTGTTTGAAAATTAAACTCCAAATCACGTAATTTTGAAAAGTTATGATTCCAAAGTCCATAAAATCCGAAATCTCAACTTATTTTCGTGTCTCAAGATAGCAGTAATCAGCCGCGAACGAGCTGAGTTGATAGAACATCCCTCAGCAATTCAAAAAAGAAATGATCTCAAGTGGTATATACCCCCTTAACGAGACCTGATTATCTGTATACATTCTATCGTCATACATCATCATGCATTATCCTCTATTCAGGAAGAGTCGTTTTGGTGATTACACGAAGATGTGGTAACTAAGGTAATTTGTTATCGCCCTACTTGTCCAGTGATTCAGTTATTATCCTTTTTCTTCCATGTTTTCAGTCAGAATTGTACAGTAGAGTTGAATTACCTTGTGAGATTCGAGAGGAGAGTCGAGCAGCATTTCGCCAAAGTATTCCCTGCAATATTGTGCTATTTTTGCCTGCTGTCTGGGATTGCAATGATTTTCGAAACTCAGAACGACCGGATATTCTGAGGTCTTGAAGGCACTCTCAGCTATCGCTTCTATAACGTCCCGGGCATATATTTCAGGCACAAATGTGTATCTGAGAATAAACGAGGATGAAATTATTTTCAGAAATACTTAAGTACGTCTGCGAGTTGGATAATAAATTGACAATGGACAGAGAGACAACAGAGTGTTACAACGTCGAGGAAAGTGTAAAAGGAAGAGAGTTACCCGTGAACAATCATAGGCTCGTCAAATCTGCCGTTCCAAAAATCTAATTCCACGCAGCGACATCCAGCCAGTAAACATTGTCGATAGATTTCAACTGAACTTTTTCCGGTCAGTTGATGTCCTGGACAAAATTTAGTCAATTTCAAACATGTTTCCGCTTATGCAGTGAAGCATAAATGCCTCCAGATTATGAAAAACAAGCGAGAATAAAAAACAAAAAAATAAGGTAGAGATCAAGGTGACTAACACGATGGAACACGTCAAATCAGAGATAAGTGAAGATGAAGAAGATGAGACACAGATAGACAGTCCAGTAAAAATAGGTCGGAAATCGACTTCTGAGAGAAGTTGTGTCCGAAAAGTCTATTTCAGGCCTATTTTTACTGGAGCAAGAAGAGAGACATAAGTATGAATGATGAAACATCTATGAAATCGCCGTTTACCTGTGAGATAAGTGTTGTGACTAGAGTTTATGAAGTAGTGTGCCAACGGCTGGTCCATGTCGTCGGAAAGGTCGAATTTTGATACAGCCATAATGGGATTATCCTCGCTCATCAAGTACCTGAGGAATCCGTCGAAACTTAGGAGCCCTCTTCCGGCGTTGTGCTTGTTGGGTTCATACTCGTTTATTATGTCCTTTGCTCGAGCCGTGTTAGCGTACGGATATAGAATCTCGTTCAAGCGAGGATCTCGCTGTGTTTTATTCAAGAATTCTACCAGCTGTGCCGCTGACATTGTTCTGCGCTTTACAGTGCCCACGATTTCATCAAACACCTTTTCTACCTCGGCTCGTTGGGTCAAGGATTTGTAAAAATTGAAGAAGTCTTCAAACTGAAACTTCTGCAAAGGTATAGCGTCGTTCTGGAACAAATTTACGAAGAATAAAGCACCGGCTTGCTAAATTTTTAAGCCAAAGAGATCTGCTTCTTTATTGCCAGTTTTAGAGATTATTGACCGCACTTTGAAAGATTGGCGAAAGATTCTAGTTTGGTGAATTAATTTGGGTATTGAAACCTCTATGGGTTTCCCTGGCAGCACTTTTACCACAATTATTCTTGAACTTGAATGAAGATTGACAAATTTATAACTCCCTTTGATGTTATTGGCTAAAGGCCAGAACACCGATCTGGATAGAATGATTTACCGCTGCACATCCGTATTTAGGAAAACTTCTGCTTTACTTGAATAAATAAATCCAATTGCGGTCAAGTTTGTGGAATTGCCTTGATTTCCAAGTTTGTGAAAAAATGATTCTTAACAAACTGCCGATGCATAAGAATGAGCTGATTCGGAAGCAAAAATTAACGAGAGCAATTATCCAGCGAAAGCAGAGCCAGAATGAAAATGAAGATTGAAGTCAACCAACTGTGTTCAAACGAGTGCAAATAGTTGTATAATTACTCGTGAGGTCGCTTCTCACCTTGATTATACGATCTGAAGATAGATTATAGCGTTATGTTAATATTTAAGACAGATAGTGAATTGGTCCAGAGCTTGTCATTCCGAATAGATTGAAGTGAGATAATGAATATAAGATATGAATAGAAAGAATAAAACTGAGAACTCCATTGCTGCATCGAAAAAAAGCTTGAGCCTTGGCTTGCTGCCAAGAAAAGGCTTTTGCTAACTTAAGTAATTGACGAAACATTAATACACGCAAAATGAGAGATAATGAAACAAACTATTTGACCAGGTTATGAATGGTTCGGATTGTGTACTTTCGCTTGGCATTTCATCCCGTGTAAAATTGGAAAGTTTTAAGATAGGTGGAAACCGTTTACCAGTTTGTTCACTTAAGACACGTTACATGATAGAAAGATGGGAATTGCCGCAATGATTGAGGCTCAATGTTATTGAACGGTGTTAAGAAATCGCATGGAAATGTGGTATGCAAGAATGAAAAGGTCCACAATTAGACTCGCACATTCCGCTGACGGATAACAAATGGTCTTACCTTGCCAGAAGGCATTCCGGATGTTTCTAGTGCTTTTTCAACACGTTTACGGTCCTCCTTATTTTGTGTGAACATTTTTATTACACTGAAAGCACATAAATCAGTTGAGATCCCCTTATCCAGAAGACATGCGAGTCTAGGAAGTGAGTGAATACTATTCTTCTAATTCAAGGCATAAGAATTTTTCGAAAATATGTAAAGATGTATAATATGAGACCAATATACTTACTTCTTTATCGCAACTTTCCCAGACTTGTCGGCGGTCAGCGAAAGCTTAGTGTGCGCTTTATGTAAGAACATTATTGTGCTGGTATTGAGCTGTGTCAAGTTGTAAGCAAGTTTTAATAGCTGCTCCGTCCAATGTCGTGCGATTTCAGCTCGTGTTGTGCAAAAATTGATGAATGTAACATTCACAAAGTCTGAACCGTAACAAACTGTCACAGTCTTCTCCTCCAGGCAATCTTGAGAGCCCATTGTGACCAGAGATTTTAACTTTGGATCCTGTGTGTAAACAGATTTCATATTTCAGCCTGTGTCTATCATAGCATGCATAAACTATGTGTAACTCGATAAAGTGGCATAGAACTAACGACAATCAATGCCCATGACTAGCATGTGGCATTAGGTAAACTATTAGTTCGTTTCGACAGCACGAAGCTATTCATAAAAACTTTTCAATTGTCCTTCTCATGTAGACCATAGATTATGTACACAACGGCCATATTCTGTGAGAGAAAAGTTTTACTCGACACGTTTATTGATTTAATGAAAAACCGTTGGCATGGCACGTGTTGTTTGTTTAGTTAATCAATTACTTTACACAATAGGTATACATAGGTAGTCTGTGTGTCTAGGAAGAAAATATATCTATGAGTATACAGTGACTAACTTAGGTCAGGTAACACGCTATTTTTATACTATCCGACAATGATGGGGAGATATTTCTAAGCGTAGTTAAAAAAATCAAGCTATTGGAGAATAAAGAAAAATACCCGATACCCACAGAGCAAGATGTTAGATATTTTATATAAATGTTTGCCGCATCATTAATCACACAGAAAACATCTTGTTCGTTAAAAATAGGCGGTTTTTAAAACTGACCAACAAAATACCTCTCTCAAACCTCCGTCTTTCATTCTTAATATCGACGCGTTTATAGACGTATAGAAGTAGCTATATTATAATAGGATATTGTACGTCTATAATGGCTGTGCCAAGCAATAAATGAATACTAATTTGTATCCAATTTAAAAAAATTTAGATACCGGTTCGGACTCCCGATCAGCCAAGATGGCTTGTTGGACATATTATTAGCAGCTTTATACTTAGATATGTTGCTGTATTTTTGCCCGCTAAAAATGAACAACTGTATACCCAGTTATAATTCCCATCCTCAATGAATAGTAGTATTATTTATTATTAGAGTCTAAAAACGAGTGGGTAAATTATTTTCGAACCATCTAAATTATGGGATAAGAAAATACGCTGATATTATATTTACATATATATATGTATGTATATAAGATAAGAACTCTGGGCATGGTTTTGGTTCTTACTTTGGGGATTTTGGCATATTTTCCAGTCCGCGTGTCTCTTATTGTGGAGATATCGAGCATGTCCATTTCATTGTTCTGATCCACCCAATGGAGGTAGAATCCATATTTATCCACCCGCAGTGTTACTGGCGTCCCAACTCCTGAATCCTAGGAGCAAATTAGACAGTGAAAATCCAGGTTCAGGTTTTTCATAGAGATTTATGAGTCTGGAATTTTCTGGAATTCATAACGGACCGTGAAACTCTATCATGGAATAAAAATTGAGAGTCAGATAGCCGTCAAGTCTGGTAAACAAGTATCGGTTCGATAATTCTTTGCTGTTAAAACCTTCGTAGTATGAAGGAAATTCATGAGACTCCTTAATCACGATTACTGCCTACTGAAATAGAATCGGCACATCTATAATACTGGAATATAGGAACATACATATTCGTCAATGGGCCGAATTGTAAAACGAGGACTATGTAGATTTGACAATAAATATTGAACACCCACAGGTAGATAGAACGTTTTACCCGTTACGCTCAGTTTTCTGTTTGCCAATCAATTTTGCTGATCATCACAACTTCGTAATTTTAATTCAGGCAAATACTTCCTGTTATTTATGGAGGAAATGCTTCTCCTCTGGTTACCAGAAAGTACATTTGCATACACCCAACACAGTTTGTTTGTTGTCAAAGAACAGCAAGAATCAGAATCAATAATAAGCAAATTTCTGAATGGCTTGGCGGAAGATGTTAATTACAATTTCTAAATTTGTCCAATCGACGAAATTGGTTTGAAATAACCGAACTGGAATGAACTTTCGTCTGCTTTCAGATATAGCATGCTACAAAATCTGAATAACAGGGCCAATGATCAATGCACAAGAAGAAAACAATGAACATTGAATGAAAAATCATTCCTACCAGTCAATCGACTCGTGATTCCTGCACATGAGAGACTTACAATTAGCTGCCTTATAAACCTGGCGATAAAGTGTATATCGTCCAAAGTTATTACAGGAATTTAATTACCTCCAATAAAAGAATGGAGTGATGGGAGAGGTGAGAGCTGCAAATTCTGAACGGTAAATACCCTGCGGTAGTACTATGACGTGTGTTTATTATCTCAATACAATTTAAATACCCTTCATCACATTAATATCTTTGTTTACAAGTCCTTGCCAATTATGAGATCAGAACTAAAGATTAGTGGAGATTTGAAAAGACTTACACACAACCGAGTATAGCCTTGCGACAACAACTGATATGAATGTTTGCCGAGTATGTAGTGTGTATGAACTTGGTGAATTGTGAAATATTACTCGTAAAGATCATCAATCTTTCTTAATAACGTGGAAAACTATGGAGTTTAACGCTTCTCTATGATGATCATGTGATGCATTATGTCCCACTTTTATTTCAACCAGTCATTCCATGATTGCATCAAATCTCAGCGACTCGATTCAACAATATTGAGTAAAAATAAGCTTCAAAGAATTTTATTATAAATTTACAATATCCATCCTGATCAGTGATCGCTCTCGACTACTGAACGCAAGCTTTGTAACTGAAGTAATTGATTATGTAAGTGAATAATCTCGAATCTGAATATCTGAAGCTTGTTTCTGGTCCTTTTATTATATTTCGTGAAAACCGGTTTCATGAGTTGACATCTAGCATGGAATTAACAAGGTCATAGATTCTTGGTAGTGGCTATAAGACAGAGTGTAATCGGAATCTGTGAAAACTTGTTGTATAGCGGCTATAAGTTTTTTGTCTTCTTCCTTTTTGCGTTAGATATTATACGAGAATATATTGTAATTAAGTATAGTTTGTTGTTACAACACGCGATACAAGCGAGTCAGTCGTTATGGCAAAAATGATATCGGCGTTGATATACGCATACACGGATAAAGTTTCTTGACATAAAATTAACGGTTATAAATGGCGTGTTTGAGATAAAAAATCATTTGAAAATAAACTAAAGCTCACCTCGTCCCATTTGACGAATTTCTCGCCGTCTTGAAGCTGCTGTGACACCTCGACGGGTTTAATCTGCACGACGTTAGCCACGGATTTGGTACCCGCCATCCTTCCCCGTTTTAATCGCTGTTATTATATTATGTCAAAACATATAATGAAGCTTGAACCGCGACGGTGAAGAAAACTTATTTATTTCTTTATTTATTCTCCCGTTTTATTCAGCCTGAAAATTTACACCCTTTTTTTTTAATATAACAATCGGCCGTCGGAATTCTGCAGACAACTCCCCCGGCTTTTATATCCTCGAACCCTTTGGCAACCGGAGTAATTCTTCGTCGACGTATTGCATAGGTATACCCAGTCCCGATTTTGTCCCCCGCCCCTATTCCCCGAGATCAGCAACCCTCGTCACCATTTTTTTGTCATCTGTTATTATACAGAATCCGATTCTAGTTAACGGGTACCGAGGATAGCATACGAATAGAATACATAGATTATAGATATACCGCGGTGTATATGGTCTCGTTGGTAAATGAGATGATGTGATGCGATGTGATGCGATGCGATGTTGAATGAAGGAGGGAAGAAAAAAACTGTTACACTACTCGGTAATGATCACTTTGATGTAGCGAATAACGACCACCGTACACCTGCACTTATATCGGTAAACGTCAACCCGAAAATTGACGCGAAACGCGAGTCAGTATTTTGGGAAAACATCGACGACACATTTCCAGCCAATCCCTGGCTCGATCAGCAGCAGGACGGGCTACTACGGCCTACGGGGTTTACGGGGCGATCCAGGCGACCGTCTAGAGAGCAGCGGAGCAGACGATTCCGGATTAACACACGCGAGATGATTCACACACAGATAGAATCCGTAAACACACGCGCGCGACCCGCAAACGAGAAACGCGAGACGACGAGAATCGAGATTCGCGACGCGACGGTCGCGCCAACCGGCTCCACGTTCAAATTGATTTTAATGTACGGCGGGCGATTCGAAACGCGTCTTACACTACGTGAACTTTTGAGTTGGGTATCAGAACGGGATTCTTAAGCACTTTATCGCTTGTCTTTGAACTGAGTACCACCTGATCTTATAAATACATTAAATTAACTACACGTTTTGTCTGAATAAACATAATTTAAGTATAGTCCGTGACGGAGGATTTAGCGGGAAAATAACATCCGCTATTTCATTCAAATTGCAAACCATATAAGCATACAATTAATTTATATCTTACTCTAATATAAGTACCTATGTTATGACTTAATTGGAGGTATTATTAGTGCTCCTGTCGTATAATAGATCATGTTTATATAGACATATATGCCTAAAGGCAGTTTTAGGGATAAAAATTTTCGCGTCATATAAATCGCACGGGCTTAGAGTCTCATAACTGGCGTACGTGGCTGCGTCAGGGTGTATGGTAGTTTTACACTAATTTAATTTTAATGATAGTAGCTACGACGAATTCTGGAATAAGGAGTTTTATGCCTGTCGTTAATAAAGTTACGTTTGTTCACTCGGTGCAGATATAGATCTCTAGATATAACGTATTATACAACCGTAAAAAACGACTTATAGCTAACCGCGCGCGCCAGACCTGGCCGGACCAGGCCGTGGCACACGGTTAATACGACGAACGACGTCTTTGCATGATTACGAGTAATTTAAGCGCGGTTTCGTGATCCGCGGCGAGCGAAGATAAAAAACAGAAAGAGGAGTGGTACGGAATGAATACCATATCGAGCCATTAACCCGACACTATATTACGCCCATACCTTAAGTGGGAGCTCGGCGCGTGGTAGCAAATTATTTGGAATATTAAATTGGCCCGTATTCGTTCGCAATACTTACCGTATTTCCAAATAATAAGGGAGCTCCGAGCTATGGACGAATCGTAAGTTTATAAATTCGTGATTCTGTTTCGTCGTCAAACGAATGAAATACTATAACGAAGAGATTGAATTACTCGGTCGAGAAATTACAGCTACAGCACTGCGGAAACAGGGCTAGTTCAAACAGTTATAACCGCATTTCTAAAGCGGGGCTTAATTTCAACTGCAGGAGCAGATACAGCGACGCTAAAGGAGAGATAGTCAGTGATTTTAGATTTGATGAAAGGAAGAACGTACGGGCCTCGATAGCTTTTACTGCTATCATTAAATTGATCCAATCTTGTCTCATTACTGTTGGTATTAAACAAAGTTAAACGCGGCAACTTCCCTCTCTATCTGTCTTACTTTCTTTCTTACTTTCGCGCCCTTATCATGTCGTTCTCTCTCTCTCTCTCTCTCTCTCTCGTCTTCTTCTCTACAGTTCTCTATATATATGCGCTTGCGAATGTAAAACACACGCAAATCGCATGTTCGCCATCATTACACGCCACAGCTCTCGTTGAAATCCTATTTTTAGAACCACGTATACCTACCTATGTAATCCAGACGCAATTTAGGACAAATTGGGAGTAGGGCTGAGATAATAGACTTCGGTGGTTCTGCTTGACCTCGAAAAAGGTTCAAAGCGAGGCAGACTGCTGCAAAATAGCTACGCGCGCTATACATACATATTACATGTACATACCTATAGGCTATAATACGTTTAAGTAGGTATCCTAGTTAGTACAGTGATATATTTCACTGACAGCCAATAAATTTTACTCGACGGGTAAATTATTCTGTCTACTGCAGCTATTCGATATACATATTTCAATCAAGCGACATCACTTAATTCGAACGCAATACAAATGTCCTAACTACACATTTAGTAGTACACTTAATACTTCGTAGTCCTATACTTGTATACCCTCATGGCATTTCTTGCCAACTCGATTGATGTTCGACTCTGAAGT
Organism: Rhogogaster chlorosoma; assembly: GCA_944452935.1. NCBI lineage: Eukaryota > Metazoa > Arthropoda > Insecta > Hymenoptera > Tenthredinidae > Rhogogaster > Rhogogaster chlorosoma. The sequence goes on along the minus strand of OX101799.1, from coordinate 28,394,175 downwards.
TTTTTCTTTTGTTAATAAATATCTCAAACTTCTGTCTTGCATTACGACAATATTTAGTCATTTACGAAACTCGAAATTATTCATCTTTTAACATAATATGCACTCTTTTCGTGAGTGAATAACAATTCGAGCCACAAATCCGGAGTTGAAAGCGAGTCTTTTTCATATAGTTGGAAACACAATGGAAAAAAAAGAAGTTCGAATCAGATCCCATATACATTGTACGTGGATAAGAGCTGCCCAATAAGTTCGGAAAGTGGGTATATGTATACACAAATGTCGTACTTTCCCAAAATACGCAGACTCTACAAAATTGATTTGTACTCTATACAAAACGTACCTACATACATAATGTAGTGCGTTATAAGAACGTTATATCAATCATAATCATATTTCCGATAATCCTATGTACAATACACGTCTATAATATATCGTACCTAGGTGTGAATCGAAACACTCTTCATCGTGTATCTACAGGAATATGCGTAGGTTGAACGCAATAGCACCCATCGAAGAATGTATAGACCTGCAATGTACGTAGCGCAAATTTCCAGCGTGATTATGAATGTTTATAAGTAATAAAAAAATTTAGAAAAACTGTTCGCTTTTATGTCGCGACTTGTTCAATTGTAAATTATGTTTCGTAAAGAATCTTACACAGGCCATAGGGTATATGTATAACAGGTTTCTTGTTATCTCTTCTTCCCCTGCTTCTTCTTTACACTTTGTTTTTCTATTTTTGTCTTTTTATTTCATCTATCTTCTTTTTATTTTTACGCAGTAGTCTGAGTCTTCCAAGGTAAGAGGTGTATAAAAACGCTGTCGGCTATATTCGCATCGCGGAGAATTAGCTACCCTCCGCTATGACCTTGGCTCAAACAATGACTGGGGGACATTGATAGGTGAACATAAATCGTTTATATACCCTACTCTATACCTACCTATAAGGTGAGTAAGTATATAATAGAAAGCGTGAACCCAGGGAGTGGCTCCAAAATTGGAATGAAATAGTCTAATATAATATGTACATATATACTTTATAATATATATATATATCTATATATTGATCTCTACAGCTCGAACGCAGTCATTTTATTTATAATTATTTTTATTTATAAATGAATTATAATGTAATATGTCATATAATTCGGACTAGCTGACTAGTATATACTAGAGAAATATACGCATATATACCCCAGTATTTGAACAATCTAAAGATATATGCGTATATACATATAATTTTACCGATTTTGTATAATATACCCTTTTATTTCCATTTCTTTTTATTTCCTTTCATTTCTGTACAAAGCGATGTTTTTTTTTTTCATTCATTTTTTTTTTTTGTTGTTTTCTTTTTTTTGGAAACGTATAATAATAATTAACCGCTCGTTAACTATTTACAATACATCGCGTATATATATGGGAAAATGAGAAACGAAACGAAACGAAATGAAAAAGAAAACAAAGTCACGTGATATTTGAATTACAGCGTCTGCCCGAGATATAGGGCCTATATAGGAGATTGTTTGTTTGAGATAAAATTATTACCACCCGGTCACAACGCAAACATGGGCAGCGAATTCACGGAACGCGTAACTGCTATGCGGAGGGTGAGAAACATGTTTGAACAAGGGGTTAATAGCTTGTTATAAATGTTGGGAAAACTGGTACAAGAACACTGTGCCATATGCCTATATACGTCCCGTTTGGAGGAAAAGTGTATATTTCTACATATACATTATACATATATACTTATATACACACGCGATAATTCCCACGAGTGCGATTCGCACTATTATATAATTGTGTAATGAGTATCCCGATAATAACTCAATTCGATTTTGTCACGAATTCCAATAATCCATTACAAGGCATATTTCAACAAAATTGTACCTTGCACTATGATTTATCTACTTCCGGTAGAGTCGGAGAAGATTTTTGAAAATATGCCACATGAAGTCCTCGCGGAATTCATATCTTGCGAGAATCTTTCGAATGGATCGGATATGAGGTGACTGCAATCTTTTGAAATATCATTACTAGGCTGTGAAATGACCGGCAGCTTATGAGGGCCGGGTGGGTGTTCCAAATTCGAATATTACCGAATCACAGTTTTTGGGAGAGTATTTTCCCGAAAGCCGATGTAAAAAATCTTTAAATCGAATAGCACCGGAAATTCGAAATTCCGAAAGCTAAAGATCCGATAAAGCCGTAAAGGCCAAGTCTCGGAAAATTGAAATTAACGAATTTTTTCAATCAGTGTTTAATTACTCGAGCTGTGTTGATCGAAACCGTAAAATTTTTGGAAAAAAAAAGTTTCAAAATCCTATACCAATCATTTATACCATCGAAGTATCGATTGAAGTGGATAAAATGGGTTTCTGTAAAGAGGGTCTCGATTAGCATGAACTATCTTTTGTTTTCACATCCTGGGAAATAGACCGTAATTTTCGGATCTTTGGGTTTCCGGGGGTTTGAACTCCCGGAGTTTCGAGCCGTCTGCATTCCGGCCTCCCGGAATTTCAATGTTCTAAACTTCATCGTTTCCGAAAATTCTTAATCGCCTGAAACGAATTCGGAATCTTGACGGTCCGGAAGTTTTCGGAAATTTAAAAAGTAGAAATCGAGATTCTTCTCCAATTCGGTTTGACACGCATATAGACTCGTAGCAGAGTTTCGTCCCTTTTTGTTCGTGAAATTTTTGCTATTATGTATGTCATGATGATCGCGCGAGTTTCAGTCTCTCGATTAAAATGAAAATCCGAGTATACGCAATTATGTATGTGATTTCAAATAAATATATGAGTTATTGCTAAACCTATAGACTACGTCGCGCATTATACGCTGAAAACAAATGATAATAATTAACATAATGTATATAATATAGTATACGTATAAAATAAACGAATATCACAACAGATTGGATACATAATTATAATATACATTTATTTTACTAAAACTCTACCATATCGTCTTCGTTTCTTCTGATCGGGTCCCCCTTCAGCAAAGCGATGATCATGCTGCAGTGTATAAATATTGATGATTAAAATTTTCGGAACTGATCGGTGTTTCGCCGAAATTATAATACATGTATGCGACGTTGCGGGAAACGATAATAATTATTACAACGCGATCGCGAGTAATCAAATAATACGCGGACGGTGCCTGTATACCTTGCGTCAATGTATTGTTTCGAAATATCAATACGAGCGTATTACATTGTTTAAAGCTTCTATTCCCGAGAATGACTCGCGGTAAGTTCCTCTTGAAGGTTGAAAATTGATTTTTAGTGGATAAATAAATGATGGAAAAATCGAAGAAGCAAACACGGGGGATTCTCGTTCCTGGAAAATGATAAACCGCGTCTTTCCCTTTAAAATGATATTCCTTTTGGTACGGCGGAGCGAGGACCGCGAAAGTCCGGCGGGTGTGGGCACGGTGTTATTGCTTCGAACCCCGAGTGGTAGAACAAACTAAACTCGACAGCTTTCGTAGCGAAATCTCATTCGCGGCTCGAGGCGTTTCGAGGGAAGAACAAAAAAGGAGAGATGAAAAATAAGGACTTACCAGTAAAGATATATGAAGAAAAATACGAGGTAGTATCCGAGATACACCATGCAGTCTCGTAGGTGTTTCTTGAGCTGCCCGTGGTTATGAATTTCCGTTGGATCATAAATTCCCATGTTCCCGGTTGGTACCGTGAAAAATTCGTACAAAAGCCACAAAGCCATCGGTAGATTGACGACCATCAGAACCCACTGGCCGTGGCAAAGTAGCAACAAGACGAGGAAAACGTGGCCAACAATTTTCGGAACAACCCACTGAGCGCGAGAAAATAGAATATGATAATAAAAATGATTTTAACGAAGAAGGAGAGAAAAAAATTACAAAAATTACAAAAAACAGGAAAGAACAAGACGACTTTAAAGGGGAAAATTCAACTCCCCATAAATTATGGAGCCAAGGAACAAGCTTGTCCCTAAAAGCCTGGGGCTATAGTCGCGCGGTTGGGACAATTATTATTATCATGTTATACGAGTTTCACTTATATGATATTATGTTGATAATGTGTAGATGATCAAAAGTTGAGCGGAAATATAACATAATAATTAATAATAGCCAGAGAATCTCGTAACGTAAGTCAGGTGTTTTGTAATTGCCTTTTTAAAGTGCAATACACAGTGCGGTTAGAGTGCAGTAGATTGAAAAAGGATCAAAGATATCATCAGTTCCATGTATTGATATTATTTTCATAATTATCGTCACGCACTTGCATGTACGTTTCAATGAGGAACATCGATTATTCCTTGACTCCGTGTATACTACGATGAAAAACGATATACAAGGGAATGTGATAAATTACCATATTCAACTTTGAGCAACATTGCTGGGCATTTAGATAATCACATTCTAGATCCGAAAGGGTAATCACCTGTCGTGTATAGTTATTAAGGAAAATCATTTATCTCTCCTACACACGTATATGTATATATATCTGGGAACAATCACAGCGCTCAGAAATGATATCCTCTGCACGGTTGTGCTTCCCCTATTTCATCCTTACCCGGATTAACCCTCCAAGCCCTATTATAACACAGATCGATATTCTCCAGCTACTGTACGTATGTGCATGTGTACGTATAGTTTCCGAAAGTCAGATATGCGATCGCGAAGATAATGTCAATGAAACTGGGTCAATGCTATGTAGAAAAAGTTTAATTTTCGCCATCTCTGCATTAGGCTTAACGTTGTTCTGTCTCTCCGCTCGTTTAGTTTCCGATCATCTTTTAGAGATTTCATTCAAGCCCATCCTTTAATCGTTCTAAAGATTCAGATACATTGACTCTCGAGTCGTTCCTCCGTCTCGGAGCTGAGACTGGACAATTGCAAAAGTTGAGTTGATAATTCTATTGCCTGGTGCAGTGTGCCGCTTCCGTTTGCGCTAAATGTCATCTAAATGTTATATGCGTGGCCCTGAAGTAATAAACTGGCAACGTTCAGAGTTTAGAGTTTGCGCGCGGAGTACAGGGTATATAGTGAAGTTATCGTCCCGTATACGTTTGCATGAATTTCTAAAATTAATATATAAGCTCACTCGTGTTGTTATCATTATGTAAACATGCATTACATAACATTACATCAATAATTCTTGGGCGATAAGTTCCGTTTGCATTTCCCGCCATTTTCCACCTATATGTACAGTGTTTTACACATACTGCACACGCTCGCATAGACGCCTTCAGGTTTCATAGCTTATTGTTATAAGTGAACATACACACGAACGTATGTTAATAATTATTTTAAGTTCTGACCGAATTTCAGTCCACGTTATTCGCCAGGATTCGCGAGACGAGTAATACGCGTGGTTTTCAATGTTCAATAAAATATCGCTTCTTTTCACCGTCTATGAGTGCGATATACATACGTTAGAGGAAAGATTGTGAAAGAAAATAGCTGCGAGGTAGATCTAGCTCCCCCTCACGCGTACATCGAGAGCTTTATTGTAAACGAGATGATGCGGTGTTGTCAAGGCATCTGGAACTCGTATAAATCAGACGTTTAAAAACATTCCTGAGGCCGCGCACGAGGCATGAATCTATAGTATGTAGATAGCCGGAAATTTTTACCGATATCGTTTTATCGTTCCGCGCTAATAATCCCGCCCACGGTTATAGCGGAAGAAAAAAATTCAATACTGCTGGCACTAGAGGCGCTAATTAAAACTATGCTTGATCGGTTGGAGCTTTGCCTATAGACTATTGGAAGTTTGCAGAAAGCTTTTTTATGCTTCGTTTCATTGAATGCGTGTCTGGAATGGATTGGAAATTTACTAGCGTTATATGTGATCTTGAAGATGCGGTGATACGTGCGGGTACCCATCAACTTATAACGCGACTGTTCCCAATCCGTAGATTCAAAACGGTCGTGGAAGAAAAATAAACAGAGAAAAAGAAAACCGCGCGAAACTATGCGAGATCTATTTAAACAGATATAAACATAAACTTGTCGATGCTTCAATTAAACAGCTGCGTGTAGTATACCTACAGTTATTTGTTTCAGTTATTTACTGCAGCTATAAATATACGTTTAAAGTCGATTCATTCTTTTGGATATCAATTCGACACAGTACGAATCGCATAGGGAATTAGAAACTACGATGAAACTTCCTAAGACGACTTAATCCGTTTTAGTTCATTTGCTACCGATTTAAATTTCGCGGTCTACAGCTACGTAACGGTGCGGTTCAGCTGCCATATTGTAAAACATGCGAAAAATAAACTCCCTAGAAATTACAGACGAAAACAAAGCGATATACAATTATGATAGTTAATTAATCGCTTAAAACTAGCAACAATTACATGTAGAATAACAAAATATCGATCAGATTGTTTGATGGTGAGAAAAAGGATACAAAATACACAAGTAGAAAGAGCACGGCACCCGTATCGAATAAAGCAAACGCGAATAGTAGCGGCTCGGAAATCATGATCACAACGAGAGAATAAGCCGCTAATACGTTGTGAGATAAAACCGAAATTATTTAACAAACAGACTGAATCTAGCTGCGGAGAAAACCAGAGACTTATACGCGTTACCGTTTGAAAATAATCTGTATTTATCTATAAACTACGGACTGTCAAAACGTGAAAATGCACACTTCACGCAGCTCTAGACACCAATCGTACCACGTGACCGGCTGTGATATTCCCTAGAAATTAAACCGCGACAGTATTGAGCCGTCGAACATCAGTTGACAGCTCTTTCACTCGCGAGTTTATTTATATGTCAAAAACGTCGAATAACAAAGCTGACAAGTATCTCGAGCTAATTAAAAACGGCGTTATTATCGTCGCTGAAAATGTTTCGAGAGACCCAGAAAATTGTTATCGAAGATGCGGCGGCTCCTTCCGCTGCTTTCGTCGCCACCCTGAGGATGGAGGATTTAATGGAGAAGCTAAAAATTCTTAATTACGATCAGGAGTTCGTACAGAATCTTAAAATGAAGCCTATAAACAGGTATAAATTCTTTCCAGCTTCTTCTGTCTATCTCTGTGTTACTTAATGCTTTTTTCAACAGACACTACTTCGTGGTCGCCACTAACCCTGGGGAGCAATTTCACATGTTTACATCCCTGGCTGCATGGTTGATAAGAAAGAGCGGCACAAGTTTTGACCAGCCGCAGGAATACGATGATCCAAATTCCACCATATCAATGATTTTGGATCATCTCAGAGCCGTAGAAGTTCCCGTCGAATTTCCTCCTAATAAATTGAAGCAGGGGGTCGGGGAGCAGGCCGTTTATGTGCTGGATTCCCTGGCTGACCAGGCTCTAAGGGTGTCCAATTTCAAATGGAAAAAGTGAGGAAGAGTGTGAACGGTTGTTGAAATAATTTAGGGATCTTATGGCTGTTTGAAATAATAATGAAAGAATAATCCTTGTTCATTTTCCCCGTCTCTTGCCTTCTTGTCATCGTTATTATCAGGGTTGAAATACCCCCCGAAGATCCGACACCAGAGCCTGAAATAGAAGATGACGACGCTGAATTAATACTGGAAAAAGTCGAGGAGGAAATGTTGGCTGAGTATGAAGAAGAGGATGAGGACGACGTCCTGCATGTTGACGATATAACGAAAATTTACGGACAAAATATGGTAGGGATCTCCTTCTTGGAGAGTAGTAAAACTTAAATGAATTGCGAAATACATGTCATTCGATTCCTTCCAGTACGACGTTCAAAAACCTGAGAATATTCTCGAGTCTAAAACTGATAGCGAAGAATGGAAGCTGGAATTAGAACGAGTATTACCGCAGCTCAAAGTAACGGTGAAGACCGGTGAGCATTTGGTTTACCCTTAAGATTTCAGCATCTGCATTTTTGAACTTTGACAAGCCGTAGCACCTGAGCTATTGGCTCTAGGGGAAACTTTCATGTATGTGAACTGAACAGATTCCCGGGACTGGAGGGCTCATCTTGATCAGATGAAGCAGCACAGGTCAAATATTCACGCAAATCTTACCGGGACTAAGGGCCAGCTAGACAAGCTACATTCCGACATTGGCAATACCTTGGATAAGATAAAAACAAGAGAAATGTATCTGAACAGACAGCTGGAGCCTGTCCTGAACGAATACCGAACACTGCAGGTCGTTGATTATGCATTTATAGTCTGTAGTTTTATTTTCATTCATCTTACGCTCAGACTTGAATGTGTGATTCTTGTTGCAGGAAGAATTGTCCAAGGTGAAGGAACAGTATAGAGATGTGAGCGGAGGAGTTACAGAAAGAACTAGAACTCTGAATAAGTTGACCGACGAATTGGAACAAGTTAAGCGAGAAATGGATGAGAGAGGATCTAGCATGACGGACGGAAGTGGGTAGTTTTTGTATATTGAGAAAAAATATTGTCTGAGATTTGTCGAAAGACTGAGAAAATCGATTTCAGTATTTAGGGAGAGAAATTTCGACTACGAATATCTTGCATGTTCTGAGAGGGAAAATTCTCTTCTTTCTTTCAGCTCCTTTGATAAACATCAAAAAGACGATAACAAAAATGAAGAATGAAGTATCCGAGATGAACGTTAGAATAGGTGTCCTTGAATATAGCTTAATGTGCACGCGAGTACGAGATCGTACGCAACTCCAAGAGGATATGAACAGTACAAGCAGCTCGTTGATGATTTGAGGAAAGAAACCTCTCGCTATAAATAGACATAAACTTTTGAGAGGTTGGCAATCAACTGCACGTTTAAATGCGATACTATAGGGAGGTCCGAAAAATTCGTGAAATTTCGAAGATGCCATATACAGGCGAAAAATATTTCCCCAAATTTCTACTCAAATCGAATAACATATCTTAAAGGTCGTTCGCGAGGATTCGCAATCTTATTAAAATGTAATCAATTATCGTGGATTATTCTACACCGAATCTATTACGTTTTAGAAACGTGATTACCGAGCAAGTTTTTCGAGCTTATAAATGACCGTCAAATCTCTACTCAGATAACATTCGCGATGCAATGTATGTGCGTCGCGACGCAACAACACGTGATGTTAGAACATCGATCAATTGGAATACATTGCAGAAAGATTAAGAGGTTAAGGTAAAGGTGAACGTCCAGTTTTGAATGAGAATCAGTTACCTTAACTTTTGCGCAAGTAAGTGCATTTCTACTTTCATTTCTAGCGAAAAATCCAAAAATATGTGAAGTTGGACCGTCCTGGTACGTATTATACATATAGTTAGATAGCTAACTTATACAGTATATGATTTACTGCAGTGCTTCACAGCATGTGTGATTTAATCGATGAAAATTGATACAAGCTACTTGTGCCTTATCTATAATATTATAATCCAGATCTTGGTGAAGATAATTACGTTTTAACGGCGTGACAGTAATTAGTTTTATTCTGAATCAGCACCGACTCTGATATATACAGGAATTTATGAACTAGTCAAAATAAACTATCATATCTTTTTCTAATCGAAACTTGGCGCCATTATCGATTTTTATTTCCAATATCTCATCCCAAACTAATTCCATCTTACGTAACTAAATCCGTTTAAGCGATATTCTCGATTTTTCGTTCACGTTTTGACCCTTCGACATTTAGACTTCTGGTATTAATCCAACTAGTTTTATATTCTTCCTTTCGCCCCGCTTGGAACTCCGCGTCCACCTCTGGTTCCCACTCTCCGCGCCCCCCACCCGTTAGTGAATTACAAACTCATAAGTATATATTCTCCGCGAGCTGCAAGTACATTCCGCGCCGCTTTTCCATACACCCGTGTTTTTACTCCTGTGATTTGAGTATTGTCGACTATATTGTGTAAACGTTGCAATTATCGACGACACGATTCATCTATAAAAACCTCGAATTCAACATGCAGATTTAGTGCGAAGGATTAGTGATACGCTTCTTTGGATTGATGAGGAGAAATTTCGAATTATTCGGCACAGTACGTTGCGCGGGTAACCCGTGAAAGGTAAATATACAATACAAGGATTGTATTTTTAGTGCTCATGCATCGCATCGTATTACATGATATAATAAATCTTGTCTGAATAAATGTTAGTCTTTAAAATTCCCGTTATTATACGTACGTGTATTCTACAAAGAATATTCTTTGTTACAAAATTCAAAAGCTTTCCACTTTTCATTCCGGACAATTAGCGCGAACCGGTTGTTGTGTACCGATCAAGATGCGATCGCACTTTCTCTATTCTCTAATATGCGTTGGGCATACACGGTCTGAGAATCTATGAATTTTACTTCAAGCGTGGAAGACTTGTAAGAGTGCGAATCGTATGTGTGGGAATAACTTCGCCAATTCTATTTCGTTTCAACGATAGAAATAAGTGTTTACCGCCTTCATGTGCAATAGACAATGTCCAATCATAAATCACGTAAAAAATAAACTCGACAAGCTGCTAGTTCAGTTTTTAGTAAAACCATCATAATGCATGTTGGACATAATTCTATAGCCATGAGGCGTTAGTATCGATATATTACGATCGCGAATTAGCGTTCGAAAGACAATAAACTTCCTGGAATAATTGGAGCCACATAAATGCAGTGGCAGTGATGAATAACTGAGCGTTGACCAGACAAATGAGTCACAAGTTGAAACCTTGAAAGATGTTTGGGCGAGCTTATATTTCGAGAATATTGTTTGCAAGATTTAACAATACGTCGAATGGTTGCAAAAAGAAATAAAAAATAGGTTCTCATAGCGTCGACCTGCGCTACAGGAAATTCTTGGGTATCAATGCGTGGGGTGATCTAATTTCAGTCATATATTTCACCTCACAAAGCGACAATGATTGGTGTCCATTTATTAAGACAGGTTAATCATGCCTTCTCATGCAAGCTAATTATCATTTCGACTAATCAACGCTCGCCACTGCACTCGTTATGCGGTTGGGCAAAACCCGAAATTCAAGACAGTGGATTTACGTGACGCATCAATTATCCCACACTAGATATATATTTCTGCGTATATCGCCTGAATCGGTCTATCTATTATACAGATATAACATCGAAGATATATACTTATACAGTTTTGTAATGTGTATAAGTACCAGAAATATCGTTTTCACAAATCGATCAAACACGTTATAATATAAGCGGGGTTTAATCGACGATAATCTTCCGACCTATCCACAAATCTACCAAAGTATTATTGAGGTAGGAGGTCTGCAACAGACACTTGTTTGAATTCTCGTAGCGTTTTTCAGCCTTCGTCTGATTTTCAGCCGGAATTTTTATTTTGAGTTAACATGTATTTGACTATTTCTAGAATTAAGCCCATAGATATTTTTACTTCGGATTCCACGATATGTATATTTCTCTTTTCTTACCATGGGGATGATTAAGCATCATCGCGTGATGTTTGGTTCACCGTTGCAGTGACCAATGGATGATTCACCATGCATTATATACACATACATACATCATAATCCCGAGAGTATTATATTCAGGTGCAGGAATGATGAATTGATTCGCAATGTACGTGTTACGTGAACAATACACGTAAGCTCCGATAAAACTGTAACTAAAACTAAAAAATTGTCCTGGAAATTGATGTCTCCTAAAACTGTGCATAGAATCTGAGAAATGATAATGAGGCTTGAAAGTTTATTAATAGCACGGGAGATATTGTGTGAGCAGTATAATCACTTCGAGGAATAAAAACCTGGCGGGAAACGTACTGCAGGGCACGTGGGATGAAAAGGGGGCGGAAAATAGATCGACATATTTATGAACGATCATCAGCAGGGATTGGATGGGAGAGAAAACTGATAATATGTATGAATGGGCCGAAGGCTATACCGTAAGTATGTAGGTGGTACCTAGATACGCGACACAGGCATTACATGCGTACGTATAATGCACTACGTACGTAAGTATAATGGTTGGCACGTAGCTGAGGACTTTGGAACTTGCGGAGATCAAAACTCGTATCTTATACTTTAGACTCTTTCTGTATTGCTTGCTCAACACATGATCAAACTTTTATATCTCCGCGGTCCAGTTGGTGGCAAGTGGTTGTTGTCGATTGCGAATAGTGTCATGTGCTACGGAAGGAAATAACATATAGTACAGTGTTCTATGATCATCGGGATATCAAACTCTGGACAAATTTAGAGTGAGATGAGGCAGGGGAAGGACGAAAAACAAACAGAGTCCACGATGTGTATACCTAATACCTGTAATATGGTTTAGGCAACGAAGGAAACCGTGCTTCTTATTTATTCAGATATGAATCACACTTGCGAGCGCGTAAAATTGATTTTATCATATTTATATCGAATCCTGGCGAAATCCTACCACAAGTCTCGACAGTATTATTCGTCCCAACTCCCAGGATCCAGCAGTTGTTGCGAGTGGTTTCATTCTACTGTCAGTTTATTGTACGTCCGCGTGTATTGAGTCGAAGTTTTTTCAACGTGGTCGTTAATGAACCGTTGAATATTAGATATATCAGTAATTGATGATCGTGATAAATATCGATTAGGTCTGTAAGATTGCACGTCGTAGTTTCGAGCAGAAAAATCTCTATGTGAAATTATTGATAGTGAATTGAATACGTTGAGCTGTTCACGACCCCCGCGATGAAAATCGTTGAAGAGGCTTATATAACTCCGAAGTATTAATTAAATTAGACGTATCTATGAGGACCTCTCCGAAAGCAGATACATAGAAGCGATATACACGAGTGATAAGAATAAGCGATGGCAATTATCGACGATGGATCAATGGAGTTACAATCAATCAACACGAATAACAATCTTTCCTCGTCCCCGATCGAGTAAGAATTTTTTTACGAAATATGTATCATCATATGTGACTAATAATTATATAATGATAGTCGAAAATTTATCTTTTGTGTACGAAATTCGGTACACAAATATCTTAAACTATTTTTGGATTCGCTAATATATTGGACTTGAATCGCAAATCGGTCTCTACTATCTCGTGCAGCAATGCATCTTGTTTGGTTGGTATATTTTTCAAAGCAGCCAATCTATTTTTTGCCAATAATACAGGAAAGTTTGAAAATAAATGAAGCAACTTGAAATTTCATCGGGACGTAGCTTGGGACAACTATTACTATACGCAGCATATTCAATGAAGCAATTTTCGCCGATTGATAAACTACACCCATTTTCTTGAGTCGCTCGTTTCTCTATTATTCGAAAAAATGGTTAGAAGTAAAGTTCAATCAATCGCAAATCACAAGTTATCGCTTTTCTGATTACGTCAGATCTTCTGACGCTTACAACTATACCCATTATACTTTAACGAGTCAATTTCGTTTTTCTGATTATCGATATGTTCGCTTGCATTCAAAACTCACGTAATTTGTATGTCGGGAGTCTAAAGTGTTCTGACCGTCTATTGCATTTACTTAGGGTTGAATGTACACTTATCGTTAGATTTATTTCAGCTGGTTTATCTCTGTTTGTCTAGACTGCAATGTATCATTACGGGAATAGGTAATCTTATCTAGAATAGAATAGAATAGAATTTAGGGCATATAATTGACAGACGGACATCCGATCAAACATCGATTTTTTTTTTTTAGACTATCCGTGCACGTGGTATATCTAAATTGTAGATGTATTATATGGGTCATTATACACTTGATGCTGGACACATGTTAAAAAACTTAAAATCGTTAACTTGATGGCATATTGCAAATAGTACCGGCTTTCAAGAAACAAACCTGTATACTTGTATGAATTCACATATAACATGACGTATAAACCTGTATGCCATAATTACAAGAAAAAAGAATTGGAGTAATCATAGAGTCAATTTATTTTTCAATTTTTTCCTCGTCGACATGAAATGATGCACATACATACCTAGTATATTTTGCACATATCCTGTTCTGAGATTTAATTAACCACGAAAAATCTACAAGCTATTTAGGTAAATGTAAACGTACGGCTGTGTATAAAGTCCTTGAACGAATCGTTGAATGCAAACAAAATATACGATATAGATATACACGACATAACTGAGCCGGTCCTCGCGAAATCGCACAGATCGCTGCTACATTCTTGACAAAACAAAAAACAAAAAAAATTATTCAAAAATATTATCACTCCGTTACGAATTCTTTGGGAGTCATGAATTCTTGACCTTATTTATCGTTAGATTCGCGAAGGAGGGATAGTTTGGCAAAATTCAAATTCAAATCCATGGCGCGAGTATTTTTTTGAATTTTGCAAAATGCTTAGATCAGATCATCATTCTCCACAATATTGCACTACGACTAAGCATGAACCATGTTAAAAAGTTGCGCGAAAATCTATGCTACTTGTTAATTTCTCTTTTCTTTGCGATTTCACGCCTGGATTTACGCTCTGAACGCAGGGGTGATCGCGAAATCACGAGACGAACCGTCGGTTGTAATTCGATGTGTAGGTATTGAACAGTATCGCGCACAGGTATTATCATTCAAAGTATAACAGGCAGTGCAAAAGGCGATTTGCGACTTGCGAGTCGCGCCGTGACTCGTATGAAATGATAGTGCCGCTTTTATTTGTTAGTTCAACAAGCGCGGAACAACCGTCGAACAAATCTGAGGAAGAGTCAGTTATCGCAACCGATCATCCACCGAATCAAAGAAATGCAAGATCTGTTAATAACAGGTAAGAAATGTTCATGTGTCGCTATAATATTAGACTATAGATAGAACTATCAATCACTAAGATAATTATACATATGCGCATTCATCGCAAATCGTATTATTAATTAAGACGCATGACTGATAATTACATGCATCGTATATCCATAACATATGTATGCATTGTACCACGGCACACGTTATACTAATACGTGCAGCACGCGATCATGTTTCACTTATGTCTATCCATAGTCCATACGCATGCCGCAATAATACTTTATCCATAATTTGACTCGAGTATGTTTAATTTGCGCTCTGCTCTTCGACGGTGATGAAAAAAAAAAAAACAGTTACAGGAGAGCGGGGAAAAACGGGTAGCTCGGCGCAAAATAGAAATCTGGGGCAAAACGGAATACACCATATCTTAATTATTTGCCAAAACGACTTCTTCCAGTTTCCTGACGTTGAATTATTTTTTCTCGCATTCATTAATCTTTTGCTGACACAAAAAATGTCGGAATATCATGGAAAATCAATTGAGACAAAATTATTTTTATACTTGGTGCCCGTCTTGCCCCCCCCTGCTCATTTTGTTCCCATCTTCCCTGTTTCCCGAACTATTAACTATTCGTTAATCTATAGAATAAATCAGCCAATTCTTGATCCACTTGAAAATTTTGGATCGAAGTCGACTGAAAGAAAACTCATTTCGAATTTGAATCAGTGCATTCTGGTTCATTTTGGTCCGATCAATCTTTGAAAAATCAATCGATCAACTGATTAATCCTAGTTTCTGGTTTTGAGAAGGCATAGATATAATATTATACGATTGGGTTTCGGTTAGTACTGGCTGTCCAGTCTTTTATTTCGATCTCGCACTATTCCTATATGTAGGTATAATATAATACATGCAGTATAGTGAATCAACATAATTGTGAATTTAATCTGTATGAAACAGGTTTCCTCGCCGGACGAACCGGTGAAGTCAATTTTAATGCGTATCTTTTCGTTTCTTTCCTTCATATGTTAATGAGGCGAATAACGAATATATTTATTTCCGTGAATGCGAATAAAAAAACACACCACTTCTATTTTCATGTTAGTAAAAGAAGACCCATCGTTTCCTTCTTCTTCTGATCCTTTCCTGTCGGAATAAAGACCCCTCACTCGAATCTTGTTCGCGCGGCAAGAGCCACCTGCATCCTTGACCGTCGCCCGTTTGTCAACAGTTGTGGATACCTTGAAACTTGAAAGCTTCGAGGCGCTAACTTTTCAAAGTAGCAGTGGCGCCACTAGTCAATAATGTTCGTGGTACTTATGCTTTTGAAAGCGGCCGATAGATGGCGAATAAATCCATCCGTAGTTTACGACGTTTACGTAGTTTAGCAAAAGTCATGTCATATGACGTTTCGGCTGTTAATCCACTCTTATCTTTGATCCCGGTCTCTGGGCAAGCTTTTGCCTTTGTTAAGTTTGTTATGATTCGCGGGATTGATATCTGTCATCAGTCGCCATTAAGAGAACTTGAGTTTTGTCTGACACTGACTGCTCCGATGCGTTTCAATAATAACTCGAGCCAAAGTTAGCATAAATCATCGTGACCGCGTATGAATTTTTTTCACGCCTTTATTCGTGACTGTATTAAACGGTCTTCTCAGCATGACGTGACACTCGCAGTATTTGCGAATCGTTTTATTTCCCAAATTTCATCGCCATGTTTCGTTGTCGGATCAATTAGTCAAGCAAATCAAATATTACGCTAAGGTCCTTGAGGATACGATCAATCCAACACATTATAGTATTACGCTGCCGTAACAATGAACGCGGAAAACTTGACCGATCGTCTTCTGGCGGAACAACCAAATCCACGAGAAATTGACAATGACGAAATACCTGCAGGGTAAGACGCGGATAATTATCTTAAACAGTCTCAGGTCATTATAAAATGACGTCACCCCGACAATGGAGTATCTGTTCCGTTTCGTTTGGAAGAAATATATAATTAATCAAATATAAATTAATTGAATAATTAAGTTAACGTTTAATTTTTCTTTGTTTCAGAAAGCCGGTTAAAATGGGAGCCTCAACGACGACAATAGTCGTGTTGTTGTCCGTGGCTGCGGTTTTAATAGTCACCGGTGTGACTCTGGGATCTTACTGGATGGTCATATACAGTAATATTCTGCTGAAGGTAAATAGGCGGGAAATATTGGCGGAGAAATTTATTAGAAATAATTGACGATCGTTGTTTGTCAGGAATTGATTCTCACCCCTACATCAACGAGCTATAACATTTGGAAGGAGATACCGATACCCATGTACTTGAACTTGTATCTTTGGAACTGGACTAATCCGGAAGAGTTTAAAATCGGGTCTGACGTGAAGCCTAACTTTGTAGAAATGGGTCCATACGTTTTTAGGTAATTTACAGACTAGAGTGGGCCAAATAAAGCGATTATTTTTTTATTCAAGGGACACCTTCGTAAATTTTTTCTTTCTGCTCGAATGACGAGTTTCGGAAAAAATTAATTCTCGATATTAACATTTAGAGGTCGCTGATTGTCGTCTTCCATTTTCCATTTGAATAACATGAGAAATGTTCTTGTCGCGCTTTTCGATTTTTATATTTCATGAACTGATTCGCTTGGAAAAATTCCGTGAACGTACTTTTGTTCGAAATTGATTGCTCCACAAAAAAGGACTCTTACTATTTTTCGATAAATCTAACCGTTTCAAAGTTAGTCTTGCCATTAAATGACCAGAATTGCCAGAGAAACTTTAAAATGGTTAGATTTATCCAAAAATACCAAGTGACCTTTTTTGTGGAGCTTTTAATTTTGTACAAAAGTACTCTTGCAGAATTCCCAAGTATATCAGTCCTTGAGATATAAAAATCGAAATGTTATTCAAATGGAAAATAAAAAATGGCGATGAGCTACTTCTGAATGTTAAAAATAAAAATCGAAATGTTATTCAAAAGGAAAATGAAAAATGGCGATGAGCTACTTCTGGATGTCAATGTGAAAAGCTAATTTTCGTCGAAGCCTGTTATTTGAGCATAGAGAAAAAATTGTTCAAGGTCCCTCTTGAAAAGAACAATGAATAAAAAATAGTCGGTTTATTTGGCCCACCCTAGTTATACAGAAACCTGAACCTCTCCTAGTTCGCTATATACTAAAACCGTGTCTTCATCCAACAGAGAACAGCACATAAAGGTCAATCAGATTTGGAATGAAAATGGTACGATAACTTTCCAACAGAGGAGGTTTTGGCACTTTGAAGAATCCATGTCCAATGGGAGTCTGGACGACCAAGTAACGAACATAAATGTCATATCGACGGTAAGTTTGTCTCCAAGTGTAGGAAAACCGAAGGCCTTTACCACTGGGAAGTTATTTTTCTTGGTTTCCAAGATCCTCACATCTGTCTATCAATTTCCAGACAGTTGCACATTTCGTACGACACGAGCACTGGGTAATTCGTAGATTCGTAAGCGGATTTTTGATGGCAATGAACGAGACTTTGGCCATCACCAGAACTGCCGGAGAACTTCTCTTCGAAGGATACGATGATGTTATGATTGACTTTGCCAGAAATCACACAAATTTGAATATTCCTTTCGACAAGTTCGGCTGGTTTTACGCGGTACGGGAATCCAGACTATTTTCAAAATCCATGTGTGAATAGAACGAGTCAAGAATGCCTCTCTTTGGAGGCAAAAAAAACTGGCCTTCATACTCCAACTGCATCTTATTCTTTTCAGCGCAACGGGTCTGACACATATGACGGTGTCTTCAACATGCGAACCGGAGAATCTGACGTATCAAATTTGGGGATACTGGATGAGTGGAACTACAGAAATCAGACTGACTTCTACAGTGGTAATTGCAGCGTGATAAGAGGCACCACAGGCGAACTTTGGCCGCCAGCTACAACCAGGAAAACCGTGGACTTATTCGCCCCGGATATTTGCACGTGGGTGTTATGAGCCAAAGTTTGATTTTCTGTTAGTTTATTGTCATCACTGGAACAGGACTCAGTCCAATCTCTGAATTCCAGGTCAATGACTCTCTCCCGTACAGAGGATGCCGATTTCTTAGGGGTCAATGGGCACAAGTTCATCGCAGACTCGCGAACTTTCGATAATGGCACGGACGTTCCGGCCAGAGCCTGTTACTGCGAGGGGGAAACATGCCGGGCAAGCGGAGTCCTCGGTGTATCTAAATGCAAATTTGGTGCACCGGCCTATGTCAGTTTACCACATTTTCATCTAGCAGATGAATCTTACTCCGATGCAGTCACTGGACTAGACCCGACTGATAACGATCACAACTTTGCTATGACCTTGGAACCGGTGCGTATTAGTAGCGATGATCTTTGGTTTTGTGGAGTTTTTTTCACACCATTCTACTTACTCAATAATGTCATCTATTCTTGGATACTTTAGACTACTGGGATCCCGTTGAATGTGAGAGCGCAGATGCAGATCAACATCTTGGTAGAACCGATAGATGATATAGAGTGAGTAGCCTCTTCTATGAGTTCTATTTCTTGTAAAATAAGTATTCAATCTGAAGATGAATCAGATGTTCATTGGTGCAGTTAGAGAGAAGAGATGTTATGCTATGCTTGTGATTCGTCATGTTAGTTGATACTGTTCTCAGAAACGTTTAAAAGAATGAAAATACTGGGAAAATATGTTTCACTGACTCCGAAATTTCAAGACGTAACAGTAATTCATGCTTCTTTTCACTTTTAGACTTTAAATTTGCCTAGATTCAAATTTCGAAGGATATTTCATCCTGGGAAACAAACTTTGGATGCAGAAACTTATTCAACTCGTCAAAGATCGTAAAAACCGAGTTTTCGGCGTTCGAAAAATGGAAATACAATCTTATATCGTAATAATGATAATTTCCATATCATTCGAAGACTTGCGAATAGAATCAAGCCATGAAATTGAGTCTCTGTTTCTCGTCGATATTTATAAGTTAAATTTGAACATCAATTTTCAGACTGTTTACCGGCATTCCACAAACCTTCATCCCCGTATTGTGGTTCAGACAGGAAGCGCGGTTGACGGACGATTTTGCGCGGCAAATAAATCTCCTGCTTATCATTCCGAAGTTAAGATCTCCGATATGCATAACGCTCGGTTGTATCGGACTCGTGATAGCTTTGATAGGTATCTACTTGTGGTACAAGAAGAGAGCGAAAGCTGGAGAAAGCCAGTTATTAATAGTAAAAGAAGACGTGGATGATGCTGCTGCAAGAGTTGATCCAGTGACTTCTTAATTTCCAGAGCTTTACAAAAAATTCTTACGAGCTTAGATTTCCTAACGTAATAAGTACACATTGATATGAGTATCCTTAAGGAGAATTTGACCCCAATTTTGGGGCGATACAAATGAATAATCATTGTTAAATAGTAAAGAAAGAAGCTCTGCAATTTCAATTTCAGGGGGCAATCAGTTGTATTAAAGTATGTCGAGGCAGGGCCTAACTCCGCATCTTTTATCGACTCCTAGATAAGTTTACAATAAACGAGCTGACCAGAGCAGTT
The DNA here is from genome assembly GCA_944452935.1 of Rhogogaster chlorosoma. NCBI lineage: Eukaryota > Metazoa > Arthropoda > Insecta > Hymenoptera > Tenthredinidae > Rhogogaster > Rhogogaster chlorosoma. The sequence continues at coordinate 28,373,971 of OX101799.1, read as the reverse complement.
AATGATTATTTCTGAATACTCTATTCTATGGGCATAAGCGCTCGGCTTCTGTGATACACAAGTGCCTGAAATGTAGTAAACTACGTTATATCGACTATAAGAATATCAACGATGAGTATGAAATACGTAAAAATATAGAAACACATAACACGATATGGGAAATAATCAGAAATTATTCTGTACTGCTGTATATATATACTACATAGCATAGGGCGTAGTTACATTAATAGCACACAGCAACTATGACGCTGTGTTATATACTGTTATAAATAAATAGTTATCGCCTGTTATTAATTTACTCGTACCAATTCCCCCTCAATTCTACGTAGTCTTCGTTGTAGATGTGAAATTTGTTATAATTAGGTAGATTCAAAAAAATTCGTGACGTAGAATCGGGAATTGTATACGGGCGAATTGCACTTGTTAAAGATATTAGTCATGTTTATGAAATGTATATATACAATACTATTTTAAATACAATACAGACTAAATTTATTACATCTCTTCTTCGTAATGTCTCGCACGTTTTTTCTTGATATTTTACACCCGTATTACGCGGTACAGATGACCAGCCACTGTAATGCGTGATAAGAGAACAGTACGCGAAACTTATCGCAAGAAATCAACGTGAAGTGAGATGCTGGTGAATAGTTCATAACGTAACTACGGAGCTAAGGGTCAGATGGCGTACTTTGAGCCGATCTGAGAAGGTATTATGCATTTCGATCTATGGAATATAATACAACAGCTTGCTCGTTTCCGAGATCGGATATTTAATCTCCTAGGGAATATTCGAAAAAATTTAACATAATGATACCCTACCGCACCGTATGTTAATTATAAAAATTCCGATAATTGAACGATTATTACCATTATGCAAAGTCAGATAACAATTCCCACGCGGAACTCTACTCTGACTAGGATGAAATGTGTCTTATTCGTCCACGTATCCGATACATTGTGATATATATTTGAAAACCTGAGAACACCGTGCAGAAAAACAGATCCATCTTGTTTATAGACGTCGATCTAACGCCTCGAGAACTTCTGAGGTATAGTTCGTTCAGAGTTTGAAGACTTGATTGATATAACGACGTACGTGTACATTTATGAATTATGTTGTATTGCAGATGTATCTTATGTGAGACTATATCGAATGCAGTAACGTCCCAAGTCCGGGGGCGTCGGTTTAATCGGCACAAAGAGGGGAGCACTTACGAGGCTTACCACTTACAAAGATACCTTACTACGTTACTTGCTCAAATCTAAGACCAGTGCAGTGCAGTGTTCGAGTCCCTTTGAATCGTGCGAGCCGGAGGAACTAGTGGAGAAATTAATCTACATTTTTTCAACATACCTTAACATGTATAATGCAGCCTGTAACTATATGCGATAGTAATTGTATTTACAGAACAGTTGCGGTCTGAGGACGAAAATTTATTATCTATATTATTTACGAGTACAATAATTGTACACACGTCACGTGATTCGTGGATATCGTTGTGGATAGGCAATCGTAGTTGGTGTCGACTATACTGCCTAATGTTGTATATTATTATTCGAATTCTACGAATGTGAGGAAAACAGATTTTTGTTTCAATTATCAACGGTTCGAATCCTTGATCTGTTCATTAACCGGTTATATTCAGGTATGAGAGATATTATATGCGACTGTGTTTAGGCGCGTAAATTTCGCGATACGAATCCACGCTTTATTCCAATACTCATTGTCAGTCACCCGCGGAATAGAGTATTTATATAACATACTTATAATGATACGCGGTATATAGTATATATACGAGGAAAAGAATTAACGGAGAAAGGCTAAAAAATACGTTAAAGAATGTCTTGCGGACAAGACCGGATGCAAATACGAGCTCATATTATGCACCAGCGAATTTCTCTGATCTCCCGGACTTAGACAAAAGATAAAGAGATAAAATCAGTGCTCGAAGATCCCGATTAACGGCAGCTATTGCATCCCGATCCAGTATCTATACATTCAGATCAAAAGTAAGTGTTTTATATCCATAAACAATCCCATACACGATGCCATAAATTTATTTGCAGTTTAATAACACATCACTTGTTTACCTATATACGATTCGTTTATATAACTGCGTTCGCGAACATATCATCTCGTATTTTGTTCCTGGAGGCCCCAGATCCTCTCAATAACCGGTTATAACGTTAATAACTGCCATTTGTTTTTCTTTTGTTTTTTTTCTTTCCCGATGGTAAAAAAGTTGCGTAGTTCATTTTCTTATTGAAATGTGGAGCACGACGGTGGACGGGTTCCCCCCAAAAAGTGCCGCGTACATTTCTTAGCATACCTACCGATTGCTAAAACTATTTAGACTTTGCCTTAATACTGAATGACGATAGTTTTTTATCACGTAGTATTCCAAGCAAATATTATATCGGTGACGTGAATTCCCTTTCTTATTAATAAACAGTCGAAATATCCCGTCCGCTTACGGGAAATTTTTTACAAGCGTAAGCCTCCTCGATCGAAATAATACCGCGTGATGATTTTTGAGTTCGCGTTTCCGCAGTTGCTGTTGCCACGTACGTTTTGACGCGTGGATTCACAGAAAGCCGGACCTCGCGTATGCCTTGAGGCTTGATTTTCATTGATTAATGACAATTACGGAGTCGAGTTCAAAAGTGATTGTTCTATTATCTCGTTTGTCTGGTGGGTCACCAACGATCAGAATAACGTTCGTCATTCCACCTTTCGTACAGTGCGAGATTCTCTCGTCGCGGGGTCAGTGCAGTGGCTAAATACTATACGACTAGGACTGTTAGCTTGATCGGGAAAGTTCACGTAGAATATATGTGTATTATAGACGAGAACTTGTGGCAATGACAAAAACGATCTTGCTTTGAGATAAGCGATTCGCATATACTACGCTTTAATCTTGCTGCATCTTGGATGAAAATTGTGTCCGCTGGAGGAATAACAAGCCGCTGCAAGGTTTATGAATATCCGAATAAATTAAGGATGGAAATGAAGGCAATCAGGCAAAATTCTGATGTTATATTAAGACAGCATTCTATCAAGAATCATTGTGAATGCCATCAGCTCGTATGTCGTAGCAAGACATGTGCTGCGTTATGTTAATCGTTTGAAAATCGTTCGATAATTGTTCGCAGCGTTAGGCGAAGACAGCGTAATTGAAATGATTTTTTATCATTCGTGATTTGTTTCTATAGTTAGCCTCTCTAACAAACGAGCTCTATTAATTCCAAGCAATTCATTTAACGCGTTATCTATTGTCACTCAAATCAATCAATGAATGGAAACAGCACTTTTCGATACTAGTGCGAAAGTGGTAATTCGAGTGAGACGAGTGAGTGCGAAGTTTTTCGCCCGAGCGGAGCGAGAAGAAGGTGAGAATCATCTTTCGCACTTGTATCGGACTTTACATTTTTCAACATACCTAAAGCGCGGTAAGTTGAATCTTATTCACGCAATTCAAATTTTTACTCAAAAGTTCACTCCATCGCATTGCAAATAATGCTCTTGAGTCTCACAATCAGAATCCACACGGTTCTTCTGTTCCAAACTCACCGATCTGTCGGAATTATGTTCACGATTAAGTAAAGTGGAAATTTTGCAGCCTCCACTGCGATTCAGTAAGCCGCAATTACTAATTTACGCAATTTTTTTACACGGGCTTTATCTCTTGTAAAAAATTGAGGAGTAACTAGTTTGAGGAAAAAAACTGAGCAAATTAGTTCCAGCTAGCATATCTTCTGCACATTTAAAGAACCACTTTAAATACCTATTCTGCATTTTCAATTTAAAATATGCTTTTAACGAATCATTTTCTGATTTTTATTTTAAATGCATTTTTTTTTAAGCATTTTGCATTTTCTATTTTGAATATGTTTCATAAAGCATTTTACCCAGCCCTGGTAATTACACTATTCCATGAGTTCGTCAACGCGTTGTTTTCCACAGCATAACAAACTCCGCGTGATTATACATACGCACATATTCATATCTGTAACTGTCATTTTATGAGCAATTAAATGGAAACGAACGCACAGTCATCACGTGGTTATTGGTTATCCATATTCCTAAAAGAAAATCTTTCTTCTCCTCTCTCGGCCTATTTTTCTCCATTCTTCTCGTTTTCGCTGCAGATCGCTATTCCGCATTGCTATGTTCATATTTTCAACCGATTAACCCGATGAGAGAGTATGTACCTACGTATACCATACCTCCTTTCCCCGTGGCTTCAATAACCTCTGACTCTGATCTCTTGCCTTATCTTTGACATTATTAAAGAACCGAGAGCTGCAGTACGAAGGCGTTTAATACACGCGCCAATTTCTCTACCCTGTTCTCTCTTCCGTCCGATTCTCTCTCCTTCATCTATCTGCCTCCGCACGTATTATGCTATGGCGAAAAACAATGCTTATAGCAATGACGATTGGGCTGTTATCTACGACTTTAGCAGCAGCAGCAAATCCTAGATTGCATATGTGCATTGAGAAATGACCTCCGCAGACGGGGTCACTTCACGTCCGTCTGCAAATTATAATCTCTAATCTAAAGTGGGCATGCGTATGGACTCTTTCACATTCTCGTCATATTGCAGAGTACAATATTATCTCTATGGAAAAACATCAATGGCAATAATATAGAGCGGACTGCAGGGGTCATTCTCGAGTCTTTACACGATCTCAATTAGTAGCTTTAAGATCGTTTTCTGCGACTTGTGAAGAGAGAAAAACAAGAAAGTTAAACTAGCATTATACTAAACGGCCAATTCGCTCGCTTCCTTCCGAAACGAAGTGGTGACTTGCTAGCTTGCGAAGGTCAATTACAAGATTGCAGTGCATTGAAAGGAACTTCAGACAAATTAACACAGTATTAGTCTGACTTTGAGCTCATTGTATAGATGATTTGCTTTTTGCATCACTTCGATAATGAAATAGAAACACTGATCGTGAGATAAACGCCGGGATAATTTGACCCAAGTGTTTTGTTTCATTAGTTTCTTCCGATTCAAGATCTGCCAAAATATGATTAAGTTCATCCAAAATTTGATTGATTTCGTAAAATATATGTACAATGAATTTATTTGCTCACTTCGGAATAACTATTTGATTAATTCAACAACGTATTTTGTCGATTCAACCAAGCCAATTGATCCAATGATCTAACATTGTTCGTAACTCGTTTGATTCGAACAATATTTTTGTTTCTAGTTCTATCCGATGAATCATCGACTAGTTCGAACAAATATTCGTTCGATTAAGATGAAAAATGATTTAACAACGAATTACTCTGAATGAAACGAACTTTATTATTCGAAAATTTTCTGCGACTGAATATATGACGAATTCGAAAATAATTCGAATGCTAGATTACTATGCAAATATATTCTCAGTGCATTGTTCGTAGCAGTCTAGATGTGGTTGGCTGAAAGGCGATCCGAGATACAGGGCTTCTTTCTGCAGGGGTAGGTTTGACTTGGGAATTAGAGAAACATCGCTGTTACGATTATCCGTACGGTCTGCATGAAATACAGAAGACTGAAGACCCAATTTTTTGAGTAATCCCTCTCTGGATTTTTCAGAAAAAATTTCACTCCATTGATCCAGAGTGGCGCGATTTCCGATAAAAAAAACAAAACTAGAGAGATGATGAACTGTTCGTTATTTCATCGATTACTGTCTTCTGCAGCAGGTGAATGTGCGAATTTTGTCCTCATCGCTTACTCGCACGCGGTTTATGAATCGTGTTTTCTACATTTTTCCCCAATCTATTTATTGCAATCCAGTTTGCTTCTGGTTCGACGACGTGAGTGCGGTAAATCTTGATTTTGTCATGTTTCCACGCGTTCCACACCGCATATTCATGTCGATTTACTACAAACTTTATCAATTGTATTACGCAATAAGGGGCTGAAATTTTCTCAAAACCATATAGAAAATATCTTCTAGTTCTTTTCGTATATCACATGATAGAATTACGTGAGTCACTTTCGTGTGAATAAGGCCCCGAGCCACTCGACACTCTTGCGACGGTTAATTTAGAATGAGAATTGTCACTAAAAATAAACTAGTCGAAGTCGTGGACTGACGGTCCTTTTATTTGTATATTTATCCTATACTTACCTCCTCGCGCCTGACATACGTACATACGTCTATGCTCTACATTATACTGTCTAGTCTGCACGGCTCACAGAGATTCCCGGTCCATGCGATCTCTCCGTTTCCTTCAATCAATGAAACGTTCAAATTTCCGCAAAAATCAGTCGAATATTTACAGGTGCGCGATATCATTTAATTAATTCGATATCATTTAATTCTCTGTACTTTATAACGATATTGCCATCATGCTGTGTACACGGTCTACTTGTTCAACTTCACGTGCGAAAAATATGAATAAACAATTTGTGGATTGAGAAAATTTCAATTAAAGATATTCCCAGGGTGGGTTTGGTAGAGGTCAGTATAGGATTCATCATCTCTCGTTGAGATACTAGCCTAAAATCGTTATGAAGAAATGTTGGTTAATCTGGTCCGAAAAGTCGAAAGAATATGCGAAGAAGTAATAATTAATAAATGTTTATATAAAGTCGTTGAAATGGCTTGACGATAAATTTCAAGAAAGTAAGATAAAGAAGATCACTTCGCGCTCTTGTTGTTTCGAAAAACTTAGGGAAGACGGCTGATATTTTACAGCTTTTTGCAATGAAAATATATGGGGCATTCTAAGAAGTATCGATCAAGATGGGAAATTCACGTTTCCGATTTGCTCCAAATTTATTTCTGTGAACGTACTGGTCGAAAAACAAAGCTTTGATTTATTTTAATTTTATTCAGTCATTCGTATATCGGAATATTGCTATTTCGAGACTACCTACCCATTTTCTAAAATCTGAAAAAATTCGAGGAAATATACATTATTTGGTCAGAAAACAATTCTTGAATTCGATCGGAAAATCTGCAAGCTAAAGTCTGGATTTGCAAAAAAAAAAAAAAGAAAAAAAAAATCGGTTTGGCTGATTGTGATTGTATGAGAGAGTTCGCACATTATTTGGATTATCAGAGTGCACGGCTGGGATTCATACATTATCTGTTACCAATTACGTAAAGTCTGCTTAATTAATTTTTTGCAACAATTTTCACACCATCTTTCAGTCGGATCAGTAACATCTCTTAAACGAAGTGTTAAAATTCATGTCATAGATTAAACTCGCAATTAAAGACACTAATCAAATTATCAGAAGATTATACAGCTGCAACCACATTATCCGTTACCAATTACGTAAAATCGGCTTAATTAATTTTTTACAACAATTTTGACACCATCTTCGGTCGGATCAGTATTATCACTCGAACGAAGTGTTAAAATCCATGTCATAGATTGTAATAACTTGCAATTAAAGGCAGCTTTGATTAGCATAAGCGACTCTTAAAGACCTGTTGATGGATGCTATCAAATATGTCGATGATATTGAATGAAATCTTCTCTCCGGCAAAGATGTTTGTGTCAAAAAACTGCGAGGTCGAAGCAACATTTACATCATATAACAATCGACCCGTTCGTTGCTGTTGCGCAAGCTATGATAATCCCGTTAATTGCTCATTAAGTAACCCTATGGATCTGGTACATGTAAAGTTGCAACGTTTAATCCGGATTACGCACTAAAGTGTTACGGAGGGTGTGCTAATGTTTCCTTCGTATATCGCGAAACTCAATGAACTGGTAAAATCGAAAAGAATTTTACGCAATATGAAACGAGAATCGTAGAAATAGATAAAGTTATTTCCAGAACGTTGAAACAACATATTTATCTATAGGAACAAGACACCTGCCTCAGTATTCTCAGGCTTTTAGTAAAATGGTTAATAGTTTTTTTAACATCGAAGTGAAAAGAGTCCCCAAACTTGTTCCGGGTAGCCAGAATCGTCGGATAAGATAGGCGGGAGCCCTTCGGTCAAATATGGATTCCGATAAGCTAAAATCCTCGCTCGCCAGGTTATTGCTAATATTTATCATATCTACAAAGACCGCTGCTGACGTGGGTCCTCTCCTGCTTTATACAATACGTTAATGTGCGAAATCGTTTCCTCTTGGACATATATTGTCTCTCTCTCGCTCTCTCAAAAAATGAAGCGGAAAATTCTTGCGATTCTTTCATCGACGCGTATGACTGAACGATTGCGTGCTCATCGGATTTAGTATTGCACGAATCGATCCAGGGTCCTTTAATCTTCATATACCCACACAATTATCTCTCGACCTTTACGACGCTCGTATAAATGAATGAATGAATGAAAGTGAGTTTCAATGAGCAATGCGGCATGTATATCTATACGGTGTACCGAGGCTTATCATTCGACGGCATCTAGTCCGCCCAGTTCTTGATTGCTAATCGGAAATGTGATAAAATAATTACCTGTAGTAGTTTACGTCGATGCGTCAATCGGCGTGGCCGACGTTTGTCCCTGTCCACAAAAGCTCGACAAAAGCGTGCTGAGTCTTTCCGCGGAAACACCGATTCCGATGGTAATAAAAATACGCGAAACTTTGAGTGGGGAAAGTCGATAAAAGTTAAGAGCACTCGAGTATCGTCTACAAATGTCGCACGCATGCCACTAAAGAAACAAACCGGGATCTTGGATCGAAAATTTAGCGACAAATAACCGCGAATAAATATCGAAAAAAAAAAAAATTTCATTCATAATTTTGGGACGACATTCATGTCCGAGGAACGCTCGGCTAACGTTAATTCGCAATTATTGTAATCTTAGGGGTAGCTAAAGCCCGGCGGATCAACAAGTGCAGAGTAATGTGAGAGGAGGCCGGGTTACGTAGCTGATAAAGAAAGTGGATTAAAATCAACTATACGGGAGTGTTGCGCAGGGGAGTCGTGGACAACCAGTTAGTAGATCTCTGGTCAAACTCGGTGCACATGCCCACGAACTGGGAGACCAGTAGGAAGACTATTCATCAACCTCGGGGATCCGAAGAACGAAGAACGGAGAATAAGGCAGGAAAGAGGCTCCGCGAGAGGTGAACCATCGACATGGTGCATTCGGCGAACAAACCCTTGATCTTGGCAGTTTTTGGAAATCTTTTACTCGTCCTTGGGATTTTGCTCTGCATATTCTGGCCGATATTGTTACACCGTTTGTTCAGTAAGGTACGTGAAAGTATTTTCCAATTTTTTGTATCACTTATTTCATCGAATTAAATTACGAATAAAATTCGTCGGACTAGATGTAGGGACAAATAGTGCGGATAGTAAAATGCGATAACCCTGTACGCTTATCAGCTGTTACGCGCGTGGCCGCGGACCTCGCTTCGGTTCATAAGAAAAACGTAATTTAACCCGGTTGAAAAATTACACACGGGTCTTTAAACCCGTTTAAATCCCGGTTCTAAAATCCAAACGAGCGATTCTTTTGTTTATGTAATAACTGACAACGCATGTGTAGATAATGCCAGAGCAACTCGTGCTTATCGTAGGAATCAATATGATTATTGGACACGTGGAATTATCGGAGATATATTAATATATTTGGACTGTAAAAACACGTGACTGATTAATGCCGCCAATATCGCATCTACCTACCGTTACTTTTTATCGTTTACACATTTTCACACTAGTGAGAAAACGAAATGAATCTAGCGCTTAATCATCACAGCTCATGCTGCCCTTAACCATGAAGATATTATCGCAAAAGCGAATAGTTTTTTTCCGAAAATGTATATAAGTAGTAAAGTCTTACGATATGATGTATCGATGTAGATAAGAAATTCGTGGACAAGGCCAGAAATTTTAAAACGAAAAACATGTTTTCTTTTCTTTTCTTTTTTTGCCGCATCAGGAATTATCTCTCACTCCGACGTCGCAGAGCTTCGAAATTTGGAATGACTCTACGAGGATACCCCTGCATATGGAGATATATTTTTTCAACTGGACTAATCCCCACGAGATAAAATTAGCCGGAAAAAAACCAAACTTCGAGCAACTCGGACCGTACACTTTTCTGTAAGTACCGATCGGCGGAATACACGCTTAAGCGATTACAGATTTATCGTCGGATTGCAGGAATGATCAAGACCCTGGATTTCCAAATCTTTACGTCACTACTCATCATTATTATTAAGTTTTTTTTCCTGAACTGGGTTCTGCGCGATCGAGAAGTTCTTTAGAGACGTAAATCTACTCGCCGAATCATCAAATAAAAGATGGGAATTACAAAGAATTAGATAGGAGTCTTATTACACGCGTGAATTTTAATCGATACGTAATTACATCCATAGGTAATTACCAAGAAGTTTTTAACGACTTGAACAAAAACTTTTGGAACCGGAAAAATATTAACGGTGAAGGCTAAAGATGTCTTGTGATATAACTTGTGAAATTTATAATCATATAGAAAATTCTTTCAGTGAGAAATAAAGAGCGTAATTTTCTCCGTTATTTTTGAATATAAACGTATGAAGAGAACAACATCGTATCAGAGAGTTTTTAAAAAAAAAGACACCGTATCTCTGACACAGGAGATACGATAATTATGTTGTTGAACCAAATTCTGTGATCCGAAGTTCTTCTTCTGCTGAGTCATCGGCAATACGTGTATATATAATATATACGTAGGTACGTAAATCGTTTTTTAGTCTGCAATTGACTTTGAAACTTGAACGAGGTAGAAAAACGAGGCTTGCGGTTAGCGTATACCCCGTGAAGCTATCGCGTGTCAATTTCGCAACTCTGCAGCGATATGGTTTTATAAAATATATTTATTTTCAATTTTATTTTTTATATCTAGCGGTTGAAAATGAAACTCCGACAAGTAATCAGACTACTTTATATACTATGTACACCGTACAGCGATTTGCGTACCTTGTGAAGTCGTGTCAATAGTTTTCAGAAAACAATATGCACGCGGTGTATATCCAGTTACGATTATTTTCAGGTAGCTAAAAGACACGACCAACGGAAGTATCTTACGTGACAAAATAAATTCACTTCGACACGCGAAAGAAGAAGGAAAAAAATAAAAAAAATTAAAAATTGATCAAATTTCTATCGATCTCAAGTTTTTCGCATTTGAAATCCAATATTATTCACATCCGTATACTCAATAGGAACGCGATACTGAGATCTATCGATATTATGAGGGTGCAGCTGAGAATCGTTGCTATATATCGGCTCGGACATACACGAAGAAAACTGATTCAATAAATCCAATAATAGACGGGATAAAAGTGTTAACGTCTTAATTATCACTACTTTGATATATGTACTTATAAATGCAATAATAGACTGAACGCTTGATTCCTAAATCAAACAATTAAACAATTGGTTAATTAACTGCCTTGGTATTGAACAAGTACTTCAGGGTGCAGGGAATAATTGTAGTTAACCTTTGGTCTTCGGTTCCAAGCCCGATAATATCGGTATTGAGATTAGAAGAAAAATTTGAGTAATTTAATACGGAAAACGAGTTATGGATACATTTTACAATTCGAAAAAGAAACTGATATCGGATTTCCCGGTTAGTGATCCGAGCTGTTGTCCAGCTAGTTTCGTAGCTCGCTTCATTCATCGGCACAAGCCGACTCCATATACATGTTCCTACATACCTACTGATGTTGCCAGTAAACATACTCGCAATTTTCGAATCAATTCTAATCAAGGGATTTAGGTCGTCGCGAAATTGTCATACCTTGCAGATTATAGATCTGATTCTGAATCACGAGTCATCTGGCCCAGCGAGGATTCAGGAGATACATATATACATGGGGCGTTCCATGCCAAATCGGATAGTTTGAAAATTTTTCATTTTTCATTCCCTCAATTTTTTGATATTTTTTAAAGCCTTTCTGGTAAATTTCTACATTTTTTTGATTACTTGTTAAAAAAATTACCATTATTAAGAAAGTTGTGAACAAAAAACCAAAAAAGAACGATTTTTTTTTTTTGAAAATTTGATACCTTTGACAACAGGTAATCAAAAAAATCTCAAAATTTATCGGAAAGGCTCTTTTAAGGGGTTTACTAAGAAATGTCAAAAAATTGAGGAAATGAAAAATCAAAATTTTTCAAACCGTTCGATTTGGCGTGGAAGTTTTTCAAACAATTTTTAAAGGATGTAAATTAAATTTTCGGGCAAGAGTCGCGCTAATTAGCAAAATAGTCGATTATAAATGAATCATATCATTTGAGATAATTTTGCGAAATACTTATTGAAAATATTCTGACAAATTTCAGATTAAATATAATATATTATTCATTAACATTTCAATAATACCGTCCTCTAATTTTAGATTCAGAATTAGAGATTAAACTCGTATATCTAATTGATTGTGAACGGTGAACTGACGCATCACGTTTCTATCTTTGAATACGTCTTCAATTGTAGAGACGCATGATTTATGTGTCCCAGAGGCTCTCTGGTCATTCAAATACGTCGTATAATCATTTATACTCGAATAGCTAACTTTTGTGTTTCGATTAGCGACAATTTTCTCATTCTGATCAAATCGCAGGGTCTATAATTTGATAATAACTTATCGCTCCTATATCTATCTAATATTGTATATATTTTTATTTTTCGCTACGATCCCGGTGGACAAGTTACGTAAAACGTGATTAAACCGCCGCAGGTTTAGCAGCCTTCTCTCTTATCCCTTGATGAATAATATCGTAACAATGTACACAGATAACGATCCGGTTATATTACACTCAACGAGCCCAATTTTACGATCACGATTTATGTAAGTTCCTTGAAAAGATATGAGCCATGGTATGTCATTTTCAATAAAAACCATCAAACCCATATGCAACTGTAAGTTCAATTTCCAAATTCAAATGCCATTTCATTATCGTATCACCAAAGTCCGAAAGATGTTTTTTGTCATTGATTTTCACGTCTTATGCAAATTTTCAACTCGTCTTGAATCCGAAAGACGTTTTCGCGACTTGTAACGAACCGGTGATCCAAGACGTCCGAAAATCTGTATAAGAAGCTTTACCGTTCGCGATAAATATATACTTATAATGATTAATTTGGCTTCTAATTAAGTTGGTATAATTTTCATTAATAGAGAAAAGCGAGAGAAAGTCAACGTTATTTTTCATCGGGAGAACGGTACAGTCAGTTATGACCAGCGAAGGACATGGTACTTTGATGCGAGCAGGAGCAACGGATCCCTGGAGGACAATGTCACTCAGCTAAATGTGGTCGCCCTTGTGAGTATATTGGATTTTAATGCCCTTTCATTGGCCTAGTTTTCAATAGAAATTTAATCCGGGCTTTGTGACAATTTTCAAATTGATTTTTATCGGGTTTATCGTATCTACAATTTTCAATGCACGGTACTATTTGTGGCGCATAAATCTTTTGTATTGAGATGATCGAAGATTAATCAATCAGATCTTCCTCTCTCTCTCTCATTGCACTTTGACGCCGATTATACCCTAGCTCCCACGTTTCCTCATTAAGTTATGAAATTGAGCCTATATCTTGAGATCGGTTGTTGTCGGTTGCCAGAGAATATATATGGACATTTACAGTTCGTGTTAACGGATTCAACAAGTTCATATTCATGAGCAGAATTAATTACAAGGCTAAAGCTATAGATTAAACATTAATTATATATTATTGATTGCCCTATTCAATTAACCGATTACACATGTAGATGATTAGTCGGAGAAGGTCAGAAAAAATACTCCATTCATTTCTTTCGTTGCGACGTTTAACATAATTTGTTTTATAGAAGTCAGAACCAAACTATATATACGCACAAAATTTTTATCCAAAAATATTTCTAAAATTGCGCTTATTTCGATTTCAGTATATCCAATTTGTATCACTATTGCATAACAGTTATAACTACACCCAATTTAATGAAGAGAAAATTTACTTGGATGAAAAAATCATGCATGTCAAATTCGATTTTACAGTCTGCAGCACACAAAGTTAGATACTGGATGTATTTGGTGCAATTATCAATGTCTGCAGTAGCGATGGCTGGTATCGATGAAATTCACATCACGAAAACCGTGGACGAGCTTCTTTTCACCGGCTACTCAGATCCCATGATCGATATGGGCAGGTTTACCTCACAAATGGTCGATATTCCGCCGTTTGATAAATTCGGATGGTTTTACGAGGTACTTACTTATTTTATGAGTCGGTCATTTATGCTTGTATATATTTACCTGTATTATAGTTTCGACGACATTGATCTTCGGGAAAACAAGTCACGTAATTATGACGGTTTAGTTATCTAACAACGATCGATTTCAATCGTCAATAACGTGACGTAACGCTTGTCCGACAGACGTGACATGACAGCATTTATGCGAAATATTTTCGATAGAATTCCGATTACGACGACGTCAATATTTCGAAAACGCATTTATTGAACGACACTTTTCGCAGAGAAACGGATCCACCGAATTTGACGGTCATTTTAACATGGCTACCGGTAAGAATGACATCATGGATATCGGCGTCCTTCTAAATTGGAATTACCAAAACACGACAAAGTACTATGACCCGCCTTGCAACGCTCTAGAAGGTAGCGCGGGAGAATTCTGGCCGCCAGAAAGAACTAAGGACCAAATCGCACTCTTCTCCGCTGATATCTGCAGGTGAGCATATTTTTTTTTTTCACACCTTTTGTCAGTGTCGAAAGAAAATGTCGTGAATTTTTTAGTTGGATAATCTCGAGTTCTGATTTTAAATTTCATCGAAATCGGTCGCGGTGTTATATAAGAATGTGTTTTAAAAAAAGTGTCAATATTTCTCGCCAACTATTCGTAAGATTTCGATGAATTTTATTACGCTTTTAATCCTCGAGGCTTAACGAGCTTTTTTCCACGAATGTAACAGAATTTTGATATCAAGTGTGGGAGGGGGCAGCAGTTTGAAATTTCATTGCGGTATAGCTCGAGAACTGTTGTTATCGATTTCCTGAATCGCATTTTACCATAAGCGGTATAGTTCATTTCACAATATTTGTCGACTTATAATTCACACGATTTCCTTGAGACGGGTTGCTTGATGATTCGAAAAAAAACAAAAATAATTGTCGACACTAAAGTTTCAAAGATTATACCTACATTCCATTCTGATTACATAAATAGTCCCGGGTTTTAATCATTCCTCATAATTACAAGTAAACGTAATTGTAATTTAAATGTAATTAAATGTAAATGTGGTCAAGTGAAATTTTTGCAATTGAAGTCTATCGATAGGTATATCTATATATATATGTAATGATTAATTATGCATAATTCATGTTTAATTTACTTCAATATATAAACTGCAGGGGGCATATTATACATACTTTGAAATCAAATGAAAGCACTTCATCTATTCAATGGATGTTAATTACAGACTACAACTATATTTACTACTCGCTAGTTCCCGACTGTAGTTTGATGACTAATTATAATGACTGGTGAAACCGAGCAGGAAAATCCCTACATTATAGAAATAGCAACACATCAACCGGCGTCGAAATTCGATAAGATTAAAGAATCGGAAAATAGCTATCAGCTCGTATCATTGTACACAATGATGCAGACTGAAAAATGAATATCACGTTTTAAAAATTCTTTCAATTTCTTAATCATCCGTTTATACAACGAAATGATGCATGTCTTCGGTGTGGCGCGTGCAAGTTAAAAGTTATTTGAAAAGTCGCGTTATCGCCTGCATTTAGGCAGCTAACTACACACAAGCGATACTTGAGCCACTTGGTTTTAGGCGCACCACGACCGCTCAAGGAGTCATAACGCTTTTCTAGTTCAACAATTATGAATACCGTCCGCGGATTGTGTTAAGTAATTTTTTGGTATGCTGTTTCCGTTCGTGAGTTCATCGTAGTCCGGTCGTTTTTGAACTGGGAATGTCTCGTGACTCGCTTCAGCTGTTGCGCGCCTAAAACTAGACAGCCCACTGTTCGCCTCTGCGTAGTTGGTTGCCTAAATACAGGCGTTTTTCTTTTTTTCAATTATACCAATAGGAAAACTTCATACTATACAGTCGACTGCGCATAGACGAGTTTTGTCGTCTGCCAAAGCAGGCTGACCATTCTGACTTTGAGCTGTCGAATTTTGTTTTTCGCGGTGATGTAATTGATAGGAATTTTTGAGGTTAGAATCTCAATTACTTGCGGTAATGATTCGGAAATGCTTGGAAAGTTTTTATCGTTGAAAATGAAATTTGATGTGCAACTGAAAGAACCTTTGAAATTTATCTCGAAAAGCTGATTGCTTGCTTCGACTCGATAACAACATAACCTCGATTGACTACTTTAGGCGCGAAAAGCTGACAGCTCTAGCTTCATTTCTTGCAAGTTGGCACCCGTGCCTCGCAGGTTAAAATATCACCGCGGGACGATCTCACCGACCAATAAAATTTCATTATTCGGCGCATGCGCGGTCGACTGTATAGTATCGAGTTTTCCTCTCGGTATATCATAACTAAAGCAATATCCTTTTCCTTATGCTTACTGTGATCCGAGTTATATGAGAAATGGATAAATTTCCGTCGTTCCCAAACGATTTCAGGCCACTAATCTACGAGTACGAGGGAATCTCTACACACCATGGTATCGAAGGTTACAAATACGTAATCGGTGATAAAACTTTGAGCAATAGCACCAAGAGACGTTATCCTCACGAAGTGGCGAAGTACTTTGACACTAAGATACCGACTACGGAGGAATTCTTCGATATTGAACACTCCAGCGAATTTTCGGAGACACCGGAAGACTACGGTGAACCGGACGTCGTCAATATTGGAAAGTGCTACTGTAGTGGTGACTGTCTGCCATCGGGACTCATCAATGTAACTGCCTGTCGATACGGCGCTCCGGCTTTCGTTAGTTTGCCACATTTTCACAAGGCGGATCCCATTTATAGGGAACAAGTTGACGGACTGAATCCTGTCGACGAAAAACACGGGTTCTCCATCACCCTGGAGCCGGTGAGTCTTTCCGCTTATTTAGCTCTTGACGAAATTATCATTTAGATGATTCGAAACTGTCGGATTTTTATTCAGACCCAAAACTTAATTTCTGACGAAAATCTTCCGTTTCAGAAAACGGGAATTCCCATCAATGTAGCGGCACGTTTACAGGTCAATATTCTACTGCAGCCGTCGCCGTATATAAGGTAAGCGAGTTAGAATTATTTTTCTTTTGTGTTTCTTATTAATTTTCGTCAAGATTTCGCCCAGTCATTATAATGTTATAACTTGTAATATCCAATACCGAGATCCACGGGTTATTTTCTTCGATCATCGCACCTGTGTAATTTGGTTGTTATTTGACCCACTCATTCGGTTGCGCCACTCCCTGTCTAGCTGCGTGTAGTAGATTCGTGTTCTAGATAGACGTGATAATAAATAAAGTCAAATGAGCCACAGGCAATTCCAAAATTACTTATACTTTCCACGTCTCGTGAACTTATGGTCGCCTAATTCCAAGCATTTTTTCGACACCTATAAGTCAATCATGTAATCGTTTTTCTAACAAGTATCCCCGAAAGAAATTAACATTTTTACCAATTTCTATACAGGGTGACTTTTCTCATGGGGCTCATCTGGGAGGAGTTTCAAGTGAGACTCCGCCTTCTTCTATTCATACTCGTAAACTTGGAATGTAGAGAAATTTGGAGATGAGGGTATCTGCTCTATAATCACACTACTATTATTCCCAAGCGAACGAGTGTGAATAGAGTAAGGCGGAGTCTCACCACGTCGAAACTCCTCCCAGATGAGACCCCGGAAAAAACTCACCCTGTATATTACGGGAATTTTTCGGGAATTCGAAATATTTCATATTCATTAAAAATTGTAGCAATCCCATTTGGACTTTAGAAGTTTTTCTCCCAGTTTTTTGATTCTTCCAAAGCTTCGTGTCCGTAACAACGTTCCATATCTTATTCCGCAGCCTCTACAAGGACGTCCCGAAGATCTATTTCCCAATGTTCTGGTTCAACGAACGCGTCGAAATCACACAAGACCTAGCATTTTCTCTAAAAATCTTTCTGCAGCTACCATCGATCGGCTTTTACTCAAGTATCGCAATGGTCTGTCTGGGATCGGCGCTCCTCATCAGCGCCGGGGTCCTACGCTACTCGTATAAACGAAGAAACTCTCCTTCGGTAATGAGACTGGTCATTTACTTCGGTATAAAATTGCCACAATTTCGCGGATTTTCACTGACCTGAATAAAAACCTTCTTTTTTTTTTTATTCTTTACAGAATATGAAACAGCGAGGAGGGATCAGCCCTTCGGCTCCAAAGACCGAACTAGTTTATCTCGACACGACCTTACCCAACGACGATAACCAGACACGATTAAATCGTCAATTATACCCGAGCTTTAACGGCGTTAAAGAGAATTTTTGACCTCGTTTATAGACTTGAACGAGGCACAGATATTTCCAAAACTATTCTAATTTGCTGAAAGCAGCTCAAAGAATATTTCTCAATTGTTTTTTTGTTTTTTATATCTTTTTTTTTTCATCCTTATTATGTATATTCGACGGAATTGACGACAGGTTTCGTCGCTGCAGATCATATCACTGGGAAGAATATGAAGAGTTTTCGTAAGACACAAGTTACGTATGTATGTATAAATACGTAATTATTTTTTGTATTTTTACCATCATTAATTAACATCGTGTTGGTCAGTGTGGAATAGCCAGGGAACGCGGTCGGAATTAATCACCGTGAACAATTTACAAATTGCTATATACCTACTCGTACGTGTGTGCAAATTTATACCTATTTAGGTATATAACATATATATATCCGTATTTCGGGGTACGTGCATGTATGATAACACGTAGAACGTATAATGTAATATATAACGTACATATCTCTGTATCAATTAGCAACGAAAGTATATAAGCATCCATGCATGTATACATGTGTATGTAACTATGTACATACGTATACCTATACTTATACGTATCTCGTTTTCAGTTAGATTAAGTTTCATTTCATTTGGTTAATTTTATTTTACCACGCTAACAAACGTCTGCAGGAAATAATTACGCTTTAACATTGTTTTTCCGTTTCAGTTTTTGTTCTGTCTTTCTTTCTCTCTCTTTTTATTTCTTCATTTCTTTTTCTTTTTATACGAAACGTCAATGCGCACGCGCTTATCATTCCGTTTAGAATCGTAATATATATTGTATATAACACATAATAAAGTAAAATCATTCATATATGTTATCGGTTATACTTAGATTTTTAATTACATTGGAGGCTAGTTCGCAGGATATTTTTATAAACGGTAATTTGTTTATTAAATTGTTGTAAATTATTGAGGAATAATTTATCGCATAAAAAATTCGCTGATTTAGGTACGGTAAAATCGATGAAAATATTTTAACTTGTTAATTGTCATTTTGACTCGAAGAAATATCATCTCAGTACAGAATTTCGAAATAAAAAAGGAAAAGCTATCGGCGATTATAAATCGTCTGATTCGCGACTCTGGTTATTTATTGAATATTTATTAACATGTGTATGATGTATACCCCGGTAGATATTCCTACTTTTACGAATTTAGAAGAATTTTCAGGGAAATATTAGAACATTTCGTAATTTACCACATGAAATGGTAAATTTCCGTAGTCCTCGTCGATCAAACTATATAAGAGAGAACTGACATTTTTTATGAGAATAATAACCAAGAAAGGCTGGAAATAAAATGTCCCTAATAAATCGTAGATATTGGTAGATTTATCTTTACCACATCATATAGATGGATATATATATGCCATTTTACATAATCACATGCTATGTATACAGGGATATTCACATATGTAGGTATAGGGCATATTACTAAGTTATTATTACACAGTATAAATGACATGTTACAATATACAGGGTGAGTTTTCTCTAGTATCGAACGAGGGAGGAGCCTATCATCGCAAACGCTCCGCCCTTTTCTATTCATACTTCTTACTGTAATACCAAGAAACCCAACTTCTATTTTCACGTGCTATAAAAACCATCAGGTTGGCAATACTTAGTCAGATGAGATGTTGTTGACGGCAAAATGAAGAGGACGATTCAACCAGAAACTGTCTGCAATTTCAGTTTATTGACATCTACATTATATTTTCAAACTGACTGAGGCAGGATGGTTCTGACGGCACGTGAAGATGGAAGTGGGGTTTCTCGATATTACAATAACAAGTATGAATAGAAAAGGGCGGAGCGTTTATGATGATAGGCTCCTCCCTCGTTCGATACCAGAGAAAACTCACCCTGTACACATAGCACTGCCTTTAGATAGTGTTCAGACTATTATCGCGTTTGTAACACGAGTTTGAACCGATATAATTGGGTATACAGGTATATATATATATAGGTACTGCAATGTCTCGTGACGTTGAACGTCAAGTGCAATTATTATCTCTCTATATCTCTTTGATGAAAAATATGAAGACAATAATAACATTTACTACATAGAGATATATATAACTATGTGCTAATTGCACTGTGTTTGATTTACGTAGCAGATGAATGCCGATCGTTCACATTTTCTTCAATCACTCTGACGTTTTAAACCCTATATACATAGTGAGTTTTCTCCGGGGTCTCATCTGGGAGGAGTTTCGACGTGGTAAGACTCCGCCTTCTTTTATTCATACTCCTTCGATTGAGAATAATAGTAGTGTGATTATAGAGCAGATACCCTAATCTCAAAATTTCTTTACGTTCACACGTATACAGCACACTTCCGAAATACAGAACAAGTATGAATGGCAGAAGGCGGAGTCTCACCAAGTCGAAACTCCTCCCAGATAAGACCCCGGAGAAAACTCACCCTGTATATTAGGGTGAGTCAAATGACGGAATATTTTTTTCTTCAAAATTCACTATCAGAAACTTATTATTTTTTTTTTTTTGAATTTTTTTATCATCAAATAACGAGCCTCGAAAAAGTTAGCTCCAATGATAATATTTATAATTATAATTAACATTAAGAGCTGAGTTTTTCCGAGGCTCGTTATTTGATCATAAAGAAGAAGTTTTTGAAAGTGATACTCTAATATAAACATATATGTGTGTTGGCGAAACTCAGAATCGCTTTTAACATAGTGAACTCTCTTATAATTTATAAACTCGCCATTAATTATCTCTATCCCTTGATTAATCATGTGATTCGTGATTCTCTCTCGTTATCCTTATATCCCCGCCGTTTTAAACGTTTCATTTAACCAAGTCCAGCCGAAGTCTATATCCCGCCCCCATTGTGTAATGATAATAGCGCAACTAGAAATTAGTTAGTTAATTACTCGCTATCCATCGCGATCGCAGCTGCTGCTCTCACTCAACTATACATATTATAGTATTGTTAATTATAGTATACGTGGGGGGGACAGACGCGATGCGTACCTACACTGTACACAGGTGATTACACCTAAAGATACGATAATATACTATTAGAATAATGACACATATTATGTACATCGGATATATAGCCTCGCAGATAATACGAGTTCAATTTTGTACAACACATTGTAATAATAAAAATGAAAAGGAAAGAAAATTTTACCTTTATTATTCATTTCAATATCATTACCCCCTGATTATATATGCATGTATGTATATAAATTTGACGAGTCGAATGCAACGAGGGCACTTTCAGCCTTATTGCATTAATCTGAAGGACGATTCACAAGAACGTAAGCCACCTATACTCGAGTCTGAAAAAAACTTTGGAAAAAGCCTTTGAATTAATTTTATTTTGCTCAACCGGTGATATTTGCTTCTACAGTCGATGTAAGATCTGGCTTATATCCTGACGAAACATGCCCGAAAAAAGCGCACCTCGGAATATCTACAACTGAATGAATGTCGCGTCTTTCCTAATTATTTCTAAACGTGATAATTAGCATCCAATTACTCGATTATATATTTTTCTCGTTCCTTTAAATCCTCAGCCTTCATATATCGACGTGAACAGATCGAGTGGTGGACCTGAAATTATGTAGATAAGTCTCAATTGCTACTCATTGACAGCTCAATTGTAACAAACGTCACATACCTTGATAACTGAATGCTAACACTGCAGCCTTCCCCGTTTCCTCCGTTATCGTTGCTCCAAAAACTCCAAAAATTACAATATTCGATCCGTAAAGATGTACGGTTCAGGGTTTTACAGCCTGCTCATCGTTTCCGTCTGATTAAAAATAGTTGTCACATCGAAATCGACGTAGTCAAGCCCATTGTGTCTCTATTTTTCCGTCAGATCTATAATCGTCATGATATCAGTGCACATGCACTGGAAATGTTGACTCACAATCGGCAGATGACGAATATGTACACACACCTAGCTGCAGCATACAGAGAGAACAGATTTTCCTGACTCATAGATAAAAGTTTGACTAATTTGATGGATTTGAGCCAATGATTATGTTTGATTTGATTTTTTTTTCTTTTCTTTTTCATTCAATTACAAAAATGTGGTAAAATTAGTCAAAAATTTCTGGCATGCTAAACGTATTTCGCCCTAGCGCAGTGAATCGGCGTTCTAAATCCGTACGAAGAAAAATCGAAGGGATTATTCAATCCATTACACCCGAGGTGCAGGTTCGGCAAAATATGCCTTCGATGAAAATGAATTGGACACATCGGTAGCTAGGTATACCTAGGCATTAGGTATAACGTCGAGCATCACGCGAGAGTTAAAGCCATGGTGGGCGTAGGCTCTAGAATTGTACGTCAGGTCGTCTCGACGTTCCACACGCTGCTGGTCCCAATGATTTATTAACAACTGAGAGAATGAAATGAGCTAACGAAGCGGGAGGCGCACGAACATCGGCGACATTCCTTCCCATAAATACTTAATTCTTGCTAGAATTTTGCGATGTTAAATCTCTCGTTGTCACAGAGATATTTGAGCTCTGTAAAGTCTGGGAAAGATCCTATCGTCTCAAACGACAAACCCCAAAAACAATCGCATCTTCATGTCGTTTATGCCAGAAAATGTTCAATTTCGACATATTTCTTTAACCTTTCGGCTCGGCTAGAGAGGCTACAAAAATAACCAGAGAACACCCGCTAGTCGCGCGAGTTGCATACTTTTTTGCAAAAACTTATTAACGAGTCTCTAGCTGGCATGTGGCCCACGTGTTTCAGCGAGATTCTCAGCCCATGTGCCACAGCATGTTTTTCCCCTCGAAGAAAGATTATTATCTTTTTTCTTTAATCTCCTCAGATCTACGACACATATACTTTAGCGTTAATATCCCGAGCCTTTCTCTTATCTTCTTCTTATCTCTCTGCACTCTGACGTCTTTGAACTTAATGTATACACGTAGCTTTAAACACTCGGTTAAGCAGGTATATAATATGAACGTATAGTTACAGTCGAAAAATTCCTGACCCGGGTGTGTAATTGTTGAAAAATGTGCCGCAAGATTTGATATACGAGTTTTTCCTCGTTATTTCAATATTAGAAGTAGGTACATATAAGTGTTAATTTGGCTGACCGCAAATTTCGCAGGAGTTCGCCACGGCTAGCAATTCGGCAGCAGGAATATCCGGGATGATTAGATATCGACATGTGTCAGCGGAGGGATAGGTACCTATATAGGAAGGTGAAGTGACGTTGTCGAGATAATAAGTAATAACGGAAAGTTATCAGCGAACCGGCTTCCACCATTTTCTAAAAGATAAAGTTTGCTCGGAGGGAACCCGTCGAGTGTTAAAAAGCTTTTGCAAACTCTACTGTACAGCCGAATTGGGTTAGTTGCGGGTTGGTCGTTCGCTTCGTTTGTCGTCACTCGATCAGTCAGTCAGTCAGTCAGTCGGTTGTTCCTAGTCCCTCGAGCAAGTCGGGTCTCTGAGAAGTACCTCGCATCACCCTGTCAACATGCTGCAACACAGACTCGTAATTCTCACCCTATTCGCCGGTCTACTACATTGCTCGACAATTCGTAAGTTTTTACTCATTCTTCTCCCTCGCATTTTTCAAACATTCAAACTTCACTCATTTATCACAATATTTTCACCATTATACTTCACTTTGCTCCAAAACAAAGAAAAAATTAATTTTGCAGTTTTTTTAGTCCTATTTCACTGTTCATTTATTTTTTATTTTCTTACTAAACGCTGAGAGAGACTTTGATCAGTTTTTCTTCATCCCGCGATACAAACGTGTGCTACTTTAGTTCTTTTTCCTTTTTCGAGTATATCCGTTGTTTAGTTAGCTCTTGGTAAACTGAGAAGACATTCGTGATCGATTGTCAATTGCTCTTAAAAATAGTTGACAATTTTCTGTCGAGTGTGTATTCCATGTCTATAAAGCTGTATATATACTTTAATAAAGTATGAGAATTCACGGTTGGATCAGGTGTTGTGTGAATTGAAACGTATATTATATAGAAGTGGTTTGTGCGAACGTGTAAATGAAAAAGACAAGAAAAAAATAAGCGTCACCAAACACTTGAACTCCGTTAATTAATATCACTGACCACTGACGCGGCCGAATTCGATACTTCCGGTGTCTACCCAGACTTCTATGTACGTCGAAATTAAGATCGTATAGTCTGGTGAAGAGAATTATGTGTCATACCCATCTAGCACGTTTTTTGCACGTAGTTTTGGTTCTTGATCACGTATTGTTGGGATAAAGATCGAGCTGTAACTGATCGAGATAAAGAATAGAAAAGAATGAATCCCCGGATTAGGTGACTGGGTTTATTAGGTACAACCACTTCTGGTTTTTTTCAATATTATACATTCATGAATCATGATGATTGAAATTCAATCAATGCGTATATAACTCGAGGAGAATGAATAAGCATAACGTACGTAATTCGAAAGCAATATACAATTTCGCTTTATTTTTAGCCAACAATCGCGAACTGCGTAGGTATACAGAGGATATAGAGAATCATCCTGCAAATATGTGCAGTTTATACATCCGTAAATTAGTATCTGTGAATACATGACGTTATACGAAGCGATAAAAATGATATGATGCAGGTATATATATACAGTCGTGGCAGTAAACTTGAATTCGGGAAAAGAACTTTCGTTCCGTCTTTTTTTTTCTTTCTATGTTCTTTTTTCTGCACATGGCAACCAAACCCACTCCCATTTATTTTTTTTTATTTTTTTTTTCTCTGAGATCGATGGGAATGAGTTCGTCTATATGTACTTGTATAGCTATTGTTCGGAAGTTAAACCTACCAAGTAAACAAGAGAAACAGACGTCTTTGTTCTATCTTGTACCCTGCGGTTTCTCGAATGCTCAATAACTCTCAAAGGAAATCAGCGGATATACATAACTACGTAGTGAGGAACAATCCATGCTTTATAGGCATACGTACAGAAACTCGTATAGAATTCAATAGCCATATTATCGAGTTGACTCAAATCCAATAACTTCTGTATAGAATAATATCTCTGACGATTTAAACTTGGAAATCCATGCGGGTGGGTAACGTGTGACAACCTTGAGATTATAGCACGACATCCCAACACGCTAGTTCGTACGATATACGATGTATTGTATATTAGAAACGAAGTTATCGCGGTTAGGGATCTGGACATATGTTTAATAAAGATAACCAACGGATTGACACGGGGTAATGCCTAATGCCTAATTCCGATGTACCGTTACAAATTGAATCATTCTATAATCGATTAATCTCTCTCTAGCCGCGAATCAATTCGATGATATTTCACTCGCTTGGAATAAGCCGAAATGAATTCGTGAGAAGTTTCGAATTTACCGCAAAGTGCCATACGACAGAGGGAGCGTTAATATTCAATGAGTACAAGTCTGCGGTTCGTCGCGGCGCGCGCTTTTCCACGTTCGATATTCAAACTATCCCACAACCTTTCAGAGTAGTTACCGAGCCAATTCTTATCTGGTTCGATAGAACTGAACTCAATGGGTTCGTCAGCGACGAGACTGCATCTACACATCAATACTTAGGTCGTTGTTGTACGTTATTAATAGACAAAACGCGATTGGTATCCGCAATAGCAATAAGCGCTCTGGATACACACGACAGGTGATAATGTCATCTATTATACCCATAAATCACGTACGGAGTCTATACCCTTGTCTCGTAGTAAAAAGGGGCTAGCAACAAGCGAGCAAGCTTCACGTGGCCTTGAACTTTTCCCCATCTCTTTTCTCCCGGCAACTTTTTTTATCCTCCGTTCGAGGCGAGGCGAGTTTCTCCGCTGTTTTAAACGGGAGAGAAACCGCGCGTAGAGTCGAACGATCGAGCCGAGTGCAGCGTGAACGTAGCTAAGTAGAGTAGCTAGTGTCGTGCGATTCGGTGCGCGTACTTTACAATGGTATAAGAGAAGATAAAGAAGGATCCATAATTGTCGTCTGGCACGTGAAGAGTGTAAAAAAATAATACAGAAGATATTATGTCCTCGCGTAAGTTGTACATGAGAATAAAATAAATATTCCTTCTCATAAGCCTTGCGTATGTATCCTATAATCTATAAATGCTAATAATATGTACAACATAAAACTTCGCTGTCGATCGACGATAACATACGTGTACGTACGTATGCATGTGCGCGTATACTCGTTCGCACGTTGTTATTTTTTTTCTTTTTTACATGTATGTTCTGCATGCGAGGTATCATATGCGCGCGCAGCCTTTCAGTCAATGAAATAGCTAATGGATGAGAATTTCGCTGTCCTCTATCGCGCACGGGTTAATGAATATTGGTATAGGTATGCGAGAGCTGGTTTACTCAAGGAAATTATACACGAGTTAGGTTAATTATTCAGCCAGAATTACTGCGTAGAATTATATACCTGACGCGAGTATAGCACCTCGAATTATATAGATTTGGAAAGTTTAACGAGGTCTAATTGCATCGGTAACTATATTGATCGATCCCGCATTTAGTTTTATACTGTTATCGCGTCAGAGCGATATACTCGTGGATGTCGGTAATGCAGGTATCTACATAACGCGAGTTATCGCCGTCTTTTTTTTTTTATATATATACGATGTTAATAAACAGTCCTTACCTTATATGGGAATAATTATCGTTGTATATTTTGAATGAAAAATTATTTTAGCGAAAGTAGATTAGGGTGATCCTTATATACATATTAAATTAAAGGTAAGCCCATTTTCATCGATAACTACAATCTCTTAACGAGGAACGATGATCAAAAGAATTTCATGATACAAATCATCAGTGAATATCGTCAAGTTTTCTCCTGATTCAAAAAAGGAGATATTTCTGAAAAATTTCAACTTGGTGTAGGTATCGTAGATTTCATTTTTTTACTTCAACGAAGACAGGGAGACGAAGGGAATGAAATAAAAATGTCAAAGAATTGGTGAATTTTTGTTGTCACTATTTGGAACCGATTTGACAGGATCCAGCATGAATGTTTTTTTCAGACCCCATACAAGGATCACCCTAATATAGAAATATGACAATCGTTAGGTGTTAACCCAACCGACAAAGACTGATTGTCTAAGAATTAGCGGGATCAAGTTTTAACACTATGAGAGGTCGTCTGGTCCAGTTAACTCATTTAACTTATTGTTAGCTTACGTTATATTGCGTAGCTGTAGGTTATTGTTAGTCAAGTTTAAACGCTGTACGCTGTTCGCGTGGTTAGCCGTTTATACCGGTTCATGAATATTTTCACGAAATACGACACGCCCGTCGAGGCCGCTAGCAGAACGACGTACCCCTATATCAGCTACTCTAAAACGTCATCGCGACTCTTTACACAAGCGCCTATAGTGACGCGATAACAACTCCGAAAACACGATCGATTATGCCGAACTATTTTATTGAAAAAATTTTATACAACAAGCGGAAGAAGGAGAAGAAGAAGAAGAAAAAGAAGGAGAAGAAGAGGAAGAGGAAGAAAAAAGAATAGAATAGAATAGTATGACACATATTTGTTCTAATTTGGGTCTGCGTCGTGTAGCGACATACTCTCAGGTCGCAGCATCGTTCATCAAAACTTTTTTTAATTCGGAGCGAATATTCTGCAAAATTCTATTTCTGGATAAGCCAATAGTTACACAGATAGGGTCAGTCTGCTATCTCTGTGAGCACTTGGCAAACTCTTTTTCCCACAACGTTTACAAAGATTAAATGGCTTGGATTAGAAAATTTTTCCTATCCAGAAATTAAATTCATCGAATATCTCACCGGTTTCTATCGAAATGCGACCCGTGCCCTAGACGACAGCAACTCTTTCTTCGGTGCCATCAATTTCTGTAAAGCCGCAAGTCCGTAAAATGAGAAATAATTACGAACTTTGTCCGAAACTACTGATAATGAACTGTGAGGAATCTGAGTGAAAAGAAAGTCGGAGATGAATGGTTTTGTATGAAATCCGGCGTGAATTGAATCGAAAATCGTACCGCTCCTTCCGCTTGAAAGCATGTATCCATCTACTCGCCTAGACCAAGGTGAAGCAGCAGTTGATCTAAATATTGGGTCAAGAGTCTTGGAAGTCTATAGCCCTTGTGCCTTGCAGTACCACCCTGCATACATACGATGTATAATATAATACGTCTGTATAAAACTCCGCTGTACTTTTCAGGGGCGCAGGTGACTGGAAATGCGACAATTTCGCCAACGGTCTCGGAATATTTCCCCAAAATCAATGGCAACTTGACGCAAGTTACGTGGGCCCATGCCGTAAACAGTAGAGCGGAACTTAACGAGGCTCTTAACTCAAGTACGACAAAAATATACTATATACTTCGTCACGATTCTGTACTTGCATGATTATTATAATTATCATTAATCCGTCGTGGGTTTGTCAGATCTAATGAAAAAGAAATATTTTCAAACACGTTATTTACGATGAGCTACGATATCTTTTCTTTAGCCGTCATGATGCTAGAGGCAGACGTAGTGATGGGGACTTTGAATACTACGGATAGCACGACGCCTATTCCTGTCATGGGACACCCCCCTGCTAACACGAGCGATATATCATTGGAACAATTTCTGAACGAGGTCCTAGCCGATACGGGACATGGAGTGAAGCTGGACTTTAAGAGTATAGAGGTTTTCAATGCCAGTCGAGAAATCCTTGCCAAAGTCCGTCCGAACGTAAGTTATTATGCATTTTTCTCGCCATGTCAACGTAGAATGGAAACTTCTTCCCCTGCAATCAAGCACCAAGATAAATTGTCACATCTTCTTATACTTTCAGATGACGTTTCCTGTGTGGCTAAACGCAGATATTCTTTCGGGACCTGTAAACGCGACTGGCACACCTGTGAATGATGCTGCATTTTTGACAGGCGCAGCAGAAACTTTTGAAGAAAGTACTTTGTCCATTGGATGGACTACGAGGTTCGAAACAATCTCTTCGTACATTTTTATCTCTTCAATAAAAGTCCCGAGTTTGAATAGCATCGACTCACAGGCTACTTTCCCGAGAGTCTATACCGAGAGGGAAACTTGATACTATATAGTCGACCGCGCATGCGCGGAATAATGAAATTTTATTCGTCGCCGAGATCGTTCCGCGATGATATTTTAACCTGCGAGGCACGGGTGCCAACTTGCGAGAAATGAAGCTAGAGCTGTCAGCTTCTCGCGCGTAAAGTAGTCGATCGAGGTTATGATGTTATCGAGTCGAAGCAAGCAGTCAGATCTTCGAGATAAATTTCAACGGTTCTTTCGGCTGCACATCAAATTTCATTTTCAACGATAAAAGCTTGCCAAGCATTTCCGAATCATTTCCGCAAGCAATTGAGATTCTAACGTCAGAATTTAGTTCTGGTACGATATTAGTGAGAAGCGTGTGTCAGAGGCGACTCGATATAAAACAATTTGACTAGACTCCAGACTTGGTATCACAGAGCGATACTTCGTACCCAAATGCGAGTTTTAATTATCGTAAAGCAGCCAAACACTATTATGCTACTTTTTAGCCAATATCAGATGACGATGTTCAATAATAAAACGATACAGGTTCCCTAATTATTAATTAGTGGCTCGCTGAGCCTTACAGTAAACGATATCTCGAGGTCTATCAGAAGATAGGGACCGCAGGGTTAGTTAAAATATGCTAATTACTCAGTTCAACGATAACAGATTATTTCAGGAACGTTAGAAAGATAATAAACCACATTCTACGATATCTCAACGATAGTTTCGAGACTAAATTTTACATAGGCAAATTTACTCAAGCCACAACAGAAAAGCGATAATTAGTAAATTCTAACAAACGATAATAGGACTAAACTAT
Organism: Rhogogaster chlorosoma; assembly: GCA_944452935.1. Lineage (NCBI taxonomy): Eukaryota > Metazoa > Arthropoda > Insecta > Hymenoptera > Tenthredinidae > Rhogogaster > Rhogogaster chlorosoma. Next base: position 28,343,712 of record OX101799.1, on the reverse strand, counting down.
AACAAATTTCTGTAACGCGAGGCCTGAGCCCTCGCGGCTAACTTCGCTCAGGGTACTGCAGGAAAGGTATTTTTTACTTTTTCATGCACAAGCAATATTTACCATACATACTAAAAATGCTGAATTTACAAAGCCATACGGTAGGTAATAGTCTGTGACGATACGAGAGGTTCCTCAGTCTGGATTAGCTCAGTCTGGGTGGGCCAAATAAAGCGACAATTTTTTTTTTCAGAGAGATACCTTCGAAAATTTGTTCTTTATGCTCAAATAACGAGCCTCGAAAAAAAATCAGCTCCTAATATTAACATTCATAGGTCGCTCATCGCCATTTTTCATTTCCCATCTGAATAACATGGGAAATGTTCTTGTGGCGCTTTTCGATTTTTATATCTCAAGAACTGATCTAGTTAGAAAAATCCTGCAAGGCTGATTTCGTTGGGAATTGAACGCTCTACAAAAAAGGTTTCTTGGTCTTTTTCGATAAATCTAACCGTTTCAAAGTTAGCCTTGCCATTAAATGACCAGAATCGCCAGAGAAACTTCGAAACGGTTAGACTCATCGAAAAAGACCAAGAGACCTTTTTTGTAGAGCGTTTAATTTTGAACGGAAATAGTCTTGCAGAATTTTTTTAAGTAGATCACTTCTCGAGATATAAAAATTGGAAGGCGCCACAAGAAGATTTCCCATGTTGTTCAGATGGAAAAATGAAAAATGGCGATGAGCGACCTCTAAATGTTAATATTTAGAGCCAATTTTTTTCGAGGCTCATTATTTGAGCATAAAGAACAAATTTTCGAAGGTGCCTCCTGAGAAAAAAAATAGTCGGTTCACTTGGCCCACCCTACTGTCCACGCTACGCTGTACTGTTTCGAGTTTTCCCCTTGTAACTGGGCTTTATCAAAATACCACGTTAGACTGTATAGTGTCAAGTTTTTCTCTCGGTATATATGCTCGATCGCGAAAACTTTGAAACCAAGAACACCGGAGGTCCAAATCTCCGGGAATTGAAATTCATTCGGTGTTTAATAACTCGGGCTGTATTGATCGTATCGGAACCAACGAGTGGTCAAATTAATCATCTCGGATTTACTTTTTGGAAAATGAAGTCTCGAAATCCTGTCAATTATCTATGACACCGAAATTATCGATTGAATTAGATACCTAACATGGGTTTCCGCAAAGAGGGTCTCCATCCTCACATCCTGAGGAGAAATAGTCGAAAATTTTTGGAATTTGTGACATTCAAGGGTCTGTACTTCCGGAAATTTAATAAATGAATGATCCAAAGATCATTCGCGGAATTTAGACCCGATTCCAAAATGGTTGGAGCTAAAATCTCTAAACTATTTCCTTTTCTCCGTTTTCCTACATTCATCAGATACGGTAACGACGATGCGAACAACATAACCGAAGGAAGTTACACCGCCGACCACGTCACAGCGATGTTAAATACCGTAAAAACGAACAACGTTACTCAGCCTATAACTTACCCAGTGCGTGCCGGGATCGCAGCGAATAGTATCGACACTCTTCAGACTCTCATCTCCGGCTCACCAGACGGAACAACGTTGACAATCTGGTCGAGCGACGGGGACGAGGTGGACACCGATAAGCTATCCGAAGTCATCCTCAAAATAGGTGTTGAAAAAGTTTACATAGATGTGCCAGCCGCGGTTTGGCAAAAGCTCGACATTTCGTCAGGAGCTTCGGGCATGAAGATGGGAGCCCTCGCATTCGGCGCTATGTTAGCCGCCGTGGCTATAATCAGATTGTTCTGAATCCCTTTCCCGTGAAATAAATTTTCGAAAACCAGAAAAAAAAACAAAAAAAAATAAATAAATATATAAATAAAAAAATAAAAAACAGATTCTTTCGGACGAACTGTGTAATCGTCGGAGAATTTTCATCACGGAAGATATCTGTCGCGGAACATATTCCAGGGTAACGATATATGCGACTATGAGGAGGCGGAAAATAGATATAAATAAATTTCAAAATTGTTTTTTTGAATCGCAGATTATTCGCTCACACATTTCGGCTCTAAGATGCCGATTAATCTCACATTCTTATAATATGATGAATAAATATTATTTCATATTTTCGTTTCATTTCATGTGTAATTATACGTTTCTGCATTTTTCCAAAAGTGTGATTACATATATGTAGATTATTATTATTATTATAATTTTTTTTTACAAATTGATTTGTCTATTGATTTGAATCCGTTTATTTAAATACTTTAACGTACATGATAATAGTCGGAAAAGAGAAGGTAATATTATGTAGGTATGTATTCTATTTTGAGTATACATATTATATATTTAAGACAAAATATATGGCTTTGTTGAACTTTCTATAATTGCTATATGGATAGATGGATATGTATTTATAATAATTGATTATCACAAACCACTATATAATACCTATAACTTTAATTATCGCACTTGTCTTCTAAGCAGTATAATAATTACCAAAGATTCTCCTATTTTCATGAATATATATATATAGTACCTACCCATTGCATAAACACGTACAGAATTATAGTGGATAATATTTATTGTGTATCTATATTATTATATAGTCTTCAATAATTCCAATTACCTGCCCGCTAATACCCTGAAAGAATAGAAAACCATTCAATAATAAATACATAACTCTGTGACATATGTATGTGTTGCACAAAAGCAAAAAGCAAGAAAGGTAAAACGAATTCTTCAAATAAAGATACACTTATACTTTTATCTAAATCTTATCGGTCTCCTTATTTCAATTTCCCTAATACGAATTCATACTTTTCCTAGTTTTAGGCGAAAACTTGTAGAAATTTTTAGAAATAGAAACTTTTGTCAGGGTCGATATTCCTGGTGATAACAATTCGACAAGTTTCTATGAATTATCAGAGAAATTGGAACATTTCGTAATAATTGTTTTATGAGAAATTGTAGATTTGTCTATAGAGCGATAGAATTTCTAATTTTGACAAACTATAATAATGAATCTATAAATTTTCGACGATAGACCACAAAAATATACCTATAATTTTTTTTTTTTATATAGAAAACTATGAAATATTTCATATTTTTCACAAAAAAATTCGCCACAAATTCGTAGGATTAGAAATTTCTACTAGGGTATACCGTCTGAGATAAGTTACTGACTGTACAACTAGGTCGGTATGAGATATATTCAAAGTGTTCTAAAACACGCTGAAGATGGCCTACGAGATTTTCTACCTATGCTAGTAAACTTTTTCAGACATTCCATTATCAGCTGTGGATAAACGTGGATACGACAACACCAGTCAACAAAAAATAAATAAAAAGAAGAATTTCCGTCCCTGGTTTTACTTCATGATTTTTCTACTCGTCATGCATCAAATAAAATTTTTTTTTTTGTTTTGTTAACTAATTTAATGATTCAAGTTAATTGAGAGAATTAAAAAAAAAAAACAAAAAAACATTTGTTTCATTTTTTTATCAGCCGAAAAACCTAAATCATAAATTTCCATAAAATTTCCAATAGGATTTCCCTGGCTGCAAAAACGAACTTTATCTAGTAAAACTATATTTTGTCTTTTATTAGTTATAGGGAAGAAACTAAAATTTGATGTCTAGAACTCTGCAGACTCAAAATTCGTGTTTACCGGTGTAATCTGCGAGGAAATTCTGATTGCTTAATTGATTAATCAATTAATAAGTTATCACTATTTTCAGGAGATTTATCACTCCAAATTTCAAAAAAAAAAAAATTATTTTTTATGTGTTTCAGAAGTTTGACTACAGTTTAATTCTGCCATAAATCAGTTTTTCGTTAATTACTCGATTGCAGGTCAATCCTTTCGATATATTGGATGGATAAAATTGTAACGAACGGATTTAAAACGATGTTCATTTCACATTTTGGGCGATGCTCCACCACAAGTCCGGAATAGAATCACTAAATATAATTGAGATAATAGCAGGGCTTCTATATTTGCGTAATAAAATATCGATTGAAAAAATCTGTTCATTAATTGACAGTAGACAAAATTAAGTACAGAAGCAAACATCGGAAAAAACTTGAAACATAGTATTATCGACGATTATACCATACATCGGAGACTAAAAGAGTATTTTTTGACGATAAGAACCAAGGATGATGGACGTTATTTCAATCGGGGTCAACGAAAAGATATACAGCTAGTTCTGTGATCAGTTTTTGCGTAATCTACATACAAGTATAGATACTCTGGCAGTAGATATAACGTGTAGTATTATCTCATATCACATACTTTGTCCACATTAATTTGCCACCGCGTTAAACGGATCGAAGAGAACTTGAGTTAAACGATCTCGACGAAATATAACCATACCATATATATTCTGGATAGAAATTCATGGCAATTGGATAACCGAAATTCGATTATACTGATTGAGTGGTCAATTTTCATTAGCACTGTAGCCATGCACCTGTTCGTTAGACATTTAATTGACTGAATATATTTTCGTCCAATAATTACAATATCGGACGGCATATATTATATCGCGTTCACAAGAGATAACCATGAGATGGAACCAATCAGCTTCCCCATACACACATTTGCTCAACTTTTATACTGTTCATTTGGTGATTTAATATCCCGACGATCCATTAGCGAGATTCCTATTTATAATATACCTACCTGTGCTGATGGATAAACGGAGCCGGATTTTTCACAGAAAATATAGGATCAAGGAAAGCCTATGCTTGCCATGGGCTGATCAAATTGGAAAGTGGAGAGTGGAAGCCGCTACGAATAAATGAAATTAGAATTTAGTCTCACTGGGTGGTTAACTGCTAAGAGGTAATCCTTTTCGTTGATGACCGCTCAGGAGCGCGTGTCCTGGAATACACGTGTCTGTGGAGCCCTTTACGACCCTTGAAATCCCCGCTACCACACGCACCTTCTTTTTGTAGGGATCGACCCACAAAAGCTATAGATTTATGCGGCTTCGAACGACGCTCCTTTATTCGAGGCTTCCGAATTTGTATATTACCAAGTCATGGTATTCAGAAAAAGTATTTTCCCGAAAGCCTACGAAGCCGATTCGAAAAACTTTGAAACTTGGAAATTTTTTTTAAAAAATGTATCAATTATTTACGATATCGAAGTCATCGATTCGGCTTTTCGTACAGAGCTATAGGGTCTCGATCGGAATGAACTATTTGTTGTCCTCAAATCCTGAACTTGAACAATTCGGAAAATCGGAAATATCTTCTCAGACGAATTTAGAATTTTTGAAACTTTAATTATTTGCATCCGTCGGCATTAACTAATAACCCCATGAAATTGGTGAACGAATCTCATAGGCCAGTAAAAATAGACTTTTTTTTGGGCAACTTTGCACTATATATACTACCGATCCAATTTTTTTTTTTTTTTTTAAGGTTTAGGATCACTTTTACTGAATATAAAATCACAAAATGCTGCAGATTCCGGTGGAGCTTCAGGTGCCATCTTGAACAAACGTTTTTTGCCGATATCTCGGAAACTATGCACTTCAGAGCAAAAGTCATAAAAACCATTATTGTAGAGAATAGAATGTTTCATCTTTTGTTTCTCATAAACTTTTTTGTAAAACTTACCGTTTACGATTTATGGCTCATTTAATGAACAGGTTTTTATTGATTCATCCAATATTATACAGGGACTTTCTGTGGTGGCGGCACAGCTAGTTCCATCAAACACACGCACGCTTCGTCCGTGTGCCAGGGATACCAACCGAAAAGAAGAATGATGCAGCTTGAACAGAGCAAAGAGTATAGCAACCATAAGCGTGAAGTCTTCGGTTGTCACATGGACGAAGCGAGCTTGTGTGTAGTGGCGGTGGCTAATGGAACTAACTGTGCCGCCACCACAGAAAGTCCCTGTATGAGTTATCGGCCGAGATAGAAAAATCTGTGCGTTAAATGAGCCATAAATCGTAAACGGTAAGTCTTACAAAAAAGAGTATGAGAAATAAAAGATGCGAAAGTTTATTCTCTACAATAATAGTCTCGATAACTTTTGCCCTGGAGTGCATAGTTTCCGAGATATCGGCCAAATACGTTAAATAAAAAAAATAAAAAATAAAATTGGATCGGTAGTACAGTGCAAAGTTAAATCCTATTTTCACTGGCCTATCAGGGCTGAAAGGATTTTTCCTCGAAGCATTAAGTTAAATTTTTGTTAGTTAAACAAAGTCCAGGATTTTTCGTAAAAATCATAAAAACAGAATTTTTACTCCCTCAATAATCCGTGTGATTATGTGACTGTCAGTCGAAAATTATAAAAGGCTTGAAACTGCGGTGAAAATTCTTTAAAATTATCAACAAGTCATTATGCGACTGAAATCAATACTTTTTTTCGTCATCAACGTGACGATTAGAAGCGAATGAAATCCGTCCCCCATTCTTCTTCTCCGAACTCGAGTCTTAAGCCGAGGCAATTAATCTGCCTGTTCTCTGATACCCGTGTACTTTTTACCCCGGAACGGGGGGACCGGATTAACAATGTGGGAAAACAAACGCGGCAGCGTTTGCCGGTAACACTAACATCCTGGTCTTAAAATCTTAACAATATGTCTCTTCGTTCTGGATAGAACTAGCCGTAACTTGTCCCACAGGATGAAGTTGACGAGGCTTGGTCTCGTTGACAACATCCATATTCTGTTTGCTCTTCTCAACGTTGAATTACGTATGCATGTGTAAAAGCAGGTCTGTGGATGCCGCACATCCATGCATCCATGTTAATTCGTCTGTTGATTTTGTCGGAGATGATAGGGGTAACTTCTTCTGCATCGTAGGTACACATAATGCACCTTTTATAGAGGCTGAAGCGTTCTTACAACGCATAAGACTTTTTTCTCTTCTCCATGGTTCTACGCCTCGAGGCTAGCTATCACCGGGCAAACGTTTTGTTTGCATTTCAAACACGATTACCAGAATTTTCTCTACCTAATTCCATCGTCATTATCTCCGCATGAGAACTCCATCTCATAGTTCAAGACGGTTAAACGTACCGCCGCTTATGTGGTATTCTTCGTGCATTTTTTCGCCCTCAAGGAGTTCAACGATTAGGTGAATGATCCCTGAAGATTGTTTCGGGAAACGATCATCTGCCCACGAATAATTATCACAAAAAATCGAGAATAAACAGTATTGGTACCTACATAGGTACGTGCAGCATCCCGAGTCGGAATAAAGGCTCCAGCTCGATTCTTTAAGACCTCAATTCCCTTCTTATTTTAATTATGTCCTACGTGACTCAGGGTGTGAATTAGAATCAGGAATTGCGTTTCAAAAATCTAAAAAGGGCCTAAAACGAACATAAATCTCGAAATGAGTCATTGGACGTGAATCTCCTGCTCTGAAATTCTATTCTACCGTTCCAACTCTTCAGCGAGAACTTCTAGTCTGAAACTAGAATTCCTATTCCATCTTGGGCTGACCTTATCATCAGCTAAAATGCCCTTTAGGTCTGTACAGCCTTTGCGTATTTCACGCTATTCTATTGTGTTGAGTATAATCGACGAAAAAAATAGACTCGCGAAACGATCATCGACTGAGACATTTCGATGCTGAAAAGACTGCAGAGTCAGTTTCACCCGAGTCCGCAGTATAACAGTTCTGAGTTTCAATTTTATAGCGCTGGACTTCCGCTGTTAATATATAAGAACCTGATGGATGATGATAATCCTCTTTCTCTCTCTATGAGCCGTTCTGTGAATCAGAGGCAAGTGTCTGGCCGACAAGTGCGCGTATAAACCTGGCTAATAATTATGAATATTCAATTCGGCACGTAGTTTTAGTCGACGTCGATCAGATCCCTTCCGGCGTGTGAAGCGTTCGCTGGGATCGTGCTCCATTCTACGAGGCTTTGATCAACCGCGAACAAGCTCGACGCTAAGATGCTAGATTGTTGCTGTTGCACAATTCAACTCCGAGTAATTAATTTCTAGTGCTGGTTCCGCGAGATGAAAGCGCGACCTAAAATCGGGCCTTAGAAACGACGCGGCGATCGAAGAAGAGGTGAGAATCGAACCAGACGTGGGAGGTGTCGTTCTTCGATTCGGGGCCAGAGGTCACTTGGTCGAACCCGCGTTCGATATTTCGACTTCGCGTGATTAGACGCTTTTTCTCATTTCATTACCGGAGGAACTTACATCCCGTTATGCCATTCTTCATGCTCGATTTTTCGTCCCACGTTCCACGCTGGAGATAAATACGCATTTTTGATAATCGATTTAGAATATAGATCCGAGAACGGGCGTTTAAGAAAGCTCGGCCAGAAATAACTCGCAATCGAGTTACACTGACGATAAGATAACATGGCGAATGAAACTTGAGGGTAATACGTATCGAGAATCGACTTGTATAACTATTGGAAGAGTGACGTGGTCTAGAAGCACATAATCTTCTTAGATAAGGATAACCCCGGGAGCTTTGGCAATAGGTTAAAACCGAGAAATTAATACGAAGGGCGTTTCTCCGCTAGGCGTCAGCGTACTGATTATGACCCAAATAATTGCCGGGATCACGATCACTTAAAAGTCATTCTAGAATCTCTACACGGCCGACGGGGACGTATGTAGCCCATTGGACAGCCTTAGGCTTACCAGAATTGAATTTTGGCCAAGTTTTCATTTCGGTTTCTATTCCATTTACGAACTTTACCAGCTGCGGCGAGGCTCTCCGATCGCGACATCAATCAAACCCTCCGTAATAAAAGTATGAACGGGAATCAGATTAGGCGGCCTTTTAGATTTTTTAATTATCGTACGGATTAATTGAGGTGTTGATATCGACCTGCGGCTGCCGGAGATTCGAAGTTCGCACTGAATTTATACAGAAGTTAGAGATTTATCTCGGTGAAATTCAACCCATCGCGGTTATAGGAGTCGAGTAATGAGCTGCTACACGGCCATCATTTATCACAATGTGCATTAGGCGCATGTATTATACTAACGCGCTTCTTTTCGGGGAACGATGAAGACCGAGGCCCATTTTGAACGGTAAATTATTGTCATTAGTCATAAGGATACGAATTTCAGCGTAGTTAACAAATGATTTATCGAAAGGAGCCTCGGGCCGAGGCTGCATCGACACAGGCGCCGATCTTAATTACCTATTTCACACCGAATACCAGAAACCACATGCTAAACAAACAACTATTAAAATTCAAATTCGGGTATCAGGAAGACGGAGTATTTAAACCTGGCGATTATCGGCGTGGTTAACGCGAGGAATTCACCCGGAGGACTCGCGGGGCCAGGATTCATTCCAAGGGTCGATAACTGCCCAGCAAACAGTAAGCCTGATTTATTTCAATGTCATTATTTATCTTGGATGTTCGATTCCCGCAGCCTCAATGACCTCCGGCAATGCAGGCTATGGCTCTAACACAACGCCCATATAATTACACGGTTTTCATCTTCGACCGTTCGAATCTGATAACCGTAGACGATTTAATCGCTGTTTTAGCCCATTGTTCAACACCTCTTCTCTTTGTTAGGACTGTGACAAATCGGGCGCAATTAGCGTCCGGTCACTTAGCCCTTGTGTTAGCTACGAGCCGGACATCGGACGGGTAAATTTCACTGGGTTCAAGTCTCGGGTGTTTGAGGTGTCTAAAAGAATCCACATTCTTTTCCGACTCCCACTTTTTTGCCAGAGAACTAGTCCTCCCACAAGATGACCTCGATGTGTCAACTCTAAGAGGTGACGAAGGCGATTTTTCAAAGTTCATTCAAGTTTTCGGAGCCTTAACATCTGATTTTCTCGGAACTCAATGAGAAGGCGGAATTCGTAAAAAGCGACAGTTTTACTCCGAAATTGGAAATCGGAGGTTTTTAGAAGTGCTGATTTCAAATCTGAGTCAAAAAGATTCACATCGATGGATACTTAAATCCTTGAACAACAATTTTCACGGGACTCAGCCTGTCTTCTATAATTTTGATCCATCATCTCGAATTCTCGTTTATTGGAATAAAATGTGATAATGATTTTCTGAGACAGAATGAAAATGGATTACCGCAATAAGCTTGAGAAACGAAGTGTCCGCGAACAAGAGTTCAATGTAAGGTAAGTAACCTTCCATCCTTTAGCACCAGGTAAACGGATATTGAACACAGGCTTGTCCAGGAGTAAAGAGGCGAGATTCTGTACACGCGTGACCGTAATACGAGCCAGGAATACTTTATAACGTATAAGAATCGGGCGGCGTGGGTAATTCGATACTTGATTTCGAGGCGTCTCTCTTTGGCGGAGAGCAGATGACAGGGCGGCGAGCTTTCGGGCAGCTGTTGATCGTCCCTGTAGTCGCACCTTTACTCACTATGTGCAATCATTCATAGAATAGAATTTGTAGCATGTGTCATTCGCCGTGCGAGGTTCGGTTCAAAGGACACCGCGCGGGACTCTGCCTGATTTTTTGTCCCGATAGAATAGTACAGGTATTGAAATTTCGAATCGTAGTTTATACAATAAATTGCGAACAATTATCGCAATTCCGCGATACACATATTGCGAATCATGCGAATCCGCGGTATCTCCCCGGTTTCTAACTTTCTATCTTGTAAAGCTCTTCGAACGGTACTATGCGGCTAGACTATAAGTCTCGAGCTGCTGCTGGGCACGCGCGATAGCACGTTTTCGCCATCCAGTCAGCGAGTGAGCGAATGAATGAATGAATCTGCGAACGAGTGAATGAATGGACCCGAAAGAGAGTTCTGCGGGCCCGGTGTAACCGTGAATTCGCGATTCGACGCGGTGACCTTGGCGGAACTTGAATGGCGGTTAAGACAAGGTGAATGGCTGAGTATTTTTCAATGGCTATTGCCATGTGCCTTGAGGCAAGTCAAAATCGCTATATGTTATTGCGAAACGCTTGTAAAATATGAAACTTGACTCCGGTTGCATTGTACTATCAATTTTTCGGAATTCAAACATTTTTAATTCCGGCCGATGTATTTCCACGTGGACAATTCAATTAACCATAGAACTATGCATAACCTGCACTTGTTCATGCGTGGGAAACCAGACCACTTTATCAGTCTACTTCAGTAGCATTTGTTTGTATAGTCCCAGGATTAGTTTGCCAGGATAAAACTACCCGCGTCTAAGGATTCTCTTGGAAATGATACATAGAGTGAGAATTTTTTCGACACACTTCAAGCGACTGACGTATGAATTTATGATCAAGTTCATCTGTCAACTATAGAATCCAGAAATCCAAATTCAAATCATTATTGTTTTTTTTTTTTCTTTGCTATACATTTTTGGCTATAACTTGTCGGTTTTTGGGAATCTTGGGACGGAACAAGGACCGAAATGAAACTCGAAGATTTGGCAAAAGGAAGACCGGAAGAATATGGAGAATATTAAGTATTGAGCCTAATTACCAAATTTTTATGCACAGAAGAGAAAAAAAAACGGAAATTTCAATCCTGCAATATTAATAGAATGACATCAGTGATATTCACAAATATCCATGTAAATTAGAGAAATTAATATATTACACACGATAGTATTGGTTGAATTTTCACATTTCCGTCGAGATGTAAGACCTGCGTTTATATCTTCCCCGAGAAGTTGTTATTCATTAGTTTTGAATGAAAGAAGATGAGTTGCAAAATAGTGTAGCTGTATACCTGAAAATAAGTTGGGCGCTAACATATATCTCGTTAGTAAATCTAAATGGTCGGGATTTAAGCGGGTTTTGAAGTATGCGGAGTCGCGTACCTTAGTTCACACGGGTCACACGGCGCGGCGCTGCTTCCTTTGGTTCTCCGATGATCGCGGTACGGTTCAGTCTGCGATCAGTCGCCCGCGACATTCGGAGCGCGACACGGCCTCGTGTTTTTACAGGTTACCGTCTATATAACTAAGCCTAATAATTCCGATTTCGATTAGACGCTGTTTTACATCCGTCAATTATCAGCTCGAATTTAGAAAAAGAAAAAAGAAAAAACGCGCCTCTAGGTAGCACGCTATTCAATTTCTTATCAATTTCACAGAAACTATAAATTCCAAAAAAAAAAACAAAAAAAAAAAACAGATAACTTCAGGCAGGTGGATTTTCGCGCCAAATCTTAAGCTCGTCAATTAATTCAACTGAGGGTATAAGCAGATCGCGGCTAAAGTCCAGCCGAATAACGCGGGAAATATAAAATAGTGACACGTGCGAGAGACGAAGATCAGTAACTCACGTGGCTCGAGATATTTCGCATATCGAAATAGTGAGGGTGCAGGAGACGGGATCAGTGACGGGATTCGTTCTGGATGTAACCGGGAGATTAGATTGTGCGGGAGGCTAGGTGCGGGTTTTTGTGAAATTGTGTTAGCGGGGGGTGAAAGGCCGCGGGATTTATACATCGTGAGATAAATGCAGTTTCCTAAATCCAATCGGATAGTTATTTCAGTGTAATACGCCGTAGCGTTTCCTCGTGAAAATGGGGAGGGAACTTATGCAGCAGTGATAGAAGCTACAACTTTCCATAGAACTAATACGACATTATAATGACTCCGAAAAACCAAACCGCAACTATAGCAGTTTGAATCAATCGACAAGGACCTATCTCCACGTAAATATCCGCGCATTATGACTACGAGAATCTTACTCTCTCTCGTAACCACCCTCGCGATTTTCGCGACCTGTCTCGAGGGCCGATACCACCTCGAAGAAACGGGGCTGAGACATCGCAGACACGACAGGCACCGTCAAGTCTGGGACCAGGACTTAGTCTCTCGAGGATCACGGAGACGTGAGTGGGAGGAGACAGGCGATGAAGAAGTATCGACAGATCGTCAGCTGAAAGAGAAGTCCGTGGGTTCTTCGGGTCGCCGTAACACCGAGCGGAACATCGCCCTTGATGATGATCGTCGAGGCTCCGGGGGAGCCGGACATCGGGGAAGATACGATACCCAACGACGAGGGAGGGATCGTTCCGAGGGCAGACATCCTCGACGGGATTACTACCACCGTGGAAATTCAGCGACGTCTTGGCGCCACTCTTTGGACGAGGGCACGAAAGGTCGGCGAGACTCCAATCGGCATGTGTCTTCGTCTTCCGCTCGTGCCGAGAGACCCTGGACCTATCACAACCCTGCACGATACGATAGACGCCGCGACAACGACGACGACGGGGTCGGCGGTTATGGGAATATCGAGGAACAGAGGCGAGGACGATTCGTGGACGATGACGAGGGGTACGAAGCGGACGACGAAGATTATCACCCGCCCAGAAAGGCGAGCAATAATCGCGAAGGACATTCTAAGGGAAGGCGAAACCGCCACGAATCGAATACATGGCGTGGCGATTGGAGGCATAGAGTCGACGAGGACGGCGAAGACGACGAAGACATGGACGACTATGATCAGGATTACGAATACTACGACTTCCAGGAGACGGAGAAACGGCCCGCTCGACGGAGGCACGAAAAGCGTGGCGGCGATGACGAAGTTTTCGGGATTGAGAAGAAGAGAGAACACGCGAGCCAGAACGAGGTGGGTGCGGGACGTCGAAGTGGTAAAAAGAAGAACAGGCTTTCCGGGGGCGAAAAAGAGATTCGTGGGAAAGCCGAGGATCTTAATGAAGTCGAGGAAGACGATGGAGACGAGGATGTATGGGGCGACGGGGAAACGGATGCGGAAGACGGAAGCCTCGACGAATACGACGAAGCGGGAAACTCCGACTTTGATTTTGTCGACCCGAAGGAAGAATCGAGCTTGAAAACGATCGACGATATAATCCGGAGGCTGACGGCTGGCGATCACACTACGACGACATCGAAACCGACTCCTCGTCGAGAGTACAGGAATATCGAAACCGATAATTACCCGCCGAGAGATCGTTACGGTAATTCCTACGAGAGGAAACCGCCGCCGAAATTACAGCCGCATCGTACGGCGTATAGAAAACCTGAAAATGGATGGAGGACGACGACGACGACGACGACGACGATCGCACCCTGGACCACGACGAAGGCGGCGAGGTCGTACGCGAGATATACAACGAAATTAAACCGCACGACAAATTCGTCTCGGAATGACTTAGGGACGGTGATTAACAAGAACCTGCCAAGAGTAGACGTGAAGAGGCCGCTCGTCGCTCAACTCACGAAGACAGACTCCGACGCGAAAACTAAAAGCTTAGAGCAGGATTACGAGGAGTATGAAAACGACGGGAGCGACGACAAGCCCGAGGACGTTGACGACGTCGACGCAGAGACTGAGAGCGACAAGAAATGGCCCTCCGAGAAGGATCAAGTGAGTTTTGTTTCGCCCCCACCTTTTCCTCGAGAAATTCGCTTTTTATCGTCATCAGCGCTCGGGGTCGCGTGCACGTATTTCGATACGTAGTTATTGCGCAGATTCGATGCCGCATTCGGACACCGATATGCGCGTGTATCTCTCTATCGCCATAATATCGATAATAATAATTATACCGAGAACTACTCGATAGGAATGCGAATCGGGATGCAAATTAACCGACGACGACGACGAGGACGATCACGACTCCGTCGGGTTAACCTTGGCGCTACACGCCGCGTCTCGAAGATCGGTTTAAGACATAAAGGTCAGTCGATTCGGTGTGCTTCTTACAGGACTGGTTATTTCACCAATTTCCAAAGCCGCGATACTCCGACGCACATCTTTTCTCTCATTCCTTAGATGGGAACGGCGATAATTCACAAACACGTCGGAGGCGAGAAGAAACACTCGTAAAATTAACCGCGAAACTTCTTCGTGAGAGATAAGATGCATATCGCTTGCTGCATATGTATACGTATGAGAAACGGTGCGATCGTCTCATTCATAATCAGGAAAGCGAGAGTAAAAAGATTTTCGAGGTATCTCGTGCAAAAAATTGCAGAGATAGTTGGCAGTGACCTTTCGGAATGTCTGATTCACAAGGTCGATGAATTATTTTTTCTCCGTCTTCGGGGGAAACGGAGAATCGCGATGGGCGGTAGAGATGGAAGTGCCGGCTGCAGCCAGCCTCCGGCGTTACGGTTTACTGCCAATTTCATTCCGCGAAGTAATTACAACCTTGACTTACATCCGTTTTAAAAACTGTTCGATTGTCTCGCGAGCAAGAGCGCACTGGAGCAACGTACGTGCGTTTCGTACAAATTCGTTATCTCGGAATCAATACCGAGGCAATCTTCGAGGAGGCATAGGCATGCAGGGTTAATCACTGCTTGATGACTATACGCTTTATACGTATAGATCGGGTGATTGTTTTCGTTTGTATACCGCGAGATCAAAGAGTATCGCGCATTAGCCTCGGCAAATAAACTTTCATTTTCTCAGAGATGCATCCAGTTACGTGCGGAAAAAATGCCTCGATCTTGGATGTAGGATGTTTTAAGGTTCGATGATTAAGGCGGAAGCCTTCCGAGAATCGAATTCCAATGTCTTAAGAGATGCCGAAAATATTGAACTGTGATAATCGCTGCGCGTAGTTTTCCGCCGGCTATTATCAATAGTAATCAAATTCCAGCTTTGCAAAGGAGTTTACCGCCTTCATCATAATCTCGGGACTCTCTTCTCGCCGTTTTTCCTTGCTCAAAGAAAATTTGAGAAACAACGCGAGTGCCTCGGATCTCTATAATAAATACTTATCTGTTAGGTATACACGTTACATGCATAACTGCCTCTCGTATAAAGAGCGTAGTAACGGTCGTCTAATTTAATTACGTACCATCTCACCGAGATAACGCTAGAATGCGCTCACACATGTATATTGTACATACATCTCTTTTTCTTAGGCAAGTTTTTTTACCTTTAAATCGTGTACATGCTTCGGTAAATCTTTGAATACCTACGACTTGTTTCATTAATATGTATAGAATGAGAAATAAAGAATGCGAAATTTACGTGAAAATTATCTTTTCTTTTTTTTTTCATTAACATAATTCACGGATTCATCTGACAGTTGAAAACGGCGAAGAACTCTGCTAGAACATCCGTTAGTTTAATAAGATATTAAGCGTCAAGAAACTTGCGGTTTTCCCATACTTCTCACTCGCCAACCGCGCAGCATGCCGGTAGCAGATATCGCTTCCTGAGATTAGCTACTAGTATTTCACCCGCGCTTTGTTGACTACGTGTAATTTCCTGGCGAATGAAGAACCCGGTGTGTGTAATAATAACGATAGTAACAACAATAATAATAACATGGAGGATAATAATGCTAATAATTTTTCATGGGTGCTGTCAGACGCGGTAGTCACACAGTTGAGCAACGCGCTCTTGAGTAACGAGATCCATCTCGCGTTCCAAAGAGACTCGAGAAACTTTTCGGTCCATCGCTTACATGTCCGAGACCTCGAAAATGTTGACACATTTTTATCCGATGTCAATTTGTCAGCTAAGATCATCAGGTTTTCTTTACTTTTAAATATGTTAATAGTCTGAGGATTAATTATTGCACTATTCATTTTCCACACCGACCACGCGACCGGTGCCTGCAGTATACCTACACGAATTTCAAATCGGTTTTTTACCTAGTACACAGAGTCCGTTGACAAATACGCCTAGTCCGTTGCTTCTAATCAATTGGGATTAATTGACGGACAATTAAATTCTTAGCCAATAATTGTCGATCGCTCTAAGTGAGATACTGGGTCGTATTACTCATACGTTAACACGGCGGTGAAAAGCTCTTTGTCTTTTGATTATTGAGCAACGCGTTATGAACGATTCAATGTTCGACTGACTGGTACCGATTGAACCGATATACAGTTCGAATGATGATCTGTTCTAATTTGTGCAGACGATTCATTTTTTTTCTCTTCTCTTCTTGTTTTTTGGTCTGTGTTTTTACGTTGAACAATCAGAGCCGAATAAGAAGGAGGCAAATAAATACAGGACGACAAAACATACCATCAGGACCACGTTGTTCTTCGTGCCGGTGAAAGGCGCGTTCAGCTACGTCTCGTAGATCAGATTTGCATTTCCTCTTCGGACTTCACTCTTCGCGTGGCTCTCGAGCCAGGTACTCATTAACATAATAGACTATTCGATCGTGCAGAGTAGGTATACCCGAAGAGTCGCGTACTCGCTAAGTAATACGTTAAAAATCATCTATTCTCGAACGGCTCGATATTTGTGAAGAACTTTCTGGACGCTATGAAAACGGATGTGCAAATTTGCATTTAATTACGTCCAAGGGACGGAATTCGTTATTCAATGGCTAGTGCAGCGTTCTGTGAAAAAAAGGAAAGAAGAAACGAAAAAAGTGGCGTAGGCAAGCTACAGAGTCACATTTGATACCTTAGAAGCCGAGCTCTTATAACGGTTCGAAAGATGAGCCACAAGTGGGTTGCGTCACTTCGTACTCGGTGCTTTCTTTTCTTCATGATCTTCTCGCGGGTCGAGATAGAACGAGTCTCGATTTTCTCTCGAGGCTAACAAATGTAGCCTAGTAATAAGTTGCAAGCGTTTATACATGTATTAGGGTGGGTCAAAAGAAATTGATTATTTGTTTTTTTATTTCTTAGTTCCGACACAGAAAAATTGCTTGCTAGGCACCTCTAGAAAGTACTTACCAAGTATCAGCTCTTAATAATTATAGGAAGATCCTAGTCGTCATAGTTTTCCATTTTTACTTAAGTCTCATATAAAAAAATCTATATCTCATTATTAATCGATTGTTTAGCAAATTTCTTTATACATTTCTATAGGAAATTGAACGCTCTACAAAAAAGGTCTCTTTTACTTTTTTCATAAATCTAACCATTTGAAAGATACTCAAGGTCAAAGTTTGAAAAATTTATTAAAAAATTTTTAAACACAACAAACAAACACAAGAGACCGTTTTTGTAGAACGTTCAATTTCCTACAAAAATATGCATTTTTCATTTGACAATGATTACTTTTCGGAAAGTTACAAAATTGAGAAGAAGAAAATTTTTTTAATACATTTTTCAAACTTTGACCTTTAATATCTTTTAAATGGTTAGATTTATGAAAAAAGTAAAAGAGACCTTTTTTGTAGAGCGTTCAATTTACTATGGAAATATGTGTAGAGATTTGCTAAACAATCGATTGATAATGAGATATGGTTTTTTTTATATGATACTGAGGTAAAAATGGAAAACTATGATGAGGAGGATCTTCTTATCAATATTGAGAGCTCATACTTGGTAAGTACTTTTTAGAGGTGCCTAGCAGCCAATTTTTCTGTGTCAGAACTAAGAAAAAATAATAATCAATTATTTTGACCGACCCTAGTATAATATGCGAATGATTAACGCTGTTTCTCCAGCGTATATTCTGATTCAGAAACGATCCTCTTTCCCTCATTTTTTCTTCATCGATCAAATTGCATTATAGCTGTACATTAATGGCACCGATACCCACGCGGATATTCATATCGTCCTATTTATCGTTCAATTGAACTTAAGGTAGGTGCCTACTTGTCACGCGACTATACGTACGAGTACTCCCGTCTGTAGGTACCAACGCGGTTGGTCAGAAACGCGATATACTCGTATTATTATGACCCGAAGCAAAAAGAAAACTAAACTCAAGGAGGGATCGATGTCCCTCGGCATTCCTTCAAGACGATCATCCTAAGGGCAACGTCCCTCTAACAGAATAGAAGAAGTATCGATATTGATCGCGGCATCCCCGAAGGAGAGATCCTATATCGCTATTGGATCTATCCGTGGTTTTATTTTCCTTTTTTTTCTTTTTTCTTCTCTTTTTTTTTCACGATCTGTACCAGAGAATGACGCGATAAAACTGACGGGGGGAAAAAAGAAAAAGAACGGAAAATAAAATAACTACTCGGAATACAAAAGGGCGTGTATAGAAAAAAAAAGTCACCACCGCAGAATGCGGGACGATTATTCTTCGACCATTTTCGAGAGAAAAAAAAAAAACAGAATTGTCAAGTCAAACCGTATATTTATTCCTTCGGAAGCTACATGGACTGGTCTCAGTGACCGCAGAGGATTTCACGGCGTCGTTTCAGTGGTCTCTATTGTTTCTCGCAAGTTTTATTTGTACTTTTATTCAGTCGAGAAGAATGTCGTCAGATCGATGTGAAAAAATCGACATCTGGAATGAATTTCTGAAAAATAAAATCGGTTACTTGTTATGCCATTATCGACGGGAATGATCGAGTCTCATGTACTTATATTGTAAATAATTATGGAGTATCGATTCCATTGGTTTATGTATCTACCGATAGATAAGACTGACTCGAATCCCGGGAAGGGAGCGTGAAGTAATTTTAATCATAATTTAATTAGACGGTCGTAGTTTGCGAAAGCGTAAATATAATAATTCCGCGAAACGCTATCGTATCTGCAACGGACTTGTGCTTCTATACGGACCAATTAAAATGATCATTCTAGAAGTCTGTCGTCGAGCCACTCTCGCTGCAGTGCAACATAATTAATGAATAATATATATGCGAGTAAAGAATCGTTGAAATGCGTTAAAATCAAATTATTCCTCGATATGATTCACGTAGCTTTCACAGGTCAATGTTATGTCACCGTATTCCTTATACCAGCCGAAATTGATCGTTCTTCTTTCTATATCTATACGATCCAAGATTTAATTATTATAAAAAAATTAAAGCTTAGCTCGCGCCTCGGATTGTCGAGGCTTCGTTGTAACGAGAGAATGATGATAAAAGTAATGACATCAAGTGTGATACCGAAGGTGATAGCGGCGACGACCCGGGACCGAGACATCAATAGAGACCGCTCTTAACGTTGCGACGTTTCCTCGACAAATATCTTTGTATATTTTTGGTTATACGAGATGTAAGATGCTGGGAATTACGCCGTCTGACCTGATACTCAAACGCGAAATGGTGATTCATATAAATGGGGGAATAAAAATTTTTATTGTGACTTAAATTAGGATTTATTTGACGTGTGGAATTTCGTTTTTAAATTGGCAAATTGCATTCATTGTCATTTACAATTAACGACGGCATTTTACAGAGGAATAAAAGTGACCTATGTACGCCTATATACAAGTATACGTATGTAATACATGTATGCAACAATCAACTGTTTTTCTTATGATCCCTGCGCGATCGCCGTCTCTTTTTAACTCGGGGTTTTGGTGAAAGTTGTGAAAGTTTATCGTAAATGCTCAAGGCGATTCGTTTGATTCTAATTAGCCTTGCTGTTAAGACGATTATTAAATAATGCTTGAGTGAACGAACGCCGCTCACACCACTACTAACTCGCATACGTATGCGCAGATGAATATCACTCTTACACCTACGCGACAATATTTAATAGTCGTCAAACCGTTACTCTCCAAAGGTCAACCTTTCAATTCTATCTCGAGAAATGATTCCGGAGTGATTCATTCTCTCTGTAATCCTGCTGCTGTTCCAGCCTGCTGCAGTTGCAGTTGCAGCCCCCGACTTTCAATTGATCTTTAAATTGATTCGCGGAATATTTTAACCCGAGGTAATGGAAACCGTTTATATTACTGTCATCCTTCGCCACGTGGAATCGTGAACGTTTTCATTCCTTAAAGTGGCAAATATAGTCATTGTGTAAATTTAAGTCGTTGATACATTTTGAAGAAATATTCCTGTTTTTTTGGGATTTTATGAAATTTTTCTTGCATAGGTTGAGTCTGTTCAAGAATATATTCTCCAATGATGTAATCATTTCGGGGCAAATTAAGATACGGGGTCAGTTTGTGAATACACGACGCAATTTTTTCATCAAAATTTACAAAAATTAGTTTCAAATCGAAGATCTTCTTATCAAAAAAATTGAATCTCCGAGTTTACGTCGATGTAGAATATTGCCTAGAAATTTGGCGAAGTTTCGATGATACATAACACAAAGTCCATGAAATGGTAAATAATTTTGAATCTGTCTCAAAATACAAGAACATTCCCACAAATTCATTCAGTCTTTAGTAGACTGAACATTTAGTAAAGTAAATTATAGTTCGCTGATCAATTTAATGACTATGCCATTTTCTTCTTTTTTTCTGACTTTTTTCTTTTCAATTTCATTTCATTTCGTCGGCACGCCGAGAAGTGTGGACGAGGATCAAGTCATTATAGATATTAAATCTCCGAGCAGGTGGTAAATGGCAACTTGTCCGCGGTCCAGGGGCTCACGTTGAACGCAGGTGAGAAGAGAGGAACGAGACTGCGTGGCGTGGAGAGACGAGGTTTGAAAAGGGTAAAAAAAAAAAGAACGAAAGGGAAAAGTTTAATCGCGGTGAAAATAAAGTACTTGAAAATGATTTGTTTGCATTTTGTATCAAGCACGAGTTACGCCTTGTTTTACAAAAAAGTAACAGGAGAACAGGATCATCGTTCTCGGATATATTGCTGGTTCATTTTTTCCTCCCGTTCGAACATGTAGCAGCTAAACCAGCGAGTTTATTTTGCTCTTTTTTTTTCTTCATTCTATACTCTTTGCACTCAGATTCAAGCGGACGATATCATGGCTAATTTAAAACCTCGTTAATATTAATAGATAATTTTTTATTGATAACTCGTGAGCTTGTAATTCACTGTTATAAATCACAATTACAATGCCACGTAACGTTTGACATGCGTAATCAGCCGTAATAACTAAAATACCATACGTTTTATGTACGTACCTATATATATGTGTTAAGTCTATCGGTTCTTCTACACGTCATTTATTCTCATTCATAGAAATATATTAGACGGAGCAATGATTCCTAGTATTATAATTCTGAAACACGTATCTAATTTAAACGATATATGTCTGCATAAATTGACGGCATGTATTGCAGAAATAGTCCTGAGTATCGCTTTCGAGAAACATTTGATAGAATTTTGATAAAATTCGATACTGAAATGTTTTGAGAAATTAAAAAATGGACTGATATCTCCGATTTTAAATACAGATTTTTTTATTTCATCAGCTTGGGTCCTTTCATTGAAAAATAAAATTGGAAAGTGTTATTTTGATTTTTTTCATCGAATACTTACATGAATATTAGGATGGGTCTGATGAACCGACTATTTTTTTTTTCTTCAAGAGATACCTTCGAAAATTTGTTCTTTATACTCAAATAACGAACCTCGAAAAAAAATTAGCTCTAAATATTAACATTTAGAGATCGCTCATCGCCATTTTTCATTTTCCATTTAAATAACATGGGAAATGTTCTTGTGGCGCCTTTCGATTTTTATATCTCGAGAACTGATTTACTTAAAAAAATTCTGCACGGCTACTTTTGTTCAAAATTAAACGCTCTATAAAAAAAGTCTCTTGGTCTTTTTCGATTAGTCTAACCGTATCGAAGTTTCTCCGGCGATACTGGTCATTTAATGGCAAGGCTAACTTCGAAACGGTTAGGTTTATCGAAAAAGATCAAGAATCCTTTTTTGTAGAGCGTTTAATTTCCAACAAAATCAGCCGTGCAGAATTTTTCTAACTAGATCAGTTCTTGAGATATAAAAATCGGAAAGCGGATTATTCAAATGGAAAATGAAAAATGACCTATAAATGTTAATATCAGGGGCTAATTTTTTTTTCGAGACTCGTTATTTGAGCATAAAGAACAAATTTCCGAAGGTGTACCATTTTGAAAAAAAAAAATTGTCGGTTTATTCGGCCCACCCTAATTTTAGAATCATTATGTAGCCTTTTTGCATATATTTCGAATAATTGCAAAAAAATCAATCCCAGTATAGTTTTGCATTGTAGCTCAGACTTTGCTTGGTAGCCTAGAGGCTTTCGAGCTTCGGAGAGTAGCCTTGCCTTTACATAAGTACTTCCGTGATTAGCGATTACCTAAAAAGTGTAAAAATAAAAACTACCGACTTGTTACGTCCCTTTTTGTCTGCCAGGTGTGTGCGAGTGTATATAAGACCGCGATGTTGTCCGAATTCGAAACTTTCGAAGTACATAGGTATATACCTACCTACGTCGATATTCGGCACCATTCGAAGGGACGAAACGAATGATTATTCACTTTTTGTAAGCTCAAGTATGCATACACGTACGTACACGAGTCTCGTGTTAGCTTGGTCAAATCACTTTCCCATGAAAGTTAATGAGACGTTACGTGTACCCAGTACAGATATGAATATACGGTGGGTCAGTGCGCGAGGCACGAGGTCGTACAAAAGTGAACGGCCCTGAATTACCGTTAATTACAGCGACGATTTTCACTCATTAAATGAAAAATTCATTATCCACAAATCGATGCAACGTACGTATATAACATATGATACATATACGTATCGTGTGAGCTGAATTACGTCATGCGATATCAACGCTGAATTTATTTATAGTAAATCGTGTATAGAAACGGATAACATCTGATGCAATATCGTGCATATGTCATACAGCCACAATATATATCTCAATCATTTCACCTGCTGCAGGCGCATGACTCAAATTCCATTTCACTTCAATATTCGTCGCACGATCATTTCCCTGCGAAGTTCGCTGACTTGTATAGAATTACAGACGTCAGAGCTAATCCTGGAGTTAAAAAACACGTGAAATGCACAAGGGGCATAATCAGCCGATTAAATGACAGCCGTGACTTTTAAACGTGAGTCCCGTACTAATTTTAAGCTTAACTTTTGGTAACGGGTCGAACACGCGGGATATCGCTGTTCCATAAACGAATCGGAGATTTATTATATATTTACGATCTTTTTCCCAGAAATTTTCACATCTTATAACATATTTCGCATATGGGTGAATTCACGAGGGATTTCTATGGGGTTGAAGCTCCTATAATCCGGCCCGGGATTGTACTGACACGATTTTGATTTTCTAAAGCGTATCTTAAGGCTGGAGGGGAGCTTGGTGACAATAAAATGGGAAAGATGGAAATTTCCTGCGTGTGCGAGGACTCCGGGTAAAAATTTTTGGAACGGGATTTAAATACGTTTTTCATTTTGGGGGGAAGAACGTTTGACGATGGGAAAAAGATGCTTTCAACGACGCGCGAAGAATCGTTGGCAGATTGATGGTTTACTTGATTTTTATACGAAAGTACGGAAAGAAAAAGATGCTGACAATGAATTAGGGAAAAAGACATTTGAATAGAAACACAATCGAGAAGCTGAACCGTGTCTAGACCCGATTAACGTTATTAAGCAATTATCACCCGGAGACAAAAAAAAGAAGAAGAAGGAGAAGCTGTGATCGAAAACAGCGTTGCATTAAGGCAGGGCGCAAATTCGTAAGACTAACACAATAGCCGTACACCGTACGGTAGAAGTAAGAGTTGGGTCTTGTTAACATGCGAGGGGTCAATTGCTTTACCACTTCAGGGAGTGAGGGACGGGTACGTCTCAATTTCTCCAGGGCATATGTGTACTTTATGTGTATAAATATACGGAGCTATTTAGAGATGGAATTTCGGGCGTAAATTCGAGGGGGTTTTTTATTTTACAAAAGTTCATTATTTCACCCTGGTTCTGTATGAAATATGAGTCATATTTACAGACGGGTCTGCGCAGCGTTGTGATCGACTGAATTCCTCTTTAAAAATAGTCATAATTGGTAAGAAACGAGATGCAATACAATTTCTTCTTTTTTTATCCAGTCTTTTAGTTTTTCTTTTCTTTTTTTTTTACACAGTTATTTAAACCGAGATTTGAATACTGACTATTATTGATGAGTCTTACCGCAGCGTTTCGCGTCTCTTCGACTTCACTTTCGTCGAGATAAACTATAAACGTGTTTGTTTATTACGTTAGTCCGAAGCTACTAATAAACGCTTTCTATTTTTCCATTCAGAAAATTGCCAAGTAGCTGCGGAACAGTTCGCAGCCACAAGACACATGCTGCGGCGATATTATATCC
Source organism: Rhogogaster chlorosoma (assembly GCA_944452935.1). Lineage (NCBI taxonomy): Eukaryota > Metazoa > Arthropoda > Insecta > Hymenoptera > Tenthredinidae > Rhogogaster > Rhogogaster chlorosoma. The sequence continues at coordinate 28,318,901 of OX101799.1, read as the reverse complement.
CCTGAAAATTACAATTATTATCGACACAGAAATTAACAAATCTATTCAATAAATGCAAGAAGAAAGAAAAGAATGAAACAAAACCAAAGAGACGAGGAATTCTTTTCAATGTAAAATATATACTGAATGAAAATAAATACGCGATAAAAATAATCGGTTATTATTCCAGAAACGAGAGATGAAATTTCATTATACGAATTACGCACATAGATGTAGATAATTCGCCGGGGAATTCCCTGGATTTGTATTTATCGTTTGATTTTCACAACGCAAGCATGAACGAAGGGTAAAATTTGCACGCCTTGAACTCGTGGATATCGTGATATTTCGATGTCTATAATTTTTATCGTCATTATATTACCTCTTCGACGTGGGATGCAGCGATGTTTGTAAAATCTACCAGACTCCAGGGCGTGGTTTTTCCTTATTTTTAACTTCACATATATAAATGGTGAATTAGTCGTAAGTGGAAGGTGCGTCATTTCTTGTTTAAATATGTCGCCTTTATGCTTACAATTAGTCGACTATAGGTTAGACGCTGTTACAGATGTAGATTTTATTACAAACAGACAGAAGAATTGCAGAGATGATTTTTCTCGGTCACACATGCATATATACGCGCGATAGTCTGGAGAATAAACTATTACCATTCATTGCACAATTATTCGCAACATTCTCTACGGTCACGATAGACCGGTGCAACCGCGAGCGATTTCTCAATTTAATTAAAAAAAAACATTCTATCACGGATTGAAATTAACTACTTAACTTTACCCGGAGTCCAGATCCAACTACGTGGTACTAATGAAACGGTTTTTTATTAACCATATGAACAGGGAACGCGCTATTAAGTGCGAGCAGTTTCGCGTTCTGAGATGTGAGCGGCGAGAGCTGGTGTGTAATTAACTATGCTTAAACTCCATGAATCGATACTACATATTTTATTACGGTATAATATATCCGCGAGCATTATATATCTATAGGCGGAAAAATAATTGGGAATATAAATCCGAGCAGCCATAACGCGGATTTCGAATAATAACAACGTTTATAGTTCCGAATCGAAAAACATATTCTATTCGAAATATAGGAATTCGTTGGAAACTATATTTACTCTGTGACACATGAATTATTCAATAACCGGTAAATCGCCAGTGCAAATAGCCGTTGACCATTTTTTTCTTCAAAGGTACAGAAACTGCAGAAACTTCAGCTATTATTCAACTTACGTTAACACCTTTATCACTGTTGTATCGCTTGGAAAGAGAAAGAAACCTTCAGCTCTCACCTTTGCCATCGAAGGATATTTACAATCCTGATATTTCGTACTGCAGAAGTGATACGATCTTATAGATGCGTTTGCCACTGCGTTTAGACGTCGAGTAAGGGCTGAGGTTTTACCATTCTTTCCCATAAGTTTCCTTCTTGTTCAATTCTTCATTCGCATCTATCGGCTAGCTATAGCGAGGATTTCAGATTCTCTAGATTTGGACCAGAAGAGATGAAGAAGTATGAGTCGATTAATTCGTGAAATATACTAGTTTGATCGGAGAATTATACGAGAGGATTGGGTTCGAAAAAATCACTTTCTCGCAATCATTATCCCGGCTATAAGTATACAGCTAACTGTATACGAATGTGATAATAATCGTACGAGTACACGAGCGCCAACTCTGGACTGAGTATGGCTGGTCACTCGTACGATGATCCCAGTGGCCCAGTTCTCACGGAGTGTATTTAACAAAAGTGATTAGCATACTGATACACTGGGAAATGCCCTAGTGTCGTAATATTAATTGGCAGCATCTCTACCCGCGATTATTTCCGGGGATAGTTTCCGAACGCGTTTTGTGACTAGAAGCTTCACACGAAAAATTATCCCGCGATTTCCTATGAAAATGTCAAATATCGGACTCATCATTCAATCTAACGCACATTAGTTGCGTAAACTGCTTTGATAATGCGTTTCAAGTTCTCATACAGTATCGTAGGGCTACTATGTCACCGCTGGAAGTTCAGCTGCACCTTGTCAAGCGCTGTTACAGCCCTGCGTCTCGCCAGTCCTAATCTATCTAAAGCTGCATATTTTATTCCGCGAGAGAGCACAGCGCCACGTTTACGCCTAGCGGTGAGCGCGGATCTACTCCGTTAGCAGACGCGCTGAGAGGGGGACTAGGCTACGATCCTGGTACGAGAGGGCGAGAAATATTTACGATAGGAACTCTCAGGAGTTACAGAACTTGCGGTGATAGTAAGACGAAGATACGTGTAAAGATGAAATTGCCTGTGACAAACTACTGCAACGGCGTTAGAAAGAATACTAAATGTTTGGTGCAGTTTCAGAGATATTTCGTAAGCACAGATTTATATATTTTTTGTTTTCTTTTGACGTAAGGGATTATGTAGCATGCGACAATATTTCGGATAGAAATTATCAACCGAAAAATTCATGATGAGAATCGGTGAAATTAAACAATTCGTTTTATGGTCGTAATCGCTGCTCACAACGTGAACTGTCTGATGTGCTGCAGCTACAACCTGCAGCCCATTCCTCACTAGGGAGTAAATGGTTTGTGGTTTACGCATAAAAGCTTCATTATCACGAGGGGAAAATGGGAGGGAGACCTTCGAGTATCTGCACTCGGCCACCCAAGTTCAACCAGAACCAGCACCACCAGTGGTTCGCATTCCGCCATTATTTTCCAGCATAATAACAAAGTCTGCAATGATCCCTGAAGTTTCCAATTTCTTTTCAAATTCTCAGCTTTCGTAGACTCGAATTGGATTCATCTCCAAAATTCTCACTCGGAGACTTGGATGATTGTCAGACACGTGTTTGGATCCTCTTGGATTTCAAGGCGATATTCTCGAGTGAATCATCTCGGGGCATAATGACCCAAGATTTGACGCCACGTTGCAGTTAACTAGGTATTCCAAGTGCACGAGTATACACACTGTCAAGTGCTAAATAGTTGAAGACTTCTGACAGACTGAGAGACGGCGGGGTTCAACGTAGGGATATGTGTGCATACGTCGTGGAACAGCAGGGCCCATAAATTTCCATCAACTAACGCGGCGCATATGAGAGTTAATCGTTGATGCATGTTGAAATTAATCTCTGCATTATAATTCCCGCGATGAATACCAGCCTGGACTTAAACCATGGGTTGATCATCAGTACGCGGGATGGAGGAGCGCAATGACCGAAAGAGGGAAGAAAAAAAAACACGTTTAATCACTAATACCGCGCGTGCAGCGTACATGCAGCGTATGTGACAATTGAAACAAATTGGACGTACGCGTACGGTCAGATTCGGATCGGAATATCCAAATTTATATTCGGGATCGAAAGAAGGAGAGACGATTTGGCCCTGAGGTTTAAAAAGCATAAGATTAATGAGAAATTGTTTATAGGATCTTAAATGTTTGTTGGCTCAAAGTCTCGCCTACACATAAGCCGGGCCAGCTAGTCTCATGCGTAAGATGAAAGTGAAGATGTGGTATGCACGTATATACTTTTGTTGTAGTAATTACCGAAAAAAGATCACGAGATTGGAATGCTTCCAGTAGGAGCGGACAAATAAACCAACTATCCCACCGCTGCCACCGCGACTACATCCACCACTGACGCTGCTATGGCACTACCTATGGTGCATGATTCATGAACTTGAATCACAAGAAAAACTTAGGCAACCGAGCGAACTCGTATAGCAAAGGAACCGGGCGAATGTACGTTCAATCGGTTATTAAACGTAGGGTGAAAAAATCGGATCAGGAATTCGAAGGGAAACTTAAAAAGAAGATCGATTTTATCCTCGATCATGGAATTGACAAATCGAAAATCAGTTTGGTTGGAAGGAACTGTTTTTGAACCTCACATCCTTAGTCCTGAGAACTAGACCGAAATTTTCGGATCTTCGGGCTTTCGGGAAATTCGGGACTTCAAATCGTTTCTAGATTGAATAATGCAGAACCAGCAGTGTATACGTGATCTCTTTTCCTCTTTTAGCCTCTTGATATATACGAGTTAACAATTGGAGCACATGTGTCTCTTAATAATACCCAGAACCCGGTTGTTGTATCAGGTTAAGTAAACTGGAACCTGGGGTAAATAAGATAAACTGATATAACGGTAATTTAAATTTTCCTACCAAAGATTTACCGCAGCAACAACTACTACGTTATTTTTCACGCTTATTCAATTCCTGTTTACTTAAAAAAAATCATTCCGCTGCTCTGGTACCCCGACAGTGAAATTTGACTTTTCTCAGCTTTAGGAAGAAGGGCTTTATCGGGATGATCGCAAACGTCGCTGCGGTCCACTCCGCCGACAAGAGAGCGTGTTTTAGTGAGGACTCAATTAGTAATCCGATACAAAGAGGCCCTTTCGACGCCCTCGGCATATGTACATACTATCGTATACGCTGCATTACATGCAACGATCACAGGCCGACCAGAGAGAGAATCTAGCGGTGGACACAGTCAGCTTAATAATAGCGATACGAGCCAGTCGACACTAATGATGTAGGAAGTCTGGAATATATAGGTCAATTTGTACCCTCTGCATGTGGTCCATGGGAATGTCTGCCATGGGACTATTAATTACGTATCTTATACCGATCCGGAGTTGGATAGAGGACAGGATGTGATCGGATGCGTGGTCCCGCTGCACTCCAATACACATGGATTCGCTTCCTTCCGTGATTTTCAAAAGCTTTTTTGTCCAGAATTTCGAAAATCAATTTTATTGCTGTATCGAGTGCGGAAAATTCTCCGAATTATACTCCGGCAGAAATTACCTCGAGAAAATATAGTCCGCGTTGTAAATGGTCAGCGAAAGATCCGCAATATCGTAGAGTTTCACTACTAGCAACGTCGCGGTATACAGAATCTCGGGGCTATCGGAGTCTGCGGAGCTATTTCCACCGCTATGCAAAGCATGCGGAGAAAGATGCGCAAACTTGCTTTAGTCCCGGCTTCGTGCCTCTTTCGCATAGCCCGCGGCTTGCGAGAGTCAGGCGAACCGTCGTCATTATTTTCGAACTTAATTACTCTCTATTGTTAGCCGATAGGATACGCGTATGCAATATGCATGTACGCGTACCCGTATCCCCGCGAGATGTCAGAAGGACGGTAAAATTCCCGGTAACAACGGGAGGATAGTCGCTGCCATGCATTCGCAGAATTAGGCATCTAGCAAAAGAATGGCGCGTAAATTAAAGGACGTCTTATTTATCTTCTCGAAAGGATCTTAGCCGTTTATCAATCTTTAAAAACTCCTCGGCCGATAGGTTCTAACGATTTCGATTCCGATATGCATAATGCAATTTCTTCTCAACCCGCGGAAATATTTATTATTCTACGCCTCGGGGTTCCGGTGAGACAATACAGATGCCAGATAAAGGGGCGAGGAGGCTGCACTTGCTTCGTAGGTTAGTAGATCGGTAACGAAAAAAAAAAGGAAATAAGTCGCGTTTATGTACCACGTATATGTGTATAGAATTCCCAAGCCTCTACCTATGTAGTGAGTATTATTATGGGATGATTACACTCCCTGATACTGGTACTAGCTGTCTCTAGTGTCAGCTGGTAATGTCACGGTTCAACGCACTTGAACGATGCAAAACGCGGCACCTATATATCTATACTCCAATGCTACGTGCGAGCTACTCCCAAGAGAAAATATACACAGCAGACTAGACGCATGCCACATTACAGAAATAGGCGATCGTGCGTTGCTACATTGTTCAATAGGAAGCGAATGACGATGCAGATCGAGGCGGGGTGCTGGAAAGTTCCGAATTTTTTTAGTTTTGAGACCGCTAAAATTTCAAGCTTAGGATATTCAAACTCCGAGAACCCATATGTCCGAAAATTTCGGTATACCGATTTCTCGGGATGAGAGCTCGAAAAGTAGTCGAGAATCTCTTCACGGAATTTTGGAACCTTCAGTGTTCTTCGTTTCGGGGAAACATCCTTTCTAGAACCCGCAGATTGATAATATCGAAATTCGGAGTTTCGACTCGGAATCGGATTTCTACATTCATTCAGAGGATCTTGAAAATGATTGAAAACACTCGGAATTTGGATTCTCGCGCCCGTTCCACATTTCTCAGGTACCGCATTATTGGGAGTGATTGAGGCCGGACTAATCCGATTGTTAACGCTCTCTCGACTCTGCAGATATCGGTTTGAACGGTACGATCAATGCGCACGTATGCATAAACATTAGCACGTATACGCGATAAATACGCGCGTCGTTATAGTCTTTGCGGTTGTCGCCCCGGTTGTCATCCTCCTACTCGGTATTATAGTTAGAAGCGTGATGCAATTGCAGACGGCCAGATGCCTGCACGAGATCGCACAGTATATATACCCTCGCGGCTGTGCAGGCGGCTTTTATATTTATATCATTCGGCGACTGGGTGCAGTCGCCGTCCTTGACGACTTTAGCAAAATCACCGAATATCACGACGTATGGTACGAAAGTTTGTCTAACCGTGTCGTATCGTGAAATGCAGACTTCCCCAATTTCCCTCCAAGTTTAGAAGCGTTTCGATGAATTTCGCGACCTCACTTACGTTGAAGAAAAAATCAATCTTATTATTTTTCCGTCTTATTACACAGAACCAGCCGCGTCTATTCCCGTCAATTTAATTCCTAGCTGGTTCGATCGCGATTCGACCAACCGAATAGAACGACCATTTGAACGGACAGATTTTATCGCCCGCTGGTCACCCGGCCGTCGCATATCTGACGGGCTAAGACGACCGGTGACTCCGACGTTGGAAAGAACGACATATATATAGCGATAGTAAAAACGGGTTCGAAATTCTCTTTGAGAGAACGTTTTACCGTTTCTATTACACCGTGGGCACGAATGGGGCCGACATTGTTGACCGTTTATTGTCCAGATAGTTTATTTTCTTTACTTCTATACTTTATGGCACGGGACAGCTGCGGTGTCACGCGGTCGCAGCTTCCTTTAAATAATAAATAAATAAATATACGACGAAACGCGGGATAAGCGATGCCGGAATTGCTTGCCATGTGGTCAATCTTTGTCTCCCGATTGACTTCCCCTTCTTTTCTCTCCCTTCGCTTACCGAGAGACAATTCTATCGAACAAAAAACCGGATCTTCTCCATAATTCCCTGAAATTCAATACCGGATCGACGAATCATCGGTGAACTCGTTCGAAACTCATTGAACGGACGATAACATACGGCTTCTATAAATTCTAAGTGTCCCACTTTCTCGGGGCACTAAAATAGATATAATATCAGCCTATAGCTCAAAGTGCGGAAAACTCGGTTTTAACTACACGCATTCACGTACGTAATGTCGTGTGGCTTTACGCTACTGGCGGCTTTGACAACTCGGAACTGGTTCAAGTTACGTGTTCGAAGTACAGGTGTTAGTCTAGCTCTGGCCACATTCAACGTAAGAGTCGGGGCTGCGAGATAAAAGACGAGTTTGCACCCGCGCGAACTGACATTGTTTTACGATTACACGAGGAGAGCAACGAGGCCGTAAGCCCTCGGAGCCGCATATCTAATCCATCTTCAGTTTCTAAAACGGCGTGGAATCGTCAGAATGAAAGCCTAGCCGTGGCTCGTGGGTTTGGTAAAAAAACCAAGAATTATGCGGATTCTATCGAAGTCCTCTCGGCGAAGCTGGCGATCTGGTCCGGTCGACGGATGATTTCTTCGGAACGTATCAGCGATTGATAAACGAATTGCCTCGAGTTTGCGAAGACTGATGAACTTGAAATTGTTCGATTATTGCACAACAGCCCGGTTATCATTCTCTGGTTCGAAATGAAGACTTGAGAGTCTGGGCCAATCAACGTCGCATACTATATACGCACTAATTGGTTACACGACACGCGCTTCGACTTAAGGACGCGTTTGGAATTAATTGGTTTCCGTTAACCACGCAAAGCACATGTATACATATATGTACGCCGAGGGACGCAAGACCGTGCTATTTATTGCCTTCGCTGTCTGAATGGCATTGGCGAGTTGAAACGATGAATGAAACTCCGTATTTGGTACGAAACGATCCCAGCTTTCAATGAAAATCTCATTCATTCATGCGATTCAATCGCAAACTCAAGCATCTACGACGGGGACGGAAATCGATTCGCTTTCTTATCCTTGTCGAATAAAACCGATCACACATTCATTCGACCATCTTCGAACGCGTTTAGCTAAACTGTAACGCTACATGCCGTTGAACAGATATCGTAGAAAGCGTGAGAAAAATCGTGCTTATCTACCTTCTCCGCTTCTTTCCTGTATCACGCTAGTAATTATCATTCAGAAAGAGTAGCGTACGTCCATTAACGGTTAGAATTGCCGATTTGTTGAATCTATTCGCGTATATGTAGGTAAAGCTCGCAGGTATAACCTGCAGACATCAATTTTACGAGCTGCTAAGACCCGGCTGCTTTCACATCTGATGATCTTCAAGGTCTTACATTATCAGTAAATTGGTACATCGTTGAATGAGGCTTGCTTCCTCGAGTCAATTAGCGGACTTGAGTCGCCTCTATATGTAATTCCGAAACAGGAGGCGGAATTAGTTTTATTTTGAGTGAATCCAGCCGCGAGATTGGAGGAAAAAAAGGATTTTTTAATCAATCTAGACTCTATCAAAGGTTGAGATCGATGAATCGCAATAACGAACACCAGGTGTACCGTGACCATTAGCCTTAAGTCACGATCCACCGTTAAGATATGGAATATAAAGTCGACTCGAGTAGCTCGAACACCAGGCCGAGCCGAGTCGACGTGCAATCTTGATCGACTCATAGGCCAAAGTCGGTAGCAGTTTGTCTTAAACTCTTATACGTACCTATACACGCGCATGACAACTTTCATTGATCTTTCATTTTTAACTACTTACCTATTTTCTTAATAGCTATGAAACTACGGGAGAACCTGCGAGCCTAGGGCTACGGCACGTCGCGTTCTTTTTACCTTTTATATACCGCGTCGAGTTATCTGATGGAAAGGGGCCTGGGTCGAAGTTCCGAATTCGGAATTTGAGAAACGGTGAACTTTAGAAGATGAAATTTACGAAAATCTGTAAATTTCAAGTCCAAAAATAGTTCGGTCTAATCGAAACTCTCTTTCAGGAAACCCGTTTGATCTGCTGCAATCGATAACTTATCGATGACATAATATTTGATAGAGTTTTGAAACTTTTTGTTCGAATAAATTTTTTTTAAATTCTCGCATGTAGAATGTCCGCCGGACGGGACTTTTGAAATTCGGAACTTAGGCCGGTAAAAATATAGACGTTTTTTTCCGTCAACTTTGCACTATACTATAGATCCAATTATTTTTTTCTTATAAGATTTAGGATCACTTACTGACTATAAAATCATAAAATGCTGACAGGTTCCGGTCGAGCTCTGAAGCGCCATCTTGAAAGAACGTTTTTGGCCGATATCTCGGAAACTATGCACTTCAGGGCAAAAGTCATACAGACCATTATTGTAGAGAATAGAATTTCGCATCTTTTGTTCCGTATAAACTTTTTTGTAAAACTTACCGTTTACGTTTTATGGCTCATTCAATGAACAGGTTTTTATTGATTAATATTATCAGAGTTAACGGCCGTAGATAGAAAAACCTATTCGTTAAATGAGCCATAAATCGTAAACAGTGAATTTCACAAAAAAGTTTATACAGAACAAAAGATGCGAAATTTTACCCTCCACAATAATGGCCTCTATAACTTTTGCCCTGAAGTGCATAGTTTCCGAGATATCGACCAAAAACGTTTGGCCTAACTCCACCCGGCCCTATCCTTGAGGCTACAGTGCCAGAATTAATTTCGGTAATTTTTTAAGCCTCTTTAGTGGATCCTTGAATCCTGTATCGGTGAAAAATATATATACCCAATTTTTTACTGTCAATTTAGCCAAGGTGCATCGCGCCGTGTCGACGTGATGTCATCATCTATTAACGGGCCTGAGGTATAGGTACAAGCTGAGAAGCGGGTTTGGTTCACTGTTGACACTCGCTTTAAAGAAAGTCCGTACGGTAAAGAAACGGGTAGAAATTCATTACATTAGAACAACAAACAAACCGAATCGCTCTACGAATAGAAAATCGTTATACCCGGTGCAACAGCATCGGCCTAACCGTTTGATTGATGAAAACTCCTCCAGTCTGGCGCGGGCAGTCCGCAGACCTATGATTCGATTAAACTAGCTGGTCGATGAAGTGCGAAGTGATGGATAGGCCTCTTCTCCTTTTCACCCGGAGCTATTAAATTTGAACCCACTTTCCTCCAATGGGATGATAGAATAGCCGGAAGAGAGTCTCTCGAATGAGTAAAAATGATTTATATCTATTATATTTGGGTCTGACCCATCTCGTCTCGTCACGGGATCCGTGGTCTGACTTGGTACCGAAACGTCTTGAAGTATTTTTACCACGTGCAGGTTGGCATATATCGAGGCTAAAGTAACGGCCAGTATCTAGTGCACTGGCTGGAGTCCAAAACGATCCAAGAGATGAAACGAACCTTTTCAGACAAAACGGTGTGCGGCTTGAAGCGCAAGTTGTCCTATACCAAATTAACGACCATACCTAAGCTCTGCAGATAAGAGATTCAAAGAACTTCCCCGTAGTCGGTCTCAAAGTCATTTCCAACATCCGCGCAGTTCGTAAGAGTTGAAAATCTGTATCGATAAATATTCCGTCGACCCCCTTCACTAATTGCCATTCTATATCATTTCGGAATTCTTAATTCCCACGAGAAACTCTATGATTCGATTCTTCCATATGAGGAGGAAGTGTGCCTTGGTATTCTTTCCCGGAAGGCTAAATGTTTTCATTTCTTCGAGTCTGTCTTGTCACAAGAATAATTATTCTTTGTTATAGTACAGGCAATAGGGAATTTTTTCCTGCACTAAATTACAGGAGTTATTTTCTTCCATAAATAGGTTCAATATGACGTACTGAATGTAAATTCACAAAATCCTTACAAATTTTAAGGGCGGAAGTGCCGCCATTTTGAGAAAAACCGTTTCGGCTTATATCTCCGTAACCGTGCACTCTAGGCCCAAAATGATAATGACCTTTATTGTAGATTATGATATTTTCTATCTTTTTTGTTCAATAATTTTTTCTGTATCACTAACTATTAACAACTTATACGACTGCCAAAATTCGAGGTATTGAGATATTTATATAAAAGTCAATAAATGAATTTTGGCAGTCGTATAAGTTGTTAATAGTTAGTGATACAAAAAAAATTATTGAACAAAAAAGATAGAAAATATCATTATCTACAATAAAGGTCAGTATCATTTTGGGCCTAGAGTGCACGGTTACGGCGATATAGGCCGAAACAGTTTTTCTCAAAATGGCGGCACTTCCGTTCTTAAAATTTGTAAGGATTTTGTGAATTTACATTCAATACGTCACACTGAACCTATTTATGAAAAAAATAACTCCTATGCATTATGGACAAGAGTAACCGGTCCCCTATTGCCTGTACTATTACACATCAACATCATTTCAATGCAGCTCTTGCAATGACGAAGAAAACATCGCCTCCGGCGATGTAAAACGTGGCATAAAAATTCCGGAGGTTCCAAAATTCGACGGGTGTGTATTCTCCGGTGATCCTTTTCGTCACGCGATTAAAATCCCTCCGTCTTATCGCCCACGTGCATCCGTATCCACGGATCTCTCTCATACTTCGCTTTTTCACTCCTCGGACTTTGCTGCAGTCTGGGGTACGTCTAGGTCCAGGTGGACACGATCGACGTATGCAACGACGTTATAGCTTCAGATTATATAAATCGAGTCGAGGAAGAAGACGAGGAAGAAGAAATGATTCGGAAACTCCTGGACACGCTATCCTATGGCGTTTTGCACCCGGGTGGGCCGTCCCTTTCCTTAGAAAATAATGTCTAGTGACTAACCGTTATGGTTCAGGCTGGTTTGACGAGACACAACTGCGGCACCAACATCATGTCGTGATTCATTCCCTAAGGAACGACCGACGACGCCCAGCTGCTTGTTCGACGGGGCGTCGTGGTCTTGACGTCATCAGATGTTTAACACGACTATGATATGCGGAATTTAGATACTCGGAGAAATTTCGTCGGTCTAATTAATCCCCGGATGAAATTTTACGCGAAAAGTAAGAAAAGTGTGAGAAAAATAAAAATTAAAAAAATAAAATGAAATAAGAAACTTCTCGTCCACTTCGAGCGAATATAGGATCGAGGCGAAAAAACAAACACTTTTTGATGTTTCTTTCGTTTTTTAGCTCTTTACTTTTTGGACAGGAAGTCTGAGCAAATATTTTCCATCGCAAAAATACCCACACGTCCGACAGTCAAATCTTAAATTCCAAACAGCTGGAAGCTTTCGTCGCTTTCGTCGATGATGCAGCGACTGTGCAACAACGCACGATTTATTTGCCTCGGGTCTCGGCTGGGCCTCATTGGAAATCACCTGACATCAATTTCGAAGAGAATCGTTACGAAGTTTAAGTTTCTTGTGCTAATGCACGTGCATTTATGTACAATGTCAGGTTTTATAAGGTTTTATATTTAATCATTATCATAGACTTTATTTGAAAATAAATTTCACTCCATTTCGCATCTTTCTGGCTTCGTTTTTTTTTTTTTTTTCCAAATGTTTTGTTTTTCCAACAATCTTCGAAGCAAATTAGCTCTGCGCTATTTTCAAAGCGACCTGCAGCTCTCTTTTTCGATTCGATTTTCAGTAGATAAAGTCGTCTTAAAATTTTGGAAAAATGTACTTTCCCGGTGTCATAAAAAATTCTACGATTTTTCCCACGTTTCGTTTTTGTTTTTTAACATATTGAAAAAAATCTGGGAAAAAAAAAAGAACAAACGACACAGAGACGAAATGGGATTTCCAAAAATTTAATCTATTATACGTAACTTAAATTGCAATTACCCGCACGTGTGACAGTTGCCGCATGGTTTTGAATTCCATTTTTTTTTTTTTTTTTTACTTCGTGTTTATTTCTTTCATGTGATTCAAGCGAGAGTTCGCATTCCCTCTTCGCTACGTGTACAAATGAGACGTATATCTACCCGTTCGTTTGAGGATGGTAGTTAAGTATAAGGGAGGGCCGGCTGCACGGTACAGAGCAATTCAGTGGAGTTCAGTATTGCGGTTCTGAGAAAAACCGATAAACCCATTCCCGACGTGCCGAGACGCGCGGAATTACTGCAAAAGTAGCTGCAGACAGACTGGCAGCGCGGAAGTTTATTCCAAGAAAATACAACCGTGGATTAAATTCCGTATTAGCAATGCGCGGTGTATTGTCTCCACACTTACATACCTTGTACTGTTGCATCAAGTCAAGCGGATGCGCCACGCAGTGCATACGATGCGGAGTCGAAGGCGATTTCAAAAAGGTTAAACGCGCTTTGAATGCCGTTTGAAAAAACCGATTTTTTTATTTTTATTTTTGCATTTTTTTAAAATATTTTTGAACATTTTTTTTTCAACTTATTGTATTTATCGAATATCTGAAAAGCGTAATAGTCTTTCGAGCGCAATTTTTACTAACAATCGCAAAATTTATCGCACTGGGAATTATTATTCCTTATGTTTATCCATTGGTTCATTATTTTCCTATTCTTAGACTGAGGTACTCCCACCAGCGATACTTTGCACCGATTGTGTAAACTGTTTTCAATAATTTTGTACGGGAAGTTGAATAAACAAATTTATTCGAGGATTTATTTTTCGGCTTAATTCTATACGCGGTTTAGGTGTATGTGTGTCACTGGGAATATTTCCTTTCTTTGATTATACCTTCTCTATTCTTGAAATACTCCGAAATTTCTTTTTTACTCAGAAATTAAAAAAAAAAAAGTACTAGCATACGTATGGATGGATTGGAGATTAGCGTTTTTCAGAATTAATCATCAAACATCGAAGGTTATAGATACAGTTAAAGTATAATTACAAAATTCAACCGATTTTCATGCAGCAAAAATTAAACGTCAAAATTTGTAGTTTTTATCATTGTTTCTTTCAAACAACGTTTCCACTTTTAATATACCTATACGAGTCTGAAAATAGAAACCACTTTTTCAAATTGACCAGAAAAATGGTCAGAAGTTTATGGAAAATACTATTCTCGTGAAATTTTTGAATTTTTTGCGGCAGCCCATCAAGTTCCGAAATCCGTTCCGAAATCTTGAATCAAACTCTTTCAATGCTGGTCTTCCATGACGGTGTAATTTTAATATAAAAATTTCAAGACTTATCATTCACATCCCCATGCATTTTGCCGTTCCCCTAAAATTAGTGAAAATTTTCGCCAACCGTTGCACACCGGATATCTTTGAAATATTTAATTATATATTGTACCCGGTTGAAAATTTCTACGATGCATTGTTCCACGCTCGACTATACAGGTATATACCTGAAGATGCAGCCCCCTCAGGGCGTTATTCTTCTTCTCGGTGCTACGGCGACCAACCCATATTATTTTGCATAAGATAGTTATACCCGGCTCCACTGTCCAATTATTTCAATGACGTCATGACGCATCGTCGACGCTACGTAGTGCATTAACAATACTAATAATAACTGAAAAAATAACTATAATAATATTATAATGATCAAGCTGTAATGATTACGCAAAAAAGCGGGTCCTGATGACATGCGAGTGCATGTGAAGACAGATTTCCTTTTTTTTTTTCTTTCTTTTTTTTTTATTCTTATTTTACCGCAAACCGCACGAAATCAAACAACACGGTGGTCCGCTTCTGTAGATTATTTTTTTAACTCAACTCATCTTCATTCAGGTTAGGGAACAGAATTTTCATAGAAATACCTGAAGAGTAAAATTTTATCCTTTTTTGGATTGGAATTGAAAGCGACACGATTTCCACTCTTCAAAACCGAACTATCGTTCCAAAAACTGTATAGAGTCAGTCTCGCAGTCCCTGAGCTAGATTTCCTTCCGACTCATTTCTCCGGATGACAGAGTCCCCAAAACATTTTCAATTCGTTGAAAACGATGGAATATAATACATTGTACAACAAGGGAGGGAAACGGTTCATTTCTAACGAAGGTCAGATGACGTTGCACGAGTCAAAGTCAAGAGCATCAAATGAATATTACCTCCCTAGGGAGGAAATCAAGTCCACGGTAGAAATAAGCCATTTTCCATCCACTTTACACGCAAGAAAAAGAACACGTGTTGAAAAAAGTAATTTTACTCACTCAACACCGTCTCCTAAAAGTCCAATAAAAATTCCCAGTTTTTCATCGCTGTTCACTTGAATAGGCCACCCTGTATACGTACGCGTATCCAGTGGCCTCGACTGGAGGAATATATCCAACAATTCTCGGTATGCTTCGTGGGTGGGTATAGCCTGGTCAGGGCTATCCTGGATCCGCGATCGGCTCAACTTAGACTCGGACTTTAGCAACTAAGTCTCAGCTGCTAGATACGTGTCCAGAGTCCCTGTTGCGATGGGCTATCCGATCCACGGAATAAGGTTTATTAATTTAACGACCTCACGTTCAACTGGATCAAATGTACCAGATTTTGCTCGATCCGAAGCCCCTCAATGACCTCCGAACTCGAGTCCGGCACGAGTTTCATTTTCCACGTTGTAATGCAGGAGGGCAGAAGATGCATCAGAATCTCCATCAAGTTTATTATTGGATTTATTGGTATAACAGTTTCCTAGTAAAGCTGCTCCTATATGCCTGAGTCATAAAGCGATCTGAGACGTTTATGTTCTCACATATAAGACGTTGGACGAAAATTTTCATCCGAGCTATAATAATCGAGACTATAAGGAAGGGATCGTTACGATGTTATCCCTGTAACTTCTCGCCTCGGTATATTTTCTGTTAGATCGTCCCATTAGTTTTCATCGTCAGTCTGTCTATGGCTAGATTGAGCTGCGGAGGTATTATCAGAAAACTGAAAATCGAATTTATTAATAATGGAAGTGGGTGGCTTGCTCGAATTTATAACAAGCATAACGCCGCGCGGCCTAAACCCAGCGACTTCTTCATGGTTGGGCCGGCTCTGGGTGGTCCACTTCGGTTAGGCAGCCCATCGGCTTTATTTAATAACAGGACTCCGAAAAGCTCGCTAATATATCCGAGCTCTGAGTAGCTTCGGGCAAGTTCGAGTACCCACACCCCGGAATCGAATTTATTTTTCTAAAATTCGGTCAAAAAATTAGACAGAAACATTTTATTTTCCAAAAATCGCCAGGGAGAATTTTCCGATATTTTTTTCTAGTTTTTGGTCTCCAAACTCTCGGCTTCTGTCTCAATATTTTCAAGTACGAATCCTGCGCCTAAGCGCATCGGATTGTTTCTATTAGCGGCGTATCAAAGGCACAGATGTCCGCCCGAGGGAAGTGGCTGGAAACTTAATAGTGCAAATGAAGATTAAACAGTTCTACATGCTTTGCAGACATACACGTATACGTAGACGACGCATTGCACGATCACGTCGCTCAGGTACATTATGCTGATTTTCAATCGTTGAATAAGAACTGGTCGGGATCACTGCAGTTTGCAAAAAAATTCTGCAAATTATTTACGAGTAGATAATAGAAAATATCTACAACGAAACTCCTGCCCATCGATCAGAAAATTAATTAACTAATGAATGGCGTCGATTCATTGACAGACTTTCGCTGATGAAAAATAAATTAAAAAATTTGAAGAATTCTTGTAGGAATAGAAAATTTCATTCACGGATATTAGGTAATATGGTTGTAGTAGCGTTTGCGAAACTCAAACAGTTTCGTCTCGTCTCGTCACACAGGTGTTTGATTACCATTCCAAATTTCGCATTGCGGTCGTACAAACGAATTTTTCAACCTCTGTTTACCTCACAGGTTATAATTTATTGAAATGCAAACTCGAACGGCGATAATCTACGGGACTAATTAGTCGGATGTCTTGTAAATCGTTAAAATCTTACCGCCAACGTGTCTTATCTATATATTTATCTACCTGCCTTCGCATAGGCACGTACTTATACCTGAAGGCCCGAGATGTAATCGTGAAGCAGCGAAAGGAAGATACAAAGATGAATGAACGGAGTACTAACTCGAGGACGTCGTCGGTCCTGTCAGTCAGGTTTCTGGCCTTTGATCAGCGGCCACAACGCACCCCAATTACACAGAGCTGTGATGATTAATCAGCGATTCGTTACTTTCCCCGAATTTCTTTCCTTTCGATACGAATTTCGATTTTTTTTTTCACTTTTCAGGATTATAACGAGGAGGATAACGCCGAGGATAATGACGAGGACTCTGAAGGACTTTCGTCGAACGCCACATTGCCTCTGCCACCAAAGAATACTCTGAGGACTACGACTCCTACAACTACGACTACCAGTACGACTACGACTACGACTACGACTACGACTAGTCCGCCGCCGATATCTACTCGAGCTCCTGATAATCGACGGTCTCAGGTTTTGGAGACTAAAAACCGGGTTAATAGTTATAGAAATTTTCAAACAACTTCGACCGAATATCCGCCGATGAGTAATTACAGTTCCTACAAGTGGCGTACCATGGGGAATAGACAGGCTATCAACGAACGTCGGAACTCGGGGAGAAGTTACAATGGTGAGTAATATGGGATTTATTATCAAAGAAATTGTAGAGAAATTATTAGAGATTTTATGGAATTCGTTGATACCAACGAAGGAAGAGTGGTTTTCGTAACGCATAAGCAGGTCGAATCGTTCATCAAAACTTCTTCAAATTTACAAGGAAATATTTTACATCGATGTAATTTCGAGGCGGATGTGACAATTTTTGATTTCAAGACATTTTTAGTAAACGTTGAGACAAAAGTGCGTTACGTACTCGCGATAAGAGATCGACCTTGTATTATTGGTTTTCTTCTAAATGACGACATTTTTCAAATATTTTCGTTGATCCAATTGATTTTTTCGAATTATGCGTGGTTTTCATACAGTATTGGCTCTTTTGTTTCGAATCCTGATATCTTGAAGTTAAGAAAAAAGGTGCAAAACAATATGCAGTCGATTTCAATCTTCGAAAAGCTCACAAAAATTGTTAAGAAAAAAATTCAATAACGTTGTCTGAAATAATCTTTTTCGTTTGGGAAAAAATAAGGGAACGATTTATTCTAAGCTTGATAAAAAAAGTCTTTGGGCGCACGACGCGGTCGTTATCCACAATTTCTTCTTCTTCTTCTTCTTCTTCTTCTTCAAGGAAGATAAATTATGTAGGTTACGATCGGAGCGGCTTGCAAAGAAGAAGTTGGTGTCACGTCGCTGGTGTGAGAGGTCAACTTCTTACAGCATCCATCTTCAATACACTCGAGTTCTTCGAGACACAATAATAATACAGCAATCAAATATCTACTGTACATACTGTATACCGGACAACGAGACTATTATATTATACCCATACTGGAAGCTATACAAATGTATGGCGTTTACATTAATATTCCCATACATATTCGCTCACACGAGTTTATACACATCTGACCCTCTTGGGGCCTATAAGATCATTTTTTTCCTCCTTCTTCCCCTTCTTTTTCTTCTTCTTTATTCATTAATTCTTGACTTAAGCACGCTGCTGTTGCAGCTGTTTACAATCCGCGATATCAAAGGTCAAACTAGTTCGCCAAACTTTAATGCTTCAACTCGACCCTCGCATGTCGAGTGCCTCTTATCACTCGAACGATATATAAAAGTGTGGAGTGGCAATTTCGCACCAGACATTCGGCGAATTGTATTTTTGTGCAACAAGTTCGAGAGGGGCTTGGAGAGAGTATAAATATAAATAAAAACACCTACATAAGTCACGGGGGAGAAAAGTATGAACGTAAACCAAACTGGACCCGGAGAAAAAAGAAGAAAAAGAAAAATAAGAAGAAGAAGAAGAAGAAGTAGAAGGCGTTGAAAGGCAGCTAGGATTCGATTTAGTCTATACGTCGAGGCAAGATATAACTTTTTGGAAGTTTGACTGACTGTTGAAGATGATTAATGCCGCAGTGATTACAGGGATCCCCGTTTCTATCCGAGTCAAATAGTTATACCCTAAGGTTTCCAGTTTCTTTATACTACCATGCGATAGGAACAGAGAGCGGAGGAGGCTGCAACGACGAGTTACAACTGCCATATACCTACACGGCATGGGCGAGTCGCGAGCAAAACTATTTTCATCCTAAATCACGGCTTGCCCACGACCGAGAGTAACGGAGATGAGATTGTGCAACTCGTTCCGACGACACTGGATTTAACATCGTGTCTGACGATTTTACGTAACGATAATTCAACGGGATTTTATATACTTGATACGTATACACACGCACATGTGTACTTATCTCGTATTACAATTATATTACTGGATACACTCTTTTATCTACCAAACATTTCACATAATCACGTTACTGACGCTCGCTCTCGGTCCAATCACACATTTTGCTACAAAACCGTCCAAGACTTCGCCAAAAGCATTATAGCACCGAAGTACATCCACACAGAAATAACAACCTGCAAATTTGAGTAAAACTACGAGGGATTTGACTCGTAATAAAATCTAATGCGTAATCTGCTTTAATTCTACGCTTGAAGTCCTAATACAGTATCGTAGGGCTACTATGTCAGCGCTGGAAGTTCAGCTGCACCTTGTCAAGCGCTGTTACAGCCCTGCGTCTCGCCAGTCCTAATCTATCTAGAGCTGCATATTTTATTCCGCGAGAGAGCACAGCGCCACGTTTACGCCTAGCGGTGAGCGCGGATCTACTCCGTTAGCAGACGCGCTGAGAGGGAGACTAGGCTACGATCCTGGTACGAGAGGGCGAGAAATATTTACGATAGGAACTCTCAGGAGTTACAGAACTTGCGGTGATAGTGAGACGAAGATACGTGTAGAGATGAAATTGCCTGTGACAAACTACTGCAACGGCGTTGGAAAGAATACTAAATGTTTGGTGCAGTTTGAGAGATCGTTTATCAACGAATTACGTACTTGTCGCTAATACTGATTACGGAATACAAAAATACCACCAGAAGAGCTTTCGTCGAGTTTTGTTTCAAGAATTGCAGTTGCAGGTGTAGCTCGTATTGCAGGTGCAAGAAGGACCGTAAGACATGATTTAGCGAGTCAATTTCGAATGAGAGTTTGTGATGCAGCTTCTCGCACGATATTGTGTGTGGATAAGTAATGCGCGTGTGTATATACACCTCAACGTGGCAGCGTGTCTGGTTACAAAGAAGCCGTCCTGATATCCTCGCGAGAATAAAGTAACGCCCACGTTTTAAAAAGTACCCAAAACATTACGTGGCAGCGGAGAGGGATAAAGAGAGGCTGAAGATTACGCTTAAAGAATGTTCGAAATATTCTTCAAACAACTTTCTAGCGTTTATTTCTTCTACCTACGCTTCAATTATAACGTCGATCAGTCTCTTTACGAAATATCATGAAAATAACTAAATAACATTCTTTTTTTTCCTTATGCTGTTTTTTCAAGCTCTAACTTTCCTCTGCTCATTATAGCACAACTCAGTGCCCCCTGTCCCATCTAACAGAAAATAATAAAGAAATGTGAATGTAAAAATCGTCTTATGTATTATAACTCTTCAAAAATCCCCTCCTCATCTTTTCTTGCAAACTTTTATCGCTGTTTCGCAATCCGTACACACTATCTTCCGCACACAAGCCTTGGATTCACGAGCTTTAAATATGATTTGTATACTGCAGCTGAAGTTAGATATAGCAGTTTCTTTTCAGGGTTGTTTTTGAATTTCGGAAACTATATGAACGGAATAAGCAATCGAGACGTATTTTTCGAGATAATTGAGGAAATCGCATCATTCATTAAGTTATGGGTATTTTTAAGCGATCTTTTTTTCAAGCATGCTTCGTCGCGATACCGATCAGATCTTTGATGTCGACTAGAGAAGCAAGTATCACCGATTGGGCAAAATAAATTGTTGAAATATTAACTCTATGCCCTTTTTTGTATTAATATCAAGTATCTGTTCGATGTGCTCTTGTTGTGTGAAATTTTTTGTATTATTTCATCACACAACTATGAAATTCCGGGTCAGTATTAGATCTGTCTTATTTGAAATGAAGAAAGGAAAAAAAAAAACAAATAATAATAATAATTAAATGGTGGTTTGCTTTTTATCTTCTCCTTAATGAAAAGTCATTTCCTTTCCTTTCACTCAGTCAGAAGACGTTTATTCGTCATTCTAGAAGACGACGTATGTACGTACGTATAGTACGTATACGTAACTCACGCGTTTGTAGGTACGTTGAGGCAACGTTATTTATTGTCATTATGACTGACCATTTCCTTTGCTTATGTTACTAGCTGTAAAGATTTGAAAAACTTCAGGAATACCTACCTACCTACCTACATCTCGGTTTCTTGAGATACGCAACACAAATCTCTTATGACCTCTTCTTTTACTTATACATACATATGTATATGTATATTGTATGCACTGTACAATTATATGCAATCGCAAAACTTACGTCTAACGATCGTATCCGTCACTCGAAGGATTTGCGATTAGAGGGAATGGGGGAGAAATAGAAAAGACTTTTAATGGTGATTGTAATCATGCTTTTTTCTTTCTTTTCAATTCATTTTTCTTTTTCTTTTTTTGTTGTTCCAGATGTGGATATAAGGAAGGCGATACTTCATGCTCAAGAGATGAAGAGAGAGACGATGTGTCGATTGCCAAGACCTAAGGTGATCTCGGTCCGCGAGGTCCACATGACTCCGTCTAAAACCTATAATCCGTCTTGCACAATACTTCACAGATGTGCTGACGACACTGGATGCTGTAGTCCTGAAGATACTTGCGTACCGAAACACTTGCATACCGTCGAGCTCTCGTTTTACGTAAGTCAAACTTATTCACCCTTGTAATTTGAGATTTAATATACACAAGGCGTACTCGGGACCACCATGGAAGTCATGGACAAAGGTCAGACTTAGGACTCTCCTGGAATAATTTTGAAACAATTTCTCGAGGAGGTAAAACGCGGCCCCGAAATTCTCGAGTATCTCTTACCCCACAGGAGATAAAGACGCCGTTGTATGCCTGCGGTCTATACTCCGAAAAAAGAAAGGAGAAAATTGTAGATTACACGTTGAAGTTCCGAATTTGAAATTTTTATCTGACATTTTCCGCCGTTAAATGTTCCAAACTTCAACATTTTCAAAAATTCCTTCTTCAAGAACTGCCGACAGTTGTTGATGTCTTTCGATCTATTTTTTTTTCTTTCTTACCGGGTAACGGAAGGCCTAGGAGGTAAAGATTCGATGGAATTATCACGCGCTGATATAGAATGTCGAAAAGAATTTGACAAATCTCGGAAACCCCGTGGCTCGTAGAAGCAGATATATTTCGCCCTATCCAGGCAGGATTTATTTGCGACTAAATAGAGTTCTCAGCTGTTCTATAACGATGCTGTATATCACTGCGGGCGTGTAACTAATTCTGCCGCTACTGCCGGCTCTAATTCTATGCAAGAGAATGTGGAAATGTGTCTTAGAAAATTATAAGATTACATATAACGGAGCGAAGAAGAAGAAGGTCCGAACGAACGCGGAGGCGATCCGTTTCTAGAGAATAGTTTGACCCGTAACCCAAGATCGAGTTGCATAATACACCCGAGCTATTTCTATAAAGCTTCGTTCACGCCGAATCTATGATATACACAGACTCTTCACGAGCGACAAACAGAGCCATGAATCTGTCGCGGGGAAGAATTATGCATTAGATAAAATCCCAAACGGTTCTTTTCACTCCTCCGATACGACGACTTCCAGATCCCATTTTCATCCCGGATGGAAAGTTTTCGGACTGGATGCAGCCTAAGGATTAGCGAATAGCTGGTTAATATTCGATCTGTAGAATTTTATGAACATAAGGTGCAGAGCGGACGAACGTGTAGCCGAAGGATGCCACTTAAGACTAACCCGCGAATCCAGGAAGCAAGTCGAGTCCTGATGCTGCATCTGTTCGCGGATTCTTAGAGAGGTTCGTGCGAGGGAGGAGAAATCGGATTTAGAGATGGCGAAAAGCCTGAATCCGATAAATTTTTTTCATTCTTTACGAACAGTTTATGTTAATCGATGACTCTCACGCCACGTAATAGGAGGCTGTGCAAATCGAATCGCGGTGGAATTAATTCCGCAACGGATGCTGCATGGAATACTTAGCTAACGTTCGATGAAATATAGAGGCCATTAATCTGCTTCTTGCCTTCAGGCGCGAAAGTTCAGTTTATCAGATCGTTTAGACGCGTAATTCTTCTCCTCGAGGAGAAGAATTACGTCTCTATTTATTGCATTCCTCAACGCCAAATCTAGTAGCTCGCGACAGCTCGGGGTATATTTCACTTTCATTTTTACATATAGCCGTATACACGAGTAAGTACTAGGGTGGGTCGAAAAAATTGATTATTTTTAATTAATATTAATAGGAAGATCCTCCTCATCATAGTTTTCCATTTTCACTTCAGTCTCATATAAAAAAAAACCATATCTCATTATCAATCGATTGTTTAGCAAATCTCCATACACGTTTCCATAGGAAATTGAACGCTCTACAAAAAAGGTCTCCTTTACTTTTTTCATAAATCTAACCGTTTAAAAGATATTCAAGGTCAAAGTTTGAAAAATTTATCAAAAAATTTTCAAACACAAAAAAAACACAAGAGACCTTTTTTGTAGAACGTTCAATTTCCTACAGAAATATGCATTACTCATTTGACAATGATTACTTTTCAGAAAGTTACAAAATTAAGAAGAAAAAAAAATTTTCAATAAATTTTTCAAACTTTGACCTTGAATATCTTTTGAATGGTCAGATTTATGAAAAAAGTGTAAGAGACCTTTTTTGTAGAGCGTTCAATTTCCTATGGAAATATCTACAGAGATTTGCTGAACAATCGATTAATAATGAGATATGGTTTTTTTTATATCAGACTGAAGTAAAAATGGAAAACTATGATGAGGAGGATCTTCCTATTAATATTAAGAGCTTATATCTGGTAAGTACTTTTTAGAGTTGCTTAGCAACCAATTCTTCTGTTCCGGAACTAAAGAAAAATAAACGAAAAGAAAACGATTTTTCACGATTTTCCCCGCGAAATATCTACCGTGTTGGGATCTCTTCGGATTTCAATGGAAACTTCACCTTTCCGTCACTCCGAAACCTGCACACACAAATATACGTCATGTCAGCTCGTCTGCATTCTCTGGACCGAAATAATTTCCCGAACATAAAACCAGTTGCAGTTCATCTATCTGCGGAGAGCTTGGCCGAAAATATTTCCAAGAAGAATTCACTCCGAGCTGCTAGCAAGTGTCTGCAGTTGGTAGTCTCAAACAAACACGAGTGTGTTTGATCCGCTTATTGATGGCAAGCAAAAATTTTTCGTACAGTTTTTCTTTTTTTTTTCTTTCGATTTTGTGAAATTCAATCCTTGAATTAGTCATCTTTTAGATTTTTTCGAAAAATCTTATGTTTCTACCTTGACAAATGTCAGAAAGTAAAAATCACGAGATTATTTGCAACGTTCTGCCTTTACTCGGCCAAAAACTGGGAAAAAATTCCGCGAATTTAACGAATTAATCATATTCATATTCCCGATTTCTTATGGCAATTAAAATCCGATTTTAACCATAGACTCTCATTATTTCGTATTCAAAAAATACGCCTTTCACTTTCGCATGAAAAGTGAAATTATTGTTCATTAGACACATTGTGGATACATGTCTTCGGATCTTTTATACTACGATGGTTAACGGCTTATTATTTACACATAGACACGTACCTGTGATTTATGTCGTACATGCCACACTGATTCATGGCCTAAAACCTAACAGCGCAGGAGATAAAACGATGGAAGTTTATAAAAATGAACAGTTACTATACGGTATGCAGTACTATACATCTGGGTTAACTCAATTCACATCAGATTACGACCAAAAATTTTCAAAGATTCATTCCGACTAAATTTTACCTCATATTTTATTTCATTTTATTTTATTTTATTTTATTCTCTCGTTAGACAGATTTCAAATTTCTCACGTCAATGTTTCGTATCGTGTGAGCTGGTGATGGGATAAACGTGTAATTCGCAAACGTAAATAACACTTATATGAGGTCAAAAATAACAACGGGGTCGTTGGATATTTTGCCGATTTGATCCAGCTCTGAATTTTATTATAACAAACTTATCCCTGACGTTTGAATCTCTGCGAGAGATCAAAGACCCTTTTTTTCGACGGGCCCTTAATCCCCCAGATCTGTGAACACGCAGAAGCACTTTGGCACAGGAAATGGTATATTGAACGAAACCTTTTCTATATCTATGATAGAGAATATTAGAAAGCAAAGAGATGCTCGTTTCAGAAGAAAAATTTTAGATTGTTTAAGCATCCCAAGCTTTTTTCACTCATTTTCTCGTCAATCACTTTATTTTTATACATTGAAAATTATTTTTTAGTTTTTTTTTCTTTATTATAATTTACTTCGTTCTTCATCATAAAACGGATATCGGCTCCGGTCACAAACGACTTTTGCTAATCTTCTAAACACAAGTCGAAAGAAGGATCCAGGTTTGTTCTACGAGAAAAAATACTGTTCCTATTAATTTATACAGCGAAAGTTTTGGCGCCGTGTATTGGGAAGGAAGTTAAGCATGGGTTGGGCCCACGTTAAGGTCCGTTAGCGGTCCGTTAAGGATCATTGAGGACTTGGGACTAATCGTAGATTGCCTCAGCGTGAACGGGAGTTGATCGATATGCAATTAACACGCCAGAGTAGACATAATAATTTCAAGATTGCAAATGTTGTCTGACCTGCACTCAACGAAGACTAATTGCTTATTGGAATGAAAATTATTATACTTATATTATATATCGCTAGGCCAACGCTGAGACCCCGACAAGACACGATGACTTCGCCCGTTCACGTCGATGACAATCAATTCAACTGGACATGCATATTTTATTATTTTCTCTATTCTAAAAACTAAATCCGCGGGGTAAATACCTGCTGATCATATTACATGAAAAAACAAGATTTTCATCAATTCTTCGGCGTAACTGCTACAGCGTGTTTAATTTCGGAGGAGGATTCAAGTTCCGAATTTCAATATTATTGATATATATAATAACCAATTTGAAAAACTTTCAAATCCTTTACATCCTTAGGAATACATCGAAATTTTAGAGTCCGATCTTTCGGAGTTTTGAGTCATCTGCATTCCGACTTTTCGGAATTCTAAAATTCTATAGTATGAACGTTTCTCAAAATTCTGAATCATCCCAAACAAATTCGGAACTTCAACCTGACCCCTCTATTCCTTGTATCAATTTTTATTTCTTTTTCCTTCGAGACTGGCCTCCTCTTATGAGATCGAGAGATATTCGTATAAGCAGCTGTGGTCCTCGAGGTGGGCCTGGTTACATTTTTGATCACTTAATAAATATTTATAAATTTTTGACCCACCATATCGTTCATTCAGCTGCTCTTGGCCCGCGGATAAAATTTTTACTTCCTTAAGTGTTTTATTAAACTACCTACTCAGTTATACTCGCTACTGTTCCGTTAAATTTTTCTAAAAAAAAATGAAATAAAGCGATAGCGATCATCTCTAGTTCTTTAAAATTCTTCCAGAAGCTCGTTATACTCTCATAACTCTTGAGCCTCGCGTTATGCGAGAAGCATATACATACATACGCCCACGTAATCCTATCGAGACCGTATAGGAAATAAATGGAGGCAAGAATAATTCCCGCATAGCCGCACGTGCTACCGCAAAGAAAATGTACATTTTTCGTGCCTTTTTTTCTAACCTAGGAAAATAAAACGTTCTTAACAAGAAAGGCACTCTGCGTGGGCGTTAAAAAAATGACGATATTCAAAGATTCGATTGAATTTTGTCGATATTGAATCTGTTCGTGACCGCTGATGACGTAAAACGTAGCTTGCGGAGCGTGTGACAAGCGCGGATCATATGATATACGATTTGGTTTTAGTTTTGGCTTGAGGTTAAACCAAAGGAGATAAAGCTCCAAGTCAAATAATGTCCTCGTTAGACGGGAGTCGGGTGTCTGGCTGAACGTAAATCACGAAAAACGTATTTTCGTATTACGGAAGTGTTCTGTATTTATATATATAAAGCGGGTCGCTGCAGCGCAGCTCTTCGTCGTTCCATTTGTCTCAGTCCGTCCATCTGCGGTCGGTAATGATTATACTCAACGCGGCAGAGTTTCTGCGGGAATCCGTTGGAGAATTCCAAAAAAGAAGAAAAAGAAAAAAAGTATAAAAACCAACGGACAAAATTTGGCAGAAAAAATTCAATTCCATCGTCAAATTCTACTCCCTGTATATGAATCTCGTTTCTAGATTTCATTAGAAACCGCAATGACGCGGGTTAATCCGTTTATAATAACGCGACACTATCACTTCCGGTGAACATGCGCTTGCCGCGTCCTCGGAAATGGAAAAAGTTGATTCCTTCTTTCCTGTCTTCGGCGAATATGTCTGTTAAAAACGCGATTATTAATCACGCCGTGTAATCCTGAGGAATTTTGTGAAAACGGCTCATCCCTGCGAGTTTCTGACCCAGAATTCCTCACCTGTTCTAAGCGAAGTAACGGGCGTTATGCCAGAAGTAGTATTCAAAGCTGTATAGAACGAGTCGCGATGAGTCGGTTGGTTAAAATTGGATCATTGGATCGCTTGATCTCTCGACTTCAACAATAGTATTTCCTAGCCAACTTGTCTAGACCCTAGACTGCAGCATAGGAGCAATTCCCGCCGCCGATATTATCCCTGGGGAATAAAAATTGGGCGAAAATTTCTTTTTCTTTAACTCATTCCTTCATTTTCCTATTTTCTTTAATTTATTCCCAATTCACGTATCCAGATTATATACACCTATTCCTAAATTTTTTTTACCGCCAAAAAATTTCACGTCATTTCTGGCCACCGGCAGATGCGATCTCTTCAGATGAATAAGAGAGGAATTAAAATAATTGCGAGAGCACAAGTGCGTTATAACGATTCGAAGAATTATGCATACATGTGTGCATGCGATAGGTACGCGTCTTGAAGACGTCTTACATCCACTGACCGTCTTCACTTTGTACGACTGTTAATGAGCCCAGGGTCGTTTTACAGAAGAACATAATGGCCTGTGGTCCTCGCGCACGTGTCGTCGAGCTTTATACTCGTAGGAAAAGAATTCTTTGGACCGAATCGGGTTTTGGAAAATGAACATCGGCGAAATATGAGAAAATATCTGACCCAGTAATGGAAGAGCTTTTTTGAATTTTGGTTGATCCGACATAATCTTGTACAACATATTGCGATTAGGAATCATAAGGTGCGAACTAACTGTACGTATGCATGTGATAACTCATCTGCTAGACATTTGATGCCTTTTTTTTAGTCAAATTCTTGGTAGAAGTGTAGGATATACCTGCTTGCAGCGATAAGCTTACGTTAGACTTTACGTTTAGATAACAGAAGGCTTATGGATATACCTAATCTTCTTTCACACCTCACGCGTTATCTCACGTCCTTACGTTACGTCGCGGTGTTTTTCTTCTTGGTAGGTCGAGTTTGTAAAAAAGTAAGTAAGTAACTAACTCTATGAGTGAGTGAGTATATATTAAATTCATATGATTTCGTTGAAATCCAACGATATTCTATGAATTTGATTTTTGGATTAAAAGTTTTCTGATTTTAGGCAATTTTTCGTTTTTTTTTTTGTTTTTCGTGTAAAAAAGTAATCACAGCGATAAAAGACTCTATATTGACAGTTTCTTCTAAAACTCCATCATTTTATGAAATCCCCCTCAAAATTTGGCAAAAGCTCGATGACCCATGCGACTCGAACTATTTTTTCTTCGATAGATTCGATCCGTGCAAAAAATGTCAAATAATTTCTAATCATGTCCCGAATCTCGTACACCCCTTTAAATTATCATTTTCATGTTCAACTGCAGAAAATCCGCCCCTGCGTCGATCTAACTTACAAAATATGTCTCTGACTGTAATTAGATCGATCAATGCGAGTCAGAGACGTAACACGCATGTCGTAAAGCACAAGAAACCCACTGTCCGCGTTTCTCTTTCTACTTCCCTTTCTAGTTCACCGATCAAAAGCTCGTGCGGACCAGCTAATCTGATAATGATAGCTGCAGGACGGAATGCGGCTAAAAACTGATCCCACAAATGAAAAGGCACTTGAAATACATAAATCAAAAGTTATTTTGACAGGGAATTTTTCTCCGGGTCTGTTCAGGCTTAGGCTGTACCCGCGATGAATTTTTTCGGGATTATTGATACAGGATTTGGTCGTTTAAAAAATACCTAAAATAGGTCGAACTACGGCGTACCTATCTTGTGGTTTTCCGACAATCACTCGACTCTCAGGCCATTAGAGTTTACTTCAGTTCATTGTCGGAATATCTTTTGAATAATTTAAAGTAAAACTACGAAAATGGAGCGTTTCTGGCTCACCCCGATCCCCCGCATCCCTATCGCTCTTGTATTTATGCCCAACGGTCCCATTAGCTATCTTAAGCTGCGGAGGGACGTAAGTAGTGCCAGTTTTCACGACGTTCTTTGTCAGATGTATGTAAGTCTGGGAGCCGGAGTGCCTGAAGAAGTTTGAATACATTAGGAAGTTCCTGAATTCATTTCTCCGAAGTTATGTATGTCACTCGGATGCAATAGGTGAAAGAGCTGTCTGAAACGCGTCATTTTAACACCACTGACTCCTGTGATACGCGGCTGCATATATTGCAGCTTAGGGTTATTTGTGTAAGCCGGATTACCTACACCGAATGAGCTGTACGCTCAATTATACATGCTTGTATTAATATTCAACCTCTCTAACAATATAAGCTGTCATTATTATTTGTCATAAGTCAACGCTGTCGTCTATGGCCATACAAACACACATTATACCTCATATGGAGACAAATTACATCTTCTTTCACACCGATATTACGCCACCTCTCGTTGGCTGGTTCGTTGAATAATGACCTCAGAAATTTCTGCATTCTTCTCTTTTTTAGATTTTAACTCGACAGTCTTTCCATTAATCCCACGGGTTTCTAACTATTCTCTTCTCTTCTCCATGTTGTTTTTTTTTTCTTTTCTTTTCTTTTCTTTTTTGAATGCTCTGGAACATTTGAGTAAATAAAAGCGATCCCTGGGGACGATAGTGGCGGGAAAATCCTGACAAATTTCTCGTCTTAATCTTGTAAACCTATAGCTTTAAGTTAATTTGATTAGGTGCGCACAGCTGCGCATTTCAAGCTCATGCAATTAAAGTAGACGCAACTAGTAGACGCTCTCCGCAATATCTGTTCATTTATGCCTTATTGAAGTATCGAATTATCGGGAGGTCGTATCAGTCAAGAACTTGTAATGTTACAAAATTTTCTATCGAATCGAATCTGAATTTTAGTCTATTACGGAATTAAGCGATTCGAAAGAATCGATCGGTTTTTTTTTTCTTAAATATGGAATTCGAACATCCGCGAAACTTTTTTTTTAACACTGCATTCAGTGAAAATAATGAATGTGCTGCATAAGCTCTATGCGAATGTGAAATTTTTATTGCAAGTCTAATTTCAGCCTGATAATAGAGAATATTTTGGCACTCGTGGCAGCTAAGAGAGTCTCAAAGTACAAACGTGGTCACGGTTCGTTCTGCGTGGAAAATTTAACTGTGCAGCTGCACCAGCCTCCTGGACTTTATTCTTCTTCTTTTTCTTTACCTCCTCGTCGCGAGTGCCAAGAATTATATTGTATTCCTATGTATGTTGTAACAGACCAAAGGCGATGTCCTTCGCCTTTCCTTTCTCCTCCGGAATTATTCCCCCTTCGAATTAAGCAATTGATGATTTTTATAATCCTTATAAAAATTGGGGGAAGAAATTCATTCCGCAATTGTCCTTTTTTTTCTCTTGCTCTCGCTTCTCAGGCTTATTCCATTTATTTTCTCAACACCGTGTCCGATCAGTCATCTCCTGACTACACATAGGCGTAGTGAAACAAGAATAATCGTCCGGGAATACATGCCCGATGCTTTTATATTCTATGAGAATAAATCTGATACCTGAAACGGGAGCGTGGAGTTAGACAAACACGAAACATCGGAAAGGAACGCAATATAGATCTCAATCAAGGGACTAATTTCTCTGTTAACGGCTTTTCTTGCTTCAATTTCTTTCTTTTTCTATTTTCCCTTTTTTTTTTCTTCTTCTTCTTCTTCGTCCCCTTCGTCCCCATAGAACTACTTGATGGGCTACCGACGAACGTTTTTCGTGTAGTAGGATAGGAAGGTAGTCAGACCTCACCCGGGGTTGGCACTTGCCCCGAAACCCAAAGATTAACGAGGCCCACCCCTGGGCGGAAAGTGTTGTTATACCTCGTCATTTACGGGCGTAAAACCCTTGCCCAGATTATATTAGACGTGGGTTCTTAATTTATGGCCTCACGGGTGCGGACGAAACTGTTCCATATCAAAACACGCATATGCGTATGATTCGAAAATCGAAAAAGGGGGGGAAAAAAAAACCGTGAATGTATCTAGACCACCAAAGCCTTCCTTGACCTCCGAGATGAAATTTCTTCCCCTTCTAAAAAATCTCGGTCTTCTAGTCCGAAGAACAAATTTCAAAAATCCAATTTCTTAGAATTCTCTTCGGATTTCTTGCGCCAAGGGAGAGTCGGTTGACAGCCCCGGACTCCGCGACTTAGAAACCGGAATGACAATTTCCTGTTCAATGATATGCGAAAGTATAATCTAATCGAGGCAAATGCAGTTAGGATCCATTAGGGTTAATTGATTTCTAATCAACTCGATAATTGCCGGTCAATATTCGTCTGTTTAGAAAGTAAAAATATAGAGAATACAAAAACGGCGTGGAAATAATCGCCGCGATTTATCTTTAAACATTCGCGTTAATCGATGGTATAATTAATCTCCGGTGCGAAGAAGTCGAAAGCTTCTATAACCCGTTTTTACAGCCAAAGATGAGACTCGCTACGGTTTAGCCGAGAATAATTAGCCACGTGCCTGAGCAGAGGATTTGGAATTCGGTTAGAAGATTATCTCAGACTAATTCTTTCCTCTCGAAGAGAGAATCGATCGTCTTCTAGTATGCGGAGTACTTAGGTCCTGATCACTTCCTGGCTAATGGTTAATTTCACGTCCGTTAGAGTTTATCATAATTAGTAATGCAATGTTTTTTCGATCACTATTTCAAATTGAAAATTCGTATGGGTCGCTTCTTACTCGTCATTGAATGTATAGTAGAACGACGGAAGAACGGCCGACAGCAAAATCGATTATAATTCGCTGAATGGAAAGCAATTACCACGCCTATGCAGATTTTCTTTTTCTTAAATTTAGCCGACCACGACGTGCGAGCCGGACGTTGATTATAATTAACCCTTCGTATATTCCGCGAGAGAGGATAGAGTATTCCGTTTCGCGTGGGTAGAACGTAATGTTGATAAATTACCGTCGATTATTCGGCATTGGGCGTTTTCGCCTTTGACTAATTCCGTTCCATTCATTTCGTAATTGCAACTAATCTCGTGTCCATTAACGAGACGTTTATTCCCCGAAATTTAAATACCTAAAAAATCTTTAGAAATTTTTATAATTTTTATAATTTTTATAGGCGCGATGGGCCTCCTAAAATTTTTGACAAAAAATGAAGACCAAATTTTTCATACTATTTATACAAATTAGTGAGAAATGGATTACCTGAACTGGAAATAATTTAGTACATAGTATAAAAATATTTCTATTCATAATTATTTACTATAATCACGGGTGTAATCCTTGACTACTTTTTCTACTTTTTTTTACTTTCAACTACTTTTCCATCTTGCCCCACTTTTCCGAATTTTTATCTTCAACGGACGCAGCATATTAATACCAAAAACGTGGCTAGGGACTAAAGAAAAGCGAAATGAGTGAGAAAAATCAGGATTATAATCCAGATCTATAATCCTCGATAAAATCTCATCAAGGTTTCTAAACTGCAGCATCTTCAATACTTATGTCAGTATCGGACCACCTGCTTCGCTCAAGGCGGGTCTTCGAGATCGTAAATGTCAAAGAGCATCAAATGCGAGGTTCCCGAAGTTTAGGATCGCCGTACGAGGTTGGAAAGGATCAGCAGCCTGAACAATCGTATCCCTTGCCGATACATGATCAATAACTAATGGATTAGTTGACAAAAAAATGTTCCCCCCGTTATTTACACAGGGCCAGATGATGATGGAGGCTCGTAAATCGAGAGAGCGGCATTGATAATCGTCGTATATACATATACTCTACGATGATTTATCGTCAACACATGACGGACCGCGACCGGTTTTACTTTTTGCTCCTTCTTTCACCCTCGTCTCTCTTCCGAACGTGGATAAATTATATTTATCATTTCCCATGCCCCGGGCCGAGAATTGCCGCTCCTCAATCGCTACGAGTCGTATAAATTTTCGGCGCAATTTCACGGAGGAAGAATTATCGTAGACTTGGATAAAAAAGAGTTTCGCGCGTTTGGATTTATTCCCAGAAATGGATATATCCCTCGTTTTTTCACAACGATCAGAATCTGACGCGGGTTGAAATAGGTGGAAGGCGATATCGCAAACAACAAGACGAGGTCTCAGCCCTAGCCGCTTACTTAGACCGGATACGGGAGATAATTCATTAGCTGTAACGTACCGCCCGTAGTTTTCTCGGATTTACGATCTCAATCAAGTTAATGCCGTTTGCGGTGAAAAATTAGGATCAAGGAGTGGATAACCTTTGACTTTAAAGAAACCATTCTCACGTACCTCGTCTTATTTTTATCTCCTTCTTCTTATCCGTTTTTTTTTTTTTTTTTTTTCTTTTGCTCCCTTCTTTCTTTTTCTACTTATACCTCATCTTTCAATCTACAATCCATTAACTGAATTCTAGTCGTTAATATATCTCTTCTACTCCGGGAATAGTACAGGCAATAGGGAATTTTTTCCTGCAGTAAATTACAGGAGTTATTTTTTTTTTTTCATAAATAGGTTCAGTATGACGTACTGAATGTGAATTCACAAAATCCTTACAAATTTTAAGGGCGGAAGTTTTTGGCCTATATCTCCGTAACCGTGCACTCTAGGCCCAAAATGATAATGACCTTTATTGTAGATGATGATATTTTCTATCTTTTTTGTTCAATAATTTTTTCTGTATCACCAACTATTAACAACTTATACGACTGCCAAAATTCGAGATATTGAGATATTGATATAAAAAAGTCAATAAATGAATTTTCGCAGTCGTATAAGTTGTTAATAGTTAGTGATACAAAAAAAATTATTCAACAAAAAAGATAGAAAATATCATTATCTACAATAAAGGTTCCTATCATTTTGGACCTAGAGTGGACGGTTACGGAGATATAGGCCGAAACGGTTTTTCTCAAAATGGCAGCACTTCCGCCCTTAAAATTTGTAAGGATTTTGTGAATTTGCATTCAGTACGTCATACTGAACCTATTTATGAAAAAAATAACTTCTGTAATTTAGTGCATTATGGACAAGAGTAACGGGTCCCCTATTGCCTGTACTAGAAGCTGTTGTAAGAGAAAGAGAGAATCGAAGAAACGATCTTCGGATCTTCAGCTTCCCCGGTATTTGTCGAAAAGGTAAATCTGCGTTCTTGACAATTTATTTTCGCCAATTCCTTCCTTTCCGTATTCTTTTTCCCCAACTTTCTCTTACTTATCTACGTATACATATACTCCCTGGATGAATAGACAATTAATCACGAATGTATAATGGTAGACGTTTACCCGTTATCCAAGACGTTTCCGAAGATGGTTATCACGTTGAAACCCTGCCAAGTCCCTCTCTAACCTAATCACAACAAATCGCTTTATTCACTGACACTCCTCGTTCCTATGATAATTGACACAACAAAGTCGGTAAAAATCGCGTCACGGTACAGAGCCTAATCAAGGACTAACTAACCTTGGCTAACCCTTAGCGGTACATATTGGAATTCTCGTTGATATTTTTAACAATGAGCAGGTACTTTCGTTAAAGTTTAAATTCCCAGTCTACGAGGCTCCAGAAAGTATGCATGTTTTTCGAAGCGTCGTACCGTCGAGATTTGTAGAAAGAAAAAAATGAACAAAATGCCTTTCGAAAGTGAAAAACTTAAGCTTCAATTTGAAAAAAAATGATCCACGATATCATCAAAATTACGACTTCCATGGTCTGCAGAAATCAGCGTCGAAAACGGCAACCAAGATTGTAACCCAACGGGGTATATCTGAAACCTAAGATCAAGGGGTCATTTTAACGGTCAAGGTACCATCTAATTGCAAGCTTTTATGGAACGGTTTTGCCGGCCGTTTATTGGTTTACTATTACCTTGCAAAACCACTTATAAAAATCTAGGAAATCTGAGTTTTTGATTAAAAAATTTCTAACTCGGCCAAATTTCGGTTCATCAAAAATCGGTTTTATAGAAACTTAGATGGTACCTTGGCCATTAAAATGACCCCTGGTTCTTGGACTTCAGATACCCCGTTCGGTCACAATCTTGGTTACCGTTTTCGACGCTGCTTTTTACAGACGATGACTTTAACGGCCATGGAAGTCGTAATTTTGGTGATATCGTCAACTTTTTTTTTCCGAATTGAAGCTTAAGTCGCGCACTTTCAAAGCGCATTTTTGTCATTTTTTTTTCTTCCACAACTCCGGGACTCCAGACTCCGGAAAGTCCAAATACCCAGAAATTTCTAATATTTTGTAAATCCGTAATATTCGGATCCCGAACTTCAAGCTGACTTCCCTACTTCAAGATTCATGATCATTCTTCGTCGGGCTTACATTACTGCAATGTTTTAAACGCAGTTTCGTCTGCCCGGAGTCCGTGGAACCGCAGCAGTCATTATTCCTTATTATACCGTCTAGGCAATGTAGTTACGACGCCAATAATGCGTCACTTTAATTCCGCCTTCCCTCGCACGATTATTATTATTATTTTTTCTTTTTTAGGCCTCGAGACATTGAAATTGTCACAATTATATTTACCTTGCGAAAGTGCATAATAATGACGCAAAGATCTGTTCAACTTTGCGATTGTGTACCGGACCGCGGCGCCGTGCAGACGAGGTAACTAATTTATAGCAATGACACACCCCTGAAATTATTCAGTAACCAACGCGTTATGATCCTATTTAAGAACTCGTTATACGCATTCATTACCAACGATAAGTGCGCATGCATTATCGTTGAACATATGTAGTTTACGAATAAAACGAAATTCTAACTCTGGAATTATTGTTTCAAATAATCAAGAAAAATGTGTCAATGGAATAAAATTGGGGTACGAAATATGCTGATAACGATAGAACACGATTTTACAGTGAATTTTCAAACTGCTCTCCCTCGCATATTTCATTTCCAAATCTTGGCTCTCCTCGCCAAACCCCTTCGACTGATTCGGATCAAATTTGGGACCAAATCTACTGCAAATCATTCGAAGTATTCACGTGCGAAATTTGATGAAAATCGGTAGACTCGTTGAAAAGTTATTCAAAGATTTAAGGAATACGTGCAGACCTGGAATTAAGGTATCAAAGATGCGTGCTTTAGGCGCTAGTAAACGTGGTGTGGTTAGCTTCTAGTGAAATCATATTACAAGGTTAAATAGTAGTCATTAATTGATTATTCATGAGCAATAACCGACGCGACCATAACATTGATCACCGTATCAGATAGACGCCGCGATTACGGTAGCTAATAGTTAGGTAAAAATAAAAAAATAAAAAACTATCATACTTCGTTGAATAGCAGTTTACCTCGATCACAGCTTCGTAAAGCAACTCTTCCATTCTCCATCCTGCAGTCAATACATAATCAACTTCTCGATACAAACTACGTGTTTATTTTCCATTAGGATAATTCATCCTGAAAATTTTTTAATCCAATCTAAAATTCGGATATTATAAGTACATCGGATTTATCTTGTAAAATTAACTATTACTGGATAAAATAAGTACATTATGTACTTGAGTGACTCGTAAAAAAAAAAAGGAAAAAAATTCATTCTTTCGAAATTTATTCTATGAAATAAAATAACGTAAAATGATGTTAGAAACTATTTTTGACCATTTGAGAGACATTTAAAGAAACCTCATTTTGGTGCCCCATTTTATCCTCCTGCTCGTTTTGCCCCTCGCTCTCCTATGTATGAGCGAATCTGGGCAGAATCTCACATCTCTGAAATGCAGCTTGCTGATAGCAGCGACTCTACCTTCGACGTATGTTATACTATTATATATCGAGAGATGGAAGTATATGGATGATACTTACTCGGTTTGTATACTACGGGACGTACGAGGCTATCTCGGTGCCTATATCGCGTATCTTTTGAATCTACATACAAACTATGCTCGACGTTCGTGACACGCGAAGAATTCCTGTATGGACATTGATCTCTTCCTTGCTCCATTCTCATTCTCATTCTCATTCTATTTCTATTTCTTATTGTCATTCGATCCATTCATTCGACGTATACACAGTGGACCTATATATATACGAGTCGTGAATATATTACACGATGGATTCTGACTCGTTAAAACGACGCTGTTTAGTTCCATGATAACTGGACTCTGTTCTCTAAAACTTCTTCAATCATTTTATAAACGGTTTCTTAAACTTCCGCGATACGTAGGTGGCAGACTATAGTCTGATTGTCGAGTCTGGGTATTCAATTCCACGTGAATATATGCACCTGATGACGGCACGGTTCTCATACTTCTTACCGTGACTTTTAATATCCTCGATTCTTCTCTCCTCGCTTTATACCCCATAGAAAATGTCTCACTTTAAAACTCCGGCTCTTATCCAAACTTCTCTGTCACGATGATAGAATAATAATGAAAAATCATGAATCAGATAAGAAAATGATACCCGTTACGAAACCTCTTTCGGTATAATTAGTACAGGCAATAGGGAATTTTGTCCTGCACTAAATTACAGGAGTTATTTTTTTTCATAAATAGGTTCGGTATGACGTACTGAATGCAAGTTCACAAAATCCTTACAAATTTTAAGGGCGGAAGTTTTCGGCCTATATCTCCGTAACCGTGCACTCTAGGCCCAAAATGATAATGACCTTTATTGTAGATAATGATATTTTCTATCTTTTTTGTTTAATAATTTTTTCTGTATCACTAACTATTAACAACTTATACGACTGCCAAAATTCGAGGTATTGAGATATTGATATAAAAAAGTCAATAAATGAATTTTCGCAGTCGTATAAGTTGTTAACGGTTAGTGATACAGAAAAAATTATGAAACAAAAAAGATAGGAAATATCGTTATCTACAATAAAGGTCATTATCATTTTGGGCCTAGAGTGCACGGTTACGGAGATATAGGCCGAAACGGTTTTTTCTCAAAATGGCGGCACTTCCGCCCTTAAAATTTGTAAGAATTTTGTGAATTTACATTCAGTACGTCATACTGGACCTATTTATGAAGAATAATAACTCCGGTAATTTAGTGCATTATGGACAAGAGTAACGGGTTCCCGTGAGGGTTGGAGTCCGGCGAGGGATGAAGTCTGGTGATAATCGTTCGGCATTGTATCCTTCCACGCAGTCATTCTGTAAAATTATGCATTATGCGCGTCTGTGCAGTGCGGTGACACAGTTTATCGTTGATTTGAATATTGTCCTCCCCAGAAGATAAGACGGCTGTTGGATAGACGCACGAGGCATTCATTCCACCGTATTGCATCGCGTTGCTCTTTTTCTCGACCCTTTTCTCGCGCCTTATTCAGCCACCTTTTTTACGAACCTCTCGGATCAAACCGACACGTCGCATACCCGTCATTCACCACTAGACTCTGAAGTGGGAGGGTGTAACTCGAGGGCCACGTCTCGCCGATCAAATACACGCTCGTTGATTTATAGGAGATAAAGATTCTTGAATAGGTTCCAAAGATTCAGGATCTTATCTCCGAGAATAAGACGTGATTCTGAACCTGTG
This sequence comes from Rhogogaster chlorosoma, assembly GCA_944452935.1. NCBI lineage: Eukaryota > Metazoa > Arthropoda > Insecta > Hymenoptera > Tenthredinidae > Rhogogaster > Rhogogaster chlorosoma. The sequence continues at coordinate 28,279,780 of OX101799.1, read as the reverse complement.
TGAATATTTTCGAACAAAAACGATTTCCGTTTAGAAAAATCGTGGGAGACTGTAAAGAATCTCGTTTGATTGATCTCCCCCGCAGTTATCGGAGCCAGAGAAAGGAAACGAGAATCGAAATAGCGGAGGCCGTGTCGTTCGTCTGTAAACCTGAGTTTAAAAAACAAAATGTGGGACAAGTGTCCGACGACGTATGAGACGTCTGAATTCCCTTAGCGACTCGCAGTCGACACGTGGTATCTTAATGTCCCCAGCTTTGCGTTCTTGCGCGTAAACACGCCGCTGAATTATACAGTTTTCTACCTTTTTTTTTTTTTCATTTTTTTTTACGTAAACCCCAAATATCCGGTGGATATAACGTCGGATCCCGGAGTTGAGAGGGGGCGAAAGACGGAAGACGATAATCCCACCCAGGGAATACGGGATTAATGATTCTTTCGAGAAAGTATCCCGCACACAAGGATTTATTGCGGATGCTGTAGAGCCGAAGGAGTTCGCAACTTATTGTATATAAACAGCCCACACTCCGCCGAGACTTGGATACGCTGTATAACTAAATGGCAGACTCGGGTTGCGGAACGTAATGCAGGCCTGCAGAATACAAGGTATAATCCAGGTTCTAACTAACTGCTACGGCAGGCTACGGCTGCAATTAAAAGGGATTGCCCGGTGTTAATTGTTCGCTCGTCTAATCACCCCGCAATTAAATACAATAGGTTAAACAGCTAGTTTCTGTAACCTGTAGTGCAGCAACGATAGCGTGTCGCTTTTAGACTCACGATCAGACGCCTTTATCCCACACTGCATCGTTACTCTCAATTAGCGTATTCGTGTCTTTAAAGGTCGCGATTTTTATTTAAAGCGGATTCGTTTTTGATTTTATTCGCCGATATTCTCCCGTGTCATAAGGCGCTTTGAAATTGAGAAAAATCGGTTAGAGTCGCTCGATTTTGTTCAGAAAACTGCGTCTTCTCGCAATTTGTTATTGTGTTTGAAAGACTTTTTCGGTGCCTCTAAACAGGACTTCCGATGCATGCAGGTTAGGGTGTCCGTTATTTTTTTTTTTGCTGCCACCCCCTGAATTTTTAGTTTTTGCTCTGAAAAAAAATATCCAATGAACAGAAGATGTTAATTTTCAAATTAAACCGTGCCGAAATCATGTTACATAATTCCGATTTAAATAACATGGGATTTTTGGACTTTTTGCATTTAATTTTGTTTTTTTTTTCTTTGAAACAAAGAAGAGTACAGTAATGATTGAGGTATGTTTTTTTAGGGAATTGAACGCTCTACAAAAAAGGCCTCTTATGATTTTTCGATACAATCACTCCTCCGAAAGTTATTCAAAGTTAAAGTTCTGTTCATAGTCGATATCATAGATTTTCAAGTTTCGCTATAGTCTTCTATTAATATATCAGTTGAATGATTATAAGAAAGAGAATTGTACATAGCAGAACCTAAAAATCTATGATATCGACTACGAACCCAGCTTTAACCTTGAATAACTTTTTAAGGAGTGAATGTATCAAAGAATCATAAGAGGCTTTTTTTGTAAAGCGTTCAATTCCGTAAAAAAATATATATTAATCATTGCTGTACTCTTATTTATTTCAGAAAGAAAAAATTAAATGTAATAAGTCAAAAAATCCCGTGTTATTTAAATCGGAAATTTAACATGATTTCGGCACGGTTTATTTTGAAAATTAACATCTTTTTTTGGTTGGATATTTTTTTTTTTAGGGCAAGAACTAAAAATTCAGGGACCGGCATCAAAAACAAAAAACCAACTTGGGAAATAACGGACATCCTAGTGTAGATGTCGAAAAAAATCCTACAATGGTTTCAATTTATTAGGATTCCATTGATACCTATCGATTTTGTGATTTCTCTGAACTGGAAGAAGTTCGGATAATGAGAAAACTCTGGTAGTTACTATCGATCGTAGCAATTACAGTGCGCCTTCAGTTGCATACTTGCGTATGCATGTACTTGTTAATTTCTAGTTAGCATTCAATATTTATTATAAAAAAAAAACGGGATAAAAATTGCGCGGAATCGCGGGTCTTTTTGTAAATTTACCGTAGGTAAATAGTACACGGGTATAATAACGTGTTACGTAACGTATACAACGCTCATTAGCACGTAAAGCAAATAAATGTAAACCAGTCGGCTATAGCCGTTCGCTTGGTTATATTCGCGTTGCCTGCTGGCGCAGAGTTGCACAAAGTAGGTGAAAAGCTGTAGCTGCAGCATTAGTATAACACGAAGTCGTGGAACGTCCCAGCAACTATTAAACAGACAATTATTTGTCATTTTTTTCCTCCCGGATTTTGTCCTTCGAAAAAACTGACCAACTCGACTCACAATCAATTCAACTCGCTTAATTCACAGCTCCGATTCGCAGCGAGTACGTTTTTGGCGCATTCGATCTTTTCTATCGTTCGTATAGTTCGCACATGATTTTTCTATACGAGGCAGTCGAAGAGATCCTAAAAAGTAAAAAGTTGAGATAGTAGAGGCAATAGGGAATTTTTTCCTGCACTAAATTACAGGAGTTATTTTTTTTTCATAAATAGGTTCAGTATGACGTACTGAATGTAAATTCACAAAATCCTTACAAATTTTAAGGGCGGAAGTTTTCGGCCTATATCTCCGTAACCGTGCACTCGAGGCCCAAAATGATAATGACCTTTGTTGTAGATAATGATATTTTCTATCTTTTTTGTTCAATGATTTTTTTTGTATCACTAACTATTAACAACTTATAGGACTGCCAAAATTCGAGATATTGAGATATTGATATAAAAAAGTCAATAAATGAATTTTGGCAGTCGTATAAGTTGTTAATAGTTAGTGATACAAAAAAAATTATTAAACAAAAAAGATAGGAAATATCATTATCTACAATAAAGGTCATTATCATTTTGGACCTAGAGTGCACGGTTACGGAGATATAGGCCGAAAACTTCCGCCCTTAAAATTTGTAAGGATTTTGTGAATTTACATTCAGTACGTCATACTGAGCCTATTTATGAAAAAAAATAACTCCTGTAATTTAGTGCATTATGGACAAGAGTAACGGGTCCCCTATTGCCTGTATATACTAAGAGGGCTGGGTTCACGATTCAATTATTCTTTCCCCTCGCCCCCCAGTCTCGTATTGATTTATTAATTACTTCGTAGCTCGTTATTCGCAAACTCTGTGCAGTAAATCAAACGAAAGTTCATTTCATATAAACGATGTACCGATTTCTTTTCAAATTACATTACAGCAGTCCGCGTTAAATCGGTGTTGTAGTTAATACTCCGTGATTCGACACAGTTTTTCGTTTCGTTTATAGTTCATCTTCCTTTTTCTCTCTTTTATTATCCTTCAACTCGATTTGATACGCTACATGCATCTTCTTCTTTTCGCCTAACTTCTTCACGTCAAGGATCGTTAAGAAGCGTAACCATGAAGCGCGAACGGCGAAGGGTAAGGGAGAAAGTCTGTTTACGTCCAGACCGCTGCAGTCGCGAAATATAAAATTGATTCGATTCTGCCGAAGCCCTGCAGACAGCCTTAGCAATCGTTCGCCCACGCTCAAACTTTGCCTTGTCTTTCTTCCTCTTCTTTTTCATCCTCTTATTCTTCTTATTCTTCTTATATTCGGCTTCGTATTCGTCTCGAGTCTTGAATAAAAGGCGGAGGAGCTGGATTCTGCGCGAGTCACGCGAGCTGGCACCGAGGTAGATCTATACCCTGTTCCAGCCTGGTGCCTGGTGTCAGGTACACATAATGGCGAACGCCCACGCCGTCGCCACAACCTGAAGCCCGATCCCATCGCTTCGAGAACTCATGCATTTTAAGCTAAACGCTTACACATCCGGGACCATTTCCATAAAGCTTTTGACAAAAAAAAATACACTCTTATCACATTTCAGCCGCACCCTTTCCCTAGGGGTCAGATAGCTACAACGAACACTCGATTCACCTGGAAGAACCTAACTTCGCAAGATTTTAAGGAAACTCATTGCTTTTCTCCTAAATATAACAGAATTTGGAAATGAGGTTGAAATTTCATTGCGACATAGCTTCATCATTTTTGGAATAATTTCAACGAAATTTAATCTAGGGTTGCGGGAGAAAGTTCCGAATTTTCAAAGGCGTTGAAATTTAAAAGAATTTTAATACTAGAATTTCGGAAGGTATAAAGATCCGAAAAAGTAAAAGATCCGTGGTGAGATTTACTTTTCGGGAGAAACAAAAAAATGTTTCAAAAATGATAATTAACTAATACGTAATATTCCGTGTAAATTATTTAGAGCTGAAATTTCATGGAGACATGCTGCATCCGCGATCCTTATTGCACAATACTTTCTATCCTCTTCTCGGATTAACTGTATTAGTTTCGTCATAGAATTTTTCGAGTAGGTTAAGCCGCGGAGTAAAACGCTATAGATTCTTATTATATTTTTAGTATCCTGTCCGAATGTCTGACGCGTTAATCGGGAGCCATAAATCACCTTTTTTCAAGTAATTAAACGGATCTTTTTTATGCTCAATCCCCTTAATCCGTTCTCTTATCCAAAGAGATAGACAGAGAATAGAGAGAGAGAAAGAGAAGATGACAACTATTCAAGATAAATCCAGTTTTCATTCAATATCATATATGAATTCCGAAAGCCTTATAATCCGACAAATGAATCCCACTTATCGAAACCCCGATTCGAATGAGGAATCACTCACTCTTCATCGTGGAATAATAACATGCTGATCAACGACTAACCATTTCTAATTATCAATTCCAAACATACATCGCGTTTCGATTTCTTGTCGTATACGTGCCTCATAGTTACTTAACTTTAACGACAGTCACGCGCTCCGTAGTAAACAGCTATACGATGGCTTGCAGGTCGTAGTTTGTAAGGTATCAGAAAATTATAATTGAAAGCTGTAAATTAAACGTAATTTTTGCGCTCTTAGCATCCATTGCAAGTATTATGCTGCTTTTCCTCCTCCAACTCGGCGATAGATACTATCATCCACGAGAGTCCGCAGCTCTTTATGCATCGACCGATAAATTTCCAACCAATAAACTTCGGACAGATTATAACAGATCCTACGGCGGTTTAATGCCAAAGACAAACTTCCAATTATGCACTTTACGGACCCACATGACAACGTCACTAATTCCGAGGATCTATTCACCGAAGAATTTCATTCAACCATAGAACGATAACAATCTACGATAATTGGCTCTAATTGATTACTGGCCAATAAACTGCCACCGAATTACGATCCTGGGTGATCTTTCACCGCCCGCATTCATTCATTGATTATACTTTTCTTTTCATTTTATTTTCTCTTCAATTAATCTGCAATGCAATTAATTTCGTACCTGCATCTCTGTCTACTCCTCAGGAAGTGCACGTTGCTTGATAAGTACCTAATCGCATGCGAAGGATTGATGAGACGAGGCAATAAGACGAACCTAATGATCCCTCCGTACTGTAGGTACCTAGCGACATTTTCAATCGTGCAATACTTTACCGTAGGCACTGGCCTGCAGTGACCTGAGCCAGGGTACTTCCATGCCTGGTGCTTATTTACATCTGGCGAGATAAATGCATCCTGCATTGCACTCCGGGTTCGTACAGCGATCGACGTCGTCCTCGGCGTCGTGCGGTTATTTCATATTGCGTAATTACTGCAGACTACGTAGAGCTCGCTGCACCGTCAGGATCGTCCTGGATGCTAGGCACGTGTTTTACGGTGTCTCTAAGTCCCCGCGAAAAGTTCGTCATTAGTCATTTTTTTGTCACATTTCGCACTGATATTCCGTTCATTTATTTCGTTGATTAATAATTATCCAACGTCGACATTGGGTCCAGGAATCGTGTGCCAGGACTCTCGTATTCGGCTCTGATAAATCTCGATCTAAATCTCCGAACGGCAGGTATATATAAATCTTGAGTCAATTGATCGGCGGTTTCGCAAGGACTTGGCAAACAATCGTGCGGCTATAGCATGAATTTTTTAATTTATTGAAAGACACGTAAATGCAGAGAAAGCCGCGGATGTCTTTTATCCTTTTTCTCTTCTTTTTTTTTTCTTTTCGTTTTCGGACACGATCAGACGTATAAATCTACGCTGAATTAACCTGATTGATTATTCGGAGCGGAGGCTGTAATTAGCAAGTCGACGATCAAGGAATTACTCGCTCCGCTCTTTTGGTTTCTTTTTTTTCTTAACGTTTTTTTTTTTTTTTTCTTTTTTTTTTATATTGTCCCCAGGCCCGCACGCGAGCTTCTTTACTATACAGAATACCGATACCTATACTTGCATGTGTAGCACTTCGATTTATACACCAATTATCGACGAATTATCGGCGCCGATTTATCACCGCGATTTTCGTTCCTTTTTTTTCTCAGTTTCTTTCTCTTTGTTAAATAAGCTTAGAGTATTTTGATTTCTGTCCGAAAACTGAATGCGCGTGTTTAGGGTAACTTCAGGATTGATCTGATACCGGTATTACGTCCGTATATTTTATACGCGATGTTCGATCGCATTAAGCGAAATTTATCACCTATTCAAGCCGCCTGATACCGATCCGCGAAAATTACGCTTCTGGAGGATAAATAATACCTACAGGATCATCCCACGAATTTTTTTGTTAACATAATAATCGCGTAAGATACATGTATACATGTAGACAACAAATATTGAACCGAAAAAAACAAACCGGATCGAAATGGGACAAAAGATTTTGTTATTCGAAGTATGGCGATAAAGTTTCATTCAATGCGATCTGAAATGGTAGGTATTGTCGATTGTCATCCCATTGAGAAAAATTTTTCACCATCGGTTCGAATCGTCGGTATAGATATACCCTCTTCGTTTATATCGATTTCGAAACAGGTTCCATTCCGGATCGACTTTTAAATTAATTCTCCATGGACCCTGTGCCGCCACCGGAGTTTCTGCACGATGTACAGACAGCTATGGCTAAAGGAGAGAATAAAATCATTCTAACTCTCATTCACCGACTCAGCTTCTCCTTCTTCCATTCATTTTATTTTTAATATCACCGGCTATACGCAGTATCGTAAAATTAAACGTTCCACTTTTCAAATAGAGCTTAGCGAGCGATACTTCATACTCCCTAATGTGTATCGGCGATAACCGCTTATCTATACACAGCTAGATGAAATAATTAAGCAGTTGTCTCTCACCCTTGTACATAAATCCATAAAATTCACTCAAGTGTATTAATACAGACATCAGAAGCACCGAGGTCATTATTATTCAATAAACTAGCATTTTCGGTGTCGATTTACGCAACCGTATGTAAAATAAATTACGATGGTTAGCTTTGAACCCGTATTCAAACCGGTAAAGATCGTATCGGAATAATGACGCTTCAGCACTTCGGCCAGGGAGCATCTCTCCGTCAGAATCATGCTTGACGTATCACGTCGATGGCTAAAGTAGTGCTACAGGCTCTGATCATCTCAGATCTCATTGTTATATCGGATAGACTTGCGTCAGGATGGGAAATGCGATTCCCAAGGCAAATAGGTATAAGACCTTGTGAATCGGACCAAAATTCTTCGTCGTTTTCAAGAATATCGTTATCTGCCTGCTTTTCCTTTCTTCCTTTTTTTCTCTTTTTATTTTCTATTTATCGAGATTACGGATACTTCAGTGAACCGAAACTGCCGATTAAAAAACCTGATTTGGAGATCATTATCGAGCTCCCAAGACCGCGTAGTTCTGGTGTGAATAACGACCGTGTCTTGGATAGTATAGCGAAGTGTGAATTATAATTTATTGGTATTATTTAATTATAAGTCACACTAGTTAGGTAAGACTCGACGTTGCTGAAACCGGCGATATTCAACCTCCTCCACATTTCCTTGCGCAATTTCCGGACGATATAATCACGGCTTTATTCCGAGGCTCGAATACCCGATGAAAAACCTTACGAGGAAACTCGCCGGTGGTTTGAATTGTCAATTCCGTCACGCGGGGGCCTGTTTAAAAAACAATTACCGGCCGGAACTCGTACTCTATTATCGATGCCAATCAATCTCTTAGTGTCAACCCAAATCGTCACGTGGTTATTCCATTCGGGGATGTACGAACCGTTTACTTCAGTGCCTCACGCCTCGAAGGAGCTCCTAACTCCTCGGGATCTGGCATTAAAGGATTGAGTAAATTTCTACGAGCTGGAGTAATAAATCCGGTAATCAGGAGGCCATTAATACCCCACTTCCTCTTTGCTTAAAATTAGATCGCGATAGCTCCACTCCCTGTCATTAAACCGTCACGTACTGCCCGATCGAACTTCCGCTTCCCGAAAGCCCGTTATTCGTTCATCTGGTCTTCCCGACTCTTCTTTAAACTCGATGTGAAAGTCCTGTACAGAAAATTAGTCAGAAATTTGTCGGATCTATGGAAAACGAATATCTTTCCCGAGGACGTGCGTCATTCAAGTTAATGCCCTCGGGTATTACGACGCTGACATATTTACTCCCCGGTGCAATAAATTTCATCAAAAGAGCATGCGGATAGCCTCGCGATACAGCGGTCCACATTGAAATGTACAAATGATTCCTGGGGAGATACAATCTTGCCAATATTTCATCCGGCTATAACGCGCCTTTCTATTCCACGCCGGGTCCGAGGTATACCTGCGAGTCTATGCTAGTTGCCTCATGCCTGAGGCATAGGTGCAGGTATCGATCGACAGAATCCTCTGCAAGAGACCGAAGTCTAGTTTAAAACGGGTAATCTACACGTCAAAAAGCGCACTGCACTTCGGGGCGTATCGATAGACGTAGGTACCTACGTGAGAGTTTGAAAGTCTGCGGTAGTCGGCGATCGGGAATCGCGGTTAATCAACCGATTGAATTTACATCTGATTAAATAATCGTTGCACTGATCAATGCAGCAATCGAGGATTTATACAGCGCGCGGTGCGATATTCAAATTCGGCTTATCGGTCGCACGTGCGGCTTCTGAATCGATTAACCGCAGCTTCGAGATTACATGCGTTTAGATTAATGCTGGTATTCTCAGTCGACTTTTTTCCAAATCGACATTTCGACTGAAGTCGATTTTCGATTATCGGTTTAAAATTAAATAATCGCCGAGTCGAAATCGATTTTAGCGAAAAGTCGAATAGTTCGATTTTCGGATTTTTGGTTTTCGATACTGATTAAGTACTTTGCGTGTCATAGATAAACATGTTTGAAAAACATAGTTTGAAGAAAGCCAAAACGCAACTTATGTCTTCTGAGTAGAACGGCGAAAATTCGAAAAGGCGAAAAATCGAATATTCGAAAATCTGACTATTTGGATTTTCGATAAAACCGATCTCAACCATTTTCGACGAATAAATCGACACTCGAAAATCGAATCAATATTCGACCTTCCGAAAATCGATAATTATTGCCAGTATTAGTTTCGATACACTCGCCCCAGGCGCGACGTCGGATTATCGCGTTAATCCGAAGCGCGTTTTCTTTTCCTCGCCCAATTTTTTGTTCCTTCATTTTCGCCCGAAATGGCGATAATAAGGAGAGTCTAAATCGTCGGAAAAGTCTGCGAAACGCGTTGAAGATGACAGACGTTGATCAGCCAGCGGGCAGGTGTCCAAAGTTATTGTTGGCAACGAGGGGCCGTCACACTGCCAAGTTCTTACCTCGGCGTGGCCGTTGCCAACTGCAACTGTAACCGAAGGCAAAGGCGTTTGTGAATTTTATCGCGTGTCTAGATATATCTGCATTTTCCTGGAACCCTATTGCCGACGTATAGAATTCACGTTTCGTTTCGTCATCAGCGCGGGTTTCCTCGAAATTTATTGGGAAACTGACAATGAGGGGAAAATTGAAAGCCAGTTAGGTTACGGCGTGCAGTAAATGTTCCGCGTACGCCGTGATGCCCGACATCTGGCAAAGCTACGGGTATAACGCGGTATCTATACCCCACGCCATCGCGTTGAAAATTTCCGAAAGAATTATGCTGGAAATTAACGATCGAGCTCAACGCCTTTTTGTATAGCGGATCCAGACACAACAATACCGCTTAGATATCGCAGGCTCGGTTACTACGCGCTCAGCAAATCTCTCTTATCATCTTATACTGTTCAAACAAACATCAGTCGGTTAAAACCCGGACTTGCGAAACGTGAGCAAAGAAATTCTCAGGCAGATTATACTTCGGTTGGAAAAATCGGCTGGAATTTAAGCCAGCTTGCAGCTTGAAAGGGATCGTTTTTCTTTTACGATAAGGAAATATCTCGCTATCGGCTATTCAAGTCTGATCAGAATTCTCGTCACTCATAGCAATTGCCTTTCCTAGTTCGACTCGGTCAATGTAAACGCAAATGAGATGGATCGTTGCGTTGATCGCACACTTTTTCGTCTCCAGTTATTCAGGAAGGAAATCGCTGACACGATGCAGATTTTCGATGTAGAATTCGCATCCCACTAGCATAAGGCGTTTAATTGATGTAACAAGGTCCAGGAATCTCCGAAAAAATCAGCTCAGTAAATTCCGATCCCATTTCCAACCGCGATTGACTTACGGGACACCCTGTATACGTAGGCTGCTTAATTCCCGGCCAGATTGATAGAATAATTAAAGAAATCTGTGCAGGTTGCGGAGGACCTATGTGCCAAGCAACAACGGATGAGAGAAAAGAAAGAAAAAAACGAAAAGAAAAGAAAAGCGCGTGTGTACACGTATACATTTCTACATGCATATACTGCGGGGGTTCAGACTCTAGACTTTCCACTGGGTCTTCGTATACAACGCGATGTATATCTCTCATCGCGTGGGAGTGTTTCGAGTGGCAGTCGACGTCGACTATAAGGCCCCTGCGTACTGCACTGGACCAGAGTTGGATCGTTGGTCTGATGACGGGGCGAGTTGGTTTTTAATTACCGCGAGATGAAAGAAGGCCGAGGAAGGAACGCTGTGTGTCCACGCTCCTTACTGTAACGCCGGCATTTATAGGTGCCTGGAGCCGCAGGCCTGCTGTTTCTTGGAGGCAGCGTGTCGTTGAAAGTTTGACAAAAAAAAAAAAAGAAAACTCCGCACCGCACTGAATGTCTTCATACAAAATTATACGAGAAAAAATTTTACCCACTTAATGCGGTAAACTCTGAGTTCAAAATAATATCGAGACTATACGGAGAATTTCTAAAAAAACAAATTTCAACTCCTTTTCATTCTTCAAACGCAGTCAAGTTCCTATCAGGATATTTACCATCGAGGTTGTATTATCGCGGATCACAAATCATACTCTGAGTCAATGGCCAGCTATCTATCGATTAATGATATCGGGAGTCGTAATTACCGCCTCCAATATGCAAACGAAGATTAATTCTACCTATAAGTATAAATGAACCCTCGCCCACTATAATAATGATAATAATTGGTAAAGGGCCTACGCACAGATGATTCGAACAAGATTAAAGAATAATTCGTACATTTGGAAAAGCTACGCGAATGTATTCGAATTACGTCCATAAATGAGTCAGGAAGTAATGCAAGGAGCGTTTCGGTCATTTTTTTGATATTCGGATCTTGCTTTTTATTGGTGAAAATAATTTTAGCACTGATCGTAAGAAGATAGATTTTCGATTTAATCTTGAAGAGAATAGCTGAGGAGAATGGAATGGAGTTTGTCTGACGTGTAGAATAAGAACTGAGAAGACGAGGGTGCGGAGGAGCGTACTGTATGCTAATAAGATGTTTCGTTACGAAATATGTCTGAGCGGGTAAATTGAATGTTGGGAATTCTCGAGCGAAAAAACGACCAAGAAGATAAGTAAAAGAATGAATCCACGACGGTTATTATAAGCGATGCCTGAAGCGCAAGGTACAAGCTTGTAAATTGTCGGAATTACGCGAGTGTGAGCGGAGGGAAACCAGTCCGCGAATTCCCGTCCGTAGAGTCATGCAATCGGAGAATCCCCCGTCCTCGATTTTTATTCTCCACGTCAGGACTTGCGTTAAACGGTATTAATTCGCGAATAAAATTGTCCACGAATTATAAAATTCGCCCGGTTCATGAGGTTGAATAGTAGAAAAAAATGTGACCGTTTTGAAAATTAATTCAAGGGAATTAGGGGATCTCGAACGATTTGATCTTTTTTTTTTCCTGTTTTTTCTTTGTCACCCAGGACACACGACACCGCATTCCATTAGTCGATCAAACGGCGCCGTCGCCCACGCGACCCCTTCGGCACCTGCTACCTCCTCAAAGACTCCCGGCTCGAGTTTTGCAATCCGAAGATATCCAGCGGAATGGAGATGCGCTAGGGCCTACTTTCGACTATATGCCAAGCGTGGGACGGGATCATCGTTTTCAGGAACACGTTTATAATCCTCTTTCAATCTTGTATATATTTTATGCTCGATTAGGTAGCGCGTATATGGGCATAATACACGTGGCTGTTTGAATATCAAATCCGAATTATCACACGCGTCGTTTTCACTTCACGGACTATTTCAGCGGACTTTTATCCCTCGGGGTCAACGTCAACTAGGCACCGCATTCGCTCGTTTTATACCCTCCATCATTCCGATTTTTAGGATCAGAAATTTGTGCATCGAGATATGCGGCGGTAATACACCCACGCATATTCACCAGGTTAACTATCAGCCAAGGTATACATCATGGCGATGATTTCGGGGCACGTGGGCAGACGCGGCGATTAATTTTACGTCTCTCATTATCTCGGGGCAATTTAAATTCAACGGAGTCTTTTCAGACTTCGATGACTCAATTTGATAGACGCTAATATGGACAACGATCATTAGCTACACCGCGAGGTTTAGGCTTGGAGAAGGCGGAAGTTATTCTTCGATAGTCGCAGAGATGCGGTGCTGCATTGTGTTGCACTGGGTTTTTGAATCGGTAGTTTCGGTTTAACGAAACATTAGAATATTGAATCTGATAGAACGTGAATGCGCATACCCTTGGACTAAAGTTCGCTTCGATACAGAAAAACGTATAGGCCAGTAAAGGTAGAATTTAACTTTGCACTAATATACTACCAATCAAATCTTGAACAAACGTTTTTGGCCGATATCTCGGAAACTATGCACTTCAGGGCAAAATTCATAGAGACCATTATTATAGAGAATAAAATTTCGCATCTTTTATTTCCTATAAACTTTTTTGTGAAACTTACCGTTTACGATTTATGGCTCATTTAACGAACAGGTTTTATATCGGATTAATCAATAAAACCTGTTCATTAAATGAGCCATAAATCGTAAACGGTAAGTTTTACAAAAAAGTTTATACGAAACAAAAGATGCGAAATTTTATTTTCTACAATAATGGTCTATATGACTTGTGCCCTAAAGTGCATAGTTTCCAAGATATCGGCCAAAAACGTTTTTTCAAGATGGCACCTGAAGCTCCACCGGAATCTGTCAGCATTTTATGATTTTTATACTCAGTAAGTGATCCTAAGCCCTATAAAAAAAATGGATCGATAGTATAGTGCAAAGTTGACCAAAAAAAACCGTCTATTTTTACTGGCCTAGTATGTCTGTACAGAGAAAGACAAACCGAGACGCGAACAACGGTAAGACCGCACCTTGCCATGGGCTCCCATAAATAAAATTGACACTGACAGAAGCCTTGATTGACGGACCCTTGGAGCTGCAGCAATTCTCGCATTTCGTTCCGCTAGGCGCCGTAGGCTATTGTTAAAAAGCTCCACCTCATGCACACCTCGCACACATATCCCCTCCGTCGTACTAGTATCGCATGTATGATGTGCGTGAATATAGCTATGTATATATGCAATTATTGCGTATGCAATTTCTTAGCTTTACGCGACAAGGAAAACCGAGACTTGCGATTAAATTATTCGCTAATATCATACTCCTCGGTGATTTATAATCATTGCTATTAACCGTTCTTCTCTTTCACTTCGTTCCAGGCTGCGGGGATAGACGGCACTCCATCTGTTGAAAAATTAAAATTCGTCAACCACACAGAGTGCCAGTGTCGCCGCAGGACTCCACCGCCTCCGCCTCCACCGCCACCGACGACGACGGTGAAACCGTGAGTTTTATACATCATTTTTAAAAATTGAATCCGTAGAATCTAAAGACTAAAAATTTTTGCATTTTTGATCACTGCCGGCTTGAGACACGATTCTAAATTATCGAAGATATTTAATTGAAATAGATCGGAAGAAAAATGAAAAAAAATCATTTACGTCCAATCGTATAAATGCGTCAAGGGTTTTTATTTTCTATTCACAGATGTAAATGCACCTCGCTTTTTACCCCAAGAATTACACCCGAGCATGGCTGTAAATGCGAGTGTCTAGACAACCAGCCAAGGTGCATGCGATACAGACGAGGAAAGGATCACTTTACGCGCACTGATCAATGGTTGGTTGAGTATGAAAATATGTGAAAGTTGAAAATGAAATTTGGAGTAATCATACCGGGAGAAGATCGAGTGATTTTAATTATTCTCTATTCATCTTCAGGTGCATCAAAACCGGACAGTGCACAATACCGCATTGCGAGTTCGGCGAATATATGAGAATGCCGGGTCGATGCCCGCTGAAAAGTTCGAAATTTGGCAATCAATAAGCGAACGACCGGTGTCGGCTCCGACGTGAGACACAGAAATTGGAAAAGTGGAACAGCGCGGTTTTTGAAAAACTTCATTATACCGCGATTTCATTGCAGCCGTGAAAACACTGTGCCAATAAATGAGCGTTGTATCTATACGCCAACGAATTATGGTGCCATTAATTATTGTCAGTGCCTTGTACGGAACGTTTACGCCTATTAATTAACGATATTTTTGTATTATCTAGGACGATTATTATCATTATACTAGAATATTTTGATACCAGTGACTTGTAATCTATTTACTATTTACCAAATCGCATAGATTCGTCATGATCGATTTAATTAGCGACAAGACGACGTAAATATACACACAGCAGGATGATTGAATTTTTTATTTTTTTTATTTTTTCTCTTTTATTTAAGAAAAGAAAATAGTTTTACGATAAAAACAAATTTTCCCTCAATCTTTTCTCACCATTCGAAGCTATAATATTATCGAACTTATGATTCTTACGGCAACGCGGGTTTGGTCGTAAAATTGAATTACCTTATTGAAACGCGGGGTTCTGAAATCACGTGTCGCATAGATAGACGACGTGGGTATAGGTCATATACGTACACTAGCAGTATACGCGGCTGGGTATTGGTTCCAGGAAACTTTAGGATCACCGTGAATAAATTAATGTAGCAAAAAAAAAAAAAAAAAAAAATAGAGAGAGACTAAAAAAATTCCCATTCTTCTTGTTGCTATCAAATTAACGATTCGGCACTGTCATCCGAGAGTTTCCAGCGATACTTATTCAAAAAACAGAAAGAAATTGATGGATTCATATATTCAGAAAGATTAATTCATATATCAAAGTGAAATAATGATTACGATATTGAATATCGGGGAAATTTGTATCAAATTATCGGAAAACATTCGCATACCTATATTGGTGCCAAAAGTAAAATTATCCGTGCGACTTGGCAATTTTATATAAATATGTAATATGATTATATATACACGAAGCCCTGAATTGTATACGCAGTATAATAAGTAATAAGGAGTAATCCGAATTGTCGTCGGATCATGAGCCTAGTCTTTAAAAAAACAAAAAAAAATAAAAAATAAAACCAAGAAAATAAAAGAAAAGAACAATTATTACCCACATTTTTTTAATTTTTTTTTTTTCTATATCGTTATACGTATACAATCTTCCGATAACTCCCAATTGTTATTTGTATTTAATCAAACACATTAAACACCTGCACCTTCATTAATTTAATATTTAATCCTTAGGTTATTAATATTATTACTATTATTATTATTATTATTATTATTATTATTATTAGATTTTTTTCAATGCATCAGTATAACGTGATTACTTACTCGATATAATAAGGTCCGGCCGAAATGATCAGAAACTCATTGCTTTGATTATTATTATTATTATTATTATTTAGATTTTTTTTGTTTTATTATTTTTTCGTATTTTCTTTCTATGCACAACTATCGAGTCGAGTCAAGCAGGCTGGAACCAAAATAATTCGCAGTGCCAATATAACTTATAGTATATAGCTAAAGAAAATTCACTATTCATTATTACAATACGTTATAATGTAGAGATGAAATATTTGGCAAATTACGCGAATATAATTTCGTTCTAATTATTTTCTGCACTTTTCTTTTTTCTCATCGTTATATGTAAACTATAGGTTTGAAAATTTTTTTTTTTTTTCTTTTTTCTTATGTATTATGCTTTATCAGAGCCCCACGTAACCCCCGTCTATAAAATATACAAGAATGATAAGTATATTTAGGTTTTATACCATTATGTAAAGAATGAAATATCTAGCGAGTAATCAAAAATCTAATTCAGCCCATATACTGTTATATATGTAATATATTATATATAATACATATATATATATCTATATTCAACGCCCGTTAATAAATCGACCATTAACAATATCACACATGACGTGATAGTTGATTTGTGACAAAAAGGATTATATGAAAATGAAGAGAAAATGAAAAAAAAAAAAGAAAAAAGTAGGGCGTTGAGTGGAAGCTGGCCTTATATTATAGCTATATAGATATTATTAAAAACATATGTACAAGAAGAATCATTATATAGATATATATATTGTGTATAAATGTGTTTTATACGCTTTTATACGGTAACATTTGATTACAGTTTATATATAAATATAATAGACACATATATACTAAAAATGTACTACGTACGTCTTTCGCACGCAAATTTTTTATTATTATTATTATTATTTTTTTTTTTTTTTCACTTTTCTTATCGTTAGACGATGACGACGACGACGAAGTTATCATATTATATTAGTGAAATAATATGTTGATATATGTATATGTAAAAATAATACATATATGTATATTATAGTACCTTATTACCCATCGCATGATGTATGTATATGCAATAGCATCGTATTACTATATAGCAGCTTATTATATAAGATTTTAACGCCAATTGTGTTTTTTTTTTTCTTTTTTTTTTAAAGTCCACACACACTATACATATATACATATATATTATAGATAGAAAGATAATATGAAATTGTATAAAGAATCTCAAGTTCGTAATAATGAAATATATACTATGTATTATTGTAATTGTAATATATCATTTATTGAAAAATCAAAATCCACTGTTAAACCAAATAAATATAATACCTAATGTAGAAACTTGAAGTATATAGATAGATATGGTAAGTATATAACTAATATAAATCGGTGTATAGGTATAGCCGGGGAGACGTCTAGGAATGCGTCACCCATCTGTTGGTTAATTTACAATGATGATTTATTCAGTATAAATACAAGCACGCTACAACCAGGCGATGCAGGAACATTTCATAGGTAAAGGTACAGGACTCGAGAGGTTATTTATTGCCTGGAAATAAAGCCTACTCTACTCTTACTATCTAAGCTCTCTCTCTCTCTATCTATCTCTATCTTTATTTCCACGTGAATCGCGAACTGGGACAATAATTTTGCGCAACAATTATATTCATCATCCCGAACGAGAAACCGGCGGATTTTTTAAAATCTGAATTAACTCTCACTATAAAAATCGAAAAAATAACGAGAGCTAATGAACCTTCCAAAGAACAGCGCTGTCATCATAGTATAAGCAGTTCCCTGATCGACAAGGAAATTCGACATTTGAATTTTGATTGACACGGGCTTCCGTTTGGTCGTTCATTCCGCATCTGAAGTCTGGAATTTCAAATATTTGGAATTTTAGACCTCAGATTCGGAATCGTCTAGCTCAAAAAACAAAGCCGAACATCTAGACAGACTTTCACCCTACTTCCTTCAGTCAAGTTATACGAAGATTACAGTGACACAACGCAAGGTATCTACTACGGCTCACAATTAATCAGATGAAAAGGCTTATCGTTGATTGAGAAGCCCGGACGTAATTCTAGAGATTTTTTAGGTGGAAGCCCGATGAAAATAAGCCGATAAATACGAATTGTTCAACACAAGATGAGACGATCAGTCTGACACGGTTATTCGCCTCCGTATATTATATGAAAACATTTTCTATTTCCCAACGAGCCTAAAAATTCTCTGTATTTTCTTTAATTATCATTTCTCATCAAATGTAATTGCGTTGTAAAAGTTGACATTGTGTCTCACACACACGTGTCCATGAACAATAAGGCGAACGAAAACGTTCCACCGGATCTTCATTTCCATTCTTTAAACGTATGTTGTGCCTTGCACTCCGCACTCCACACTTCTTCATACGTACCTATACGCCTTACATTATATACACTGATGCAACGCGTTTCGTTTAACGGTAAGAGAACCATCTGACAATCGATGAAGATTAACTGGCACGCACCGATGACCTGTTCGGGAATATTAAGTCTCGAACCCAGACGTGCGACAGCTAGTCTACTCGGCTTAGGGTCACTATACTTGATACTAGATGCTTAACGGCTACCTCTTGCGTATTCGACGCGAAATTGAAGCAGACGGCACATGCGCAGATCACGATAATTCGCAGTCGCTTTGAGCCGGCCATTACAATCGGT
The DNA here is from genome assembly GCA_944452935.1 of Rhogogaster chlorosoma. NCBI lineage: Eukaryota > Metazoa > Arthropoda > Insecta > Hymenoptera > Tenthredinidae > Rhogogaster > Rhogogaster chlorosoma. The sequence continues at coordinate 28,261,116 of OX101799.1, read as the reverse complement.
TGAGTTGTGAACCCGAACCATTGAACCCTGCGATTAAACTGGGAACGGTTTTCCCTCAAAAATATAACTGCTCGACGAAGCTGATACTTGTCTCGGAATCCGTGGGCGTGATTCGGTCCGAATTGTCGTTATAAATATGAGACATGATTGTAGCAGGCGTCAACGACCGAAGAAGCCGAATATCCAGGCTGGAAAGTCTTTGGCGTCGAATAGTCGAATGGTTAACACAAGACTCAAGACACTCTGTCGGACGCGCTCAGCGTTGTTAACATGCGGTTGTGCTGCAACGCGTTTAATGTATGCACGTATAGAATCGTTGTGAGTCTGGTTATTGTTGGTATTCGTGGAAAAACAGCTGGTCATAAAATCGGCCGATTCATAAAACGCATCGATATACGTGGCAGCCCGTAGCGAGAGGAAACGCTGATCCTTGCGATAATCCCGTGAATCTTTACTTTTTATATCAAAATTGCTAAAAATGGACGATGATTTAAGGAGAAATGTCCGTGCGGACTTTAACGATACCATTAATCGGAGAACAACTGAGGTGAGGCACTCCGAGACACAATGGCTGTTCCTTAACAATAGAATAAGGACCTCTTCGAATACTGGACGGTCTCCGCACGACTCTGAGGATCTCCAATGCGGAGGAGACGATAAATGTTGGAGAGCTGGGACAAGTCCTGACAAACGGAAATTACTACAGGACGGTTATTTACCAGGAAGAATTACTCGATAGCTCCATAGATAGAACGATGTTAGATGTCATTGTTGATTGATACGGGAGATAAGACTCGCATCAGAGTTTGCGACTCCGTCGTTTGTCCGTGCTGGACAAGTACATACGACATGCGTTGAGACTGACGAACAGACGTTAAGCCAAGCGGGACAAGTTGTTAGAGCGTTTAATCCTCGTCGAAGATTGAATCACACAATTTACAGTTCTCCATTTTTATCCTAGTTTTTATGCAAAGTAGCGGCATAGGCCTCTAAAACTAGGGAGCACTGTAAACGATCATGCCAGGGTGGTCCGAAGGCCTGATAGGCGCCGGACGACACAATGTTGGAGGACCTGGCGGAGAAGCAAACGGCACGAGCTTATCGACTCCACAGTAGCTGACGCCACCCTGAACCATTGGGTGATATGCTAGATTCGTTAATTCCGAGCAGTTGTACGGAAGGGATGCAGGGGGTGTGAATCTACGGAAAATAAGGGCGGAAATGAAGCCGTGCAGAGGATTTCAATGAGAAAACACTGGACTGATTGATGCCTAATCATTAACATCGCATTTCATTCCAAATGATCGTCCAAAATGATAATAATCGCTCAGACAATCACGTACAGAAATTAAAAATTAAAATCAAGGTCATGAGGCCATAGGTGAAGGGGGAAGAGGATTCAGCTCACCTAACGGACTTGATTGGTTCCACAGACGGAAAGTAAGCCTTGCAGGTGATTTCCGGCCTACGAATTTTTGGCACGGGATGCGAGCTTACAATCATCGTGCATGGGGTTGGACAGGGATGATGACAGGGATATGGTAGAATCTGCGGTGGCGCAGGACAGTGCGGCATGCAACCCGAAAAACATCCTTCTGGCCAATCGCTATTAAAAATGACGACTTACGGATGAAGAAATCAAACACTGCCATACCTACCTCTAATTATTACATGCTGAGAATCGTGGAGATACAACTGTAGCTCCTTATACTACATTCACTACATCCATAATACATCAGCTGTATAATCTGTATTGTCCTGTCACATACTAATGTCGGATGCTAGAAGGTGCTACATGGTTTTCCTGGTGTGGCTACACCGTGGCTACCTGGCTTATGTCTTCGTATGAAGAAACTAATGTATAATACGTCGTACATTTATTCACTACCAAATAAGAGATGCGTACTTACCGCATGGTGGCAGTATTGCTTTCAAGAATCAAGATGAATAAAAAATCTATACGCTATTAAGTATACTTTGGTTTAGACTCCGAACGAAATGAGTTGCCAACGTCCAGGTTGTGCATTTACATCGAATTTATTAGACATGAACATGAAAACACGCGGCGATATGCGAAACAAAAATTGCAGAAAACAAACGCCGATGCTAACGCCTTCTCGGTCTCAGGTCATCGTCGTCCAGTCCATTTGCGATCTTGCCAAACCTTTGGAAAGAGACTCCTTCAGACTCTTCCTGCTTTCGTCTGGGCGGCTTTAAGACGGCGTTCAGCGTGCTGCAAAGCGACTCCCGGCTGTCGCAACGCTTTTCTGATTTCTTGCTCTTGCTAGAGGATTCGGTCTTCCGAGTACTCCGGCTGCAATGACTGACGCTAGACCGTCTGCTGCAAGTGCTTTTCGCATCGTTCTTCAGTTTCTTTTGGTCGTTGAACTTCACACATTGACCAATGTCCTTTATAATTGTGTTGAGCTGATCCCCCGATGCTCCTGAAGGACTTTGTTCGTTCACGCACTTCAGATCGACGGACTTGATCTTCCGACGTTGCTGATGATGATTCTCGATCTCTGGTTTCAAGATCTCTTTATCCCTCGGTAAAGGACCGACTTGAGAGTCGAGGAGAGTTTGAGAAGCTCCAGCAGGCTACAATGAAACATTATAAAAGGAACTCGTTCCTATATGATTTAGTATTTGGCTTGGGCTACAACTCCTCATTCTGCTGCAAGATCATTGAACGCTCTGTGAACAACAGGTGGCCAGATTCACCGTGTATCAATTAATCGTACCTCGTATTCGTATTCGAACTCCACGCCAGGTATATTCTGCATCCTCGCTACCCTTTGATCGCTGGTTCGCCTCTTTTCCTGCACACACCTGTGGGTGATCAAAGGTGCGCCAGACAGGCCAGGAATCAATGGCTCGTCCTCGGTCTGAAGGCATGGATTCCTCGTGTGTTTGTACGGTGGTAAACTGGAAATTTAATGAATTTATAATTTTTTTTCTCCGTTCTTAGACCTCCTCAAATGTTGATGGTTTAGAAGAAAAAAATCCTCCCCAAAAATGGTTTCTTTAGCTCAACTCTGAGAGGTCGCTCTTTTCATTTTAATTTCCCATTTACTTGACGTGGAAAAATTTGTCTTTTCATTAAAAGTTAAATTACTCACGAACTACTTGATATTTTTCGAATTCACGGATAGATCCTTGAAGCTGATTCTTTGAGCTTTCCAAAACTCTCTAATAAAGAATAAATAGAAAAACAAAAAATAATAATGATTAATGATTTCTTTAAAAATCAATACATTTCAGATGGCTTAAATTTGTGTTTTGATCATGATAATTATGCATTATTATGGGGTTTTGGAAAGCTTGAAGAATCAGCTTCAAGGATCTATGCATGAATCCGAAAAATATCAAGTTCTTTACGAGTAATTTAACTTTTAATGAAAAAGAAAATTTCCCCATGTTAAGTAGATGGGAAATTGAAATTAAAAGAGCGATCTCTTAGAGTTGAGCTAGAGATACCATTTATAATTTTTTTTTTTGTACTACCCTACTCGTCATATTTGCAGAATATATTATATTCACACCTGTAAATCACGTTTGACATACAGGATTGGAGTGAGAAATTTTAATGGAAAAATTGATAAAATTTACATTAGACGATTATCTCTCAGTACCTCATGATGACTGGGGACTCGTTCTTCTTAGTAGTTTCGTACGCTGAACTGAAGCACAGCAGTGTTTACAGCACCGACATTAAGACAGAAAATTTGGCAGCTTCGTAGCACGATTTCGTAAACTCGCCATGACAGTATATGACGATCACGAATATATATCTTTTCATTCGATCATATGTTATGTCTTAGATAGTAATACTAAAAAAAAAGGAGCCGTATAATCGGGATTCTTTATGGTATTTTTCATCGTCTTTAGAAACTCATGTTGTTACTGAAAACACTATCGAGTGTAGGAAGAATAACGTTCAGATTGAATGATATATGGCGATTATTCATGTCCAGCATATGGATACCCTGTGAATCCCAGATTTTTTTATCTAGCCGTTTCCGAGATCATTCAGCGAATTTAAATTCCGAAATTCCGAAAATCGATTGAAAATATTCTTTGATTAAAATACTGACTTAATAATACGGTTTTGAACTCGGGAAAACATAACTTTCCATTTGAATGGGGAAAAACTCTAGGTATAGTCGGTCAAAAATCGAAAGTATAATTTTTTTTAAACAAAATTTGGTATTCTTTCGTGTCCATCATTGGAATGTAAAATCCAATAAACTTCAGATTTTTCATCTTCTCATTTCCGATATCATTCGGTGAGTCTGTCCGATCATCCTCCGACTTTTCTTTCGCCCTGTTTTCCGGATACCAGATCCCCGAAAGCCTGATTTCATTCAAAGTCATTTTCCCGGCCAAAACCGAAATCGAAATGAATGTAAACCGCCTTCAATTACTCGCCCAATTAGTGTCCAAATATTTATTTCTAACGATTACATAAATGAAGGCTCTCAGCTCTCTTCGTACCGCAGTTTTGTTCGATGATCCCGATCATATTCATACATATTCAGGGACTTCCTGTTCAAAGAAGTTCTACAGTTCTCCCATCCTCCGATTAGCACGAAACCGACATCCCAGGTATCGGTGTGTACGGCAAACACTCAGGACATGACATCGGCGGTGAACAGGGATAGCAGACTCTAGTCCCCGTGTAAAACAGCCCCCCAGGATTCATCAGGGTCCTAACAACGGGCCTCGGGGTTTCGTACGGCGCTGGAACCGGCTTAGGCAGTGGAGCGGAAGTAACACATGAGTATCCTGTGCGAGTTGAACAGACGAAGAAACACGGTGAAGATGGACAACACCGTCCTGGCGAAGCACGGGGAACACAGGGCTTGCAGCATGCTGAAGAAGCTGGAGGACTGCATGAAGAATTACAGGAATAGAAGATAGGTTGTCGTGGTGACAAATCCGAGGCTTGTTCCATCGGCGGGCATCTGGGTGGGCTAGGACCTCGTCCACCGCATCTATGTGGGAGTAGAGATTCGAAGTTTAGAAGTGAGCCAGTGATTTCGATACCGAAGCCTGTTTCTCGTTTACCGTTCCATGATCGCTTTCAACGCCTCGATGTTGTAAGGTCGGCTACATTTGATGTGGACAGCCATGACGGTTGTTACAAGTTAATTTCTGACCCGCTGTACATATAAAAGAATACTGACGTCAGACGCAGGAATTTACTATTCGTTATTGCCTGGACGCTGAAACTCTTCCATGAGTATCATAAATGCGTATTTTAGATATTATAATGACCTCGAATTCACGAATCGATTGAACACAGATTGAACTCTTCAAGAAACTATGTTCAATCTAGTATTGAGTGAACTCATTCAATGATCAAGAGATGCTGGAACCACACTCTGCACGATTGGACGAAACTTCCGACTGGGAGATCCTCCTGATTCCAATGTAAAAGAGTCCACCGATGCACATAGGATTCGTAATGATCTTCGGCTCACACCTTGGCGAGTCTTCGGACGGTGGAGAGCAACAGCAAGCTGGAGGGTAGATCGGGATGCTGGGCAGAGGAGAAGACAAGCTAGCTGGTTGACAACAAGGGGGAACAAGCTGCGCTGATTTTTCAGAACGGGTGTAACCGCAAGACATTTAGCTGACTTGGGGATATAACTTGGAATTTTTCTAATCCAGGAAGAGGTCGACGAGAATTTAGGAGCGGTCAGAATTTTCTTTCTATTTACATAATTGATTAGCAATTGTTTCGGAAATAACGCCAAACGATCAGCTGTCTTTCACTTCTCGTCTATTTTTTATTTCTGTCAAAAATAATAATCTTGAAGGATTTTATAACACGAAAATTGTGGGTCCTAGAACATCGGTTTCCACTTTGAATTTGTACATAATTAAGTTTCTCCTCTACGAAATGGTATTTTTGTTTTTCCAATAATATTGGACAGCTGAAATCGAAAACGGAGCGTTATTTTGGTATTGGACTACAATTTCCACACAGGATCGAACAAAATCATCTTTTCTAAAACACTGCAGCTTTATATTGCAGAAATTTCATTTATTGGATTATCGTCGTGTAATCATTTGGATGGTGTACAGTTTCAAGGGTAGAATAAGTAGAATCGATACGTAGTACGTTAAAATAAAATTCTGACAAGACTTATAGGCATTAGGAATCATCTAAATCCTCCATTAGTTGCGGGACAACAAGCCGGGGATGAACAGTTATAACAGATTTCGTTAGGAAGTGGTCCTGAGTGCGGAGGACGTCCAGGTGGACAACTGTCGAGAGTAGGTCGAGGTGGAGATGCTCGAGGACAAGGGGGTGGACATCTTCGGGTACGATCACACGGGTCAGGATCAGGAGGAAGAGGATAACAGCATGCGGGTGGGCAGCAAGGGTGACAACTGAAAATTGTACGCTTGTGAAATACGTTTACTATAGCTGCATAATACATAGAATAATATAATACATATTTTGAAGCCTCAACATATGTGACGATAAATATAGAGAAAATAGAAAATCAACTGTTATTTCCATCTGCAATCGTTGGTTGCAAATATATCCGGATTATAGTTGCTATACGAATCTTATATATTTATTAATTCATATACTGACGTGAGGAAAGATCTGTTGCCAATTATATTATTAACAAATCATGTGCTGTAAGAATATCTGTGTAACAGTTTTTTACTTGTTTATGATTAAAATGTGGCCTAAAGATGAAATTTTATAGGATCTTGTGCACAGCTGTGTATAGTAGAAAGCGTAATAATTTATATTTGATAAGTTTGAAAGTATAAATACAGATGCATTGGCGCACCATGAATTTTTCGCACGATAGAAGCACATGTCATAAACTCTGCAAGGGTCTTTTACAATCACGGACATTTCTTCAATAATATTTTTCCTTCCTTTCTGCACTATACTAAGATTTTTTAATTTTTGTCGAAAAATTGCGATTTCAATATTACAAGGGAGCCGAAAATGGATAATTTTATTATTCTATGTACGTTTAATTTATTTTTCGCAGTTCTGAAAAATCTTGTGTCACGGCCTACTGGTATTCACTCGCGAAATCCTGACAAATAGCTATCAGCGATTTACCTCCTAATTTACTTACTCCTGGATACGCACTTGCGAGTTAAGTTGCCTACTTGTAGGCGCATAATAAAAGAACCGATGCTAAACCGTTCGCAGAGACCTTCAGCAGTATTGCTAAGCTGATAAAATTTATCAACGATCTCTTCGACATGAAATTAACAATAGAATAGGAAAGAAGGAAAAAAATAAGAGCAACAGTAATAAATAATCAGAAAAATGTATTGTTATTAAAAAAAGAAAAAATTGAGAAAAATTTATTCAACACGTGTACAGTTCTTTCCATAGACATAAAAGGTATAATTAAAATACAGTCATACAGATATTGATTAGTCTGACTTGGGAGTATATTTTATGACAATGATAAATTCTGTTACAAAATATGAGTTATTTAAAAAAGAAAATAACACTTTCATTCTGCGTTGTTAATTTTTACTCAAATAATCCTCGTAGAGTTTAATCAACGAGGCAGGTGTCCTAGGCGTGACTATAGACAAGGCCGCTTTAAAATGTTCTTTGGTGATCTCTGTAGCGTTCAAATTTTCCTCGAGAGCTTTCATCGCAGCTTCGTGACAAATGGCTTGAACCTCCGCGCCCGAATACCCCTCTGTCAAATCCACCAAATCGTCTATATCCACGTCCGTTGAGACCGGCATCTTGCCCAGTTTTATGTCGAATATTTCACGCCGCGTTTCGAAATCCGGCAGAGGAACGTACACGATTCTATCCAGGCGACCAGGCCGGAGAAGTGCCTAGCGAGAAATCGTTATTGATAAAAGATACAAAAAATTAGAAAACAGAATATGCAAAAAAAAAAGTTCACACTTATAGGCACCCCTTCCCCTTGGAATAGAGGGTTCCGCTTGTGCTCATAATTCGCGTCTATTCATTTGGAACCAAGTTAGGGGGTGACTGAAAAAAGATTAGTGTCAAGGGCCAGTCTAATGTCTATAAAGTTTCACCTTGTCGATTCTGTCTGGTCTATTAGTGGCAGCAACGAGAGTCACGTTTCCTAATTCAGTAACGCCATCAAGCTCGGTTAGCAATTGAGCGAGAACACGCTCTTGGACGTTACTGCCACCGCCGGTGCTTGACGAAGACGCCCTCTCTCCGCCGAGCGCATCGATTTCGTCAATGAATATAATGGACGGTGCGACTTGCCGGGCTTTTCGGAATAGCTCTCTCACTGCTCTCTCAGACTCTCCAACCCATTTGGAAAACAATTCAGGCCCCTGGAAAATACGAAATACGACATTTTTCAAATCTCATCAAAAGTCTTGAAATGTTTGAAGTTTCTTGACATTTTTTGGGAATTCTCTTGAAATCTATTCGAATATTCCAGAAAACCGTTTGAAATATTTTCGGTTTTATTGGGATGATGAAATCTCTGAATCTGATTTATATTGAAATTGATTTCTCCCTTTGTTCCCAAGTCCTTGGAGAATAGAATTTCCCGATTCGTTTTACTGTGCAAAGTCAGCCAAGGCTTGATAATTATTTCAGGTTTCAGTCACCTTTATGTTGAGAAAATTGAGTTTGCTCTCGGTGGCTAACGCCTTGGCAATCATCGTCTTCGAGCAGCCAGGTGGACCGAACATGAGAACGCCTCTGGGAGGTGTGATACCGAGCCTAACGAAAGCTTCTGGATGTTTCAAGGGCCATTCAACAGCCTGTTGCAGCTTTAGTTTCAGATCCTTCTGGCCTCCTATATCGGTCCATTTTACGTTTGGAACTTCGACCAGAACTTCCTTCATAGCCGAAGGCGATACCATAGTTAAAGCATAGTTGAAATTATCCAGAGTGAGAGTAATCTGAGGATCTTTGTCATCCGATTGATCAACAGTCTGTTCTCGATGCTTTATAGCGTGGAGAGCGGCCCGAGAACAGAGGCTGAATAGATCGGCAGCGACAAAGCCGTGTGTAACGAATGCAATCTCCCCGATATTCAAAGTTCCCAGCTCGTGAGGAACCTTGGACAGTAAATTGCTGAGAATTTCTTTCCGCATGGAATGGCTTGGCACGGAAACCTCGAATTCTTTATCGATTCTGCCAGGCCTACGTAGCGCAGGGTCCAGCGAATGAGGCTGTGAAGTTGTGGCCATGACCAGGACGTTTGCGTTTGAATTCTGCAGGTCATCGAACAGAGTGAGCAGAGTGGAAAGGACTCTCTTCTCCTGATCGGACGTGGAGTTATTCTTTTTTGCGCAAAGATTGTGGATATCGTCCATGAATATGATACTAGGAGCCTTATTTTTGGCCTCTGTGAATATCTCTCTGAGTTTAGCCTCAGTCTCGCCAACATATTTGCTATAAACATCGGAGCTAGTCGCCGTGAGTAAATGCGCGCCCGATTCAGCCATCAAGGCTTTTGCCATTAGCGATTTTCCCACCCCTAAACTTCCGTACAACAGAATCCCCCTGGTTATATGAAACCTTTTGATTATCTTGTACTTTCCAAGCGCAATATCAATCACGTCTTTGATCTCAGCTATCAATTCGTCGTAGCCAGCTATGTCGGATGTTTTTATCACCAGGGATTCCTCACCCTCGGCTTTATCGACTTCATTGCTTGCGACATTCCACTTCGTCGCATAAACGGCTTTGTAATATTTAACGTTATCCGATATATCAAGCTCCTCGAAATCCCTCTCCAAGCTTTTACAAACTGTTTCAACTCCGTTATCAGCCAGATCTTCGCTTCTCGCATCGACAATCTTGTAAATTAATTTCTTCCCGTAGTACGGAATGCTGATTTTATTTCCGACCGCGAATATCTTGCTCTCGTTATAGTTCTTCATCAGTATGTCAAGCTCTGTCGTTGCTTCGGGCAGTTTCTGAGTGCCGATATACTCGATGGTCATTTCTGTGGCCAGATAAACCTGAGACTCAAGTTTTGCGACTCGGACACAGCCTTCGAGCTTGTTTAAATCAATCGCTGGAAAAGGAAGATTAAGAGTGAGCCAAATTAGGAGCAGAAGTTCGCACATTCAAGAAAAAGGTTTCTAGCTAGTTAGAGAAGAGGCGTACCATGTTTTGTCAATGAGACGCTGGTCAACGTCTTATCATTTGTCGGCCAAGCGACTTTGACTACTGTATTATCACCTGCGTTTAAAACGACCGAATCCCCTATGGCAATTTGACATAATTGCATGGCAGATTGAGCCAGGAATACCAGATCGTTTAATTCACGTTGGGTTATATTTTTCGGGGGTTCTGAAACGAGAAATCCTTTTTATATCATGCAGAGGTAATAGAGGATGAAGAAAAGATGATCGAGAATTGTTTCTGGCGAATTTTCAATCAGTTTCATCCATCAGATTACAGAAAACACGCTGAAATTCTAGTCGAGATTCACGCTCGGTAAACATAACCTCGAAAATATTATTCACGCTTGTATAATCGAGGTTAATAAACATTGACGAGAATCGTTTACGGCAGTTTGAAACTCCGTTGACGATATGTCACCGTATTATATCATGAAATTGTTTTTTAATCAGTGTTTTTTGAACGGATTGAACATAACCTAAAAGCTGTTACTCACCCTGTGGCTTGTACGTTTCGATATTGCTGTAGAGAATACCATTTTGTATGTAATTGTGATTGAAGCTTATTCTCGAAGGTGGACAATTCTCCTCGTGAATTGTTATGTCCTTTTGCGTTAATACAGACAGGCATTTTTCACACGAGTACCAAGGCGTCGAAGAACCTTTCTTTGATTTCGGTGACATTTCAAGTCATTCTCTAGTAGCGACGCATTTGTAGATGACGTATGGGTGTATACGCATGTAGCAGGAGTGACGTACTACAGATAGTATTTCTCATTTCGTAGTAAAACGATTCATTCGTTATTTATGTATTTTTAATTCAGCTAGAGCAGTTGATGAAGCTTATTTCAGCATCTGAGAGTATGTGAATAGGGAATAAGTATCTGTTTATTGTTTACGATTTCATACGCAGTATGATACTCGATTTCTCCTGTATTGCGGCCACATAGCTTACTTTCTCGTAATCAGGATTGCATACTCTTTAGGCGGAAATAGTTCGAACTACTTGCGATTTATAGCGATTCAAAAAAAATGTAATTGGTGGATCTATATTCTGTATTTGAGAGTGAAGAATAAGAAGAGAATACCTGTCTATTATTTATAATCTCATATGCTGGGTGACATTCGTTTTTAAAGACATACAATAATGCGAAAATATATGTCTGCGTGTTATTAAAATTGGAAATATAAAACCTGTTTGAGTCACGTCTTAAATCTACATCTCTAAATCTCTAAATCTTTATCGATCAAGCTGAAATTTTGAGAGCATCTTCTAGGCGATGTACGCTGCCATTTCAAAAGATATCTCGTAAGAAAGAGAAAAAAATTTCCAACGCACGATAATGTTGATATGCGGATAAAAAAGAATCGATTGCTTAATACATTTTCAACTATGCATTGTTAAACCGAGAATATACATACAATTAATTATAGCTATATTAGAAACATTTTTTGTATAAATTACATATGAAAAATTGCACTTGTGCAGTAACGCATGGAATTGATTTAATCTCGAATCATTTGACTTGTGAAATGTGAAAACAAAATGAAACTTTCGATACATACCTGGTAAATAATGAAGATCTTACGTTATTTTAATAAAACTCTGCGAATTACGAAGAAGAAAATACTCATGACAATAATTGATGATTGACTTTTTTAGTAAATACCAATGAATTTACACTTCGAAAATTATCGATGTAGGTACACTAAAAATATTTCCGAAATGATTACGTAACATCTTTTCAAATAAACACCCATAATTATTCAATCGAAAAATTCTCTCTAAATAATTTCGAAACATTTCGACAATATTCATTGAATAACATCGTCACTTAATAGGTATAATGCAAAATATTCCTGAAACATTTCGCGCAATGTAGTAACTAATTAGAAATATATTTGAAAATTGACTTGATTATTCAAATTGTATAATGTGTATACGTCTTACATAATATTGCGATAAATACTACAAACATAGATTCTCAAATTTCATAAGCGTTCCCATATTGAGATCGACGTTTCGTCTCATTTTCTAGAGTATAAATAATGACGCAATCTTTAATTTGCATATGTGTATCGGAGTTCAAAAAGGGTCTATACACCGTCAAAGATTGTTATATCGATCGTTTCGTATCAATAAATATATTCAGGTAAACCAGGCGAACCCGAGGCCACCGGCTGCGACCACCTGTGAGAATCAAGATCGAAGATATAATTGACACAGCGTGATTTGTGGCCACGAAGAGGCACTGCCCATCGTCCTGAAACTCTCCGCTACACTTGCATACATAGGTACAGGATATACGCGTATAGTATATCTACATATGTGTGTGCAATGTGTAGCTGTAGAATTGGAGAAGCCCGTCTGTGGGTGAAAATAAAAGTACGAAACGAGGCAAGGCGAGACCAGGAGGGCTTTCGGCAGGTTCTTTCATCTTTGTGTGTCGTCCTGATCTTCCCTCTCCCTCTCCATTCTCCTTCTCTTGATCCATCAATCTCCGGACATCGCATCGGGGACCCGGGTGCTCCAGCCTCTTCCACATCACGCGACATCGAGGAGAGGGATAAGGCCATAAGAGGGTAGCAGCCATTCCGCAGGTAATTAAAATCTGCAACTCTGTCGGCTGAGGGAACGACGCGACGCGACGGATGGACGGATGGACGGATGGACGGACAGACGCGAGAACGAGCGACGGGTGATCGAGATTAATAGACTCCCTGTCAGCCGCGGTCTCCTCATCGTGACCAGCGACTGGCCACTGTCCAGTCTGTCCTCAGATCGCAGCCTGCGTGGGCCATTGGCAATCGCAAACCGTATACGAGACTTTTGCCACTGGCTTCCGGTCCCTATCGCGCTTAGGGGTTCTCTTTTAGTTCACAAAATTGATAAAGGATTGGGAAAACTGACGAGAAGACGAAAATAGGCGGGATGAAATAACAGTGACGCGGTAAAATCCCTGAATACACACGTCCCGGGTCTATAGTCGCGTGTTTTTCTTCCTTCATATCTCCGAGTCAACGCAGGAAGTATACACTTCGCTACCGGATATATCAAACACGCGGTCGGCCTCATGAGGAGCACGAGGGGATGGTGGATCGTTCTTGGCGGCTTCACCTTGGTTTATCTTCGTAATGTTTGCTTGGGTAGGGATAAATCGACACGGAACTAGTACATAGCACATGGGAGAAAATTTTCCTCCCTCCTTCGGCATTCTTTTTTTCTTATTCTCGTTTCTACTCGTAGTCAGTATTCTTGAGTCTAGCCTCTTTAGTAACGAGTGAGGAATTTTAAAACCGAATTTTCACTTCAAACACACAATACGTATCAGTGAGCTTATCCTCTAATCTTCCATATCAACAAAAGCAATATCAATAAATTTGGAATAATTCCAATAAATTTACATTATTTTCCACAGGCCAAAGCTGATTTATTCCACATACGCTGATACCGGAAAAAGCTACAATTCTGAGTTGTATATCCTTCCCATCTTCTTCTGTAGACATATACCTAATGCTGAGTAATAAATGTATCGTTCAGTTCTTATTTTTCTTAAAATTGTATCTTTCGATTCATCCCCCGTTCTCATTCACTCTCTGAATTTCAAGCCTTCTCCTTCTCCTCGCTGAGAACATAGTTGAGGCAATTATATTCGAAAGATTGATGCAAGGTGTCAGTCAGTTTCGCTCATGTAAATTTCACTTAAGTTCAACTCGCAATTCATCAACTCAATCGAACTCAATGATGTCTTCATTGACGTTGGAGAGCATGAGATGATTGATCATTTATCTTGGCTCTCCGGGCCGACTTGAATTCGTCGTGAATGATCAGCTATGAAAGTCGATGACGGAGAATATTGTTCATTGCGTCTATCGGCTGCGTTAGAATTTCGCTAATGGATATCGGAATGAAAAAAAGCAGAAGAAATAAAATTTTCAAATAGCAATTCCTCGAATTTAATTCACAAGTAATTATTCATTCTAGCTGTTAATGCGGAGACCGAATCGCCAGAAGATGCTGCTAGGACCACCGAAGCTACGGACGAGACTAGGCAACAGCAGCAGCAGCATCTTTGCTGCGCAAGACATGAGAGAATGATCGACGTGGGATACGGTAAGTCGAACGTAATCTCTATAAGTTTTTTGGGTATAATTTGATGCTCGCGGTCTAATACCCTTTCGATTCAATGTACCAATTAGTTGCACAGTTTCTGTGGAATTGGAAAGTAGAAAAAGGGTTTAGAAATTGATCTTACGAAGTCGAGAACGAATTGGATGAAAATGTCGGTGAAAAATGAACCTTTCTCAAATGTAATATCTACGCCCGTGAGTGTTTAAGCAATTGACACCAGCGTGAAGCTGGGGGACAGCCAGACGCGTCTTCCGGTTGATACGCGAAGCCTCTATTGGTACAGAGAGATTCAAAGATGTCGTGGCGTAAATAAGTAGTATTGGTCAAATTTTTACCGACTCGATTCAAGCAGTAGCATTTTATAACTAGCTTTCCGATTTCAACAAAATTCGATACAGAATTACCTCCAATAATTAGCAGATCCGGTATCGAATTTGAGACAAATCGGTGAAGAGGTTTGGAAAGGAGAGGGTGAAACGTGTTTTCAAAAAAGTTTTAATATCTCGAAAACTGTTGGAACAATTCCATCGAAATTCCCTGCAGAATCGCGTTTTAGCATAAGCAGTATATTTCAGACCGCAAAGTTTCCCAATTCATGCTTAATTATTTTGAAAAATAAGTAGAATGAAAATTGAATTTATTTAAAGACTTTACGGGGTAGATATGTGTCTTTGCGGATATCGCAAATTTCTGCACCATGTATTTCCAGCTCGTATGCTGCCATTTATAGTAAGCGATAAGAAGAAACTGCAACGTGTTGATCGCGACAAGGTGAAGATGCGTGGGTCACGTCGATGCCTCGTGGACGGCACACAAGTCGCGTGAATCACGCACACCCACCCACCCTAATGCCTAGTGGCGACTGCCTGGTCATCCGAGCCAAAAATAGCTCAGTTACATTACGGACTCCATCCAGGCCGCGTGATCCGAACACTTCTAATTTAACACCCGTCATAAATCAAATCTGTTTTCTGCACGACGAGCCACCCCGATCGCTAATATCTGTAAATGTCTTTCGCCCATTTAGCCGTATGAATTATGAAGGCCACCCGACCGAATTACAAACCGATTACAAAACTGTCGACGATCTCTTAGAGTCTCAGATATTTATCGTCTGTCCCTCACTTTCCTATTTCTGGTTATTTTTTCAATATATTATGTCGAGGTTCAAAAGTTAGACCTGAATATATATTCTTTGAAAAGATTTTTTTCTACTGTTATGTATGTGCAGGTATGTCGAATCAAGTAATTCAGATCGATGCTGGTCACTGCCGGAGACTCTGCCCTCGCCACGTTGTCGATGATCCAGGGGACGCCAGTAGGCCTGCAGTTCAGGTAAACAATAAACGAGTCTTTTCTCTTTACAATGGGGATGGAATCTTGCGAATCAGTTTTTTCCGAAACTCGAAACTTCTTCAGATTTTTAGGGATAATATTCCACATTGATGGGATCTCGGAGAAAATCGATGATTCAAGTTTTTCGATATCACTTAAAAACTAATCTATTCCATTTTTGAACTCTTCGGCTAAATCCTGGGCTACATATGAAATGATGAGATGAAGCTGAAGACCGTAGAGTGAAATCGCTTCATGGTTTAAGATTTTGTCAAAGAATGTATAACAGGGTCCACGTCGAGCGAAATGATCTTTGCGAAAGAATGCTGCTCCTGCAGGATCCGCACAATCTCGTGAGTCATCGCCCGGTAGGATACGAAGAAGAAGAATAACACGAAGGATGGGGTGACCAGACTTGCGTTGCAAAAAACACACCGGGCTCCCAGATCATATGCCTTGAGAATTTCACCCTCGGTCGTTTATTCGTCGAAGGAACTGAATTTCGTCCTCTGGAATTCAGTCACGCGATTCGCTATACACCCGGATTGCAAAAAAACTTAACTCGCTCACGATCAGATGTTTCGCAGAGGTATACACCGTATAATACCGCTTGAGAATTTCTCCGACTTTATTTAACGACGAAAAAACTTTTCGGTATCTACCCCCAACTACTCTTATTCGCACTGGAATAAATCGTCGATCTATTCCTGTTTTAATTGGACCTCGAAGTTTCCTATACTCTTCATTTCTTTCAACCCGAAATAGTAACGGTCTTCGACTTTTTCGAGAGTAGGTACTGTCATTCCTTTATTCTTGTATGCAGTAGGTAATAACTGCGTGCATAAATCGTATCGAAAACCTTAAAATCCCACCGATTTGGGCTGAAATAACGGCGTCCATATGTGCAATTGCACTTCGGAGAAACTCTTATCGGAATTTCGACTAACGAATCGAACTGCATTCTGCTATGTGCGAGAGACGAGGGTGGAGAGATCCCGCAGTTACTTACAATTAGCAAAGGCTATTTCTGTCCCGTGATGCAATCCCGGTTTAGCGTGGTCCGCAGTCTGCCACCCACGCCATGAACGGAGGCCATGTTTTGCGTCCTTGGAAGGTCGGATCATCGGGGGTCAGCGCCCCGACGCGGGGGCCTGCGTGGCAATCCGGGCGCAGAATACGGGGTACTAAATTTAAAATGCTGCAAGATTTACCCCGGGAGATATCCTCCAGGATGCACGGTAGCCTTTTCTTCCACAGGCGCCGTAACTCCGCCACGACTCCTTCTCCGGTTCTAGATTACGGCTCGGTTCCACTTTGTTTTCATTTTATCCAGCCACACTCCGGGGTCAAGAATCCTGTACAAAGACGACATGGAAAGACTGCGAAAGCTCTTCACAAAAGTACTCCTCCTCCTTCCCATTTTTTCAGAGATGTCCTTTGGACTGGCATTGCCGTCCGAATTCATCGAGGCTGGAAAGGGTGTCAACCCTTCAAGGCGTCCGTGTCATAGAGGCTGTAGACTCCTGCGATTGTACCCCGAAGCAGGCCTGCAGCAGAGAACCTTACACCTACATTGTTTATCCTGGAACACCGCACCAGGCTGATATGGACGTCGGTCTCTGCATGGGTCACTGTGCCAAAGGTCTTGGATGCAAGCCTTTGAGAAACAGAACGATTAGCATCGTCGGTCCAAACGGTGAGTTAATTCCAACAGATTTTTTACCGGAGTCGTGGCATCGTTACAATTTTATTGACCATTGTCCATCCAGGAGACGAAGTCCATCAGGTTATTGAAGAATGCGGTTGTAGTGGCGACTGCTATAGAATGACTCACATCGAGACTGTCTTGGATTTTAGCGAGGTCGAAATCCGGGATGGGTCAAACTCTACGGAGGTCAAGCCGCTAGTTAGGGTGAGAAGTTTTGGCCTTTGTCATAATTGTATTGTGTTTGATATCTGCGGGTTGAATTGCCTCGTTGAATCCGCTAACTAGGCGTGTAGAATTTGGCTGATTGACGTTAGACATAATTGGCAAGACCCGCTTCCGTGTTTTTAACAAATCGTGACCAATTGTTCACGTAATAGGCTATCGACGTTGGACAATGCGTCGGGGTTTGTTCTGGTAAGGAAATGGAAACTTGTCTATTACGGGACAAGAAAGATCCGTCCAGATGCCTGGCTGGTTTGTATTCAAAACAACATTCCTGCACTCCGGCCAGATTCAAAATCCACGAGTACAGGTATCGTATATCTGGACCGCCGAATAAGTATCTTCAATTTTGACAATTTTAGTTTATCTTTATTTTATTTATTTCATTTTCAACTTCCCGTGGCTTCTGACCGACAAATTCTTCTTCTCTTATTCCCAGATCCCGGAGGGGCGCGATGAGAGAGATAATTGCAATCACGCAATGCGCTTGCGTCTAGCGTTAATTATACCTTTGTATTTAGAAATAAGGAGACTCGCATTAACTAACAGTCTGCAAAATGTTTAAACATGAAAAAAAGAAATTTCTAATCATTTTCAATTCCCCTATGTGCATAAAACTTGTGTATGTATCGCCCGATTGGATAATAAATTCCGAAATTTTATATCAATGCGTCTGTCGATCATTTCCTGCGTACGATGATCATAAGTAGATATTCGAGTGATGCCTAATTAGCTTCGGAGGAGCCATGCGAATTTTTAACACAAGAAATCGTCATAGAAGGAGTGACGGCTATTCCATTCCTTATTTCTTACGTTAGACTGTGAACAGCCGTAAAAGGTCCTCGTGAATCAGCTCACCGACGTAAGTATATAATCATATGACATTAGTCGCAATTTTCGAAGGTCGATTTGACGATAAATATATTTGAGAGTTTACGAAATAGAAAATCGAATTTCTTGGCAAAGTATATAAACCTGCAGAATTTCTTCGTGGTAAAGATCGTGTTATTGTAGACACGTGTAATTGCAGGCCAACAGTCAGACTCACGCCTGTACAACGAGACTTGCCAATTCTCTTGAATAAACTTCTAAACGGTATCATTCGAGCCGCTTTGTTACCCGAAGGAAGTGATAAACTAACCAATTGAGATCAGGCCGACAACGTGGGCGAAATATTACGAAATTCAAACGCATCGCTACCAGCCAAGATAATATCTCGCGGTGTTATATTTCACACCGGTTAGATACGCGATGGGTGCAAAAATGCAGGAAATTATCTATGCTGAAAAAAAATGATCGTTCATCTGCGGCTACTGCATAATCTGATATTTAAAGATTATGCAGAGTGCGGGAAAGTTGTTTGACTGATATAAAAACGTGTCCAGGGGTGGGGGGTTGGTTACATATTACCGCGAAACGAGGTATATGGCCGTATCGTAAATAAGAAAAACGTTCCACATTTCTCGCCGCTTACTAACCCCGAGATTTTAGGAACTTGGAATTTTTAATAGCCACGATGTCACCGGGGAAACGTCGCTTCCTTCTGACTCGTAATGGACCGCGATCTGGATTCTGGATTATGGAGGCGTTCGGGGGCGTTTCGGGGCGCCGTAGAAGCACCACTTTCAGAACCGTTTCCCGGAATTAGACTTATTTCGAAAATCTCCGATAGATCGGAGGACGAGAACAATATTTCTGAACAGATATGAAAAAATGAAAAAATAAAATCTCATGAAACGTACGTAGCGATGGGGATTTTGTTGATTAATTTCCCAGAACGATTTCCCTACGAGATAAAACATTGACAACGATTCTGCATTTCGGTCGTGTGGGTGATCTAGTTTTTTCAAATTTAGAACCAGGAGAAATCCTGTCGCCAATGTTCGGAACGAAATCGCGGATAACAACAGGATACGATGAGTAACGCGCGTGGATAAAATACCGTTTCACAAAAATAGCCAAAATTGGACACCTGGATCCGACGTTGCTGAAACTACGTTCATTAAGACTACCTCAGCTCACTTTTGGCGGCCTACCACCATTTACAGTCATCCTCATCTCCGATCCGACATCTAACGAGTGAAGACTATACTTGTAAATCTAATGAGCGATACCCGAGGAAGGTGGAATCTTGGCGCCCCCGCGTGAAACATAAAGTGGGAAAATAGAACCAGTCGCATTCGCGAGTTTGGGTTAGGAGTGCGAGGGAAATGCCGGTATCAAAATCGGAGGAGTGCAGGTCAGATGAGACGTCGGGGGCGCCGAGGCGCTGCCGCGGATAGGAGAGGAGAGGAGAGATGAGGTGAGGCGTCGGCGGGAGTAGAGGATAAAGGTGACTCCCGCGCGAGAGCCCTCCCATATGCCATTTAGCATCAGTTCATAAGCTTGTACTATCCGGGACCAATTCGGTGGGACTCGTGTTAATTTTCAATATCGTGGTATAGAAACCGCGGAGAGATAATTCGCGCTCTATATCCCTTCGCATTATTGAAACAGCGAAGTGCCGACGAAGTGGTATACAACCATGATCACGAAAAGGATCTTCTTTCTGCTGCTCATATTTTTTCCCCAAGTTTTTTCACACCCGACGGAGATCCTCGACGGAAGCGGTGCCTCCGACGTCGAGTTCAGCCTCACCTTGAACGACGATATGATGGACGAAGAGGCCCAGGATACCCAGCGATCGGAGGCCCTGGCGAAGCTGCAACAGGTCAGTGATCGAGTTTGGGGACATTGATTCTTCCGCTTCCGGAATAACCGAGAGTCTGACGATTGTTGACCGTTTTTCTACCTTGTGCAGATTTTCGGGATACCGGAACCCAGCGATAGGCCAAGCCCCCAAAAAATCCCACCTCAGTTCATGATGGAACTTTACAACACGATCGCTGATCCCAGCGGGATAACGCGGGGCAAGAATCCGTACAACGCAAAGATCGTGAGGAGTTTCATCGAAAAAGGTAAGGCGCAAGTTATTCGGCGATGAAGCGATGATAAAGCATCATTTTTCTCACGCTCCCAGATACTTCCATGTCTCATTACTATCTCTTCAACATCTCCGACTTGGAAGCAAACGAGTCTGTGTTAGAGGCAGAGCTGCATTTATACCGTAAAAGAACACCGCTGAGAGCGATGCATCCCGCGGTTCTCTCATCTCCGTACTACCTGGTCAGTATCGGGAAAAAATTAATCCTCAATCTCGAAATAGATCGGGGATGTAATCGCGTTTTTTTCACCCGCAGATCCGAGTCTATCAAGTCTTGGACGAACGTCAACTGGACATACCGGACTTGCACAAACTCCTGAGCGTCCACTACGTCGGAGCTCACGCTTCGGGTTGGCAGGTAAATATTTTCCCCGCACTTCCTGAACCCTGAGTAACGCGTGAATTGTTGGATAATCGCGATTAGCATTGAAAGTCTTGAATCAGTGCCAAGATCTTGTGGATCTTGCGAATTTTTCGGGGTTCAATCCGCCCGGTGCATTCGAAATATTTCGCTGAGCAAACGATGATAAAATGTTGCCCGATTTTCAAGGTCTTCAACGTCAAGCAAGCCGTTCTTTCCTGGATATCCGGAGCGCCGAACCTCGGGCTGTTGGTCACCGCGTCGAATCTCTTCGGCGATGATGCGGCCGTACATTTCTCTCGACGGAATAATTACCGCCATAGCAAACAGCCGATCTTGGTGCTGTTCAACGACGATGGCAAGGATGGTCCGGCCGGCGAGAACGTCATACCGCACTACTACAAGTACGCCAATGACCTCGACGACGAGGAGGAAGACGAAGCCGTCGCGTACAGCGGTCAGAAAATCGAAATCGACGACGGTGAGAGTTTCGAGAACGATAAATTCGCGAGGGAGAAACGACACGGAGATGACGAAGTCCTCGAGGACGGCGACTACCCCAAGACTCGAGGACGGGAACGTCGGGGAGCCTCGTCCCCGAAGAAGGAGCGGCGTGTGGTGTCAAGAAACTCGAAAATAACGGAAGCACTGACCTCGATGGATGTCTACGAGCGCGCAATGACGAGGAAAAGACTTGCCAAAAAGCGGAACATGGCCAGAGCCGAAGATCCGACCCGGAATTCAGCTTCTGCAATGAAAAAACGCCGATCACGATCCACGCCGGAGATATCCGCCCCTAAATCGAACGCCACGAACCAGGGAAACGTCACTGACTGCGCGAGACACGAGCTCTATGTGGATTTCGAAGAGATCGGCTGGTCCGATTTCATAATTGCACCAAAGGGCTACTCGGCGTACCACTGCAAAGGCCATTGCAAATTTCCACTCAGCCAAGTTCAACATCCAACAAACCATGCGACGGTTCAAAGCCTTGTTCACATGTTGCGGCAAGGGACGGACGTGAACCTCCCCTGCTGTGTACCGTCGAAACTATTGGGTATCAGTATATTGTATTTTCTCGACGACAGCAGCGTCGTTTTGAAATTGTATCATGACATGGTAGCGGACCGATGCGGATGTCACTAGGGTAATCGACGAGGATTCTCTCTCCATTCGAAAACTGAATGTTTCCAATCATCGAATTAAGGAGTGAAATGAAATTCCAGCGTTTAATGACGATGGTATCTGACAGTCTGATCGATCGGTATCACGTATCAACTGTGGGAAGAAGCGCGAATTGAAAAGTGGTTATTTCTGGGGGTCGGCGTGCCCGACATTCTTCCAAAGCAACGAAACTCTGAACTTCATTTTTCGTTTCTATGATTTTTGTTTCGTAAAATTGAAAAATAGGTCGACGACAGTATCGAAAATTCGTCTCTTCATCTGACTGCGGAATCTATTTTCCGAAAACTATTGGATATGAAAATAATGTGAGATATTTTACCCCGACTGCGAATGACTTTGACGGACGATTTGGTTCGTGAAATCTTGATTTCGGATTCCAGGAGTCGTACCAAGGTCCCACTTTTGAGTTGCATCCAATTCCCCTTGATCGTAGATAGCTATACACACCTATATTGTATATAAGAACATTATTTGGGATATCCTGCGTGATAATTGATGAATATTAAATTATTAATTATAGTCTAAGTCGAAGCTGTATATATATATTTGTAATTTAATTATGTGTAATATCGTTAGAATAATTGTACCTACGTGATAAGATTGGTAATAAAACTCGTTTGAATCAGTCCCGTGTAACAGTGAGACGCCTTAATGTGTATAGATGTACGTACCATAGCTGAAAAATTACTGCGGAATAGAAACGTTTAATAATAATAAATGCGAACTGCAATGACGAAGTATAGTTGAACTGATACACGCGGAAGCATACCTATAGCGGGATTTAAATTAGGTAATGTGTTTACGACGAGATACCATGTCTGGGAAGAGTATTAGGCTTTTTTCCTCGAACGGAATTAACTATTAAGTACTTGTACTGATAATCAGTAATGGCGAATATTTTCGGGTGCAGTTTTGTCCTGTCTTCATCTACGAATTCGTCTTCTTTCGTCTTCGAGATTTTATCTTCAAGTTAGAAGACGCTTCAGTGGAACCAGAATTCGGTATAATTCAGAAAATTGTAATACCTAGTCAATATTCATCTTAAATTCAACAAGGTTTTAGTCTTGCTGTGTTTTCATCAGGACTGAATACATTCCTACGTTCTGATAAACTGAATCGAATTTATTTATTTTTTTAATTTTTACTTTTTCTGGTTTTCACCAAATTTTAGAAAAATTTAGTTTTGATGTCCATTATAGAAATCTTGTTCTTATCCTCTGATCTATCGGAGGTTTTTCTAACAGCAAAAATTGTAGTAGTCAATCTTCATGTCTGTCTTCAAATATATTCGAAGCATCGAGGGTTTTGGCCTGGTTTTGATATTTCTACGATGCTTAGAGTCGGAAAATTGACGTTTTTTCACCTGCCAGGCTATAGACTCTCCCTTGACTACAATTCAGGTAATTCGAACTACTTTTACTCTTTCTTTCTGTATTTTCATCGAGGTTAATTAAATCGTGAAAATGATAATTATTTTTCAACCTCGTCCGGCCGGTCAGTTACAAATGACACGCGTAACCATCGGGCAGATTTCACCGCTGTTGCAAATGCGTATAGTATTTCCAGTAGGAGTCTTCCTGCAGAAGTGGTTTCTGCAGATATATGGATACTGTATCGCGACATCTCTTGCCCACGCCTCGTTGACGGTAAGTTTTGCGTTGGCGTGGACGTTTTTTCTTTTAGTAGCAATGACAACAACGCGTGGGGAAGTAAACACCTCTGGATTCTTGTTCATGAGCCGACATTCCGCGACCGAAACTCTTCATCCGAGTGGCGCCAACCCCGACTCTTGTTTACATTCAGCATTCTGCACGCCTCCGTGTCTAAATCTTCTTTTTTCCAACTCCCACTCTTCGACCACTTATTAACTCTTCATCATTATTTCAACCGGCGATAATTTAGTGCCAATGTTACATCAGGAAATAAATAAATAAATAAATAAATGAATAGATAAATAAATTTGCTTCATTTTTTAGACCAAGGTCCTTCTTCTTCCGAAGCCGGTCATAAAGTATAGAAATGAATAGTCCTCGTACGCGGCGTGTTTTAATCTCGCTACGAATCACGAGGATTAATCGACTCGTCGAAATACGCAAATTGTATGGAATTCGATTCGCGTGCCGTACCAGCATCCCCCCACGCTGACACATCTTCTCTATATTTAAATACTTCGGATGTATTTTCGAATCAGATCTGCTAAAAATATACAAGAGACGTTCGACTGCATTCCCGAAAACGATGAACCGCATTGCAGAACTGTGATTCAGGTTCCCATATCGTGTTTGAACCGTGTCATAGACATCGATGAATTAATATCATTGCTTCGTTGATTTAGTAAACTTCTTATTATAAACGTCGCCAAGAAATCGGTCAGAATCAAACACGCTTGGTTTATCTGCAGTCAGATTTCGACTGCACGCGACACATTTGCATTCTGAGTACGATAAAGGCACGTCTGCAATTCAGTGTCACTTGCATTTGATATATCGCGTGTCTAATATGGTATAAGTTCGCATGTGCCAATGTATAATATATACGAGCTTTTATGGCACGTCAATGCATTAGAAGGGTGTATACTTTTTTCTATTTTTTCTCCTACTTTATATCAGGTAAGCGATAAGGACGTATAGGTTTCGTGCGAAAAACGAGACTTTTGCCAATTCAAAAAGTTTCGACTCTCGGATTCGTTAGTTGACGTGACACATGATTCTGAACATTTTCCAAAGGCCGTAGATGTACTGGCAGATGCGAACTTCTGGAAAAAGTATCACACTGACCAATGGTATATATATGGGCGAATACGAATATTAGTTTCCTTTTTTTTACCAGTTTCGATTGCATTATTTTGAGGATTATACGACCATATTCATCATTTACGAATTTGAAGAGAAAAATTAAACAAGTGCATAAAGGACGTATGCAACTAACATATGCAACCTTGCCTAGCCGTTAAATTCAAAAAAAAAAAAAAAACAATTAAAAACTTTTACCTTGATGCGTGGTAAAAAGTTGTATGTACGTACGTATTGTCACGTACGACTTAATACAATTGGACATGCGATCTATGAATTGCTCACTCGCTATCGACACGCGATAGGTTTACTCACGATCAGATCAGATTGATCACGATTGCGAGTGAAATATAATCACACCTGACCGGTACTTGCATTTAATATACATCAGGGTGTCAGGGCAGTAATTCACAGCCACCTATAGTTATATCTTACAACGTTGAAGATGTTATATTTGATATAGGATAAATTTATACTCAATTTTACACGCCGATTCAAACGGTCACAAGCTCGTTCATTTCGATAAAAGTCCCTCGAACGGCTCTCGCCCGTGTATACAGTTTCTTCAACATCCCTGGATCGAGTGAAATTATTATTCAGCCATATATCTGCAAGCCGCGAAAATTATTTATCGCCGATCTAATTCG
Source organism: Rhogogaster chlorosoma (assembly GCA_944452935.1). Lineage (NCBI taxonomy): Eukaryota > Metazoa > Arthropoda > Insecta > Hymenoptera > Tenthredinidae > Rhogogaster > Rhogogaster chlorosoma. The sequence continues at coordinate 28,235,614 of OX101799.1, read as the reverse complement.
AATTCGTATGGTATCGTAATTATGGAAGTGTTTTCAGTGCGTTATAAGAAACTTGTCTTCGCTGTCTGCGTCGGCATCTACTGCCTCAAAGTCATAGGGCTTGCGCCGTTCCATGTCCGAATTGGAAAACCGGCCCAAATTAAACCCTACGGCTCTCGAGTAGAGGTTTTCTCATTTTCCAAATTCGGACTGATTTATAATATTTTGCTTTTAATCCCGGTCACAGTGTTGCCTTGGTTTTATAAACCAACTAAGTTGTGGACAGTCGATTCAGACACATCTGTTATGGCCAGTTATCTGACTGGCCTAGCGCAAGGGGGAAGAATTCTTTACGCCATCGCAAGTGGTCTTATCCTAATTACCTGGGCCTTCGGGCAAAAAGGCGCTGCTTGTATAATGAATAATCTCTTGGAAGTTGACGTTCGTCTTTCCGATCTGAGGAAGCGACCATTCAACAAACGGGCCCTGATATTCCTAGCTTTACACATTCTTCTTAACGCCTGGCTGTGGATAACTTATCTCATGACGATCATTAGTTTCTACGGGCTTGACAACCTTCTAACTGAGGCTATACTTAGAATACCAGAATTAGTGATTTACTGGTTCTTCATGGAATATATCACCGTCGTTGGGCTCGTGTCGCGAGATCTTGAGACGGTGAACAAGTATTTACTGGATTTCAAACAGTTTGGGAATTATTTGTCTCGACCACCGATTCGCAACAGGCGTGCCACGCTAGCCATAAATGTATTGACTTACTCCAACAGTCAGGTAGCTTCTCTGAAGCTACTTCGAGGTGTTAGGACGACACTGTACGAACTATGCGGAGACATTGCTGACTTTTTCTCTCTTCCGATTTTATTTTGCATCGCTAGTTATTTTCTCCTGATTTTTCATAGGCTGTTCACGAGTATTCGAAAATTCGATACTTTTACGTCAACTCAAGCTGCTTCTTTGACATTGCTTCTCGTTTCGGAATTCATGTATCCCATTGTCGCTCTCGCTATGAACGTTACACGAACTAAGAACGAGGTGAAGAAATATTTCATTCTTGAATGTTTGATGGCCGTCATACAAGATTCATTTGAGTCATTTATCACACCTCATTGGTGAACAATTTTCTGAATGCAGGCTGGGCTGACTGGACAGATTGTTCACAAATTGTTGGCTGAAGCGAGAACGGGAGAAATCAAAACAGAGGTGAATTGGGTTTTTTTTTTACTCTGCAATTCGAAAAGTTCGATAAAACTTCTCTATTCTTTCTATTGGGATTCGTGACAAAATTCAATTCCGACTTTCTTTTCAGCTGGAACAGTTTTCCCTTCAGCTTCTACACGAGAAAGTCGACTTCACGGCCTATGGATGGTTTACATTGGACTCCACCCTGCTGCTGTCGGTAAATATAACAAAGTGATATTTTACAATTTTCGCGGCTTACACTGATATCATCGTTGAACATCGAGCACGTGGAAATACTAATTCATAAATTACAGATTCTGGCAGGCGTGGCAAGTTACATTATTATTCTGATGCAGTTTGGGGCGCCCGACTGCAACTGCAAGAATACATCTGCTGAGTGACCCGTCAACGTAACAATCGTTAATCCGGGCATGTCAAAAACACGGCCTGCCGACTCTAGAAGCCAAATGTCGTTTCTCACGTATAATTGAACAACAAACTTGAAGTGATGAAAAAATGAAGAATAACAAAAAAGAACGTTCCAATACATAACGAAAGTTCTTTTTAATATGAAAGCAATCATATTTGGATAATCTTAAAATTGCTCAATTTTCCGACAATCAATGGCATGCGGCCCTCAAAGTATAGTACTAAATTTGCAATTTGGCCCAAAAGTCGGGATGAGTTTGACATGCCTGCGTTGATATTTTCAATACAGCCACCCCTATCAATTCTTAGAGTATGGTTCGTCGAGTGACTGCTCATTCGACGCGTCAGTTTTTCAATGAGATAGTTCTAATTGAGCTTGTTAGGTAAAGTATAATGATACAATAAAATTTTATTCATGTAAATTATGACAATGATAATGATTAATACTGATTAATAGTTATGAATATCCTGTACGTCAGAAATGTTGGTGCATGCACACAACCTGCAGTCACTATGGTGAATCATTTGGAAGTAGGATTTTTTTCATTCGCTGATTCCGTCCAATAATCCATTAGAATGAATGAGGCTAACAAATGATCCTTGCAAAAGCTAAGAAAATACTCAAATAGGTGAAAAACTTTTACCATGAAGCGTGGCAAAAGGTTGTGTATATATTGTCACATACGACTTGATACAATTGGACATGCGATCTATAAATTGCTCACTCGCTTTCGACACGCGATAGGTTTACTCACGATCAGATCAGATTGATCACGATTTCGAGTGAAATATAATCACAACTGACCGGTACTTGCATTTAATATACATCAGGGTGTCGGGGCAGTAATTCACAGCCGCCTGTAGTTATATCTTACAACGTTGAAGATGTTATATTTGATATAGGATAAATTTATACTCAATTTTACAAGCCGATTCAAACAGTCACAAGCTCGTTCATTTCGATAAAAGTCCCTCGAACGGCTCTCGCCCCTATATACAGTTTCTTCAACATCCCTGGATCGAGTGAAATTATTATTCAGCCATACATCTGCAAGCCGCGAAAATTATTTATCGCCAATCTAATTCGAATTCGTATGGTATCGTAATTATGGAAGTGTTTCCAGTGCGTCATAAGAAACTTTTCTTCGCCATCTGCGTCGGCATTTACTGCCTCAAAGTCATAGGGCTTGCGCCGTTCCATGTCCGAATTGGAAAACCGGCCCAAATTAAATCCTACGGCTCTGGAGTAGAGGTTTTCTCATTTTCTACATTCGGACTGATTTATAATATTCTGCTTTTAATCCCGGCCACAGTGTTGCCTTGGTTTTATAAGCCAACTACGTTATGGATACTCAATTCAGACACATTTGTCATGGCCAATTATCTGTCTGCCCTAGCGCGAGGGGGAACAATTCTTTACAACATCGCAAGTTGTCTTAGCGTAATTACCTGGGCCTTCGGGCAAAAAAGCGCTGCTTGTATAATGAATAATCTCTTGGAAGTTGACGTTCGTCTTTCCGGTCTTAGGAAACGACCATTCAACAAACGGGCCCTGATATTCCTAGCTTTACACATTCTTCTTAACGTCTGTCTGTGGATAACTTATCCGATATCGATTACTACTTTCTTCGGGGTCGACAATCTTCTGGCTGAGTCTATCGTTAGATTACCAGAATTTGTAATTTACTGGTTCTTCATGGAATATATCACCGTCGTTGGACTCGTGTCGCGAGATCTGGAAACGGTGAACAAGTATTTACTGGATTTCAAACAGTTTGGGAATTATTTGTCTCGACCACCGATTCGCAACAGGCGTGCCGCGCCAGCCATAAGTCTATTGATTCACTCCAACAATCAGGTAGCTTCTCTGAAGCTCCTTCGAGGCGTTAGAACGACACTCTACGAACTATGCGGAGACATTGCTGACTTTTTCTCGTTACCGATTTTATTCTGCATCGCTAGTTATTTTCTCCTGATTTTTCAAAGGCTGTACAAGAGTGCTCGAATCTTCAATAGTTTTACGTCAACTCAAACTGCTTTTTGGACATTGATTCTCGCTTTGGAATTCATGTATCCCATTACCGCCCTCGCTGTAAACGTTACACGAACTAAGAACGAGGTGAGGAAACTTTTCATACTTGAATATTGAATGTCCGTTGTACAAGATTTATTCGAGTCTTTTATCGCATCTCATTGTTGAACAATTTCTGAATGCAGGCTGGACTGACCGGGCAGATTGTCCACAAATTGTTGGCTGAAGCGAGAACGGAAGAAATCAAAGCAGAGGTAAATTGTTTTCTTTTTTTTTTTACTCTGCAATTTGAGGAGTTCGATAAAACTTTTCTATTCTTTCTATTGGGATTCGTGAAAAAATTCAATTCCGACTTTCTTTTCAGCTGGAACAGTTTTCCCTTCAGCTTCTACACGAGAAAGTCGACTTCACGGCCTATGGATGGTTTACGTTGGACTCCACCCTGCTGCATTCGGTAAATATGACAAAGTCATGTTTTACAATTTTCGCGGCGTTCACTGATTTTAACGTTGAACATTGAACACGTGGAAATACTAATTCATAAATTGCAGATTCTGGGAGGCGTGGCAAGTTACATCATTATTCTAATGCAGTTTGGGTCGCCTGACTGCAACGCCAAGAATACATCTGCTGAGTGACCCGTCAACATAATATTCGTTAATCCGGGCATGTCAATAACACGGCCTGCCGACGCTAGAAGCCAAATGCCGTTTTACACGTATATTGAAAAATAAATTGAACAAAAAAACTTGAAGTGATAAAAAAAATTAAGAACAACAAAAAAGAACATTTCAATACATAACGAAAGTTCTTTTGAATATGAAAGCAATCATATTTGGATAATATCAAAATTGCTTAATTTTCCGACAATCGAGAGCATGCGGCCCTCAAAGTATAGTACTAAATTTGCAATTTATGGCCCAAAAGTCGGGATCAGTTTGACATGCCTGCGTTGGTATTTTCAATAGAACCAGCCCTATTAATTCTTAGAGTATGGCTCGTCGAGTGACTTCTCATTCGACGCGTCAATTTTTCAATAAGGTAGCTCTAATTAAGCTTGTTAGGTAAAGCAATGATACAACAACATATTATTCATGTAAACTCCAATAATGATAAGTGATAACAATTAATACAGATTAATATTTGTGGATATCCTGTACGTCAGAAATGTTGGTGCATGCACACAACCTGCAGTCACTATGATGAATCATTTCGAAGCAGGATTTTTTTCATTCGCTAATTCCATCTGATAATCCATTAGACTGAATGAGGCTAACAAATGATCCTTGGAAAAGCTAAGGAAATACTCAAGTAAGTGAAAAACTTTTACCATGAAGCGTGGCAAAAGGTTGTGTATATATTGTCACATACGACTTGATACAATTGGACATGCGATCTATAAATTGCTCACTCGCTTTCGACACGCGATAGGTTTACTCACGATCAGATCAGATTGATCACGATTTCGAGTGAAATATAATCACAACTGACCGGTACTTGCATTTAATATACATCAGAGTGTCAGGGCAGTAATTCACAGCCGCCTATAGTTATATCTTACAACGTTGAAGATGTTATAGTTGATATAGGATAAATTTATACTCAATTTTACAAGCCGATTCAAACAGTCACAAGCTCGTTCATTTCGATAAAAGTCCCTCGAACGGCTCTCGCCCCTATATACAGTTTCTTCAACATCCCTGGATTGAGTGAAATTATTATCCAGCCATATATCTGCAAGCTGCGAAAATTATTTATCGCCGATCTAATTCGAATTCGTATGGTATCGTAATTATGGAAGTGTTCTCAGTGCGTCATAAGAAACTTTTCTTCGCTGTCTGCGTCGGCATTTACTGCCTCAAAGTCATCGGGCTTGCTCCGTTCCATGTCCGAATTGGAAAACCAGCCCGAATAAAGCCCCACGATTCTCGAGTGGAGGTTTTCTCATTTTCCAAATTCGGACTGATTTATAATATTCTGCTTTTAATCCCGGTGACATTGCTGGCTTGGTTTTACAGGCAGACTACGATGTACATATTCAAGTCAGACACAACTGTTATGGCCAATTTTCTGACTGGCCTAGTGCACGGGGGGAGAATTCTTTGCACCTTCACAAATTGTCTCAGTGTAATTACCTGGGCCTTCGGTCAAGAACGCGCTGTTGGTATAATGAATAGACTCTTAGAAGTTGACGTTCGTTTTTCTGGTCTGAGGAAGCGACCATTCAACAAACGGGCCCTGATATTCCTAACTTTACACATTCTTCTTAACGCCTGTCTGTGGATATCTTATCCGCTGATGTTCGTTACTTACTACGGGGTCAAGAGCTTTCCAACTGAGTCTATCCTTAGATCACCAGAATTTGTAATCTATTGGGTTTTCATCGAATATATCACCGTCATCGGATTCGTGTCGCGAGATCTTGAAACGGTGAACAAGTATTTACTGGATTTCGAACAGTTTGGGCATTATTTGTCTCATCCACCGGTTCGCTACGGGCGTGCCATACTAACCGCGAGTCTATTGAATCACTCCAACAATCAGGTAGTTTCTCTGAAGCTCCTTCGAGGCGTTAGAACGACACTCTACGAACTATGCGGAGACATTGCTGACTTTTTCTCGTTACCGATTTTATTTTGCATCGCTTGTTACTTTATCCTGATGTTTCAAAGACTGTACAAGATTGCTCGAATGATAAATACTTTTACGTCAGCTCAAACTGCTTGTTGGATATTGCTTCTTGTTTTGAAATACATGTATCCCATTACAGCCCTCGCTATAAACGTTACACGAACTAAGAACGAGGTGAGGAAACTTTTCATACCTGAACATTCAATGTCCGTTGTACAAGATTTTTCCGAGTCGTTTGTCACATCTCATTGGTAAGCAATTTTTGAATGCAGGCTGGGCTGACCGGGCAGATTGTCCACAAATTGTTGGCTGAAGCGAGAACGGAAGAAATCAAAGCAGAGGTAAATTGGGTTTCTTTTCACTCTACAATTCGAGAAGTTCGATGAAACTTCTCTATTCTTTCTATTGGGATTCGTGACAAATTTCAATTTCGACTTTTCTTTTCAGCTGAAACAGTTTTCCTTTCAGCTTCTACACGAGAAAGTCGACTTCACGGCCTATGAATGGTTTACGTTGGACTCCACCCTGCTGCATTCGGTAAATATAACAAAGTGATATTTTACCATTTTTGCGGCTTTTACTGATTTCATCGTTGAACATTGAGCACGCGGCAATACTAATTCATAAATTGCAGATTCTGGCAGGCGTGGCAAGTTACGTAATTATTCTAATGCAGTTTGGGTCGCCTGACTGCAGCTGCAAGAATACATCTGCTGAGTGACCCATCAACGTAATAGTCGTTAACCCGGGCATGTCAAAAACACGGCCTGCCGACTCTAGAAGCCAAATATCGTTTCTCACGTATAATTGAACAACAAACTTGAAGTGATGAAAAAATGAAGAATAACAAAAAAGAACATTTCAATATATAACGAAAGTTCTTTTCAATATGACAGCAATCATATTTGGATAATCTTGAAATTGCCCAATTTTCCGACAATCAAGGGCATGCGGCCCTCAAAGCGTAGTGCTAAATTTGCAATTTGACCCAAAAGTCGGGATGAGTTTGACATGCCTGCGTTGGTATTTTCAATAGAACCACCCCTATCAATTCTTAGAGTACAGTTCTTCGAGTAACTGCTCATTCCACTCGTCAGCTTTCCAATAAAACAGTTTCTAATCAAGCTTGTTAGGTAAAATAATGATACAATGAAATATTATTCATGTAAACTGTAACAATGATGATAATTAATAAAGATCAATATTTGCGCATATCCCATACATACTTACGTCCGAAATGTCGGTACACGCACACAAACTAGGATGAATCATTTCGAAGCAGTTTTTCTCATTCCGCGGAATGGGATTGCATGAAAACCCAAATTTTCTACAGAATATGTCCCACGTACCAAGTTCGTAAGATGAACAGTCTGAAAGTAGAAAGCTTGGAAAGCATCGTTCGAACGCCTGTCGCGGCGAAACCGTTGAATAATTTTGGGTAAACTTTCCCTAAAGAATTGAACTTCCCATAAAACAGCACTCTGCAAAATGTTGTATCGCAATTAGAAAAATGTTCGCAGGAAACTAGACAGATTTTTTCAGATTAATCCAAATTTTTTCTAGACAGAACGAGGTTTTGCAGAGAATTGCGAAAAAATTCGTCGAGAAGTGTGAAAGTTTTTCAGAAAATTGTAAAATTCCATGGAAAATATATCTAAAGACATTTTTCTAATAAAGTCTTCAAGACATAATATTCCTTGCTTGGACAAGAAACTCTGGACAACTATAGTCATCATGGACGTCTAAATGCACAAAGGTTTGTATAATTTCTCTGAGGATTTTGCAAAAAAAAAAGATCACTGAATTTGGGATAGATATATTTTTATTAGGATTATTTAATTATCAGTTTAGAATGAAATATACTGTTACTATTTCTACAATTTAAAATCAAGTAAAAACAATGCACGTTATATATTTGCCATCGTCGTACGATCATCCATTTCCATTTTCGCCATAGTCGCAATTGTTATATTTCCCCATTCGTCGTGTCCTCGGAATCCCCACAACTCATTCGATCGCTTGGGGAAGATCAGTCTTCATTTGTGGAACAATATTCAATTCGAATAATCGCAGACCGAGAAATCCACCGAATCCTGCTTCGCCTCTATGATACAAGCCGATGCCAGAAAGAGCGATTCGCGGTTCCATCGATATTGCTCGGGCATCCAGATATGGAACTGTTGATTGACCCGCGTCTTTTTTGAAGTCTGATTCACTGAGCTTGATGAATTGATTGGGCCGTGAAAGTACGGGACTTCTCCCCGCTTCAGTCGGATTATGTGGTTCATCTAATGTTACTTCGATTCTGTAACAACGCAAGGATATGTTCCCTAATTTTACTATGCGTACGAATTGTTACGCTCGTTGAAACACCATTTTTGATGTAGTGTGCGTAAAATGCCTATTTTACGCCTCCCTTCATGCGGGCGTGCAGAAATGCCAGTTTTACGCCCCGGGGGCGTAAAATGAAACTGGCATTCTACGTCCACAAAGTAAGGCGTAGAATAGGCATTTTCAACGCCGGCAACTTGTGATTTTCTCGACTATGGAGTTGGCAATTGAAGTATCGCGGCAGGGGAATACCGCGTTTGAATTTTGCAACTCGCAAAGTAATATAATAATGGTCCATATAATTTTCGTTTTGCTTCCATATTCTGAAACGGTACGCAGGGGAAGAGTTGACCCCAGTACCGCGCGCTTCAGAGTCCACACGTGGTTATTAAGAAATAAGGAAAAACCTGCGGAAATTCCCAGATAGCTCAGCATATGATTAATGAACTAGATAGTCGAGGCGTAAGTCGCCAATGAGGATAAAAATACTGATAATTACCTATCTGACCGATGTACTCGTAATTACAAATGTTATTGACGGCAAAAAAGATAAGAGAAATATTCTAATAATACGAGAAGAAAGTTGGAGAGTAACTACAAGATTGCAATCCGTTCCATATTTCCTGCAGATCCTATGTAACTACATTTCCCAAGAATGGGAATTCCATACCAACTGTAATTCAGGTATGTATTACTTCATACTGATGGCCATATCGAAGTCGCGGGCGTTGTGTAAAGTATCGCATATTCTTGAGATTGCATCCTATGTTGCGTGAACTGCGTCATGACCTGATCTCTGACACGAAATACTCTTGAGATAAGAAACAAAAAACGAGGAAAAAGTCGTGTAGTTCCGAATACGAGCGCAAAAGTATTGCAGATAAGATACGAAAGTTCGTTGAGGGTATCGGAGGCCTTAAATAGCGTTGGCGAATGTTTGTTTGTCATCAGTTGTGGAAGAGCGGACTATCGTTGCGAACCAAAATGTCTGTGATCACTTATACTCTGCCTGCAATGCAACTAGTGTGCCATCTAGTCGCCGTGGGACCTCCCGGCGTTAATCTTGCGGCTCCAGCAGGTAAGAATAATCAGTTGACTTGATCAGAAGACGAGAACGCTCGACATCGACAAGTTTTTACGGCGGTTAAATGACCCGCTTGACAATCAAGTCCTAGACACGACCCCGTCGCCGCCGCAGCAGAAAGTTCAGCCGCTCCCAGTCGGCTACGTGGCCTATCCTGATATCGGATTTGCATATAAGCATCACTCTCAAAGAATTACGTGGATAGAAGCCATGAATGTGTGCAGACAAGAGGGCGCTCAGTTGGCAGTGATCGATTCTGATAAGAAGATGGAATATATCGGACGTCAGGTATCTGACAGTTGGCTTCATGCTGGGATTGTTCGTTTGCGTGATGGAGGCCCATGGATCAACGTTAACACGGGTAATTATCTGTTCACTCGACATTCTCACGCGTATGAAGAGTAGATGATATAACCAATAATGCTATGTTCGATTATGTATAGGAAAACCCGTACTGGGACTACATTGGATCGGTGGTCATGAGCCTGCAATCAACTACAGTCAATGTGTCGAGTTCACTTCCAGCGGACCAGGACTATCAAACTTCGCACCCGACGACCAAGAAGACTTCTTCTGCGAGATTCCAATTCATGTGTCATCTACGACAACCGCCAATTAAGGACCTGGGGTATCCGAAGAGGTGAACTAGCGCTACTATAATTTAGGTTGATTTTTCGAACTATACACCTGCAAGGCCAAGTTCATGTAAGAATTTAGTGCTTAGAGATTTGATATCATCAAATCGGAATTCTTGCTTGGCGATGAATTATAATTATTCAGGTCATATATCAGAATACTTGAATCGATGCGCATAACAGTTTTATCCAAGGAACCATCAGCGCAAAGCAGATGAATTCAGGGAATGTTGATCCCTAACCCAATAAGAATCGTTTCTAATGGATGTATGTAAATAAAAAAATTCCATGCCAACAATTTTTTCATGGCGGCTGTACATTTTTATTGTCATCTCCTTTCCTTAAACTGCAATTCATCTCTAGATGGTAGAAAAAAATGATTCGACAAGATCCGGGTGGTAACCTGGGAACCTTTTTTTTCTATGCACACTCATTTTTGGTTCAATGCTATCCGTATGAGACTCGAAAATTTTTCCATTACAATACATACTTTGATTGTAGTATTTTATCATAGAAGATTACTTAGTCAACGATCAGACGATCTTCGAATATGTTGATCAGCGTTTGCATTGGCGTGAGAACTTATTCTTATTATCCGGTGTAGTGCGAGGGGATTTATTACTTATCTAGCTGTTCCCAATTCCCCGCCATTCTCAATTACCCCACCCTTCCCTGCCCTTCGATTTGTTTTTCTTCATTGTGTACTTTGTACTTGTGTACTCGAAACAAAAGGAGCATTTTTGAACCAGTGATTAAAAAAATCTCAAAATTCACCAGGAAGCTTCTTTTGTGGGGTACTAACAAATACCAGAAAATTGAGGAAATCGAAAAAAAAAGTTTTTCAAACCGTCCGATTTAACGTGGAATGCCCCGTATATACATAGATCATTGGATTTTCTAGCGAAGCTGTAAACCGCATTTTTATCCCCCACTACATCAAAAAATAATCTTTCTAGCTCGGGCGTAGGATTTTCGCCCTCGATCGTAGCGATCACTACTCGAGGCGTAAAATCCCATCTTACGCCCTTGGCAGAAAAATTACTGTTGTGCATGAGACTCCTCGTCTCGTAGTCTGGGCAGATGAATGAGATTATCACCTCAAAATGAGAACTATCCGTTGCTGTTTCCAACATTATTGTCAAAACAGTCTCGCTCTAGTTTTACAATTAGTCTCGTTCATACGTGTATTTCTCGAATAAAACTGCAATCTCTTTATCATCTAATTCCGCTTCCCGTTCATTTTATTTCATTTCATTTTCAGTTCATTTTAAACGGTTTCAATTGTTTTCTTTTTTTTTTTTCTTTTTCTCTTTTCATTCTATTATGCGCGGATATCGAGTGGTTTCGGACCATTGTGCGTCACAGCCAGTATATTAGACTCGACGGCCATCGGCCCCTCAGAAACTTGCGGCAAGGCAAAGCGCCTGGTTAATTCATTATTATTTCATTATATTCCCTTAGAGCAATACACGACGGAACGCATATTGACTCAACAAATTCAATCTCACAGAATCCTACGAGGCAAAGCGCCCAGTGACCTCACTTATATATGATCTGCAATTGTATGAAAGATTCAAAGATAGTTATCCCCGTAGGTCACCGACCGGATATTACGCCTTTGCGTTTTATAAACTTGGGTAATTCTGACGTCACGATCATTAACCAAAAGTTTTCTACAATTCAAATATAACCCGCCGAATTTCTGGGGTCACCCCACAAATCTAGGGGCAACTTTTAGTTGTTACATGGGGGCGCCTAGTGAATTGAGGTACCAGTGGCACCCCACCTTTTATGTTATGATTATAAGAATCGTTTGATGTAGAATCTAATATATATTTCAGCGATTCGAAGAAGTGGGCTCTAATGATCAAGATTTTTCACTTCTAGGTAATAAGAGATTTCTCAAAGAAAAAATAAAGAAAAAAGAGCCTAATAATTAACTTCGGATATTATAAATGATTAAACTTGGTTAAAAAATTTGTTTGTGTATTTTCTAATGAATTATTCTTTTTTTATTTTATTTATTCAATACAAAAATGGTTTTCTCTATGGACAGGATCGATGTGTTTTTTATTCTTTCTTTTTTTCTTGTCCCAAAAATCAACGGAATATTCGCATTTCCTCATCTCAAAAGGGGCGCCTAGACAAATACTTCCCTAGGGCGGGAGGGACGCTAAGGCCGGCACTGAACAAACTTAAACTTCCATTACATAAATTGGTTCCTGATTGATGACACAAGCATGACTATAACACTAGCTGCAGGGTCACTTATGCATTTATAATAAGCATCGGCTCATTAAAGTAATTCATAGCGGGCTTTTACACGTATAGGAATATCGGATATAAAAAATTTCCACTTAGTTCTGCAAACTCATTGGAGGTAGCTTTCGCTCGTTAAATTTAGTAAAATTAAGTCGTTCGTTGAATATCGTTGTTACGATCGAAAAATTATAACGAAACTACTTATACGTCTACGAAGTAGAAAATAATAATTCTTCGCCAACTTGATTGCAATTCGTATATATTCCTTAAACGTCGGTAAATATGAGAGTGCTGACTGTGCGGTCAAAGAAGCTTTTCTTTATCGTCCGCGTCATGGTTTACTGTCTCAAGAGCATAGGGCTAGCGCCATTCTCTGTCTCTACAAGTGAAAAACCGGCGCGAATCAACCCTAGCGATTTTCCTATACAGGCTTTTGTCGTTTCCAAAGTCGGAATGGCGTATAATATTCTACTCTTGATCCCAATCACACTCGTGCCTACAATTTTTTCAACAACTTCCTACGCCAGAGAGAATTTGACCCGATTCAACATCAGCAATATTCTATCCAACATAATGAAAGTGGAGAGAATTCTCTTCATCTCCACAAGTTGCATTGTCGTGATTTCCTGGGCCTACAGGCAGAAGAACGCCGCGAGTATATTGAACGGATTGCTAGACGTTGACGTTCGTCTTTCGGGCCTGAAAAAGCGACCATTCAACAAACGGGCCCTGATATCTTGTGTCTTGCACATAATCCTCAACGCTTCCCTGTGGATTACTTTCTGGGTAGCGATCAGTCTTTTCTTGGAGACTAACAACCCTTTTATGGAGTTCGTCGGTAGATTACCGCAATATATAGTTTACTGGTATATCATGGAATATATCGCCGTCGTTGCGCTCGTGTCGCGAGATCTTGAAACGGTGAACAAGTATTTAATGGATTTCAAAGAGTTTGGGAATCATTTGTCTCGTCCGTCGGTTCGCAACGGCATGCCAGCAGTAATTCATCTATCAACTGGCTCCAGGAGTGAACTAGCTTCTTTGAAACTACTTCGGAGAGTTAGGACGACACTATATGACCTTTGTGAGGCCACTGCTGACTTCTTTTCGCTTTCAATATTATTCTGCATCGCTTGCTGCTTCGTACTGATTTTTGAACAGCTGTACAAGATATCCCAAGGGGCTGATGATCCCCCGTTAGCTCTCACTGTTTGTTGGATATTCTTGTTCATTTTAAAGAACATTTATCCCATCGTTGCACTCACACTGAACGTCACGCGAACCCAGAAAGAGGTAAGGAAATACTTCGTTCTTGAATTTTTCATTTTCGCTTATTGACAAACAATTGGCTAAATGCAGGCTGGACTGACCGGGCAAATTGTTCACAAATTGTTGGCTGAAGCGAAAACAGAAGAAATCAAAGCAGAGGTGAATCGGTTTCTTTAACTCCCCTATTCGATAAGTCCAATCAAACTTCTCTCTTCGTTCTATAAGAATTCGCGAAATATCTCAATTTTTCCTTACTTTTCAGTTGGAACAATTTTCTCTTCAGCTCCTGCACGAGAAAGTCAACTTTACGGCGTACGGATTGTTTCCATTAGACTGCACGCTGCTGCAGTCGGTAAATATAATATAAGTATTGCAATGTAACAATATAATTCAATTTTCGCCAGTCTTTCGTTGATTTCAACGCTAAAGATTAAACGTCAAGTATATTCGATTGTTATTTTTGGAATTGTAGATGCTGGGAGGCGTGGCAAGTTATGCCATTATTTTAATGCAGTTCGGGTCGTCCGCCTGCAAGTGCAACTGCAACTGGAACGGTACATCTGCCGAATGACTTGTTGATGTAACGTAGCATGAAGTACCATATATCATTAGTCATTGGTCAAATACGGATTTCCGTTTATTTTTACATAGTATATATCTTCTAATTATTCTATGCGTCAGTCCGTCGAAGAGATAGCAATAATTAATGTTGTTAATTGAAATTTAACGATGCAATTCTTCTCATTTGCATTAATTAATAATAATGATAACAACACGACGGTAATATTCATCTGATAATAAGATTAATTTCATAATTATTATCATTATTATTATTATAGATTAATATCTGTCGGTAATTCATTGATGTCTATAGATTTACACATTATGATGGCCCCAATTGCTCAGGGTATCGAGGTATTTTTTAGTTCAATAATATGTAATATCAGAATGGAATTCTAGTCTCACAGTTTTTTCATTATAATTAGAATTTGAAATTTGAAAATGTCAGTTTATTCAAGGATCTGATACGGCTAGCATCTAGTTTGCTTTGAATCGTGATGTTTAAATTTCTTAAATAAACCCCAGACTTATTGTCGCGGTGTTCGGATGTTCAAAATCAACAGTAAAATACATTGACACACATTTTTTCTTGCACCTAGTTAAAAATTAGGTAAAATTAATTATTATGAATACAACGGATTTGAAGAAGTGTAACTATTTTCAAATTTGATATCCGTTTACACACCGTTTTCCATGCCTTTGCAAACTTTCTGTCATCGATGATTACCACGTTTTTGAATAAACATGAAATGGAACATATTATCTTTGGCTCTCTCGCATCCCCCAATCTCCAGATCCCCTTGCAGTTAGAACTCTAAACTGCTGTACCCACTTTTTTGAGAAATGCATTTTATCGCATATATACCTAAGGCGTCTCGTTCCAAATAGTATACTTAGTATATCTAAATCTTGCGAATTAAAGCTCATACAATGAAATTAGAGAATAACGTACGAGTCTGTACAGGGCTAGGTAAGTACAATCCCGAATACCGATTTACCGAGAGATATAAGTCAAACAAATAATTATTTCTATTTTAATGAACCTAAATCTACCATCCGCTCCGGCTTGACCCTATCGGACGTAAGACTATAATTATCATCACCCTGAAACGCAGAACGATATGGGTACCGATCGCTCATTCGATACGTCAAGTCTACTTCCATTAAAATAATTAATTCCGAACGGATCACAAAAAGTATTACACAGCCTCGTACATTTATAACACGCGTTAAGTCATTGGGGAATTGACGTAGACGATTTTTATGCCAAGCGTACGAAATATACGATGAGAAAAATTGCGACTTAGTTTATCGAACGCGTTTAAGCTAGAACAAACTCGTTCAGTTTACCAAATGTTGTTAAAAAATCGTTGCTTCGAGTGAAATTGCAATTACTTAGATCGCATCCGTATAGCACCGATAATTTTTTGTTGAGCCAATTTCGATTCGCATGTTCCTTAAACGACAGTAAATATGACGACGCGATCGTTGCTATCGAAAAAGCTTTTCCTCACAGTCCGCGTTATCGTTTACTCCCTGAAGAGCATAGGACTCGCGCCATTGTCTGTCGGAATGGAAAAACCGGGCCGGATAAACGCTCTCGAATTTAGTACAGAGGCTTTTTCCTCCTCGAAATTCGGACTGGCATATAATCTCCTACTTTTGATCCCGGTCACATTCACGTCTATGATTTATGCGCCGATTTTCATCTCGAAGAACATCTATCAAGTGAACATCGCCGAGATGTTATCCGTCATATTGATAGCAGAGAGAGTTCTATTCACCTTCGCAAGTTACGTTATTCTAACTTCCTGGGCCTTCGGACAAAGACGTGCTGCATCCATAATGAATAGATTGTTCGAAGTCAACGCTCATCTTTCCGCTCTGAAGAAACAACCGTTCAACGAATCGACCCGGACAGTTTTAGCCTCGCACATTATCCTTAACGCTAGCCTGTGGATAACTTATTGGTTGGGTGTCGTTATCCACCACGAAGTCGACAACTTTCTGATTGAATTCTTCGCCAGATTACCAGAATACATAGTTTATTGGTACATCATCGAATATATTGCCGTCGTTGGACTCGTGCTGCGAAATCTTGAAAGAGTGAACAAATATTTACCGGATTTCAAACAGCTTGAGAATCACTTCTCTCGTCCTTCGTCTCTCACAATCAGCGGCCAGATAGCTTCTCTGAAACTACTCCGCAGTGTTCGGACGACGCTGTTTGAACTATGCGAAGACATCGCTGATTTCTTCTCGTTGCCGATATTGTTCGCCGTCTCATGCTGCTTCGTCCCGATTTTTGAGAAGCTTTACAGTGTGTCTCGAATGGCCGATACGTTTCCGCCGAGTTTGACCGTATGTCTGACATTAGTGTTCTTTCTGAAGTACATTTATCCGGTCATCTCGCTCACAGTGAGCGTCACGCGAACCAAGAAAGTGGTGAGGCAATATTTCATTCTCAAATCTTTAATGCCCGTTGTATCTAGTATAGGTACAGCATTTATTCAACTTTCTTTGTCACATTTTGATAAACAAATATTGGCTGAATGCAGACTGAATCAACCGGACGCATCGTTCACAAAGTGTTGGCTGAAACGAGAACAGAAGAAGTTAAAGCAGAGGTAAATTTACTTCTTATTGTTAGACTCTTTTACTGCACAAGTACAACCGATCGGGATCAATGCCAAATCTTGAAATGTAATTCCTTTCTAGTTGGAACAGTTTTCTCTTCAGCTTCTACACGAAAAAATCGACTTTACAGCGTACGGATTGTTTTCTTTAGATTCGACACTGCTGCATTCGGTAAATATAACGTACTGTTATTAGCCAACGGATCCTTATCGAATTTTCGAAATTCACTATTAAACAGTCGTTTCAAAACGATCTGGGCAATGGATTATTGAATCGAATATCCTCGGAAAGGAAATCTTTCAATTTTCACATCTTTTATTCGTGTGAACATTGAAGAGCGGTAAGAATTGTTCATTAATATTTTTTAAATTGCAGATGTTGGGAGGTGCTGCAGCTTATGCTATTGTGTTGATGCAGTTCGGACCGTCCGTCTGCAACTGCATCTGTAACTACAAATATAATGATACATCTGTTGACTGATCTGTAGATATAATATAGCATGTATGGTTGGTTTTTCTTCATGATACAACCCTTAATTTATCCTTATAGGGTATCGTTTTAAGAATGACTGCTCATTCTATTCTTCAGGTCATCAAGGAGATATAGTTTCGATTAAGCTTGTTATTGGGAGTAAAAATACAATGAATCATTATTCACATCGAAAAAAATATTATAAACTATCCCCCGAATTCTTTATCTAAGATACGATATTTTAGTGAAAAATTAGCAAAATTTAATCTCCTCCCGCACGATCTTATTAGATTATTTAGGTACAAGCAGATTCTGTCAGCTGACAATAATTATGTGAAAGTAAATTTCCAGAAAAAAAAAAGTATCATGGATTAGCCCGTGAATCCTGTTATCAAATCGCATAGCTGACTATATAATAATATGAAAATGGAATTCTAAAGTCGTGAATTTCGTTTATGATAAATGAGTTTATTTGAAGCTTCAAAAGCTATAGCACCTACTTTACCTCAACTTAAAATATATAAATCTATGCAGAGCGCAGACTTGTCGTTGCGGTGTTAAAATAATAAAAATCGATGTTTAAGTATAGCTATGGAGGAGCTTTTTCTCTCGACCGCAGCTGTTACGGATAATTGTAGGATAAACTAGGGTAACTTTGCCCACCACGAAAAAGATTTTTACAATAATGTACCGATCTTTCAATGAATGAGTCTTCGTTTGTACCTACATACCGGGCGCCAATCGTGTGATAGTAAAATTGGTTATTTGCATAGCAGCTGGGCAAATTACCTACGATACCGAATTACCGAACGACATACTCACAAAATTAGGTAATTTAATACAGTGAAATCGAAGAATTTTGACTGAAGTGACTGAGTATACAATTATATTTCTTATGATGTATTTGTTTGAACTTAAACAGTCTTAGAACGTTTAGTCCACCATTTTTCGCAAGGATTAAGGATGGAGAAGGAACTTCCGTTCGGCGAATCTTGAATTTTATGTACATGAGTGCAGAGAAATCGCCTAGTAAAGAAAATATGACTATCTCGAAAACTACAAGACAGGGATGAATGAAATTTGGACAGAGTATTGGACTTGTGTAATACTTCGCCTGATCCAGAACAAGAAATCTGGTGGTAGACCGTAAACCGTATGTTCGCGTTATTCTGTTATAAAAATGGAATTTTCATTTCCAGGGATGGGTTCTTGCACGCTTTCGCGATCGGGCATTGCTTAGCATCAAATAAAGAAGATTCAAATTCTCTTCAAATTCGTCAGACAGGGTTCCATTGGAAAGATATAAAGAGACGAAAGATGTGCGAATGGCTATCCGGATTTTCTTATCATTACCATAGAAAGTAGAGCGATGGGTATCACTCGCTTATTAGACGCGCGTAAAGTTTACTTCCAGTAGATCGATCGATTCCGAACGAAATGCAAGCGCGACTATAACACTGCAGTGTCTCTTATGCATTTATAATACACGAGGACTCATTATTGTAATTCACAGCGGCCTGTTACACCTAGCGACAGGAAAAGTGCGTCTACTCAGTTTTTCAAACTCATTGAAGCAAGCACAAGCTCGTCCAGAGCAGCAATAGTCGTTCAATATCGTTGTTTCGAGTGAAATTGTAACTATACCGTATCCATAAAGAAACAATAATTTCCTGCCGATCTTGTTTCAATCCGTAAATAAGTTAAATTTCGGTAAATATGACAATGCTTACGGTGCGATCAAAAAAGCTTTTTCTCACTGTCTGCGTCATCGTTTACTGCTTCAAGATCATCGGGCTTGCGCCATTCTCTGTACCGATTACGAAACCGGTCCGAATCAATCCTTACTACTCTCTAACTCGAGCCTTTGACTTCTCCAAAGTAGGACTAGCATATAATCTTCTACTCCTGATCCCGGTCACACTCGTACCTACGCGTCATTTACCAACTATCTTCTCTAGTACGATTTCGAATAAAAGTGCCATTGTCGATATTATATCTGCCATATTGAGAGCGGAGAACATTCTCCGTATCTTCACTTCTTGTCTTCTTATACTTTCCTGGGCCTTTGAGCAAAAAACCGCTGCTTGTATATTGAATAAACTACTCGAAGTTGACGTTCGTCTTTCGGGTCTAAAGAAACGACCATTCAACAAACGGGCCCTGATCTTTCTAGCTTTCCACATTCTTCTTAACGCCTGCCTGTGGATCACTTTTTTGGTGCCGATAACTACCAAATTCGAGCCCGACAGCCTTCCACTTGAGTTTTTCGGTAGATTACCAGAATTCATAATTTACTGGTTCGTCATCGAATACATTATCGCCGTCGGCCTCGTGTCTCGAGATCTTGAAACGGTAAACAAGTATTTACTGGATTTCAAAGAGTTTGGGAATTACGTGTCTCGTCCACCGGTTAACAACGGGCCTGCGATACTAGCTGTGATTGCACTGGATCAGTCGCGCAGTCAGATAGCTTCTCTGAAGCTACTTCTCAATGTTCGCACGACACTGTGTGAACTATGTGGAGAAATAGCCGACTTCTTCTCGCTACCGATATTATTCTCTATCGCTTGTTGCTTCGTCCCGATTTTTATGAAGCTCTACGTCACGTCTCGAATGGCCAGTACTTTTCCACCGGGTACAACTGCATGTTTGACATTGATGTTCGTTTTGCAGTACGTTTATCCAATCGTCTCACTCACTCTGAACGTCACACGAGCCAAGAAAGAGGTAAGGAAATATTTCATTCTAGAATGTTTCATGTCTGTTTGAAAACAAGTATTCAAGTTTCTTCGTCACATTTTATTCCGAATGCAGGCTGGGCTAACCGGGCAGATCGTTCATAAATTATTGGCTGAAACGAGAAGAGAAGAAATCAAAGCAGAGGTGAATTTGCTTCTTGTACTTTTCTATTTGACAAGTTCAATTAATTGCTCTCTTCTGTTTATCGAAATTCGATACAAATTTAATTATACAATTTCTTTTCAGCTAGAACAGTTTTCCATTCAACTTTTACACGAGAATGTCAACTTCACTGCCTATGGATTTTTTTCATTGGACTCCACGCTGCTGCAGTCGGTAAATATATCGGATTAGAATGATGATCACTATCGTAGCCAATGTGATATTGTCAATTTTACGATTTTATTCAACACTTGTGGTCCACAGATCGTGTAAAAGCGATTGACACTGTAAATTAATAAGAACAATTAATGTACTTGAAGATTCAATTTTTGCACGTCTTCTGTTCATTTTAATATTGAACATTGAAGTTTCTTTCTCTATTATTTCTGGAATCACAGATGCTGGGAGGTGTAGCAGCTTATGCTGTTATTTTGATGCAGTTCGGCTCGTCCGTCTGCAACTGCAACTGCAACTGGAACGATACATCTACTGAGTGACCTGTGGTCACACGTTTTAGTATGTAGTCAAGTAGCATGTATCGTCATAGTCTTTTTTCCTACAGATTTCTATTTGTTGTTATAACATCGTTCCAAAAGTATTTTCTCATTCTACGCTTCAGTTCGTCAAAGCAATAGCAATAATGAATCTTTTGAATTTAAATATCATGTTGCAATTACTCATCATTGGCATTAATCAATACTGACAGCAACTAGCATTATAATAATATTTCTATGATATTTAAGTCAAATTAAAAATTGTTATAATCATTGTTACGGATTGTTAAAAGTATTTGTGGGTAGTTTGGTAGTTAATAGACACGTTTAGATACATTTATTAAGATGGTCCTAATTAGTTAGGGTAAAGAAGAATTCTTTCGCAGCCATGCCCAAAATTGACTCCGAATAATTTATTCAATACTTTGTTCAAGAAAATTCGTTTTATGACATTTCAAGTACACCGATTCTAATATACTTTCAGCACATAGTTTATCGTAGGACTAGTTACTTGCAAACAAATATGTAACTGTGAGAAATTCTAGCGAGCATCGGTGCTATTATTTGGTGAAAACTAGGAGCATTATATATACAGGGTGAGTTTTCTCCGGGGTCTCATCTGGGAGGAGTTTCGATGCGGTGAGACTCCACCTTATTCTATTCATATCCCCGTTCTGTATTCCGGAATTGTGCTATACGTGTAAACCTAAAGAAATTTTGGGATGAGGGTATCTACTCTATATAATCACACTACTATTATTCTCAAGCGAACGAGTATGAATAGAAGACGGCGGAGTCTCACCATTTTGAAACTCGTCCCAGATGAGACCCCGGAGAAAACTCACCCTGTATATGGAGCACCACTAGCACCCGATTTTCCATTTTGATTTGTCAAAGTCCCATCATTTTGCCAAACTTGAATTAAACGTGAGATTCCAATGGTGCACGATTTGGTCAATGCAACACATTCTAAATGTATCTTTTTCTGAGTATTTGGAATCGGTCTGGAGAATGGCAGCGAAGGAAGTCCTCCTAATTAACGACTATCCCAAAATCTAAATTATACTTATAGATTATTCACGCCAGCACATATAATATCAAATATGCATATTTACGTGAAGCCATACTTCTCGTGCCATACTTCTGATCAAATAGCATATTGATTTATTTAAGTAATAAAATTCCAATGCACTTCTAGTCAAACAATTTTTTCATCTTTGCCAATTTTTCTTCATCGATGGTTAACATGTATGAATACAAATAAAGATAAAACTAACACAGATCTCCGATTCTCTTGCAACTCCCGGCCTCCCGATTTCCTTACGACCAAACTCAAAACTCCTGCATCCGCTTCTTTAAGAAACATCTTACGTCGCGTATACCCAGTATATTCCATTCCAAAGAGTAGAAATAAATATCTCAAAAATGAGTGATTCCGTTTTTCAGCAGACATATGCGTTGTACGATACCCTGCATGGCTCCCTATAATAGAATTTGTCTCTTTGCTTTCTTGAAGACTTTTGAACTTGACCCTCGGTCAATTTTAGCGTGACGTAACTTCCAATCAGAATATAAAATGACCTAATATTTCAATAGTGCTTCAGATTTGACCACGATTACACTTGAATCCGAAACGATAGTCGTCACTAGCTTCCGACACGCGACGAGTACTTTCATCACATTAATTATGATTACTCATAGAACACAAGCACGCTTGAACGGTATCACTTGCATTTATTATACGCCCGGTTATTAGTGTCATTCCCAGCGATTGGCGATATGATATCTGATATAGAAAAAATTTCTGCTCAGTTTTTCCAACCAAGTCAAACAGTCGCAAGCTCGTTTGGTGTTTAGTTGAAGCGAAATTTCTCAGGCACGATCAAAGATCGTGACAACTATATTCTTGAATACCTTTGCTTCGAGTGAAATTATAATCACGCCGTATCTGTATCTGTACCAATAATTCATCGTCGATCGAATTCCAACTCGTACATTATCGTAATTATGAAAGTGCTTTCGGTCCAATCGAAAAAACTCTTTTTCACTATGTGCGTTATCGTTTACTGCCTGAAAACGATTGGGCTCGCACCGTTTTCTACCCAAATTGGAAAAGCCCAAATAAATCCCCACGGCTTTCGCGTACAGGCTTTTATCTTCTCGAAAATTGGACTGACTTATAATATCCTGGACTAACCGGGCAAATCGTTCACAAATTAATAGCAGAAGCGAGAACAAATGAAATCAAAGCAGAGGTGAACTTTTTTAATGTATACTCTCATATCGACATCAAACTTCCCTCTTTTTCGAATTAGTTATTCATGGAAAATTCCAATTTTCATCTTCTTTCCAGTTACAACAAATTTCTCTTCAGCTTCTGCACGAGAAACTTGACTTTACAGCCTACGGATTTTTTCCATTAGACTCGACACTGCTGCAGTCGGTGACTATAACATATTATAACGACGATGGTTATCTTATCGTAATAACCAACGGGTACCCTTCTCAAATTTTCGTGTTTTGTTTAATTTTGAATAATTATTACTTCAATTCCAGATGCTAGCAGGTGTGACGAGTTATGTCATTATTTTAATGCAGTTTAGGTCGTCCCCTTGCAACTGCGACTGCAACTGCAGCTGCAACTGGAATGACACATCTCATAATTGATGTATCGGTGTGACATAGAACCGCAATGTATCGTTAGTTCTTGTTCGCACAGCCCAGTTTGTTCATTCCCAGAGTATCCTCATGAAAATAGCTACTCATTCTACTCATCAGTTAATCGGCAAAGAGTAAATCAGAATTAATCTTCGCAGGTTCGAATAATATTGCAATGAATTCTTGTATAAATTATTTGTAATAATATTGATAATCAATATATATATTTATATCTGTAGACATTCTACACATCGTAGATGTCTAAATATGCATAGGTACTCACATAATTATGGGGTATTCCACGGGCCACTCATAACGCTCAGACAAGACCTCGTTTTCTAGTAGGTATCGAGTAAAGAGGATCTCATAGTCAAGTCTCGATCGATCCATGATCGTTTTTGAGTCCCGATTGGAAGGTTACAGCAAAAATCCGGAACACAGATTTCAGTTTATTCAAAGCTTCGTTAATACCTACTTTGACATAACATAAGATAACTTTGTGAATCTTTTGTGATCGATGGCTAACATGTTTTTGAATAAAGACAAAATAGAACATATCTCCGACTCTCTCGCGTCTCCCAACCTCCTGATCCCTTTACGAGCTGCATTCGAAACTGCTGTATCCACTTTTTTGAAATGTAAGATATTGACGTCTTCGTCGGTGAAGGCATCTATAGGGTATTCCAACGTCAACCTTTTTATTTCCAAGTTTACTTCCATTAGATTAATTGATTCTAAACTAGATACGGGCGAAATTATAACGCCGCTTATGAATTTATAATACACATTGGCTAATTAGTATAATTTATGGCGGCTTGATAAGAAAAAGTTTCAATTTAGTTCTGAAAACTCTTCCAAACAAGAACAAGCGCACGTTTAATTCGGCAAAGGTCGCTTGTTCAAAATCGTTGTCGCGAGTGAAATTACAGTCACACTGTATCTGTAAAGTGGGATCAATTTTTGCCAGTCTAATTTCAATTCGCACATTCCTTAAACGTCGTTAACAATAAATATAAAAATGTTGACGGTGCGATCGAAAAAGCTGTTCCTCACTATCCGCGTTTTCGTTTATTGCCTGAAAAGCATAGGGCTCGCGCCATTCTCTGTCCCAATTGGAAAACCGGCCCGAATCAACCCTCAAGAATTTCCCATACGGGTTTTCTTCTCCTCAAAAATCGGACTGGCGTATAATCTTCTACTTTTAATCCCTGTCATAGTCGTCTCTATCATTTACACACCGATCACCGTCTTCAAATATTCCTCGAAAGAACGTCCCGTCGACAAAATTTTATCTGCCATATTTACAGCGGAGAAAATTCTCTCCGCCTTGGCAAGCTGCCTTATCCTAATTTCCTGGGCCTTTAGACAGAAACGCGCCGCATGTGTAATGAACAGACTGTTGGAAGTCGACGTTCGGCTTTCCAGCCTCAAAAAGCGACCATTCAACAAACGGACCCTGATCTTTTTAGCTTTGCACATTATTCTCAACGTTTGTCTGTGGATCACCTTCTGGATAGGGATCATCATTTTCTACGAGGACAGCAACCTTCTAATCGAGTTTCTCGCCAGGTTACCAGATTACATAAACTACTGGTTCATAATTGAATATATCACAGTCGTTGGACTCGTGGCGCGAGATCTTGAAACGGTGAACAAGTATTTACTGGATTTCAGAGAGTTTGGTGACCATTTATCCCATCAGATATTAAGTTCCCTGAAATTACTTCGCGGTATTCGCACGACACTGTTCGAACTGTGCAACGATATAGCCGACTTCTTCTCGCTACCGATATTATTCTCCATCGCACGTTGCTTCGTCATGATTTTTGATAAGTTGTACCGAATTTCGCGAGTCACGAATAATATTTCGCAAGGTTTAACCATTTGTCTGACTCTAGTGTTCGTTTTGAAGTTCATTTATCCAGTTGTCTCACTGGCACTGAATGTCACACGGACTAAAAAAGAGGTGAGAAAATATTTCATTATCGAATTCTCAATGCCTCAACTCATCATGCAAATAACTTTTTTGATCGCACGTTTTTCAACCATCGACTGAATGCAGGCTGGATCAAGCGGACCCATCGTTAATAAATTATTGGCTGTAACAAGTTCAGAAGAAATTCAAGCGGAGGTAAATTTGCCGCTTAGTATCTAATTCCATCGGACAAGTTCAATGAAAACTTGTTTCCTCGTTCGGTCAGGATCGATGTGAAATCTATTTCTGTCATTTGTTTTAGCTGAAACAGTTTTCCCTTCAGCTTCTACACGAGAAAGTCGACTTCACGGCCTATGGATTATTTCCGTTGGACTCCACCCTGCTGCAGTCGGTGAATATAACCATAATTATAACGATATTGGTTAATACAGACAACGTGACATGATGTCAAACTTCCAAACCTATTCTAGACCGATAGAATGAAATGAAAATGAAAAATATGTCTCCTAATTTTCGCACCTCATTAATTGATTTCAACATCAAAAATCTTGCGTTAATATTTCTGAAATTCCAGATGCTGGGTGGTGTGGCAAGTTATGCTATTATTTTAGTGCAGTTCGGGTCGTCCGTCTGCAACTGCAACTGTAGCCGCATCGATGCATCTACTGAGTGATTAACCGGTGCAAGATAGTACCATATCAAGGAGATGGTTATAATTAATCTTGTTATGTATGTTGGAGGGATGATATAGAACGTACATCACAATACATGTATAATATAGCATTGCAATAATATATAAATTGAAAAAATGGCATATTTTTTCTCCTTTTTTCTGCTATAAAATGACGATGATCATTGTCAGCCGGTTTCCCAGCGTAACGTCTTCCAGACAGGGTTCCATTTGAAAGATATAAAGAGACGTAAGATGTGCGGATGGCTATCCGGATTTTCTTATCATTACCGTGAGATGCAAAGCGATAGGCACCACGCACTCGACGTGCGACAAGTTTGCTCCTATTATATCGATTGATTTCTAACTGGAACCAAGCACGACTATAACACTGCAGTGTCTCTTATGCATTTATAATACACGAGGGCTCATTATTGTAATTCACAGCGGCCTGTTACACCTAGCGACAGGAAAAGTGCGTCTACT
Organism: Rhogogaster chlorosoma; assembly: GCA_944452935.1. Taxonomy (NCBI): domain Eukaryota; kingdom Metazoa; phylum Arthropoda; class Insecta; order Hymenoptera; family Tenthredinidae; genus Rhogogaster; species Rhogogaster chlorosoma. Next base: position 28,208,948 of record OX101799.1, on the reverse strand, counting down.
CAGTTTTTCAGACTCATTCAAGCTAGCACAAGCTCGTTCGGTTCGACAATAGTCGCTCAATAATCGTTGCATCGAGTGAAATCATAACTTCACCGTATCCGTATATATACAGCAACGATAATTTCTTACCGATCTGATTTCGATCCGTATATTCGTCGGACGTGGTTGAATATGACCGTGGTTGGACTCGTCTCACGAGATCTTGAAACGGTGAACAAGTATTTACTGGATTTCAAACAGTTCGGGATTTATTTGTCTCACAACGAAATACCAATAGCCACCATTGTATCAAATCGCCGCAACTGCAGCAGCCGAGTAGATTCTCTGAGAGAACTTCGCAGAGTTAGGACGACACTGTCCGAGCTTTGCGAGGACATCTCTGACTTCTTCTCGTTTTTGATATTATTTTGCATCGCCAGCTGCTTTATCCCAATTTTCGCACAGCTGTACGAGATTTTTCAAACGGCTAATGGTGCCCCGCTATCTCGTACTGCTTCTTGGACATTGGTATTCGTCTTGCAACACATCTATCCCGTCGTCTCCCTTACTTTGAACGTAACACGGACCAAGAAACAGGTAATGAAATATTTCATTCTTGAATTTTCAATTTCCGTTGTTTATTCGTCACACTTTATCTGCTAACAAGTAACAACTGTCTTAATTCAGGCTGGAGAAACCGGGCAGATCGTCCAAAAATTGTTGGCTGAAGCGAGAACGGAAGAAATGAAAACAGAGGTGAATTTGCTTTTATGCTCTTCTACTTGACAAGCTCAACCAGACTCGAATCTCTCTTCTCTGAATCAGTATTCGTGACAAATTCTAATTTTGAGTTTCTTTTCAGTTGGAACAGTTTTCTCTTCAACTACTGCATGAGAAGGTTGAGTTCACAGCATATGGATTTTTTTCCTTAGACTCCACACTGCTGCCGTCGGTAAATATATATAATGTATCATATAATGATAATGGCTATCATAGCCAACGTAACATTCTTGAATTTTCAATCTTATTCAATACCTTCGTTTCACAGATCGTTCAGAAACGAACGGTGCGGTAATTAATTAAGAATGAATATACTGAAGTACGCCTTTCAATTTTCACACATCTTTCATTAATTTCTGATGATTATTCCTCAATCTGCAGATGCTGGCGGGTGTGGCTGGCTATGCTGTTATTTTAATGCAGTTCGGATCGCCCGTCTGTAACTGCAACTGCAACTGCAACTGGAACGATACATCTGCTGAGTGACCTGTAGGCGTGAAATGACAAATATCATTATAGCCTTTGTTCAGACAGATTTCTATTCATTCTTATAGTATCGTTCTAAAAGTATCTCCTCGTTCTGCGAATAGCGAAAATTAGGCTTGTTGAATTGTTGTGCATTCTTGCACCACACTTCTGATCAAATTGCATATAGTTGAATAATAATATAAGGATGAGATTCTTGTCACCTATTCTGTCCGTTATAATTAAAAGTTGGGATTTGAAAATGTCAATTCATTCAAGACTTCAGTTAGAAATTATCCCCGCACACAGTAGAAACAAAATTGGTTAACTAATTATTGCAAGTATGGTGAAATTTTTAACAAAGTGTAATTTTAGTTAAGTTTCATGTCCGTTCCGCACCGTTTCCCATATCTCTGCGAATCTCTCGTAATCGATGTTTAACACGTTTTTGAATAAAGGGAAAATTAAACATATCTTCGGCTTTCTTGCATCTAATTCGAACCACCTAATTTCCTTACGGCCAAAACTCTCACAATTAGAGTGCAAGTTAGGAAATTTCCTTGCTTTTCTTGTTGAGCTGAACTCTTTGCGATTTTCTCTCTTATGTATGGAACGGCCGATTTGAAATACTGATGAGTTAACGAAAAGGCCAAGTCTAATTTTTCACCAGTTTGTGGATATTTATATACAAACAAATTCCGGTGCAACCGTCTAATTCCTAGATGCTGAGTCCACGAACGACGCCTGCAAAATATTTCGCTCAAAAATTGAAAAAACCTACATCGACCCTCTTTTCCATGTTTTTGATGTGAAGAAGATTGCAATCGAGTTGAAAAGTAGCCGATTCGAGGCGGGGTTCCTTTCATATAATATGTATATAGATCATTGGATTTTCTAGTAAAGCTGTAAACAGTAAAGTATCGCATGTTCTTGAGATTGCACCCTATGTTGCGTGAACTGCGTCATGACCTGATCTCTGAGACGCAATACTTTTGAGATTAGAAAAAAAAAAAAACGAAGAAAAAGTCGTGTAGTTCCGAATGGAAGCGCAAAAGTATTGCAGACAAGATACAAAGGTTCGTTGAGGGTATCGGAGGCCTTAAATAGCGTTGGCGAATGTTTGTTTATCATCAGTTGGGGAAGAGCGAACCATCGTTGCGAACCAAAATGTCTGAGATCAGTTATACTCTGCCTGTAATGCAACTCGTGTGCCATTTAGTCGCCGTGGGACCTCCCGGCGTTAATCTTACGGCTCCAGCAGGTGAGAATAATCAGTTGACTTGATCAGAAGACGAGAACTCTTGACATCGACAAGTTTTTACGGCCGTTAAATGGCCCGCTTGACAATTAAGTCCTAGACACGACCCCGTTGCCGCCGCAGCAGGAAGTTCAGCCTCTCCCAGTCGGCTACGTGGCCTATCCTGATATCGGATTTGCATACAAGCATCACCCTCAAAGAATTACGTGGATAGAAGCCATGAATGTGTGCAGACAAGAGGGCGCTCAGTTGGCAGTGGTCGATTCCGATAAGAAGATGGAATATATCGAACGTCAGGTACCTAGAAATTGGTTTCATGCTGGAATAATCCGTTTGCATGATGGAAGCCCATGGATCAACGTTAACACGGGTAATTATCTGTTCGCTCGACATCCTCACGCGTATGAAGAGTAGATGATGTAACCAATAATGCTGTTTGATTATCTAGGAAAACCCGTACTGGGACTACGTTGGATCGCTGGTCGTGAGCCTGCAGCCAACGACGGTAACTGTGCCGAGTTCTTGTCCAGCGAACCTGCAGGACTGTCGAGCTTCACATCCACCGACCAAGAAGACTTCTTCTGCGAGATTCCAATTCATGTGCAGTCTACGACAACCGCCAATCAAGGACCTGGGGTATCCGATTAAGGGGTGAACTAGCGCTAATGTAATATAGGTTGATTTTTCTAACTACACCTGTAAGACCGAGTTCATGAAAGAATTCGGTGCTTTTGATACCATTAAATCGAAATTCTTGCTTAGCGATGAATTATAATTATTCAGGTCATATTTCAGAATACTTGAATCGATGCGCATAACAGTTTTATCCAAGGAACGGATGAATTCAGGAAATGTTGATCCATAACCCAAAGAATCGTTTCTAAATAAACATAAAACAAAACAACGACATCTCCTCATGTGATGTGCCCTTTTTTTGTCAAATTTCAACTGATAACAAAAAAGCCATGTCTTCGTGTATCTCTTACAATTTCAATGATACATCTCTTGATTGACCTATAGATACAATATAGCCTGTATGATTAGTCTTTGTGCATATTACTGCCTTTCATTCGTTTTTAGGGAATCGTTTTAAGAGTAACTGCTCATTCGACTCTTCAGTTCATCAGGGAGATAGTTTAAGTTAAGCCTGTTTGTCAAAATAATGATAGAATGAATTGTTATTCACATCAGTTAATAAGAACGTATTTGATGGATCCAGCTATTTGGAACGTACCTTGCCACTCCGCCTAATAACGCCCTAACTCAAAAGTAGCGCTCAACAATTTATCAACAGATGACAAAAACATGCATGTAATAAACTTCGATGAAAGTCAGAAGAAAGAAGACAAAAAAAAAAAAAACAGTTGCCGCGTTCGCAGGCTATAACTTCAATCGCCATTTTCTCGAAAACGGTCGAGTGTTGACGGATAAGCCGAAATACGTGTCCGCTTATTTTGATCCCTCTTTCACCCTGTGAAGTTACAGAAAGACCGGAGGGTTACACTTGATGTGTTGCCCTCGCTAGAGCCGTAGAAGAATGGGTTTCAGGGGGTTATAACATCTTGGAGATGATACTTTTCGAATGACTACGAATTACTAGCATTTTGAATTATTTCCGATTTCATGGACTCCACCTAACATAGATTGATTATATTGAAGACGAAGTGGTTATGGCCAGGTGAACATCATCATCCATCAAAAATCTGATATTGGAGGGAATATTCTACATGTGTGTAGTTTCTAGCTTAATATTTAATTCGTCATCGTACAGATCAATAACTAGTCATTCGATTTAAGTATTGTCAGCTCTCGAGAGGCCTTTTTCGGATGGACTGAAATTTTTTTTCATCAAGGCGTCATTGGTCATTCCACATGAATTCGTTCTAAAACGGCGAAGGATGTACATACCTCACCTCGTTAAATTTTGCTCGACAGCAAACTAATTGGTCTAGTATCGTTTTCCTGGAAGCCATCTATTTGTAAATGTGGGGTTTGCTTAATATTTTGGAACTGGGTTGAGTTACAAGGTTCGCTGACTACCCATTTTAAACCTAATATATTAAAGCATCATATCGCAGATCAAAAAAAAAAAAAAAAAATTACTAAATTCTCCCATACGTTGCTGGATTCTTAAATATTCTATACTTTTTTCTGGAGAACAGCTCGCTTTCGGGTCGGCTAATCCATGAACTTGGAATATCACAGGACGCCTTAGCAACGACATTTTTCGTATTGAAGCCAAAACTTCCATTCGAACGACACATTTCGCAATTATATTCATTAATTGAGGAAAGATGTATACCAATTCTTGTTAATAGATAATGAGCCGTATTTTTTCCGTATATTTCGTCACTCACTTATCCGATCAGGGTGGAAATGTTATTGTGTGGTATTACTGGACTAGAGCCTGCAATCAGCGGATGAGCGAACAAAGTTGAATTGCTACGCAGTTTAGAAGGCAAATAATATGAATGATATTCTAACATAAGTACATGTACAGGATGATTCACAAGTCGTGTGGAATGTTTTACGAGGTCAATCCTTATCGAAATTGGGATTACAACTTCACCAGCCAATTTCATTTAAAATACCTTTTCGATACCTGACGGACGACATTTGTATTTATATCTAGGTATATATATTATATACCTTTCGATATTTTTGGTATTTTTATTTTATTTGTTTTCAATTTTACAGCGTGAGTTTTGAGGGCTGCTTCACAAGGCAGGTTTGATCACTGTGAACATTGGCGGGCGAATGCATACAGACCATCCAAGGGAAACCAGTTATAGTATCTTTCAAACTTCGGAGGAAACTACCCAATTTCTATCAAACATTGAAGTTCGTAGGCATGTCTTGTAGTTTGTTATAAAAGCTTATTGCAACTTCCACAGCATAGTACAGGCAATAGGGAATTTTTTCCTGTACTAAATTACAATAGTTATTTTTTTTCATAAATAGGTTCAGTATGACGTACTGAATGTAAATTCACAAAATCCTTACAAATTTTAAGGGTGGAAGTGCCGCCATTTTGAGAAAAACCGTTGCGGCCTATATCTCCGTAACCGTGCACTCTAGGCCCAAAATGATAATGACCTTTATTGTAGATAATGATATTTTCTATCTTTTTTGTTGAATAATTTTTTCTGCACCACTAACTATTAACAACTTATACGACTGCCAAAATTCGAGATATTGAGATATTGATATAAAAAAGTCATATTATATTATACATTAAAAGTCAAAACATATTATGTTTTCGAGATATCAGAATACTAATTTCTCTCGACAACAATTTGTTTATTGACAATTTCAGTTGCATCGTATTCTGCATTCGATTAATATGTGAACACTGATGTTTGCTGAAGCATATATGTGGCAGTGGCCGAAGGCCGCATACGAGGGAATGGTCTGAGAGTATTAGGTTTTTAACGGTATTTACAATATTCGAAGAAGTTCCTGATATAGGTTGTGCAGAATATTTTTCCGCTCAGAGACAATAATATTGGTCGACATCAGGGCTTACGTCTGCATGATAAGTAACGAGGAAAGACGAGCAGAAGTCGCTGATATCCAGCAGTGCTGGCAGTGGGGGATGTACTATATTACCAGTACGTTTCCATTTGCACAACATTATAGGCTCGCACGCTGATCGAACTATAGTTCTTTGATTGATTTCGTGTATAGCGTAACAGGACTAAAAATCGCATTTCCATTTCGAATATTGAACTTGAACGCGAGTGATAAGTGGCTACTTAGACAGCAGGATCGGTAATTATAGAATTTGAGACCGGTGTGTAGAATCTTGAAAATTCAGCTTTGACGAAAGCCACGACAAGTATGACGAGCAGAAGAGAAACATTGCGAGGTGTCGTCTGGAGTGGTCAAGCGCTGATCATCTTTGCTTGCTACAATGGGCTGTGTGGTCTTGTAGCAGAAGCTGTACCCCTTGATTCGGAAAATGATCTCACGGTAAGTAGCAAGATAAACTGAAAAAACAGAAAACCATCCGTCAGCTATGTACTAACAATAATTGTACGGATCGCAGCAAACAAGAATACATTCTGGATGTGCAATGGATGGCTTCGAACGTTCGGTCCCAAGTATCATCTTTCACATAAGATGCTTGGGAGTGCCCATTCATTATAATTCTCGAAATATGATATCGTTTGAACTTCACGTTCGGATAGATTTGTCCATGAAGCCCCGCGAATTGAATTTTTTATTTCATCCCAACTGGCCACTGATATTTTATCTCATTCCAGCCGAGTCTGGCGGAGTCAGGATATCCGCCACCAGCCGATCCAGGGAGCGCAGAAATCGTGTTCGAGGAAATGATGTCCGCGGTGAATTCCAAGCTTCAGTCGTTTGCAAAGACTGATTTTACCGGTGAGTACCTACGTATGTAATCGCTCGGTCATCAGCCATTTTTCAAGTCTCCACCAAGTCACGTAGCAATAGAAACTTTTTCCCATAAATAACTCAGACTTTGCTACAAGTTTTCTTGGTACGGTCTTGTAAATGCTGATTATTAACTGTGCAACTCTCTGGAAAGGATTATTGGTTGTTCGGAATTTCTCAGGGTAGGTCCATTCCAAGTTGTCCAGCGATAATGCAGTACATTGTATGATTTTCGTCCACCAATCATGAGAATTAGTTATATTTCTGCAATGCGAGTCACATGTGTTCATTGTCACGTCAATAATCTTCCAAAGATCTCAAAAATTTTGGAATCGATGCAATATGAAACTTTTGAATACTAAATCCTTCTCCTCAATTCCAGGATTCATAAGTTCATAAAAATTGTTTAAACTTCCCGAGTACCAAAGCAAGACGTTTCGTATGTCCTGTCTCTATTTATCATGAAGATTTCTTTTCTCAGGTACTACATTAGACTTAGAATCGGCTTACGCGACGATCTCGCCTGGAGGTTTCCTCGAAGGCACCGTTACACCAAAAACAGGCAGCAGAACGAAGAGATACGTTCTTAATGGTACGTGTTCTCTGTCAAATATTATGTAAAGATGCATCATTTTTGGGAGGAAAGTTTGGTACAAACGACTCATTGTCAGTATAAGAATATATATCGATATGCAATACTTTGGCATCGAGTCTCATGCGAACAGTACACTTATAATCTTTGAACGAACAAAACACTTTTACGGGTAAAACAGGGTCGCAATTTCGGCCATTGCGATCCTGGAAATCAATTTTCTGGCGAAGACACAGTAACTCCAGTTATCCCGTTATACAAGACAAACCGTAATGACAACTAAGTTATTCAGTCGCGAACAGCGAACAGAAGAACTTATACATACCTACTATAGACCGGGAGACAGTGACAGAAAAATGGGAGTCATTTTGTATAGGAATAATTCGAAACGTTGAATATCATAATAAATACAACGACAATGGTGGCCTGGCAACTTGACGTCGCGTCAGGGCGTAATCGTAGGACGATTGATCAAACTTGTTTAACGTTTCAAGTTATCCCATACCTGTAAAAATGACTTCCATTTTCTTGTTACTATCTTCCGATCTACGAGGGATATTAGGTCAGGCGACCGCATACGATACCAGTTATAACATTTTTCAGGGGACAAGTGGAACAAGAATCACCTGACGTATAAGATCACCAAGTACACCTCTCAACTGGACAGAGCAAACGTCGATGAGACAATCGCCAGTGCCTTTGCTGTATGGTCCAGGTACGCAAACCTGACGTTCTCGACGGGAGCCGAAGCGGTAAGCGACGTTCTTTCATTTGACAACTTGATTTTCAATTTTAGCATACTTCTTTATATTATTTTTATTTACTTTATTTTAATTTTACACATTATATTTCTCTCTCACCACCGTGTTTGCTTTTACTCTGTATTTTTTTTCCGCCTTGCATATCGTAGCACTTCTTTGCTTCGAGGCCTACTTTGCGGTCGTAGCATATAATAGATTGATATTCATCCACCTCAGTTATAGAGAAGAAACAGCATAATCGCTGACTATATCAATCATTCCATCGTCATTTAGGTTGACATCGAGATCAGTTTCGAGCGTGGAGATCATGGCGATGGAAATCCCTTCTTTGGAAGTCCAGACCAATCCATTGGCCATGCTTCTGGGCCGCGGGAGAGCGGGAACCTTATTCACTTCAACGACGACTTCAATTGGACCATCGCCTCTCACAGCTCCGAGCACAGCCTCTTCTCAGCAGCCGTAGTTTTGACGGCTTTTTCTCTCGGTCTCGACCCAAGCAACGTCACATTGTCTGTGACGAATAATGGAGTCGTATTACGGGACCCCAACTCTGCATTGCCCAGCGACGACATCGATGGCATACAGGTGATCCGAAATTATTGTACAATTCTTCTGCAGCGAAGCAGACAGAAGTCATCTTTCTTCTCATGAACGATATTCCTCAAAGGATTTCTGGCATGAATAAAAAAAAGGACGTTGTATCGTAGCGGCTGATCAATTATCACGTACAGTAGCTACTCTGTCTAATTTCCTGCGTCGGGGCTCTGGAGGAGGGGATTTCTAAGGAATCAGGAAATTAGCCGGAGCCAATCAGGCACTCAATATTTTTCCAGCTCTTTAACACGTTGCATTTGTATCAGATGCGCGGAGTGCAGGGGAGTTCTTGCGAAAAATTAGACAGCAGAAAATTAGACAGAGTCTTATACTGTATTTTCAACCTGGGACTCACTTGGTGTACTTATATGTTTCACGCAGGCACTCTATGGGTCCAAATCTGCAGAGAAGGTTCCCCAATTGTGTGACAATTCCCGGTACGACGCGATGTTCAAATCAGCCGAGGGTCACTTTATCGTCTTCAAAGGTGAAACCGCGTTGATTTTAGAGAGTTCTCTAAACGAGAGATAACATGTGCAGCTATGCACCATATAACGTTCAACTGATATCTCAATGGGTTCTTGTAGGAAAATATTACTGGAGGTGGACGCCCGGCGCATTTGATCCCGGGTATCCGAAACTCATCGCCAGGACGTGGAACGGCCTTCCGGACAACATTGACTTCGCCTTCACGGACAAACACGGGGAGACGTATTTCTTCAAGGTAGGCTCGACAAGTTGCTGGTTGGTTAAACATGTTCCAGCACGAAATTTTCTGACCACGTTCCTATACAGTAGGATGTCCATTATTTCCTGAAGTTTTTTATTTTTTTATTTTTATTTCTTGACTCCCTCCGAATCCCCCTAAATAATAAATTCATAATCAAACTAAAATTCATACAAAAAAATAAAATGTTTCGATTCCCTCAAACCGTGCCGAAATCACTTCATTTTTCACTTTTTGAACGTGGGATTTTTCAGTATTTTGAAAACTATTCGTTTTTCTCGCTCATTTTATTGCAGTTAACAATGAATCATCAATTGTTAATTTCCTTTACAGATGTTATCTCGCGATCAAAAAATTCGGTCATTGGTGAAAATTGTTTTTAGAGAGATGTGAAAGATTGAATAACTATCATTTTGAACAGCTCGTGGGGGTATTTGCGATCAGGTTTTTTTTTCTATTAATGTCAACATTTTTTCATCTAAAGGCACCACCTGAGAAAGAAAATAACAGGAAAAGAATAACCAAGCCCCCCCCCCGAAAAAAAAACGAAAAATCTCACGTTCAATGATAGAAAAAAGTGAAGTGATTTTGACATGATTTAGATGAATCGGAACATTTTTTTCTGCGTATGAATTTTAGTTTCAGGGTATAGACTTATGATTTGGAAAGCGTGAAAGTTTTTTTTTATTTCGAAATAACGGACACCCTACTTTACAATATGCCGTGTCTATCTCTTTCTTCTTCTTTTCGCAATCCAGGGTTTGACCGTCTGGAAATATCTGGGCGAGCGAATGGATTCAGGTTGGCCGAAACAGTCCGATGATCTTAAAACTCCAATGGAAATAAAGCTATGGAATGCATTCGTCGACAGCACAAGAAAACTATTATCAATGGCAGTGAGCTTCCATTGCTTTAGAATCTCCGTTCTAAGTATATTGCGATAAACCACAACGGATTAAAGTGGTTTTCTACACTCGTGTGTCACCACAATTATGATCCGTATCGAAGTTTCGCCCTTTCTACTCTCCTTATCTAAAGCCTAAAACCTAAGTACGCATGTATACATACATGTAAACAAATAAATACTCTTTTTCGATTTACGTCTCTTGCATTGATTCCACTTGCACCGCATAATGTTAATCGCGTGTAATTACGTATCTGCAGATTAGTAGTCTATCTATCTGTAAGTAGATCTGTAGTATCTGTTAGTAGTCTGTCTATCTGTAAATCACTGCAGAAGAATGAAGATCGAACATTCTTCCATCACGACGGTCACGACAAATTTCTCTCGACGATTGTAAGCATAATTAGTAAGCTAAGGAAATGATTGGCCTAGTGGCAGGAAAGTGTTAGTTTCGTGTCAAAAACGACTTTCGCGACTTCAAAAAATTTTCGACTTCTGGACCCTATAGTTGACGTTACACATAATTCTCCTCATACGTTGGTCTGTCTTAGTCAAAAATATAAATAAGTCAAGCCTTGTGGAAAACGATTGAACGCGAAAATTTGAAACTTTACAGGATTATAGCTTGTGTTCTGACGATGAAAATTGAATGAAAACGAAATGGCAGAGTAGAATAGCCTGATAGAAATATTTTTGTTAGGAGGATTACTTTCTGATATTAAAAGGTTAAATATGGCATTCAAATATTCGAAAATAAATGGTAATGGGAAGTCTTATGACAACCCTAGGTGAAGAAACCGGGCATTAGTTGACTAAATGTCATTCATACCTATGTAGAATATTATTTTTTGAGTGTGAAAAATTCGAACTGGAGGTTTTAGGGCTGGCTCACCAATGTCATCTGGCGTATTTTTCATTAGATAGACGACTTCGAGGAGAATCCCTGTCACGTTACTTCAATGCCAGAAGTTGTCACAAAAGTGAAGGGTTTCAAAACGAATATTGACCAATCAGCAATTTATGTGATATAAAGAGTTCCCTGGATGAATATCGTATTCATTTAAATTCATGATTCCTCGTCGAATCCCTGGAATTCCCCTTGTGGCATCTCTTCATCTTTGATGTGGTTTGATCGTAAGCTTAAAGCAGGAAGAGGTGGGGGAGGGTAATTCTGGTGTCGCTGTAGGTGACGAATACTTACAAGACCAAGACGATATTCAATCAAGATCAGGATGAGATTTCGCAGTGTATTGAGAAGTATCACTGAAAAATAATTAGAATTTCACTGATTGCGAGAGAGAATAGATCTGTAAAGGTAATTTTGATCTGAGAATCTGCATGAAACAAGTTCACATTTGGCAAATAGTTGTGCGATCACGTCGATGTTCGTGGTGCTCTCCAAAGTGAGTTTAATTCAAATCGAACTGACCACCTCAGATAAGAAGGCGATAGCGACAAATCAACAAGGAGAATTCAAATACTATTTCCTGGTATTTTAACTACCTATTGATAATTATTGACCAGAGTTGCCGGTTTTTTAAATTTTATCTACGTCTGACTCTGTCGCATAAGAGAATATTTTGCTGCTCATAACACCTTCAGCACCAGGGACAAATAATGTTTTTTTCGCGTACCCGGGATCGACTTTGCCTTTTTGAATCTTTTTGAGACATTTGAAAATCCCGCTTGAGTTTACAGTACTGCAACGCGCAGGGTAAGCTAATAGTTTGCTACGCCGCGAAATTTAAATCGAATAATCGCCGAATTCTCGGCACCGCGCGAATATTTGTCGATATGTATATCTTCTGAACCACTACTCGGACCACTCTGAAATTTTCAGACAATCTTTGTCATTGAAAAAGGCACGCTGTGTATAAATTTCAGCCAATTCGATTAGGGCACTTTTTTGTTACAGAAGATTTTCGAAGATTTTTCATGAAAACTATACTTAAGGGGGGGGGGTAAACCCTGGGAAGATTCAAAAAATCGATTTTTTTAAATTGCATTTTCTTAAAGTACAGCATCTTAAAAATGTTGTGTCAAAATTTCAAGTCATTCTAAGTTGATCTCGCAAAGTTACAGCTGTTTTTGTTCAAGGCCTTTTAGTGCGTTCTGGAGCAGGTAAGAGAGGCAGCAAGCAGCCAAGATGGTATTTTGTCTCCTTTTCTAATTTCTTCAGGTAGCTTGAAATCTCCCTTTGTGTTGAGTAGAGGGGGGCTTACTTCAATAATACTTATAACGGTATATTTTAGAGGGAACAACCGTCAGTGTGCTCATCACTATTTACTGTTTAAAACTTTAACTACGTTTTTCTCAAAACTAGCATTTTTAAAGTCGGTGAGGAAAATATCTCGGCAACCGCTGCACTGATCGTTTTCAAATTTTAACCGCTTCTTTTATACATATTTTATGAGGTATTAACACGAGGATTTTTGAAAATTTTTATTTTGTCGGGTTTGGCAGCTATAAAATGGCGGAATTTTTAGGCGAAAAAATGACTTTTGACTTCAGATAGCCACCAAATTGCCAAAAATGCAAATAAAAAGAAATACCCGTGTTAATACCTGAAAAAACTTGTCTCCTCAAAGAATCTTTTTGAAATTTCGGTTTTCGATGATCCTATCCGAAATGGCATTCCTCACCGCGAAAAATCGGCAGACGGAGGTCTCTCCTAAGAAACGCTGTCATCGGCTGTTTTTTTTTTTTTTTTTAACCAATTAATTTACTGTAGGTACTTCAAATGTTAGTTTATTTTGTGGACAATAAATAAATTGAATAACTTCTACGGACTGTTCATAATAAATTCTTAAAAATTAGCTTTTTCTTAGGCTCCCAGGGTTTACCTCCCCCTTAAACGGGGTATAAAAAATGCGAAAAAAATACTTTCGAAAAGTTCACAGTAAAACCTTCAATTTTTGTACAACAACTTTTTTCATATGTCTTCCAAGTTTTGAGCTACGTAGGTGCGAAAGATCGAAAAAATCTAAAAATCAATTTGTTCGATGAGCTGTGCAGTATAGACGCCGAGGTAGGGGCGTAAATTTTACCAGTGTCAACGAATAGTGATCTCAATAGTGTGCGAAATGACTATTAGAATACCACACCACCAGATAGTGCCCAGATATTATAAATTCCGACGGTGCCGACAGTTTGCTTCGATATGGGAAAAATATAGGTATAGGGGAGACTGGGGCAAGACGGCGCCCTCCAAAAATATGATCAAAAAAAATTTTTTTTTCTTTCTTCAAATTATTAGGATTTTGATATTTTAGCTTATTATTAGCCCTACGCGAGATACCTGGGGCAAAATGGACCAGCCAAAAATTCTGAAGAATAAATTTTTTTATATTTTCTTTTCAGTAATAAAAAAGTAATTATATATAGTTGTCAAGAGACAGAAAAACATTCTTAACGTTGAAAAAATTTTATGAAACAAAAGAAAAAAGAAAAAATTATTTTTATCATTTTTTGAAGGGGGGCCGTCTTGCCCCAGGAATTTTTTTTTTTTTTTCAGATGTTCATCAAAATGTCCATGAATTTGTTCGAAATAGGACAAAAGTAAACTGATTTGATGGTTAAAAGCCACAACGAGTAATAATCGATTTAGGGGGGCCGTCTTGCCCCGGTCTCCCCTACCTTCGGCTAATCTATGAACTTGGAATATCACACAACGCCTCAGCAACGACATTTTCCGTATTGAAATTATCTGGATGTGGGAGTGACCTTCGAGACTTCCGTTCGAACGACACATTTCGCAATTATATTGATGAATTGAGGAAAGATGTGTCCCAATTCTTGTTAATAAATAATGAGCCGTATTTTTTCCGTATATTTCGTCACTCATTCATCCGGTCAGGGTGGAAATGTTATTATTTGGTATTACTGGACCAGAGCTAATCAGCGGATGAGCGAGGAGATTGAATTGCTACGCAGTTTAGAAGACAAATAATATGAATGATATTCTAACATAAGTACATGTACAGGATGATTTACAAGTCGTGTGGAATGTTTTAGGAGGTCAATCCTTATCGAAATTGGGATTACATCTTCACCAGCCAATTTCATTTAAAATGCCTTTTCGATACCTGACGGACGACATTTGTATTTATATCTAGGTATATGTATTATATACCTTTCGATATTTTTGGTATTTTTATTTTATTTGTTTTCAATTTTACAGCGTGAGTTTTGAGGGTTGCTTCACAAGGCAGGTTTGATCACTGTCAACATTGGCAGGCGAATGCATACAGACCATCCAAGGGAAACCAGTTATACTATCTTTCAAACTTCGGAGGAAATTACCCAATTTCTATCAAACATTGAAGTTCGTAGGCATGTCTTGTAGTTTGTTATAAAAGCTTATTGCAACTTCCACAGCATAGTACAGGCAATAGGGAATTTTTTCCTGCACTAAATTACAGGAGTTATTTTTTTTCATAAATTGGTTTAGTATGAAGTACTGAATGCACATTCACAAAATCCTTACAAATTTTAAGGGCGGAAGTGCCGCCATTTTCAGAAAAACCGTTGCGGCCTATATATCTCCGTAACTGTGCACTCTAGGCCCAAAATGATACTGACCTTTATTGTAGATAATGATATTTTCTATCTTTTTTGTTGAATAATTTTTTCTGTATCACTAACTATTAACAACTTATACGACTGCCAAAATTCGAGATATTGAGATATTGATATAAAAAAGTGAATAAATGAATTTTGGCAGTCGTATAAGTTGTTAATAGTTAGCGATACAAAAAAAATTATTCAACAAAAAAGATAGAAAATAATATTATCTACAATAAAGGTGATTAACATTTTGGGCCCAGAGTGCACGGTTACGGAGATATAGACCGAAACGGTTTTTTCTCAAAATGGCGGCACTTTCGCCCTTAAAATTTGTAAGGATTTTGTGAATTTACTTTCAGTACGTCGTACTGAACTTATTTATGAAAAAAAATAACTCCTGTAATTCAGTGCATTATGGACAAGAGTAACGGGTCCCATATTGCCTGTACTAGCAGGAACCTTATGAACCCCAGCAAACCAAAACAAAATGTATCGTATGGTGATGATTAATTTATCAATCCAACAATCCCATTCGGTTGGTATCATTTCTATTGGTCAAATGATCTGAGCACTCTATGTTTTCAAGATATCAGAATACTTATTTCTCTCGACAACAATTTGTTCATTGACAATTTCAGTTGCATCGTATTCTGCATTCGATTAATATGTAGAGAAGACTGATGTTTGCTGAAGCATATGTGACAGTGGCCGAAGGCCGCATACGAGGGAATGGTCTGAGAGTATTAGGTTTTCAACGGTATTTGCAATATTCGAAGAAGTTCCTGATATAGGGTTGTGCAACATATTTTTTCCGCTCAGAGATAATAATATTGGTCGACATCAGGGCTTACGTCTGCATGATAAGTAACGAGGAAAGAGGAGCAGAAGTCGCTGATATCCAGCAGTGCTGGCAGTGGGGGATGTACTATATTACCAGTACGTTTCCATTTGCACAACATTATAGGCTCGCACGCTGATCGAACTATAGTTCTTTGATTGATTTCGTGTATAGCGTAACAGGACTAAAAATCGCATTTCCATTTCGAATATTGAACTTGAACGCGAGTGATAAGTGGCTATTCGGACAGCAGGATCGGTAATTATAGAATTTGAGACCGGTGTGTAGAATCTTGAAAATTCAGCTTTGACGAAAGCCACGACAAGTATGACGAGCAGAAGAGAAACATTGCGAGGTGTCGTCTGGAGTGGTCAAGCGCTGATCATCTTTGCTTGCTACAATGGGCTGTGTGGTCTTGTAGCAGAAGCTGTACCCCTTGATTCGGAAAATGATCTCACGGTAAGTAGCAAGATAAACTGAAAAAACAGAAAACCATCCGTCAGCTATGTACTAACAATAATTGTACGGATCGCAGCAAACAAGAATACATTCTGGATGTGCAATAAATGGCTTCGAACGTTCGGTCCCAAGTATCATCTTTCACATAAGATGCTTGGGAGTGCCGATTCATTATAATTCTCGAAATATGATATCGTTTGAACTTCACGTTCGGGTAGATTTGTCCATGAAGCCTCGCGAATTAAATTTTTCACTTCGTCCCAACTGGCTACTGATATTTTATCTCATTTCAGCCGAGTCTGGCGGAGTCAGGATATCCGCCACCAGCCGATCCAGGGAGCGCAGGAATCGTGTTCGAGGAAATGATGTCCGCGGTGAATTCCAAGCTTCAGTCGTTTGCGAAGTCTGATTTCACCGGTGAGTACCTACGTATGTAATTGCCCGGTCCATCAGCCATTTTTCAAGTCTCCAAGTCACGTAGCAACAGAAACTTTTTCGCATAAATAACTCAGGGTTTGCTACAAGTTTTATTCGTACGGTCTTGTAAATGCTGAATATTAACTGTGCAACTCTCTGGAAAGGTTTATTAGTTGTTCGGAATTTCCCAGGGTAGGTCCATTCCAAGTTGTCCAGCGATAATGCAGTACGTTGTATGATTTTCGTCCACCAATCATGAGAATTAGATATATTTCTGCAATGCGAGTCACATGTGTTCATTGTCACGTCAATAATCTTCCAAAGATCTCGAAAATTTTGGAATCGATGCAATATGAAACTTTTGAATACTAAAGCCTTCTCCTCAATTCCAGGATTCATAAGTTCATAAAAATTGTTTAAACTTCCCGAGTACCGAAGCAAGACGTTTCGTGTGTCCTGTCTCTATTCATCCTGAAGATTTTTTTTCTCAGGTACTATGTTGGACTTCGAATCGGCTCACGCGACGATCTCGCCTGGAGGTTTCCTCGAAGGCACCGTTACACCAAAAACAGGCAGCAGAACGAAGAGATACGCTCTTCGTAGTACGTGTTCTCTGTCAAATATTATGTAAAGATGCATCATTTTTGGGAGGAAAGTTTGGTACAAACGACTCAGTATAAGAATATATATCGATGCAGTACTTTGGCATCGAGTCTCATGCGAACAGTACACTTATAATCTTCGAACGAACAAAACACTTTTACGGGTAAAACAGGGTCGCAATTTCGGCAATTGCGATGCTGGAAATGAATTTTCTCGCGAAGACACAATAACGCCAGTTATCCCGTTATGGCGTTATACAAGACAAACCGTAATGACAACTCAGTTATTCAGTCGCAAACAGCGAACAGAAGAACTTGTACATACTATAGACCGGGAGATAGTGACAGAAAAATGGGAGTCATTTTCCATAGGAATAATTCGAAACGCTGAATATCATAATAAATACAACGACAATGGTGGCCTGGCAACTTGACGTCGCGTCGGGGCGTAATCGTAGGACGATTGATCAAACTTGTTTAACGTTTCAAGTTATCCCATACCTGTAAAAATGACTTCCATTTTCTTGTTACTATCTTCCGATCTACGAGGGATATCAGGTCAGGCGACCGCATACGATACCAGTTATAACATTTTTCAGGGTACAAGTGGAACAAGAATCATCTGACGTATAATATCACCAAGTACACCTCTCAACTGGACAGAGCAGACGTCGATGAGACAATCGCCAGTGCCTTTGCTGTATGGTCCAGGTACACGGATCTGACGTTCTCGACGGGGGCCGAAGCGGTAAGTGACGTCCTACGACAATTTTTCAAATGCCAGTTTCTCGGGTTTCTTCCTCTTTCGTTCTTTCTATCTCTCTCTCTCTCTTATATATGTATTGTCATTGTATTTTTACCCATGTTTCGTTATTTTACTCGGTTATTTTATTTGACAACTCCATTCTCAATTTTAGCATACTTCTTGATATTATTTTTATTTACTTCATTTCAATTTTACACATCCTACCTGTAGCTATTCTTGTCATCCTGCGGTTATGGTTTTCTCCTGTATCCTTTCTATCTCCGTACACTAATTATTGTATGTAATTGTTATTTACGTTTGCTAGTTTCTCGGTTGCCGCAAAGGTCTCTAGGGCATGAATAAATCCAATTAATCGATCAATCGATTCCTCAATATTACTCTACGTTTCAGATTTTAGAATTTTCTACTCGAACAAATGTTCGTATTAATCCGTCCTTTGTGAGCGACACTATTCTCTCTCACCACCTTGTTTGCTTTTACTCTGTATTTTTTTTTCGCCTTGCATATCGTAACACTTCTTTGCTTTGAGGCCTGCTTTGCGGTCATAGCATAATAGATTGATATTCATCCACCTCACTTATAGAGAAGAAACAGCATAATCGCTGACTGTATCAATCATTCCATCGTCATTTAGGTTGACATCGAGATCAGTTTCGAGCGTGGAGATCATGGCGACGGATATCCCTTCTTTGGAAGTTCAGACCGATCTTTTGGCCATGCTACTTGGCCGCGGGAGAGCGAGAACTTCATTCACTTCAACAACGACTTCAATTGGACCATCCCCGCTCACAGCTCCGGGCACAGCCTCTTCTCGGCAGCCGTAGTTTTGACGGGTTTTTCTCTCGGTCTCGACCAAAGCAACGTCACATTGTCTGTGACGAATAACGGAGTCGTATTACGGGACCCCAACTCTGCATTGCCCAGCGACGACATCGATGGCATACAGGTGATCCGAAATTATTGTACAATTCTTCTGCAGCGAAGCAGACAGAAGTCATCTTTCTTCTCATAAACGAAATTCCTCAGAGGATTTTTGGCATGAATAAAAGAAAGGACGTTGTATCGTAGCGGCTGATCAATTATCACGTACAGTAGCTACTCTGTCTAATTTCCTGCGTCGGGGCTCTGGTAGCAGGGATTTCTAAGGAATCAGGAAATTAGCCGGAGCCAATCAGGCACTCAATATTTTTCCAGCTCTTTAACACGTTGCATTTGTATCAGATGCGCGGAGTGCAGGGGAGTTCTTGCGAGAAATTAGACAGCAGAAAATTAGACAGAGTCTTATACTGTATTTTCAACCTGGGACTCACTTGGTGTACTTATATGTTTCACGCAGGCACTCTATGGGTCCAAATCTGCAGAGAAGGTTCCCGAATTGTGTGACAATTCCCGGTACGACGCGATGTTCAAATCAGCCGAGGGTCACTTTATCGTCTTCAAAGGTGAAACCGCGTTGATTTTATAGAGTTCTCTGAACGAGAGATAACATGTGCAGCTATACACCATATAACGTTCAACTGATATTTCAATGGGTTCTTGTAGGAAAATATTACTGGAGGCGGACGCCCGGCGCATTTGATCCCGGGTATCCGAAACTCATCGCCACGACGTGGAACGGCCTTCCGGACAACATTGACTACGCCTTCACGGACAAACACGGGGAGACGTATTTCTTCAAGGTATAATGATTTGGAAAGCGTGAAAGATTTTTTTTTTTCGAAATAACGGACACCCTATTTTACAATATGCCCTGTCTATCTCTTTCTTCTTCTATTCGCAATTCAGGGTTTGACCGTCTGGAAATATCTGGGCGAGCGAATGGATTCAGGTTGGCCAAAACAGTTCGATCTAGTTAAAACTCCAATGGAAATAGCTCTATGGAATGGATTGATCGAAAGCCTAAGAAGAATGTTATCAATGTCAGTGAGCTTCGATTGCTTTAGAAACTCCCTTCTAAGTATATTGCAATAAACCACAACGGATTAAAGTGGTTTTCTACACTCGTGTGTCACCACAATTATGATCCATGTCGAAGTTTCGCCCTTTCTACTCTCCTTACCTAAAACCTAAAACCTAAGTACGCATGTATACATGTAAACAAATAAATACTCTTTTTCGATTTACGTCGCTTGCATTGATTCCACTTGCACCGCATAATGTTAATCGCGTGTAATTACGTATCTACAGATTAGTAGTCTATCTGTGAATCACTGTAGAAGAATGAAGATCGAACATTCTTCCATCACGACGGTCACGACAAATTTATCTCGACGATTGTAAGCATAATTAGTAAGCTAAAGAAATGATTAGCCTAGTAGCAGGAAAGTGTTAGTTTCGTGTCAAAAACGACTTTCGCGACTTCAAAAAATTTTCGCCTTCTGGACCCTATAGTTGACGTTACACGTAATTCTCCTCATACGTTGGTCTGTCTTAGTCAAAAATATAAATAAGTCAAATCTTGTGGAAAACGATTGAACGCGAAATTTATATAAAATAATGAGCCTAATCAAGAATCGGGTCTTTTTCAGAAAGAGAGAATAAACTATCCAAAAACTGAATATGGTATGGCAGAATTGTTCGGAAAAAATTATCAGTTACAGTTATAAGCGCACTAACAGATGCTTACGATTTTTCTTCTGATTTCCCTATTTTTTGAGATAATTAGGTTTTCTTGAAGCCGTTTTGTAGACAAAGAATAGACCTTTGTCAACTCTTCCGCTGAATTTTCGATTTCGCTCTTCAGCGAGGCTCTCTCTTCTGCCTCTCCTAGAACCTCGATGAACCTCGCCTAGAAAAGGGCTTCACACGACACGCAGTACAGAGGAATCAGTAGACCAAGTCTATCAGAGGTGGCCCACGGCAATGGAAACTGTTTGATGTCGCCGCTATACTCTCAACTGCAGTATGATGCGACCTGTTGCGTGCTGTGCCGCGTTTCTTTGCGGTACGTGCTACGTTAGGTACTTACGCTGCGTTATATGTATTACGTTACAACGTTACGTCAGGTTCAGCAACGCTATACCTACCGAAGTCAGGTACCTCATAAACAATGTAGAAACATTATACATTCATGATGGATTCAGAAGCCGGAAATCGCCAGTTATAATATACGGCGGCAAAGATTATACTGATCACAAATACTAATTATGGCAGTTGGCACGACTAGTATAAATGGCCTTTCCATTATTCAGAAGATAAATAAAATGCGAATTCTCGCCTCATGCTTATGTCTTACAATTAGTCTGTCAATTCAATGATCAACATGATAATTCAAGTGATTTGTTAAACTGATGGCGAAGAGGCGTATAACACTGGAAAAAACAAAATTTTTGCACATGTGTTACTGAACATCATTCAGATCCATGATTAGGTAACTGATTTTTGTAAATCATTTTTTGCGACCAAGCTGAGTATAATAATATCGTAAAGAAAATTAAAACTGCACGAGGTATAATGTATTACATTCATGAACACGAATACCTCACCGTGCGTAGTCGCATGTGAAGAAAACAGAACAAGAACATTGCCCCGAACCATACCTTTTCATTACCTGTTACGCACAACAGGTGAAAGAACCTCTGCAAATACGCGAAGGGTGGGGGTTTTCATGGTTCACTAGAAGCTAGACCCCGAAGTGGATTTCTTTGTCCCAGCGGGCACAAGGTAGTCCGTACACCGTACGCCAGCATCACGCACTACCAGCAACCTTCACCTACCCAACTCGGCACTCGGCCCACTCACAATCAGCCAAGTCACCCTACTCACCCGTATTCTACGTATGTAGTACGTACCTACCTACCAACACCACAATAGTAAAAGGGATCTCTCTCTCGTCGGGTTTACTACTATGTTGTCGGCCTTTGCGCCTACGAGTCGTTTCCGTGTTTTCTTCCTGCCGTAACCCGAACGAAGGTTCAGGCTGCGTGATTCGGAGTGAAATCCCTCGCTCTTCCTCGTCATTTACGTTTATTTTTTCGTTCTTTCTTTGACTTTGTTTCTTTTGTGCCGAGTGTATGTTATTTTTACTGTGAATTGGGCAGGTTCTTGTTTTATTTATTTATCACTATTATTTAAAAAAAAAAAAAAAACGAATGAAATTTATAATTTTTACATGATCCGGTGATTACATTTGGAAAACAAGTTAGCAGACAAGGAAAGACAGGAATAGTTTTATATTATATACGGAAGTTATCGTGACTTAGATCTAACAAATGACAGATGAACAATCTAACACGGATTATAAATTTATTGTGACAATTTCGGACAGAAATGATCAGGATACTCAGCGTGATCTGTTTAGGATCTGTTTTGCTTCTAACTATTTTTGCGGTAATTGGTGATTACGAGAAATCCGTGAGTATACCCTAATCTGAAATTACACATATAAAGCCAGATAATTGAGGCTGAGGAACAATGAAATTTAAGGAAGAATCTTACACAACGAGATTGTGAATTTTTGCAAATTTTCATATTATATATCTCAATATATCTGTACAAAAATAACGTCGCCAATCTTTCAAGCGGGAACAACAAGAATTTGACAATGTAAACCGAATGATAGACTCTATACACGTATGTATGAATAAGGCAACAATTTTCGATATTCTGCAAATGGAATCAGCAATTTTGCCCATCCACAGATAAATTTAGAGAAAAATACGGTTATTCACATACATATTTCTAAATAACTTGTCTCGTTTATTCGATAAAAAAAGGTACAAAAAATCGGCAAATTTAAGCGACAAATCTAATTCTTGTTCGTAATATTTCAACAAATTCGGCTTTCGATAACAAAGGAAAATTTCGGAATGAACTGCTATCGGCTCGCAACTAGGATGTAGAAAGACGAGTTTTGTTGAGAAAAAATTATTTCTGTAAAAGGAATATATATACATATATTCGAGTAGGAAAACTTTAAAGCACCTAAGCCCTAAGCCCAAAGTTTTGTCTGTTCGAAAGAAATCCTCAGTAAACAGTTCTATTGCTGTTTCCCAGCAGCCCCTCAAAGGGCCTTATATATTTTCGCCCTGTTCGGATCTCCAGCAGTCCATGCAGTTTACGAGCATCGAGTAGAAAAAAGGCGCTTCTTCGTTCTTCGTTAATCAGGGATCGTATAGCTTATGGGGGATGAAAAAAGTGACTTGGATCAGGGCGGAAGCCGCGGGAGAACGAGTCCTAATTTTTTTTTTTGTTCAGCGCGTAGGCTGATCGTTAATCGGTGCTCACCGCTGTGGACTAGAATTATTGCGGCCGACATAACTCGCTGAAAAAAGAAAAAGGTGAAGGAAAAAAGGAAGAGACGTAGTATGCGGTAGCTACTGCAGCTGGCAGGTGCGCTACAAATTGGGAGGCGGTAACCCCAACTTTGATTTAGATCGTGACCGTGTCCTATTCGCATATATCACTTTCTTCTTATTCTTCAATATAAGAACGCTGATTCCCATAGAAGCGTCTCGATCGTACATAATCGTTAAATTCCTTGTTAAAGATACTGATTTTTGCCGAACCTGCGCGTTTGCACTCTTCAATTTGTTGCCAATTCTTTTCTTTTTCTGCGCCAAAACTTGTAACATTCATCCTAATTTCCGGGGCAAAGGCGCCACTGAAAGGTAAGACTCTACGCCATTGAATGAGAAATAATCTGGCGGGAAGCGGCTCCTCAGAAGTAGGAAATAATATTCCATCACTCGCGGCGTAAGCGGCCGATCCCTTGTCATCTCCGATCTCCCATCTCCCACCATTTCAGCTCTGCAACATCCTCTGGAGTATGAAGTATCTGATCTTAAGCCGCCCGCTGACTTGTGTACGTCGATGAAACGGCTACCGGTGTTGAATCGGTTTGATTGCCTCATACCACTTCGGGCCTTTCAACTCCTAGTCAATGCCTTCCAAATTAGGGCTATAGCAATCTCCGAACAAACCCTACCGTAACCGAAATATTTATGCTCGTTTCGAAACTACGGAATGCAACTGGGTATAATATGAAACGAACGACACACTTTTACGCCTTGTGCGATGTGATCGGGCCTCTAAAACAATCGTTTTATCACGTATAAGTTAATTAAAATCGGCCTTTCGTCTTTATTTGTTCCGAGACAAGGTATTTGAAATTTCTTTTTGCTATACGATCGTATCGTTCACGATGGAATGAACTGTTCGCAGAATGAAGATCCTGCGATGCGGAGATCGGTCTCGGAAGTAGTCCAATTTTCTCGGGATCAATTTACCGGCAAATCGGCATCGAGCACAAACGAGGTTAGCTTACTGCCGATAATCAGAGTGAGAAGAAAACGGGATATTGGTGGCGCGGTGCAGAGCGGCGAGGCGACAAAGGGGCGAGAAAATAAAAGAGAAAGAGACCGGCTACGTGAGAAGGAAAGAGAGAGAATACCGGAGAGATACGAGGATAGAAAAAAGGCGGGAAAAAGAGAGCCGCTAACGAGGCACGCGAGGAGGCCGCAACGCAGGAGAACCCGAAGGCCGCACAAAGTCGCTGGAGCTAATCGGATGCGGTCCCGTCAGGGTAGTCACGAACGTAGAAACCTGGAGAAGCAATACCTAGTAAGAAATCGCACCATGGAATTATTCGATAGGAAAACAACTGGGGAGGGATATAATAGCTCGTCTTTTATCTACCCCGTAAACAATGTGAGGGAGGTCATCTTCGAACGGAGAATAACCCCGGAAAAAATCGGTCAAATTTTGGGCGAGGGTCGGAGAACTCCGAGCATACGAATAACCGATCTACTGATACCAAAGACATTCCTTGAAGTAGAGGCGAGGGAAAATCGAGCGGAACTTGAGCCGGATGATTTTGACAAACCGGTCAAAAAATCTGAGTCCCCGCTGTTTTTGGGAAAGTTTAAATCCATCGCCATGAACGTGTCGAGAATGAACAAGGCGGTTCGAAATCTCAAGGAGGGAAAGACCGGCGATGAGGTATCGGCGGAAACGACAGATTTCCAGGAAAGTAGTTATCGATACGATTATGAGGACGTTTTTGAAGACCCGAGCGTTTCGCCGTGGGTTAATCCACCTCAAAGCAAAGTATCTGCTACAGGGAGTGAAGATCAAGAGTATTTCTTGGACAGGGCGTTGCTGTCTTCTGTCTACATGCCGATCGATCATCAGATCACTCTTCAACAAGGTTTAGCCACTCTATTGTCCAGGCTGTTTCAAACCCTGCGAAACACGACGGACGAAGAGAACCAGGAACTACTCCAGGACCTCGATTTTGACAACTCCGTACAAGGAGATCTCTGCCAAAAGTGGCTCGACTGCAAGGAGAAACTAGAAGAGGCGTTTTTAGGTAAGATATGTCCAGTTCTGGACCGAGGGAGCAATCAACAACTATAAGTATTGGCATGTACCAAATTTCAATATTTCAGGGCTCCAATTATTTTCGAAACACTTGAAACATTTCACAGGATTCAAATGATGTCGATGATGTTGACCTTTGTCCTCAAACCCTGCGGTTTATTCAACAAAAGATTAAATCAACCGCAGGATTGAGAACCAATAAGATGATTCTCCATTTATTTTACTCTCGAACAGATCTTTTGGGAAATTATATCGATGTCGGTAAAGAGTGGGTGCAGCATACGCTTAACTGAGATAAGTTCTTGTTCCAGGACCGCTGGTGTTGCCGGCCTGTCCGTGTCACTATCCCAGCAGTATTTTCTACGACGATAAAATCTGGGACGAAGTACAACAAAGGCACTTCCGTTGGCGAGATGTGAGCGGCGAAGCAGAAAGACTGGACGTTTATAAACCAGGAGCATCGTACTGCATAAGATCGTTATTGACCCAAGGCGGAGGCAGCGCTGCTGCACAGCACTGCTGCTACGATAGCAGAAGGAGGCTTTTGACCAGAGGCTCAGGAGCCGGAAATCCGAACTTAGTCAGCCCCGAAGTATCCACCGTATTACATGAGAGAATCGATGTTCTACCTTGGAGGCTTTGCAAGGGGGATTTTTCGAGGTGCGATGTATTCTTCGTTTGACCGATTTATTCCGTTTTCGGAATAGAATGGAAGAAAATATAACGTCTTTATCGTATCTTTCGTTTGGTTTACGCGGCTTCCAGGTTCAACAAGGTCCGGCCACCCAATAATGACAATCACTGCAAAGGGAACCCGGACAAGGATGAATATCAGAGACAAATAGACACGACGAAGCACTACTGAAGTACAACGCGAACCAAACACCTTAGCTTTACTTACAATACAATACAATAATACTAGTAACTTAATAAATTATTCAATTTACTATTTTAAGCAATAAATATTATCATAAGAAGTGTATACGCGATATTCCACACAGGTCATCGCAATATTGTCTTATACTATGACTATATTGCGTAAGAATTAGGAATCGTCACGAAATGAAAATACGACTACATACTTGACGATAACAAATGTATAAATTCCACTTGTCAATCTGTTGTGTTCGAATAAATTCAAATCAGAAGTCGGATGACCTTGGCATGCGATAATTCGATTATAACTTCTGTTTCAATTGATTGGAAGAACTTGTTTGGCTCCCTGTTAGACTACTTAGCTTAGCCGGCCCTGGTCCTAACAATAAGATGTAATCAGCTACATAGTACCTTCGCTGTTTAATTCGGAAAAGAAACCGGTTTGAGTGAGTCACGTGACGTCCCGAAGCACACCGCGTGTCTCCCGAGGCATCGGCGACGGCGACGGCGCACCGACGCTCTCAGAACCTGGAGAACCGTCGTTGCCATAAGCGAGTTGCCATGGATACGGCTTACAAACAAAAGGTAAAACTAGATATTCTCAATCCTACGCTTCGTTTCAGTTCTACGATATTATTGCGGCAATATCTCGCTCGGTTGTGCGATATCTTCTGCAAATGCTTCGAGTGCCATGGATTGGGGAATGGAATTAGAAGTTACATCGAAAAAGGTAGACACAACGCTGCCAACTCGCATATCATCACGTCCGACGAGATGCTGTCTGTATAACATCGGGCGAAGTCACATGCAGAAGTTATTTGGTGGCTGGTTGATTTATGGCATCCTTTCAGTGCGATGATTCTCTCTTTTTATAACGTTTAAATGATATTGGATCTTTTCCGTCTTCATTTTCAGCTGATACCACGCCTCGGCCGAAGAGCTGGACATTCGACTACCCAGGATGACCTCAAGTCGGATGACGAACTCCTGGACAGTCCTATGTCGCCGTCCTCTGACCAGTCCGGTAGGACAATCTCCGGAGGCCATCAACCCGTGGCACCACCACGTTCGAGAAAGACTGGCTGGGCCGATGAGCTCAAAAGTGGCGGGAAGTACGTTAACGGGGTCTCCAGACTTCCGATTATTGTACTGTTGTGGAAATTGGTAGAAAACATGCCGCGAAAAGTTTCACAGGAAACGAAAACCGATCAGAATTTTTTATTTCATAAACCAGAATAATTATGATTGATCGAAAACTGATATACTGAAATACGTTCGGCAATAAGGAATAAACGAAAGTTCGAATTTAATTTATATAGACAATAAAGCAATGTCAGTCGTTGATTGTACCGTTGATCAGACCTTTTTTTATTTACAGAACGAAGAGCACCATTAATATAATAGAACAGTGAGTAACTCGTAGTAGAACTAAAGAATCAGGCATCTCTAGTCACTAATAGATTATTCCTTAGGGAGCGGTTTCGTGGAGTCGATAAAGACGAGCCGGATGATGGTAAATTAGTTTTCTGTAAAATTTAGTTTTCCAGTTCTTTGCTGATTATAATCATTCTCAATTATATAAAGACTATGGCTTATATCACACGGATTTCTTGCAGAGATTCCCGTCATACCGGACTTGGATGAGATTCAGGAGGACAACTTCTTGGCCGAAGTCGCAAATGCACATTTGTAAGTGATTTGCGAGATCGCACGGTCTGATATACTATATGTTACAATCACAACGAAAATAGATGCCTGGCGATCTACCTAGTATCATTCACAAAGTTTCTCACGTGTTACAGAGTGGGTGTAAACCGCGTCGAAACGTACAAAGAGCTCGACACAGATCTCTACAAAAGCACGGCTCTATCATCCCTGGACGACGTCAACCTCTCACTGTTAACAGAGAAATTATATCCTGATAAATTAGTACGTGAGCCGGACGATGTGTGGAATTGGGATTTATTGTTCACCCAAATTGCGTCCGAAATAAACAGCGAGAAACAGAACAACAGTGAATCAGAAAGAAAAACTGTTTGAATATGAAAGTTATGCGTTACAACATTATTAATCTCGATATGTATTTCTTATGAACGTGTGTATCTATACGTCTCTCACGATTAGCTAATAAAATTATTTTTATACGTAAATATATTCCTCGATCGTTTACGTTTCTGTGTATTTTTCCTTTTCTGATTTCTGTTAAAATAATGCAAAAAAACATGGCATACTGCGTCTGCAGTGCCTGTATATGGAAGCGACAAATTACCTCGTCTGACCTATTCGATTGCCCCCCAATTTGGAAATCGCGGTAGTTCGAGGAGCCACGTGAGGACTCAACCGTGCCGGCGCACAGGGCAAATGTGCGCGCATCGGGAGCCGTACACAAGCTACTTGAAGCGACCACGTGACAACACCCACTGAGCAGATCTGCCTTTATCTAACGTTAGCGATCAATGTTCAGCTGTGCCATCACTAGCACACACTTCCATCGTTCCGAGCTCAATCGCTGGTATATATACTAACCGAGGTGAAGATTAACCACTAGCGAGAAACTAGAGAATCGAGGGATGCTATATTATTAAACTAATTGACATGAATATGTCTGTAAATTCTTATAGGAAATTCCACAGGCTTTTTCACATTAATAAAAAAAATGTATCAAATCTTTATAACGAAGATATGTTATTAAATATTAAATAATCCGCAACAGGCAGAAATGCGTTCATCGAATAAGTGGCCATCTGTTGAGCAAAATTTAATCTAGTTTTAAAGTGCCTTCTGCATCTGACCACGTGACTAGCTACCTAGCGACTCCTAGCGGTCGTGAGGTAAATTACATTCAAATATTGTTTCCTCACGGCACTTTTATAATCATACAATTATGGTAATTACTAATTAGTAACCATGAAAGATTGATATCAATGAGAATAGAATCATTTCTAGCATAGTTAGAGCCTCAGAAGAAAAATTCAAGCCGATCATATGACTAGCATATCTCGAAAATGGGTATCGTCTATGCAACAGCGAACAAATACGGGGTTTTCCACGATCCTGACGTCGAGGAATCGTCAAATTCCTGTATACCTTGCTCGAGATGTTCCGAACCTGAAGTACCATGCATACATTGCATATCCGACCCGCGGCCAGGGAACCCCGGAACTCTAGAAGACATACACAAGAAGGTGAAAGACCTTTACCCCCGTAATTTCGAAGGAGCAAAACTCTTGGTCAAGAAGGCTCTGAGCAGTCACTTTGACGTAGCTCACACAATCACCCTGAGCTCCGTCACGCCGTCGGGCTATAAATTCGGTACTTCTTACATCGGGACAAAGAGAGTCGGAGAAAAGGAAAAATATCCCGTGGCTATCGGGGATATAATGCCGAACGGCAACATGACCGCGAACTTTATTCACACGATCGGATGCAGGACCAGAGCTAAATTCGCCGCCCAAGTCGCGGAGAACAAATACAAGGCTTGCAGTTCTACTCTCGAATATAGATCCGACGATTTTACGACGTCCCTAACCCTGGCCAATCCTCATTTTGCCAAACAGCACGGCACCCTGGTATTGCATTACCTGCAATCCATAACATCCAGGATTGCCTTAGGCGCCGAAGTCGCGTGCCATAGAGGTCTGGGAGTTCCTGGTGGTCAGCAGACCATCATGTCAGCAGCCTTTAGATATAGCACGGGCTTTTCAACTCTATCAGCAACTTTGGGAGAGGCTGGACTCCACCTTTGCTTCCACAGGAAAGCTAGTCGCCAGTTACAGCTTGGTGTTGAATTAGAAACAAACATGAGAACGCACGAGTCTATAGCGACGATAGTTTACCAGCTTGATATCCCTCATGCCGATATGGTTTTCAGAGGAATCATCAACTCTGAAACTACCGTCGGTGCTGTATTTGAGAAGAGATTGTTCCCCATTCCAGCCTCCTCGCTGGTCATTAGCGGCATGCTTAATCATACTAAGCAACAATTTAGGGTCGGGGTCGGCCTCAATGTCGGGTAACGGACGGTGATTCGAACTCCTCATTTCCTTTTACCAAATTGTTGTAAATATCTAAAATAAAATGTTCCATATATCCAGACGTTATCTTTCTAATTCTTATTGTCAGAACTAAGTCAGGAGAAGATTTTGGAAAAAAAAATAGGAAACCACATACGTTGGGTTTCGTTATTTTATGATCTTTAATCCATCAACAGTTTAGAAATACTCTTTTTACACAAGATAATATGTTTATTACCATTTATCATACTAACACTAAATTAAAATATTCGAATTAGAGTACGTTTAACAGCTATTCGTATCAAATAAACGCCGAAATCCATTATTCGGAACTCGAACAGTTTGAATTTACTGCAGTGAAGACACTTTCGTAACGTAACACATGGACGAGTCATGTGTTCCGTAAAACGTATTCGTTACGAGGGTACTTTCAGTATTCAATATCAGCACACGCACAAAACCCCAGTCATACAACAATTCTCGCTATTCATCTTCGTTGGCTATTCTCTCATCCATTTCGTCCCTTTCTTGTTGAAAAGATGTTTTCAATTCATCAAAATTAAGCAAAGTTTTATCACCGATTAGTCCATTCTCATCAGCGAGCTCCAAAATGTCACAAATGAACGGTGACTCAACGCCTAAGATATATTCACAAGTTTTTGGCTCGAGTAAATACAGCGATACACTCGACGGACTTATAGTCAGATTGTCAGCACACTTCAACTTCACCTGAAACCAAACAAAAATTTTCATTCAATCTTCTCTCTCGTCATTCCGAGTCACATTATCTCACCTCTGTTTGCCTTAGCTTTCCAGTTTTGTCGCAGATGCTACCATCGCTATAGAAGTGTGACAATTGTTTCCTCTGATCTATCGGCTTGGGCCTTTTGTTAGGATGTGCTTCGACCCATTCCAGATGCTTTTTTTTGTCAAATCTGCCAAGATTTACCACCGTCTTAGTCCCATCTCGCTCTATGTGGTACTGATTCACGGTACGACCGTAACAAAACTCGTATTTCCACCAGCCATTACCCTGCATAATGTGACGAGTAATGTAAACAAAATGATGATCGGAATTGGGCAAGAAATTCAATATCTGAAGGAAGAGTTTACCCCATTCAAGCAATTTACACCACTCAGAAAACTCTGTATTGGGCTAACATCGACCGGGCTAACAGCCTGATCAAGAGACGAAGTTATGGCCTCTTCGATGTTGTTTTTGTCGACAACATCTACTGGGCGTACTTCAACTCTGAACCGAGTTTCACCGTCCTGAAATATGCATATGAGAAGCTTTAGCTATTACTAAGAATATTAACTCCGTGTATTCACCTTTCGTTTGAGAACAATTTACAGATATTCATGAGCTGACAAAATACCAAAGTTATTGGGAGGGCTGAAATTGCTGCAGTTAGTATCAGCGATGTTAAGATTTGATATTGTGGAGAAATGTAGATTGGATTCCTATGACAATGAGATGACGGAACGTGAGAAAAAGGTTTGAAGGATAAAGTGGGATCACAGTTTCCCCAAGGATAATATGATGGTCAGAAAAATATGAACACGTGTTAGTACAAGGAGTCTGCAACTCCGGTTAGTTGACGAAGAATAAAGGCGAAAGAGGAAATATGTACATTAAATAAAATGAGCTTAAACCAGCCAAACACGTGTTCGACGGTTTTTCCCGAAAATTTAAAATAGTCTGACCTGGCCCTCCTTATCTACATGGAAGATCGCATAGACTTTCTGCGGCTTTTCATCCTGTGCAAGAAATAATTCATTCAATACTTGAAAAGAAAATCAAAAACATATGAAAAAAAAATAAAATAAAAATAGAGCAAACATAAAATTTTGCTGAAACATAACGTGTCTTAGAAAAACTGTGAACAAATATTTGAAACGAAACGTTATTTTTCGACACAAAATACCAAATGCCTATGTTAGGGCCATAAATTAGCAGAAATTTTCAAATACAAACTTTGAATCTAATGGAAATAGTGAAACGGATTTACCGTGATCTTCTCATGTCTGAGCTTCAGGCTCTCAGCTTCCAAGGCGATAAGAGACCTCGGTTTTTTAGGAGCATTATCAACGGGTCTACAATTTATCAAATTTTCTCCAGTCTCTTGCGGTTTGTAGTCAGGATGAGTGCAAAGTAACGGTGATAAAACAACAGCCTCATACTCGCAGCTTGATGTTTCTTTGAGCGAAAATACCTCGTGTTTTCCATGTTGATAACATACATACAAGACTTTGATCATCCTGGGTTTATTATTCAAATTGCATACCGTCCCATCAGTCATCTCAATTTCAACATATGGCATGTTGATGCCGTCGACCTTTTTCACCGGAATCTGGGCTTTTCTGTTGGGATTTTTGGCATGCTCGTCATATTCGGCAGACAATTTTGCCTTCTGTGATTTCTCAAATGTGCCAAGGTAATATTCTTGGACTTTGACCTTTTTCCCCTCCCTTTCCTCGTGGTACTGGCGAACATAACGACCATGGCAAAGCTCGTATGTCCAGTAGGCTTCTAACTGTGGATTAAAATTTAGATTCATATATTTCTGATAGGGTGTATGTTATACATTATACAAGTTGGAAATAATTCTCTTTAAATCACTGGTATGCTGTGAAAAAATGGACTGCAATGACGATAACGTTTTATTGTAGGGTACATGTCCCATTTTTCAGCAAAACTTCTCGAAATTTGAAAAGAATATTCTACATTGATGTAATTTTAAGGCGAACTGATGATATTCAATAAATATGATTTTTAATTACGAAAATTTGTGATTTGAAGACATTTTTTTGTAAACTTTGAGAAAAGAAGTGTTATGTTCACAACAATAGAAGACTGACTTTATCTTCATATATTACTGGTTTTCCCCAAAATTATATCATAATAAAATATTTCCTCCAAATTTCCTCCAAAAATTGGAAAATCATTTTTCTTCGCTAGACTAAATCTATGTAACGCAAAGTCTATAAAATCTCAAATAATTTCTAATTAGATCTGAAAATTCTAATAACCAGGTGTGAAAAAACGGAGTCAATAGAATATCTATTCAAAGCGTAGACGTGGTTTGAAAAAGGAATTGTTTCCAAGTTGTGTATACCCCCTTAGCCGCAAGACTACCATATATATAGATAACGTATCATGTTTGCATCTGAAATCTCAAGCTCTGCTTACCCGATACGAACAAGAACTTTGAATAAACAAAGGCAGCAAAATTTCTATAGGATTTGGCCCGGCGTATGTTTCTCCATAGTCATGTTCCTGCTCTGTAGTATCGGGAATGAGACAGTGGTACTGTTCATTATTTGCTGTTGTTATAAAATACGGTTCTGTATTCGCCGGCGGTTCCTGATGGATAAAGTATTGAAATTTGATCAATTTCGGTTAATTAAACGTCGAGGATGCGATTCTGTCGTTCATTTCCGTTACGTCATATTATCACATAAACAGTCGTGTAGGATGTGTTTTAGGTTATGGTCGGCAGGAATAGGTGCGACAACTATCGTAAGATTCTGTGCTTAAACAGTGTGACTAGTGATCAGATATTTAATATCGTACCAACAAATCTGCGGTGCTTTTTCCTGGCCAGTTTATTTTGAATAAAACAGTGTCGTCAAATCCCTTGAGATCATGGCCGTAAACAAAGCAAATGACGTTATATATGACGAAGTAGAATAAAAATGCGATGAATCCGTTCGGCCGCCTCATTTTAAAAAATTCAATATTTTTCACATATTTTTTTGATTCTATTCTCTATTATCTTTCTCAATAATGACTGAGCAATGTTGACAGACTTGGGTAATTGACTGAATTGACAGCACGGCAGCACATATATCTACACATTCTTCCATTCTCGTCTGCTCGAATTATTCGATATACGAGACGTCGCGATTATATACATGCGGACGTTCGTGATTGGCTATCTTAGCATTCTCGTTCGGAATTATCGAGCTTTGTCTCGATACTGATAATTCGATGTTATTCAAATGCGCTTCGTAATTTTTGCCACGTAAAATCTAGCCAAAATCTTGAACAGTTTTAATTTAGTAGCTGATGGACCGCCTAAATACTTGCAATCAATCATGTTGCATATTTTAGGTTTTCCTCCTTTTGATATTCCGTGCTTTTATAATTACTCTAAATAAATGCAGAATAAAAATATACATTTATATAATATAAAAAAGTATTTATTCGAATGACATACGAAATGCAATATGAATTATAGTACATACATATGTTTTTTTAATTAATAATCAGCTGGTGAAGAATCAAACAAAGTGCCAAAAACATTTAGGTTCCTCTTTTTTTTTCAGTATCATCATAGATATTATCTAAATAACATTACTTTGTCAATATATATACTTTTGAACAGAAAGTAATCGAAAATTTATTTCTCGTATTATGTTGCCAATTTGTTATTAATTATTAGAAATACTATACCTAGATTTAAAACTATGACGCATTTCATGATAATAATAATCGGGCTACTCTTCAACACATGGGAGCAAGTTTTCAATAAATAATTATCCTTTCATCAACTCATTTCACACTCTTATTAAGACATTAATGATTGTAAGTCAGTTTGAACGTCCATGGTTTCATTTAAGCAAGACTAATAGCTTTTGAAATTTTTATTCCAAGTAATCTCTCATGAATATCCACTAGACAAACAACGAAAAGTTCTTAACAAAGAGAGAAAATGAAATAAAATTTGAGAGGGAAAAATCTAATGAAAACTAAAATAAATCAGACCACTAGTCATTATTGATTGTGCCCTGTTCACTCCTTCTAACTTCTTAAACTCCACCACAGAGCAGACAGCATTCTTCAGTAGAAAAAAAGACAAACAAATCAATTAATACCAAGCATCTAATTTCACAACTTATTACAACACAAAGATCACATTGGATGGTGGAATTGTTAAAAAAATGTCCTCAATTTTTTCCCAATCCTAAGGATTATAATTGACCACATACATATAATATGAGAAATTTTCTAAGTATTAAATAGTAAGCTCAATTTCTAAATTGAAGAACGCTGCCAAGTGTTAGGATCCCCTTGTTATTTAGCGCTCTCTATAATCTCTTTTCGGTTAATTACAATGTCTAATCTTATTTGTCTCAAAAACTGTACTCTCATTGTCTCGAAAAGCATCGGGGTATGTTAGCTGCCTTTCCCCCGACAATCTTGAACGCCAGAACGATCGTTACAGCGAGCACGGAGTAGGCTGACAATAAACTGACGGAGTACAACTCGTATCTGTTGATCAGAGTCATACATGAAGCGAATAAGTGCGATCCAACCACCCAGCCAATGTGGAATTTGCTCCTCCTGTCCAAAGCAGCGAAGAATATCACACCCCAGAATGTGTGGAGGAGGATAAAGCACAGGGTTGTCGCCGCTGACATTATGAAGAAGTACTCGGACCCTTTACTCCTTCCCATCGTTCCTGGCCCAATGGCATCAGCGAGGACATTAACCAAGGCAAATGCACCGCTCATAAGACCAAACCCAAGACCACAGACGTAGGCGAAGACATGTCTGCTGTCCACGACGTGGGCTGTTGTTACCTTCTCTAAACCTCGTTCCGCCTTTCTTAAAACCCAGTAGAGAAGGTAGCGGAATGCTTCTTGGAATAATACCGAAAATACGAGGCCAAATGCCAGTTGATCTTGCAGAGGTACGACTGCGTACCATAAAATCGAAGATAGGAGGAGAGCTATTAGCCAGAAAAATGCACTGGCTATTAGGATTATTATTCGTATAGGTTCGATGGCTACCGTAAATGTGAACATTGCTAGGGGGGGACCGAAGGCGAGGAAAGCGCAACCGAAAAACTCCATAACTGTCATTATTGGGCCGTTCTTTTTATCGCGGATTCGTTGTTAATTGTCTTATGGTTTCTTGGCTTTATTTTTCGACTAGTATGTCCGGCACCTTTCGTTCGACGTGTGGATATAGGTACGCGATACGGTTATCATTTGATCAGTCTTATCGCAACACAGCTTATCACTTTACTGGCGTACATGTAGTTCCACAAATATCAACTATATTATAACTTCGTAAAAAATACTACCCACGACTCGATCCCTCAGCGATACAGCGACAGTCAGATGACAAATCCCAACTCTTTGGACGTCGCTTTAACCAGAAATAAACGGGGTTTTAAACGATAGAGTACTGTGCTACTCTCTATGCGGGTATCCCTTGAAATTAAAAGCATGATCGGTTGGTAGCAGTTGATAAGACGGTGCTATTTCACTTGCCTGCGAAGTCTTGACTAATTACCGAGATCGACATTACCGACAGTAAACGCCGGCATACGGCGCTGCTAGAAACAGAAACCAGCTCTGATAGTAGATATACAAAATTTGAAAGATGAAGTATTAAAAGATGACTTTTCACTATCGGCAAACAAATGTCTGCAGGTTATCTCCGATAATCCGAAACAGAGTTTCAATACACATCATAACTATGTTAGTACATACTTGACAGGGATGAGCTCTAAAAGACGACAAACCGATCGCTCGCGACTTGGCCATTTATTTCTATTTTCAAACTATGTTTCTGAAGTAAACTAATTTCTTCAAGAATAGCTGATTAGTGATCTGCATATTGAATACAACCGTATTGGTGGCGTGACTAGACTGAGAATAAGTTCTCACGCCAATGCAAACGCTGATCAACATATTCGAAGATCGTCTGATCATTGACTAAGCAATCTTCTATGATAAAATACAGTCAAAGTGTTGTAATTGAAAAATTTTCGAGTCTCATACGGATAGCATTGAACCAAAAATGAGTTTGTATACGAAAAAAAGGTTCCCAGGTTACGACCCGGATTTTGTCAAATCATTTTTTTCTACCATCTAGAGATGAATAATTGCAGTTCGAGGAAAGGAGATTACAATTAAAATGTACAACCGTCATGAGATAATTTGTTGGCATGGAACTTTTTTATTTACATACATCCATTAGAAACGATTCTTTGGGTCAGGGATCAACATTCTCTGAATTCATCTGCTTTGCGCTGATGGCTCCTTGGATAAAACTGTTATGCGCATCAATTCAAGTATTCTGAAATATGACCTGAATAATTATAATTCATCGCTAAGCAAGAATTTCGATTCAATGATATCAAAAGCACCAAATTCTTTCATGAACTCAGCCTGGCAGGCGTAGTTAGAAAAATCAACCTATATTATAGTAGCGCTAGTTCACCCCTTCGGATACCCCAGGTCCTTAATTGGCGGTTGTCGTAGATTGCACATGAATTGGAATTTCGCAGAAGAAGTCTTCTTCGTCGATGGGTGCGAAAGTCGACAGTCCTGGTCCGCTGGAAATGAACTGAGCACAGTTACCGGCGTCGGCTGCAGGCTCACGACCAGTGTCCCAATGTAGTCCCAGTACGGGTTTTCCTACATAATCAAACATAGCATTATTGGTTACCTCATCTACTCTTCATACGCGTGAGGATGTCGAGCGAACCGATAATTACCCGTGTTAACGTTGATCCATGGGCTTCCATCACGCAAACGAATAATCCCAGCATGAAGCCAACTGTCAGGTACCTGACGTCCGATATATTCCATCTTCTCAACGGAATCGATCACAGCCAACTGAGCGCACTCTTGTCTGCACACACTCAGGGCTTCTATCCACGTAATTCTTTGAGGGTGATGCTTGTATGCAAATCCGATATCAGGATAGGCTACGTAGCCGACTGGGAGAGGCTGAACTTCCTGCTGCGGCGGCAACGGGGTCGTGTCTAGGACTTAATTGTCAAGCGGGCCATTTAACGGCCGTAAAAACTTGTCGATGTCAAGAGTTCTCGTCTTCTGATCAAGTCAACTGATTATTCTTACCTGCTGGAGCCGTAAGATTAACGCCGGGAGGTCCCACGGCGACTAAATGGCACACGATTTGCATTACAGGCAGAGTATAAGTGATCACAGACATT
The DNA here is from genome assembly GCA_944452935.1 of Rhogogaster chlorosoma. NCBI lineage: Eukaryota > Metazoa > Arthropoda > Insecta > Hymenoptera > Tenthredinidae > Rhogogaster > Rhogogaster chlorosoma. Next base: position 28,170,651 of record OX101799.1, on the reverse strand, counting down.
TTGGTTCGCAACGATAGTTCGCTCTTCCACAACTGATGGCAAACAAACATTCGCCAACGCTATTTAAGGCCTCCGATACCCTCAATGAACTTTCGTATCTTATTTGCAATACTTTTGCGCTTGTATTCGGAACTACACGACTTTTTGTTCGTTTTTTTTTTTTCTAATCTCAAAAGTATTTGGTCTCAGAGATCAGGTCATGACGCAGTTTACGCAATATAGGATGCAATCTCAAGAACATCCGATACTTTACACAACGCCGCCGACTTCGGTATGGCCAGTATGGAGTAATACATACCTGAATTACAGTTGGTATGTAATCCCGCCTCGAATCGGCTATTTCTTAACTCGATTGCAATCTTCTATACACCAAAAACATATAAAAGAGGGTCGATGTAGGTTTTTCAATTTTTGAGCGAAATATTTTGTGGGCGTCGTTCCTAGACTCAGCATCTAGGAATCAGACGGTTGCACCGAAATTTATTTGTATATAAATATCCATAAACAGGTGAAAAATTAGAGTTGGCCTTTTCGTTAAATCATCAGTATTTCAAATCGGCCGCTCCATACATGAGAAAAGAAATCGCAAAGAGTTTAGCTCAACAAGAAAAGCAAGGAAATTGCGTAACTTGCACTCTAAATAGATTTCTGAAAAAAAATTCTACTCCTAGTGGTCTACGTTGAAGCTTGCGTTGAAACGTGAATTTGCGCATCGATCGCTTTAGAGGGATACAACTCAACAATGGGGCACAATAAAAAATATCCATTTAATGGGCGTCAAAGTAGACACTTCAAGCTTTAATTCGCTTTCCTTGAATTCTAAATATGATCTCCCGATCAAAAGTTACAGGCGTTAGAAAATTAATAATTTTCCGACTTGTGATTAGGTATTGTTTCAAGTCTGTTGAGGAGTCTATTTGATAAAATTCTTGTTCTTTTCATCATCCTTATCCAGCTGCAGCTATTTCAGAACACTTCTATTTTTACGAATGTTCTTACCGACCATGAATATCGCAATTAACCTCATAACTGTTACCAGCTTCATTAGACATCCGCTTCGGCGACAGCACAAATATGGTAGCGTCTGAAACCCCGTCGGGCAATGATGGGGTTTCTAAAACGACGGCGAATCGCGTTATCTCTATAGGATAAGGCAGTTCCTGCCCATTATTAAAATAATAACATATGTTGCAGCAGCCGCGAATTGAATGGTCTCATCGCATGAACTGCACGGAGTTAATTTTTTGTACTAAAGATACGAACACACATAACGAGGAATCATTTCCTGGCACTTAGTATCCTGCCTTTCAGATAAATAAATTCATTCACCTAAAATATGTAAAATCTGTTTCTTTTTTCTTCCAATTCTTATTCACCGGTTCTCAGTTACTCGTAAAAGTGCATTCGTAGAATCACGGCTGTATCCTGTCTCCCCTATCTATTCCGCTAATTGACCGTGACTGCGAGTTTACTCATTGTCAGCTGTCAGTTACTGGCTAACACACCCACGAAATTGTTCGTTAGCTCGCCGAGTGAAAGGAATTGCAAGATAATATAATGGTATGTATTTTTCATTTTTTTTTTTCTCAACCTATATTATTATCAATTAAACCATAAATACGTAAACATGAAACAAAACAGTGAACTAGAATACAAAATGCAACAATTAAGGCAAAACTATGATAAAAGAACATCAGAACATTGTTATTCTTTGGTGTTTTTCTGCACAGTCTACTAACGTCAAAGTCTGCGACATCGAGGACGACGTCAAAGAAGAATTGAAAAAGTTCCGTTTTCGCAAGAACAAAAACAACGCTGCATTAATTCGTGAGTAAATTGAAATAAAAATAAACCAAGAAGTTGATAAGTCAGTGATATAAAACTTCGTAACTAAATTTTAAACAATTATTTCAGTCAAAGTCGACCGAGAGAGACAGAAGATTTGCATTGACGAACTTTTGGAGGTAAGAATCAGCTCGTTTATTATCGATGATATCAAGTATAAACAATCCTATTCTTTAAACACAGGATATTAAAATCGACGAACTGCAAGAATCTTTGCCCGGCCATCAGCCAAGGTACATAGTGTACAGTTACAAAATGGAGCATGCGGACGGCAGGCTGTCGTATCCCATGTGTTTTATCTACTATACGCCAAGGGACAGTCAAATTGAATTGCAAATAATGTACGCCGGTACTAAGTTGGCTCTACAGAAGGAAGCTGACCTAACCAGAGTCTACGAAGTAAGAGAATTGGACGAACTCACAGAGGACTGGCTGAAAGAAAAGCTAGGCAATTAAGGATGGAGAAAGAGAGGGATCATTTTTCCAGTCCTTGTTGTCCTTGGCGAGGTCTGCAGGTTTCTGTTGGGAACCAATTTTCTTATAGATATTAGCCAAGATTCATGTATAGCGTAGAACGATCTATAACGCAGTGATCTAGCGGGGAAAAAAGACAGTTTATTTTTTAGGCTTTTAGAGAAATTAACTCCGATATATATATATTTTTTAGTCGCTACTTTAATATTAATTTCTATTTCCGGCATGACTTTGAACTTACACAATGTATTTTTCTTGCCAAAATCTTTTTTCTTCTTCGAAATTAAACTTTCTCGAGTATGGAGAGATGCCATTTAAAAAACAATACCGCTAACTTATAAATGTTATGATTAACATTCCCTGGAGAATCTGTGTATTATTTTTTTTTATCAAACTCTCTTTATATGAAGCATTGTTTTCTATTTTTTTATTTATTATTTTTTTTTTAAAGAAGGTGATCTGTGTGATAACAGATATTCAATCAGATGTTGAAAGTTTCTTAAAATTCGTTTTACAAGTATGAAGAGCTAGTCAGTAGAGCGAAAAAATAATAAAAAGAAAGATATTAAGCCAATTGAGAAAAATTTCTAAAGCACAATGATATATATTTATAGAATAATTGTTTGAGAAATTATAGTGTTTATTTTGGACGTACGAAAATACGAAAGACACAATTTATTGAATCGGCGTAATTTCCTATTTTCTAATTAATTTGGTATTATCATTCATAAACACACATTTCCATCACAAAGTTGTTATCGTATAACTTGTCTCGAAGCAAACTACTATTTGTAATACTAAATATTTTTTAAAAATTGGTGACAGACCAGAAAGAGTTTGAGGATCAAACGCTCGGTCGAGGTACTGATAAGATAAAATTAAGTCACCTAATAAATACCTACTTACTTAATATTAACATTTCTTAATTTTCTTACGCAAACGTTCTGAATACCATGATTTAAAAATAAACATACCTAACTCGGACGTTAAACATAATAAATCTATAATTACATTGAAAAAATGATGATATTTATATATATATACGTAAACAGTTCCCTGCCCTATTTATACATATTTTGTATTGTTGTTTTATACAGAAACGAACGTGTCGCGTGAATTTATTCACATATATAAGACTTATATTTTATTAATCTCTAATGGTTAGGCGGTTATTAGTATGAAATCATGAACATGACCGCTGAGATTTGTTCATTGGATGAGGGAGCTGATCATTCTGAAATTTAGAAGATAACACATGTGTATACAGACATGAATAAATATGAAGAAAATAGAAAGAATAATTCTTAATTCTGGTTTCTCTTACCCGTAAAGATAGTAAAAAAAGGACAAAAGGTAGAAAGCCAATTTGACCCAGCCTTCCCGCTGACATCTCGTCAGATCAGATGCATTCATGATAGTCGTCGGGTCGTAAAGACCAAGTTCTGACATCACTGGCCTGTTACGAAATCTGAGAAAGTGATAGACGAGCAGGGGAAGATTCAGGAATAACGAAAACCATTCTCCGGCTATCAGGAAGAGTAGGTTGAATAAAAGGTGTAGAAGATATTCTGGAACGACGAGCTGAAAATATTTCAATGATAAAATTGAATGAACAGCGTATGATAACACTTTCATAAAAGTTTGAATGTTTCAGTAACTGCAGTGAAATAATGTAAAGATAGGTGAAAGAAAAATAAAACTAAAAATACACAACTTTCGTCTCGTTTTCATAGTCAATACTAAAATACGAACTCGAGGGAGGGGAGGATAAGATTGCGGGTGCAAAAATTGTTGTGCTAGTTTTTAAATTCAACGTTAAAATCACGTAACGTGTCTGTTTTTAGGCTAGTTAAACTTTAGTCTTTTATACCTTGAAATACGCATCGAACTTTGTCGTGTTTATAATTTGATTGATTGATTTTGTTTTCTTTATATTTCATTTTATAAACTTACGGGATTTAGACTGTTGCATTGATCGATTGGATTCTTGTATTCGGTTTTTAATTCGTCGAAGGCGATGACCTGGAGGAATGATAATAGATCAAACGTTAGATTAGTATTTTATCGAGCTAATATAATATAATGCTCAAATTTGAGGTTATATCAACGTCACGAAAGAAGACGCCACATATAAATAATTTCGAGGGTGTAGTAGCCTGGGAGAGTATACTTACGTGAAATATCGAAAAGAATATTAAAAACGCATCGATAATTAATGCAACAATGTAAGAAAATGCGGCTAGACCAAACGCCATTTTTCAACGTGATTTCATTGACTAGGAACGAATCCCTCACTCACGGCGAATGAATATGTTTTTTTTTTTTTCTTTTTCACGTTTTTACCACCGCCTCAATACGACGCATTTCAACGCGCACGCGCCTTTTTTCTCGATTATCATTTCCGCTTATTGTTGATTGTTTCAGATTCGAGAATTGATGAACTTTTAAATCGCTATCGCTATTAAGTTATTGTGAAATCCCATGCGAGATAATAAAAACCCAAATATTTTCGTTCAACAATATATTGCATTCGTACAATCTATGCATGACAGTACACGTAACATTATGTTTCGCAAAATGTAGCTAACGAATTATATTATACAAATGTATAATTATTACTCGGGAGAACCAAATAATAAAAAAACTCTCTTTATAATACTATAGTTACATAATTAACCCTTCGTGGTCACACTTCTGTAGAATCATCAGATGGTCACACCGGGTCGAATTGACTCAATTGATTTTCAACAGGTACAAAAATTATCCATCTGATTTGCTTCAAAAAATTATGCGGTTCGTTCATCGAACATTGTAGAATATGTGACAAAAGTCAATTTGGCAAAAATCAAACGTCAACATGTCTAAAAAAAATTCGTAAAAATGGGAATTTACGGAGATTGAAATTTTTCGAATCGACCCATAGTGACCACAGAGGGTTTGATGATCGGGATGCTTCGAAGTACATATCACCCAAAGTTCAACTAATTATAGCTATATGAAATGAGTTCATACAAAACTATGGTAGATGTGTTGATTATTATATTAAAAAAGTCAGTTTTTATTAGATTTTCACATGAATCTGGCATCTCTTTGGACTTCTTAATACTAGAAAGAGTATAACTGCCTAAATGTTAACCATTACTTATCGTAGTTCATTAAATATCACAATTTTTACCATAAATGATAATGTAACCCTTACCAAACGATGAACCCTGTACATATGTATATTAAAAAGATTTCATGCTACAAAGGCATGATAAACACCGCAAATTATTTAGTCATTAAATTTATATCAATGAAATAATATCTACGTTCTCTGGTCTTCCTCTTTGTTTTTCTATATTTTTATTTTTAATTTTTAATAGAAAAATATTGTCTCCTTTAATATATTATTACCGTCAGTCTCAAAATTTTTTCCGTTTCTATAATTTTTCGGGAGACTAAACCTTACACAAGATCCTATCTACTTGTATGCAGTTTTTAAAAAAATAAAAATTTCGATAATTCAATGACAGACGATGCCTTAAACTAAGAACAAGATAAGCTTCACATGGTTCTAGTCACACCTGGACTACCGTACCTATTTTCCTGTTCAGATTCAGAATGGTTACCAACGAGCCCAATTTCTTCTTGCATTTCCCATCCGGCTAGGGAAACAGTGGCAAGTTCTTTTTTCGGTTTCAATATCCCCTTGATGCTATAGTAAGTGATATCCAAGTCTTTGAAAGCATTTAGTAAAACAATGGCAACAAGTACAGTAAGGAATCCGCAAATTGAGCCCAAAATATCAGTCACAGACATGTGCTTCCATTCTTGGAAAAGTATCGCAGAGGCCATTATCACAAATGTTGTAAAAAAGACGTAATAAACCGGCGTCACTATGCCGGTGTTGAATAAGTCCAAAGCCTTGTTCAGATAATTCATTTGCACACTGACACATATTATTACAGTAAATAGGAGGGCCCAGGTCAACCAATTTTTCAACTCGTTTGTGCTGCCTGAAATTGTCTCTATCGCCGCCAGACCCAGGCCTTTGCAGCTCATCACTGTCAATGAACCAATCGACGAACATATCAGGACGTAAATAACGACGTTCTGTCTGCCGTGGGAAGACTCAAATTGACAAACTATGAATATACTAGCAGCCACTATTATCAATACGTAGCAGATGAAGCCAGGCTCCTTAATCTTTGATAACAGATCTTCCAGACTCACTATTTCTTCCTCTTTCGGTGCGTGAATTACTATCGTTGTCGAACCAACGATGCATAGGAAACAGCCAATCTAAAAAACAGCGAATAATTTTTAACCGAGATGAGTCGTGTGCGAAAATAGGAGGAGAGACACCGAAAAATCGTACATCTATTACTCTCTCTCACCTTTCCCAGGAGATTGAGATTCTCATTGAGATATTTAGACGCCAATATTGCGGCTACCAAGACACTGAGAGCACCCAAAGGCGTGACAAGTGATGCCGGAGCAAATGCATAGGCTGCAAAATTTGCTGCTTCACCTATTGCCACTGCAATAATGAACAGATATGAGATTGGGTCAATATCAATGTGAGAATTGAGCTCAGTTGATAATGTAAGGAGACTGGAAAGGAAATTTTCAAATAGTGCAGTGTTTTAGCAGGTAAATTTTTGACCTGCGATGTTTACTTACTGGACAATAGTCCTAGCCACCATATCCATTCTTTGAGATATCCAAATCCACCAGAACCGGCGCGGACAGAACCTTGGCGTTGTAATCTGACCAGAGCCTTCTTTTTGATGATGAAACTTGCGCCTGAATATTTGGTAAAAAAATTTTTTTCGATGATGGCTTCATACTCAAGATCGTGTTTTATTATTGAAGAATGAATCGGTGAAGTTTTTTCATTATCTTTGAACTTTATCCTAGAACGAATTTTGGCTGCGTGTGTGTGCTTGCAGCGACAATATTATACCTTATGTTTAAAATATTACTATCTATGAGTGGTCGACCTGTTTTTCAGTTTATTATTGATTATTAGTAACTGCTGAGACTTTTCGAATCGTTGTGAAAAAAAATACTCAATCTTCATCAGGTACTGATACTAACCGTTGACTATACTAACCTATAAAAATACTGGAACTTATAGCCAATCCCAGGCCAACGTAGAATCCCACAGTGTTATATGGCTTCTCGACACCGTTGAGTGCAGTTTCGTTCATTTTTTATTAAATTTAGTATCAAAATTGAAGTTCGATTGTATTGTCATATCATCGCGTGAATATCATCACTCAACAGGTTAATGGACACTTTTTATGAACGGAGATGCATCTTACGTGAATAAAACATGACGAGAATCGAAGCATCGCGACTGAACGTATTCTACCAGAGGTACGCCTTATATTTATGTTCAGACAATAATGATTATAAACGGCCTATCTGATAATCGTAGACTTTTTAAACGTCGCCCAGAGTTTATACTAATGCATAATATCGCGGCATTGTTATACATGAGTAGGAACACATCTTTGACTGCGTGACGCATGTTACTTGTGTGAAATTTTCGGTCAAATATACAGTCAAATACGCGTACCGTAAGTACCGCGGAACCAAGACTCGGCACGTGACGCGTAGTGATTTTCTAAACGTCAGTTTTGAGCACGCTTTGAGCATGCGAGCGTGTCATGCTTGAATCGAATGCTAAGAAATTCGAGTTATTGAATTCTTCATTGCAGATACATACCTATAAAAAAAAATTCATGCCAGGCAATATTCCGTTTATTCATCATACATACATAAGATTATTATTATTGTTATGCCTCGGAATAAATTCAATTATCATTAGCTTTTACGAACTAAGATAAACTTGGTTGAAAAACTGGTAATTAAAATCGAAGTGTTGATTGTTGAATTCGGAAAAAAATGAGCTGCAATATGTTCGATTTTCGTGTAACACGGATATGAGAAACTCGCAAGATTGTTGCGAGTGTTTTATTTCATTTTTTTATGCGGTAAGAATGAACAGAACCATTTTTGTTTATTGGATTTTACCACAATTGTTATAATTATGGTAATCGATTTTGAAAATACATATAAATATGGCTGCCGCCATGCCACTCGACCCGTCGTCCGTCGCTGCCAGACGCACGACGCCATGTACTTTGGTGTTGCGTCATCTCTGACCTATCCAACTGGATCGCAACAGTCGTGTGGATGGTGGCATTGGACGGTAAAATTTGAGTGTCAAGCGTTAGAAACGGGCCTGGACTCTTGTTAGGAAAACAAAGAGATTACCTCACAAGTAACGGAGCCGAGTAAACCGCTTAACTAAACGCAGAAAAGGTTTGTTGTTATTGTTTTTTTTTCTTATCTTTCTCTATTCTGTAATGGAAGAACGATTCGTACGGCATGGCGTTTGCTACGGCTCGCACACCTCAGCGAACGACGTTATTGCACGTCTCAAAAACATTTGCCATTAGATAGGTGAGTGTATTGCCTAATGATACGCAATAAGAAATCATTAAAGTTGCGACTAATTAGCGGGGAAAACTGCATACAGTATTTCAAACATATTAGATGTTCCAATTTCGTACTTTCATTTAATTAAATGGCCGCTTAAGGCTGCGTACACAACTCATTTATCGAAACGTCTTAACATTATATTTATGATCGATTGGACGCATATCTATATGTATAAGAATTCGATAAGTGCTCTGATTCATACGGAAAATATGACAGACACTTAGATAAAATCACCGGTGTATACATCCGAACTAACCATGTATGCACATGTACATATGACTACGAAAATTCGGCGAACGGCGCTATGATTTCGCGCGCGAAAATACGAATATCCTTACGGCAGGATCTGCGTTGGAAACCCGATGCAAAATTCTAATCGTAAGTTAGGGAGCCCGGAGCAATGCAACGGCAGTAATAATTGTGTATTGTAAATTCTGTCTGTCTAACGCGAAGAGGTGTCAGGGACGATTTCTTAACCGTTTCAAGGCCTGATTGAGCAAATATTCCATTGCACTGACTGCCACCATTGGCATTGTTCGATTTCCAGCTTACCTATAGGCACAGAATGTGAATTAGGGTAAAAAGAACCTTACACTATGCATTATCGTATTATTTATTATTTTATTATAAATTAATTTTTACCTCGTGTAAACAAACAAATCTACGTTGTTGAGTTGAAAATTCCAACGAAACTTAACGCCGTTGTATATAAACACTTGGGTTTCATTGTTTTATTTTTTATTTTTATTTCCCGTTTTAGATGGCTCCCAAAAATAAAGAAAATTCCGGAAACACAGCCAAAAAGTCGAAGCGTGCGATATCGGAAGAAGACGATGACGAGGATTACAGACGACGCCGGGATCGAAATAATCAGGTATATTCCCACAGTATATTTCCATCTAATTTTAGTATCTGTATAATTTTATTTACATCATACCCAATCTCAGTTATCGATATTTTAATGTAACTTCTGATCCCAAACAATAGGCAGTAAAACGCTCCAGGGTGAAGAGTAAATTGCGGACACAGCAGACCTTGGAACGAGTTAATCAACTCAAAACTGAAAACGAGTTGTTAGAAGAGAAAATAAAGATGCTCACTAAAGAACTGGGATTCTTAAAGGATCTGTTCCTGGCGCATGCAGGTACACGAACTACAGGCGGTAGGATTTGTACAAAAATCACATTATTCAATGATTTTCCTTGGCTAAAAACCCGTCAAGATATTATAGGACATTATCGAGTTCCAAATTTCGGTCCTTTTATCAGGGATATCCATTGTGATCTTCAAATTTCAATCTATAACTGTATACTGTGTTTCTATTCTCTTATAGGTTCAAGTCAGCACAGTATAAACATTCAAGATCTAGACTTGAGCGCGCTGCTAGCCGACGATCCAAGATCCTCTGAGGATGTGAAGACAACGACAAAGCTGTAGGCTTTATAGGCGCGACGAAAAATTGAATGGAAATAAAACGGCGACAGTAAACCCTGAGTACCCTGCCTATGGCTGTGGTACTTTCATTCTGAAAATTGCGGCTACACAGAGGGGCGGTTTTCAATATCTGAGAGAAGCGGTGATTGTCTTGTTCTCTCTTGCCATCTGCCGAAGCTAATGCCACCGGGACAAATACGTCCTTGTTTCTCTTATTTTCAAAGTTTATTGCTGTTCGCCGCCACTACTGCCTTCGCAATCCTAAAAGAACAAAAAAAAAAAAGTTAGTCTTTTTTTTAATCCCAGATATGCCTATGGATATATCGACAGTTACAGGCTCTTTGTTTCAAGGAAGTCAACGGCGATTATTAACCAGAGCCGTAAAGCTCTGATAATATTTTTATTCAAATTATAATCATTATCAAACCAACGGCGATCCTTACCTTAGATTTTAATAGCAAGGAAATGGATCGATATAAATGAATTGAAATCGTCAATCGAACAAAGTTTACTATTTAACGGTCTGCAACATGAATTGCAGTTCCGTATTTCTTGACAATTTAGTGGGATAACGAAACAAAAGTATACAATTAATGTATACTTGATTCAAAAAATATTATTATATCCGTATAGTATACTATATATATTACGAACGTTACGAATTGAGAGATTTTAAAAGAAAGAATTTAAAAAAAAAAAAAAAAAGGTATATTGTAAAAATAATTTTGACAAAGGTACATTTTTCGTTTTAGAAATTGTCTACCGATTATTACAATTTGAAACAGTTTTTTTTTTTTTTTTTTCTTTTTTTTTTTAACCAAATTTTTATTCTATGTTTTGTTTTCTTCTTCTTTTTTTTTTTTTTTTTTTTATATTACCGATACTGATCCTACCGTCAGATTTTAATTACACCTATTCCTTTGTATCTTATATCAATATACTCTTATATTGTAATGTTATACGAAACCGCAGTATATTACGTGCTGCCGTTTCGACTAGCTATTTATTTCGTTATTTCGTTATTTTATTTTTTTCTACGAGTAGGCCGAATCTTTATTCGCAATCGATTAATATCCAACATTGCTCATTGTCAGAACAATTTTCCAACGGGTGGTTCAGCGACCTCAGAAGTTTTCAAGGTCTTTGAAGTATCTCAAAATCATCGCATATTTTGCTAATTATTATTTCATTGATCGATCAAGGTTCAATTTCTGTATTTGTTTATATTCAATCGGCGTGGAGCGGGTCCTATTAATCTAAAGAGGCGAAAAAGATAGCATATCGTACTATGTATTCGGTTTTGACGAATTTTTAACAGAAATAAAATTCGATTTTTGTTTTTTCATTTTTCTTCAACTACAGACAGAAGATTATATTAGAAAAACTTATCATGGAAAAATGATCTTTTTGGGGGCAAAAAAAGAAAAGAAAAAAAAAAAGAAAAAAGCAAGTCCTGAATCCCGTGAAATTAATGTTCAAAAATTTGTCGGGACTTTCGTCATTAATTATATTCGACTTGACGTAAAAATCATGTGTATAGTTATATAGCTGCTAGTTGGAGTATACAATCGATGTATAATTATATAAATAATTATATAAATAATGAACAATGAGAAATAACTTACATGTTTAATTTTATACTGCTGCAATGAATATAGTGAAAATATTTTATAACATATATATATTTATGTAAATAATGTAACGTTATGCCGAATATAAAAGGAAAAAAATGGCCGAATTGAATGTAGTTAGTATCTATATATGCATATTTCTCTCTCTCTCTCTCTCTTAAAAATATCTATAGAGACTTATTTGAAAACCTTTGGCTCGTTACCAAGAGATCAAAACGAGAGACCGAAAATGGAAATCTGTTCAGGTATGTACATAAATGCATAAATAATGAATAAGCGATTCAATGTGAAAGAACCGCAGAAGAATGGAAGAAAGTATGAGATATCCATGGCATGTGTTGTGTATAGACCGAATCCATCTTCATCATGTAAATAGAGTCAAAAATAATGAAAATTACTCGATTTTGTTGAAAGGAAACAATTGCATGTAAGTATGCAACAAGCGTAGGGCTAGTTAATGCATATTGACCGCGCGAACGACTAGCATCGTTTCATTGTTTTCTTTGCGCTTCTACACACACATAGATAGACGAATGTCAATATGTATGAGTAGAGTATTTATCGAGTCGGTGGAATGGGGGGTTGCGAGAATAAACTCGTGTTAAGGCACGGCGTACACTGATAAATAAGTAAAATACAGGGAAGCTCGGGTAGATGGTAATAAAAGAGATGATGAATAAGGGAAAAAGGGGGTTCCCGTTCGAAGGCGGGTTGTCGGGCGACGTCGTCCGGAAAATCACGGCACCTGTCGATTTTCCGCGGAAATAAACGGAGACGCCCGATCGTAGTTCGTGTTCTCGTTCAGGCACCAGCCGTCGTCGTCTCGTCGTATCTAGCAGACGACATGTTGGCTGCACACAGCACCTCGTCTGAGACGTTTAAGCCGGAAATTTGATCGAAAATAATATCGTACTAAAGTGCGTGTCGATCGGGAAGTGGTGCTCGGATAGTAGATTAAGTAACGCGGCAGTGTTTAATTGGATTAAATATTGTTCGCCGGCCGAAAACCGGGAGGCACCCCAAGGATCTCAGGTGAAAACCGAGTGACAGTCAAGTCGAGAAGTAATCTATTTTCACGTTTCGGAGGGGTAGGGGCCAGGCAGGCCACGGGAGCGCTGCGCTGCCTAAGTCAATTTTTAGTGCTTTTTTTTCTTTTCTCATCTTTCCTTATTTTCTTCTCATTTCGCTCGTCATTTTTTCTTCTCTATTTCTCCGCGGTCTCTTTCTTCATTTCGTCTGTAATCGGCGATTTTTCATCCATATCATCCGCAACGAACGACTTGCTCGGTTTTCTACACATCCCGATTATCGCATATATCATACCTTCTTCAAGTTACACATTATCCTCGTCAATTTACATACACTCAAACTATAAATGAAATCAACCATCGAGGTGTGCTCGCCGCAGTGTTATATCGCGAGACATTGATAATCGTGCTGGTGTGAAAAAGAGGAATTTAGTTTCGGGATAGGCAGCGCGAGATCTCTGCCCTGACACGCGCACACACACAGAACCACATACGTTCGAGAGGTATGACTGTGTGTACATTCGCACACCCTCTACCCGCGTACATGCATACACGTACATAGATCTGTATAGATAGAGCCGCGATTCTTTCACGATCGTCTGTTTTTGTGTCTGTGGGCGAGTACATCATACGTATTAGTAGACATTGTGTGTACATACATACGCGAAAACTCCTACCTGTGCTCTGCCGAGACCCGCACTAATACATAGCCACTCGAGGGAGGAGTGAGAAAGATGGAAAGAGTTTTAGCGAGAGGGGGAGGCGAGGGATAGGAGACTTTGCAGAATCTATCTGTCGCCCAACAGGCTGCCTTTCAATATCATAACACACACATTTATAGAGATATGTATTTTACAACCGAATAGCTTTGTCACAAATCATCATTACACGTGAATGTTATTCAGGGTAATAAATATACTGCCTGTTGATGGTGAAATTCCTTGAATTATTAGTTGCTTAATTCTCGTGAAAACTGTTTTCGAAACATGAATTTTGAACATTCTATCGATATTTTTGTTTCAATTTTTTCTTTCTTCTTTCTTCGTACTCGAAGTGCGTACAGTGTGTCGTGTTTATAGTTTGTCGTCTCCTCTCTCCCTCTCTCTTTCTCTTTACTTTTACTTTTTCTTTTTCTTTTTCTTTCTCTCGCGGATCTGTGATTCCGGTTAGTTAATTCTAAGCAAGAGAAAATCCCATTACCGAAACGATAATAACTTTGATTAATTTTCTTTTCTAGATGAGAAAGATTAAAAAAGAACTCTCCTGAACCTCGGCGAGGTATACATGTACTATATGTACTATAATAATATTATATTCACGTTGTTCTAATAACGACGTCGCGTATGTGCATGATTTTAATAAATTCGTCCCGATTAAAATCCCCGTATAATAATCGTCGTAAAAATTACGTACGCGATACGACGAAGGACTCTATATATACATAATATAATTAAATACAAAATAATAAAAGGTAAGAAAAAAAAAAAAAACGGGGTAGCAACAAAATAAAAATAAACATAATTAAAATAATATAAGAAGAAGAAGAAGAAGAGGGAGAAAAAAAAAGGTGAAGAAGGAGAAGGCAGAGGAGAGAAAACCGAAATAGAAATCGCGGTTAAATCGTGCGCCGACTTAAGGTCAATAATAAAGAATATACATCACGAATCACGGCACACAACACGCAGTCAGTCAGTCAGTCAGTCAGTCAGTCAGTCAGTCAAAGTCGGTCGTTTTGGAATTGTGGCCCATTTGAACGATAAATATTAATTATTGTGCATCGAGCACGGGTATTCTACCACGGGGGTGCAGTTATGGTTTTGTGGTGCGAGGGAGGCGCTGCGACGAAGAAGTGAAGAGTGAGTGCAGCGGCGAGGAGGGCGTTGCAGTGATTTATCGTTCCTTATTAGTAGCCGACGCCGCAGGCATTAATAGATAAAAGAAGAAGATTAAGAAGAGGTATAAAAGTAAAGGAATAAAAAAACAATACGGAAAATAGTAAAATTCGTTTCAACGACTGAACGGCTTTTTTTTTTCTTTTCTTTTTTTTTTTTCCTTTTCTTTTCTTTTTTTTCTTTCTTTCTTCTCATTTCAAACTAATTCCAAATATTGTACGAGAGAAAATCAAAGAAAGATATATTTATTTATTTATTTATTCATTCATTTATACGTATACATACATACGTACGTACGCACGACCTTGACCTTCGGTAAATAAACATAGAGAGAAAATAATAAGAGAAAATAACCACGGAAGTGTACGGGAACGCGGGAGTGTGTGTAAAGTGTGACATGGGGTGCTTCGGCAGCCAGAGCTCCAAGGCCAGTCAAGATGACAGTAAAAATCAAAAGAGGCGTTCGGATGCGATCACCAGGCAACTACAAAAGGACAAACAAGTCTACAGGGCCACTCATCGCCTTCTGCTTCTCGGTAACTAAAATTACTCCAACTATACTATAATAACAATAATTATAAGCATATATTATATTATATTCAAATTTTCCGTATATTCATCTCATTATTATTATTATTATTATTATTATTATTTCCCATGTACATACATATAGTATATAGTCAGGTGTTCGTTTCGTATTGTCGTAATATGCCTAGATATAATAATAATAATAATAATAATAATAATAATAATAATAATAGTAAATGTATATTTGTTATGTCGACGAAAAACCTCAGACTGAAAAAAACCCAATGAATTGTGCCGCGCGGTATTGCCGGGGATATAGGTGTAAAATTCTTCGAATACATATTATAGGTAGGAATATTTTTCATTCATGGATATAGACTTATACAATCATGTATATATATGTGTATAACTGTACAGGGTGATTAAGATTGAGTAGGCGATATTTTGATGATAAGATTCCTTGGGGAATTTAAAGACTAAATTTCCTTTATAGAAAATTCGAGAGCGCAATAGTTTACGAACTAGGAAAGATCTTTGCCGACCAATCACCAGACTTCATTGTAGATGACTCAGACAGGGCTGGCCATGAGCGTTAATCGAGCGGCGCCCCGTTCTATATGACCTATACGACGCTAGGTCTTTGATTGTCGGAGCAAAACCTTCCGTAGCTCAGAAACTGATCGTTGATGTTCTAGCCAGTTTTAGGTAAAGGGAATTTAATAGCCTTATATATATTCTCAGTGAGAATTTATACTGTCAAAATATATAGCTAGTTCAATCTGAATCACCGTGTATAGGTGCAAATTTCATATGTAGCAATAAAAAAAAAAGAAAAAATATTTCATTCATGGTGATAATATTTAAGTATTATGCGTGAATACATTACATGTATATATCGTTATTTTTATTATCATTTTAATCGGTTTATAAAATATACCAGTGCTGGTGAGATTTAAAAGAAAATATAATGAAAGAAAAAAAAATTAAAATAAAAGAAAAAAATTGATCGTTAAAATTAAAGGAATATTTATAGGCGCGGAAAACATAGTAGGTATACGCACATATACATACACTGCACATATACATTTATACAAGTACCTATACATGATTCTTATCTATTTTGCTCTATAGTATTATCACAAGTCCGCGTAATCGATCCAACCCCATTTTTTCTTTAGTATTATTTTTTTTTATTTTGTTTTTTTATTTATTTATTCGTTTATTTAATCACTTTTTTACTCATATGATTAATTGTGGCATGAATATAATTCTACCGCAGATAATAGAAAAATACAAAATAAATGGTATAATAAATTTGTAGGATAATATGTGTATCACGAAATCATACGAGGGTTGAGACTTATGCAACCTGTATCACTCATTTCATTATTCTGTTTATAACTGAGGAAAAGAGAAAGAGAGAGAGAGAGAGAGAGAGAAAAAAATACAATACAACACAATACAATACAATAACATGGAATAATATTATATTCTTAATTTGAATGTATTTTCAATTACTGTCGTACATAATATTAGGTACATCAGTCCAAGCCTATGTATCATATATCTATTCCACATACTTATACTGCTGATCAATCGCAGTATACCTATTCATGTTTTTTTTCTTTCACTTTCTGTTCCCAGAAAGTTGCATCGACCAATTCTATAACAATATTCGTTGACTATAAATAATCTAGTACACATACGTACACATATTTTATATCCACAGTTTGTCTGCGGGCTGTTTCGTTTTTGTCTATAGTGCCAAAAATTTTCGTTAAATGTGCCAATATTTTTAGCAACACACACATACACACGCATCTTCTTCCTTAACAAAAATTCTCATATATATTTTTTGTCATTATTTATACTAAAGTAAATTAAATTTTTCATTTTTTTTTTCTTCTTTTTTTCTTCTTATTTCATCTTCACTAATCTTCGTCGACGAATCACGAAATATATAACTGAACTATGGAACTGTACATATTTTGAGGGCAGATTCCTCACGATATTCTAAGACTAATTGCAGTTAGTCTCAGAGATTTTGACGAGGAATTTAACCTAAAAATATTCTATACGCTCATTCCGAATCACCCTGTACATTAATTATAGTATATATACTTATATATATTGTTTTTTATTTATTTATTTATTTTTTTCCAGGTGCGGGAGAGTCTGGAAAAAGTACCATCGTCAAACAGATGAGGATATTGCACGTTAATGGCTTCAGCGAAGCGTGAGTTACAATTTTTAATATATATATATTTATTTATATGATAATTATCGTTTGATATGTAACCACATTATACCGTATATATATGACTATAAGTTGCTAGGATGATAAGAATAGCGAGTGATTATAATATTATTCATTTTCTCTTTTTTTTTTTTTTTTTTTTTTTTCAATCAAGTTTAAAAATTTCGGAAAACTATATTAATATAAGACTTTATAAGCGGTACGAATTCATTCTGAAATTATATATGTAAGTTTAATATATAACAACGAGAGCGAAAGATTATAATAGACGTTTGATATATCACTCGAGTATGCTATGTATACATATATATGTATATTGGCTCGGTTTTTTTTTTTTTTTTTGTTCCGTGGTGAGAAAAAGAGTAAAATAAGAGAAGTATAAAGGAAGAAAAAAAAAATACTAAAAAATACTAAAAAGGTACATAATATAATACACATACATCTTTAATTATTATAATATACATATATAGGTAGATATTAACACATGTACTCTTAACGTACGTATGTTATACACGTATTTAGGTATGTACGTACGAAGCGCGTAAAGATTATGTAAACAAATGCTATGGCGGCTAGACTCGTAAATTATACAGGCAATGAGACAACCTGATAAGAAAGAGAAGATTGAACTTATTAACACACCTCGCGAGAGTCGCGCGCGTTGTGCGTGCGGGTTGGGTGCCGCGCGGGCGCGGACAGAGAATAGAATCTAGAACGACAGCGTGTATACACACACATATATATATATATATATATTTAACTTTACCTATATACATAATGTCTCTGTATATATGTATATATATATACAGGCATTTACCTCATATTCTATTATATATTATAGAATTATTGTTATTATGCCAACGACAAAGCGGGTTTTATTATAGATATATATGGGGCATTCCATGCCAAATCACTCAATCATGTGACCCTGACCATATTTTACATTCTCGTCATAGTATAGGATACGGATAGTTCTAGCCTATCGAGAAGGACGCCATAGTATTGGAAGAAAAATTGGAAAGAAATGAAAAATAAGAATGCATCTTCTTTTTTGTTTTTTCAAATTCTTCAAACTTTCTCAAAAACGCCATCTTATCATTTAAAAAAAAAAAATATTTGCAGACATTTGCTGATCAAAGACATCATTGATTTTGAAAACCAAGTCGAGAATAATGGAGGGCACCGGGTTTTCTTTTTTTTTCTTTGGTTTTACGTCTCTAATTTTATCATACAAATTGAAAAATTTTGTTTTTCGGTGAATTTTTTTTTTTTTTTTTTTCATCGGAGTTTCTGTAAACAAATGATCATATAAGTGACTGAATGAATTTCAGGAAGAAATTGCCAATAGATAAGATTAATCATATATTCATTTTGAAATTTTCAATGTAAAATATTGAAATCATTCGGAATAATAAATAAAAAGTTGACGTGTTTCGGTCTAAAAATTATCGTTTTTCATCATTAAAATTGTTTCAATTTTCCGAGATTGCGTCATACATATCATATACCTAGGTATATAAAATATTTAATTTTATAGTATTTACAAAATTATATATTCGATAAAAACTTTCTATAGATACTAATTAACTGAGGTACTAATTATATATGTCATTATGTAGGATTAATTCAAGCGAGAGAATTCGATCGGATCGAAAGATTGCGATATTTCCTTCTTTTCTTCATATTTATTCATTTTTAATTATATACCTATTATAAATTATTAGAAAAGAAAACAAATTCTTTCCGTCTTATCAACACTTTTTCAATACATCGCATATCACAGATGTGTCAGGAAGGAAATCTTTTTTTCGCGCAAAATTATTATTGTTATTATCATTATCATATTATATTATATTCTTGATTTTTTTCATTAATTATAATTCTACTGAAAAATTATATTTATCCTCTTTTTACCTAGATCTAGATATATGTATAGAGAATTGAATAATTGAAATCGTTTTTTCGATCAAAAGTGTGAGACAAATATTATAATAGTAATGAAAAAAAAAAGAAATTAATTATTTTTTTAATCAATTTTTCTCTAAAAAAAAAAAAATTGATCTTGTTTTACGCAGAAATAAAACCACATTCACGTTTATGCTTTATATGGACGGATTATTTTTAAACTGTGCGGTTTTCCACTTCGTATCCTGCAGATAATACGCGATAATATAAATTTTTATATATATATATATATATATATACCTACAACTTTGTTATTCGCAAAATTGTATTGAAATATATATTCTAAAAATCGAGGGTCAAAAACATAAAAATATGTTATATAATAATAGTATTAAAATTGTATGATTTTTTCACTCAATTTATCGTAAAAGAAATGAAATATTATAGAAAAAATTTCCAAGTTTCCGGAATAAATTCTAACCCGGAGTATATATACGTGTTCTATCCAATTCTGTATGTCAGAGCTAAAGCTAGAGCTGCAGGACTTAAAGCGAATATTCTATTTTTATGTTGCAGGGAGAAGCGGCAGAAGATTGAAGATATCAAGAAGAACATCAGAGACGCGATACTGGTAAGTTGATAGACAATTTTGGGCAATATATAAAAGAATCAGCTTTTATACGAATACATATATACATATATGTATAGAGATGTAAGGAGGTAATGTCGAGAATGACATGTTTTGTTTTCGGGCCGACTAACCCGCCGCGACGACTCACGACTTTCCCACTCTTCTCTCATATACTTTCCTGCATTTTCCCCGCGCCTTATATTTACTCTCTTTCTCTTTTCCGTTTCTACGCTGCGCCTCGCGGTCACGGGTCTCTTTCGACTCTCTCTTGCCTCTCGCTCGCTGCCTGCCCATGCCGGCTAACTTGTACATACCCTACCTTCCCGCCTACTGCAGGCTTTCATTCATGCGATCGCGCTCCGTAGGCATACCTACCCGCAACAGCCGTGTATACGTATAGCGGACGTAGATATATACGGAAGAGAGCCTCTCGCGCTCACTTGAAAAATGGAAAAAAAATTCAAGCCGAGAGCATTACGCTGATGCACTTTTTTATTCTTATTCTTTTCACACGTATATGCGTGTATATCTGACTGTATACGAAATTCAATTTCAAAGAAGGTAAAACGACAAAGTCCCGGCGACAGAAGCGCGCTAAGTTGATTATTTTTCCTTCACGCCTATATAATATTTATACGTATTCCTATTCTTTTCTTGTTTTATTTTTTATTACGTACGACTCGCTTCGTAGGTTTTATTATTTTCTCTATATCATCACACAATCCGATAATGCGAAACTCTGCTAACGTTCGATTCCGAAACATGATTTTTTTTTGTTTTTTTTTTTCTCAATAATTTGTACCTATATATTTTATATGTATAATATAATTCGTCGTGTATTATGTCGCTATACTGCAATTAGGCGGGTTAGGAGAGGGCGAATCGCTGCAATGATTGAGAGCCTCGTTTTATTATTTTTAGACGATAACGACAGCGATGAACACCTTGACGCCACCAGTTGTCCTCGAGGATCCAGCAAACCAGAGCAGAGTCGACTACGTCCTGGACATATCGTCTTCCCCAGACTTTGACTACCCGTCGGTGAGTTTTTTCAACTATATATTATATACCTATGCAATGTATGTAATATAATTATGTATAAGATGGAATTTTGTAAAAGCTGGGAACAAAATTGAAAGAATTATAAAACGACAGGTATAAATACGTAAAATAAAAATAGATCGTTTTCATTGGATCAAGTAGAAAAAAATGATTCTTTTTTTCGAATTTCAACGACTCTTTACGTTCTATTGGGACTCTGGTATCCGAAGAACGGTCGAAAAGAAACATGGAAGGTCCCGCGGCTGACGAACTCGCCGAATTATCTCTGCAGCGATAGAAAGACGAAAGTGTGAAAATTTGCGGGATTTTATACATCGAAATGACGGGCACGAAATATCGCTGTGTTTCGTTTAACTCGAAATCTCGTTTCTATCAGAAAAAAAGGAAAAAAAAAAGAAAAAAACAAAAACGCTTTTCAAATTTTTACCGAAAATAGCGTAAAAACATCCTGATTTTTTTTTTTTTTTTCAACAAATTTTGTCACAGAAACACATTGAAATTCACAAAAAAATATATTATTATTTTTTTTTTGTTTTTAAAATTGTTAAAATTTCATATCACGCGGTTTCAATTATTCATCGAATTACCGTACAATAATTATTCTTTAATGATAATTGATAATAATTAGATGAAAAGGAATTTTCTTTTTCATTCCTTTTTTTTTTTCTTTCATCGCTTCTCTTTTCGTCTCACCGCAGCTCAGGTACAGGCGGGGGCTATACGAATTATTTTAATAACGGGGTCTCGGTCAAATTTATTCTTTATACTTGTCTATAGAACGTTATAAGTTCGCTTCGTTGCAGTAATATCGCGAGGGCGGGGTTTTATATACGCCCCCAACCACCGTTTTATCTCCTCTCCTCTTCTCTCCACGATCTAGCTGTAAGCGAGCGCGTGCGCTGAGTACCAGGTACGAAATAGCTAATGGTTTTTGCAAGTTGAACAAAAAAAAAAAAAAAAAAAATTGATAAAATTAAAGAAAAATTTAAATATAATAATAAACCCTCCCCCTCCCCCCTCCCTCTTCATACGAAATGCAGGTTTCTCATCAAAAAACTAATCCATATAAATCCATGTATACCTATACTATTTGAAAAAATAGTTGGTTTCGAAATTACACACGCAGTTCATTTTTTTTTTTTTCTAAATCGTAACAATTTCAGTCGAGAAATAAAATAAATAACAGAAAAATAAAAAATATTCATACATACTCGCGTATACGGAGAGGAAAACTTGATACTATACAGTCGACTGCACATGGGCTAGTTTTGTCGTCTGTTAAAGCAGGCTGACCATCCTGAGTTTGAGCTGTCAAATTTTTTTTTTTCGCGGTGATGTAATTGGTAGGAATTTTTGAGGTTAGAATCTCAATTACTTGCGGCAATGATTCGGAAATGCTTGGAAAGCTTTTATTGTTGAAAATGAAATTTGATGTGCAACTGATAAAGAACCTTTGAAATTTATCACGAAGAGCTGATTGCTTGCTTAGACTCGATAACAACATAACCTCGATTGACTAATTTAGGCGCGAAAAGCTGACAGCTCTAGCTTCATTTCTTGCAAGTTGGCATCCGTGCCTCGCAGGTTAAAATATCATCGCGGGACGATCTCGTCGACCAATAAAATTGGATTATTCGGCGCATGCGCGGTCGACTGTATAGCATCAAGTTTTCCTCTCTATATATAGGGGCGAGCGGGGCAAAACGGGCATTTGACGAAAAAAAAAATAAACAGAGAAACAATTTTTTTTCGAAATTCATTAATTTTTTTGCTTTCTTTTGTTATTTTTGAAACAAATTCGTTGGAATATATCATAAGAAAAAAATCAATTAAGACAAACTTATTATTTTTATTATTGGTGTCCGTTTTGACCCCCTCCTGCTCGTTTTCTTTCTATCACCCTTATTTTTCGAACTTTTCTCTGTTCACGAGGAATATCGGGAAAATTTGAACAAGTCGTTTTTAAGAAAGTTATTCTTATATATATATATTTTTTTTTTCTTATATTTTTCTATTCTTTCGTCGAGGTGACCGTTTTAAACCGCTCTTCCCTATATATTCCAAAAGTATGATAGGTACGTAGTAGGTAACTTCATATGCAATATACTAATACCTATATACCTCTTTCACGTAAATTTATATCATCGTTTAAAGCCATTTCAAATTCTCTTCCTTCCGGCTGTTCAACTCATTCAAGGAGTTGAGTCATTCAACGTGAGTGAAGCCGGTGGTGGGGTGAATCCAAAAGTTTGAACAAACGTTTCACGTACATAAAAGAGGTCGTTATTCGTAGTTTGAACCAATTTTAATCCCTCCCCCCCCCCCCCCAAATCGGTTCCAAATAAGTTAAAAAAAAACCCTGCAATATCAATTCAGGTTTTTATTTAATTGTTCAATCCTTGATCACAGGGGATAAATTTTTCCATTCAAAACACTCACGATTTTGGCTATATTTTCGATAAATATTTAATCGCGAAACGACTTATTGGATAAAAGAAAAAAAAAAAAATAAATAAAGAAATCTGCAATTGCGAGAAGTTAGTGCAGGCATCGATGCTATTATTTATAGGGAAAACGTTAGAATCATTCGATCCGCATTGATCTCTAACGATTACAGATTTTTTCTTTTATATTCGTTGAAAATAAACGCATATATTTATCAGCAGTAATATTTATATGTATGTATTTTAGGTAGATAGAAAAGTTCATTATCCGTGGTCAAGGGTCAAATATTGAAATAAAAATCTGAACCAATTACAGGGCTTATTTTTATTTATTTAAAGCTGATTTTGGGAGGTGATGCAATGAAAATTTGTTCAAACCTCAAATAATGACCATCCTAGTATATATTATATGTACAAAATATGTATATACTGTATGATATAATTCTACACACATATTACTATATAAATAAGAGTTCTGTGACATCCTTGGCACAACTTCAATTCTATACGTCTATACATGCCGGCGACTAAACAATAATAATTATCATCGTCGTTATTTCATCTTTTTATTTTTTCATCCTCAATAAATAAAGAAGAGAGTAAATAAATAATGATTTTTATCGAGAATCAAGTTTTTTATTAATTTTTTCTTCTTTTTCAATAATTTGCGATTCGATGTCATCAACCGATTTATTATTCATTTACGTTTTTTTTTTTTTGTTTTTTCCTCGAGAATGAGAATTTTTTGTTCTTAAATTTTCACCTACGAATTCCTTATTGATCACTTTATTTTTGTAATTATTATCCGCTTAATTATTCGACTTCAAATTCAAATCGTTATTTTATATAAATATATATATATTGTAATGTCAGAATATTATTCTTTATTTTATTTCACGCCGTATACGTATAAAGTAATTGTTTATCCGCGCTTTAAATTTTGATCAAGAGATTATGTACTATTCGTTAACCGTATAAGTAAAACAATGATTCCTCGCAGATAGTACCATACATCATGTACACTACTAATGTAAAGTACATACATGGAACTGAAGGACTTGCAGATATATATCGAATCAGTTGTTTTAATAACAGATTCAGATCTATAGATTTGAGGATAAAAATACATGTACATACCCTAGACTCATGTGTATATATAGTATACACAGATGTATTGTATAATGATAATAAATATATACAAAAAAAAAAAAACCATCTAATTGAAACGCATCGTAAAACGTAGTGATTGACAAAACGTGATCAATCCCTATGTAATTTATATATCTAGTGATCAAGCATATCGAATTCATCCAATTAAACATCAATTTATTATCTCAAGGTCGGATCTTAAATCTTATCTTAAAAATAATTTTTTTTTTTTTTTCATGAATTTTAATTTTAACTATGAGAATTATTCACTTTAATCTATTATTCTGAAAGAATTGTATTCATAAAAATGGCTCGAATTGGATAATTTAATAACGCGGTGTGAGTGATTTTTTTTTTTTTTACTAATAGCAAAAATTGCAAAGAAAAAACAAAACAAAAAAAAAATTTGAAGATATAGTTTTTTTCATTCTTTTGTAACGGTAACAAAGCGGTATGAATTTAACATTTACTTTTCTCTCTTGTTCAAAGACTATTTTCGTTTTTTGAAAAATTTCTTTATCACAAAGAAATTTGCAATGCAATTTGAATCTACACGTCGCATTGTTATAGGTATAGTTAGACAGAAGAAAAGAAAGAGAAAAAATAGTATACTTATATGTAAACTTTTTTTTTCTTTTGTTAGCGACAAAATTTGATCATATACCATGCTTCGTTTCTCACGGGTTCATATGTCATAGTTTACATTATATATATGTATATATACACGGAGGAATTACACGACACAATATTATAACAAGTTAGATATATTATATGAATCCTAAAATTAGAACGCCGAGAGAGAGAGAGAGGAAGAGTGAGAGAAAGAGAGTGTTCAGGGGGAGACAGACCAACAGTAGACATCAGGTTGAGGCACCATGTCGTCGCGAGTTATTTTGCGAAACTGCAATGAATGATGCGTGTGTATAAGATACAGAGACGTGGAACATAGGTATAGTTCCGAAAGTTAAGGATCGCGCGATTTTTCACATAATCTATTATTATATATATAACAGATGAAATATTTGGAAATAATTATTGGTATAGACAATAATTATATTTTATTGCGTATAGTATGTACAGGCCTGCACATTAATGGTGTATACATGAACATAGCTGCGGTTAGATTTTCGCATCGTGTATCGTGGTTCCAACTCGCACCACGGAGCAAACGACAAGCAGACGCTTCTTTGCTGAACGAGCGTATGCGTGCCCAACACAAAACACAACAATGATAACAATTCGTTTATTCCTTGCATCCCTAGCAGATGGCGCATGACGTCTGCTAAATATCGTCTGTGGGCGCATGGTGACGCTAGTGGGATTTTAGTTCATGTTACATGACGCTGATTTTCTTGGGTACACCATTAATGTGCAGGCCTGTACATGTCTTGAATTTTACAGAATTTTTATCACTTCGGAATTTTTATTCAAAATTCGGAAGCCGTCATTGACGTTCAGAAAGAACGGCCCGCGATGGACCAACATCCCTTTTATCAAATAATTATTAATTTCAAAATAATAATAATAATAAAAATAACTGTATAGTAGTTTGTTTTTTTTTTTTTTTTTTTGGAACGAAAAAAAGGCAGCCGTGTCGAAACGAAGAAATTAACTAGGGGCTGGTATAGGTATATATGTTATAGGTATTTTGGAGATAGGAGAGAATGGAGAAGAAATTTTTGAAACTCTATCGTCGATTTTATTCGCTCATTACATTTTTTTTTTGTGTTTTATTTCTTTTTTATTTTTATTTCGTTTTTCATACATTTTACGTATTTTTGAAAAGTAGATATAATATTGATAAAAGAAGCCAAATAAAAGAAACCATTGAGACACAGCTTTATGTTATTTTATTTTATTTTATTCTATTTTCATTTATATTTATAGTAATATTCGAAAACTAAATCAATTACACGTGTCTCGGTAATAAATGAAAAATAAAAAAAAAAATGATAGAATGACACAAAGTTACGGTAGATAATTGCGATCGAGTTATTAATAGAAGCAATAAATTATATACAGCTATATACCTACACTGTATGAGCAATAACTGATGCGGAAAGTGAAACGTCGAGTCGCGAATTATTCATCTGACGAGATCAGAACGTGACGGAAGAGACGCGTATAGATATTATCCTCGATGTTATCACTATAGTTTCTTACTGCTGTTTCTATTGCTACTACTGTTCCTGTTGCTGCTATACAGTCATCGTGTATAATTGTATAATTGATCGTGTGACCTTTGCTGTTGCAGCCTCTTGTCAACGATGTATATATCTATATATATATAGGACGTGTAATAATTAACGCACGCAGACGCAGCTGCGCACCAATGACATAGAATAATTAACGCAACGTTTCATTGCGAAAATTGAAAAAAAAAAAAAAAAGTGTTTCAAACTCCATGCTAAACGGTTTTTATTAAATTTCAATGGAAAAATGTAAAGAAAAAAAATGAGACTGTGCAGATTTTATGGATATTATGTGATCGCATATATGTATATAGAGAGAAATAGAATATTTCGCTCGCGTTTATTATATATTATATGTTTGACAAAAATAACATCATACGGAACTGAGACGACGCGACGCGACGAAGTCCTCGTACCTATTCTATACAGGAAAAATAAAAACCTATGAATGGCGGCGGTGGATGTGGCCGCGCCTTCAGGCCGCTTAAAAATACTCGGACGTTTGAGATTACGATCGGGAATCCGTGCGAAACTGAGCAAAGTTATTCAGGGACCCGCGCGATTAGTTATATACTGAAACGTTATCCCTATATATATATATCACAGAGTTTAATGTACTCGGAGGTGTAAAAACTGACCCGATTCCTTATTTTTATTTTATTCTTTCAATTATATTTATTTAAAAATTTTTTACATCCGTCTTTTTTTTCTTTTTTTCTACATTTTGACTTTCTTATTTTCTTTTTTTTCTTTCATCCCATTTTTCCGTGTGTGACATAAATACTTGCGGGGGATTTTTACCTCTGAAAAATGGATATAGGTTAATATTGGTTTTAAGTGGAGAAAAAAAAGAAAAAATCATGCCGAAATTCTCAGGGAAAAATTAAAAAACCTCATTCTAAAAACGCGGTAAAATAGATGATCGATAATATATCGTTGATTAGGGTATACGCATATATATATATAGCTATCTGTATACATATATGCCTACTAAAATTCACACGATGAAATAATAATAAAAGATGATTATAATATAATAAAGAAAATTTTTCTTTTCTTCTTCAACCGAAAACAATAATAACTGCCACCATCTGGTGTAAATTTTTTCATTAATTTTATTTCTAATCAGGTTAAAAAAAAAAAAAAATGTAAATTCACATATAATGAATGAAACCTGAATTCTTCCGCGGGAATATATATACTTACATATATATCGATTTTAAATTTCTTAAATTATTGCTTTTCAAAATCTTCTATATCTGTAATATAGTAATAGGGCAGCTGTTCCGGCTATCTCTGGCTTTCCTATACTATAGCGCGTACAAGTTTTTAGAGCGGAAACGGAACTATTCAAGATCGCGGTGGTATATAGCCGGTATATACCTACAAGTGTAATATAGGAGATATTTTGAAATCTAGAGAGAGAGAGACAGAGAGAGACAGAGAGAAATGGGAAGGAAAAAAATATATATATACAATAAGAAGGAGGAGAAAATACTGAAATAAGATCTGGGAATAGAATATCATAATCCTAGAGATCTAATCGCGTGGGGTATAAATGTGCCCCCTTCCCCCACTCCTCACTCCCCCTATCCACCTATTTGAGAAAAATGTATATTAGGTTTTATAATTAGCTCGGCGTAACTCTTTGCGCTATTTTAATCATCCGGTATATATATATATTTACGATAGATTATAAATTTACTCCTATATATTTATATACAGAATCGATAATCCAGCGGCGACTTTATATACTGTATACTATACTATATATAGTATAATATAATATGTGATGCAATATGATCATTATATGATTACAGGAGTTCTACGAGATCGTTGAGACACTTTGGAGAGACAGAGGAGTTCAGCAGAGCTTTGAACGTAGCAATGAGTATCAGCTCATCGACTGCGCAAAATAGTGAGTCTCATATCATTATATTGAATTGAATTGTATATACGATATATATACAATATCTTGTCCCTATTGAAGATTTTTTACTACAGTTTCTCCTGTACATATCCTATGCAAAAATCTTATTAATTAAAAAAAAAGGAAGGCAATTTTTCAGTGTTAAAGATAAAAGTATAATATAGAAAAGAAAATCGACGATTTTTAATTAAATAGCTCAAATTTGCCTCTTTTTTTTCTTCTTCTTCTTCTTCTCTTTTCTTTTCTTTCTTGTTGTATTTTCATATTTTCAAACGTCCTATTATATATATCGTATACAACACACCGTCGCGGTCGAGCTATTTTTCTTCTATCAATATTTACGCTGCAGCCAAATATCGGATACCGATATACTATATAGGTAATATCTAGTCGCGCGAGATATTAAAATATGAAATCTGCAGGGTCTATATATCTATGTGCAAGAAAAAAAAAAAAAAAAATGATTATACATATATATAGTTGGAGGAAGAAAGAAAGAAAGAAAGAAAAGAAAAAAATCATTCCTATACCAAATATCTAATTTCTGAAAATTTTAAAAGAAAAACGGAGAGAATTTCATATGCCGTTATCAATTTATCTTAGAGTATATTGAAAATAAAGATTAGAAAATTCGCGCCGTTTTTTTTTTTTTTTTTTTTTACCCGCTAATAATAATAACGACGATAATGATATACAAATTCATGATATAGGTATATATTTAAATTACGTCGATACAGAAGACTTGATGCGTGTGTGGATATTAAATAATGTATTAATAAGAGCCTGTATCCAAACGTGGTTCGATTAGTACGGCCTAAAATAGACGGAGAATTTTTAACGGGTTGTTTTATCGGTGGCCATGCGCGCAAGCTCCGTTATCATCTCGCTATCGCCGTTATCATCGGGCTCGTATCGTTCTTTTATCGCGATACAGAGAGACTGGACGAGTTCGCATGTACTATACATTATACGTGTATGTATATGCGTATACTGCAGCATATATTTACACGTCATCCAGGTACACGTAGGTACATACGTCTATACATACATGGATATATGAATAACTATATATTTGAAATGAAATATGTGTATAAAGCGTAGAAATAAGAACCGAGAGAGAGAGAGAGAGAGAGAAGGAGAAATCGTGAAAAGAATTATATCAACGTTCGTATATTGTCTAATGAAATTATCATGTTGAAACAGAAACAAGATTTATTTAATTAATATATACCATCGTTTCGGGTGTATATAACGAATAATTAATAACAAGTTGAATTACAATCTTTTCGATGTAAGTATAATGTGTATATTATTTTTTTTTTTTTATCAATTTTCTTCGATTTTTTTTATTCATCTATAAGAATTTCGATGCGTCATATTTTCAGGGCTGATTCTTCGCGAAATTTCGAGACTAAATTTCCTTTGCCAAAAATTCGAGAGTACAATAGTTTCCGAGTTATAAAAGATCTAAGTTTACCGATCACAGAACTCATAGGTGACACAGCAAGGCTGGCTACGAGTACAAGTCGGCGGCGCCCAGCCCCGTGTTACCTATGCGCTCTGTGATTGGTCGACTAAGATCTTCCGTAGCTCGGAAACTATCGGTCCCACGAATTTTCGGCAAAGGAATTTTAGTCTCAGATTTTCACGGGGAATCTACCCTCCAAATATACCAGACGTTTGATCCGGACCACCCTGTATACATACGATACATGATACGTATTTATTAAGGGGAGGGACCAGTCATATTTTACGGACCTGTCTAAATTCTCGAATATCTCCGAAACGGGGTAATCAATCGGATTGTCCTTTCGGCAGTCGATGTTTGAAGAGTAATGACATCGAGTTTTCTTGTAAAATTCATGAAATCTTTATTTTTTTTTTTTTTATGCGTCGAAAAATGCGGGCGGGTGACTTATTTCGACTAGCATCAGTGCCTACGCATCATTGACGCGGACAAAAGTATGTAACAGCAAGTCTATACGGTATGACGAGCACACCCATTACAAAACATCTTCGATCCATGCAGTAATAACGTGGAAAAGTGCAAATCAGATTTCGTTTTAATAAGCGATTAAAAATTGTTGGGCAGCCATGGTAAATGCCTGGGTTGTCATGGCAATCCTTAGTTTCCGAGATACAACAATGTAGTCCATCGTCTGCAGTACCGACGAAACGACTCTGCGCTGTCATTTCTATCTCGGGCATCTCGGAAACTAAGGATTGCCACGACAACCCAACCATTTACCATGGCCGCCCAACAATTTTTAATCGCTAATTACAACGAAATCTGATTTGCACTTTTCTACTTGATTACTGCATGGAACGAAGATGTTTTGTAATGGGTGTGCTCGTCATACCGTATAGACTTGCTGTTACATACTTTTGTCCGCGTCAATGATGCGTGGGCACTGATGCTAGTCGAAATAAGTCACCCGCCCGCATTTTTCGACGCATAAAAAAAAAAAAAATAAAGTTTTCATGAATTTTACAAGAAAACTCGATGTCATTACTCTTCAAACATCGACTGCCGAAAGGACAATCCGATTGATTACCCCGTTTCGGAGATATTCGAGAATTTAGACAGGTCCGTAAAATATGACTGGTCCCTCCCCTTAAGACGTAATTATATCCGTGTATATGTATATTGTGTACATTCGCGGTAGGCGCCTAGTGAGATGCCTCGGTGTGTGTCGCAAGGTCCGAATGCTGTTAGTGCTGATCCGTGCGGTGTAAACGGTGCGAATAAGTTGCGTAAACTACTGCAGGGTCCGGAATTGGTACGGTCAACGCCGGTAGTCAGCATGTGACTCGATTTACACACACCGGTACTCGCCTGTCGTAGTCGTAGTTGTAGTCGTATTTTACCCGCCTATCTTTCATACCTATACATATATATCTCAAATATACATCATCAAACACATATTTCATTACATATTCACATCTTGGTTTATTTATAGACGTTTCTGCTGCTGCTGATGATGCGGCTGCTATGCTACTGTTGCAGTCGCGGATATCAGTTCCTATATAATTATATACCTAGGGTATATATTCATGCATATAGGAAATTTTGTTATCCTCGTCTATATTCGATGAAAGTTTCGAGTATGA
This sequence comes from Rhogogaster chlorosoma, assembly GCA_944452935.1. Taxonomy (NCBI): domain Eukaryota; kingdom Metazoa; phylum Arthropoda; class Insecta; order Hymenoptera; family Tenthredinidae; genus Rhogogaster; species Rhogogaster chlorosoma. The sequence goes on along the minus strand of OX101799.1, from coordinate 28,138,643 downwards.
TGATAAAATATAATATAATATAATAATTATTACATAGTTGGAGATTTTTTGCTCTTTGATAATAATAATATGACTTCCGTCAACATAATAGCTTTTTATTTATTCATTTCTCTCTTTCTCTGCAGTTATTATTAATCTGAAACGCAGAAGCAATGAGTCCTATTATAATAAATTTAATCAGGTGGCGAAAAGTGAAAACAGGAAATTTGGTACACTCGTGAAGTTGGGAAGAAATTACCGAGTGGTAAATTATCCTGCGATTTCAAACTCTATTTTATAAAGTTCGTTGGGGCATAAAAGGAGAGAGAGAGAGAGAAAAGAGAAAGAAAAATTTAGATAAATTCAAACATGACATATAAGATAACATAAATTCAATAAATTCATTGTTTACGGAAGTAGCTATAGAATATTATATAGTCTAGTGTTAATCGCGCGGATCTATTTTTTTTTTCCTAATACACTAATAGGATCTAGTCTTGTCCCGGAATTTGAGTCGAATTCAAATTTAAACCAATCCGATATATACGTAAAGATATATACTTCGGGTTAATATCGATCGTCAATATCTCAGATATACAAGATATTTGAAAGTGTGTTTGGTGCCTCGCGTTGTTTTGTCTCCGAGAATACCTACTCCCTTTACCCATCAACTCGCACTCCCGCTCTCTATCTATATCCGTTACTCGGTCGGTAACGTTTGGAGGTATACTTGTGTGTCTATGATACAAGCGTAAATATAATCTTTCTCTCCTCTCTCTCTCTCTCTCTCTATTTCTCTATATCCTTACATACATATATACATATACATTATACATACATTGTAAAAGATAGATGGGTACAGGTTGACTTTAAATATAGCGCAGACGCCTAAAAATGGCAGCACGCGGGCGGGCCAAACAAATATGGCCGCGCCGGCCTTCAAGGTCGTCGTACTTCGGGGGTGGCCGACGACGTGATGGTAAAACCGGGTCACGAGCAACCCTCCCTCGACTCTCGGGGACCGTATAGTCCGACCCAGAGGACACCCGGTAGTTCAGTTAGTTAGCATTCGCGTTTGCAGTCGTCTGGCATATACAACCCTCGAGTTACAATATACGCGTGTGCCGCTACGCCTTCCTACTTTACCTACTCTACCACGTAGCTATACATGTTTTACGTAAACACAAACTGAACGGCGATCACTCACCCTTCAAACGAGACGTGAACGTGAGGCGTATACATATGCGGGTTGCAGTTGTACAGGGTAGGGAAGTTTGAATCTAGTCTAGACCTAGAGAAATATCACGTAGATTTTGTATATTATAAACGTGAATAAAATTTGACTCGATTATTTTTCCAATAGTTTTTAGTTTTTATACAATCGTATACGATCGATTTTTAAGACATTTTATGACATAATGTGAATTGTCAAATGCAGAATGGAAAGCTAGGAGGATTTTGATTGGTCGTCGAAATTTTTTCATTCATTTTTCATCAAATTTACGATACACTGAATTCTTTGTAGCTTCGAAGTCAGATTGGTAATACCAAAAGTATCTGGGATCCAATTTTCATGAAAATAACCATATATTCGTTCTATTTTGATCTGCCATCTTAGTTTCGATATTTTTTAGGGTTTCAACCTGGAAATAATTACTTTAGGTACTCGATTCCTGTCGTTCTGAACAAGGGTCGAAAAAGTCTAATCAATTCTAAATTGATTTTATTTGATACATAATATAGCCGCGGAATCGTACAGTTGAGACTTGCTATGGATTTCTATATAATTATTGATATCTGTGAATGATGAATCACACACGACTGCGGGATAAGAAACATGACTCCACTTGCGGGGCGATTCATTGATGCGGAATTACAAAATACCTATCGTTTCTGTATACGTGTATATAACTGCTCTTAATCGATTATATAAGTTATAAGTTCATGAACTTTCGATTCAGCTCCTGCCCTTAAGCTACTGAAAGAAATCTGCGACCCGATAGCCGATGCCATTCAAAGGAAATGTTTCCTGTTTTAAGGAACATTTATTATTATTTGCGAAGCGGTTCGAAATATTATAGGCATACAGAAAACGAATTTTGAAACTTCCGAAAGGTCAATATTCGGAAATCGTTTGAAGCGGTTTGAAAATTTCAAACGGTTGACGCTTAGAACTTTGAAAATCCGAAAGATCGGAATACAGACTGTCCAAGACTACGAAATTCCAAAGATCCGAAAATTTAGATCTATTTCTCAGGATGCGATGACAAAGTTTCGTTCATTCTAATCGAGTCCCTCTTTAGGGAAATCTATTATATCTACTTCGATCGATAACGTCTTGATGTAGGATTTTGAAACTTTTTTTCATCCAAAAATTGGTTTCGATAAGTTTAATACAGCCAGTGTTATTAAACGTCCCGGGGATCTAGCCTTTCAGATTTTTAGTTATTGGAATTATTGTGCTTCGATTGAAAGTTTTTTAAATCGGCTACGTAGACTTCGGGTAGATATACCATTTTTTTTTTCGGAAATTGTTAGTCGATGATATTGATATTCGTAATTTTTAAAATTCGGGAATCTCTTGGAGTTCACTCCGCAATTACATATCCATAAAAGTATATCTTTAACGAAAAAAAAAAAACATCCAAGACACTCGGAGAATTCCGTCAAATTGCATCTAGTTTGACGACAAAAGCAAACCTTAAGCGGAGCTCTTCTCAGTAATTGGACACAGAGCGATGGCAGTGACCCATGACCCGGATTAGGAACTGGGCGAGTGCAGGAGGCCGGTTCGGGATACCCAGGGGTGTTTATGGCGGGATGTAGAGAGAAAGAGAGTGGGATGAGGGAGAGGGAGAGGGAGAGAGAAGTACAACATAGGTTAGGGTTAAGTTAGGTTAGGGTTAAGGTTATCATAGGATTAGGTCAGGTTAGGTTAGCCAGGGTGTAGTATATAGGTATAGTATAGTATATGTACCATCTACCTCTCCCGATCGATTCTGCCTCCTCGCGTCTTCTATCGCGGAACCCACCGAAACCCCGCGACCTCCGGTCACCCGTCGGCGCGTTTGTCAAATTTTTGCTCAACACGGTTATTCATCTCGCTGACCGACGTGACGCGACAGGATTTCCTGCAACGTATTGTACGGGTATACCTCGTTTATGGTGAGAAAATATACCTGTGATTTACAACTTCATTTATACTCCACGATCCTTTTCGTATATATTACTGCATCTCTTATTACGATTTGACATTGTTCTTCTATATCCGTGGGGAAATAATTCTTGAAAAATCACAACCCTACGTTTTTTATCCACTCAGTTTTTCTCATAACTGATATATATATGAACATAGATATATATATACTGATATATATATGAACATAGATATATATATATTTCAAGACCGCCTTGATCTTTCGGTATCCGCTATACATCGCGTGCTTATACTGCAGTCAGTCCCGCTAGTAGTTTCATTCCGTGTTTGTCAGCCGCTAAGCCAAGAGCGAAGGAGATAAGTCCGACCACTACTGGTAGTAGTAGTTGAAGGCGATTCTCCCGGCTGACCTAACGCGGAATGATACTACTGCCGCGCAGCACTCTGCACTGTGTCTGCTTTATTTTATTGTTATTACAGTTTATTTTAACGTTAATTAAATACCAGGGACACACATTCGTTGTGTAATAAAGTTTCATTATGATGAGAGGTCTGTACACCCGGATATATTTATTGCGTATGATTAACACGTTTGTCAATTGTTTTATAAATACACGTATGGAAGGCTGCAGTTTCTCTCGTATATACTTTTATTTTCCCACCGCAGCGTCAAAGCGTAGTTGTTGATTTTCGGGTTGAACTCGGGTATATCATTGGGTCTTTGCGTTTTTAATTGAATTTAGATGTTTCTCCCGTGACCCTAACGCCCGGAGACATCACTGAGTGGTGTGACGAACCTGCTGGTTGATTATGTCAAACGAGTGTAAAGTGGTTGTAAATCTTTATCCTTTCCTTTATTCTTCTCTTTGATATTTTCATTATTTTCTCAAACCTCCTTGAGTGCAATTCGATAAGATTCACCATCCCTAGCTACTATTTTCATTAACAATAAGTTACGGTAATTATTTACTTTTCCCGAACGTTGTCCCAAGTCTCTGCAATCGACGAGATATAGAGCGAGTATATCAAGCTAAATAAAAATTATTTCTTTCAAACGGCATCCTGTGAGCTGAACATCAGGTCAATTAACAATAAACGTTAAAATTTCCCTCGTATGGTATACACGCCGCGTTGTATAATTATAGATATCCATACACACAATACTATGTATACTATATGATACAAAACGCGCGTGATGTATCCAGTTGAAGCGTTTGAGTTAAAACGATCTAAACAAAAACAAAAAAAAAAGAGAGAAAAAAATTGAACAGTATGTGTTAAACGTGGTATAATAATTAATCCATGAAAGTAACGTCATCGAATAACTTTTTATTTCACATTATACATCATTACCGGCCATCCGTACCTTCATGCACGTGTTAACCGACGTCAGAACAATAGCCTCGGCAAGGAGAAGCTTCGATTTATGAATCAGTTCCGACAGCTGTGTGTAGGTTTATCGTAGCTCTGCCATATGCATACATATGTATACAAACTATGTATGTATGTACGTACGTGTGTATATATACCTATTATGATTAATTATAGAACAGCGCGAAAGAATGCGGGAGACACAGAGTATTCGCGCGCAAGGTTTTTTTTTCTTTCGCCAACTAAAAAATAGACGAAATGAAACAGAATATTGATGAAATATAGTCGATTTTTTTTTTTTCGCGACTTACGACCTATGTTCAATCATTTTATTAAACATATTTCATTTTATTCGTGTTTCAGCTTCCTAGACAAAGTAGCGATAGTTAAACAACCCGACTACACACCTACGGAACAGGTAAATGATTATGCTACATTTATATTTCATGATTTTCGCATCCATAGGTATACAGCTGATTCGTGCAGCAGAGCCGACACTGATAACGACTATGTGTTTGCCGATTATCTGATAATCAAAATTATCATTGACTTTAGGTGTATCCCTGTAACGAGTGAATTTTTTTTTAAATTGTTTTTTTCGAAAATTATTCAAACCGCTTTTCGACATTCAAAATCCGTCCCGTATGATAATCGGCGTTTCTTTATCCCCAGGATATCTTGAGGTGTCGCGTCCTCACCTCCGGCATCTTCGAGACTCGGTTTCAAGTCGACAAAGTCAACTTTCAGTAAGTTTTAACCTTTAACTATAACATATGTAGATTCGGAGGGATTTTTTCTTTTTTTTATCCTGTTTATTAATGACGAGGTAAATTGGGGCAGATTTATATGTCGCGTATGGATTGCTGTTGTATCATAATCGCGCGGAGGAAATTTGGCACAACTCACGTAGTGAACTGTGATAATGATCTTTTTACAGCATGTTCGACGTTGGCGGGCAGCGCGACGAAAGGAGGAAATGGATACAGTGCTTTAACGACGTAACAGCCATTATCTTCGTGACGGCTTGTAGTAGTTACAACATGGTGCTTAGGGAAGACCCAACGAAACTTAGACTCAGAGAAAGTCTCGACCTCTTCAAGAGCATTTGGAATAACCGGTGAGGAGCTACTCCTTCCTCCTTTCCCTGCTTCTCTACTTCTCTACTTCCTTACTTCGATTGTTTGCTTGTTTTCTTGTTTTCTTGTTTTCTTGTTTCATCACTTCTTCCAACTTCCCTGTTTGTTGTTCGCGCTTCCTCACTCTCCCTGCCCCCTCACTTGCTTGCTTGTTAATTACCCGACTGAGGTGTGTACCTCCACTATATCCTAGAACAGAACACTACTATACGTCGCCATAGTTAGCCCAGAACTTTCACCCACGCCTTTCCATTCCCATTCCCATTCCCATTCCCATTTACCTACTATCCCACAGGGGCACATCACACACTTATCTATACGAACCCGTGAGTTTAAAGTCGTTTTTTCAAATGAATCATGAACTTTGTACTGTTTATTGTTCAACAGATAATTTTTTAAGCTGATTATGCGATGCATATGAGGCGAATATTCACCCCCGTTTCGAACGGTTGAAAAGTCGACCGATCCCAAAAAAAAAAAATCATACGTTTGTCTTATTACACAAATATATTGAGAGGATTTATGTAAATTTTTTCAGAATTTTTAGATCACGTTTTTTTTGAGTTATTCCAAATTCCAACTTTTTTCTATATGAGCGAGCCAACCATCTATAAAAAAATATGTGGTTGCTGTATACACTTGAGAGTATTTTCTGTACATGTTTTAGGCAAATCGAAAGTGAGATATTTTTTTTTTTTTTTATTGGAATTTTTTAGATTCGATAAATTGCCGACGAAAACAATTTTCCGAAAATGGATTCGAAACTGTAATTTTTCTGTCTCATAGATTTTTTTTGTATAATTTTTTATACTTTTGGAATATTGAAGTTCGTAGAAAAAAATTGAAATTTGAAATAACTCTAAAAAATGTGATGCAAAAATTCTGAAAAAAATCACATAACTCCTTTCAATATATATTTCTGCAATAAGACAAAAATATGATTTTTTTGGGATCCGTTGACTTTTCGATAGTTCGAAACGGGGTGGCGGGCCTCATATTAGTTACTGGGATTTCATCTTATGATGCAAAACTGAATGTCAAAGATTAGTTGTATGGGTATTTCCGTTAGCAAGGTGTCAAAAGGCTTGAAATACTATGGTTTTGATTTTTTAGTCGAGAATAGTGCCCTTCGGTTATAAAGGATCGTTTGCACTGGTCATAAAAGTCACAAGGAAAACCCTTGTTCCATTTATTTACTGTGCTTTTAGATAGACTTACAATTTGAATACATCTTTCCATGATTTTCCTACATCCTTAAGAACACATTGCTTCCATTCACCATCAATAGTCATTAGTACCTAGTTAGACTCATAAACTTATGTAACTCATTATCCCACAATTATTTACCCGAAAACTGGGAAAATCAGATCAAATGTTCAAATTTCAGTCTCCGATAAACCAGTCTAAACATTCTTTGATATTTTTCACATTTTTGCCAATTTTTCACTCCTAATAAGGCAGTAGTAGTTGAAAAACTCAAGACCTCATAATGCAACGGTAAGAGATATAAGTCAATAAGAATGATTCTCCGTTTTACAGATGGCTTCGTACGATATCGGTTATCCTCTTCCTGAACAAGCAAGATCTCTTAGCAGAGAAGATAAAAGCCGGTAAACACAAGCTGGAGGATTACTTTCCGGAATTTTCGAGATACCAAACACCGGTTGAACCAGGGGTTGTCGCAGACCCCACAGAACCCCCCGACGTTATCAGGGCGAAATACTTCATCAGAGACGAGTTCCTGGTCAGTATATTGGCTAATTTTCGTCATACTAGATGCTAGATTTATGGTATTAGATACCCTCGATTCACACGACCAATGTACATTCATTCAACTCGATAATTATCTTCAAGAAAACTGTAAATCGATGATGAAATAAATATTTCAGCGCATAAGTACGGCGAGCGGAGACGGGAAGCATTATTGTTATCCACATTTCACGTGCGCAGTTGACACAGAGAACATAAAGAGAGTTTTCAACGACTGTCGGGACATAATTCAGCGAATGCACCTGCGTCAGTACGAGCTGTTGTGACTTGGTTCCCGCATCAGTGATAGTTGTTCGCCGTTTCGTCCGCTCTTCAATAAGGGAGCCCCGCAAGAGAAAATGTTGAATTTGCAACCGCAACCGCAACCGCAACCGCAACTGCAACTACAATCGCAAAGTCGTTACGCAAGAATATCGAGGGAAGAAAATCACAGCCCGTTGTCAATATGCCAATTTAAAATCCGGAGTTGTGCCGCGCGTTGATTTATCAGAGCCAATATTCTACCGGGCCTGATACACACAAGTACACCCTAAACCTGAACCTTAATTCTATACCTAAAACAATAAGAAAAAGATAAACGTTGCCCTATCGGGCAATAAAACGGATAAACTGCGTTCCTCTCCAGAGTAGGAAGGGCGAGGGCAATTAGGGAGAGGCCGAGATCAAGGATAAAATAAACTTTGCCCCTCTCTTTAACTCTCTAACCTCTCTCTCTATTCTTTCTCATACACACTCTCTCTCTCTCTTTCTCTCTCTCTCTCTCTCTCTCTCTCTCTCTCTCTCTCTCTCTCTCTTTCTTTTCAGTGACAATTTGTCAATCGTCGTCGTGGAATCAACTCTGTGTACCATTTATTGCATATTGTTCAAACGTGCAGGAGGAGATTTTGTCACACTTACCTATGTATTTAGGGACACATTAACGGCGATACGTCGTTGTCTTTATTATCATTATTATCGTCATGATGATTGGTATTATTATTTGATTTGTTTAGAGAAGCGCGAGGGAGAGAAGGCTCACCGCTGGCGTCGAGAATTTCTCCATTTTCACATATCTGATGAAATAGTAAACTGGGTAGATGAAATTCTATACCACTTCTTAATTACTTTCCCAAATTGATGATTCTATCTTGCGCAGTTTGTTCATTTGCCCGAATGTACCAGCGTGTTGTGTATGTATTTTTATTCATCTGAGTCTGTAGTTACGGTGATCTAGGATTGTGGGATAGAAATTTATTGAAAATTCAAGCTTTTGGAGAATATTTTTCGGCTCACACTCTCTTTTAACTTTCTATAAATCTAGGTAACTCTTTTCTTGAATGACTCAATACCACGGCAAACCTTCTTTTCTCTCTCCCTTATCCTTGAAACGCAAAGAAAAGAACTGTTATCAAATCTCAGCGGACAGTAAGCTTACAATTTCTAGTTATAAGTTATAATTACTGTTCGGATCGAGTTTGTAACTATAATAATCATAAGAATGATGGCTTCGAATTGCACTGTATGCATACTTGCGATGTTAAACATCATTACAGTTTCAGTTTTACTCTAGGACGTAAAACGATAACTGATTTTTGTGTTTATAAGAGTTTGACATACACATTTCTATCATTGAGAAACGAAATAAAGAGAGAAAAATATAAGGAAGGAAGTAAGTAAGGAAATAAGAAAACGCCTGGAATTATCAGGGCAACGCACAACCGAGCCTAGGGTAATTTTTGTAAGCTTAAAAAGAGAGGGTGGAAAAAGTCGAGGTACATATATACATGCATACATAAATAAATAATTATGTGTATTAGATATTTTCAGATCAGGTGATAATAGGTGTTTCATTTGACTTGGATGAACAGAAAGAAGTCTTTGTTAGTTGAAAAGAGGAGAGAATGAAAAAATACACGAGAATTTAGACACGGCATGAAAGTATAAACTCGCAGTTTGTGTATAACAACGTCGATTCTTTTTATTTTATTTTATTCTTTTTTTTTTTGTTTTATTTGTATATTTGTATTCGAGGTTTAGATAAACGCTTGAATATTTCTCAAGCCGCACAATTTACACTGTATATATGTATATATACATGCATCAAAGTCGCTAAGGTAAATTGTCTGGTAATAATTATGCCACGTGATTATTGTTGCAGGAAAAGTGAGAAAATTGTACGGCTTCTTGTTGAGAAATGACTTTGAATTTTCTTTAGAAACTGTTTCTTACCTCGAATATAAAACCGGCTATTATTTAATACCCTCTCGCTCGGTGCCAAATCGAGATTTTCGTACTTAACTTAATACTATGATTGCAAGCAAGTCGTTCTACGCCATTGTAATTAATCATTTGTGTGTCACAAATCACTACAGAAACTTGATGAATCATATTAGACAGTTTTAAGTAGTATAAACTGAAAACTGATTAAGTAATAAATCTTGAAAATTTGATCAATCATTACAAGAATAACACATGTTAAGTGAACATGCGCTGATTAGCAAACCGCAAGTTTTTCTTTTCAAAAGTATAGGAGTGAATTATAAATTTTGTTTAAAGCGTGATTTTTCACGTGCGCCCGTTTTATATGACTTCCCTAATCATAATGAAAAAAAAAAGAAAAAGAAAAAGAAAATGAACTACAATAAAAGAGTTTCCAAGAATGAAGACAGTTTATAACAAAATAATAGAAAAGATAAATGGAAAAACATAAAACATGCGTAGAAGTTCAGTTGAGGATTATAATGCGAATTACCAGCAGGCAGCAGTAATATAATACTATAGCGTTATATGTAGATGATGTATTGGTGAAGTGACTGCGAGAAGACGTATTCTATCCCTTCTCCACCCACGTAACTTACAAACGACAGGAATAAAACCGTGCCATCATCTGATAGTTTGCTAGTCAAGGCGTGGAAAGGCCAGTCCTGTCGTTGCAGGCAATACTGGTGTTACACCGTTCGCCACCGTCTTTGTACTCTTGGATTTATATCCCTTTAATTGCTGTAATTTACACGCCGAGGTGTTACATTCTACAGCTAAAAAGATCTAGAGGATAAATAAGTCGTCTAATTCAAGAGGACATAATTTATTAATAATGTATTCTGAATAATAATATTGCTATACATAATTTTATTTATATAAACACACACACACACACATACATACATACATATATACATACAAATACATATTATTATCATTATTATTACATTATAAATATTATTCAATTTGAATCTTTTACCCTGCAACAGCCTCACCTTATATATATATAGGTATACATCTCATAACTACTACCACCTACATAGCGAATAAATAATTGTATAATTCCGAATCTCATTTTAAGAACTGACCTGACACACGAGTACGAGACTCAATTAATACATTAATACATTGATACATTAATTAAATACACACAATTTTTCTACACCGCGATAGACTATTTTATCGAATTTTACAGTATTTTGAAAGATCATTTTAATCGTTATATGGATGACAAATATATATATATATTTATTATATTTCATGTAATATACAGGGTGTCCGTGAATTAACATCTATTTCATTATATCTCAAGTAATATATTATACTATAGACGTGCCTTTACTACATAGTGCCGTATCTCGTATGTCGTCTATCTCTTATACAATTTACACCGTAGTCACTATTTTTCAGAGTCTATAGATTTCTAAATTCTCAACTTCTCGTATGTTTTTTTTTTCCTTTGCTTTTTCTCTATCTTCTTCTTATTCTTATTCTTAATCTCTTTTGAAGAAAAAAAAAAAGAAAATTCCTTTGCAACTACATGAAATATTTTCAGTCAAATAATTTTCTCTATATCTTTCTATCATCAATTATCATTGTCTTATCGTTAGAAATAGCTGTCTGTTGCGCGCAATACTCGACTGCAGGATCTAGCCATGGGGGATCTTCACTCTGGTGGAAAAATTGAAGCTTATAATTATATATGTTGCATTGCAGAGGTCTAGTAATTATATTCTTATGAGTATATTACACATATACACGTGGGAATGTAGGTACGTGACCTATATATAAATTCATGCTTATTTCATTAGTAAGTTGGTTGGCTAGTTAGTTAAGGACACCCGGTATACGCGATCATGATATACCTATGCCTCGTTGTTTCCTTTGTATTATAATACTTACTTACTTACTTACATATATATATATATTTAATATTTATATATATATTTATATAAATATATATATAAATATTTATATAAATATATATATACTATACATACATACATTATTAGAAATTTTAATTCAACAAAGGGTGAATAAAAGAGAAGAAAAATATAGAAACTAAAACTAAAACTAAAACTAAAAATAAATAAAATATTGTATATTTATTCTACATTATATTATAGTGCAATATTAAAAATATTGTACATGAAAAAAGCGCGCATATAGGTATACATATATATATACATATAAATATAATATAGTATGTATAATATAATATAACAGAATTTTAACGTGAGACGAATGATTTATGATTAATTAAATAGTATTTAGAAATTAAATTAACTACGTTATTGCCATGCTCGAGAATAAGAAAGAAAAAAAAAAAAATACTTCGTATAATACAATCGATATGTATAATAATTGCAATAGCAGACAAGACGTATACATACATATTATAAATTCACACAAACATCATTACACAGATGAAAGAATTATTGACGATAAATGATTTTCCATACACAGATATATCAGTGCATCATATACGAGCCACCTACCTATATTACGTCTTTTAGTTATATCTTGTTGCATTTTCGATCAATGTTTATAATATGCTTCATTTTATTTGATGTTATTTTCTCTGTTATTTTATATATATATATATATATATATATATATATTTTTTTTTTGTATATGTAACAATATATAGACTATAGCTTCTGTTACATAGATAAATAATCAATACTAATATACATAATAATAATACATATAATATAAATAGGTGAATATTGAATGTCCATTCGGCACAAAAGCATATTGATTGCATATTAGGTACAGAAATAATAAAAATGAAAATAATTATAGTATTTTGAAGAGTATTTTTTATTTCTATGAAAGATATTTTGAGATTTTATTGCGATTTATTTATCATACATATATGTATGTTTTGTAAAATATCCATTTTCATTCTTTGTTTTTTTCTTTCATTTTACAACTATCAAGTGTAATATATACACCAATACCTACCTATATAGTATACAAATAATGCGTATTGAGTTCTCTTAATAATAACAAAAAAACAAACAAACAAACAAACAAACAAACTGCGCGTACAGTAATAATAATTAAGTAAATATTGAAAAAGAAAATCGAATGAAATCAACAGAAAAAATGAATAAAAAAATGATAAGTGAGAAATGAGGTATCGTTGAGAACTGAAAAAAAAGGAAATATAAAAGAAAACTACGTATATAAAAAAATGAATAATAATAAAAACACAAGGTGTCACTATAAACTATGTCGCTACATACGGTAACAATTTTATTGTCTTACCGATAGGATATACTTATATAATATAAAAATCACATACAATCTGTTCATGGTAAAACTATAAGTAATTTCTAATCGTTATAAATTTTCAATTATTAGCAAACCCGTGCAATTAACAACTAGGATTACCACGAACAGGGACGGTATATAGGTCCTCAATATTATGATTATTATTATTATCATTATTATTATCATCGATATGAATAATAATTATAAGTGTAATTATATATATATATATTATATATATATAAATATTTGTGTACAAGACACAGCAAACAAAAACAAATAAATAAACAAATGAATAAAAACCAACAAGAAATAATAATAACAGCCAATATGGAGATTAAATTCTGATTAAAACGACACCGCGAGCTGTCTTAAAATCAATTATTTGATGAGGTCTCTTTTAGTATATTGTCAGTCTTCATAGATGTCATCTTCATCTTCATCATCATATGATTATTATTATTATTATTATTATCATTTTAATTGTATGTATAGTATATATTATATTGATACATCGCCTTGTGATTTGAATGTTTTTAAAACAGCCCGCGTTACACGTCGATCGCACAAGTATTTCATATATAACTATATCTCTACCATATACCTATATTGTCTATAGTCTATACACCGATATATATATATTATACCTATTATATTATATTATATTATACTTACATGTTATGCAAATGAAAATGCATAACTGATGCATAACACGTATGTGTGTATATTTATGTATGTATGTATACAAATTTATACATGCGGAATTATTACATCGCTTAATGTCCTATGTATACCTATATATTTCAATACAATACATAATTCGTACATACATATATAATAATGCATACATTCATTTGAACGAAATAAATGATTGAATCAAAGAAAAGTAAACGTTGATTTTTCGCCGGTAGGGCCAGGGGGGAGGGGAGATTAGTATATACTGTACGATATATGTATACTGTATGTTTAAAACCAGCTAGCATTTTTGTTTTTCGAGAAAGGCAGATAATATATTACGTAATGTAAAAATTGTGATAAAGAGTCAAACCGCCGTCGTCGCCGCCGTCGCGTGTCCAAATATTATATTCTGTTTCAGTTTTTTTTTCTTTTTTCAACCATCGTTCAAAACCAACATCCATCAGTTGTTTATTCTCTGGTTTTATAATCGCGACGCTATATTAATTGCTCGCGATTCTTACTTGACAAACAATTATGTATTATAGTTTATAGATTGTCCAAACAACAAAAGCACACACACACGTATATACAGGTGATTTAATTATCAAAAACGGGCGAATAAACTCCTTGATTATTATTATGTGAATTGAAATCTTTGTTAATTTTTAGAAACTGGTATATGACTGTACGATGGCGAATCCAAATAAATAATATAAAAGAAACACGGGGTAATGTTATCGCGATATACATGCATTACATGTGTATATCTTTACGTAAAACGCTGTATGTATAGGGTATGTTTGTAAACGAGAAAGGAAATTATATTAACGCAACAAATTTTTCATTTCTATTTCCTTGTTTCTGGCAAATTTTAAATAATACTATATATATATATATCAGAATCATTGCCACTTCATTTCTCGAGATAGTATATAGTATACATAATGAATAAGTAGCATAATATGTCTATGCGATGTAATCGTTTATTTTTCACGGTACAAAAATGAAAGGAAAAAAGAGAAAAGAAAGAAAAAAAAAAAACAAAAGAAACATAAGAAGAAAACTGAATGTGTAAGAACTGTAGTATATTTGTATATGCTGGGTAGATAATCTCAAATATATATAATATATAATATAGTTTATAATTATATCTAGTCTATTCCGGATTTCAGGTGCCAGAGCGTTTCCTCAATACGCAATGTCTGTAAATCATGCACGCTAATAAGTATAGGAAGCGGTGGAGAAGAAAAAAAAAAATAATAAGAAAAAATAAAGAAATCATTTAAATTATAGATATTCATATTGTATAGATTATAGCCGAGCGGCCGAACCCGCGATGTATGTTACATACGTACCTATCGAACTTTTTGCCTGTCTTTATGCCTTTACGCTAATAATTATATTATGAGATGCTGCGAGGCTAGATTAATAATTATAATATGTCGTCTAGCAAAAGACAAGCCCGTATCTGTCGCTGCGCTTCGGCCTCTCGGGTCGCGTATCGTAATTTAATTATACTAATTAGCCACGGTCACCGCGGCTGCACCTGCCTGGTATACTAAATTGTCATTCACATATGAGTGCAGCGTAAGAAAAATAAAACAAAGAGAAAAAAAAAAAAAAAAAAACGGGCAGATGGAGAAAAAGATAATCTGTGATTTAAATCAAAATCTGAGTTTTTAAGTAAAACGTCATTTGTATTATATGTATATCTCTTATCATTTTTAATTGTTATCTATAACGTATATGCCGATTATTCATTAATAGTAATTTTAGCGTCGATTGCACACGATCCATAGATCTTGCGCTGCGCAGAGAGCCGTACATCAATACGGGCATAATTGGGCATAATTTTTGAATTAAATTCAAAATGTAATATAATTACTTCGGGAGAGCCGGAGAACTTTATGTCTGGCCCGTCTCTCTCCCCTTATCTCATACCCTATACCTGTATTAATTTTTTATTCATTTCTTTCTCGTTCCATAGCATCGATTACTTTATAACGTAAAATCTTTAAAAGCTTCGTATACATACGTATATGCAAATGCAAATGCATATAATATAATATGTATGTATGTGGCTCTCGCACGTGCAAGTATAAATATGGGTATGGTATAATTTAGTGAGAGAGCTTGCAGACCGCTGCTGCTGCTTCCGACGCCGTTGAAGAAAGTAATAAACGAGTTGTAATCAGAAATGATGCGAAAAAAAGAAATAAGGGAAAGGTAGATTTTTTTTCAATTGTGAAGTTTCTTCATTATTTCAAAAGTGTGAATGAAAAACTATCTTTTGCTGTTAGCTGTTCGTGAATCGTCTGTAATGAAAACTAAATGAATAAATAATATGAATAATATGATTAATAATATAATTAAAAAGATTTTTGTACAGGCTGTCCGTTTTGTCGTGCGTATATATAAAAGAAATCAGCAAGTTAGTAATATAACTTGTAGGTATAATAAATAAACAAATGAATAAAATAAAATATGTCCCTTCGATTCGTTGTTGCGTGTCTTTTAGAAAGATGTCTAGATGAAATCTAATTAAATTGAAAAATGATTGAAAAGAAAAACTAACAAAAAAATATATAATAAATAAAAATAAAGCTATCTAGGAACAAATAATGTAGAAATTATGTGGGAGGAAGGGAGAAATGAGAGAAGAAGGACGCTTGAGGTAGGGAGGGTGGAATTTGCAGTATAGAAAATGTATAATATAAAAGTAATTATACAATTGCGGGCGAGTGGCTATAGTCTATCCTGCGCTTTCAAACGGTTCTCGCATTTCAATGAACTAATTTACATGTATTAGTTAAATTCGTACTGAAATTTTGAAACGCCGGATTGGCTATAGGATATGTTGATATATAATATATAATATTGAAAAATTGTGAGCGGATGATGGGCGGCACGACCTCGATCGTGTTCTATAGACTAAATAAGAAAAAGAAAAAAGAAAAAAAAAAAAGAAAAAAAAATATTTCATTCGTATTCTGTGATGATTGTCTGAATATAAAGTTTACATGAACTTAAAACTAACAGGTAACAATTATGATTAGTTCGTAAAAGAAAAAAAAAATTAATAATAATGATAAAAAAATTTAAAAAAAAAAAAAAAAAGAAGAAGAATTAACAGACTATTGTACTGTACTAACTAACTGCGCAAAGATAAAAACCTTTATAGCTGATAAGATTTCAAAGTCTAATGAGTAATTGTTAGACGTGAAACGGCACACGCTACGAAACGATTAAATTATATACAGAATAAATAATAATAATATTCGTAGCATACAAGAAAAAAAAAAAAAAAAGAAAGAAAGAAGAAGAAAAGAAGAAAGAGAGAAAAAAAAAAACAAAAAAAAAAACAAAAAACAAACACGTGTTAAGATTTATAAAATTAGTTTATAATGTATTTGTTTATCGTTGCTTTCAGGATATACCTAAAAGTTATGTGTAAATTATCATATTATATTGTATCTTCGAAAGAGTCATTTAGTAAATTCTATAAGAGTATAATATTATGATATAATATTAATTATTATATTGAAAAAAAGAAAAAAAAAAACTAAGAAAAAAAAAAGCCACACAGAAAACCACTGTACCATACGTTTGTGTAACTAAAATAATAATATAATAATAATATGATCATAAAAATTATAATAATATAATAAATACTTACCGTATGTCTTATATAAATTACTAATACTTATGTAAAATATCCTCCAGACCCATTTCATATCACAAGGTGTCCTCGACGCCCTATACCTACTCTTTATTCTCAATCACTTAAAATTAGCTGCAATAAGTATACCTAAATACATCATTAGGTTGTATTGAAATTGTGATACTCTGCTACATAGTTCAGACTTTTATTCATTTTCACCTTACATACATACTTTAATTCGTATGGTAATTGAATTTCATTCAATTAATGAAAAAGAGGCTGACTTGAAACGAAATAAATTAGAATAGTAGCGGGACAGAGTATTTACTGGAGTAATTATGTGATAAATTAGAAGCGAGCTTGAGACACATCGTCGTCTACTTGCATCATTTTTATAGAACTAATAGTGGGCGTAGGTCGTTTGAATTAGAGTTGCTAAACAGATTTTCCAGAACTCAGATGCCTGTTCAGATACATCAGCTGTGCCTTCGATTCTAGATTTGCCAGTTGAGAAACAGCTGGAGCCATTTGTGCCACGTGATTCTGGTATCCACTTCCTGGATAAATATCAGAGAAACATAAGTCAGTTTTCGATTTAACGAGTAGCGGAATATGTTACGGTCTCAAAGTTGAATGGAGTAATGTTGCGACAGTTGGACTCTACCGTTTCCTGGATTTTACATTTTCTTTTTTATTGCAAATTGCAGATTGACTGACTAACTATTCCTGGTTTCAACAAAAGAGCGTGATAAGCTGATGTCAGACACTTACCAACTGACACTTTCTTTTGTCCGTAAGTAACTTTCCCATCGAAATCGTTCAGCGGAACTTTTATGTCTGGATCAATTTGCTGAATCGTGACATTCAGATGGTTCTCAATCTCTCCCAAGTACTGTGGGCATAAATAACAGTGAAATTAGTCCCAGGAACTCCGAATACATTGTTGTTACGTAAGCGCAATAAAAACTATAACTGCACGTACTCTGGGCTCGTTATACCAGATGCAGCAACCGGCTTGTTCAGTGAGATTTGTATTATTGCAATTCCTGCCTCTTGAGGAACACCATTCCCCATGGTACCAGACCTTTTCTGGTACACTACTCACCAGGGATATAGCCAATCCCATTCTCTCCGCCCTACCCACCCTCCCGATTCGGTGTACATAGTTTGACTTCTCATCGGGTAGCGTGATGTTAATGACTGCATAAATGAAAACAGAAGATAACATTAGTCAGCGTGTTCTATTCAAATGTACATACAGGGTGGGCGAAAAGAAAACCGGACCGATTTGAAACGTGAATAAAATCCGGACGCGTCGACCGAGTTTCAAAGACTTTTTTTGCTTCAAACTAGAAGAATGAACCTTTCGTTTGGCGTTTGAACATCCGAAAAATATTTACTCATTGCTAAGATGGTCGGTTTTAAAAAACGGATTTCGAAAAAGTCGCTTGGAGGATGAAGGTTCATTTTCTTCTAGTTTCAAACGGATTTTATTCACGTTTTAAATCGTTTCGGTTCATTAGAATAGAAGTACTTATTTATCTGCTCTCTCTCGATTCTTTGTTACTTACTGAAAGGAAGTCCAGTCACGTCTAATCCCCTAGCCGCAACGTCCGTGCATATGAAAAACTTAACTTCTTTACATTTGAATTTCTCCAAGTTTGCTTTGCGCTCTTGAGGTTTTCGGTCGCCGTGAAGACACACGCATGAAAACTCACTGCTACCTAAACTCTTCAGATAACGTTCCAAGTTATCGCAATCAATTTTAGTTCTGCAGAAAATAATCGCTCGATCCATCTTGTGCTCTCTTATTGCTCTGACGCAGTACTCTCCTTTCAGAATCTTAACCGCCTCGGATAGGGTTTCTGAAAATTATTCAATCTGAATGAAAACTCACGTCAAATAGATTGGACAATAAGTTATTCAGAGATTTATAAAACCTGCGGTATTGTTTCCTGGTTTAACGTTATCTCTGTAATGCACTCCGTCGGTTTGAATATGCGTCTTTAAATTGTGCCAGGATTTATCTTTCTGCGGATCCACCATGACTACGACATGGTGAACCGTTTCAGGAACCGCATCTTCACCCTTGAGATCCACCCACGTTGGAAAATGCATCAAACGATCCTAGAATCAAAATTTTTAGAGACTTAGATGCTGATTTTCAGTCGCAAATATACTTCATGCTTTCAGAATGCATAATATTAGTCAATTCTTTCATATTCGCATTGATTAAAAGAATTCAGGATTCTTACTGCCAGTTTTTTAACTTCAAAAGCATGTAGAGTAGCCGAGCAGACTATCATCTGCAATCTCCTACCGTCGCAGGTGATTTTTGGAATTTGTCGATGAAGTCGGTCAATCAACTCGGTATATCCCTGTTTTAGTAGGCCGTCAGCTTCATCGAGCACAAAGAACCTGGGGTATAATAGTAGAGCATGTGAATTGAAAACGGAGATTAAATTCTGTCATAGAAACTCTTGGAATCGCTGGTACGTTTTGAAGAAATAGAAATATTCTATTGACTCTGTGTTTTCACAACTGATTACTTAGATTTTGAGAGATAATTTGCAATTCGGTGAACGATGTGAGCTGTACTCTAAAACAACCATTTTTCCTATGGTGGAATAACGTATGCAAAGCAAAGTTCATGAAGCATACAACATTCGAATGAACAATATTTTAGCCTACCTACAATGAGTCAAGGACAGATAGCCACCCTGTATAAGATCTTCCAATCGACCAGGTGTTCCGACCACAATATCTACCCCTGCATTCAAGGCAGAAATTTGTTCCTTTACATTAATTCCTCCAATTACCAACAGCTCTCGTATCCTCGGGTTGTCCAAATGTTTCTTGAACTTTGTAATAAGAAGATTAAGATAGTTTTCGCACATTCAGTCTCTAAATTCATTATCTTAAACAAACATAAGCTCATCTGGGCAGACTTTATTCCCTGAATGAATGAATGAAATGAGGAATCATAAGATGTACACCTTTTGTATCTGATTGAATGTTTGTTCAGCCAGTTCTCTAGACGGTTCTATGATTATTGTCTGGGGAGCATTATTCGATGGCATTAAATCATTGACAGTACGACTTCCCGAGACCGTATTCTCGCGAGTAGATTCCTTTGGCGCCGATGATACAGCGATGTAGCCATCAGGGGGTGAATGCTTGAATGGTTGAGCTCCGAAATTGAATGCCATTTCGGCGTTCTTCAGAACAACAGCGGGGAAGAAGGTCAAAGATTTTTGTTGACTGTTCAGATTGAACGCCTGGCCCAAGTCAACGCCGTTTTTGGTAAAGCGTATTTCTCCGTCAGTCAAGTTTAACAGACATCCGATAACGTCGTGCATACCAAACGGCTCTCCATAACTGTCAAACTGTTTTGAGTTCGATTTTTTACCTGTTCCTCCAAAACCAAACCCAAATCTATCGGTTCCCAGGTCCAAGCTTGCCTGTTTGATAAAAGAAATAAAAAGAAATACTGCTTTTAGGTAGTTGGGAATGCATGGTGGTCAGTATTAGAATTTTGAGGAGCTTCTATGGGTCTTTCGTATTTCTCAGTGACTTCGCAACGAAAGAAAGAATCATTACACATCCTGTCCATTATTTTGACAGCGTTAACATCGACCATCACTGTTTCTTGTTTCCTTTGGTAAATAAGCTTTATAACAGATGAAGTGACAAGGATTTCTTCGACAAAAAGTACAGAGTGGATAAAATCTGATTTTCTTTTATCTTCTAATAATGAAGTCCCAATACCTGAGGACTGGACCACCCAACACGGCACAGACCCTCATCAGTCACTGTAGCCTCGTAATAGAACTTTCCGCTGCCCTGGACACCTTTAGTTGCACGGCCACCGTGCCAGTCGCGTTGCTCACGGCTCTGGCATCTCAGACCATCTGGAGTGACGGCTAGCGCTGAGCCTCGGTCGAATAAACTCATCGTCCAATGCGGGGCTGCAATTTATGGGAATCTTTTTCATGCTTCCAAGGGATGAGAGAGCTACTTTCATTATTCAAATGATGATGGATAGCGGGAGACAACTATTCACGAATATTTCAAATAGAATAGCAAGGAAACTGACGTTGAGAAAGTTCAAGAAAATAATCCCATTTTTATCTTTGAATACATCAGTTTTCTAATCAGATGAATATCTTCATGAATTTTTATTCCAATTTTCAGGATTTTCGGGATGAATATTTCCTGTTTACTGATTAAATTGCTAATTACATGACTGCAGGTTTGCAACGGAGCTTGAAGCTTTCCCGGATTCTAAATCCTTCAGTGTTTCCCAGACAGTTTGCAGTATGGGTAAACAAAAGGCGCCCGTTTTCCCGCTACCCGTTTCTGCAGCCATTAGAACATCTCCTCCTCCAAGAATCAAGGGGATTGCTTCAGCTTGGACATCGGTTGGTAGCCTAGATCAAACCATGTAGCAATTTCTGGTGTCACAATCAAGTGCGATTCAAATTCATGAGTTCTCAACATTGTTGAATAACTTTTTAACGAGTGGACCGATTTTTACCAAATTTGACACAAAAGTGCCTCGGATAATTTCTCGGTCCTGTATTGAATTTAAAAAAATAATTGGACCTCAAATTTCATTTATACTTCTGATTACGACAGACCGTCTGACTTTTTTGACTTGTGTAAATGTGTGGGCAGATTGCCTCATTATTCGCAATGAAAAGAACCATACCATGGTACATAATTTATAAATAGATTTATTTAGCAAATTTTGTTTCCTGGAGACGGATAAGCGATGCGAACATAATCTTACGATAGTTTTCACGTGCTATAAACTGCGATATTAAATATTGTAAGCATGCATGTGCAAGTGTACTTACATCCATTCCATGTCATCAACAGCTTTCGCTATTTCGGGTAGAACACCCATTTCTGAAATGAAGAAGAGTAGCAGAAATAATCTACGTGTAATTGATAGTCGTTAAAAATCTGAATATTTCATCATTGGTTTGTCACATAGGCTTTCAGCCCCGGCCTGAACCCTAACCTAACATTAACCTCAAAAAACCGGCTTTCATGATATAATAATAAATATTCGGTATTTTTAAAGGTATATAACACTAATAGCATATAATACAAACCTTCGAAAGCTGTCATTTTCGATTCTTGACGTTTCTCGGCCGTAGATCACAATTCACTTCTCTGCACTACTCTCTTGAAGTTCATTAGTTCCGAACGGACCGCATGAATCTGTCAAAGTGTCGACACCTTTGATTCTCTCAATTTTTGTCACATCTGTTGTCACGTGATCATCGACTTTAATCGATACCGAAGCCTCGATAATACGGCGCCTCGGTTTCACCCGTCTTTGTCAATCCTATGAAATTCCACATCTTCCGTCTCTGTTTCTCTCTTCAAGAGAGTTGAAGTTGGCGCTGGTTGAGAATTCAGAAAAAGGCTATAAACAGTGGGAAACAATTATCGCGTCGAGATTTGAGATACGTAAATAACTGTCTTTAATTCTTTGCTTACTTATTATCAATATATGATAATAAAGCATTGAAAATGTGACCACGGTACAGAGAAATGACATCGTCCTTCGATAATTGACAACATTAACATCCTTAAAATGACTCCGAAACGAAAGGTCAGTGCGATTAGTATAAATATAGTCAAGTTTCGCACGTATAGGTTATTGATGAAATTTTTATTCCAACTCCGTCGAGTCTCTACTAGACCGAATTAAGAATTAACAAAGCTCAGAATACCGAGCGTTCTTTCTTACCATTTAACTCACGAGTCTGTATTCGTTTTTTTCGTCTTAACGTATCGCGTAAAAATCCTAGAGAAGCTAACCTCAAAATACCAGAATTCTGTGCTCTGTATCATTGAATCCCACAAATGCAGCATCTCTAACTAACACAAAGCCACAATTTCCATTAAACTCGTTAGCTTATAATTCTGGGAATGAATTCAGGCGCTAATTACAGTTAAATAAACTAAATAATCATTCTTCGAGGTTAATTCGATCCTGGAAATTTCGTCAAATTTTTTTAACAGACGACGAGCTCGGAATCTACATCGAGCAGTAGCTCAGGTTCATCTTCGAGTAGTTCGTCAAGTTCTGGAAGCGAGTCGAGTTCGTCAGATTCAGATAATTCCAGCAGCTCTGGGAACAGCCGTAAAGTATCTGATTCTGATAGGGGAAAAAAGAAGACTTCATTTCCCCCTGGGCGGCATGGTAAACCTAAAAATGAGAGTGGCGGAGGACCGTCTGTCGATAATAAAGTCAAGGATAAAATACCGGCCAAGAGTAGACCGGTAGTTTACTCATCTGAGTCCGAAGAATCTCCGAATAAATTGAAATCCACAAAGAGAAAAGTTCCCGCCAAGCCTAAAGCTACTGCAACAGTTGCTCCTGTTGTAAAGAATCAAAAGATTGTCAACAAGGCTCCGACATCGGTTGGAAAAACCGGCACCGGTGTTAAAGTTATGCCAAATAAATCCAGCAAGCCTCTGGGTGTGTGTGAGGAAATCTTTTTCTTTCTTATAAATTATTCAACGTTTGTTAAACAGCCCAGTTTCTCTTCATATCTTCTTCAATTTTACAGCTGTTGTCGGAGGTACCAAGCCTGCAGAAAAGATTACAAAGGTTGCCGCTGAGCCTGTGCAAAAGAAGTTAAAGAAAAAGAGCATATTCAGCCCTGAGAACAGCAGTGAAAGCGATAGTCCAATTCCTGCTAAACCTGCTGTTATGAAAGTAGCTGGACCGCTTCTTAAGGCGGCTAAATCACACCAGGCTAAGATCAAGGCGGGAGATGTGAAACCGAGGGGAGTTTTAGCTGGAAGAGCTGGTAAGATCGTTGTCTGTTATTATATTTGGGTCAGGGGCGGCTTGATTTGAACTAAATGATTCAAATCTATTGATATTTCTTGTCTTTGGTTTTATTTTTTCTTTAAATCACTTATTTAGAAACATAACGAACTTTACTTTGAAGATCTTCACCATTGCAGAAGAAATGTTTAGCAATTTTCTTGGGTTTCATTAGCGTTGGTGATTAAGCAGCAACAACAACAACAACAGCAGCAACAACAACAGCAACAGCAACAGCAACAAGAACAACAACAGCATATAAAATCAGAGAGCTCTGCGAGCTCGAAGAGTGGGTCTGGCGGATCGGGCTCGTCTGGTTCAACCGAAAGCAGTTCAGATACGGAATCTTCGGATAGCCCAACAACTCCGCAACCTCAGCATAAGAAAAAGGAACCTCCTCTTACCGGCAATGTCTGTAATAGCGGACCAACTAAAAGACCAACAGCTAATGTGCTTGCAGCAGCTGGTATTGGCAAGCAGCAAAAAGGACCTAAACGACCAGGTATAAAAAGGGTAGAGGATTTCTTGAGACTAGAAATATATCGTTCAATCATTGTTTGCATTGTTTGTTATCATTATTTAAAACTATCATCCTTTTTTCTTATGAAATTATTCTGGCGTTGTAGATATAGTAAAAAGCGAAGAGGAAGGAGAGCTCTCAGACTCTGATAAAGAAATTGAAACTGAAGGAAACGGACCGACAAAAACAACAGCTAAAGGAAAGAGGAAATTGCAAACAAGGAGAGGCAGCAAACTACTTCAACTACAAACTAAGGCAACTAGTGATACCGAATCTGATACCGGTAGGCAATTAGGTAGTTTTTATTATCGGAGAAACTATAGAAAGATAATCAAAACTTTCATTCCTTCTTTCAAACAGCTGAGAGCAAAAGAAGCACGAGCAAATCACCGGTGAAACGTGCCGGCCCCGGAACTGGTATCAGGCTTCAATCTATTGTAGGAAGAACCGGAGGTGGAGTTGAAAGCGGAGGTCGGTCTCAGGATACCAGGGCATTAACTCGGGCACGAATAAGCACGAAAGAACGCGAGTGCCCTTTGGCACTGAGCTGCGATTCACGAGGGCATCTTTCGGGCCGGTTTGACACGCATTTTACCCTCGAAGCCTGTCCCTTGTACCATAACACAACGCAGCAGGCCTGTGTGTGAGTAACTGTCTATAACTAGAGAATTTCGGCTTTGAAAAGTTTACGCGAATCGGATTTATTTCTACAGAGAGTTCTACAAGGAACGGAAAAAGCACGAAGAAGAACGCAAGAAGGCTCTCACAAATTTGGGAAAAAAGTCTCCCAAGGGACTGCACCAGACTAACGAGCAGCGGAATTATCAGCTCAAAGTTAAAGAGATGCGAAATAAATCGAAAGCGGGGAGTGGAAGCGGGAACGAGAGCGCGAGCGGGGGCGAACTTCAAGGAATTGAAAAAGACCGACAACCCAGAGTCAATAATCTCACGTCGGACTATGACCTGAAATTATTTATGGAAGCGCAGGCGATTGCGAGCGAAAAAATTGTGAGCAAATTGTTAGTCGCGTAATTGTAACGGCAAAGGATATTGGGAGAATTGTTTTGCAGTCGTATCTTCGTGTCCCCGAATATTCTACCACCCCCTCCCCCTTTTATTTTAGGAAAGAGAATTACGGGAATTGGGAAGCGGCGACGGCGGCGAAAGCAGCGGGAGAAGCTGCAGTGGAAACGGCGTTGGCACTCGCTGCGTAGAGATGGGACGTTGGGAAATGGAAGTATGGTACCAGAGTCCGTATCCCGAGGAATTCAGCCGAGCGCCAAAGCTATATCTCTGTGAATTTTGCCTGAGATATGCTAAAAGCCGGCAAGTACTGCGTCGACATCGCGACAAATGTCTGTGGCGGCATCCACCGGGTCACGAGGTATACCGGTTAGTAAAATTCGGTCTTTATTTCTAGTAAAGCTATGTTCGTTTCGTATTCGGGTCTGGTCAAAGGCGATGACTGAATGATGAAATTTGTCGAAAATTATAGGAAGGACAAAATCGGCGTGTGGGAGGTAGACGGGAAACGGTACAAACAGTACTGCCAGAACCTCTGTCTACTCGCGAAGTTCTTTCTGGATCATAAGACCCTCTACTACGACGTCGAACCCTTCTTATTCTACGTTATGACGATCGGGGACTCCGAGGGATGCCACACAGTCGGATACTTCAGCAAGGTAATTTATATCATAGATTTTCTTTCAGATTTTAGCGATTCGAATTTCATCCGCGTTGTTTACGCATCTGAATCGATCAGTCGGGTTTGAACGGGTCTTTCGTATTCCTAGAAGTGGAATACTCGATGGACAAGCTAAACGAGATCGAGACTTTCATTAGTCGATTTTGCTCGAGGGCGTATAAAGAAAGCTCGCGTGTCTTTGAACAAGATCTGTTTTCCCCTGTTATACATAGATATACCCATTACATGTATGATATATAATACAGTATGCGTGGGAAGTCTCGGGTTCGAATTCCGTCATTGTTAGACTAGCCACGCCGCATATATTTCGTAGTTTTCTACGATATTTAAGCGTCAGCTAGCTGTGTCGAGATATTATCCCTTGAGATCACCCATTGTTACGTATTATGAGAAAATTTTGGATTCTCTAGGTCGTCCGCAAGTCGGCTAGTCACGTGGTTAACTGTAATTAGTCTCAGCGATAATAGTCCTCAGCCGTTTCGTAGAATGTAGAAAAAGAAACGCCGTTGAACTACCGAAACTCATTATAGCGATGAACAATTCGCTAATTCGAATTCGAGACAATATAAACCGAGATAAGGCACGTGGCAGTTGGTGAGGACTAAAACTCATGACAGTCATAACATAATTAGCACGATAGCGAGCATGGAGTAGGTGTAAAGGGGGAAGAACCGTAAATGGGAAAAAATAAGGCCCGCAGGGTGCTGGCTAATTGGTTACTCGATCGCGACGACTGGGCACACGATAAGGCACCGGCGACGGCGGTTCATTCATACGACGCGACGTAGCCCTTGTATTGGCCTCTGCGCAGCTCGTATATGTATATTTGCATATATTTGTATGTACGTACTTCGATGTATGTGTTTCTATATCACATACGCGAGTAGGTGTTTTATGTATGGACATACATGACATGGTATGTGCGCACACGCTCAAGTCAGTTCGTTTTGCATAGGAGGCTGCCTCCTCCAGCTTTTGGACTCTAGACTTTGACATCCAGGGTATACATATACAGGTAGAGCGAAGGGAGTGGCTCAAGTTTCGCGGTTGCGTTTCCCTTCACCCATGTATTTCGTTTTACGTGTATCGTCGTCCGGGCTAAAAGGGTTTAAGCGAAACCCATCCCTTCTCAACATCGTGTTTTATTACATGTAACGCTTTAGGTCGGAACAGGCCACGTACTAGATAGACATCTTTTTATCTACACCTACGAGGGTGCAGGCCATAAAACACGGGAATGTCACGGAAATTTTAAAGCCTAGCAGATTTCGGAGAACTTTATTCAAAGGAAGGGATTACTTTTTGAAGGTTCTTTGTTTTTTTATAAATTCGGTAAAAAATTGAAGCAAAATTGTCTTTCAGTAAATCTTATCAATAATTTGTTTTATTATTATTATTATTATTATTATTATTATTATTATTATTATTATTATTATTATTATTATTATTATTATTATTATTATTATTATTATTATTTCTCTTTCATCATCGAATGGTCAAGAAAAAAGAAATAAAATTCTGCTTAAGAAAAAGTTGTCGAAGTAAGGAAACTTGAAGTTTCCCTCATTATCAGAACTGCGGGTTTTTGCCCGCATACTTTTCCAACGCCTGCAATTTCCGAGTTATTAAGCCAGAAACGTATACGTATGTACACACAAACATGTCATACATTTGCCTGCAGTACCAGTCACATACGTAGAAAACACATTCTCGCGTTTACGCAGCGGCTATGGGCGTTATCTTGCGTCGCAACGCCTGCAGTATGGTATCTGGTTCTCAGAATTTACATGAGAAACAATACATACGGTCGCTATCGGCCGCAAACTCTCAACGCCTAATCTCGGTACGATTCATGTACGTGGCTACTTGCTGTTCCCAGTTTTGTGCATATGTGG
The DNA here is from genome assembly GCA_944452935.1 of Rhogogaster chlorosoma. NCBI lineage: Eukaryota > Metazoa > Arthropoda > Insecta > Hymenoptera > Tenthredinidae > Rhogogaster > Rhogogaster chlorosoma. The sequence continues at coordinate 28,110,401 of OX101799.1, read as the reverse complement.
TCACTCTCTTTTCGCACTATCGCTTTTCAACGGAAAATGTTTTTCGCCACGTGGATATAGGATGGATGACAACTCATACCCTTCGCAGTTATTCATTCACTTATACCTATTATATAACTCCGCTAAATCAGTACGTTTGTATAGCTTCTATTCGCGTACATATTGCAAAAAGATTAATCTTATCCCGCAGTGTTTCCAAAATCCATAATCTCCGTTTTTGGCTTGCTCAATTTCTCAGCCCTCGTATGATCTTTTCCGATTGTGGACACGAGCGTCTAGACCTTAGCGTCTTAACTCCCCGACGAAAGTCTTTCATAAATCAAGATTCATCCGCCATTTATTTCCCGGATAAGTTTCCAAAATGATTAACCCTACGCAGGTCGATGATTGACCAGAGTCCTTTGGTTTTAGATTTGGGATTTGGTTTAGGGGGGAAACGGTTAACCCTGGTGCGGGCGGTTCCTACGTGCGGCATTGTCGAGTCAAAATCTTTATCGACGTTCAATGACCCCGACCCTGGCTAGACGGCGGGACGCAGCCGACGGGGTTGGGTGCGGGACACCCACCTCCGACCCTTCCACCCATCGAGCCAGGCAACGACCCGGCGCGGGGCGCCGCCGAGGGCGCGCTAGGTGGTTGCTTTGGGGTAGGATGAGGCGGCCTGGGGTGTTGTGGGGCGGAAAGGGATGGGGAGGGTGTCGCCGCGCGCCGGGTCGTCAACCTTTCCACACCACCACCACGGCACTGCGACGACGAGGAAGTCGTTATTATTTCCTACCGCGTGCAGTACCCCGCACGCAGAAGAGACCGGATTCGTTGAGGGTGTGGAAATTAGGGAAAAGTCAGGGAAATTTAAATTACTGCATAAAACGCACGGATATACGTATATCTTCAAGGGGTATCACAAAATCAGGGCAATTCCGAGAAAATTATATTTTTACCTCACAATATATTTCATATTTTTATGTACCTATCACTTATAACCGAAGATGTATATCAGAAGATCTCACGTAAATGAGAGACGGGAGAATATTTATTCGCAGGTTTCATCTGGGGAGAACCGAAAGGACCAGATTATGAACTAGGAAACCTGAAAAACTCGTGGAAATTGATTATGAGGTTTCGCTCGCCACCCTAGGATCGTATTTTCATAATCTGGTCCTTTCGGTTCTCCCCACAACAGACGTGAGTCTAGACTCTAGACTCTAAGTTTTAAAGACCTAAGGAGGGAGAAAATCCGCAGTGGGCTGAACATAATTTTTTGATGAAAAACACTCTTCTTATAACGATATCTATCTATATCTTAAACGTACATGCAGTATAGTATGGCAAGGTAATGAAGCCACGTAATAAACCGACTTATAATTAGGGCGAGACTCGCGTATCTAAGTATAACGTGAGCTGACGATGCGAGCCACGCGATAGTCGATATATCATAGCGTAAAACCTGCGTGCGGCTAACCTGGTTGGATATGAGCCGAGCTGACAGCGCGAAGAGGTAAAAAAAACGGCGGATCCATGTCTCGTCTCTCCGCCTAGGCAATGCACCAGTGAAGTGGCGTGAAGGGGGAGGGGGGGGGGGAGGATTGAAAAAAAAGAAGATGCGGGACCAGATCAAATTACACCTCCGCGAAACCCTCGGGGGTCATTTTCAACGAGTATATGACTGTGGGGGATCGAGGTGACGTAGAGCACACGGCGCACACGGTGCACGGCTGTACGTCGTAGAGGTCGTCGATACGATACGCGCCCGTCGGAGGTTGGGGTAGGCTCGTTCGCCGAGCTTCGCGTCCTCTAGCGTCCCAACGACGGCCGTCGCTCCCCGTCCTCAGTTTCCTCCTCCTCCTGGTGCCCCTGCCCTAACTGCAAAGACCGATCGATGCCAGACAGAGTTCTGTTCGCACTACCAAATCCCGCCAAATATGCCTCCGAAGTCATTCCTCCCTGAGGGTGGAGAGAAAGAGAGGGTTGCGCCGCGAACGCGAGTCTGAGCCAAAAAGAGTAACGCTCGAAGGGGGCTCGCAGATGAAGCGAGAAATGGAGGGAGAAAGGAAGAGAGATGGATGCAGAGAAAGAAAAATCTCTAGATGGTACAGTGATGTATGTTATGTAGATAGAGAGGAGACTTTGTCAGGTGAGCACGTAACCTCGATTGAACTCACTTCCTGGCACTGATTTTAAGGTTATGAATTCAACATTTTTACGTACACCTACATAGGTATAGGCGCATAATTGAGGGAAGAGCAGGGTAAATAGTGTTACAACTATTCAACTTCCGAAAGAACACACGAACCTACCATCGTTCATGCACACATGTTGTAATTACAATAGAAATTCCATTTCTATAAATCGTTACTCTTTGTTACCGAGATAAATTCAATGTTAAGTTATTTCTGACTGAAAACGACCGTTTTTGTCCTTTTCGAAGAATATTTTATCCATTATGTTTACACGTTTTTTTTATACTCGAAATACCGTAGGTCTGTTCGTAAGGAATTTAACTTAGTAAACAATTCAATTTACGGACGGTGATTATTGCGATGCCAAGAAAGTTCGTACCCTGAAATTGTCGTAAGGGACAAGGCAAGGCTAGTCTACTACCATTAAATCCATGAAATATTCCCGACTGGGAATTGCCTACTTGGAGACAGGTTTCAGTCTCTGTGATAACGCCTTGCAGTGATAATAGGTATAATACCGAACGTGGCAAAATATCACGAGGACAGAAAATATTCCCCAGGCTTTCTTTTGTTTTCATTTTTATTTTCCGTGATTGTATTACGTTGACGACGCAGATGGTATTAAAATAAAGGACAAAAGGCAGGATATTTACGATCGTGCATTTCGATAAAGATCTACGAATATAAATTCTAGGCGCAGCCACAGTCACAGTGAAATAATTTTGTACAAAAGGGACGGAAAATGAGGATCCGAGGGTCGCAGATAGGACAGCTGCAACGCGTGCTTTCGGGTTGCTAATTCCTTGCGGACACCCCGTATGTAATAAGGAACGCTTTGTTCGGCGTAAGGAAAGTGGAGGAGGAAACTCTCCACGTCTAAATATAGGAGTGACCGTCGGGCCGAGGCCTCTGCTCACTGCTGTTGCAGCCTTTAAGCTGCGTTCACGCTTCATCTTTCGTTTCCCCTCCTGCCACTCTCCCACTTTCTACCTCTCTGTCTCCTTTTCTTTATCGATCTTCCTCTCTCTCCTCCTCTCTCCTTTTGGCTTCCTCCGCGATCAATTTATCCTCATCATTCTAACGTATACATAAAACGTAAAACAGCTTAACTTTCGGTACTGATCCCGGAGCCTTAAAAGGCATGTAGTACATAGATACATGCACATACCTCAAAAAAGACTAACGCGACCGTCTAGTCTTTTCGCTTTCGGACAATACCTCCCGGTGCAATTACCGTCGCCGGGTTGTTAACGGTAATACGTATTCGAAATTCTATAGGACCGGAAAACCGCTCGTACATTTATATTTATGCGTACAAGAAAGCAGGTATGGTAAATTGCCTGCGTCACTGCAGTCGTTACGGATATGCTGTGGAAATTTCTCAATACTTATATGGCCGTTTTTGTACCTACTCCTGCTTTCTGGCCCGTGTCTGATCGCGTCTCCTCGAGACAAAGCAGGTAAAATACAAAAGTCAATTCCAACCGCAAGTCTCGCTCGCCCGGTCCGGCGTGAACGCAACGCTGCAACCCCAAGGCGTTCGCCCACGGTGACCACGTGTGACTTGACCAGTTGCAGCTTGTACAATGTATCTACAAGATTGTGTGCATGATACATGCATGTTATACTCTCGCGTTGTGTGAATCCATACGTGTGCAGGAGACACGCGCACATATTCAGACGATAATTAGTGCGTTAAACCTTATCTCTGTAGCCTGTACAATTTTATGAATAAGATAATTATCTGAGATGAATCGGCCTTCTTTTTTGTCTTGCGGGTCTTGTTCATCTTCCCACATCTTCATTTCGATGAAACTGGTACTCACCTTTACCTTTTGTCAATTTTCAAAATAAGATAACAGAGCTTACATGCTTACACTTGGCGGGGTTGATTCGAACGAATCTCGAATATGATTGGAAAGGTTAATAAAGGATTTCTCCAAATCGAACCTAACGGAATCAACCTCGACGAGTCGTTCTTGGCGTAGAGTAGGAAGATCGATCTTTGTAGCTTGAAACTTGCGCACCGCAGGGTCTTACTACTGCACCTTTCTCATCGTCTGGATCAAAAATAAAGACTGTCTCATCTTATTTTCAGATATTATTTCATAGTAGTTGATATTTCATCTCGACTACAAGATAAACGTCTACCGAAGTGTTAATTTCCTTTTTGTTTGTGGAAAATATCTTCATTAAAACGTACATACAACACAGTATCGCATACATTATAGCAGGGAATGAAAGAGAATACTGTTTGGTATTTAATACAAGGATAATCGATCGAGGCGTAAGAATTCTCAGCGACACTTTAGTGGACTCGAGGCGTTCATGCAGTTTTCCTTCGCCGTCTGGTAGCCAAAGTCCATTGCGTTGGGTTATATAAATCAACGCGACGGGTGTCTGCGTTTCACGTCGCCTCGCCAGGGTATATAGACACTGTGGACGCCCGTGCATATCCTCGCTGAAGATTGCCTTGTTTTACTCGCTGCATACATTTTCCTGTAACAACATTGACGCGTATGTATACAGGGTACACATACCTACCTTTGCGTCGATGCTATGTGTTTACAGTATAGAGTATACTATACAGTTATCTATCGAACCTGGGCGAATTGATTACCAGCCGTTCGTAGTCGCCACAGGGCCGAGTCATGGAAAGTTCATAATTGCTAATTACACCCAATCAAACTTCAATCTTAACGCCGTTTCTTGCCGGACATGATTCCCCGCGTTTAGTTGCTAACCGCGCTTAAGCCAACCATATTACAAGTACCATGTAGGTATGTTCACATGTGAACGCACATACATCCGTTTCATTGTTTTTTGTTTTTGTCTTCTATTAATACTTTCTCAAAAACGAATTAGACGATCGGTTCAAAAAAGGTCGTTGACTCCTTCCTATAATACGGATGTATAGTTACAACGTTCCCAATTCTTTAAGAGGTTAAATTTCTGGATTTTCCCCCCGCCAAATAACGAGAAGGACGCCTCGGCAGGACCTTACCTCGTTCCAGCGCGGCGAAGGGGCGCGGGGAAGAGAGGGAATCAGGGGGCAGCCACCGACGCGGCCCCGAGGCGCACGTAGACTACTGGCCCAAGGACGTCGCGGGGCCCAGATTCCCTCCAGCTCGTCCATTCGCCTGCATCGAGCCCCCTTCTCCTCTCCTCCCCTCTCCACCCCGTCGCGCCATATTAAACATATACACATCTATCTATCCGTGTATGTATAAAATATATACATATTATATATGTATATGCGTACATATTGGTGTAGATTTTAGCGGTCAACCCGCACCAAACGAAGCGCGAGCGCATGGGGACGAGCCTCCGAACTCTTTCGGACCGAGGCTTTGTCCTTCGGCGACGCCCAGCTCGGTGGTCACCCGCGATTGCCTCTGCCTGTTTGCTCGCTCGCCTGCACCATCTATATATCCTATGTGTATGTTTATGTATAGTTTGCCAGTTGGCAACAGGACGCCACGAGTCGAAACGTCGCGTGTCGTCACACGTACGCACGCATGCACGCAGGCAGGCAGGCAGGCACGCGTATTATAGCGAAAGGTAAAAGAGTCTATAACGTCGAACCAGCGGGGTCCCAATTTCCGCGAACCCCTTCCCCTGCAGCGGGCGCCTTAAAAGCGGTTGAAACGCGCGGGCCCACGACCTCCGGAGATGCGTCTTGACCCCATAGCGACTGGTATACCTATTCAAGGTGACCTTCTCGCTGAAGATGTATGCGGAGACCCGTGTAGGTGAAGATACTGGTCCAGGTGCGGTTGCAGGCTCGTGCAGACCGAGGCGATCAGCCTGAATTTCAATTATTGTGAATATGTACTAAAGATTTATGCATAGTAATCCCGACATTAACCAGGCAATGTGTTAGTTTTTCATTATTTGTTAAATATCAAGAAACAGGATTTTTTATTAATAGAATTAGTTTGAAATTAAAAGGTTTCTCGTTTTTATTTAGACCTAACACACCCTTCCTACATATTATACTAATTGGACGCTGCGATTTCAGCAGATTCTTATCTCTCTGTATAGACTGTATTTTAACCAGCACGCGGTGAACATACATTAGCAACTGTACGAGATTGTAGAATGATGTAATATAACCTATGTACATTCATATGTGTTTATGTACGACATAGCTATCTACGTCTCCATACCTTTTGTACTCGAATCAGTTGTTGAAGTTTAACCTAACCCTAACCCCAACCTCAGCTGACCTAGGTTAACCGTGACGAATATGTGACAATGCTTGCTCAACTGAGACAGGCGTGTGCACGCACGTTTCATTTATTTTTTGTTATAGGAGAAGAACTCGTTTTTGAATTACAACGTGTCTTGCATCTTGACTCTCCCTCCGTACCAACGACAAGGATACGGGCGACTCCTCATCGACTTTAGTAAGTTCCATACCTCTATAATCTACACTATTATTTTGTGGTCGATAAAAATTGGAATTTAGATCGAAAATGGTATGAAAATTATCTTGAAATATCATAAAAACGTTTCTGAGATTGTTCGGAGTACAAGAATCTTAGTAGAATAATCCTTCGCCTTGGTTCACATATAGTTATAACTTATAAGTTACACACATACCTACATCATAATTCGTAAGAATCCTATTCCGATATACGTAATGCAGTACGTCTACTTTCGAGTACACAATTATCAGTTCCGTACGGCGTTAAGGTATACGCACGCGATTGTAATTTGTACGGCAGGTGACTGCATCTATACGCGTGTGTGCAATTAAGCACATATTCAGACCATACCATACACATATATAATCGTAACGGTGTTTAATATATGCTACCTCGAAGAATGAGCGTGTGGAGGCTATACGGTATAGGGGAGAAATGTCTCGGAAATAGATTTCTACGAAACGGTTGATAATTAAAATGGAGCTTTTTACCACCCCGTGACGTCATTTTCATTGATGCCGTACTCCCGGCTCTATATACGGGCTGCTGTACCGTTGACGGGGGCGGGTGGCTAGGCTGGCTGGCTGGCTTTTTGAGTCGTCGTCTCGACGTCGCGTATACGCGATACGCGAGATGGGGGTGGTCGGGTGTAACGTAGGGTGCGCAGAGGTAGCGTTTGTGGTCGTCTCCGGTGCGAGGGCTCTCGGATCCCGTGCGTTTACTGCGCAGGTATTTTCTCTCTTCTCTCTCGCATAATCGCAGTTGTATGTTAGGGATGTGGTCGGTTCAGGTAAAGGTATGGGTAGCTGCGATAGAGGAGGACTGCAGGCAGGGTGGATACTGGATACTGCAGCGGATAGTGGAGTGGAGTGTTTAGCGGGAAGAGCGACGCCCGGCGTCTCGCCGCATCGACCTGGCGCTGCCGCCGCCACCGCTGCCACCGCCACTGGGGTGCATGTTGGGTTTGAGTCTCGCGTAGGGCTGCAATCGCGTGACCTCCCGTGACCTCGCGTACTCTATGCGTCCACCGCGTCTCGCCCCCGTCCTCGTCGCCCCCGAAAGTCTGCGAGTTGAACGGATGAGATAGAGAGAGAGAAAGAGCAACGCGGTGAGGCGAGGGGTGGAGGATGGGCGGGCGCGTATAATGAATGCGTTCGGAAGATAATCGGAAAATCGGTCGGTGCCAGGAGCTGGGCGTTGAAAGTCGGGTTGGAATCGAGTTCAACGAACTCACGAGTGTCGCGCGCCTATATAATATACGTTATATATACGTGTTAATGTATATACATGCGTACGTAGGCGGACTCTGCACAGAACGTACATACGCGTAATATATGTTTATACGTCGTATACCGCATTTGTACATATACGTATATATCCATAGCTATATAGATAAACGTATATGAGAATCGTATCTACTAACTAGAAAGATATATATATATATACCATTTAATTCTATAGGGTCATGCGTCCGGCTATATATGAGCCAATTTTTCTGTAGGTAGTATATTCCTGTTTACTTATTCCTCCATAGGTACGTATATTGTATCGCGAATGCGAAGTATGTATACATATATATGTATACTATACCGCAGTGTTGCATTACACGAGGGTCATGGACCTCGTCTCGAATTATGGTCGTTTAAGCCTCACCTGTGGATAAGTAACCTTGTCCTATGTGTGTCCAACGATATAATAGCGGGCTTATACTTCTTCGTCGAACTTTTGCTTTTACGTACATCGTTTTGAACATTTAATGAATTTTTTTTACGACTAGACACACATTTTATTAATGATGTACAGAGGTGTTATATTCTTCGAAAATCACGTGGGTTTAATGTCCGAACTTCAGTACATGGATCAAGCAGCCGAGGAAAGAAATTTAATAGTTCAGACTTGGGCGGGTATATAATGTCGCGTACGTACACCTGTCGTGAAATAATCAGGAAGAGCTTAAGTAGGTAGAAGAACAGTCACAGACCATTGAAGTGTTCCAACAAAGAAGGCAGCTGCTCTAACCTCCTCAAAGCCTGGGAAGAATGAGTCTCGATCCAATGCTTGTAGCGAATATTAGCCTGGCTATTTCGAGAAAAGTGCAAGATCTCCTTCGTCCGTCGACGCCCATACAAGAAAGCTGCCGTAGCTCTCTTTACACTCGCACACTAATTAGCCCAGAAATTTTAGTCGAGAAGTATCATATACTCCGGATCCTGATTTCCCTAGATTTTTACTCTCTGGGTGTTTGAATATCATAATTCTTTTGAAATCTGATTTGATTTAACAATCTGGAGTCCTGAGGACAATTATCTTCGTCGTGATCCTTACGTAGACGGAAGAGTTGAACCCCGGGAGTCTATCGATCTGTAGTATCTACGATACGTCAGTAACTGCAGCAACCACCTCCTCGTTGAATAAGTTTCGAGTCCCTCTTGAGCAGGAAGTCGAATGTTTTCCGGAAATAGGGCGAATAATATAACGAGCTCCGGGGACTGCTGCAGTCCTAAGGAATCTGATCGATCCACCTTTGTTCACATAGGTTACCTGCTCACGAGGGTAGAGAAGAAAATTGGCTCGCCGGAAAAACCTTTGTCCGATCTTGGACTGATCTCATATCGCAGCTATTGGAAGGACGTGCTTCTACAGTACCTTTGCAACTTTGGCGGCAAAGAACTATCCGTTAAAGGTAACTGATGCGACTGTCGTCTACACGCGTCTTTCGCTTTACACTGTAAAAAGACCCCATGGAAAACCTCGATATTTGACAAAGACCATGAATCAGAATCCTATATTGTTGATCTTCGGATCGAGTATAATCCATTTACGATTTATACACAAAAATTCACCAGCATAATTCAACGAATATCACGTCATTTACCTCTCAGTTTCTAATCATGTAATCTTACATCAGTCTTTCCTGATCAACGTAACTTTCTTTTGCCGTATACTTGCGGAGATCAATACCTGCAGTAAGGTAATGTGGTAGTGTGCGAATTTGCATAACGGTTCATTTGATACGTCTATAACGACAGTCTTTTTCTGGTAGAAAACTTTACCAGAGCACTAGATAGACTGAAACTGTTGTAACAAGAGATTTTATTTACCCATTTCTGAATGGCATATGTGGGATGGTAGGATTTTTTTTTTTTATGAAGTAGAAAAAGAGCTAGAATTCATCGCAGACGAGTTTTTCGTTGCCCAATATGTAGTTATATTATCGACGGTTGAGAAAATACAGAAAAATGTGAAAACGATGGAAATTCTGATGATAGCATCTACTAATAATAATAGTAATAATAATGATAATAAAAAACGAGAATAATCGAAAGAAATAGATCTGAGAATCCGAGTGAAATTGTTCCAGACATCAGCAAGGAGATGGCGATCGATTCGTACGACATTGTAAGCACGCTGCAGGCTCTTGGGATGATGAAATACTGGAAAGGAAAACACATAATATTGAAGAAACAGGTGAGTCATGTTTCCTCGCGATTTCTAGGATAACATGAAATTCTTTGGGAAACGGCAATTGCTATTTTCTTTGCATTATCTTCCCAATTTTTGGGCATTTTTTTCGGAAGGAATAAACGGGCTCCGCAATGCCAAGTGCCTCCGGGAATACGTGAAAGTCCGTCTCATGAATTTCACGAAGCGGATTGTGTGTGTGAAACTGATGCTCTCTTTTCACTTTACATTCAATTAATTGCCCCCGATTTATTCGCGCAATTTTTAAGGGGCGCTAATTGTCGGCTCATAACGCACACCAGCTGCATGTGTGATTTTCGTACGAGTTTTACCTCGTTTCAGGATGTGATCGACGACTACAAGGAGCGGGTCAAGCGCCGGGGCCCCGCCTACAAAGAAATCGATCCGGAGTGCCTCAAGTGGAATCCCTTCCAGGCACCGAAGACACCTTCGGCCTCAAACTAGTAGCTCCTTCTCGTTTCACCCTCGTTATTTTAGATCTTAGTTTTGTATTTTACTAGCTCCCAGTTCCTCTTCCTTCTACATGTCCAAGTCCTTCTTCCAAGCCTGTTTCAACTAGTTCGTCGGGTTCCAATCCGCAGATAGGAATTGGCCGGAGGAGGGCGACCCGGAAGACTTGAATTGTCAATTTAATAAACAGAATTATAGATATATGTAGGTATATTAATATCCAGACTCGAAAAAGTTCAAACTTATTATAAGAATCTTATTTAAGATGTTTTATATTTTAATAAAAGACTATCGAACGAATATATCCATTCAGTTTTCCCACTTTACAATTCCTCTTCGTAATTATGTTCCTCATTTGTTCATGTGTCTTCCTCATATTTGCAGACTCTACAGATTTGGTAAATCTTCCAAAAAATTACACAGAGTACGGATTTTTCGGAAAATATTCAGCAGACGATTGAAATAAATTACTCGTTTGTATCTGATCTGCTCAATCGTCATATGCTATAGAAATAACTGCGTTGACATTTTATCGGGGTGGGAAAGGTTACCAGTGAGATGATAAGTAAAACGCGCATTTTTTTCGCCGAAGGAAGACTCTGTCTCTTCAATGCCACGTGCTTAGTCATAGGTTAGAAGGCTCAGATGCTGGATTCATATCAACAGCTAGTTAAGTAAAATTTAACTCCTCTGAGCTCACCTTTGACTCGTATCTAGGTAAAGGTATATAATTCAAGAAGAGAGAAAGAATCGCCAGTCATGAGTCAGTATATATGTATATATGTACATGCGGAGCGTATGAGACGCGTTTTATTGACCGAACATGATACTTGACTTCTCTGGAATTTGCTTTCCTCTGACACTAGTGTTGGTGCGAAGAATCCCGTAGTTTCCAAGTGTCGTAGCTCGGAGAAGGTCGCAGTCTTCACAGATATTATACTTTTGTAATAAAGTACATACATACCTCTACCTATACGAAAAGAAGAAAAATTCATCTTTTCATTGCTTCTTTCCCTCCACTTCGGATGTTCCCGAGAAAGGTACGTTTTTTTTTTATTGCATCCCTATATATACCTGACAAGACGTTCGTCCTCGTTTCTACCGATCTGGAAACGGTCTGCATTCTTCGGCTCATAATTGCCGGCTATTGACTGGTTGTTTATGCCCTCCTAGGTTTTGTTTCTCATTGAGACCGATGTGCGTCTGCGTATGCAACGGGGTCTCTCATCTTTCCGCAGAGTTTATACATGAATGCGGATAATCGGGAAGTCGGAGGATTATAGTAATGGGATATTAGAAAGTCGATTTCATGGGAGTTTTAGAGCTCCATTGTTCCCGGGTTGAATGGTGATTAAATAATTAGACATTGTGGTAATCGTAAGACCCGGCTGGCCTCTCCCTATTTACAGATTTGAATGAATTTTTAATAATGAACAACCCGGCCTACGCTTCTGTACGTATGTTTTACACATGTAGACACCTATATGCGTATTCGACCGTCACAGGTATATGGGCGGACGACGTTAAAATATTGACTCGGTGAGGAGTCGGCGAACGAACCCTCGACTCACCATTACTTCCGGGGAATTCTCGACGAACCGTATAGAACATAGAATGAGAAGTCGGGACGGTCGATTTAGCTGTGCTCTTCGTTGAAACCGAAACCGAAACTGAAAACGAAAACGAAACCGGAACCGAGAACCTCGGGATTACGGATCATAGATCGCGAGTGGAATCCTAAATCCATATTTCGGACACGCGAGGTAATCGTCCGGACTGCAGGAGGCCAGGATGTGACTGCATGACAATCCCCATCAGGCTTTAAATTTACATTATGCTACGTATTAAAATAATAACCACGCACGCGAGGAACTCTTCATCTGTGAAACTTATACCAGCCGCTAAATCAACTGAGTACAATATGTAAATTTACATTTAGATTTATGTTAATGATTAATGATCGTATGGTAATAACGGACGTCGACTAAACGCCACTAAATGACGCGCCCCATGAACAAAGGTAATTTTTAACCGTCTGAAGTCTACTCTAGATTATTCACCAGGCCTGAGGACTAAATCAAAAAATTCTCCCATCAGTCAACTTCTCTTCTTCTTCTTCTTTTTCTTTTAATTTTTCTTTTTCCCTTTTTGCGACCCGGGGATACAAGAATCTCGTAATCATTTTTGAAATTGACTCTTCTGCCGCAGCTCCATAAAGTTCCATAATGAAACAGGATCTCCGTCCGCTATTCATTGCATAAACTTCATACGTATATATCTATACGAGTTTAATATCGACTCACGAACGCAAGGGCAAACTTTTCGATCAGCTTGTCATGCATAATTTAATGAACCTCGTCTAGATGTGTGGCCTACCACCAATCGCCATGACCAAATCGCGATCCGTTATGACTGACAATCTTTTTCGAAGCAAATATTCATTCGCATCGTATGTATATCTACGTAATTGACTCATCGTACCAGCGGAGCTTGTGTCTGATAGTACAGCATGATTTATTGTCAGTTGCGGATGTTATATCGTCACCTAAAGGATAAACTAGCTAACTTATGGTTAGTATCTTTTTATAGAATGTTGAATTGGCATGTCGAGTTTTTTTTTCTTTCTTTTTTTAAACTTTTCAACACTTTGCTTCTCCTGGAGCTTCGGACTCTAGACTCTCTCGGTATTATCCTTCGATCGGTAAATTATCGAAGACCTAAAAACAAACTGTGACGATATCGTAAACCTTGTTAGCATTTCATGACACATACACACGATACATTTAGTCGAAAGAAAATACCGGTCAAAGTCCAAAACGTCGTGTATATTGTAAGTCTTTCCACTTACAGTTTGTCGTATCTCTGAACGAGCTTCTCGACCAACTTATTGCCCATTGCACACTCTATGATAAGTGCTATGCGTATGGGATGACCGTGAAATAATATAACACTTTTATACTGATCGAAACAGAGTTTGGAGGTACTTGAAAAAGAAAGAAACAGTATGAGGTCAGATTCAGGGATTTCTCGTAGATTCTAATCCTATACGAAAATCCCTCAGTGCGGAGTCCAGTGATCGCAACGTAGTTCTGGATCGACGAAGATGTGAAATGTTGATAAGGCACAGTCATATGAATTGCGCTCCAACAGGTGCCGGGTCTCAATTATACCAGAGCACCTGATGAAGTACAATTAACATGCAGCCTATGTCTCCTTCGTTTTATTTTCGCTTTTTGCGCAAACTTTTTATTCGCAATTTGTTTCACTTACCGATTTCAAGTTCTCACACGTCTTTTAATCCGATGTATGTGAATTATTTCTGAGAAACTGATGCCGCAACGCGCGCTACTTCAGGTACCTGACTTTCGTTAATCACAGCCAAAAGCACCTGGGTAGCGCGTGTCGCAAACAACATTCTTAACTCCGTACAGCCTCGAAATATCGAATAAACCCACCACGCTTGACGACCCACGCTCTCTTTCTCTCTCTCTCTCTCCCTCTCTTGTTCTTTTCCCTGTGGCGTTGTCAACTGTCAACTATCCGTGAGGCAACTAAACTCACGATTAGACCTGTTCGAACAAACCCGGACACGGTTGGTAGACACACACCTCGAGGGAACTCGTTTCTTCACCTATTAGATTTCGATCGATTAACACTTCCGGTAATGCCGTACCCTTTATAGATCCCTCTACTACCAAATGAGAGCCGAGTAGGGGGTTTCCAGTTGACAAACACAAAGCGACATATCGTTGCCTTATTCCCGTTATATCGCAGATCAATTGCATCGTTTTGTAGTTACAGCTGTTTCAACTTACTGGAAACCCCCCCCAAGTTTTTTCATTCGTTCAAGTTTTCACTGCAGATGCACACGTTTAATTAAAAATAGAAGAAAAGTTCTATAAGCGAGAGTAATATACCGTAAACCGGATAGAAACAGTGACGAGATGTTCAGATGTTGATAGATGTGAAGTAAGAAGTAGCGGCAGAAGCAGTAGACGTTCCAGGCTATACGAAGCCACGAAAGTGCCGAGACGTTGCTACGTCCATGGGTCGAAGGACACTGTGAAGGCTCGGATCAGTGAATTGGTGATATTACAGCAGTATGAGTGGAGGAAAAGACGAGCGCGTCGCTTCGACCTTCCTCCAGGTATATTCGGTCCGAGGTTCTAGGAAAAGTCTTGCCTGCCAACTGCAAGGGGCCTTCTGCGCCTTATGCTCCGGGTAAAACTGCGCGGTTAATCCCAGTAATTCTTGAATGGGAATGATCAAGGGCGGAGGAACGAAGGGGAGAGGGAATCTGTGGGGAAGGTGGAAAAGTCTGAGAATCTATGAGAGGGAAAACCACCGCGTCACACCGCACCGCACCGTCCCACACCCGTCAGACGTCACTCTTGACAAAAAGTTCTTTGTTGTCTGGCCAGATTCTCATACAGCGTTGTTGCACTGCTGGCAATAGCACCGTTCCCCCTCTCTTTCTGTTTTTTTTTTCCTCTTTCTCCTCCCTCGCCATATTCGCCCCCTTTTTTTTCGTTCGTTCTTTCTTTCTTTCTCTTTCTTTACTCGGCCGATAGTCCCAGCTGGGTGTTTCCCCCCCCCCCCCCCCCCCCCCCTCTCACTCGTAAACTTTTCACCGAACAATAAACGCCGCGTTTTTGGTCCCGGGGAAAAACGTTATTGTTATAGATATGGGACTATGTAAGAAGGTTTTCTTCGGTATTTCTGCCCAAGGCCAAATCTAAAGCCCTCCACGATCTATGAGTTTGGCATATATTTTTCTTTCTCCCCTCCCTCAGTTCCGCACAGGTTAAATTTTTATTTTTACTGGTTTACCGCACGCTTTATGGTGTTTTTCTATGCACATATACGTTCATATATCACCCTACTTGCTTATATACCTACTCAAAAGACGAAACAAATTACACTCTGAATAATCCCTAAATTATTTATTTATACGCTATTTTAACGCCGAAGAAGTCCGGTTGAATAATGGGTGAAAAACTGGATACAACCTGTATTCCTGCACATAATACATGTACAATTCTACGAGAATATTCCTCGAGCTTAAGACCTCGGAGTCAGTAGTAAATAATCGGTTAAACAATACGAAAGTGTCGTTAAAGCGACAAGACACTTACGTCACTGCACGACTACGTCGTCGTCGTCTCTCGCGGTTATCGTAGATGTAGACATGCAGATATGAGACACACCTCTGCCGTCGTATGTGGTAATACAATTTTGTATAACTATCATACATACCACGGTACGTATATGAACGAGTTTGGTCTCTCTCCAAACTGTATAATCTCCTCTTCAACACTTTGACGAATTATGGTATTTCGGCGTAGATATGTATACATGGAAGAAGCACTTTGATTTAGTTTCAAACATACATGCTGTATACCTACGTAGGTACTTATACCGACATAATACAGTACAGTACAGAATCGTTATATACTCGCGAGACATATCAGAGTATATGTATATTCAAAGCACGAGCGCCGAGCTCTGGTAGTATCCAAGGAGGG
This sequence comes from Rhogogaster chlorosoma, assembly GCA_944452935.1. Taxonomy (NCBI): domain Eukaryota; kingdom Metazoa; phylum Arthropoda; class Insecta; order Hymenoptera; family Tenthredinidae; genus Rhogogaster; species Rhogogaster chlorosoma. The sequence continues at coordinate 28,094,333 of OX101799.1, read as the reverse complement.
AGACTCAAGACTCTGGAGTCGAGACGACAAAGGAAAGTACCCACAATTAATCACTAAACTCGCACTTGGACTCGAGGGACACGGGATCGGTATAATGCTCCACATGTATACGCGGCACCCATGAGTCGTGGTAATAGATGCTCGAAGAAAGTACAAGGGGAGTCTAACGTTCTTACATTATTACTAATGTTGAAAAACTTGGGATTGATCAAAGTCCAGTAAAAGTCAAGTCAAGTCAAGTCGAGTCGAGTTGAGCCGAGGCGATCGCGACGACGATTGAACCGTGAGTGTAGCCGTTCCGAAATCCCGAGCCGTCGACCGCTGTTGCAGCTGGGTAGGTATGGGAGTGAGTTTTTCTCGTTGCACGTTTTGCATCAGGGCCAGGGGTGCGATGCCTTCACGTCGACACGTCATGGCATTGAGACTCTGAGTCCGTCGGCGCGGTCGGTTCGGTTCAGTTCGCCCGGTTCCCCGTTCCGAACTCGTTGGTGGGGATCGGCGCGGTGTAATATACCGTGCGCCGCCAGTGAGTGGGATTTCGATGAATCAAACCAAGGAGTGGGGATGAGGGCATCAGAGGACGACCGACGGGTCGAAGGGAGGACAGACTGTAGCGGCAAGGGGGGTAAGAGGCAAGAGGAGGGCAAGGTTGCGGCGGTGCTCTACGCCTGGCGGCTGCTGGTGCTCGTTGCCGTCGTCGTCCGGCTACTACCATCACCAACCAAGGCTACACCAACATGTCGCAACCTGCAACGGGGCGACGACTGCAGACTACGACTACTGCGGCTCTGTACCTTCGTAAACCTCTCCGTTGTCTTTCTCCTTCTCCTACCCCGTCGCCCTCATCATCGAGCAACGTCTGTGGCACCGAGACGACTGGACAAATAATTCTAGGAATGCAGCGGAAAACTTTCTACGATGCGCATACGATTTAGATTGTCGCTGATCGCGAAGAACGCGACAGTGCGCGCGCACGAGCGCTCGGTTCGTTCGCGAACCCTGACTTGACTTGACTTGACTTGACTGCCTTCGATTGCGATTCTATATTTAACTGCCGTGGCTAGAGATCTCTCGGAAACAAACATCATCGCTCGTGAGTCATTGTACCTCCGTACTTGGCGAATAAGAAGTTATATCCAACACTTACAACGAATACTAATGGAAGAGGGTTCCCCTTGTTGTTCTACCGAAAGCCGGGAGATGTGTTAGTACACGTTTGTTCATACGGGGGAACAAAATAGAAACTATTATTAATTTTTTTTTTTTTCTCGTTCTTCTCCACTTTTGGTCTCAAAATTAAACAAATAACAATTACTTAGACTGTCAGTGACATTCCGAGTGCTTATCGAGGAGGCTAAAACGTGATCAACTATTGAATTTCTCACTTTTCTCGATACTGGACGACTATACTCTTCTATACGAAGCGGGGAATGGAATTACTCATGCGAGTAACCCGATGGCGTTGAATAATTCTACTCTCTTTCCCGATATCCAACGAAGCGATATATGCCAATATGTGTACTTCGGGAAAAGCGTTAGATTTCAATTCCATGAAACCCACGATTCCAATTTATTTCCGAGTGCAATGAGACTCCGAGAGACTATGAGATTAAGAATAAAATTGAAAATACCTGTCCCGGACTATATTCGTTCCCATTTTGAAAAATTATCTTATAACCTACACTGAGAATTGATGGTCGATGAGGCAAGTCGAAAAAAAAAGGAAGGGGATTGAAGGCGACAGAAAAATATAAGAACTTATATCTTTATAAGGATAACTGCGAAAACGGCTTGCGAAATCAGAAAGTGACGTAGAACGCGTGTCATTCACTTCGCGTGCTGATATCGCGCGTATATATATACGTATAGCTGATTATAATAACGGTAATAATAATAATGAGCAACAATGACAGTGATTATCGTGAACTCCACGAAAGGAATAAACTTTTCGTTTCGGATACCACGGATTCGACGAATCAACGTTTATACATTATATATATGGTTCTACGCGGAAACCCTCTCCTCTCTCCTTTTCCAATTTCGTATATCGCGGAGGTGACGACACTCCGAGAAACAAGATTATTCCGAGTGGTTGATATTAATCTGTAAAGAATCAACGATCAATTGACTCAAGGGGATTATTATTCGTAGGTAATAATAAGAATGATAATATCCTGCAGGGTGTTAATCGATAAATGAGTATAGACAGCCGTATAAATATACGCGTGCGATTGAACACAATAAGAAAGAAAATCGCAAATCATATTTGAATCGGAGAAGGGGACAAAGACCGAGACAGAGAGCTGAGACGACGCACAGACACAGACTTGGCGTCGTCCAAGGTCAACGGCCAAGTTTAAGGTTCAAAGTCGTATATATTTTCCTGACTGCAGTGAAAGAGAGAATTCCACGATCGAATATCCGTCGCGTTTCACAGTGCCCAAAACCCCCAGTAGGTATTCATCTAAACATGTCTATATGTAACTTTATTTCAGACGTCTGCGACAGATTAAATTAACGTCTTTGAAGAAAACATATTTTCTTATAACGCCGCAGCGTATAATTTTTATATATATATGCATTCGGAGAACTCGGGGAATAAACAACATTGAAGAAATGCTCAGGGGATAAAAGCAAAGCAAAAGGGAAGAATAAAAAAATATGGAAAAGCAATAGATTTAAAAAATCTACAAGCGTGCAGTGGCATCTTAAGATGAAAGGGAAACTATATCACGTACGATCGAGTTGCGAAATAACGCGGGACACAATACAGCTTTCGATTAAATATTCGAACACCGTATTTTGCCTACTGATCTCTATTCGTCGAAATAATACATATGCCGACGTCATACGATTCCGGGAATAAAACTTATTTCTCTTTTTACTCTTTGGAACCTAGACCATATGTATCTATGTCACGTCGTAGAAGAGTACCTGTAGAAGACGAGATCGACGACAGGTGTCAACATAATTCTATATACCATAACCATCCTCCATAAACGAAATACTTCATAGAAATTGACGCGAATAAATTACATTTTCTAATTAAAATATGTATAAGAACGATCGTCGATCATCATTGATTCAATCGAATCAAATCAAGTTTGAGCATAATAATGATAAGCGAATTCGAAACTGACGATAAATATTAAATCCACAAGTTTCTTAAGGTTATTTTCGAACGCCGTGTACAAACGTCAGTCTTTTTTTTTAAATTTAAATATCGTGATTCTCATTGTTATTATTTTTCATGTTTTTAGACTACTGCTGCAATCTCCGTGTATATTCTTGGTCGACAGCTTGATGCAGCTAGATTTCGGGCGTTAACACAAGAGTTAACTGCAAACGACAGTTGACAGACAGACGCGGCTCGAAAATTCTTTACCAGTCAGTCTGACCCTAGAGAATTGTGTGCTGCTAGAGTGGAAGGGGGAGACTTTCTGACGTCACTAACTGCATGTCGTTTCCGTTCTCTTTGTTCTTTTATTATTCCTATCCTTATTCTTATTCTTATTCTTTGCATCAGACAATTCCGCTTTGTTCTCTCCGGCAAGAAGAAGATAGTAAAAGATAAGATAAGATAAGATAAGAAACGAAGAGAAGAGAAGAGACAACTTATAATCTCGTAATCAAGTTTAAATATAAATCGTAACATGCTTATGAAATCTGAAATATATTCGTTTATTCGTTTTTCAGTATTTCTATAAATCACGTAATCAAATTTTTTCAATGGCTTTCATAAAACGGATAAAAATAAAGAGAGAATAGAACATATGTTTCAACGAATCGCTATATCGATCTGCGGACATACTTATAACTTGAATCGTAATAGAGGAAATAGATAGAGGGATCGGAAGACGATATAGGTATAATATAGATGTGAAGAAGGGAAGTGCAGGTGTGGCGGAAGGAAGTTGCATGCGAGTGATTCGGTACGCGATTAAAGTAGTTGCAGCAGCGCACGACGACGATCCGTAAGTGATGGATTCGCAATGCAGGTATACATGTATATGTGCGATAAATAGAACCGGTCCAATATTTGTATCTCACTAACCATCAGAAAGTTATAAACGAGTACATTATAATTATAATTATAATCATGATTACGATTATAATAATAATAATTCGCCGAAGTAATTACATATACGAGTTTACGGATGTAGTGGTGATGATGACGATCGTGGTGGTCACATATAACTTCGCAACGGAAGCAGCCGTGAATGAAAAAAAGAGGAGCGAGAGAGACAGAGAGAGAGAGAAAAAGAAATGATTCAGTAACAAAAGAACCTCAAAAAAAAAGTAAGAATTAAAAATATACTTTCGCGTTAATGCAGCCTGTTACCAACAGACAAGGTAAGTAAGAAACACGCCTGCTGTTGCAGTACCGAGTACTTTTTTTTCGCGTCTTATTGGGCTTCCCCCGCTCAGATCCCGCTGAGGATACCACGATAAAAAAAGAAAGAAAAAAAAAATTCTTCCTATGCACTATAAAACACACGATACAAAGGTGATACCCTTTCAATTCGTAAATATAATATATTGTACATACATGTACATTTGTGAAATAAATTCATAGCATATACTAGATAGTTGTGTTGCCGATCCCGGTTGTCTGCTAATGGTCGTAGGTAGTCCCACACATACATAGGAATGTATATTGTATACATATATATATATATATATATATATATATATATAAGAAATGGACGAACAGATAGAGAGTGGTCGTCGTTCGTTTCGCCGGTGGTGTGGTAGCGTCAGTGTCGATGGTGGGGGGGGAGAAACCGACCGGGGAGAACCGGCGAGTCGTGGAGCAAGCTGCCGCCGCCTGCGGGGAGTGCTGAGAAGGGAAATGGGCAGGGGGGAGGGGGGGAGGGGGAGGTAGCGGGGAGCGCCTAGCAACAGGCAGAGACAGGCCGGAGCAGACGTGATTAAAAAAAAAAATCAACGAGAAGGACGAGGGCGAGGACTATGACGACGGAGACTAAGAAGAAGAAGAGAAAACTTTGAAATGACAACCTGTAGTTTTATTAATTTCAAACGGGTATTCAAGCCGCACTGTAGGAATGTAATTGTATTATTCTGATTCATAGGGGCCATATACGATTCAATAAAATTTGAAACTGAACGAAAAGAGAGAAACCTAGATATACATATGTGTGTGTACATCGTACTGCAATTACTCGAGAGGTCACCATGATTGTTGAAGAGTCGGAGCCGTTATCTCCGTTGAATACATTAATACGCGGGCAACTTGCGAGACACACCCTGCCTGAACCGTTGAATTTGTCACTTCAACACCGGGGTGAGGTAGGTGTGTGCGTGAATGCCTGTATAGCGGCGATCAACGGATCATTTCAATTTATGGAAATCATGCGCCGCCTCTTCTTCGATTGTATACGGAGAGTATTTTTCAGATGGAGATGTGCATCGGTAAAAAATAGTCTCCCGTTATTTTTATGAACCTAACGCAGTCGAGTTATGAGCTCAGTTTCTGCCCTTCAATTCATAAAAATTATCAATTTTGATATACATGGCCAAAGCGGTTTTATTCAACGTAGAAAAATTTCGTAACTCATATCTACATGTGTCTATGTGTACTTAACGTTAAACTCCTACGTGAGTAACGAGGGAGACAGAGAAAGATATAGCGAGTAAGAGGGGCGAGAAAGGAGACAGAGATACGCACGCGCGCTGGCTGGCACACGCAGATAATACACTCCGTCCGTGTGTGTACCAGTCGCGAAATCGCCGCCGCCTAGGTCGAAAGCCTTACCTCGCTCGGCCCGCCTCTCTACCCGCCCGACTAGACTAGCAACGACAAGAGAGATGAGCAAAGAGAGAGAAAAAAGCGTTGAAAATTAGGCATGCTTTCTCACCACCTTGCGACGACTTTGAACACAAGTTTTATGCGAAGCTAGCAATGAACCAACAAATTTTGAAAATTCAGGCACGCTGAGTATTTAAGTCTTTCTGCTGGACTACATCATGGTTAGGTTCCTCGTTCGTTACTTGCGCGGAATGTTGAAACGCTTTTGCAAGTAACGTTCTCGAGCAGTTTGTTAAAAATGATGGATTATTGAATCAGCTATTAGTCACGCCACTGGTATTACTTCTCTCGTCTTTCGATACCGAGGATTTCATTGTTTTCGGGTAACAGTCTCGATGCGGAATGACGTGAATTTTCTAAGGGGCCCTCCACCTCTTACGACAAAGCTGAAAAACCAGCAGCTGTCGCAGTCGGAGACTCCGTCGATGTGACTAATGGCTGTTCTCACATCATCGATTTATTTATAATCCGAGGAAGCCCGAAATTGAAATCAAAGTATTCGTCTACGATAATTCACCGGCAGTTTTAAACCCCTCCGGAATTACAACAGTTTTATATAATTCGTTATTTTAGGTGATCGAAAAATTGCAAATGGCGTTTACTATCTTCGTCTAACGCGAGACGAGATTCTATACGACTATACTAATACAGTACCGACGTCTCTACTATAGTAGAGATATCGGCAACGGACGATCAACGACCGCGGTAACTGACCGTGAAGAACTACGAACTAATTATAATTACTTAGCACGTAACCCGACCAGATCCATTATACGTATATCTGTCTACCCACCACTCATACGTGTTCAGCTTAGCTTTTTTAATACGTAACAATGGTAGCACGCAACAGCGGCGTGGACTTCGTGACACCTGCCGTGAGGCTAGATCCTTCGGAGGATCGCGAATAACTATCGAGTGTATAAGCGTGTTAGTGTTGGTATTCCGATCGCTGGAGGAAATCAGCAGACGAACCGTTGCGGGGTGTAACTTTTCGCAATAAGCTTGATGTATCGCAATTTGATCGAAATGAGAGAACGATGTTACGAAACAGCATTGTCTTTCACCACCCAAGTTGAAATTCGCCCTCTTTTTCCGAACCGTCAAAGTAACTAGACACCTAGCGATATCCCCAGTCTGTTCCGCTTTATTTATATCTAGTTATTTTCTGAGAAAATTTTCGGACAACTAAAAAGAGCGAGAGAGATAGAAGAACAGGGAAATTCTCCGACCTCACCCCGCCGCGCCGGTAGACACCGCTTACGGATGGGAATAAAGTTCTGCCTTGACCGCAGCATCGATACATACAATGGTATCAGTTCACTCTCGAATTCTTCGTTTCGGATAACAATTGTCGCTAATCTTATAAAAAAACTAAAACTCTCCGAAAGGAAATACGGAATGATTAGATGACGGACGGAGGAACGGGTCGTCGTTACCTGTGGCGATACACGTGCACCTGGAAATACAGTTAGCGAGTTTTCGCCGCCGCGCAGTGCGTTGATCTTGAAGTTTCACTTGAAGATTATCGCCGAGGTTCGTTGCCTTGATTCTTGCGATGTAATGACATGGAAAAATTGGATAGAGGACCACGGCGATCTTCACTTCTTCATACCAACGCCGGAAACTGTAGCGGCTCCTGGCGGCGATGGTGATTGTCACTTTTGACTACCGCTATAATTCAAGCTCGTGTAAATCAGTTACGCGAACTCAAATCATAAACGGCAATTTATTCTATCAAGGGCGCGTAAATATGGCGATTCACCACGTCACCTCGAGCTTGAGCACTATTCGATTACGATTATAGGTGTGATTACGATTGAGATTATGATTTTTGTAATTATTTTTGCTTATTGTTTTTTTGTTTTTTTTTTCTCCTGTTTTGTTTTCGTTTGGAGTCGAGGAAATCCTAACCGCACTTCCTACCTATGTGTATGTGTGTGTGTGTGTGTGTGTGTATATGTGTATAAACCCGTGTTTTATGCGGTAAGTTAAAACGAATCTGTTTAAAGCGAGGCAGGTGGATGTATATTTAGCGGCGAGACCGGGTAACCAACGTATCAAACTCGGATAGCCACCGGTCTCTCGGAGTGCCGGCAATGAACTGAGCGATTGGCCAAAGTGCTAGACGGAAAACGGCGCTGTACGCTGCCGCGGTAGTATACTAACCGTTCCACAGCGCAACGGCACCGATCATCCCCGAATAAAGGCGAGTCTCTGCCGAAGCTTGCCGAACACCACCGGAAAGACGGTATCGCGAGCGACCGCGCCGCTTAATATTTTCGCCCAACTATCGCTGGTATTTCCGAAAATTTTCAGGTCTTATACTACGTGCATCTAAAAGCCTTTTTCTGTAAAATAAAAAAAATTAAAAGACAGAGAAATAGGATGAGGGAACGCCAAAGATTGTTTACTTGTTATATTCATATCGAGTGGAAGAATCGACACTTGGCGCGAACAGTCTCTTGCTCACCCCCGTCCAAGAAACGCTGCCGAAAGGAGAGATTTTGACTAAACAAGAAACAACACGACTGTATACGTATAGCAACTATACGTGTATACATGCGTGCTTAGATACATCGCGTAGCAACTATATGATCTATTATTTTATACGGAGTTCATGCAGAATAGGTAATAACTGGAATTAGATTAATATAATACATCGCTGTGTTGTTCTTCATGCAGATGTGTCGCGGGGGTTGACTGTATATCTGTATAGCTACTACGATGAAACAGAACGGCCTTTCATATGAAGTTGGCTATTCAAAGATTATACCTAGCAACGTGCACGCGCATTTCGGGCTCCTTGTCGTTGAACATTTAAACTATAGTTACACGTTTCATTCAAAGTATATGGGTGTACAAATATTTGTTAATTGTTAGTACAGGAACACATGTATGTAGTCTGTTTATCTTTGAATTTATACTCTCCAAAGGGCCTAACCCCGCGCGTGTGTCTTGATAAAACAAACAAATTCTAACCACCGGAATATTTGTAATGTAGGGGCGCATAATCCGAGGTCAATTTTAATGGTATATTACTAGCGATAAGATACAACGAAAGTTTGATACATGTCCGAAAGAAGTATGTATTCTCATTCGTTTATCATGTTGAAACAAGCTCCGCGGAATTTTTCGACCGTCAGTTTCTTATGCGGGCTATACAAACGACTCGTTTATGTATTTAACGAGGAATCTTGAAGCCCCGTCTGATCTTGACATAAACGATAAAAGAACGTCGGATCCAGCGAAGTTCAAACACTCTACTCGTTCGACCAGTTCGATAGCCGTTGACTGTTCGTCGCTCGACACGCGTAGGCTAATTGTAAAAGGCGTTTATTACATAGGAGGACGTGACGTATGAAGCCGTGACCCGTGTTGGTACCGCGTTTTGATTCCACGGAGTCAACCGACAATTATATACCCACTTATGTGTATGTGGTACATGGAATCACGGAACTAACGTATTTATGTACTTACAATACTACAGATTACGTAATGTAATGATGTCGAGTGCGGACAAGGATCGCCAAGCAAAAAAGTACAAATATTTCAATTCACGTTCGATTTTGCGTCCGGTAACAAGTTTTTTCTAAATCCCAACACACTCGGTATCCCGTCTACTGCTTACAACCTAACGTCACTTAAGCGGCGCTGAATAAACTCTCAATTGTCTGCGTTCGAGCTGAAAATTAATTCTTTCGCATAGGCGTGAGATACTCTCTTCGTTCACGTCCTGTATAAAAGAGAATGAGGACTATTTGCAGTTCCGGAACAATAAGAAAAAAGACAGACGCCCATAACGTGTTCCTACGCGCGTCATACGTTTTGCAATCTATATATACATATACAGATACATGTATACGATGGGCGGATATGTCGCACGATGTCAAATAAGTCAATCTCTTCAATGATTCAATATGATACACTCGACTCTATCGCATGAGTCTTATACATATTACGATAACGTCGGATGATCGGAAACCGAGGAAAAAAAGACTGCTGCAACTGCACGATGAATTCATGAAACTGTAAACAATAAATAAAATACATACGGGTATGGGTACGTACACATAGTTTAAGGTGAGGGGAAGCCGTGCGACGGTGAATATATTAATTAGGACAAGTGCCGGGGATAAACCGGCGGGGGGTTGGGATCGGGTCGTTGTTTCGTTCGCGCATCAGTTGAAAATAACAATTGAAAACATGGCGAAATTATAATTGCTCAACGACGATGTCTACTTATCGTAAACGATATAGGTATACCGCATACACGCACGCTCGTTCTTAGACTGCGGCGGCCGCGTCTGGGGCGGCGCGGCGGGTCCTTCACCCGAACGCTGCTTGCTTGCCTCAGCCCGCCTCAGCCTGCCTCTATACCTCTACACTCCGCCAACCCATCGTCTCGCGCTTTTCAACTTCAAACTACGCGACGACCATAGCCAGTGCCAATAACGGCACCAACACCATACCACCGCGAGCACGCACACTCCCCCTCAAAACTCTACCAACACAAAATCGCGCGCGCGCTTGCCTGTTCCAAGTTGCCAGCGGCCGTCGGGGTCGGACGAATTGAGACGGTGCGGGGTGGAGGGAAAAAGCTTTATGCCGCCGACCGAACGTTCGCAGAGGCTGGGCAGGAGCTGTAGGAACACCAGCGGCTGCCTTAACGTGCCTCAGCACCAAAGAGGGTCCGCACTATACCTTGCAGTTGGCTTGGCCCAGCTCCTCTCCCGCAAGGCTTTGCGCGATGTCTGCGCGTGAGAAAGACAGGGACGAAGAAAGATGGACTGCCGAGGGGCGAAGGGGGACTAGTTCTCTTTGTGTACGTGCGCGTTACTGTACCTATATCCGCTATACACACTACGCTAGGATATGGTATGGTGCCATGCACGCACGGGGATAGACACAGACACAGAAGTTCGGAGAGACAGATAGATAGTTATAAGATAGGCAGATGTATATACATATAGGTATATGCCGGGCGAAGTCACGCACACGAAGACGTGCGTTGGGGGTTCCAGTGCGAATTAGTACTGACCGAGCAGAAAACGTTTGATCTTGGTTTGCATGCCTAAACCAAGATTCCACCGTCGTATTGTTATCATTATATGGAGATAAGAACGGCTGCGGAAGAATCGAACTCTTTGTTATTCCCGAGCCAATAATACATATAATGTAATCTTAAATTAGGCTGACAATGGGCGAGGAATCGATGCAGTAAGTATAACGAGAGTTTTTCAATGTTCTCCTATTTAAACCATACTACTCCGCGTATACCGTATTACGCATACTTTTACACACTTGCGATGAGAATCACGACCTGCAATCAGCTGTCCCCAAATTTCATGGCCGCCTGTTGCGAGGCCTTCTTTTTTCAGGGATAAACGATTTTGGTATGGGTATATATACCTATGTGTATACACGAGACTCGCACACAGGATGAATAATGGTATGAAATATGTGCGGCTTAAATTGCAACGTTATAACCGCAACGGTTTTTGCGAAATCGATACCTACAGAGGTGCGAGATGTGAAGTCATGCAGTACAAGCACGTGTAGATATATAATTTGAAAGCGTACGTGAGAGCTCGTCGCAAGTATTCCCGGTATTCCCGGTATTCCCGGTATAACCAGATACAAGAGAACGGACGACGGAAACTCCCGGCGCGCGGTGTTCGTCTACAGGCTATATACCCCCGCGAAACCTTGTCCTTCGGGAATAAAGAGGAATTTATTTTTGTCCTCTGAAGGTGCAAGCAGCGCGACGCAACGCAACGCAACGGAACGCAACGCAACACAACGCGTCATGGCTCTCTGGCAACTCGATGTTTTTACGAGTGGACGTAGATAAACTTATATCCATGCGTATATATTCGAAAGAAAGGAAAACCTGTAAGCATACATGTATATAGCATAGTAACATCTACAGGGTCCCAGTCCCTGCAGGTCCTCCTTCGACCCCTCCCCCCCCCCCCCCCCCCTTTACCCTCCCTGTTTCCCCTTCGGCCCGGGGTCGGTTGCCGCTCCGCGTGGTCCCCAGATTCTACGAGACCTCGATCCCTGCTGCGCTGAACGCCCGTTGCACCTCCTGCACCAACAACTTTTCAGCTCTTTAGTATACGAGCGAAATCACGCTACGCTTAAGTATGTCTGCGTGTCGCGTCTGCCACCGACTAACCGCTGATTCTACGACTCGTTGATGCCCAGGGTCCGACGTGGTATCGACTCTCCTCTTCTCTTTTTCTTTATATTATAGGTATAGGTTCTCGCTTTATCTCACATCCTGCTCGATCATCTATAATCTTTTACTTAGATCTGTTCGCGAGAACGTTCTTTGTTAGAGTATAGCCGGGTATACAGGTACTGCAGTATAATGAATCTAGTATAGTAGGGAATCGATACCTATGCATCTATATAGAATCAACGATGGCGCAATTATTCCGTGCTAACTTATTAACAACAAATTACTGCAGGAGTATAAAGTGTTGACTCGTTATTCGAATATTACTATACAATTATGTACACGGCGAAACAATTATAAAATATCAAAATATCTAGATACAAATGTATGTACTTACCTACATACGTTTTTACAGGGTCTAGGTGCACCGAGCAATATGAAAATCGATATTAATATGCGGTAGGACCCTGGTTGATGCCTGGCAATGTATATGCGCGACGTTACCTCTATACACATTACTATCACTATCAGCGTATGGGTATACGATCCAGGTAGCTATAAGTTATATATGTTACAGATAGATACAAGTATATAACGTATAAGTATTTACGGGATTTTTTATCGCGACGCGCTGCTTCCCCGCACTGCAGTAATTCACGGAGTAACGCTTCCATTGAATATCGGCGAGTGTATATGTGTGTACTGCACACGAGCGAAACTGGCTTTCAAGTGCATCTGGATTCTGCGCTACGAGGAGATATTGAATATGATTATACGGGTACGTCACTTGTTTTGGAAATTTATATTTATAACATATAATAATAAAATTAGATTTCGTTTACGGTATACCGATATTTTAATTGCTTTTAAAAACAAAGTGATCGTGACTGTTGTTGAGGAAAATAGTTGGAAAAAGAAATTTCGCGGTGTCGAAATATTCTCTGGATTCTATTTGGCTTATAATTCTCTGTATTATATGGGCGCCGTTTATAATCATGCGAGTATATGACGCGTATTGAAAGTTCAAAACCCTCGGGCACTCGGTCGTCAAATGCACTTTTTGAAATGAATAATTCCTGGCAAGTGACGCACAACATAGCCGCTTCGCTGCTGTTTCGAGAATTTCCGGTCGCCTCCGACAAGGCGCATGTTCGGGGAACAGAGCAACAAACAAAAAAGAAGAAAAAGAAAAGGAGGACCCACTTTAAAGCTCGCAGGGAAGTATTAGAACACTCAACGATCATAGTTTCGGGGGAAGGAATAAATATTCCAAACAATAATACACCTGCTGACATTGCGTTAGGACAGAAAAATGAACAACAATAAAACAATCAACGTGCTAATATAACGAAGTCCAGAATTTGGAATGATATGATAATTATTCTTCGATGTAACCATAATTAACATGTATATATTTAATACAATATAAGGAAAACATCGAAATACATGTGGCAAGGAAAGAGAACGTTTAGTTACCCATAAATGATAATAATAAAAATAAAGATGTAGGTACAAATAGCAATATGGAGAGGAAAACATGGGGAAACGAGCATTATTGGCAATGCAGTTACATGCGGCGGCGCCAAAAGTGCAGTGCGGTGCGCCGTAGCGACGGCGTCGGCCACGGGCGTGGCGGAGAACTGACCTCGCCGCGTTCGCTACGTCTCACTCGTCCCCTTGCCTGCACCCCGCTCCATAAGCTCGACGCCCCCACACCCGGCAAATTGGCAGACGGCAGTGTCGGGTCTATCCGTCCGTCTGCCGCCACTACTGCTCGCTGCTGCTGCTGGCTGCTGCCGCTGCTGCTGCAGCTTTCTGTCCTTCTGTCTGGTTACCGGGGCAACGCGCCGTCGCTGGCCTCCGTCGATGAACGGAGGGTGCATCCTAGTGACGGGTGTGAACGAACCCGGCCGATCAATTCGAGCAAGACCGAGAGTCGAGACTTTCTACGTCTCCAGACGAAGCAGAGGGTGAATAGAGGAGAATAGAAGATCTGCAATCCGAGCATGGAACAACTGAGCATTCCATGAACTCGTATTAAGTATCAAAGAAATTGGATATACCTCGTTACAGCAAAGACTTAATTGTGTCTTTCAGAAGATTTCTTTCCAAAGTCTTAAGTTTCATCCCGGCAGTTGTATCGTCAATTTACGTATTAGCCAGGGTTTCTGAGCCTCTTACGGTTAGATATTCGCAGTCAAATTGGCACTCTGCGATTATCAAGAATAAGGATCAACGCGTTTGATATTTATCTAGTTATCATATGCTTTGTTTTCTGAACAATTAGAGGCAAAAGTATTCCAGATCCCGATCACTCCTCGTGATCACTTCTTCTACTTGATTACACATGTACACTTGACAAAATACCATCGTTTATGGTGTAGATATCCAACGAGGTCGATTCTGACCCACCCAAGACTGCAGCCTGTCTCGCTCCAGCGGCCTTGGCTGCTACCTGACTGGAGTGAGAGAGCTAATTCTGCAGGGGTCAGAATGAACCTCGACGTCGTATATTGTATGTATTATAGGTATACCTTACATATTTATTAAATGAAATCCCCAAGCTCAGCGCAACTGGATATAGCAATTGATTCTTCACTCTTTGGCTCTTCCGATGGCACTAACACGTTATCCCGACAAATTACACTGGGACACAGTGTTATAAGGATGTATGTGGACATGTAGGTCATTTCGAAAGCGCTTTGCTCCGTACCTGCTGCGCCAAGGACCTTCGCCGGATGCGCGTTGCAGCACGGAGGCGAGATATGTATCGAAGGAAGATCAGGGGACAACCATTCATGCTTTCACCACAAAGTAGAAGGCCCCTAACTTGTCCAGGCCCATACTTGGATTATCCAGCTGTACCCGCTCGATACGATGAACACGCGATGGATGGATGGCTTGTGGGGAATTTTAAACGGAAAGCAAGCCCTAAATAAAAACTGATATACCATATAAGACAATATGTGAGAAAATTATTGGACAGTCTGACATAGTTAGACATTTTTATTTCAACCATTTTGCCAAATTAATAAACATTTCTCGCTTGTTACTCCGCGAGAAAATTGTCTCAAATCTGTGGTGACCTTCCGCGATGAGATTTCGAACTGTTACCCCTCCAATACTTGATTTTCAAATCGTGTTATATTTGGCGAGCAGGCACAATGAGTCGAGATTTAACATCGAAGCAAATTTCATCAGAATCCTACGATCGGCTTCCGAGATATTAACGGTTCTTTAAAATCATATTTTTCCCTCTCCACGCCGAATCCATCGAACAATCTCGCTCAAATTCGATACCGAATTTTGAGACGATTGAAGGTACCTCTGTACCAAATTTCGCTGAAATCGATGGGCTAGTTCGAAAGTTATTGAATGCAATGGATGACGCGGACGACACGAAGAGCTTGTATAAGTGTCCGCAATTGCTTTTCAAAATTATACTCCAAATTCAATAATATCTCTTAAAAACATTTGAATGCACCACGTATACCCTGCATCCGGCTGTTGTAGACACATAATTTTTATAGGCGTGTAAACGAATAAGCACACATGTCCACCTATACGCATATGCATTGTGTAAATAGATATTTGTATGTACCTATACGTGTGCGGTCTACGGGTATTCGACTCCCAGGGGAAGAGGCGGTTCGCCCGTAACATTAATACTTGTCATTATTTCACGTGTTTGTTCTGTTCAACGTGCGTAGGTATAAATGTATAATGTGCCGAGCAGATAGCCTAAAAATTTCCTCGGTCTGTATACGAGGGTCGATTGGTGCAAAGCCCGACGTCTGTACCGGGTAGACTTAGAAGCCAGGTATATAGGGCCCCAAACCAAACTCAGGTTGCGGGGCGCATGTCGTTTAGGGCCACGTCCCGAGCTTACGGGATTCATGCCAGGTCGGGGATATCCGTACACTGCAGCCAGGTATACGAGTATAAAGTTTACGCACAGATATATCTGTGTACAATACATAGATGTAAATATTACATACACATATGTAAACTTGCCTAGCTATACTGCTGGTTTTGCTCTTGAGGAGACGACCCACGAGTGAGCCACTCGAATTTCATTAGTTTAAACTCTGTTTTGATGTAGGTATGTATTAATAGACCAAAATTTAAGCTCAGAGTACCGCAATCCCACGAACGAAGGCTTTCGAAAGGATAGAGTCTTAATGAGGGTATTGCCAGTCTTGAAAGGTCGTAGCCATATACCAATTTAATATTAATCCCAAGAAATAATTGAAGAACACTTTAAGCATATTCTGAAAATCTCTAATCGGATTTCAAAAACTGTTTCTACGTGTCTATGGCGAGTGGAATAATACGACACCCAGTGAACCCTATAGTATATTACAAGGGCCGGGCGGTTCTTCGTCCCTCTGTGTTGAGTACTTTCATAGAACTGTTGGAATAAGGGGTCGAAACGAAAGTTTTTGTCCTTTAATATTTACCGGTTGGCCTTGAAACCCGTCAAGGACAATTACCTGCGTACAGTAGTTACCGCAAGAAGGACGCATAGGTAAACGTTGCCATTTGCCATTTTCCGCAGGATTTTTCCGCCCCTGATTCTCTGTAGACATATCGAAGTCTCTGTTATTTTGGGACTCATGGGCGCAGGTCTAACTGGCCGAAAGGCTTGTCCGCAGGTTCCCCATTCCCTTCCCTCGGGGAAAGGTTGTTGGAGGATCAGACCGCGTCTCCGGTCTTTCAGGACATAGCTAGCGATCTCAGGCTCTGAGTCACTCGTATACCTAAAAGTTACATGAGTCATTCGACTCGAGAGAAACGCAGGAATCGTTCCACGATTCGAGATCACGATATGACAAAGACTACACGTCTACGGGGTGATAGTCACGCTGCGGGAGCCCAACTACTCTTGTTATTATAATACTTAACTCGTTAAAGATTCTTGTACCACCAGCTCCAGAGCATTGATAGCAAAGAATGTCTGAACGGAACCTGCATAAGGGCGTTGAACGGTTGTAATGCGGTCATCTACGAGGAAAGGCTGTCAATGAGTCACTGACTAACATGGTAGTGCACAAGTATACCGATGTTGTATAATTTAACGGCAATGATCACGTCAGATAAATCAGCATCATCTTTTACATTGTAGAGTTCCATAAGTTTCCATAAGTTTATCCGCGTCATATTATGATATAATGTTGATGAAACTGCTGTCTATCATTACCTTCCGTCAATTGCGAAGATGGGATGATTGAGCTTCATTATTTTATACTCTTCGAGATTGTTGGGAATCGAAAGTTAGGCAATTAAAGAATTGTATGAATCGACCACGACGGAATCAACCGAAACGTGTACTTCGTAGGGTAGAAAAATCGATTTTAGCTGCAGTTTGAACCTTGCGCACCGCAGGATTCACTGCTTTACTGTTTGTCTCTTTCCTCCAGTAGACGGTGGACGGAGAGATAATTTCATACAAGTCAGTCTTTCATCTTATCTGGGTAGATTATTATGCCAGAATTATGCGTATCGTATTCATTTGGATGATAATATAAATACAGTTCATAACAGTCGGTTACATCGAGAAAGGGAAACCGTCGTGATTCTGTAGAGCGAAAAGATTCGTATTATAATTGATGTGAAAGCAATTGTTCGCAATTAGAAAATAATTGTATAATAGCTGACGTGATCCAATATCGCGGCTTACTTATCTGATTTCCGGGTACATACACCTATTACGGCAAATTACTCTGCAGCGTAGTAATCAGGATTGCGGGTCATTGCCCAAAAATTAACTGCAAACAGACTACAGGTAGTCTGTTCCGGCTAAAACGCCTCTTAATTAGCCTGCCACTCGATTGTATGAATGATTCTGCACAGAAATATGTGAGGGAAGTGAGGATAAGGTATAGAAAGGTGAAATCACGCAAGCTTCACCTGCCCAGTTAAGGATTAATAAGAAAAGAAAGCAGTGCGTCATCGCCGATCGGTTCCTCGAAGTCCTATATCCGCCGATATACCCACTCAGCTCCGGAATAGGTATAAGATATACGTGTATTAAAATAGGCGGTTGAATTAAACTCCTTAGAAGGAACCCACTGCAATTTTATCAGCAGTTCCCGAAGTGGCGAAGCGAAATCTGATCGAACGCTTGAGTCTTACTTCAGAGTTTATTTTCCCATTATTTAAACGTCGGAAACGGAGCTCGCATTGAGGTGAAGCACGTTCCTTCGTTAGCTGGTTCGTCGCAGCGGTATCTCGGCGAGGAAGTGCTTTCTAAATCCGCCCACGTATAGATATTTTTGACTCGCGTTATTGTCCACGTGCAGTTAACAGACTTCCGGATGTCGACTGTCCTCGGCGATCCACGTCACTCTGCGATAACGTCATTTCGGAATCCGAAGAACTCCTAATTTCCCAACTGGTTTACATTAGACTAGATTTAATAATTCAGTTAGGGCGCTGGGCAGTTAAGACGGCATCTCGCAATTTGATGTACAAAGTGCTCGTATACATCGAGTATATGCAGCATACTTCGAAAGAATTCGTCTCGCACTGCGCGAAGGTACAACGTCGACAAATTCCACCCATGTCGAATGGTGATTCACGCCGATTGTGTCTGACTAATACCACAGCCACGGGTAGGTATAATTGTGTGGATGGTAGAGACAGTTCCACTTCTACGGTAGCAGCACGCTGTGCGTGTGCATACCGCCGCTCGAAGCGATCAGCAGAACTGTTTACAGCTGTGAGTCAGAAACGAGAGGAACGGACAGGACAGGACAACGACAAAGAGTGGACTTTGCGCTTTGACCACTCGCCCGTTCACTTTTCCGCCCCGTTTCTATCTGATATTGAATTTCCTAAGGAAAAAAAATAGACTTCGACCTTCGGATCGGAGTATTTGTGCATCTTGGTGCAACCGATAAACGGATGAAAATGAGTACAAATATTCACTCATGCTAGATACTTGTAAATATTTGTCGTGTATTTTTGTGGCAACAAGACCAATATATGACGTGCTTTGCGAGCGCTGAATAAATTCTTCTTATGAAACACACGAAACGGATGACGACTGGCATTCGGTTCCGTAAACCACTTCGTTTCGAACGAATAAATTAACTTCTTTTAACAGATACTGATAAACAAATGGATGTAGCATGGACGTTCAAAGCGGAAAGGGACGTCGACGCGAGCATCGAAAGGATTCTAAAAACGATTATAACATACGACACGTTTTTTTTTTCTTTTTTTTTTCTCCGTATATACTTTCAGCGAGCCATTTAGTTTACCCAATGTGTATATATTGTATAAAGTAAAAGCATTTGCTCCGGGCAATATATTATGTATACCGGTATAAACTTCGCGAACGAGACCAGAATATTTATTCTATGGTGTATGATACACCCGGCATTCTCGAAGCCCCTAAAAATTTCACAATTGGCCAATTGCCTCATCATTCTCATGGAGTACATACAATTAGTAAATGAGCCCCGAACTTGCACTTGGCTATCATCATGTACCCACTTATGCATACGGGTCGGAGTTAATGGATAATCAAGTTTCAACGCTCGTATAACTCGCGAATTTCTCGCCATACACGTATTTCTCTTCAAGGTGATGCATCGAATTAGAAAATCATGGATAACTTCTTTTCTTTTTTGTCAAAATTTTGTTTCTCCTCAAATTTTCTGGTCATAGGCAAATCGTCGATTAAAATCAAAACGATTCACCGAAGGAAAATTCCTTCTCAAAAGTATTCTTCCTGTACGACATGATTTTCCAATTCGATGGAAAAGTACGAGTCGACACATATCAATAGAGGATATTGGCCCCGTTATCAGTACCCACACATGGTATGCGAAACCACTGATTTCTACAAAAGGAAACATCTTCTTTGGAATTAAGGATTCATCCTCTGGCACCCACGCAGCTTTGCCATAACACCTCATCGCGTATACCTGTATGGACTATAATATGTTAAAAAACGTTCGATTCCACAAACATTTGTCATTGCAATCAAAGGAAACGAAGTCCTTGATATACTCGATCAATAAGGTAACAACTAAGCGAAGAAGCCGTCCGTCTATATCACAAATTCGTTACTTGGTCATATGTTGTTGTACATACGAACGTATGTCTTTTCATGTCCATACATGATGTATGTATACCTACTGCGTAGACATATTTGACCGCAATGAAAAGTGACGCGTCTTTCTGAGCAATCGACCGTATGCGGTTAACGGACTTACTGATTGCCAGTAATCAACTCGATGTATATATTACATATAGGTATGTGTATACGGTGTATTTCACCTCAACTCAACGTGCCCGAGTCTTTTATGTTTCAAATCGAACTTATTTTTTGCCCATAAGTATGACTATATCCAGATTTTGCGGTTTGTCGACGTGTTATTCACCGGCTCGACGGTCTAGCAGAAAATTTGAAAATTTTTCAAGTCTTTGTTGGAAAAATGACGCATGATTTGAAATCTGTTTGTTTTATCGGAAACATGAATACCAGAGAATGTATAAGCAATGAAATGCATTGTTTGAAGAGAATTTTTACCTAATTCTTTAACTTCGTTTTGCAGACTACGTGACAAAGTTGAAAAGCTATGCTTTGAAGAAATTTCAGAGAAAACCTGACCTGAATTAAACGGTCGGATAAAAAGTTCCACTGACATTCCAGTTCAACATACTATAAGGTATTTATGTGATTCTTGCTTGGGGCGCTGATAACGTACGTGTTGAAGACATTAGAATCTCTACGACCTTTCTCAGTCGCAATCTTATTATAGCTGTTCTCTTTTTCGGCAAATGTCAGTGAAAGTTTTCTCCAAGGTTTGAATATTTCACTGAAATCTGAGATGGCCATTCTTGAGAAAGTAAAAAAAAAAAAAAAAAGAAAAAAACAGCTTCTCAACTTTATCACGTATCAAGCGCGGTTAAAAAATTCTACAAAAATCATTTTCAAATAGCTGTATAATCAATTCCGAAACATATTTTGTGTCTTTCATTTTTCCGACAGGACTCACACGTTCAAAGTACCGCGCTCTAGAATACTTATCGCCAAAGAGAGTTTTGAGAACTGAAAATATAGCTAGTTGTATTCGCAAATATTACATAGGTGGAGACAAAAAACAAAGTGGATTGGAAACGTCGAGGTTTATAATGCTTGTTGAGTCGAAGTGGAATGCCCCATACATATTATCATTAGTAATTGGCCCCATCTGTTGTTTGAAAATTTATACGACTCATAGTCAGTGACAAATCGTCACATTGAGAAACTAATACGAACATACGTGTACGGACAGTATTGTGTGTATGTGCATTATCTGTACCATTTTATCCTCGATAATTGGGAAATTTTATGCACAAAGTGATCCCAGCTAGGCTGTTCAAACCATACACATTTGATTTATCTAATTATGAAAGATAAATCAGCCCCACCTAGGCTTTTATCTCATACAGTTTCGGTTTCAGAATGTAGACGAAAAATAAGGATTATTTTCGCCTTTCGTAGAGATAGTTTCACACAGTACTTCGGTATTCGTATAATCATACGGATATAGTTTACTGTACTAGAGTTTGTGCCTCATCTTCATTTATAAATTGTAATTATCAAATAGTTCGAAACTAGAATCAAGAATTGTCAAATGTGTATGTAGATTTCCTCAAGCAAAAGCAGCGTGCGCTAAAGAGAGAGAAAGTGAGAGAGATAAAAGAGGAAAATCAAATATCGTTGAAAAGAGCGAGGGATGACGAGGGGGTGGATGTATTATCGGTGTTTAAACAATAGTGGGAGAATGAATCATTAAAAGAATGATTATTTTGCGATAATATTTTATCAAACTTTCGGATGTTAGTTAGTTAAAAAATATCACTTTATTTGAACTGTGGCGATAGTATGCGTGTTACAAAATAAAATGACGAAATACTAGTAGCTCTCAGTAACACCAGCGGCTAAAGTTGTATTGTGAGATTCACGCGATCCGTTAAGATAAAATACATTTTTTTTTAATGTTCATTCCGTCTATTTAGTCTCCTAAATTCTGAAAAATTGATAAATGACAAATACCCATAGCTTCAAAACAGCTTTACTTACGAATTTTCAAATCTTCGTCCCGCGATTATAATATATATACGCGAATAATAAAACTAAGTAGTTTCGCTGATTTCTCTGTACTTATAAGTCAGCCATGTAAAAATGAAAATGGGAAAAATTTGATCTGACAAAGCGGATTTGTTAAGGCAGCTGTGCAATTAATCTTTAAGCGGGTGATATTTTTTGCTCAAAAATCTTTGGTCTTCAGATTATATGTATATTCTAATTAATATCTTACTGCTGCTGAAGAGTTTCTATTTCGTCGAAAGGAAACGTGTGAGACGTCGAGCGATGATTAATATCGGCAACAAAAAAAAAAAAATGAAATTGCCAGATAATTAATAATTAATTGAATAAACTTTCATTCTTTTCTATAATGATGATTCATATGAATGTTAAAAAGGGCTCAAAATTTTACACAATTATTCTGTTCCTTTTTTTCTTTTATATCTCAACGATAGTTAGTTACTAGAATAAATTTCTTAATATGTATTAATAGTAATATTATTGTTATTATTATTATTATTATTATTATTATTATTATTTAAATTTAAACCTAAACTTAGATAATAATATACCGACACGACACGACTCATAAATCTTTCACACTCTCAATTTTTCATCCACTCATACTCTTTTTTTATCTAGTATTTCTGTTTATTTTGCTTGTTTGTTTTTGTTTCAATATCTATATCACATTCGTGCCATTATCACTATCGCACCGTGCACATTTTCTTCTTTTTTTTTCCGTTTTCATTTATTTTCATCATAAATTATACATATGTATGTATATATATATAAATATATATATATTTAGTATCGATGCCCACAGATGCCTAAAAACGGGATATGCCTTTTCAAATAATCAATGTATAATCAGATATTATTTAATTATCATTCTCTTTCTTTCTTTTTTCAGACCAAATAAAGTATTAGACATCTCTGGAAGACATTTATCAGATCATATTTTGGTAATTTCATAATTTTATGATTAAGTTTCTGAATAAAAACAAAAAAAAAAAAAAACATGTATACATGGATATATATGGAAAATGATTAGTCATCGATATGTTGAATACGATAAATTTTACTATCAATTTATTTATTTATCAGTTTTTTTTTTTTTTTTTTCTTAAGAATAATAACGTATTTTTTTCTTTTATTTAGCAAAGTCAATTTAATATTCTTTTCAATATGCGGTAAAGAAATTCATTCGATAATGATTATCTTGTTGTAAAAAGCATATTTGTGTTTGGGTAAAACGTCGTTCCGTTTCGTAAAAAGTAAAAATGAAGAAAAAAAAAACCAAGAAGCATATGTTTCGTTTGAAAGTGAATAGAAAATTGCCATTCCGATTTATAGAATGGCAAGGAGTAGTAGTATTAGTGGTCGGTATTGAAACATGGAGAAATTAGAAATTAGAATTTCACATTGTTTCTTTATTGGTTCAGATGTTCGAAATTTGCTGCGATTGATATATCCAGTACACAGCTTTGAAATGAAAATAGAGAGAGAGAGAGAAAAGAAAAAAGATAATCAAATTTTCTAGAACATGAAAGGTCCTAAAATTTTTATTTATTATTATTTCCTGTCAATGACGTACGTTTGCAGGTGTATGTTTTTTTTTTTTTTTTTTGTTTGTGTTTTTTTTTTTTATAAAATGATAAAATATCTTATTTACATAGATTCTACTTCGTCAATTCACGTAATATTATTATCTCTATATACTTTGATACATCTGTACAACCATTATATCTTATATAGATTTCACATCGTGTAGATAAATCAGTATTCATGCCATTCGAGAAGAAAAAAAATTAAAAAAAAAAAAAAGAAAGAAAAATAATTACGTGTTTCAACAAAACAAGGGGGAAAAAAAAAAATACAAATATACTCGTTATACATCCTCAAATTTAATTTCTTCGTCGTCGTTAATCGGTTAAAATAAATGGGAAACAAAAAGGATAAATTCTTCTCTCTGTTAGTTGCAAAACATGCGAATTTTCATTCAACTCACTGTTGTTGTTTTTTTTTTTTGATTCAACTGCATGCATGTATCTGGTTAAAATGTAAATAATGGCCAAGTTTCAAGGCAAATACAGAGACGCCAGATATTTTGGGGCGAGATAAATATCTTCCAGAAATCAGGACGTTTAAATCGTCATATTGAAATTAGTTAACCGAGTGATATAAAAACTGTAACACGTGTTGGACAGAGTAGGTAATTCTGTTAAAAATATCGTAGACTAAAAAAAAAAAAAAAAAGATTCCCAATGCCATCGCATGGGTATCTGAGATATTACAACAATTTGTTGTAAAATTTGAAGTGAAAGATAAAGAAAGAGAAGAATAGAAAAGAAAGAAAGAAAGAATACAACTTATTGGAGAAAGAAGAATAGACCAATAGATATTTCCCTCGGATTTATCAATAAAATTTAATTCACTACGCATCAATTAGGAAGTTTTATTTTACCATGGGCGATTGAATTGATTCATTCATTTATTTCACATAGGCAACGACACGAATCTTAACTTCTTGTCTTTGACTAGACGCATTTACCTAATCATTAATAGGTAACGCGTTAAATTTACGGGCTTAAAATAATTGTTTTCCGGATCAAAAAGCCGTAATTCATTGGTCGAATATTATTAATAAATTATTTATTAACGTCTACTGTGCTCCTTGATTCGTCAGATATATTATGTTCACTTGTAAATGAGGATTTTTCAAGATTTAATCAAAACATTTGATAATTTTTAGGATTTTCAACGCTAAACAAAGGCGTCTAATCTCCGCACACAAAGTTCATCTTCACCCATACCTATAGAGATACTATTCTTTAATTGATGCGTCGTGAATTGGCATCTGATAATACTAAACGATTTCTTTTTTTCTTTTTTTTTTTTATTAGCTAGATAAAACGCCGACGACTCATAGTTTCTGTTCTGTCTCGTTAAGAGACAAGGCGTTTGTAGCAGACATCCGTCATCCACTGCAATATGGAATTTATCTCATTCTTCGTAAATAAATTTACATCAACGAAATAGACGGGCGAAGTTTCTCAGCGCGTGCGTAACTGCCTTTGGTGCCTCTGCTCTGTAAGATTAGAAATATGTCATTTAAAAATGGTTTCTTTCAATCCGGAATCCGATATCCTACTGAATATAAAAATTCAATATCAAAGTCTGATCAAATGATAAAAAGCAAGCTTCTTTCGAACTTCAAGATCTCGAGTTATCAATCACAACACAAATACGAAGAATCTTATCCAACTACCTCATTACTGTATTGTGAAATTCCAAAAGCTGTGCGGGCGTCGTCGTCGGACTTCCGCCAGCATTTTGTGTAGGCATTGCTTTGATCGCCTCCTCAAGCCACCTTGAAACAAGCTGAAAAAAAGAAGCGTTTGTTGTTGGAGATCCCCTCGCACATCTTGACATCTCGAAAAACGTTGAGAAACGTTTATTCCCATAATTGATACAAGACAAAAAGTCTATTTACCTCTCTATCAACAAGGGCGAGTTCAATGATGACTTCGGCGACGTCGGACAGCATATAAGAGTGCAGAGAAAAGACAGAGGCGTGGATAAGCCTGGCTATCAAAGTCTGCCCTTTCTCATTCACTATTCCTCTCACCAGTTGCTTTCTTATTTCAAAGTCAGGTCGATTCTGATAATAATACAGTTTGCATTAGTACTTGCTTTCTCGCGTTGAACATGGCTGAAGAACCATTTATCTTTGAATCTTTACCTCGTGGTTTCTACCGCTGTGCAATAAGTCGTAGAAAAATTTCATTACAGAAGCGTTTGCGTCTCTGTGGTCGAGGCTGCAGGCCAAGAGGGCACACTCTACTATATTTCCGAGTGCCCCTAGATGCAGAAATGCGACCGGAGCTCTTTGCAGAAACCTGTTACATGAAAAACTGTTATTAAAATATGAAAATTATGAAAATATTATGAAAAGGTTATTGTATATTCTTCAAATCCCATTTCTCGCTATCAATTCAGATTTCGGGACCCAAATAGTTTCATACCTAGCGCACAAGCGAAACAAATCATCGACAGTATCAGGATGATTTTTGAGGCCGTCGGGACGTTGGAGAATTGCAAAGGCAGGTCCGACGAATGCTTCCAGCATACCAAGCAGCCCGGAAACACATTCCGTGTCTCCGGCATACTCGTCAACCAGAATCGAGCCGAGATATAGAAAACAGCTGTGTTGATGCCCGTTGTATAATTCTACGATCTGAAATATAGACGAAAAGAATCTTATTCCGATATCGTCAACAACATCTATTCAGACATCGCTTAGTCCAAGTCCCTGAATTCCATTCTTTTCATTTTTACTATTTATTTCTATTCAGAATGTTTTATCTGGCGATACCTGAATGCCTGTATGTGTGGAATTTTTGCCTTTGTTGCGAGGAATTTTTATATTACATTTTCAAGTAGCAGACGATTCAATCATTCTATATCAGAATAGCGTGTATCACATACCTGTTTAACAAGTGGTTCTAAAAGATGGGAAGAGTGCCTGCCTACACATCTCACAGCGAATCTCAAACAGCGACAACATCTTTCCATCATTCTCGCGTCTTGTTGATACGTGTGACAAGCATTTGACAATACAGGCCACATCTGTAAAGCGAAGATCCAAAGTGTTCAGATAACTACTAAAACTTTACCGAATAGAGATCTTTTCGAGTCGCTATGTATTAGAGTGAACCTTGGAAACCTGTGTACCTAATTACTGAAACTATTATCAAGTGTGTGAAGAAATGTGAATTTCAGATTATTCAGTCAATTTATCGGCCAGACAATTTTTTTTTTTTTTTGATCTGTTTTTCAAATGCCAGAGTCCCGAAAACTTTTTTCTAACTTTTTTCAACTGAATCTGTGAATCTGATACTTTTTTTTCATCACCAAGTTAAGTTGTGACCCGAAGTTTTGATACCTCGGTAATAACGCTCTGACAAGGATGAGGTTCGACTGGATTTTCAATGCGAGGATTAGTGTGCCTGAAAATTGCCGCTAGCCTGTCCAACCACACAACAGGATCCGTCTTCGTTCCTCTTTCTATGGGAATTCCGCGCGATTCCATGAGTTGACACAGAGGCCGTGCCTGGATCCAGCACAGCTCTTTCATTGCTGGGCCTATTTCATCCTGTGGTAACCTCGCGAGGATCATTGAAACACCTGTTTTAGAAGAAAGTTGTATAACTCATATTATCAGCAATGATTAAGCCCCAAAAATCTTTTCGGAAGCATATTCGACAGTAAATTTTATGTTTATATGTAAAAGCTTCGTCGAGTATAATAAACGAATGATATATAGAGACAAGGTGAGTCTTTTGTTGTCATGAGCACGTAACACGTTTTCAAACATAAACATTATTTTATCCAAAAATGAAATTGATAATTGAATTGAATTGAATTGAATCCCTTAGACCATGCGAAGTCTGGGATAAAACTAAGATACCTTTAAGCAATCCTATCGCAGCCTCATTGGTGATGGCAAAACTGTCCAGTGATCTCGCGATCTGTAATAGTCCTGGGAAATGACCAGCCATGTGTCTAGGGCAGGCGGCACAAATGCTTTGAAGTGCTCCAGAAGCGGCTCCTCCCAATCCTCTCTGGCTCAGGCAAGCGAGTAAGAAGTTCAACACCGGCTCTAACGATAACGGACAAATCAATCTCTTATTTTCAAATGAAGAAGTCGAGTTTGGATGATTAGTTGGACTTTCTGTTCTCTATTCACAGTGATCGATCAACAGTGAAATCGCAGTTTATTTGTCTCAAGAATTTAACGAGGAAAGAGTTTTTCCGATTTAACTTGTGTCCGTTTCTTGCAGGTTCCACTGTTCATCAACACAAGAAATCAAGAGACGTTAACGTGATGGTATTTATTACCCAAGGACTGGGGATGCCTCTCTATCCACTCACAAAGTTCTCCTAATAAAAGAATGCTAGTGTGGCGCACAGCTATGTGTGTATTCTCAGGCAGATTGAGAATTGCTTCAACTACTTTTGGCACCACGTCGTTTTCTTCTCTGTGAACAAGAAAGGAGATAAATAATATGCAGAAGAACTAGTTTGCTAGTTTAACATCTCACCTCCGGACTCAAAAACAGAGAAGAACCGGAAATAATTCAAGAGGATAGAAACTCACGGTAAAATGTTCTTGGCGACTGCTTGCATGACGAAAAGAGCTGCTTCGCTCGAGTCCCAAGTTGGTGTTTGCTGCTGTCCTTGAGGACCTATAGCGCCGGTGAGCGCAGTGAACATTTGCCGAAAACAGTGGCTACTTCCGACAACAAATACGACGTCTTTTATCAGCTCGGATACCCTGCCTCTAAAATCAGCAAATTCTTCTCCACCGCCACCCTCCTCGACCAGACCCAACTAACAGAAATTAAATATTGCATGTATATATCTGCGAGTAGTTTTCACGGATTTGTAAAAACGAATCTTACATGGTCTGGTTCCATTTGACAATGTCTGCATAACGCTCCTACGAGCCGCTCGACATGGGGCCTAAAAGTAACATTGAGATCGTCGCTGTTTCGCTGATAAAGATCCTCGGATAGTCTGTACCACAGATTGAAGGTGATCTCTGCAACCTAGGGGACACAAGTTAATCATCTTGGGGTGTAGAAATGTTGGCATAGTTTCATGCCGTCTTCTGTGGTAAAGGCAAAGTCTATTCGTTAAAGTATTCGATTTATTTAGTCATCCTGTTCATTCGCAGAGAAAAATGCACTTCGAAGGAGGCCTGCGAGATGAGCTTTCCTAGTAGTTTTGCGCAATTGGCTGGGCTAAAAATTACATGGCCATGGATCTGTCTAAAAATATTAAAGAATTTGTCATTTTTTCTTATTCTGCTGATTCGTTATGCAGAAAGGACTTATGAATGATAAATTTATGTGTCATCTTTCTATGAAAAAAATATGGAAAAATTACAAATCCTCAAATTTTTTCCGTCCAATCCATCGGGACAGGTATGAAAAATTACATAGTTTGAGATCTTCTACAAAACGACCAGAAAAGCATTTTGCGGGCTAGAATTGAAACGTTCGAGAACATTCGAGGTAATTTAATCAAGCTAGTCTCGGAATAATCCCGAACGATATGACAAAATGATTA
Organism: Rhogogaster chlorosoma; assembly: GCA_944452935.1. NCBI lineage: Eukaryota > Metazoa > Arthropoda > Insecta > Hymenoptera > Tenthredinidae > Rhogogaster > Rhogogaster chlorosoma. The sequence goes on along the minus strand of OX101799.1, from coordinate 28,065,098 downwards.
AATAAATTGATATGAATAAATGAAGCAGGTGTGGTATCAATATCTACTGATATCTGTAGACTCCGAGTAACTAATATACCTGGGAAATGAAAATTATCAACAAGAGACGGTCATTTGATTGAACTTTTTTACCTCGTAATCGTGGTGGCCAACACAGGTGAGAACTAGATCGAGTATTTTTACCGAGTAGTGTTGTTTTCCTCCCATACATCCACCGACCATTGTTTCTAGGAAGGATTCGGCGAGCTCGGTGAATATACGACAGTAATTCATCGACCTGTAGTAAAGAGGGGATTAAATAATGATTTTCTCTTCAGTTCAATTAAAATCATAACTCTTGTCCGGTTATATCATCTTCTACATACTTTTCCATGTCTTCATGTGCAACGGATAAGTGATAAGGCTGTTCGAGGTTCATGACGCTAGTAAAAAGGCATAGCTGTAGCTGCTGTAACTGTAATTCCAACTCGCCGTTACTTTGACTGTGATTACTGCAACCCTCTTCTTTCAATGACTGTAGTAAAACGCATACACAGTCCGTGGCTACTTCGTGGAGCTGTGATCCTGCCATGTGATTACCTAACACCTAGACAACGGGCATTCAGATTTAAACATTCGTAAATCCTCGAGATCTCAGTATTTCTGAGAGACTGATGTTTCTAAAAAATCTCTCTTATTCAGTCTTTCAGACAGGGAACGTTCAGTTTACCTGGAAAGCATACGACACAACGTCGCTAGTCCCAACAGCTTGGAGTGATATCGCATGAACGGCTACCCAACTGGTAAAGCATCGTAGAATCCTGACTTGTATCTGAGAATTGTCACCCCCATTTTCGAGACAAACTTTCTGCCAGAAAAAAGAATATCTGTTCTTTAACTGTTTTAATTTGGGAACTGCGGTGGCCGAGCATTCCCCTACGGCTAATATCATTTGAGCTTGCTTTTAAAGACTCGGAAACTTGTTTCAGACATTCGAGGGACTCGAAACTACCAATTGAAGACTTCTCTTGATTCTCAGAGCAGAAGACATACTTTTAGGAATGTAGTTTTTGCCTAGGACTATATTTGTCACGTTTAAAACCTGGGTGAAACATCCTGGAGACTTTTTTATTATTTTAGTCTCAATTTTAAGAACTAATCGAAAAGTCGAAAAAAATTGAGAGTTCTTTCAGTCTCCAGATCCCAAAATATCTAAAAAAAACACGAATGTTCTATCTTTGAGCGAATTTTCACAAACTCTCAAAGCCCTCCGAGAAGAAATCTGGATTATGAACTGAAAGAAATGAAATTCAAGATTGTACATGTATGAATAAGCATGGAAAGCTACTCACCAAAAATTCCGTTACGGTACCAGCGCTGGCGTTAAGGTCCATTATAATATGTTGACGCCGGTTAGCGCCTAATCTAAGAACCAGAATGATTTGATTATAGCCAGAGATCGTCTCGCGAAGGATTATTCAGCTATTTGCGAAAAATTCAAATCCTCAATTTTCTAAAAACAATCACCTAAGAGAGCGGGAGTTTACTTCTTCAGGTAAAACAGTCATCACTTCCAAAAGTGGCCACAGGCTTGCCGTCGCTCCTCCGAATCTGTTTATCAAATCGACTACCGGTTTTTGCCAGGAACACATTTGCAGCGTTAAATCGGCCAGCGCTAAGCACAGCTGAAAATTGAATGAAGAATAATTGAAAGGCATCAAATCCGTTGAATTTAATTGCGCAATGATTAAAGACACGATCGTATTGATTTTAGATCAAATGAGCACCTGCGTGACGATAACGTTGCTCGTTAGCTCGTTTATTTGAGATATGTGATCCATCAGAGAATCTCTGAGCGAGTTGTGAGCCTCGGCTGGTAGTTCGTGAAAAGACAATTGGATCTTTGTGCGCATTGTCTGCGCAGCAAAGTAGCAGGACTCTACGTCCCGTTTTTGCTGTAACATTTCGTCCGCTACTTTCCAGGCGAATACCTGCGGTAATAAAAGAGCCTTTTCATATTTTACGAAAATATAAGTTTCATAGGCATAATTATACGCAAAAACTCCCCTGGGCTTTGCGACTGTTGATCGCATCAATTATCCCTTTTTTTTCGCCCCAATTTTTACAGACGTGAAATTAGAATCGGATTTTCGGAGGGTAAGGATGCCGAAGAAAGTGGTCGGGATTGAACAGTGTTGGGTATGTAGGTTATGACGTGTAGTATTGTGCACGCGAATTTTTGGAGTTATTGTGCTTTTTATTTTACCATGGATAAATATGGGGCGAATTTGGAAAGCGGGAGGTGGCGATTTTGCTTGGAAGTAAGCTCGCTTTAATTATACGTATTAAATTCATCTGGATAATACTCACGGAACTTTGCAGTTCCCCTAGCCATACCGAGGCCTTTTCTTTCTCGGTTGAGTTCGGGTTGTTATAGAGCGAGTATACGGCCTGGTAAACATTTTCCAACGAAGGCGACGAATCCATACTTTAAAAAATAATTCTTTCCTAAATTATACCCATACATATAAAAAACAATCTCTAGCTCTCTGTCACAACAAATTTTTAAGGACGTTATTATTCGACGATCTTGGTCATCACATGTATGTATGTGTATACCCTATTCACTCTTGTTTTCGGAAATGTCTAACGCAACGGCGCCGGTACATGCTGCACGCAACCTTCAGCTTTTCTCATAGTTTATTATTCCGACTACAGATAGCGTGCGGATCCTGAACTGTCGGTAATATACTTTCTTATCCACCGAGTAGGCGGGATGATTTGTAATTCAGAGATTATGGACCCTTTTTCTTCCCTTTTTCACGATTTATATTACATTGTAGGATATATTTCCTAAACTAGATCAAGTAGATTTATAGTTATGTATGCAACAGAGATATTATATTCATAGAAACGATATGTAAATATAAATCATTGTGTAAAATATAGTAGTGTAAAAAAAAAAAAAACATTCACAAAATCTGTATTCTTTCATACCTACCTATATACGATTTTAGGGCGAGCGAAATGTTGGCGGTAGCTGTCAACGCGAGTTTTTCCATTTGACATGACAGGCTCAGGTTACGGTTTTGGAATAATAAACTTATGTTTCGGAAAGATTCATCGATTCAATCGACTAAATTAAAAGAGAGAAATCTACTCCATAAAAGAATCATAGACCTTGCGGAATTACAGAGAATATATGAATTCGGGGAAATATTGGGCAAAGGAAGCTTCGGCACGGTTGTGAAGGCTAATCACAAAGCATCTAACGTCGATTGGGCGATTAAAATGATCAATAAATCTCAAGTAAATATCGTACAGCGTTAAAACTATGCTTTTACAAACACATACTATATTTTTATTTCAATTAGGCCGGAGCATCGAGAGTGATGCTCGTCGAGCGCGAAATCTATATTCTTAAGTTAGTCAATCATCCGAATATAATTTTCTTGGATCGCGTATTTGAATCACCGAAGGTAAAAATAATAATTGTATACCTACATTAATTCGTAATTGAATTTTATATTTCATTCAATACGCTGGTTATTTACATATTCGTAATGTTATCCATAGGCAATTTATTTAGTGTTTGAGCTCTGTACGGGATCATTAGCAAAAACTTTCAGAGCGAAAAAGCGCTTCGATGAAATGGAAACATTGACTGTTATCCGTAGTTTAGCTGGCGCTTTGTCTTACTTGCACAAAAATGGTTAGATCAATTGCCGACAACAAATATAATACAGCAAGAATTTATTGTTTGTTAGAATTTGTGAATAGATTCCAATCACTACTGCAATTCCACATTATCTTATCCGAATTATTCCTATTCAAAATGAAAATAAGAAAAATGTGTTTTCGATAGACATCGTTCATCGTGATCTTAAATTGGAAAATATTCTGATTGCTGTGAATCCGCAAAACCCAGATGACTATTTACATATAAAAGTAACAGATTTTGGACTTAGTGCTGTCCGGGGTGGCACAGGATATGAAGACATGTTACACGATTGCTGCGGCACGTTAACTTACATGGGTGAATAAATTAGTGCAATTTTAGTAGCCATAGGTATAGATGTGTATAAAAATGGTTTTTTGGGAAATTACCTATTCAGTAGGAAACATGAAAATCATCAGCAAACATATAAGAAATCTTTGCGAATTTAAATACGATTTTGTTCTATAACAGCACCCGAAATGATAGCAAGTAAATCTTATAGCCAGCAGTGCGACGTCTGGTCGATGGGGATCATAATGTACGTTTTAATTGTTGGGAAGTTTCCGTTTTACTCTACCAACAACCAGGAGCTTTATTTACTCGTCAAGACCCAGGAGCTTGATTTCTCCAGTTCGTATTGCACTGATGTATAATATCCTTAAAAAATATAAACACTAGGTATAATCATACACGACTATATAGTTTGCAGTATACGATTTTGACATAGCATACAGTTGATTAAATTTTCTATTTTTCTATCTTTCTTTCTTCTACTTTTTTGCGCGACTAATTTACAGGTTTATCCTGTTCGCCAGAAGCTAAACATCTCCTTAACAAAATGCTACAGAAAAACCCCGCGTTTCGCATGACGGCAGCCGAGGTTGAAAATCACCCTTGGATATCCGTTAGCAATCAGTATTTTCACAATAATATTCGATTTATAGAATCAGCGTGAATCATACCAATTACAAGATGTCTTGTCTGAATTTTTCAACTTTTCCAATAATTTCGCAATATCGTTATAATCATCTTATATTTAGGCATACCCCAATAAGGAAACATAAATTTGAAAATAGTTGGATACATTAGTCTGCAGTATATAATTCATCGTTTTACATATATTACATGTAATTAGTTGTCAACAGTAAAATAATAATTCATTTTATACATTTCCTGACGTCTAGATATATATATGCCTGCATGCATATACTGCAGCAGTCGCGCAGGGTTGCAGGAATTCCCCCTCAACCCCAAAGGCCATTTCTAATTATAAGAAAATTGATCTATTTTTAATGGTTGTTCTCATTTTTGACCTGCCCTATATTCTATCCAGGGTACGCAGTCAATACTTCCTGCAGACTCTTCAAACATTTTAGACATGATGAGAATGTGGCGTAGTGAAATGATGGTAAGGTAAATAATTCTCTACTGCACGTATATACTGTAATTAATAACGTATAATAAAATTGATAAAAATGACAGTAATAATGATCCTAATAATAATTAATAGTTACGTATCACACATGTTAAATATGATGCAGTAAGAATTGTATAAGACCAATTATTATGATTTCTATTAGGAACCGCCGAAAGATAAAAATTCGGGAAATAGTACGTCTGGTCAAAGTACTGATCATTCTAAGTCGGTTTCTGTCCGGGTAGTTCCTACCACAGACGAGCCTGTAACATCAGCATCTCCAGCTGCCGTTACATCGCGTCTTCGTACTAGAGTAAAATCGACGAACGAATCCCCGTATACAAAGCCTAGGTTTTGGGAGATCGCAGACCCTATGTCAACGGCTGCTTCAGCGGAATTGGGATCAAAGGTCGCAACTGAAACTGCCGAAGTTTCCGTCAGCAAAAAAATCCAAGTTTCTTTGACTACCGCCACCTCTGACATTCGCAATGATTCCGTAAACGAGAGCGCGATAAAGTGAGCGATAAACCCAATCGAATGATAATGATAACGTATAACATAGTGTTTTTATTTATTTATTTATTTTTTTTATTGAATCTTTTTTATTATATATTCAGCTCGCAATTAATGATTACAATTTTTGTCCACATGGGTTTGATTCTCTCTCACATATACCTATGCATATAGTGAAACCGAGAGATTGTCCGCAGTGGAGTCGATGACCGGCGAAAAACGGCGAGTAAGTAATTACGTGGAACGTCGACGATTGCCGTTATCACGGTTACCAGACTTCAGCCACGTTTCAGCCAAAGTCGATTCAAATTTGTCACATTTACGAAGGGGGGTTCCAGCCCAGCGAAAGCAGGGGCACGTACGGAACCAATAGCCTACGGCCGTTACGCGTTGCCCGTTAACGTGGGAAAATAAATAATCGTCTATATCAGATATAGAGGCAGCGTAAATTTGAAAATTATCACAAAGAATGTGTATATTTATAATTTTATGGTTGGGCATGTGTGTCAAAGTTCGCCTGCATCATTGTGTGACTTTAAGATTATAATTATCAATACAATCATCAACCACATACAATGATACAGCTGTTTAGATTAGCTTATATATAAACCATGTAATTTTAAGATATTATTATCGTTTTATACCATATACAGAGAAGGTTGTGAAATAAAATACTCCCGATTAAGTTATAACTCGATTTCAATATCTTATATTTTCTTCTACTCGTAATAATTTCCGACTAAAAGCTGAAAGAATGAAATTTCTCCGGAACATACTACGAATTTCAGTATCACAGTGTTTTTCGAAATTCTACTATACGAAATACAAAAGTAACTCAATACTTTAACCGGAGCATATATATGTATAGTTATATCATGTAATAATCACTGAATCATTCTCCATTTAAATTAAGACCTGTTAGCAGTCTTCAATCAACGCTGCGGTTCATTACGTCGGCGCGCGGCAACGTTTTGAATATCCGAATGATCCGTCGTTAGTTCGTTCCTAACTCGTATCGGACTGTATGTACATAGCGCTGTAGTCGATGCATCGAAACGTCAAAATCTTCAGTAGAGAAATAATTCTATTCTCACGAACTGTCAACCGACTAAACTGTCACTTTAACTTACGGTGAAACCATTCACCTCGATTTGATTTTCTTCGAAGAGTTTTAGCCCAATATGAACGATTATGGAATTCCTATTATCGAACCTACCGTTGACTTTACTAAGGTTAGTAATCTCGTCTCTTGTTCGTTGGGAAAGAAAAAAGAATAAAAAAAAAGTTGCATATTCCTTATCAAATTTGTCGAAATTAAACGTCGTCTCTATTACCTCCGCCCCGCTTGTCCTAATTTCATTCTGTTTTACTGTTCAAATGAATATTAATTCTATGATATATAAGAAAATGTTTTCCCATCTGACGGCAATGCAATTACAATCAACTTCTTTGTATCGACACGTACAGGATTTAGTCTGATTTTTTTCTCATCGATAAGCTTTACCTTGTGCAAAGAAAAAAGCCTGGGAAAACTAAAATTCATCAAAAGAATTCAACATATTATTTGGCTCCAAATTTTGAGATGAAAGCGAAGAATCGATATTTCATTTCAAATAGCTACCGCTCGTTTTTCAGGTCCCACCGATTCATCAAAAAAGGACTATAACGTTTGTGAATCATTTCATTATTAACACGGTTACATTTTTGAACAAATTCGCTCTCTGCTGCGAGGAGAAGTTGTTCGAATTTGAGAACAAATTGCAAAGAGTAGAGGCATCTTTAGAGATCCTTGAATCTCGGGTAAGCAGAACCGATCTACTTCCCCAATTATATGTTTTCGTATTTGAAATTTTAAATCAAGTTATTATCGAATGAGATAAGGTTGAGAAGGTATCTGCTTTTGCTAATGAGAATATATTTTGTCTCACAAGCTCTCGTCGATACCAGAAGCAGATTCTCCACCAAAGATCGAATCTCCTATTCAAACAGAGTCAAGTACTCAAGTAGAAAGCCAAGAGACTATAAAACCAGATGTGCCAGTACCAGATGTAGTTCCAGCCATCGAGGCTGATTCTGAGCCTAGTGAGGAAAAAATTGAAACCAGTAATATGCAACCCATCAGCAAAGATCCGAGATATGGAAAGTACTTTAAGATGGTTCAATTCGGTGTACCCGCTCAGGCTGTTAAACTAAAAATGAAACAGGATGGTTTAGATCCTCTTATGTTGGAGTAAGTATGTTAGCCGAACTCCTTTTCTTGTTTCGTATGAATTTTCAGCTATTTCAAAGTCCGATTTTGGTATATGGGAAAAGTTATTCCAAAGGGTTTATTTGAAATGATGAATAATGGTATTTTTAAATTTATGTAGCAATCCTGGTCATATGGTTCCAATATCGGAAGTAGTAGATACAAATACGACGACCGATGAGGATGATGCCTGAATGTAAAGAGATATGGAGAAGGAGAGGTTGTTTGAAATAAAGCTTATAGTACGAAGATGATGATGATGATGAAATAAAGTATGTTGCATGGATGCCAGAGATAAAAATGAAAATTTTGGAAAATCCAGTTGAGGAGAAAAGCGTGATGTATGTATAATTGTTTGATACCACAATTTAGTGAATAAAAATCACAATTTTTAAATCTTAATCGATTTATTTTATTTTTTTGTTAAATAGTTACACTTTTAAACTCAAGGTTTAGAACTGGATCATCTGGCCCTGTGAACAGAAAAAATAAAATGAACATTCCGCAATTAGAGATTATTCGATTCAGAGATAATATTTTGTCATTTCTACAGTCTCAAACAAGCGTGTAAAAATGTTATATAAAAAGAAAACTAAACGAAAAAACAATAGCATTCGAAGTTATTTTAATTCAAATTCGAATTCAAGTTTTCTGACTGATCTTTGAAACAGCATTTGAATATCGACACTGCGGATGGATTGGATGAAATTGATTAAAAACGAAAATTGAAATCATCGATTATCAAATTTTTCAATAGACGCAACACATCCTCGGCTACAAAATTCAAATATATTCGGCGCTAAACCTACCTTCCTCTTCTTGTCACCTCCAAGTTCAAAATGTTTGCAACGCTTGAGTGGAATCTGCTTTCTGTACTTGCACTCCGTGCATTCCATCCTCAACACAATTTTCTTGGTGGTCTTAGCCTATAGAGAACAAATTGATCGGTAAAATAGTCGTAGGATTTTAAGAGAAACTTAGATTTTCAATATTCTTCTATCCTAATTCGATTCGATGTTTCAATACAAAAGCAAAAGCACAGAGATTCTTCTTCATATCCAAATCGTCTTGCTTGCGAGAAAATTTAATTTGTCTATTTCATAAATTTGAATGAAAAAGAAATCTGTTACGTAGATAATACGAAAAATTCTGATCGATTATTGAGACAATGAAGAAGACTTTGCATACCTTCTTTCTGAAGATGGGCTTAGTTTGACCTCCGAAACCCTGCTGTTTACGGTCGTAACGTCTTCGCCCCTGCGAAGCATGCCTTTCCTTGCTTTTCTTGTACTGCGTAACTTTATGCGGCTTGTGGACCTTGCACTTCTTGCAGAAAGTGCGCCTCTGTTTGGGTACGTTCACCTGTAAATAAATCGACGTAGGTGAGAAATCAGAAGCCTAATCTTCCGATATTTATTCTTCTTTTTCGCCGAGCAAAAATAATGCGAGAAATTGATTTCACGATTTGTGGAGTTCGAAGAAAATTTCTTTGGATCGTTATCGCCGTTTTTCTATCTCTGTTAACGATATGTAATTCGCATCTGTATCGATTTTAGAGGTTATGTTGTTGGTCTGTCACGTCCCGTGGGAATGGAGTCACAAATTAATCGGAAATTAAAAAATCATAGCTAATATAAAAACTCGGTGATTTAACTTCGAGCTCGGTGCTTTCAGACGATAAAATCACTCGATAATCAAGCCGATGCGAATCGATGAAATTTAGAATAATAAAGTTACAGTCACACCTACCATCTTTGATGTTTAGAAGAAAAAGGAAGCGAGCACACGCCGGAAATGACGGCGTAATTGAACGCTGCGCGTGCGCGAGGATGTCTCGTTTACGATAAAATAATAATGTTTTAAGGTTTTTCGGATATTCTTTGCACCCGATATTATTCGTAATAAATATTTGCGGCTAATATTCGATAACGATGATAATCGGGAAAGTTTTTATTTATTATACTGTGCCAAATACTCGGGGTATTGCGGCGCGATGAGACTGACTTTATTTTAGTTATTACAGTCTGTTTTTTTTTTTTCTACTAAAATATAAACGCTGTTGATTTCTTATTTCTTGGCAAACTATTCGCGGAAAGTCGAAAACGCGTCGTTGAAGAATTTTCAGTTTGTAATTGAAGTAAAAATCCATCGACGAATCGGAGCGCTAAAGGCAGTTTGAATGAAGCGACAAAGCCTCGAACCAGGGGATCAAGGTAGGCTTCGAACTCTCAAACCCCTCGTCCGCGGAAATGATTAATTTTATTTATTTAGGCTGTGGGATCATTGCGGGATATATAGATTGTATAATTTCTAGTTGAGGGTTGTTAATTATTTGGTTTATTAATCGGTACATTGACGGTACGAGGAACCGCGAAGCGGGATTGACCAATCAGGGATTTATCGAGCTTCAAACCCGCGCCATCTTCATTTTTGAACAAAGCCAGGTTGGACGTGCGTCCGAGTGAGTGAAGTAGTCCGCTTGAGTCCGCTCCGAGGCCCGCCAGTCTCCGCTTTCATAAACGTTTCGTATTCGCCGGAAACCGACGCCGACGTCGTTGTGTCGTGTACCACGCCGAGTCGAGGCATTAAGAGGCATAAAAGTTCGGGTTCAGGTTTAATACTTAAGAAAACATAAAACTACAGCCATGAGCACCAAGGAGAACAACGACGTTGCAGTAGAGAAGGTTATTGATAACGACAAAACTTCATCTGACGCTAAGTGCGAAATCAAGGGAACGAAAAGGCCGGCCGAGGTAAGTTGTGTGCCTCCTCCGTGCCTCTTATATTCTGTATACATACACGCCTATACTGTTTCTTATTTTTACGTCTACTTGATGTATGTACTTGGTACGTGCGTGGTGGATTGGCGAAGCTTCGAAAGCATCATAACAACAATTAATCTACACTCGACGCCGACGCTGAGCCATAATTGCTGAATTCTTTTTCTCTTCGATTCAGTACGATTGACTCGTCGCGTGCCTCTCGAAACTTCCTAATCCTTTTACCATCACCCATACTATATTAAAAGATGCAATATACCGCGCGCGTGGGTCACTCGAATATGTCGCCAACCCGATTACGCTATACATACTATCTTAGCTATCATATACTGGTATACCTATTTCGCTCCAAAAGTAGGTGAACCTTTCGCGCCCGCGTGATTGTGTCTGTGTGCGATATCCGTCCTCCCGCCTCCCTGTCCTCCTCCGTGGGTATGTGCTTTCGTGTCGGTACCGTCGATGCTTACATCTTACCTATACGGTTAAAAGTTAAACCGCCGCCTAACTAACGTACCACTGGTGGTATTGGTTAGTATTCGTGCGGTAGTAGCAGTCGCGGTCGTGTATTAGTGTGCCAGTAGTATTATACCAGAGTTAACTATGTAGCGTGTAGTAGTTACAACCCGACGATAGAGAGCCATGTGAGAGATGCCGGCCGGCGCGTTACTCGACTTATGTAGCTTCCTCCTATCGCTACGATCTTCATTTTTCTTACCTACGCGTGCCCCTTCTGCCTAGATATGCCAACCTTACGCGCCAAAGCAGGGCTAGGTCTCTTAACCTCGGTGAAGAAATATCTCGTTAATTCGTTCAGACCTCGTATATTACATATACGATGACGCCATTATTACATATGATTATCATTATTCTTTAACTTATTATCATTGTCACTATTATTATTATTATTATTTTTGTTGTTGGTAGCAGTGATGCTATTATTATCATTGTTATACTCATTATTATCATTATTATTATTATTACTATCATCATTTTATTGGAAAACTGGGGCTCCCGCGCATTTTTTTTCTCACGAACGATGCTGCTGCTGCTGCCGCCGCCGCTACTGCTGCTGCTGCTATTGCCTAAGCTACTACCGTTTCGTCGCTTTAACTATGGCGGACGCTCGTAACCAAAACTGTGTTACGCGTATGATCAACAATTTTTATACGAAAATAAAAAAAAAATTGCTTGTCGCGATTATTTTTTTCTACTTTTTTATTTTTGCTAGTTTGATATCGAAATGTAAAATACTCGTGAATCTTTCCTTCTCATTTTATTTCATGCCTATTTCTCATCTTCCTTCTTCTCGACGTTATTCTATTACCCGTTCAGATGTACATACATATATACATATATCGCGCCGATGATGCGGGAATCTTATATTAAAAAGTGAAAAGTGTAAACTACGTCACATGGGGGCGTTACGAATGTCGCGAGGCAGGTACGGTGGCATACCTGTGATTATCAAGCCGCGTTTACGTCCAGCTCCGATTTGTTGTTCGCGATATAGCTCGGACTTGATATAAGATAACATAATATAACTTAACCGAGGGCACAGGTTAGCGTATTATTTAGACGAGAGACATCTTCCGCTCGTATATATTTTTAAAAAATCGGTTAAAAATTGAAGCTAGACTGCAGGCCGATTCATTGGCAAGAAATTGTTGGCGGGAGAGAGATGGGAGATAAGTTGAATTTCTAGCTTACCCACCGCGTCTTTGAGTCGCCGCTAGTTGCCCTTGCCGCGTAATTTACCGATAAACTTTCTTCGTTATTTACTCAGTATGTGTTATGTGTTATTAGTGCATTTTGTTATCTAAATCTTTACCTCCCTCTATCTGTCTCCCTCTCGCGCTTACAATCTCATTGGCAATATACGTAACCGGTGCGCCGGCCGCTATTTGGATAAATAATTAGATAGCCCAAATATCTTTGTATATTAAAAGCGGGAAAGTCGGACTATACAACCTCCGATATCGAGTCATTGGAATCACTGGACTGACTGCTGCTGCTGCTGCTGCTGCCGGGTCTTTGATAAAGATAACAATTAAAGCGAACTTCTTATCACGCGATAACACAAACGATTACATGTACAGACGCTTCTCTATTATTCGTTCTATAATCTATCACTTTTGACTCTCGATTGCGATTATTTTCATTCTCATCGAATTTGCAAGATAGATTACTTAGACAAATCCTGCATTAACGCGAAAAATAGGAAAAATAGGCATTGCTATATAGGTTTCCTTACATTTCATCGGTTAAATCAAGCCCAACGAAACGGTAAACAATTTACGAAATTACGCTACTTCAATACTTTTCAAGCTTCTGCTTCGAGTAGTACAAAAAAACGCGATTCCTGACCGAAAAGAAAAATTATTTCGATGTTGGGTTATCGCCAGAGACCTCTGCGCGAAGACAGGCCGCGCGGGGTTATAGGTATAATCTTGCTTAGCCACGTGTGTAAAGTTTCATACACTCCGTGTACGATATAAGAAAAGAAGAGAAAATGATTGTGAATTAAACGTATTTCGATGAATAATTAATTCGAAAAAGTCATCAGGAATTCGCTTTTTTTTCAGCTAGCTTGTTTGCCTTTTGTGTTTTTATACCAACCGCTGCCGACAAACGAATTTTTTTACTGGCGACGTCATGAAATGACAAACTCTCGAAACCCTTTATAAATTCATTTGTTTTCTTCATCAGCGAATTTTGTTTCTTGATTTATGTTAGTTGGCGGGAAAAGGGGTGAGAACAGAAGAAAGAAGACGGAAGAAAGAAAAAAGTAGCGGGAATGTTATACGAATAGCTCTCAAGATTGTATTTTAATCGTTTATAAGTATAGTCAGCGATTAGATTAGACCGTTAGATCCTCTCTTCCGTAAGTTTCGCATGTTTCCCATCTATAGATACAGTTTATTTTCTTTATTTCTACACCATTGTGTAACCGCCGTGTCGCCGAGAGGGAAGGCTGAGGAGCGAAGAGACGGAGCATTCGGGAAGGGGGGGAGCGGAACATCGGCGTAAGGATTCCGTAGCGTGGAAGCGTCGCGCACGCACGCCACGCCATCGGCCACGCCACGCCACGCCGACTCGACTCGACTCGACTCGACTCGAGTTGAAACGAGTCAAGCTTATAGCCACGCGAGCTAGTCCCTATATTCCCTTAATTTCTTCTCAACCCTCGGTTGAGTTTCACACAACGTGTTGTTAAACTCGATGTTGAATCTAGAATGGTAGATGGTAGATCATGGTAGATGGCACTCCGCGTAGAATGGAGAATGTAGATGCTAACGGATCTTCTCTTATACCCCCGGTTCCGTCCGCCCTTCCTTGTCCCCTTTCGCTCTCTCTCTCTCTCTCTACTCGGTCACCCGACCTTTATACCTCCCTCTCTCTATCTCCTCGTTTCTCGTTCCTTGTTCCGCGTTCCGCCACCCTCCCTCTTCTACCTTTTTCTCGCCCCCTTCGCCGCTTACCAATCACCGACTCATACTGTACACCCCATTTCCATCTATTCCTTAGTTTGTCACTTTAGCTTCGTATTTCTTTATGTATGTGTGTATACGTATCTCTAGTTCATACACGTATACTATCTATACTGAATTTAGTCACTTACCTAAAGTCAGTACATGTACAATCTTGAATTGTATTCTGTAACTGTGATCACGTATGAGTACGCGATTCGTTGCGTGTCGAGGAGGGTTCAGATATATACTGATTACAATCTCGCGAAAAGATTATGACATATTTCAATGTCCTAATTATATTTATGCTGGTCTATCATGAATATACCTATATATTTAGTAAACTGACGATCATTTCTTAATTCACGTTTCAGGAAAAGAGCGAAGAAGTGAAGAAACAGAAAAAGGAAGAGAACGGAGACGGTGATATCGAGGAGGAGGATGTTGACGATGAAGTAGATGCTGACGAGGAGGAAGTCGACGGTGACGGGGACGGAGATGACGATGATGAAGACGACGAAGGTGATATTCCGGAAGGTGAGGAAGATCTCGAAGAAGGTGAAGGTGAGAAAGCGAAAGTGATGTAAAAAAAAAAAAGAAACAACAATACAGCTTTTTTACTTTCTCTCTCTTATATTTTATTTCGTCTTATATTTTGTCTCGTCAACTCGATTACTAAATTTGTCTTTTTTTTTTTTTCTTTTTCTTTTCCTTCCTATATTATAGATGAGGAAGAGGATGACGCGGAGGGAGAAGTCGAGGGTGACGGTGACGACGACGACGACGACGTATAATGAAGAAAGTAAGAAAAGTATGCAAGCGCAAGAGAAGACGGGAGGCGGGAGACGGGAGACGGGCGAATGAATGGCGACGGGCGGACGCGGCGCCATAATCAAATCGCCAACAGCGACAATTTCACCCTCATATTGAGGAGTTGATTTAAAAAAAAATTTTGGCGCGCGTCAGCCCAGTCTTAATAATGGGGTGCTCCCAACATACACAATTAAAGAAGAAGAAAAAAAAATAAAAATAAAATTAATAAACAAAGAAATAAAAAAAAAAAAAAAAACAAAGGCTGCCACCTCGCCAGAGTTGCGGCGTTCCGATACACGGAAACCGCAGCCCCAATGTCTTGGTCCATCGCAATCCTGGCCACCCAGCTAGCCAACATCAAATGCTATTAGATTGTTCAGCAGGATGAAATAAAATTATTTTTTCTTTTTTTTCTCAAGAATAGGTATATATTCATTTGGTCAAATGTTCGCAACAACACGAAGGAAGGAAAACAGAAAAAAAAGTAAAAATAAAGAAAAAATAAAGAATAAAATCTACAGAAAAGAAGAAAAATCAACCGAAGGTTTTTTCCGATCATTATAAATACGATAACATAACAGAAACAAAAATTATAGGTATAATAATAATAATAATAACATTATATATTATATATATATATATATATAGTTTTAAAACTGAATAATTTAATTACATTATGTACATGAACCGAAAAACTACTACATATTCTACCAATACTATCGCTCAGCGCTCGTTTGAACAATTTAATAATTGTATTTGTCCGACAACTGGCTTTTTTCACACTGGACACGTTTTTATAACGAAAACTTATTTAAGATATAAAAGGAAAGAAAAAGAAGAAAAAAAAAACTTGAAAAAAAAATTACAAAAAAAAAACAAAAAAATAAAAATAAATAAATAAATAAACACAAGATAAGATGAAGAAGAACTCTATTGTATTTAAATAGTGTAAAATGGACATTTGTGGGGGTGATGATTGGGTTTTTTTTTTTATTTCTTTTTTTTTTTTACATTTTTTAAAATCAAATTTACGTTCGTAGTTCGACGAATGTCTCTCACCTATATATAGCGCGTGTGACAGAGGTCAATATTTCAAGAAAAAAATAAACAAATAATGGAAAAAGATCACAAAAAAAATAGACGCAAAGTAACAAGAAGTTATTATAGGGCGAGTGTGAAATTAGAAAATATTAATGAACAATTGAAGAAAAAAAAAAAAAAAAGGCAGAAGACTTGAAACGTAAGCTGAGTTAAAGAAACTTTACCTGAAACACTGGTTTCATTGCCTTCTCTTTATTTTTATTTTTATTCAAAATACGACAATGGTGATTTAAACTACTGCTAAAAGTACCATACGGATTACCGTGTGTAATTTAATTTAATTTTTTTTTATTTTTTATCTTAACGGAATTTCACACTTGCCGCGAATGATAGGGAATGATATGAGGGATATGGAAATTATGCAAGCGCCAAGAAGCAGCAGCATCAGCAGCAACAGTGTGTGGATGAGTATTGTGTGTCTTTAAACGTTGCATTATAATTATTATACATAGCATGTATAAAGTTATGGACTAAGGAACATTTTATTATTAATGAAAACTAATTACGTAAAGTATACATAGATGAATAAATACATAAATAGCGTAAACCGTGGATCATATTATCACAACACATACGTACCACGAGTTGTGAATAGACAGAGTATTCTCCTTGCATATACCGAACAAGTGACCAAATTTTTATCCACGCTATACATAACATAGATACATGCATACATGCATACATGAATCAATAAATTGTTACGTGTCTAATTTTGACACGTGTTAGTTCTGCGAGAAAGAAGAAGATGAAGAAAAAATTTATCTTCTCTATCAACCTAAAATATACTATTAAACTTATTCCTTCCGTAAATTTTCTAAAAATCATTGGTTCTCATTTATTTCATTTTATGTTTTTTATTAATTTTAGAAACGGAAGTTTTTAGTCTAACTTCTATACTCGCACTGTATAATAATGATAATAATAATAATAGTAGTAATAATACTAATATTAATATTAATAATTATAGTATAATAGTAATAGCATGATTAATTAGTATTGCGAGGATGTTATGTGAAAATACTCCATCTATTCAAGCACGTTTACGTTTACACACATTATTATAGTTACACTCGATTCATTTGTAACTAATTCCAATAACTGTTTTTATTGATTGATTGATTAATTGATTTTTTTTTTTAATTTTAATTTTTCTTTCTTAATCATCGTCGTAAACATTGTATTTTATAATATCGCCAACTCTTGTATATAACGCTGGTACAGACCTGAGGTGAAGTTTATATTCGAAGAGTGATGGGTTTTTGTTTTTTTTTTTGTTTTTTCAAAGAGTACTATACATGATTAAGCAGGCTAATAATTAATTCAATCATTTACGATCGATTGAAAATATAAATTTGATTTTAATATATTCGTCGAACAATCAGAACGATTTTTAGCTCAAACGTTACGAATTCTTTACGCGAAATCATTTACACTTCCAGCCGGTCGAACAAAAGTATACTAAATATAAAACTAAACAAAGTCGGGAACATTAGATTGACTTGAAATTCTTTTTTTTTTTCTTAACTATCAATCGAAAAATAACTTCAAATCCAGTAGTACAATGATAATAATATGATGTTTTTTTTTTCTTCTTTCTTTTAATGGATTGACGAGTTAACGAGACCATTATTATATATACTATCTATCTTACAAATGTTATAACTTATTCTGTGAGAGACTGGTATAGGGCAAGAGGGGGTGATGAGACATTGCGGTTACGATACCATTGTACCATAGCTGCATAATAATATTAATAATAATAATGATAATAAATAATAAATAATAATAATTTGAATGCGAGACAATGTCCCACGTTTTAATGTACAAATATTTTCGAGGAAGTAGTTAAATAAATCGCAGTTAGATTGATGAAAAAAAAAAAGAGAAAAATAAGAAAAAGTAATAATTGTTTCTTCTCGTCACTTATATATATATAATATATATATATATAGCAATCGATCTATATATAGTCCTTACTTTAAAATATACATTTATATTTAAAAATGAAAATTATCACGGTGAATTAGTATATATATATATATACGGTTCTAAATTTTTTTTATTTATGTATGTAGGTATGTACACGGAATTAATCGATGAGGTTCGGAATTCTTCGAATCTCCACACGGTTACCCAATCCCTTCTGGTCCCGGTGTACTAAGTTTTATTTAACACATACATACAAATACTATGTACAGTATTTTTCCTTGATTCTTGTCAACTGCATGTATGTCAAGCTCGTTTCTGATACGAGCCTGAAGGCACCTGATCCAAATAATGACGATATTTCCATTACGACGTATATTTATTTCGTGACAACAAGCTTCTTCGACTTGCGAGATGGTAACTATACGTATGTCTGTATGCATAACTCGGTAACGATCCTTAATACTATAACTCAAGGGATTTCCCTGATGTATTTTCGAACGGAGGCTTGAGCGCTAAATAAATACGTCAATGCCATTAATTTATACCGTGCGAACTTTGCGTGCAGGTACAGTTTAATTTCTAAAATAAACCTCGAGATACCTGCGGAATAAAAATCATACTCGAAAGAAATATGCGTGAGGTGCTCGGAATGGAGAGGCAGTAACAGGTGAGCAATATACAGGTTAATACTGCTTGCACAGGAAAGTTTTCAAGCAAGAGAGAACTAATGATGCGATGATTATGATGGATATCATTCCGACCCGCCAACCGATCACCGATACCATTTTATTACAATCTAACATAACTCGACGAGATACCTTAGGCTAAGAATTTCGTTTGTGTGTTCGTATGTCTTGTACACTATACCGGCAAGATTTTGTACAGGATAAAAAAAATTGTTTCATCATTTCCAACAACAATACTACAGATTATATCTCTGCCCATTCCATCGGATTTAAAAATTTCATTGTATTTTTAAGAAAATACATTTTGGAAAACTGTATAAACGAGCATTTTTCATTCAAGAAATAATTTTATTCCAGTATACGAATAATGAGACGTTCCTTTTTCGATGTCGTGAAGTGTCGCGTCATTTTTTTTTTTTTATAAATTTTTTCATTTCTTTCTTTCTTTCTTTTTTTCTTTCTTGCAGGTATGTACATATAATTACATTCCAATTTTAACGAACATTTTATCAACGCCATAATGGAGAATTATTTCGATTCGGGCTTTTTCCCCCGGACAAAACTATTCCTGATTTATACCTATATAACTGAAACGTGGTATAACAGTTCCATTTTTATTCTACGTCTTGAAGACATATATCTATACATACGCTGGGATTCAGATATTTAAAAACACTGCTTCGAATATTTTGGATTCCATTGATAGTCACAAACGGATCATAATTTTTCGTGAATCGTATCGAAGATTTCATAAAATCCTAGCATGATGATAAACAGTCAGCTTTCGAAATTTGGAAGTATAAACAACTCCTAATGATTTCTCTATCCTATTCCTTGAATAATTTGAATACTTTTCAACCGCTCAATAGGTGGAATTCTCACCGGTAGATAGAAAAATGGAATTATTGATCACGGTATGTATGTAGTAACTACTAACAATGAAAGGTAATAATAGCGTCAACATAGTCGATATACGGATTAAAAAGAAAAAACTAAACATACTTTAACGTAGGTGTATTTGGTGTTTTCAATATTTTATTATTTATATTGTGTATATGCCGCTAGTGACATGGTAATATACAGTTAAATTATTTGGCGAGATGTTAATACGATATAAAATAACAAATTTGCGATATTCTACAGTTACAATGCGATTTCTCTTATTGTCGAGACGACATGATTTATTTATTTATTTATTTTTCTTTTCTTTTCTTCTTTTTCCTAGATATATTTTCTGTAAAGATCGTATAAATGTATAAGTTTATATATATATATAATAATATTAACAATAATAATATACTAACTTATGTATACACCTATATACAACATAAATCCATGCTCTCACTCTCTTTCTCTCTCTACCTTTGCGAGCATGGCATATACACGTACGCAACTTAACGCCAATGCGCATACTTTGAAAACACACTATTTAATAAAACTAAATACAATACGTATCATGAATTTGAAAACAATAATGGTAATATTGCCAGTTCCACTGTAGCCTGATAACCACCTTTGTATCATTTTCAGAAACATAGATTTGATGTGAACTATAATATAGGGAAGCTGATTTTTTTAATTTTTTCAATTTTTTCAATTTTTTTTTTCTTTCTTTTTTTTTCTGTAAATTTGATGATTAGAATTGATGGGAAAATCGAATCAATCAAGTATCCGATCGTTAGGGTATGCCACTGGGACACATTATTTTTCAAAGTTTACAATTTTCAATCATTTTTCAGGCAACTTCCCAACGATATTCATTTTTAAGTATTACATTATATAGCGAACTGTGTTCGTCTCTTTAAAAGCAATATAAAATAATAAAAATTGTTCAAAAATTCAAAGACGCAGGTAATACAGGTATTATATACCTTAGAAAAAAAAAAGAGATATACAAATCGCACCTTACTTTAAAATCAGTATCTTACTGTGTGATGCACACTCTGGCAACCCGTTTTCGAATTATATTCGAATTGTTACGAATTGATATCGTATTTTCATGTTCACGATCGAAGAGAGACTTGATGCTTTTTTTTTTCTTCATTTTAGAAGATTTAAAGTATTAATATCACAAAACTATTTACATTACAATTATAATATGAAATATAGTTACATTTATGGTTTGTCTATGTATCGAATAAGCAAAACAATCATTCATTTTAACAACAATAACAAATTTTGATGAATCTTATGTATAACACTGTAATATATATACACTGTTCGCATCTTACTGATACTTGGCCCTCGATCAGGCTCAAATCACAAGAGAGAGTCGTTTGAGGATACAGAGTTCCTTCTTCTTTCTTCCTTTGTTTTTATCTAAGATATTAGAAATCGATGAAGATTGATTTTACGCGGACAAAGTACCACTGCAGTAATAATTGATACAGGTACTATAATATTACTGCATATTCATTGATTCGCCCGTTAATTTCCTTCTCCTTTTCAGGCAATAGAACTCAGTCATAAATCTCCGACAAGAATTAAATACATATGAGAACATCATTCATTTAACTCCTATTCTAAATAGCGCGGTAATCAATTAATAATCGTTTTTTGTTTTTTTTTGCCTTCTTCAAGTTCTAAATTTGTTAGAAATTGATTGCGGCGAGTTACTTCCTTGGAAGAAAAAATTCTTCCTCACACTCCACGTAGTAGTTGAATTTAGAAATGCACTTTTTATGTAACAACTAGAAACCGATATTCGGACTTGGAATCGTCGTACATTGTACATTCCCAGTAATAACGTTTCACTCGTTAATCTGATTAATCAGTATTATCCCTTGTAGGATTGTACATGTTATTCAACGTGCAGATGTCTTGGATTGTGCTTGTGGTCAGCCTGCTGAAACTGTCCGTCATATTATTTCCATTTCCAACGGCTGCTTCGGCTCCTGTAGTTTGCCCGCTCTCAGCCTTTCCAATAACAACAAGAAATCCCACCAATCAAATTATCGATATTATTGAATAATTGTCGTCCAGAGTATTTTTTTAGATATTAAAGTATTTATTAAAACTTACCGTTGATTGAGGTACTCTGTTTTCAGACAAGGAGAGATTGCTGGAAAGCGTTTGCAGTAAGTTATCATCATACACAGTTAGGGCGGCAAGATCTCCGGAATTTAGAAGGTCCAAATTGTTCAAATCAAAGCTAGACTGCCTGCTGTTCAGATTTAGCACGTTGCTGATGCTTCCTACGCCCTCCATATTATCCGTTGTTGGATTATGAATTCCTAAGTAATTCAAGTTTTCATTCATTTCACTGTCAACCTTTAGCGAAGTCAAAGTTATCTTTAATTGTTTGTTAGGTATCAATCTCTTGAACAAAATCCAATCAGGTAAACTCCCGATCTCATTTCTTCTATCACATTACACAAAGTATTGAGTTTTATCGAAACAGAGGATAATAAATTAATCAAGTTCGAGAATTGTTTCCAAAATTAACATAAGATTAAGAAAAACCGACTTTCAAGATATTCGTAATGTGAATGAAAATTACCAGGAGTATCAAGTGGGAGAAAATCAGATCCAGTTTGTTGCGTAGTTACTCTGTTTAACATCATCTGTTGTTGTAGCGTGTACTGATGATGTTGAACAGGCTGGAATTGAGGTAGTACATTAAATTGGTGATGCTGTTGCTGCTGCTGCTGCTGTTGTTGTTGTTGTTGTATCTGTTGTTGTTCTTGTTGGTGTTGGTGTTGTTGCTGTAGCTGCTGGTGATGGAGATGTGTGGATGGAATTTCGTATTGAGGGGGTCCAACTGCAGTCCCATAATCCAAAGGTGAAGGAGTTCGACCTGGTGATAGCTGTTGACTGAAAAGAGCGTTCTAAGTTAGATCGAATCTCCACAGTCAATAAAAGCAGTTGAAGAACCAGGGATATACTTTCAACACATGCTGAATTCATCAGTTCGGTCCTCCAGCTCCGAAATCTTTGATAATTAATTTATATTAAGACTTACCCGAAAGGTTGCAACATCGCGCCAGGTTGTGGTGATGGTGTTGCACGGTCCACTCGATATACCGGTGAGAAACCACCAGCTGGGATCCCACTATTAGATGCTAACTGATATGGCGAAGGACCGCGTTCAATTGGTTCAGCCTTTATTGGAGTGAGGCCATAGCTTAATGGTTGATATTGTACCGTCCCATCTATAAAAATTTGTTTTTGGTAGTATTTGCGTGGATTGTAAAGCTACGAGCTTTCAGATTTTGGAAGTAACAAATGCAACACAGCGTTATAGTGTATGGTAAATTCATCTCCAAGCATTCAAAGTTTAGAAAATAATTGCGTTAGTAAGAATGAAGAGAATGCAAAGCTGTTGTTAATTGTTAGATTATAACATGACTTCTAGTGGGAAGCGATAAATTTTACTGTACAAATCTGTATTGACAGAGTTATGATATTCACATGCTTTTACTATGACACAACGACACCCAGAGCAGTTTCAAGTACAATAATAAATAAAGGGCGAAATGAAACTGAAAAATATGAAAACATATTAGAACTATAATTTTTATACGCTAATGGTAATCATGGAAGATGATTAGTTTAGCATGCATAAATAACTGAATATTAAAAGAAAGAACTCTAGTTATTGCTCTATTGTATTGACACAAGATTATCTACCATTTTATAATGCCGTACCTGATTTTATAAGAAAACAGGAACAGTGTGTTAGATCTGAAATTCGTGACGTGGGTGTAGAGAGAAAACATTGGATTCAGATTCTTTGGCTCAGCAAGTAATAATATATTATATAATTAATTGATACAGATAATAAATATATACTTTTTGTTTTTTTGTTTCAGAAAGCTTTCGTTTGTAAAAAGTTTTCGTACAAATATTGCACAACATTATTATTTTATTTATAATGTAATTAATATAGTTTCAAAGCACAGCGTTATTATAAATAGAGCAGAGCCTCTATTTAAGAAATCTTTCGAATTTTTTAGGCAACAGTCACCTATCGTTATACCTATTAGTGACAGTCTTTCACCCATTGAATTAATGTGAATTTAGATTTCATGTTTTTAGCTCAGAGTAGATAATATGGATTGAGAAATTGATGTTTTGATATTCTTTTAAGTCATGTGAATTGTTTCAAATTTAGATGGCTGCCGGCGTAAAAATTGAAAAGATTTAAATACCTATCAAATGTTCATATAAAATGCATTCTTAAAAAAGTACAAAATACAAGATCCACAATGAGAAAATATGTGTAACATTTTTAAGTCAACTTCATGAATACATATTATTGTTAGTTTTGATACGTCCCCATCTTCCAACTATTTAAGCTTATCTGAACAGATTAAAGCTATCAAATATTACTCCCAATCGGCTATGAGACTAGAGACATACGACCCCAAATGACACAGTAGTTAATGAAATAATTTCTGATCAAAACCCTTAAGAAGCAGTAAAAGTTTATTTCCGAATTTCGAGTCCAAGGCTGCATGCTGACCATGACTTGTGATTAGATGTATTTGTTCACGTAAATTTTCAAAGTGCAAAATGGATATGATCTGTTTAACGACAAGCTGAAGAAGCAGTGATTTGCTTTTTGGATAATCAGCAGTTTCCAATTATCAAACATTCTTTACTTTGATTGAATAAATTGAGAACTGTTATTTGTAATACAATTCAAAAGTTTCCCAAGAGTATGCTATACAGACGGAAAGAAAAAGGTACATAGATTACAGTTTGAATGAATGAATGAATAGTCAGGAGATGATATTAATAAAATTTTCCGGCAGTCTGGGTCAGAGCAACGCATTTCCAATTTTAAACCCAATTCTCGAGGGCTATTGAACGATGAATTTGCTCGCAAGGGTTGATTAATCGAGATCGGTATTACTCATATATAAATGTAGTCATGTATCATTCGATACCCAGACTGCTTAGCAGAATTTATTAATATATTTACACGCTGTCTGGCAATGTGGACGATTCATAAGTTAAATATACACGTAGGAGGTGGTAAAGCTTTGAGTTCAGATATTCAATCACGAAACTTATTATAGAACAAATGTAAAAGGATATTTGGACGGTAATTATTACCCTACAAATGTTCACATCACGAGACGGCTAACTACAGAGTTGGTGAAAATACATAATTTACAATCTGTGAATGAGATCACTCAGTATCCGTAGCCCTGGAAAATCTATAATATTCATTTAGGGTGATCTTTCTAGGGTATGAAACGAACAATAAGAGCTATAGGATCAGGTATTGCTCCAGTAAGCGAAACACACTTACTTCGTCAATGTAGGATTGCTCATTGAAGAATTTGGAAGAAGAATTAATAGTCATAATGAAGAGTGCGAAGTAGCTGTTTCTACGGGAGAAATAACCAATCCTAAACGGCTCTTATGCTGTATTATAGGTAAACATGAATCTTAATTGTAAAGATACCAGCACCACCCAGCTCCAGGCACCCAGGCAATAGCAAGATTGATTTGTTTTGATATACTCACGTTTATCGGCTTCTGCCTGCAAATGCCTCAACACACGGGCGCTGGGATCATTAGCATATTTTCTCTTTCTCTTAGTTTTGGGATCTACAAATGATCATATATTAACGATACTAGTCTGAGTTGCACAAGACACTTAGCTTCACGCTACAAGCATGAGTATAAGGTTATCCTTAAAAATCACTGCCTTTAGCCTTCTCCACTCAAGTGTCTTGCATTACTCAATCAATATTGCATGTCATGTGATATAATATTAATAACATCGGTATAAAAAAGAAGGCCACACAGTTTTCAAAGTTTAAAGGTAACGTTGCTTGTTCGAAGTTTATTGCGACCTACAACAATACCCAGTACCCAGTACCCTGTTCAGACCCAAGTGCATTTTATCCAACACTTTTTTCCATTAGCAAAAGCTGAAATAACTACTTTTATTTGAACAGAGGAGAGTGGATAAACAGACACAGTGACTCAATTTTGCGATGCTTTTCTATCTTCTCATCGCTTCCTTTGCCACCTATACTGCTTGTTATTTTAATTGTAAAAAAATAACAGAGTACATTGTTCAGTGAGAAGTATTATAATACTTGCAGTCGAAATCCGAGAATCACAAATAAGCTAGGAGCAGTTATTGTTCTGGGTAATTTTGATAGAAAATTCAAAAATCAGGATATCATTATAGCGAAAGGACTATTCCCAAAGTATAAGATAATCGCAGTGTTAACAAATTGATTTAAAAAATATGATAACTTAGAAATATACTTACATACTTGTAAACTACAAATTTTTACCTGCTTTCAGCAGGGGGAATATACGTTTCTCCGCTCAGCGAATTAATCAATTAATTAATTAAATAAATATAAATATATCGTTTTATGAGAAATAATTAATTGAAGAAAATTTCTTGATCATTAACCGCGGCGAATATTTGCCTTATTTTACTCAATTTAAAATAACTTGCCGCTCTATAACACCGGAATAAATTTAGATACATACGTTTCTTTTTTTTTTTTTATATATATATACTCGCGATTGGTCACTTTTCATTCACCAGGATACCGTAAATTTATTTTATCGTTGTACGCAAATATAGCACCAAATAAACTGTGCCTAGAGCAACGACTGATCAATTCATGAAAATAATCTAAGCTACAGTAATCGTTATTGCTATCCTTTAAGTATTAGCCAAAGTATATGTATTTATACATAATTGGTAAAAACGTTATCAACAATTTTGCAGAGTAAAGCACCGATCGATTTTCTGACTAGATAATTGCGGAGTAGAAACTGAATTCTAGAAGCAAATAACTAGATGAATAAATAGTGAGAACTAAACAGAACTGTTTGATAAAAAACGGTCTATAGTTATCAATTCCAATTGAACTATATATTAACAAAACGTTTGCATTTCTGAACAAATATTCTTCCGACTTCTTATTAGCAAAACAGTGCAGATTTTATGAAACTAAGACCTGGCCGGTGCCAAAGATCGATTTGTTGCTCGTCTATTGTTCATAGTTTCAAAGCTTTCGAATTTGAGGTAACTAAAATAATATTCGTGAAAATGAATCTATTCTATCGTCAACAGATACTATCTACAGAATTTTTTTTTCTTTTTTTTTTGCGAATGAGATTAAACGATTGAATAAATGTGATAAAAACGTCAAATAAATACGACAAATGAAAGTTATAAATTATTCATGTTACTTTTAACGGCACATGCTTTAAATGTATCGAGTATATTGAATGGGACACAGAGAACATGACGCAGTAGCTTTTGGGATCAATTATAGCAAAAATACGATCGCTTAACAACGAATGCTGAGTTTAGTATGCAACCATTGTCGAAATTCACCCCGCTTCGTTGCATAATTCAAAGCAATTCCTGCTGCTAAATTCTCTGATCTTTGAATTCGGTCCAAAGACTTATCGCTCTTCGACTGTGAACACCTAATCGAATCGGTTTACGAGTTGCGAGGATATATTATGATACATTGCGTACAGTTTCAGGCGTCGATTTTGTCTGACAATATTTTCCCCCCCTCCACAGGGCTGTAATAAAATGACATTTCGTCAAACTCGGATGCGGTAGCGTGGGGAGCCATGGCTGTGTAAAGAGCGTAATGTTCTGCTTCAGTCAGCTCGATCCCATAAGGTGGAGACTCGTCTCCGTCCAGTCTCAACGATTTAACACTAGTCACGCTAGTCATGCTTGGCCGGGGGATATTCGAGGAAGATAAATCGTTGAAGCTGCCCTTGCACAAAGTTGATGCATTGTTTCCTACATTCAAATTTGGCTGACTCCCAGTTCCAGGCAAAACCTCCGGGCTGGATCCTTCCGGCTTGTCTTTTTTTGCCTTCTTTGCAAACAGTTTTGAGAATATCCCAGGCTTAGATTGCTTCGGCAGAGTGCCTGGCAGAGAGGGTAAATTCTTCTGGGGTGCTTGACCGGTGGAAGTTGATTCATTGAGAGTTTGGGTGGAGGAAGGACGTGGCAGAGTGGGAAGAACGGGAAGTACAGGCATGGAGGGTGTTTTGCGGATTCTTTTTGGTGGCAGAGGTGGGAGTCTCTCATCCAATTCCCTCCTAGCATCTCTCTTAGCAGCTAAAGGTGGCGGGGATATCGATATGACCGGACTTCGAGCAGGCAGAGCAACGTCTTCGTACTTTCGATCGTCCGGAACTTGGATCAATTCTATGGGGTTTTTCATCGCCATTTGAAGACTAGTGTAGGTCTGATTGTCGTAGACGTCTACGTCCATGGGCTGAGTGTCGAGGTTTTGTTCAAGAGCAGCGGTCAGCAGTTTAGTCTGTGTGTCTGCGTAAATTTGATCGAGTTCCGCGACTTGGGACAGTAATTCGTTCAGAGACTTGTTACCCTCCTCCACATTTCCCACTTC
Organism: Rhogogaster chlorosoma; assembly: GCA_944452935.1. Lineage (NCBI taxonomy): Eukaryota > Metazoa > Arthropoda > Insecta > Hymenoptera > Tenthredinidae > Rhogogaster > Rhogogaster chlorosoma. The sequence continues at coordinate 28,037,076 of OX101799.1, read as the reverse complement.
TTCATTATCGCTGAGTTTATCTTCCTGACTTTTGTCCACCCACTTACCTACCTCAGTGTAATCGAACCAATCGGACTTACCGTCTTTAGAAAGCCGGCTAGTCTGACTTGTTAATTCCGTGTCACTATCTTCTATATGATTCCTAACGAGACCCTCGAAACCTATGTCATTATTCCTGCCTAAACGTTCGTTGTTTGGCAAACCCTCGAAACCTATGTCATTATTCCTGCCTAAACGTTCGTTGTTTGGCAAAGAGATCGCCGGTTTTGTATCCGCGGTGTTGTTATTGTTTGTAAAACTATCGGGCGGAGATTTATCCTCGTTATTCAGAGCGTCATCTCTATGATTTCTTTTGATATTATAAAGATCGTTCAAGGCTCTAAGAGTGGCGAGTTTGTTGTGTGACTTTTTGAATTCAAGATCGTTATTATTGAACTCGTCGATAGTTCGGGATATTTTTGGACCAGAGTTTGAAAGCAGAGCCGCTTCTGTGGCCAGAATTTTGTCAAATGTATTGTAGTCCGCCTTCTTCCTCGCGAACGCTTTTCGCAATGACCAGAACGCAGGCCTACCTGAATCCAACGGCAGAAGTTCAAAGGGTAGAGGGTCGCTAGTCGCACCGTCCGACGGCCTGCGGAGTTGAACTAAGACTTTGATGGGCTGGTCAACTTCCAGAACTCTGTACCGCGGTGTTCTGAAGGAAATCGCAACCTGTGAGAAAATGAAAAATAAAATGAAGTCCCGTTCGCTTTACATTTGGCGGAATCACGTCTGAGATCAAACGCCTATTTTCACCTGTTTGTGAACATGTGTTGGCTGAAAGTCTGCGCAGTCTTCCCAGACCAATTGGCCGTCTCTTTCCTCGAAGAATCTGACTTGGATATCTTCTTTCGCGACCTTTTCGCAGAGTAATATCATTTCCTTTCCCCCTGCAACGGTACTGGAGCAGTCGCTCAGCTTGCAGATAACCAAGTCAGACATTGCCTCTGTGAACAATAAGCCATTGAAATTTTTTTATCCTGATTACCAGCTACTAGGGATAAAGCGATTCTCACTCTTGTCGTAAATCGGGTCAGAAACGACCGGGGTTAACGGAACGCAGAATTTGTTCTTCTCAGAACCTTCTAAGAAGACTTGGAAGCAGAGTCTGACTGCGTTTAGATCAATGCCGGTGGGCTGACCTCTGTGGGAGAAGCCCGCTGCAAAAACAAGTCCACATTTGATCAAAATATCCATAACATGATTTCGTCATTTTCCATAAACCTCAGAGAATCTCTGGGCTGTAAAGAATCTTGCTCACTTCTAAAAGGGTCGACGCGAATCTCTTCTCTGACTCTCAGGGCTTCCTCGATGTCTTTCTTCTTCACGCATTGTATCCCGAGGTTCGCAAAGGTCGCCGTCATGCTCTCGGAAGCTATATTCACTCTGCACACCCCTTGTATACACCCTTCCTTGCCGACTAGGTTGTGGGGATGCGGTCTGTAAGGCGGGTCTTTGGTGACGCAAGATACCATCACAACTGCTCGTCCCTTGTAGCCTTCTATCTGTGAAGAGCGTGTCGAGTCGGGATTTAGTCTCGCAAGTTCAATTACAACAGAGAATAATATTAGAGAGGTTGAAATCAGGGCTGGAAACATACTCTTATGCTGGGGAAAGTCTTGTTTTCAGGTGTGCTATTAACTCCTGGTATACTGCCCGCCGATCTACCTTCACATTCGTATCTAAAGCGAAGCGCCTTGCTTGCTGGCTGTTCTAGAATTTTTACATAGGCTGTTCTCCGGCTAGCTGTAGGCCTGGCTGAGCCTGTACTCATCGCCTCAACACCACCTCCGGAAAACATCGTGACTAGGTCTCGTTCCTCTCCGTTACACTCCACAAACTCAGGATCCGTTGTTTGGATGACTTCAACTGATTATGGGAATAGAAAGATGATCAATGCTCGGTTTCATGCAGCTTGGGATTCTGAATGGTTTTTGAAATAGCAGATAGCAGCACTCTTCGAGTAATCATTAATGTTAATGCCTGTCTCGGTTATTCAGTTAAGGCTTTATGCGTACACTCATAACGCTGATTGAGCCCTCGTTTTTAAACTCGACTCAGAGTGAACTGGCAGCGATCTAAAAATACCTTTTTGACTAAGATCTGAAATTCGATTCACTCTGCATTGGAACTAGACACGGGGATTAGAAGAATCACAGCGTGTTTGAAAGAAACGGTTTCTTTTCATCTAAAATTAGACTTTCCCTAGTTATGTGGATATTTTCAAAGATTATTACGTTTATCCCCAAGACTTTACAGTTTTGTGCAACAAATCTCCGGACCTATCGATTCTTGAATTCAAAACCCAAATTTAAACGAAAATTAAACAATTCTAATCCGTAATAAGAACACTAACAAGGTTTCATGAACCAATAAGCTCCCATCAGCTATTCTCTGTTTAAAATCTACCCTCTATACTCGGCTGTTATAAATCCAAAGCAAACATCTCTCACATAATACTCACTGACATCACTTATGTTTATATTTCCGTCCGACACACCATGGACAGGTTCCATGCCTCCGGTTAGTTGATAGTCGAGACTATTGCCATCTGAAAAGAGAGGGGAATATTTTCCTCGTTAAAAAAGATTCGAATTAATAAAAAAACGAGTTTTATATTATCCCATCGTATCGTAAACCACTTTTTACGATTTCATACTCATGCCTCTATTTCTAAATCAAAAACCTGACCATTTCTACCAGCGAATTTTTTCTTTCAATGAATTTGACGATCGAGTGATTCAAGATACGTTCAAACAAAGTTTACACACCGCCGCCTACGCAGTGCGATTTTTTTCTTTGGCTTAATGCCCGCTGAGAGCGAAGGGTAGTGAATAAAATATTGAGCTTAATGGAATCGTTTTTTTCACGTATTCTGTCAAGGGTTGAAATCACGTTTTCTGAATCTGAGACTTTGTTCGATTACGAAATCCACGCAGATTTGTAGAAAGTGAAAATACGTGATTCACGGTTATTAGATATCTTTCTGAGTTTTCGAATCATGAGCAAAATACGAATATAAAAAAAAAAAAAAACAAACTAAGGCTTATAAGTGTAATTAGTGGTTCAGGTATGAGTGTAGAAAAGAAAACAGAAGAATAGAGTCTATGATGAGTGAAGAGCACAAAGCAGAGGGCGAAAAGATATTTATATTGATATTTTTTTGTCGGATATCAACGGAAGGTATTAAACTCCGTTACGAACAGCTGCTTCGAATAATAACCTATAAAATGAATACAAAGAAGTAGAATAGGGTCCGGTTGTAGTCGTTTTAGGAGGCGAAGTTGATAGACGGTAAAACGTAAGTGTTGTAATATATTTGTTAAAGTGAGAAAATACACGCGATTGAGAATCGTAGTTTGGTGTTTCTGTACTACGGGCGATTCTGGGAGTTAGCGGCGCCCAACGCTGATCCAATCATTATTTTTGGAGAGCCTAGGTCTCCATGGCTATTATTAAACTATCGTAGGACAATGTGATACTCGCCTGTTTCAGAGCCATGTTATGGTACGGAGTGATGAGATAGATCGACGACGGAGACGTTTATCGGAGTCGAGGAAAGTCCAGTATTCTTAGTATTATGTCCTGTCAAGGCCTCGATTAGGCTCGCGTACTGCTTTTCAATCTTTCAGTTAACTGATCACATAACTTTTACATATTTCGGACATATTAATTCCACGGTTTATCACAGCGATATTATATACGAGGAGTTTACTTTCACGGTTGAACACCCGACGCCAACCCCTTCGGCACAAATAGTAGCCGAGGAAAATTATTTTTGGCTAAGATGACCACAACATTTTTCGGGGAAGCGTAGTCAACTTGTGTTCTCATTGGTTATCCTCTGTCACGTGACTGACGTAACCTCGCGCAATATTTCTACTGATTTACCGCGCACCTCGTGACCAATATGGCCGACGATTGCCAATTTTGCCGGGATATTCGAATAGCTATTTAACGAAACAGGACGAAACTAGTATTTGATGATACTTCAGTGATTTCGGGTGATTCAAACAGATAGAAAAATTTCATTTAAAGCTTAAAATAAGATATGAGTATTTTATTCGTCAGACGTAACGAGTGTTTGGAATGAAGACGATGTTCGTTCATTTTGAATATTTATTTGTATATTTGAACCTAACGTTTTCAACATTTTTTCTAACGTGTATAATATATGTTATAGTTTTTCAAAAACTTGAATAAAAATCGTTGCAGTTAACTAAGCATGGAATATATGTAATATCCTTCATTTGTCGAGTAGTCAATTATTTCCACCATCCCCTTGGCAAACTGAATATAAATAAACAATCTGCAATAGTTTTTGAAACTAATTTTAACTAGAATTGAAAGCTGGTACAATGCTGAGTCAATCGCCATGGGTGGGTAATAGCCGAAGGTATAATGCGTACCCATTGAGAAGTCGCAAAAACGTTCACTACCCTCCACAGCCTACATATGTAAAAGCCCCTCGACGGGGACCCGTTCCAGGACCCATCAGAAACCCAATTAATTCATACCGCATCTGCACCCCGCTGATTTCTACCCCAAAAAATACTATCAAGAAAACTACAAGCTGTCCGAATCAAGCAAAACCAAATTATAACTCACTGCAGATCCCCAGGCTTGGTGTTAACAAAAAAAGCTTATCTATGGTCGATTTGTCGCCTGTATCTATCAAACCGGATGCCGCTGACCTCAGGTAAACGTGAATTAATAAAAGCCAGAAAATCTGTTCTAAAAAAAATTGCGAATGTGTGTAGGAAATTTGAGTTTCAAACATTTTTTCAAATGACTATAAAACGTCTTCGAAAAATTAAATTTTCTAAGGACACTATGAGAGACTGCACTATAGTTTGGAAATTTTTCGATAAGTTTTGAAACTTTTTATCAGATCCGAGAGCACCGTGTCCTTACAGACGCGTTTGCGTAAAATCGATCTGAGTAATTACGGAACAGAAACTGGTGGCGATCTGCAAGTACCGCTTGGGGATGGGGTTGAATCTGTGTGTGGCAGAGGGACGGGGATTATGGGGTTACCTCCGGATAGAAACAAAGCTGCAAGTCTTGTTTGTCGCACGTTGGTTTTAAATGCATGGCGTCGTAGACGAGAGGAGAATTCGCAACTGCAGGAGACGATTCAGCATCTTACCCAACAAGTGGATCATCTCCGTATACAAATTGTCGTTTTAAGGCGACTATTAGACACCGAGAATGGACGCGTTAGCAGATTCATGGCCGAGATGCAACGCGTTCGCGTCCAGTTTGACGACGTTGCTCGTGATCGAGATGCCATCAAAGCGGTAAACCCAAATAATGACTACAAAATAAAGCGAATTCGAATCGATTCAAAATGCTGAGTTAATCCAATCCTCTGCCGATTAAAATTTAATACTAAAGTCGGTTTTAGAGGCAGAGCTTCATTCATTAATGAATCCATTATTTCAATCATTTCAAGTCTTTCTTGTGCCGAATTTCATTCGATTCCTATAAATACAGGATTCAGGAGTTAAATAGCTGCATCGTATTTATTTATTCTGAGTATTTAGCGTTAAATTAGGCATGAGCTGATCGTGAACTATTATTCGCGTCGATGCGATTTCAAACATGAATTTACATATTGTGAATGCTGGCTAGGAGAAGGAAAAGGCAATAGAAGACGCAAAGCGATTGCAAGAAGAGGGCGAGGCGAAAACGGTGGCGACTGAAAACCTGCGAAACGAACTTTTCACGGTAAAAACGCAGCTGGTAGCTCTCGACGGGCAGATATCACGAGATCGAGAAAAGCTGCTCAAGTTGCGAGAGGACAAAAAGATATTGCTTGATAAGGTACTATTGTGATATTTTCTTATCCGTTTTCTTCGTCGAGAATCAACTTTTTCTAAGGAAAAATAATATTTGAAAAAATACAGTCGTCCGTGGACTCGTTTTTTCGCCACTGCAGCCAAAAGGTGTGATAGAAAATTTCCGAAATAATTATTCTTTGATCCTTCATACCTACTCTATAAATTCGTCGATTGCAACGCTTTATTCCTTAATTCCGCATTTGATTATATGCCTATAGATATATACGGGTTACTCTTCGTAAATCTGTAAAATTTTGGACAGGGGTCTTCGATTCTTTTTCTTACATTAAGATATGAAAATATACGTCAGAAAAGGACCCCGGGATCAGTCCATTAGTCCCAGCTTTTCGATACACTCGTTTTGATATCGCATATGTATCTATTTCAAAATAAAAATAGGGAAACTTGCAGAAGACAGTCAATCAAACTAGACAAGAGTCTTGTAAAAATTCATGTTATATCGTCGTTTCCTGGACTTTTACATAAAATCGACGATAATAATTCCAATATGCAGCTGAGAATTTTTTACAACCTATTTTCATTATTTTTACCTCATTAAAAAAATTCGAAAAATAAGCATTTCTGTGAATTTAAGAAGATTATTATGTGTGCCGTGTGGGGAAGGGTTCGTTAAAAAATCGACAAGTCCTTTTTCAACGTATGTCTTAATATCCTGGAGTAAGAAAAGAATCGGAAACCTAGAGATGCAATGAAGTGTGAGAGTTTACAAAGAATTACCTATACAGAATAACTGAAAATCGAGAATTACTCACTAGGTAGCGACAAACGAGACTCTGACATCGGCATATCTGACGAGAGCTGAAACAGCGGAGGCTGCGGCAGAGGATTTGCGAGATCGGTTGAACGCCCAAATCGCATTGCTCACTACTGTTCGCGAACAGCAGCGGAAATCTTCTCAGTAAATAAAAAGCTCCGCGCTCTCCTAGCTCTAACATACCTTAGCTTACGAATCGTATGTATGTTATAGATAATGATACAGAGTTTCATTATTTTTATCCTTGACGTGCATACAATGGACCGCGGAATATCGGGAAAAATTCTCAAAAATCTAAAAAAAATTCTCAAAGATCTAAAAAAAATTCTCAAAAATCTAAAAAAAAATTCTCAAATTATAGAATCTTGTTGTCTCGGGGCCACTGATTGCGAATGTGAAACAAATCTTCGGTTAATAATCATGTCTCATATATAACGAGAGCATTTCGAGTCAGGTATATTCGTTTGTATGCAAGATCAGATTATTCGATATTTTTTAGGGAATTCGAGGCGAAGAATGAAGAGACAACAAAATTGCAAAAACAGTTACAAGCAACTCGAGAGGTCGGGAAATCTCTTAGTTTGCGGGCAAACAATCTTGAGAATGAACTTTCTGATCGCGATGGTGCTTTGAGGAGGCTCGAGTCGGCGTACAATTCCCAGCTGTAATTATAATACACTTACACTCCTGAAAAAAAGTTGAACCAACACGTGATCACAAGTCGAAAAATTGTGAATTTTCAAACGCTTGTAACTTTTGATCGGGAGACTATATTAGGAATTCAAGGGAAGCAAATTAAAGCTTAAAGTGTGGTGATTTAATCATTTTTCGGAGTAGTTTGCTTCAAACAGGCGTAGCTCCGCCAGAATTTTTCCCACAAGGATTATCAAGGAAGCATTTTGGAGCTGAGGAAATTTCCTAACATTTATTCGTCGTGGTTTTCTGACAAAAAAAATTCTGTCCCGGTATGCTACGTTGAAGTTTGCGTTGAAACGTGAATTTGCACATCGATCGCTTCAGAGGGATGCAACTCGACAATGGGGCGCAGTAAAAAATATCCATTTAATAGACGTCAAAGTAGACACTTCAAGCTTCAATTCGCTTCTCTTGAATTCTTAATATAGTCTGTCAATCAAAAGTTACAGGCGTTTGAAAATTCATCATTTTTCGACTTGTGATCAGGTGTTATTGCTTCAATTCTTTTGAGGAGTGTATTATGCCATTCATAATGATTCGTTACATCGTTCAATCTTCCGTATAGAATATAAATAATCATCATCTTCGCCTACACCTGTAACATACTAGCTGTAGAAAAATGATTAGGTCAGAATTGAACGATTTGAGAGACCGATTGGCCCGTCAATCGCAAGAAGGTGGCTGGAGCAGCCGAGTCCTGCAGATAGCCGGAAGTGTCGTTCGCGCGCCAAGAGCGATCCTTCGCACTCTTTCCTTCCTGTCCAATCCAGCAGGACCCTCGGTTACATCTTAGGTATGATTTTAATTGGTATAGATGCGCGTGTTACAGGATGCAGAATCTTTCAGAAATTTTGAAAGATTTTGAAGACTGTAACTTTGGCAAAAATTTTATAGGGATGATTCGGGAGCAATGTATCGCCCGAAAATTTAGTACCCAGTACGTAACTCAGCAATGATTCTTTTACACGGGTATATGCGATAATCAGGGAAACGGCTTGTTTCTTTCAGATTACGTCGTAGCCGCATACGTATTTGCACACATATACCATATACCTACGTCGATTTACCGCAGCAGAGTTAACTTCGCAATCATCTCCTCGTTTCATAGTAATTCTCCAGCGATTATTGCGGTATACGGTTACAATTCCGCTGATACGATCAAGCTGAAGGTCGATGCGTATGTGTGGAGATTTACACTGAATGATCATAGAAGAACAGTGAATGTAACCGACCATTCAGCATCTCATTTATCGAACGAGGTACTGCGTATAATGGCAACAAACGGGAATAAGGATAAGAGGTGTATCTACGAAGCGAGGGATTCGAAAGAATATAAAAAACTGATACAGGAAAATTATTTCAAACATTCTGCTGATTTAGGATACGGGGGAGATAATTAACGATTCATTTTAATTCGTTTTATTTTTTATTTTCTACTTATTGATATATATACAGTACACTTGATCCAATAATGCATCTGGAACTATAATTATTTCTACCTAGGTTTGACGAAAATTCTCAAGAACGGTTTATATTTATCGTATAAATTGAATAAAATTATTTTCTAACAATTAGCCGACTTACGCATTAGATTCTCATGTTCTTGAAACTTAATAGGGTGACATATCATGCTTGGATGAATTTTCTAAACTACAATCTAAGAAGAAGGTTACTTATACAGGAGATTATATCCACCGATAACCGAATTTACATACATTCGAGATTTGAAAGTAACAGGATGTATGTACGCATGACCTGAAATTTGATAAGAAATTATCAAAATGTGATATCAGTGCATTCGTCAACGGGTAATTATTATATCCGGCCGAAATAGCGGTCGACTTCCGTTGCTTTTAAATATTCGTTTCTGTTTTCATTTAAATTCTAATTCATCTCAATTCACTTGAATAATCTCCGACGATCGACCGACGAAAAAATTATGTGATTCAAAATTCGATATGGCATCGATGTAAACGAGTACGTATATCGAGATTCGAGAGTCGAAGTCTCGAATTGCGCCTCAAATATTGTTTACAATATGACGTACTCGATAATATGCACTCTTATTGTTTAATCCAAGCCACCAATCCCCGCCAATTCGTTCACCTTGATAAAATGCGTGTTTTATCATTAAAAGAGCTTACGGTATGTACCCGCGAGTTCTCATTCATCGAAGAAAAGTCGCATCTATTAACTACATAACCCTCTAGCGAGAGTCAAGTGCTAGAGGCACTTTTATCTCCGCGCCGTGAGCATTGCTTATTATCCTCTCCTCTTCCCGCTTCAGATAACACGCCGTTTTTTTTTTTTTTCTCTTATCTCCCTCCGTCGTGCTGAAAACGCCGATCGTACGTATGTATGTATGTGCGTGTTGTTTCAACGACGTTTTGCCACGAGGTCACCCCGCATCGGCACTCGACAATTCCGATTGCAGTGCAAGACAGACTTTTTCCTGGTTGGTATACCTACGATTATTTTCGCGTGTAATCAACTTTTATATTTGGTAATAATTAACACGGCTTTGATTTAGACGGTATTTACCCCCTTCATCATTCATAACCACGTTCGTCTCACCTACGATAATAATTCACACATCATATGACACTGCACTGATCTTCAATTTCAATCTGTTCCCCGCTTCCAATCCTATTTTATACTCGTTACATAACTACCCGATTAAAATATCGTCTCCTCGTTTACTCACGCATAGATTAACACAAAAGAGCATGTTTTTCTCCCTGAATAGAAGAGAGTGTTGAATGGTAGATTAAAATTTGATTTTTAGTCTGTAACATCGAATAGTTTAAGTTACACTCGTATGATACTAACACTCGAACCCATTATCGTAGTATTATGTATATAACTTGATATTAGAGGGATAAAGATTTCGGAAGTAAGGAGAGATGTCGAGCAAAACTAAGCAGACGGTGCTGGTGACGGGTGGTGCTGGGTATATCGGAGCTTTGACCGTCTTGGAACTTCTTAACGCCGATTATGAGGTCGTGGTGATTGACAATCTTACTAATGCTTACAAAGGTAAGAGGTAGATCGAGAATGAGAAATCCCACCTTGAAAATAATTTTTTTCAAAACTGATGGAAAAAAAAGTCTCACAATCAAAAATTTCTATGTCTAAGAATTGAGTTCATGAAATTTTATTGGTTTGCCCTTAAATTACATTCGTACAGAATATTTCCACTGAATTTGAAGAAATTTCACGCAACGCAGCAACCTATACCCTATGACTACTTTTTTTTTGACGGGCTAAATTTTTGTTCAACGGAGGACACAAAATCTTGAAAAATCATGATCTATGTATCAAAATAGCACTAATCAACTGTAAAAGAACTGAGTTACTGAAATATTTTCTTAGAGCGTAGCAGTGATTTGAAAAAAATAATTTTCAAGATGGGTATACCCACTTAAGTTGGAAATTGGTCTAATTGGTCTGAGAATTTTATCCAATTCTTCCTGTGGAGAGTTCTTTGGGTTTGTTGATTCGCTGAAATGCCTTTTTACTTCATTGGATAGCATCGGATCAACGGAAGCCAGAATGTCTCGTGAGAGTCGAAGAGCTCACAAAAAAGACCGTCGCATTTCATGGAGTGGATATAACGAACAGGATAGAATTAATCAATGTCTTTGAACAAGTGAGTTTCTCCTAATTTTCATATCAAAAAGAAGAAAAGAAAGAAAGTACATTGAACATCAGAGCATATTTTTATACAATTATAAAATGGAAAGCTTGTTGTTATCTTATTCAAAGATCGTGCAGTTGTTGATAAAGACAATCCGATTTTCAGCATAAAATCGACAGCGTTATCCACTTCGCTGCTTTAAAGGCTGTTGGCGAATCGGTTGCCAAACCATTGGATTATTATAGAGTTAATGTTAGCGGCACTATTGTCCTTCTGGAAGTGATGAGGGACCATGGGGTTTATCGATTGATTTATTCAAGTAGTGCGACGGTTTATGGCCTTCCTGAAAAACTACCATTAACCGAAGAGATGAGGACTGGTGACTGCACCAATCCGTATGGAAAAACCAAGTTTATAGTTGAAGAAATATTGAAAGATCTCTGCTTCTCTGATAAGGTAGCTGTCCTTCATATCCATCACTGATAAAACAATATCGAGGATCTAGATTTGGCTCAATTGTTATCGCAGCTTATCTACAAAGTCTGGGAGTCGTATAGAATCGAGAATTTCATTTAAAACAGAGCCTGGGATCTTGGAATTGAAGGTCCTCGATCTTTCGCTGCCACTAAAACTTGGGTATAAGTAAATATGATATAACTCTCTGGATTTAGGCTTGGTCTGTAACTTCCTTGAGATACTTTAACCCAGTGGGAGCCCACCCTTCAGGAAATATTGGAGAAGATCCTAACGGTATACCGAACAACCTGATGCCATACATTGCACAAGTTGCCGTTGGCAAAAGGGAGAAGCTCTCTGTTTATGGAAAGGATTACGATACTCCAGACGGAACTGGTGAGCGTTATTAGTTGAAATCGAGTTCTCTAGTGAATGAAATCCTCCCATAATCATTACAGGATAAAATTACTAAAGGAGTGATATCGAGCCACTGTTTATAGTTCTGAAAATCTTTTGCTTTCATTCTCTTATTTTAGGAGTTCGTGACTATATCCACGTCATTGACCTGGCCGTGGGGCACTTGCAGGCAATTTCCCACCAGCATACTTCTGGTTTTAAAGTTTACAACCTGGGAACCGGCCGAGGATACTCCGTTCTTGAAGTGATCGAGGCATTCAAGAAAGCCTCCGGCAGGGACATACCGTACGATATAGTAGATCGTAGGCCTGGCGATATTGCTACAAGCTATGCAGACGCTAGTCGTGCAAATAAGGAACTAGAGTGGCAGGCATTAAGGAATATTGATGATATGTGTAAGTCAATTTGCCCGGAGCAAAGTAATTGCAGTGATTTGATAAACGGATACTTGATCTTGAAATGACTCTTATCAAATTAATTTTTCTTTTCTTTTCTTCATGCGACGCAAATTGGCTAGAGATGTACATAGCAATAATAATGCCATATCATCATTGCCCGGGTGTAGTAGAGACTTTTATACTCAGAGTCCAGAGTATTATTGACATTATAATGATGATTTAAAAATAATAATGACGATAATAATTACAGGCAAAGATACGTGGAATTGGCAGCAGAAGAATCCAGATGGATACAAGAGTTCATCGCCAGGAGTTTGCTCGCTTAATGCTAAGCGAGGGAATTAACGAGTGAAAGTACTAGCAGTTCACACATCCGTTATTCTTGCTTCGAGTAAAACGAATCCGATACTTGAGTATCAGCTAGACCGGCAGCCCAGTGAACAGATCCAGTTTTTGATTTATTCTTTATAAACTAACAATGTGATGTAAAAACGTCTGTGTATGAATATCGTGCCACAGATTATTTACCTTCTTTTAAAATACGACCAAATTACCAAAGAACAAGCTTGTCAGCTTATATAATTATCGATAATTAACACCTAGATCACTTATTAAAAATTGCCAATATCTTAGAGCTACAAGCTCCTTTTATCGTTATCATATTATATTCAATTCAGGAATTAATCAAAATATGTTTTTAAGTATTAATATTATTTTGTTATTGTTTGAGTTCAGAAACTACTCGCTTAATTAAACACAAAGTGAGATATAACGAGAGATTAATTCAAACAGGTCAATTCCAATGCCAAAGAAATAATACAATCTTGAGGATATCCATTTGTTGTTTTATTTAGCTCTTACTCATTTTGTGTAATTATACATTCTATAGATGCCATACTAGCTAGACACATTTGTTGCTATTATTATTATCATGGTTATTATTGTTGTTATTCCTAGCTTTAGGAAATTTTATTCTCATTTTACGTTTTATGTACATGATTACGGGATTCAAATAGTAAAACAATACCTAAGATATCGATTTAGGTAGGAATGTTACGTTCCTATTAGGGTAAGTTGTAGCTTAGATATTCGCGTGTGTATGGGGATACCTATAGTATATCTTGTTTAAAACGAATCATGAAATTCAGTATCTAATCGGCATTACAATAATCATAAGGTTTTATGGATGTGTTTGTATTAGTTATGAAAATTGACATATCGTACTATGATTCTTCCAATAGTTGCAAAACATTGGAATCTGTATACCGACTGAAGTTCAAATAAATTATTAGAAACGATTTGTCCAATCCTATAATTTAATTTTTCCTTAATTTACTTTTTTGAAAACAAATAAATTGTATCACGATATTTCTCTTGTAATAAAAAAGAGTTCATTCGGAAAAAAATTTAATCAATATTTTCGGTCGTATTCAGAACGCGGTAATGAAAGACTGATAAATGTGGATTCTCTTCTAAAAAAATGAACGTATTCCGAACAATTTGAATCAATATCTTCCGTTGTTTGGAATAAATGATTGAAAAATTTGAATTCCTTCAGAGCGCGGGCTACATAAATTTAAATTTAAAAATAATGAAATGGGCGTTTCCGGTTCTCCGTCCTTTTACGTTTACGTTTATCTGTCGATGCTGCTGCTGCTGTCGCCCGCATTCGTCGTCTGCTGAATCAGCCAACGGAATGTCAGATAAAGATGGACGTTGTTATGACTGTACCTCGGGTTTTATTTCTTTAATTGAACCTCCTAATCCTCATTATAATACGAGGTTTTAAAACGCTAAAACGCGACTTAAAGAGCTGAATTATATCCACCTAAATCCGACATGCCACCAAAATTTAGAAGAAGCGTGTCGCGCGAAGATATGACCAAAGCCGACGACGTGGAGAAGGTACAACTCAGCCGACACACATACAAACACAATATGTCACACGTATTGCGATTGTCATAAATATTCAAAGAAACATTATCTATCTCCGAGAGTATTTTATTCACACGTATAAATAAAAGAGCGGCAGAAATTTTCAAATCAAATTGCAAACAATAAAGCTTATTTATTTATTTTTTGTTGTTGTTTCAACTCTGTTTTATATGTACATGTTTTTTTTTTGTTTTTGGCTACAGGAGACGCTCCTCGATCATGACAGCGATCTTGATGAAGAAATGCTCTTTAAGTAAGTCTTTTCTTCTCATAACCAGCAATGATGATTCTTCTGGATTTTAAAAAGCGACAATATACAAGGGAAGATATACGTTTATGTCTATCATTTTTTACAGCCGCCCTAGTACATCGAGTACGCAACCCTACAGGGACCAAAAAATGGACAGGTGATCATCGTCTAACTGTTTATTACATTAGAAGAAAATCTCTCTGCTTTGATTGCTATTCAGAAATATTAGTTAGAAGTTGGTTCATTTTCTCGCATAGTATTGAATCAGTTGAAGTTATCAGGTATAAATTGAACAAATTATCTTACAGCGTTCGAATACAGATAAAAGAAGTAACAGACGTGATGCGAGAAAATGTGCAGAAAGTTATGGAGCGTGGAGACAAAATGGAAGACTTACAAGTGGCCAGCGAAAGACTGGCTATGGCTGGAAATGAGTTTCACGACTCCGCTAAGAAAGCACATCGCAGAGCATGGGTCCAGAATATGAAGGCCAGAATTATTGTCGGTGGAATCACTCTCACGATAGTTATAAGCATTATTGGTGAGTTGAAATAGACTCGCAGTTGTCTTGCACTTGGTGATGTTAATTTTTTCTTTTACCATGGCCTTGCCTTCTTTTATTCATTTATTTTATTTTTTCTAATGAAACTAGAATCGTCTGCAAAGCGAAAATTTCACTAATTATTCTTCCCATTTTAATACAGTTTCAAACCTTTGGATTCTTTCATATTTATGTATTCAACTAGATTGCTGTTTCGACAATTGCTTGCAATAACTTGTTGAAGATCTTTTTGCAATTTATTGCTCATCTTTTTGTTCTTTTGTTACCTGAAATGAATTCGAAAAATTAGAAGATTTTTAACTCGAAAATTTCTTTGGGGAAAACAGGAATTACGAAGAACAATTCTCTCATATATGAGCATTACGTTTCAATAATTTTTCACTGACTTTCTGTACAAATCTAAATATTTTACACTCTGTTTTTCAGTGCCATTTTTTTTTTTTTTATAGATTTCTTTTACACAAGCATTAGGAGTCGGTTTTTTTTCTGTAAGTTTCAATAAAATAAAGTCCAAATTCAGTATCTTAGAATTTTGGCTCACTGGGATTTTATTTATTTTTTGTTATTTTATTCAGAAATTTAAGAAACAATGAAAAAGAAAAAAAAGGAAAAATTAATAAATTAACCGAAAGCATTTATATAAAATTGAATATTCGTATTCTTTTAAAGATAAATCATGGACTCTGACTTCATTTTTGAGGGTCTGTAATAAATTGCTGTCGTCTAGTACGAAATAAACGAAAAAAGAAAAAAAAAAGAGGAGCGAACTTTTTGTCGACATCGGGAAAAAAAAACGGTATTTCGTTTTTTTTTTTTTTCCAAGACTAATATCGTGTATATATATAAACTTAAATTACCTAATTACGAGTTCCAAAAAAGTATGGTCGCAATTTATTTCGATTATAAAGTTGAAGCTGAAAAGGGGGACTTTTTTATTCCAACCCCAATTCATTTTAAAATTCGGCAAAGCGTGGTTTCATTCTCTGTCTCTCTTTCTCCCTCTCTCGTTCTCTTCTATACTTAGTTAATTACTTTTTTTTACCTCAAGAATTTTCTTCCACGCGGCGGGGTGTGATCACTTTAGTAAGTAATCCAAATCGTCGGACGAAAACAAAAAGAAAATAACAAGACAAAGAAAAAAAAAAAAAAACAAAAACGAAAACGAAAAATAAAGCCCAGAAATAAACAAAAAGAATTTCTTCGCTTTTAATATAGTTTTCACTTCTAATAATTACGCGATGCTTTGCCTAAATTTCTGTAAGAAACGCGCGAAATGGTAGTATCTTGAATAACAATCGTTAGGAATATGTGCCACGTTCGAAATTCGAATTTTGTATTCACACAGGTTTAGCCAGATTTGATATATCTAATGCCGCGCTGTTCGTTCGGCCTGTATCTATTTCAGTTCTGGACATCGTGGTGCTTTACCTAGTCATCAGATAATTAATTGGACTGATGAAACAGCTTGTATAAGAACTCAAGGTATTGAGACCCGAGATATTGAATATTTCTATCGCTTATCGTTAGCGGCGTAAAGTTACGATATTATAATCATTGAATACCTCTACTGCAGTATAAATTACCGCTTATCGACTGCAGTTCTGATTACTATGCGATTTAAACGACTGCATTCAGTGTTTCGTCAATTGTTTTGCCACAATGTAGGTACTACTACATTCCCAAATCGTTATGGCGACTCGTTTTTCGAACTCCGTTTTACGTTCACATCGCGATGTTAATTTATGAACTCTGCACGAAGGTAGAGAGAATTCAATTAGAAACGTGACTGATAAAATGTTAATCAACTTCTATTCCGAGAGCGTTTAAATAATTGAATATTATGCGGACAAAATTCCCGCGCCGAGTCATCTTCGTTTTATATTATGTATGTATGTGTACTTAGCGAGTTGGATTCTGACCGATATGAAGTTGGCAACACATTCTTTTGTCTCCTTCTATCCTTCGTGGTTGTATAGAGAAGGAAAGAGATAGAAGTATGTGTTGCCAACTTCATATCGGTCAGAATCCAACTCACTTTGCGTACAACCGAATCTAGCGGGAATCTTATGAAATTATTCAATTTTACTATGATAATTAAATCGCGTTTAATAGTTGCTGCCTATATTCTGCATTTACAGAATCACGCCAGCAGTTTTATTTTACGAAACGCTGCGGTCATAGGTGAAATTAAAACGGGCTTCAAGTAGACATCCGCATATCTATTTCACACACGATATAAATTGCTTGTGTATTTAAAATAAAATACTACCAAGTCAAGTTGGGAAAAATGTCGATCTTTCGTGTTTCAGGTACTCTGATAAAATGGTATTCTTGACGCCCGCGGGGACTGCTTCGCAATAAGGATCATTATTTTTGCTTATATAAAACTGTAATATAGACAACATAGGTATATACATATATATTTTGTGATAACGAATTTTACTTCTAGTAGATCTTAGCCCTAATTACCCATAACATTATTTGTGTGATTGTAAATAAACTATACACAACTTAATCCTCAACCATTTATATCCATTTATAAACAACTATCCAACTATTTGCGTTCATTTTTTCCTAATAATGCTGAAAAGTTTCATTTGCTGTTGAACAAGCGATAAAATTGACCGAACTTCGCCTCCTCGAATCGGAATAACGATATTCAAGCATTCAGAAGCGAGAATATTGAATGTATACTTCTTCGCCCGCCAAGTCTGCTTTTTGCAAGTAGGTGGCGCCAATCCGGCGACTATATTGGTAACTACTTGAGCCGCAAGTAGGTGGGCGGGAGTCAGTATAAATCAGTTTATATATCGTTTAATTTATGACTAACTTCTGAAAAATTATTCAGAGTAACGCAGAGTTATTTTTCGTACGAGATTGTGGCGTACTAACATCGTTAAAAAAACCGGTTTCGAGTTTTTACGACGTTTTTAGAACTCAATCGAAAAACGAGAATTAAAATCAGGTTTTTTTTATTCCGAGCTGAAAAATCATCACAGTATCGCATCGTATTACAATCATCAAGATCGGAACCAGCCCGTCCTTGGGCTTTCACTCAGAAAAATTGCGAACTGCACATTATTATCAAGGCCTTTCGTATTTCAGTCTCGACTTTGCAACAATAAAAGGCGAAAAGACGTTGAAAAATTTCGCCCGTCTAACGCGCTGTAATAAATTTTATTCAACTCGACACGTTATGGCTAATAATAAACGCTGTTGATTCTGCTCAATGCTATTTCGATCGATAAGTATAATATTCATTTTCTCAATGTCACTTCGAGGATTTGAGTTTAATTAACGAAATTATCGATAATCACGCCAATCGTTTTTCCTCTCCGGCTGATAATTTTGAACGAATTTTGTTTCAACTAAAATCATCGCCGAGCCGAGAGTATAGGAGATGCACACATGCTCAGCGGCCTCAATTCATCCACTCTACGTCTCGATCCTACTGTCCCCGGTATAGCGGCGGTATTTATGATAGCGTGCGTTTGCAGTGGCTGCGACGGTCATCCCACAGCAGCAAATTGTTATGAACGGCAATTGAAGTTAGTTCGTTCGTTTGCTCGTCTCGACGATAGGAGTTGGTGCGAGTATAAGGTATCTCTGTAGATAGTCCGATGCAATGCGACGTTGTACATTATACGTCGAGGTTTACGATCAGTTATCGCGCGGTGACCGGTGTCGTGGAGCGGAGTGGCTCAATGACAAAACTACTCGTTGCGCAGTGATTCGTTGTTAGTCGCAATTGTGCCGTTCCCCGTGACGCGTCTTCTTAATTTTATACCGATTCGATTTTCTCCATCCGCGGAAGTTTGGCGATTAACGCAACTCGCGAGCTCCTCAGCTTCCGGAGCTGTGTATCTTCTACACAGATTATCCGCCTTTGATTATAAACGAATCCTTCTTCCCGCGACCGGGTGATCATCCGGCCTCTGGTTGTTACAAATGACGGAAGTTCACAAGGTTCTACTATCCGTCGGCGCCCTATTACTCGGTGGCTTCCTATTCACCGGAAGTCGACGAAGACTGCTATACATACTCTACAAAACCCTGCCCAGGGACATTCTGTGAGTTGATAATAAAACCGTCCCTAATTCGGCCACATGTATATATTTCTGTAATGCATACGACGCGATTTTCGCCCGCATATCAGTCCGAACTCCGCAATGTAAGACATAGTATTCCGGAGCAGCCTTTTACGTACGTTTAATCGACGAGATAATTTTTTAGTCATTGAGTTAATTAACGATGAATAAAAGAAGTCTATTTTATTCGACAAAATTTAAGCCAATGACCAGCACATTCGATGTGTTAATTATAAGCTCCCAAAGGTCTGCACTGTTGTAACTCTTATCCCTCGACATTATGTCTGTGTTAAAAACGGGACAATAAAAATGAACAACAGACTAGTTATATTGCAAAACAAAGTTTCATACGTATACCGAGAGATTATTTCACTTAATTTTCTACTCCCAGTTTCTCCTTACGTGGAGTAGAGATAAGGAGACAATTATGAATAGAATTCACCCACATAGTTGAATACAGATGCAGGTACACCGGTGATAATATAGGGAGGGAAGTGAGACGTCTACTATCTAAGCCCATATACATAGACTAGCCTACATTACATATAGTCCATGTATAAATGAATGTGTAGTACATATGTATCGTAGACTGTACAGTACAGCGTGGTACGGTTAACAGCGTCGTTACGGACGCTGCGCGTTTGTGATATTAGTTACATACGTATAGGTATACGTGTATGGTGTGCTGGTGGTATATGCATTTACGTACATGGATACGTGTAACACGTATAGATACGTGCAGCATGTATATCCCGCGTGAAATGTCTCTTCGCGTTAGGAGTTAGTTACGATTGTAATTTGAATGTCCGTTATATCGCTTATGTGCGGTCGTGCGTATTGCAGGCTTGAGACTACGGTAAGAGTATAAGCCGTTCAAATACGGATGATGAATAATTGATGTAACGTAGAATCGTAATTCGAACGTGAAAATTAAACCCATTTTAGAATAAAATTACCATTAATAAATAATATAGAAATGTACGATTCTGCTATTCACTTTTCAAACCTCTTTTTTTTTTTGCAAGGATGGACCTTTAACCGTCATTTCATTACACTAACGTCATTGCTCAAAAATATGGACTGTCTTATTCAAATTTATTACGGCCAATGCTCATCGACATTACGGAAGCTATTGTATTCAAAAAAATCACAACGTAACTCGATCGCAACCCATTATAAGAAAGTTATGCATATGGAAAGAGGGAACTACATAGTCGTAGTCAAGAGAAGATCCAATGTCGAGTCTCTGTTTCAGGGGTTCGTACAGATTTCTAAGGGTGAACATTCTCCTTTGGTGGTGGGAATCGCGGGGTTTCACAGTCGCCGAAGTTTTTGCACGACTGGCTGCCTCGCAGCCTGACCATGTCGCCTATGTATTCGAGGATAAGGAGTGGACGAATCGGCAGGTAACGTAATGGGATGGAAAATACGCTTCCGTGTTGGGTTTGAAAAAATCCTCGGCTTTCATTCAACCCTGAATATAACCCGCGCGGGTTTTGCGCCACCTTGCAGTTGGAAGAGTTCAGTAACCGGGTGGCTCGGTACTTCAAATCTCGAGAAGGGCTGAACCGCGGAGACAGCATCGCTTTGGTGATGGAAAGTCGCCCCGAATACATAGGTTTTTGGCTAGGTCTAAGCAAGGTCGGTCTGGTCGCGGCTCTCGTGAACACAAATCTCCGCCGCGAAGTTCTGGTTCACAGCATCCGCGCGGCTGGCTGCAAGGCCGTGATATTCGGCTCGGAGCTCGAAGATGGTGAGATTACCGAGGGCTGGCAAGGATCTAGAAAATTATCACGAATCCATTCGTTATTTCAGCCGTGAAAGAGATCAGGGATGAAATTTCTGGACTCACGCTTTACCGATGGCCGGATAACCCTGCTGCACCATCACCACCGACCGGATCTGTCGACCTTGGAGTAGAGCTCGTCAGGCTCTCGGGCGATCCACTCTCCTCTGATGAGGTTCAGGTCAGGGGCAGCCCTCGGGATAAACTGATCTATATCTACACCTCAGGGACCACCGGGATGCCGAAGGCTGCTGTCGTGACCAACCTAAGGTAATTATTATCGTCCTTGGAAATCGAGGTGAAGAACATGAGACGTAAATCGATTTCGCGGCGTCCATTTTTCTTCATCGCATTGAAACTGGATACGGCATAGACTTTATACTCTGAGGTCTGAAGAAGAGATATTCACCTCTGCCTTTCCGCTTTTTGTATCTCCGTCGCATTCACGTCCCCGGACAAAAAGACGTGGTCACTATTCAGTTTGCACAATAACGGAAATTGGCTAGTGACTGCAGAAAAAAAGCAACATGTGTCGTAGAATTAACCATACAGCATTCGGCACGCTGACCCCGAGTACTTCGAAATCATTGAAAGAGATCCGTATCTCAGGTACATCCTGATGTCCTGCGGTGTCCACGCGATGATTGGACTGCGGACGACGGATCGGATCTACGACGCGCTCCCCCTTTACCACACTGCGGGTGGCGTCGTTGGCGCTGGTCAAGCGCTCTTGAGAGGTGTCACAGTCGTTCTTCGCCGCCGTTTTAGCGCCTCTAAGTTCTGGCCTGATTGTGCGCATTACGAATGCACGGTAAGACTAGACTTGGACTTACGGTTTCGACTTAATTATCGAGAATTCTTGAGGAGAAGGGAAACGTTCTGCAGAAAAGAAGGGCCTAAATTTTCCATCACTGTGTCGATTCAGGTGGCACAGTACATCGGAGAGATATGCCGATACTTGATGGCCGTCCCTCCGAGTCCGACTGACACTTCTCACTCGGTCCGGCTCATGGTGGGCAACGGTTTAAGGCCCCAGATATGGGGGCCTTTCGTTGAAAGATTCCGGATAAAGCAGATAGGCGAGTTTTACGGAGCCACCGAGGGAAATTCGAACCTTGGTGAGTCATCGCCTCTCTTATTTTTTCGACCAGTTCGTGTGAAATGCTTTAGCTGCCTTCCGCGTGTCCGACTCAAACTTGCTTCCAATATTCATCCAGATTTCACGTCCTCTTTACGCCTACAGCCTTGGTCCGTGTGTTTAACTCCATGTACATAGTTAGCGAGCTTCTGCCAAGCTAGTAGAAACTCGAGACGTTGAGAGTAGAGATGAAGGTAAGCCCAGCAAAGGGGTACCGCAGTTGTTATATACAGCGGAGTCCGTAAACCGTATAAGAGAGTCGAGACCGGAGGTAACACGTAGTAAATATATACATACGTTCTGATATAACGACGAGTGAGTACCCAATTATTTAGTTCGTTTCATCCCCCACCTAGCGATCGTGAGACTTTTGTATTGTACACTATAATATACCATAGGTATAAACACCAATAGTATTACATAGCTATAGCATACATTCGCCTGTAAGAAGGCGTGTGTACATACACATGGATTTAGAACAATCTGAAAACTTCTAGGCTAGGTATATGTATCATGTGCTGTATACACCTGTTATGCGTGGCACGTGTAGAGAGCAAAGAGCGCGGCTTGGAAACTTTGAGGATTGTTGCTGCGAAGGAGAATGGCTAAAGTTTCTTCCTGGCATATTTATACACAAACACACACGAAGATATATTCTACCGTGGAAAAGCTCTTCGAGGTTGCATTGCAGTAAATTGGGTTGCCTATCCCGCTGTTTTACCGACGTAGTTATAATGTATACACTAGACTGGGCCAAAAAAATTTTTTTGAAAGATATATCGAGAATATCATTCAGAATGACAAAAAAAACTTTTTCGCTGTCTTGGATACCAGATGGAAAAGTTTAAACCTTCTAAAGCGAATGAGTATACTTATTTGAAAGAATTCGCTTGACATGTTCGAAAATTGGGATCCTCCAGAGTGTAAATCGTAAAACAAAAAAAAAAAAACAAAAAAAAAAAAATCGGTGGAATTTGTATTTCCTCTTTTTTCAGTTAACATAGATAGCCGGGTCGGTTCGGTGGGTTTTGTGCCGAGATTCGCTGGGGCTTTTTATCCGGTCGCTCTGCTCCGGGTAGACGAGGAGACCGGTGAGCCACTGCGTGGTCCTGACGGTTTCTGCATCCCCTGTCGGCCAGGTAAATCGAATACGGAGTTTACCTTTTATTACAGCTTTCATTCCGTCGATGAGTATGCAGTTTACATACTGAATACCTTCAAACGCACGGAAGTAACGAGCCTTTTCATCAATCGCTAAGGAACTCCGCGCCTCTCTTTTCATATCTACTTTCCGTTTCAGGTGAGGCAGGAGTTTTCGTGGGTAAAATAAACCCGAAGAAAGCCGTGAACGACTTCAGCGGTTACGTGGACAAAAAAGCTTCGGAGAAAAAGATCATCCACGACGTCTTCAAGAAGGGTGATCGAGTGTTTAATTCCGGTTAGTTGTGCTTTATTTTCAAAATTAGGGAATTGGAAAATTATCGTATTCTGTATTTACTCGTTGCTCGACAGTGTCATTGGTTATTTCATTTTTCGCTACTCGATCGCCGGGACAGATCCGTCATGACTATAATTTAAATAACATAAATTCATGTACTATGGTAATTCTTAACCAAGTTTTTACGCCGTGACACGCGTTTAGCTGATAAGTTAGGTGATAGGTCAAAATAATAGTCTGCATGCATAACTCATGCGTGTGGATATCCATAGCGTGTTTAACGCGACAGCCAAATTCCGGCTGCTATTTTTTTCAAGAATTTTTTTCTTTTTTAAGAATTAGCATAATGTTAATAAAAGTTGTTTTCACATTTTTCATACTCATTCGCTACACGACAGTTACTCAGAATCGAGCATAACAAGACGATTAATTTATATACTGCATCGATTTTTTTTCAAGAGAATTATCGGGTCTTTCGACAAATGAATTTTTTTCAACGTCATACAAATTTCTGAACTCTTAATTGATTCTGAATTTTATTTATGAGTTCCGAAATTATGATTATAGGTAAGAGAGATATGCCTGTAACTATTTAACATTTCAACTATCGTATGGCATATTGTAGACGGTCTCAAATGGATTGATGCAAAAATCGTGGATTTAATTACGAATAAAGATTATTTTATCGTCGAATCATTATTCGTAAATAATCCACAATACATGAAAATTTATTCGAAAAATTGTACTTTACCGTAAATCCACCGAAACATACGAGATTCGTTGAGAGTGTGAATTTTCTTTTTTTTTTTTTATCCTGTATTGTTTTTTGCTCGCGTTACTTCGTGAGTAGGAAGTCGCAAATTGCGATATCTTATCTGTCAACAAATTTACCGGTGCGAGTCTTGATACGTATAGTATGCGCGGAGGAAGTAACGAATTATAATATTGTTATAGCATTTGTCAATACGTGCGTGTTTAGCGTTGAGCAAGCATGTTCATACATACATATATGTATATATATACATTCAAATGCAATAATTGACTACTTCCCACCCTCACGTTAAGGGCGAAGTAGGATTGTCTCGCGACAGAAAGGGAAGGGATCTGTTCAACAAAGCGGAATATATTCGACTGGATGAAATTGGGTGATCAAACAAATTCCTACGTCAGAATAAACGTTTTCTTGACGTGATAAAACGGGCATTGGGTCCAATAAAATAATTGCATAGCCGGTTGCAATTGACGTTTTCAATTTAACCGCGATTTATTCGATTTGAATGAGAAGTACTTTCACGTGGCTAAATACGTATTTCATTTATTCAACAAAATCGAAAGCAGGTTACGGCGGATTTAATTATTCCTGTGGATAAGGGTGGGCCAAAAACCAATTCACTTTCTTTTTCGAGCTCCCGCCGCGAAAATCTTTATAATGACGTCAAGTAATCAACTTCCGAAAGGGCAGCGCTGTCATTAAGGTCTCAATGGTGCTACAGTCGACAATAAGGTCTTCCGTTTGATAAACACGCAGATCCTTACATCGCGTCACTAATGCATAACTTTACCGGAAGAAGTAGTCCGAAAGTAGTAGTCTTGGTACTCGGAGTCTTTTGGGTTACCGACTCCGAATCCGAGATCTAAGATTCGAAATTCAAAATCGCAGATCCAATCTAAATATTAATATATATAATATATAAATATAAATGCTTTTTCAAGTACCCCCCGTTTTGCCCCCCCCCCCCCCCCCCCTATATCCCTGAAAGTGGAGACTTCGAACACTTCTGGCAAAAATTCCTTCGCATGCTCTTAAATTAATCTACTCCATTTCCTTCAGGTGACATCTTGGTCATGGATGACTTCGGTTACTTCTACTTCAAAGACAGGACTGGCGATACCTTTAGGTTCGTTTAAAAAAAAAAAAAAAAGAATAACATCCCTTGAATTTTAGTTTTCGGATCCCGATCCTACGAATGAGAGTATTTTCCACTGTTCCAGATGGCGTGGAGAGAACGTGGCGACTTCCGAAGTGGAGGCAGTCATCAGCAACGTAGTGGGTCTAAGAGACGCAGCAGTGTACGGTGTCGAGGTAATTTATATATATCCTGGGCTTTCATCTCCATATGAATTTTTTTTTTTCTTTCTCGCGCCATATAATCTCGCCGGTTTTATTAACTGTAACATATTCATCAACGTGATTTTCTATTCAAAGGTTCCTGGGACCGAGGGAAAGGCTGGAATGGCCGCCATCTACGACCCTGAACGCTCCCTAAACCTCACGGAGTTTGCGGAAGCTGTAAAACATGCCTTGCCCAACTATGCAAGACCCCTATTCGTCCGGGTCCTTACCGAGCTCTCCATGACGGGTAACTAAGCTATATTGCCAGCTGGCTGCCTTCTATTGAATGAAATAATTTACTGCTACTAACTCTTCTTAAATATCCTCCTCATTATTTATCCATTCGTCTTTTTTCTATTAGTACAGGCAATAGGGTACCCGTTACTCTTGTCCATAATGCACTAAATTACAGGAGTTATTTTTTTTTCATAAATAGGTTCAGTATGACGTACTGAATGTAAATTCACAAAATCCTTACAAATTTTAAGGGTGGAAGTGCCGCCATTTTGAGAAAAACCGTTTCGGCCTATATCTCCTTAACCCTGCACTCTAGGCCCAAAATGATAATGACCTTTATTGTAGATAATGATATTTCCTATGTTTTTTGTTCAATAATTTTTTTTGTATCACTAACTATTAACAACTTATACGACTGCCAAAATTCATTTATTGACTTTTTTATATCAATATCTCAATATCTCGAATTTTGACAGTCGTATAAGTTGTTAATAGTTAATGTTACAAAAAAAATTATTTAACAAAAAAGATAGGAAATATCATTATCTACAATAAAGGTCATTATCATTTTGGGCCTAGAGTGCACAGTTACGGAGATATATAGGCCGAAACGGTTTTTCTCAAAATGGCGGCATTTCCGCCCTTAAAATTTGTAAGGATTTTGTGAATTTACATTCAGTACGTCATACTGAACCTATTTAGGAAAAAAAATAACTCCTGTAATTTAGTGCAGGAAAAAATTCCCTATTGCCTGTACTATATCCTCTTTTTTTGTTTCTTTTCTAAATTTTTCTTCAATCTCAGATCAAAGCTCGCGTTAATTATTAACAATTTCTTATCATTTCCACTGCAGGGACATTCAAGATAAAAAAGCGAGACCTACAGCTGGAGGCCTTTGACGTCACAAAGGTAATTGCCAATCTCCTAAGAGTACATCAACTTTCTTTATCAACATTCAATGATCACAGCTTGTATACTAGCCCCAATTTTCTTGATCCCACAGATTAAAGATCCTGTCTTTTTCCTGGACAGAACAGGGTCCTACGTAAGGCTCACGAAGCAACTTCACGACGATATAATTAGCCAAAAAGTTAGAGTATAGTCTAATAGCAAGCGGGCGAATAACGAGTGGTAAATTGCGGCGCGAGAATCTCACTTTTGAATTTATTTATATTGGGATACAATGTCGTCAATTATTCATAAATCAGTTATATTCACAGGGTAAAGGATAGGGTGGAAAAATTACTGACCTGAGTCAGTCAAAGGTCAGTTCTATTCGGTGAAGGAATCGAAAAGATGTGGAAATCTGTTGTAATATTAATTGTATAATGTATATGTATATATTTGCGTATCGAATACAAAATCTTAGCGTAATTACAGCTTCTATTTTAGCTTAGAATTAGGACAAGCCATTGAAAGAATATCTCTACACACGCAGGTATAGTATTAACTGTAATATACTTTTTGAGAAATTGGAGAAATTGGATGCTGCCGGATGTCTCTTCCGAGGAAACCGACACGTCTAGATATAGTTCTGCCCTCGAAGGTTTCTCGCGATCTAAATTTCACTGGGAAAGTTTATTACCAGTGCCATTTCCTTTTTTTAAATTACTCAATCTTTTACCCAAAATGGGTTGACGTCTATAATATTTCCTTCGATTATCTACTTTATGGGACGTAATTATGATGCGGTGTTGATTGTTGTCACATATTGCGCACCATCGTGTACCTAAGTATATACAGACATATCGTATATGTAGCAGCTACGTATGAACAACGATTTATAAACACAGCAATGTAAAGAGATCGTTATCCATTGCACAGAGTATACATATCTATAACTTTAGGAATATAAATTAATGGATATGAGTATGTATTTAAATTGTTTTAGTGTGAATTTCATATGTTATATTACACATTTATAGGTATAGCGAATAATAAAGATACAATTAGAGAATTTTAATCGAGGTGTGAAGACGATTCATTGGAAAACCTATACTAGGGTGGGCCTAAAATCCGCTTTTTTTTTAATTTTGGTGATTATTAATACCGATAATATTGTTCAATATGCATAAAAGAAAAATCTGTGCAAAAGGAAAAAATTTTAGGTCGATATCTGAAGCTCGCCCTTTTTGGTCAAAGTTCAGAGTTTCAGAATATTTTTTTCATATACTTATCCATTAATTGCCGTTATCTCAGAAACTATAGATTTCACATGATTTCTTCACGAGACATTTTTTGTAGAGAATAAAATTTCCTATAAAATAAATATCTCAATAATCACCATTTATCTTAAAAAAACATAGATATAATGAAAAATGTCAATTTTTTTTTTAATAAAATTCCCATTATCTTAGAAACTATCGATTTGACATGATAACTTCTAAGGATCTTTTTTGTAGAGAATAAAATTTCAGATAAAAATAAGTTTATGAAAAAAATATTCTGAAACTTTGAACTTTTACCAAAAAAGGGCGAGCGTAAGATATCGACCTAAAAGTTTTTCCTTTTGCACAGATTTTTTTTTATGCATATTGAACAATATTTTCGATATTAATAGTCAAAATTCAAAAAAGCGGATTTTCAGCCCACCCTAACCTATACCCTTTCAGAATTTCGGATAATTAGCTGTGTCACATATGTATATTTCATTGAGAAAAAAACAAAACCGAAAATAGAAAAAATGATATTCCGACGTAAGTATGATGTATTACATAATCTGTTATGTGTTATAAATAAATCCATGATTTGCTACACAGTACAATGGTATCTGATTATGACAAGATAAGTTGTCAAGTAGTTATGCACAGATAAAGTCCATGATGTACCAAGTGTTGAGAAAATTATCGAGAATTATTTCACGCATCTGGCACTGTTCTTAATTAATTAATTATTGACATATGGTTAACGGTATTCAACGTGTAGTCGATTAAGGCACGTGTCTACTTCTTCAGATGAGCTTATGTACTTTCAGACTATTTCCTGTACAAGAATTTCTTTGAGAATTTCTGCTCGTCATATTGCGGACAATTATGATGATTGGCTGATGATTATAAATGAAAAATTACGTTATTACTCGTTTGTGAATTTCAATTTGAGCCAAGGGAGTTTCATTGCATAGCTAAACTTGACTGAGAAAATCGGAAACATTCGATTCAGTTCGAAATCTCGCGTATTACACATCTTTTTCACATCATTCGCGAGAATGAAGAGCCATATCATATATCCAGCTCATTCGAGGCTCATATAATATCTTTCGTATCTAATAAGGGCAGCTAAAATCGCTCGAGAGGGGTAGCTGCCGGTTTGTTCAGTGAAGTCAATAGAATAATCTTCATAGCGCAGCAGTGGTTCGAAAAACAGAACTTTGAACGAGCTCCTATCCAAAAATGGCTTCCCTCTCGACATTTAAGCATTGATAATTTACGTCTTAGATTTTCACGAGGAATCCACTGATGGAAGTAAACTACCGCATTCCGAATCACCCTGTATACTCGCTTGATCGAAGTTCTAATCAAACTCAAGTTCTAGTTTCATTAAAAACCTTGTCATCAATTATCGAGGATGTAATTGCAGTCTAACCAAAAGCTACGAAATTGTCGATCACACTCCGTCCCTCCAACGCCTCAAATCGTCACAATAACAAAGATATCTTCCTCTAGCCATGCGCCTTTTTCAATCTTATCAATCTCCAGCTACCAGTCATTCCCTCGTTCCCCCCACCATCGGGATCACCAGCGTGTGTAGAATGACGTGAAAGTTGTCGATCTGTCAGGTTGGTGTTACCGCACAGTCATGTCATCGCGTTATCTAATGCGGCAGCGGGCCGGCGCGAGTGACTCTGATTACGAGCGCGAGTGACTTTGCTAGCTCTTGGCATGAGCAGCCGCTCTCAGCGCCAGCTGATAAAATTCTACACGCATAGATCGGCAGCTGAGTACACCTTGGCCTAGCCACATGGGGATATTGGCGAGTCACGTAGAGCGAGCGTGCGTTATATATTAACACTCCCGCGGCAATTTGTTGTATAGTCGCGGCTGAGCCAGCGAGCGAGTAAGCGAGAGCGTTTGACCTGAATCTGAGCTGCTGTGTACAAAAGTGTTTCTCTGTTTGAATCATCGCCGGATTTTTGAATCGGCTGGTTTTTCATAGATTTTTCGAAGTCTTTGGAACTTTTGCGGTTTAGTTGACCAATAAAAGCTGATTTCATCTCATCGAAGCCATCGACTACAGAACGTGAGTCTATGAACTTCTATTCCCTCTTATCGTTAAAGTAAATGAATGTCAGGGGCGAATGCTCGCCGGAGAAGACCCCGCTCGAATACGAGAGTTTACGAAAGGAATGAAAGCCCCTTTTATACAGACGTAAAAATTTTCTCTTTACGTACATCGCATTCGCCGGTTAGAGTACCTGTTGAACCAGGCCTCGATATGTCTTGTACACGTGGTAAACGCGGACGTCGATCCACGAGTTTTAATACCTTAACGCATTTTCTCTATCCAATTTTTTTTTATCTTTGCGTTTTTAACAATTTCAAGTCGAATGGCAAAAAAATTTTTTTGGATAAATTGAAATGCGCCCTTTTAGCATTAGGGACGCGATAGGTCACGTGTGTTATGTATACAAATGCAACACGATAGCATATCTCCACAGGGTGTTCACTCGTAGTCACCGTTATCGTTTGCTAAATGTTCCACTTGTTGCAATTAATAATTATTTATCAGCACAGGCTGTACTTATCTTTGTTTAAAGAAGCTAGTAGATATCTTCTCGTCTGTTCAGTATAACAGCGAAGAATCTTTCCGAGAGCTGAGGATCAGGCGTGCGAAGGAAGCGGACTTACCAGAAGAAGAACCAGGATCATGGTCGTCGAGGATAAATTCGGTTTCGCCATAGATCGCGGTGGCACCTTCACTGACGTTTATGCCGAGTGTCCAGGCGGCAAGGTCCGCGTCATGAAACTCCTCTCGGTTGATCCTAGCAACTACGAGGACGCGCCTCGCGAGGGAATCCGCAGGATCTTGGAGCAGGTCAGCAATCATTTGCACACTTTAAGGTCCGGGGTGTTACTTACCTTGAAAGACAAGCGTTTCGAACTTGTCATCCGATGAACTTGTGTTCCATTTCGAGCTCCACATCGTCAATCCATTTTTGAGCAAACAGTTTGGTTTTCAATTCCGGATGCGTTGAGGACTCAATTTTATTATTAGAGTCATTATCACGTATCAGTGTAGGTAGTTTCGTCTCATGTTCTCTTTATCACACGAGAGATCATCGCCGTGATCGTCGTTAAGTCTAATGACCGATTCGAACACGCGAAGGTACGAGGAGTGGTCAAGCTTTACACATACCATCATACTTCAGACCAGGAAGATCGCGATGTGCCATCAGTATATAGGTACATACCTACCTTGTTACTGAACTCCATCCCAATTTCTGAAAGTATACGTATAGCATGTTATTCAAACAGTATGTTATCTCGAGATAACAATGTGACAGATACAGACCAAATGGGGGTGGAAAAAATCCAAGACACATATGTGTGCTACGGAAACGAGGTTTTCCATATATTTTGGTAAAAGCCGACCTCAGATAGCGCGGGAGAAGTTTACGGGTGACTTAATTCCGGCTGGACTTTCATGTATTTCCTCATATTGCTCTTACGGTTTTCTTCGTTTCACGCAATTCCGGTTAGCGATTAAAACTGGTTGTGCGAATAGACACTATGCATACATACATGCGTGAAGTTTCACTTCAAATTACTTTTTACTCCTGTGTCTAACACAGGGGTTTCTTCTCACGCTCGTAGCGTTCAATCGCGACTGTTTAGACGAAAATTGCGAAGCCGATCAAAGGAGAGAATCAGACAAATGTAGCCGTATATAAATATGTCAAATCAAGAATTCAGTTTCGTTCATCTCCCGAATGCAGAGGCTGCAGCATCTTCGATGTCAGTTTAGTTCTCTCGGCTCTCTGTCTCCGCGTGTTTTTTCACCGATCGCCACTTGTCTCTTCAAGTCGCGTGTCATCGCAGTGCTAATTACGAGGCATTTACAATTGTTTTGAGTATCTGTTCAATTCCATCTCGAATTTTTCTCGAGTTTCGAGTTTCTCGAAGCAGTTCGTGTCCGAAATCAACCTGCGGAGGAACCGATCTCGTACGAAGACCGTTTGACAGGGTGAAACATCCCCCCACGTGTCGGCGGGATTTTCTCTCTTGACGTCTTCGTCTCGACTGCGCGATCCCCCGGAACTTCGACGGGTTGCTCGTGGGAAATCGATAAGGTCCTTCCAGACCGCGGGGAGCGGGATGAAAGCGAGCACCAAGGACGTGTGTGTATAGAGGGTGCCGTAAAACATCGTATTGTACAATCGTACTCGAGGGGATTGCAGCTCGAGCAGGAAATGGATACAAAAACTTTTTCCGTATCGATTTTTTCCCAATTTTTTTCCCTTTTGTTTTTTCGAAACGATTTTTTGATCGCATAGAAGAGCGCGGACGCAGTTCGATGAATAAATCTTGGCTCCGGGCTCCCAGTTGACGCGTCTTATCCTCCGCTATTTTTCTCGTTCGATCCGCTGCTGCAGAATCGCAACTTATATTACGATCCATTTATCTCAGATTTTTATGCCATCTAGACACCCTGTAAATATAGGTCGGTGCTCACCTGCCAGCTACGTATAAGATAAGTGCTGGCAATATAGTCCTGCTTTATGGCCTGGGACTTTATTCCATCAAGATATCCTACCTACTGTGCTGCAGCTTAAAAGAAAAGTTTCACGTTCATCTATTTATCAGGGAGAAAAAAAGCTCGGCTAAATATACTCTCTCACTTTACTGGTATAGTGACGAAAAATTTTTTACGTGCGGCTATGCCTACTTTATTCATCGAATTAAAATTCATTTTCATTACAATTTACGACCACCCGCTTAGTTTCTTCAGTCAAAAACTATATACGAACAATTTTATGTACTCAATATATTTTATGGCTTTTCAAACAGTAAAATTTTCCATAGCCGCTTGCAGTAGAGACGTCTAGGAGTTTCGTTACTGCCCCTATAAAGAAAGTTCCGATTGGCCGGTCGAAGGGGATGCGTATAGGTCTAGGAAATTGTCAATGTGGTGGAAAAAGGATACTTAACTCTTGTTATACTTCGAAGCTTACATTATTGGGTATAATCTCGATCTTCGCACCTGCCGAGTAAACATATATCCGAGGGTGAAATTATCTTTTAATGCAGAAGGGGGGCTGGTCTGATCGCGCTCGAAGATCCGCTCACGATTTCTGCATGGGAGATTGTTTAAGGTGTTATCGCACGTCACCCAGCCACACGTTGCACTACATGCATACGCATATATGTATGTGTGTACATAAGCGTATTCTCTGTTCACGGATAGTCAATTGTCTCTGGCTTCGGGAACGGGGAACTCCCGGAGGAGCTTTTGCCGGAGTTTTAACCGCGTGCAATTGCAGCCAAGTCGAGCGGGGATCGCGTTAAATCTTGGGGTGCTTTTTTCACCGAAATATAATTCGAGGAAAGGATACCTACTCTGGCAAAAGTTTTAATAAAAAAACTTACTAATCCCGCATCAGATCTCGAGGTTCTGAGTCATCGAAACCCGCTCTAACACAATTTCACAAAGTCTTCAACGACATTAACGAGTCCATATAATCATTGTCCGTCATTCCCTTCCAACTCAGGAGACAGGAATCCATGGAGATGGTCCCGTCGACACGTCGAAGATCGCGTGGATCCGAATGGGAACTACGGTCGCTACGAATGCGCTTTTGGAACGGAAAGGTGCACGGATGGCGCTCCTGGTTAACGAGGGCTTCAAGGACCTCTTATTCATCGGGAATCAGGCCAGGCCAAACATCTTCGACTTGGTACGTAGTATACGTGTATAGTAGGGTGATTCTAAGAAAAAAAATTCTTCTCTTTTTCTTCGAAACAGGTTAAAAAGTTTCATTTAGGCATAAAAATACGCTCGTTAAAATTTGAGCGTTTAATATTAACATCTAGAGGTTCCGCATCGCACTTTTCTATTTTCCATAAGAATAAGAACTCTTTTCATCTTCTTCTGATTTTTATAACTACCTAACGATGCGTTGTACAGAAAATCTACGAACATGTCTTTGTATGGAATTGAATGCACTACGAAAAAGGTCTCTTGGTCTTTTTCGATAAATCTAACCGTTTCGAAGTTTCATTGGCGATTCTGGTCATTTAATGGCAAGACTAACTTTGAAACGGTTCGATTTATCGAAAGAGATTAAGAGACCTTTTTTGTAGTGCATTCAATTCCCTACAAAAATATGTCGTTTTTCTTTATATTCCCTCCATCAGCGTAACTTCGCGGGATATATCTCCAATTCTTGTAAATCCTTTATTCTTGGATCGCAGGAGGTAGTCACCCCGGAAGTCCTCTACTCCGAGGTAGTAGAAGTAAAATGCAGAGTTGTACCAGCCTTGCCGACAAAATGTCAAATGAAAGATGCGAGTTCGAGTTGGAAACGCGTCAAGGGTACCACAGGCGAGGAATTCTTAGTCACGCAGGAGCTTGATGAGGAAAAGCTCAAAAAGGACCTCGAGGAGCTCAAGAAGAAAGGAATCGAAAGTCTCGCAGTCGTGTTGGCGCACAGTTACTCGTAAGTATCACTCCATCAAAAGGACGATGAAGATTCGTGGCCGAATTTTGCCTCCGAAAGTTAAATAACTCACAATTCCACCATGCAAAAGCCTTCTCCAACGAGCTTTCCGCGCTTCTCTTCAGTGCTCAGTACTCTCACGCGAAAGTCATATGATTTAAATTTAAATTGTACAGCTACGCAGAGCACGAGATTCGGGTTGGTGAGCTTGCAAGCTCGGTGGGTTTCGCCCAGATATCTCTTTCCCACGTCGTCATGCCCATGACTAGAATTGTGCCCCGAGGATTCACCGCCTCAGCCGACGCGTATCTTACGCCACATATAAAGAGCTATTTGCAGGTAAATATCACGCATAAAGAATCCTCAATACCAATGAATGAATCATGTTCAATCAAAGACACTGTCTAACTACAACTTCGGCAAATCACTTCCATTCCTAACGCACTCGTTCGCTCGTGTCAATTTCCAGGGCTTTGCATCCGGCTTCAAAGACAACTTGAATGGTGTAAACGTATTGTTCATGCAAAGCGATGGAGGACTCACACCAATGAAGTCGTGAGTATTTATTACACCACTTCGAATAGTTATATTCGCTCTGTTCTCAGTTCATAAACAAGTTTATAGTTCCCAAGGATTTATGGATTCGGCATTCATTATGTCACCGGGTCTAGTTCAATCAGTACTTCTCAGTGATAGATTTTTTATTACCTCACTCGAGAGTGATTTTTTCCTTTCGTTCTTTTTTTTTTGACGAAGCTTCTTCATTGACCGGTATACCTACTTGTATCGATTTTTCTTCCTTTTCACAAATTCAACTCTCGAACCCATTGATATGGCTTTTAATAAGACACACGTTCCACCATACTCGTGAATTTTACTGACAGAATTAGTCAAGCGTTGGAAGAATGGCGCAGGCTCCCTAGTTTCGGTCCCATGAAAAAAAAACTTCTTCTTGCCACCAGCCGCGGGCCTAAGCATAACACTCTTCATAACTATAACTTTCTCATTCATTAACCCCGGGCTTTATCAACCCTTTCCTAATCTTCGCTCTCAAGATTTAACGGCTCACGGGCAATACTCTCCGGGCCAGCTGGCGGGGTTGTTGGTTACGCTATGACGACGTACCAGAAGGTTAGCGATCTTCCTGTCATCGGATTTGACATGGGTGGAACATCGACCGATGTGAGTCGGTACGCCGGAGCTTTCGAGCACGTCTACGAGAGCACGACTGCAGGTGTAACGATCCAAGCAGCCCAGGTAAGGACCATAAAAGTTGGACAAGGATCCAATGAAAGCTCGGAGGAAAGTTGGGCATAATTATCAACCTCCTGCCTTTATAGCTCGACGTGAATACGGTAGCTGCAGGAGGTGGTTCCATGTTGTTCTTCAGGTCAGGACTCTTCGAGGTCGGGCCTCAGAGTGCCGGGGCTCACCCTGGCCCCGCGTGTTATAAAAAAGGGGGACCGCTCACTGTTACCGATGCAAACTTAACGCTGGGACGTCTGCTGCCTGAGTATTTCCCGAAGATTTTTGGCCCCAAGGAAAACGAGCCTCTGGACGAAGTTGCGACATCGACATCGTTCGCTGCCCTAACCGACGACGTGAGTCCCTATTCCTCTCCCAATCTCTCGGAGGTCGCAGACAATATTATCAATCGTCGATTTCCTGCCACAGATAAACTCCTTCCTCGCCAGTCAGACCAGTGCTGATGCTAAGACCGATGCTATGACCGTCGAAGAGGTGGCTATGGGCTTTGTCAAAGTCGCAAACGAAGCGATGTGCCGTCCCATAAGAGCCCTTACCCAGGCCAAAGGATACGACACTTCTCGCCACGTTCTGGCTTGCTTTGGCGGAGCTGGTGGTCAGCACGCCTGTGCAATTGCACGGTCTCTTGGCATGGGAACAGTCTTCGTCCATAAGTATGCTGGGATTTTATCCGCCTACGGAATGGCCTTAGCCGACGTCGTCGAAGAGGCACAGGAGCCCAGCGTTGAAGCGTACGAGGAAGGTGAATGATTCTTCTAAGTTTTCTAAGCCTCGTGTCGTTTTGCATGCATGTGATTTTGATCGATGATCAATGTCGTTCCAGGGGAAGCCTTCCATCGGATAGATATTCGCCTACAAGCTCTGACGAGAAGAGTACGAGCGAAACTCGGCGAACAGGGCTTTGAGGATTCGCTTATTTTCACCGAACCTTTCCTGCATCTTCGATACGAGGGTACTGACTGCGCCCTCATGTGCTCTCCTAAGGCTGGGGGATCGGGTACTGGACACGGTGACTTCCTGGCAACATTTCTTGAAAGGTGAGATAAAAAAATGCATGTTGGATCCTGGCAAATTGGGTTATGGTTCGCTTGAACGAAAATTCGACACAAATAAGAGCTCCGCTCTTGTTGCAGATACCAAACTGAGTTTGGTTTCACTATGCCTGGTCGCCGAGTCTACGTCGATGATATTAGGGTTCGGGGAGTAGGGAAAACCGTGATTTCTGAAGAGCAGACGCTGCCGCAATCCTCGGGAACCCCAACGCCGGAAAAGGTAGGTCAGATAAGCCAAGAACTGTAAATGAATGATCATATTTTTATGATCTTGAAACTCCAATATCATATGTGTAATATTACGATGATCGCAGACTACTCGAGTATACTTCGAGGGTGGTTACCGAGACACAAAAGTTTACCAGTTGCACAGTCTAGCACCAGGCCACAACCTGGTTGGTCCTGCAATCATCATGGACGGTCTTGGTACTCTTCTCATCGAGCCAGACTGTTCGGCAGTCATCACACCGCGGGGGGACACAATTATTACTATCGGGGCTGCTCTTCGTAGCGAAGTTACATCGGAATTGGACGCTATCCAACTCAGTATCTTCTCTCATCGATTTATGAGCATTGCTGAACAGATGGGACGGTGAGTGATGGTAGTTTGCATACAATTTCACTTATTATGAATATACGGTGAGATGGCTGAAGGAAAAACACGATTTTGAGAAAACTAGTACTGCCTCATCGATGCCGACTATTTTTCACTTCGAAAAGTCAATTTTTAAATATATCGTTGCCCAATGATCTCCCACTGATGAAAATATTGTCCTTCTGATCTCCGGTTTCGTGAAATCTATTTTCTTGGCAAAAGACCAGTTTCATAATCGATGATGCAGTGCTAAAAATGATCGTCCAGACTACGGACTACAAGAACTAATTTATTTTGTAAAAAAGAACGACACTGTGGACTTAAAATCGTCTTTCATCACCCACCCCAATAAAAAGGGTGTCAATGTGATTTTTTAAAGTAAAATTTGCTCATCGGCAAGATCTGGGTCTAATTCGTTTTATTTCGTACGATCTTTTCACGCTCCATATAGTCGACGCTATTTGTTCAAGGGGGTGATTCAAGCTCTTTATTTCCGCGGATAGCTTCCTTTACAACAGACCCTTTCGTTGGCTGACTTATAAAATGATTGCTCTTTGTTTAATGGATATGTATACTTGAATAGATTGCGCTCTGCTAGAAGCGTGCGGTTTTAGCACACTTGTGTATAACTCTCACGCGCATGTATTCAAACACTCTCTTCTTCAACGGTTCAGTCACTGTTTCATTCTCATCGCATCACGGTGATACAGGTTGAGTCTATTTGTTCGCCACTGAGCTCGAGGGGTATATACAAGTCGACAAGCACTTCCAAGAGGTGTTTTCGACGGGCTACGTACTGCATACTTAATCAAACGATCTTCACTGAGATAAATTCGTCTGATATTCGTAGCAATAAATACAATATGCAGTTGGTGCTTGATTTTCGACCACAGAGTCATATAGCTAATGTCTATACGGCGGAATATTTTTGTGTACGAATTTGAGCCAGTTGCGTGGGTGCGAATTTCTGATTGCTCTGGTAACGACGTTCGCTAAACCGCGATGTTTAATCACTCGATTCAGGATACTTCAGAGGACTTCAATATCGACGAACATCAAAGAGCGGCTAGATTTCTCTTGCGCCGTGTTCGGCCCGGACGGTGGTCTGGTTTCCAACGCTCCCCACATCCCTGTTCACTTGGGTGCCATGCAGGAGACCGTTCAATATCAGGTAAAACCCGAAGCCAATTTTTCAAGCTCCAAAGCTCGCGTTATATTATTTACTCACTTTGTTTCAACGCTTTTTTTTCACCTTCAGATAAAAACGTTTGAGGGAAAGTTCACCCCAGGTGATGTAATCCTGGCCAATCATCCCTCGGCAGGTGGCTCTCACCTTCCAGACCTCACCGTTATTACACCCGTATTTCGCAGGTGGGTAAACTTCGTTTCCAAAGACTTTATCCCACGGATATATTATATCGACAGCCATGTTTGTAGTTTTCACTTCTTTTTCGCCTAGACTGACGTGCTACATCCGCATATATATTTTTCAGTGGCCTTGAGGCACCAGTTTTCTTTGTAGCGAGTCGAGGACACCATGCTGACATCGGTGGAATCACCCCAGGCTCCATGCCGCCGAATTCTACGACTCTTCTTCAGGTAGGTGTCTTCTGCTTCGACTTTTTCCTCTTTTCTCGTTCTACTTGATGATCGAATATCAAGTTTGTTCCCCTCCAATGATTCACACACTGCACTTCTGACTGTGGTATCTTCGACGCTGATCATTCCTCATGTATCTCTCCGCAGGAAGGCGCGACTTTCAAGAGTTTCCTGTTAGTCCACAAGGGTGTTTTCAGGGAAAAAGAGTTGACAGAAAGGCTGATGGAACCAGGAAAAATCCCGGGTAGTTCTGGGACGCGGAATCTGTCGGATAACCTGAGCGATTTGAAGGCTCAGATAGCGGCCAATCACAAGGTTCGTTATTTTCCGAGATTTCCTGCGACAATTTCTTCATGTAGCGCTTGAAGCAAGTCTAATTACTTCTCCTCTTCTGATCAGGGCACGCTGCTCGTTAACGAGCTGATCGACGTCTACGGCCTCGACGTAGTCCAGGCGTACATGGGACACATTCAGAACTACGCTGAAGTAGCGGTGCGGGATATGCTGAAGGAGGTCGGACTTCGGACGCTGAAGCAAACTGGAGGAACTACGCTATTCGCTCACGACTATCTCGACGATGGAAGCGAGATTCGACTGCGATTAGAAATCGACGTACAGCGGGGAGAAGCGCTGTTCGACTTCACGTGAGTCTTTAAACGAGTCTTTAAATTTCCGCGGGAATTCTACAAACTCATTTTCTCAATCGGAGATTTTTCGGGAATTAGATATCGAAGAATTTTTCGGATCAAACAAGTTTTAACCACCCAATTCGTACCT
This sequence comes from Rhogogaster chlorosoma, assembly GCA_944452935.1. Classification (NCBI taxonomy): domain Eukaryota; kingdom Metazoa; phylum Arthropoda; class Insecta; order Hymenoptera; family Tenthredinidae; genus Rhogogaster; species Rhogogaster chlorosoma. Next base: position 27,997,326 of record OX101799.1, on the reverse strand, counting down.
TCGTTAACAGAGGAACGGGGTACGAGGTCTGGGGCAATTGTAACGCTCCAAGAGCGATAACACTCTCGGCGATGATCTACTGTCTCAGAAGTATCGTCGGTAGAGATATGCCGTTGAACCAGGTGAGTTGGAACGAACAATACGAAATCCAATAACTTCTGGCTCATATGAGCAGGGCCGGATTTGAAATTGTTGTGACCCTAAGGTACAACAAGAATGAGGCCCTTTCTTCCCATCAAATAATAATAATAACCGTGAAATTTATTCGGTGAAAACTGGTGAAAAATGCAAATTCCACAAGTTGTAGCTAATATCTAAATTCAGCCCTGCATCTGAGTTTATCTCGTTAACTTACAGTCTTGATTTTTGTGTTTTATTGATTGCTTATTTTCCTCCGGGTTACAGGGCTGTCTAAAGCCCATCCGAGTGATCATCCCCAAAGGATCGTTACTCGATCCATCAGAAGACGCAGCAGTAGTTGGTGGGAATGTCCTAACCTCCCAACGCGTCGTGGACGTGGTCCTAGCCGCCTTCAAGGCTTGCGCTGCTTCTCAGGGTTGCATGAACAACATCACACTCGGAACGGAGGAATGGGGCTACTACGAAACCGTTGCTGGTGGCAGCGGAGCGGTACGCTTCAATATCATCTCTCCGTGTTTCACTTTTCGCACATTTTCTCGCACCAACTTCCAATCCCAATCACGAAACTTCATCAATGCTGCAATAATTCCTCCTCTCAACATCCACAGGGACCGACTTGGGACGGTCGAGGCGGAGTGCACACACACATGACTAACACTAGGATCACGGACCCGGAGATTTTGGAGCAACGCTACCCCCTGATTTTGAGGAAATTCACGCTGCGCGAGGGGACAGGTGGCGCTGGTGCGCATCATGGCGGCGATGGAGTAGTTCGCGAGATTCTCTTCAGAGCTCCAATGACGCTGTCTGTACTGACCGAGCGCCGGGTTCATCATCCGCCGGGACTTGAAGGCGGCCTCCCTGCCGCTCGCGGGAGGAATACCTTGATCAGAGCTGACGGACGCGGCGTTAATCTCGGCCCGAAAACTGCAGTTCCCGTTTATCCAGGGGTGAGTGAAACGCGTTGGAATTTTTCTTAGATATTTTATGAGCTTTTGATGTTCTTGACAAGATCTGATATTGAGACGGTATTCTCCAGGACATATTCACCTTAGAGACACCGGGTGGCGGTGGCTACGGTGTTTCTGGCTCCAACGGCCTTTTGACAGACAGTAAGAAATCTACTGCAGGGAAATTCGTGGAACGTGGAAGCGTCTATGAGTACAGAAAGGCCCAAGAATCTGTTTAATGCTATTTAAAAAATTAAATCTAACATCATCACCCCGGAGGTTAGGCCATGGTGATGCAATTTCTAGGTGAAGGTGAGAATTTGTTGTATACAAACTTTGTATGCATATTTTTAAAGCTATAATAATACCGTTATATCTGTGTATCAAAAAACCAAAACTATGCATGCATATACCCATATGATTCTGCAATCGACTCTGAGTAACTGCAATCGCCAAAGCACTGCAGAGTATTTTTCACTGTTGATTATTATGTATATTCTCAAGTTTTATTTCATTGTTATTTAGGTTTTAATTAATCGTTACTATAGTCGTATAAATTGTTTAGATTTTTGTCACTGTTGTAACTGGCATAGAATTGATAGCATACAAGCTTTAGAACTTTGGCTAAACTTGTAGAAATAAATTGTTCTTTAGTTGAATATTCAAAAAACCTATTATCCAACTTATCAATCATTTCCTACTCCAACCGCGAAGATCGAATAAAGAGGACGTAAGAATACGATCGTTTAAAATACTTACTGTCGCCTTAGAAACTAGGGTGTCGATGAAATATTCAAAGTCGATTCACTTCCGGACAGAAGCGAAAGTTCGAATGAAACGAGAAATGGCAAATTTTCATGCTCTTTAATTGAATTGCGATATCCTATGAATTTCAGATTTGTTGATCCCAGTGTTTCTCAAATCATTTGACGAGCTTGTTGAACAGATATATTCCGTCTTTACTTTGTCCTGTTTTCGGGATACTAGAGGCCTGAAGCTTGCTTGAACTACCCTTAAGATTATTTGATACGAGCAAAAGTCATTTTCCCATCGAATCTAATACTTTTCCTATCGTCAAGTTGGATAACCATAAGAATCGATCATTTATCTCCTGAAAGTTCACATCTTGCCAATATCTTTCGTCCCATAATAGTTTACATATCGGAATTTGTGGGCTTCTATACCCTCTCGTTCAACTTCATCAATGTATGCGCGGAAATAAGGATAAATAAGGAAACCCACATCTTCTTATTGCGGGAATAGATCTGCTTTTGCGGAAGCTCAACTAAATCAGTTGCACGTACATAAATCGCAGTCTGCATATACCTACCCTGACAGACATTTATACACCCACGAATTTCTACGAATCTATCAGAGAATTAAAAATATTTCATAGTTTTTCACGAAGAGTTTCATAGATTTTCGTATCATTTTTTTCTTTTTTGTATCAAATTTTGTCAGATTTTCGTCGATTTCAAGAAAAATTCGTTCAATCAAGGTAGAAAGAAGTACAATTTACTTATTGTAAAAAAAGACAAAAAAAAATTAAAGAAAATTCCAAAAGTTCGAATTTTCTTAACAATTGGTAGAAATTCGTAGAATTCTTTCCACCAGGGTACTTTTACTTATATATACCTATAGGATATGAAACAGTTCCCACAGGATCGATAAATCCGTTTTACGACCAGCGAATAAATATCAAGACTTGTTCAAACGTCGATTAACTTTTCTCCCGCAAAATGTTGTTTCAATACCTGAATTTCTTGGCGTCCATTAGATCATCTTATATCAATTTCGGAGCTAGACCTACGTGGGTTGGGTAGGGATCGAGTAAGTCTGTTCTACAATTCGTACCGCATGAATCTCGCCGATTTTTAAATCTTATAATCTCCGCGGTTATTCGTCGCGTATGAATTTTTCTCGAGGTTTTTTATCCTTGCAGACGTCGGTCAGTTATACCTCGATAGTCGCCATTACCCACCCTTCAACGGAACCGCAGCTACGAGCTCTAAAGATTCGTTTAACGATCGACATGCTCCCTTCCGTTGAAGTCTTTGCTTTCCGTCACGGGAATATGACGACCGTGACAAAAGGTTCGAAAGGGCTTTTAAGACAGGAACACGATCACCAAGTACTCGCACCGCCTCGTTTTACAATGTGGTTTTAAGGGTGGGGGATGATTTTCTCCTTCCTTTTCCAACTTCGAACGCGTTAACGAATTTTCTATATTCATCCCACTGTCTTCTTTTTCGCTTCTTCTCATCAATTTTCTCTCTCGGCTTTTGTGGAATAACAAAAGTTCGAGATAACTATTCGTCGTTGAGCAAGGCTCGACCCTGCAGGGCCGGGCCACGATGGGTTAGCTTTAAGAGCGGATAGTCGCTCGTTCTCGGAGGGATCAACAAAATCCTCTAGAAGCGAGCGAGCCGCTTCAGAATGCTTTTCTCGCCGTTAGACAGATGCTAGCGAAATTCGGCTTTTCCTGATCACGTGACTTTGAGCCGAAGTCGATCTGTTGCTAACTCACCCTCTCTCTCTATCTCTCCGAAACCATCTTCGCAACACCCTACAGCTTTATCGATTCCACCAAACCCACCTTTTATTCCCTTTTCTTTTTTTCTTACCAAGAATCAACATCCACACATCAAATTTTCCTTCCTTACACTTCCTCCTCGTCTCTACAAAACATTTACCATGGTTGAATAAACTCACGTGTTTCGAGGCATTCGAGATTCACCTGATGATCGGTATCTAATCGTCGATTACCGGAGTCGAAGAAGAAGAAGAAGAAGCGGAAGCAAACTCCGCTAACTCAGCGAGTATAATTTATCTCGTTGTCCCGCGCGCTGGGAATTCCTCGGGAATTTTGGGAAGGAGACTTTTTGATCGAGTCGGTATATATAGAAGGTTGAAGGGCTATATCCATGGCGAAGTTGGGTGTGGGCAACTTATCATAATATATTATAAAAGAACCGGACTACTCCGCCCCACCTACGGCCACGGCACGGCACGCGCATTGTTGAATGATTAACGAGCTAAATAATAGCACCCGGTTGTTGGTAGTTAGTGGGTAATCACCTCACGCTCTTAAATTAATTAGCTTCGAGTTCCCGTGTACAAAAGTTTAATTAATTACTCAAGCCGTGTGTAGGTTACGGTGATAAGCCTCGATCCTAGAATCCTTGGGGGTAATTATTCGTTGAATAATTATTCTGTTTATTGTCCTATCAGCTATTATATTCCCGGTAATCACTTCCGGCAGGATAATCGAAGTATAAAAGGAGGAGAGAGGCTCGAGGGTTGTTTTCCGGGCGGTTCCTCATCTCCGCTTCTTCTTCTTCTTCCTTTTTTTCCTTTTTATTATCCAATTTATAACGCAGGGAATGACTCGCTAAATTACGACTTTTTATAACGTAATGTATTATTGAAGACTCGCCTCTAGAGGTGCGGTGATCATTAATTTTAAATTATTTCATGAACTTCGGCCGGTGTGTATTATCCCGGAATATTTACAGAAAGAAGATCGTTAATCTTGACGAACCTATACAACCACCTTAAATCCCACTGATTTTCCTATACAATAAAAAATCGAATGAAATCTCCTCCGCTGAACCGCTGCGATCATCAACTGAACGAGACGTCGAGACATCAGGGTGAAAAAGAGTTGGAAATAAACTCCCTCTTCTTCCTCATCAACTTCGAGTAGATATAGGTAGACAGATTACAGGGTGAGCCAGATCGAAAGGGAATTTATTTGTCGAAATCTCTCGAAAATTACATCAAATAATAATAATAATAATAATCAGTCGAATAAGGGCAGCGCGAAATGATAATGAACATCATGACATCGGCTTGCGCATGCTGGATAGATACACTGTCTACATATGGGCATATAATCTGGTAGACGACGGATGGGTAAGGGAATTCGATTCCCGAACTCTCGAAGGTCGGTACCGGGGCGAGGGTCGTTCCTAGAGCTCCTGGGACGACTTGAGGGCACGTTGCCCCGGGTATATCTAGACGTGGTACCGGCTGACCGTTAAGGTACCCGAGGGACCACCAAGGGACTTGCGATAAAATCCACCCGGCTTTCCCCGCATGGTATACGTCGACCGCACCCGGGGGCACCCCATCAGCCTTCCTCGTCGTGACGCTTTGTCCTGCTCTCGGTCTTAATTCAACGATTTCTTCAGTCGTTTACTCCGACTTCCTACTTCAACGGCTAAAAAATCGTCAATTTGTCAAAGTTTGTCTATTATTGCATTCGCAATTTCAATATCTGCTATAGTTTCGCGTAGAAGAATATGCAGCGTCTATATTCCCGGACTCGATACAACCGCACGTTTATAAATTCCACAGCTTACGATCCCGGAGCTCGAGCTTGATCCGCTTATCCAAGTGATTGGAAAAAATCTATAAGCAGGATGTAGTTCGTTTCTTTGTTTGACGTATCTACGCTATAAATCCAACGACGTCTTCCTCTCCGGTCGTGGAGACGCGGAAAGGCGAGGGATAATCAAGGGATGCTGTGCTAGCCGTATCTTTCGCGTCTCATTAGCATACATCTTTTTGGAAAAAACAGTTCCTCCCTCTCTTACGGAGACAATTTTATGCTCTGAAGAGTAACCCGGCCTTTTCCTGTTCCTTTATGCATTACTTTGTACAAACGTTTGTGCGGTGAGCGGTATAAGGCAGACACTAGGTACACGAACCCTCTTAGCTTCTGTAATTAACTCGTGCAATTAATCCCTAGATACGGGCCACCGCTATTGAAAGTTGGGGTGTTCCGCCGAGCTAGGGCACATGTATCTATGGTATAAGATAGAGGGTGGATTCTACCCGTTTTCAACCATAGAAATAAGACGACTGTGTCCCGCGGGAGACACGTCGCGTTTATCTGTCGTATGTGCAGCCGTAATAGGCGCGCCTTTATGTAATACAGAAGGAAAGACGTGGATACAGGGAATTATCTGAAAAAGTGGCAAACAAGTTCTTTCAAAATTTTATTTACGACTTTTCGAAACGCATCGAGACGATTTTAGGTGAGATGTGAGGCTTTTTGTACAACTTGCAACTAGGCGCAGGTATTTAATAAGGGTGGTGATTGCAGGAAGGGGGTGAGCGATGCTGACAAGTTTTGTGATTCGATAAAGTGCCGTTATTCCGAGAGATAAATACTCCACAAAAATAAACGCGCATTCCATTACGAGATAACGTCACTTTTTGACTTCCGGATTCCGAGAGGTTTATTAACTGTACATATACATACGTATTGCGAATCTCTGTCCCGCAACGCTTTCCTTCTTCCGGTGGACCAGTTTATCCAAGGGAGTAGCTCTAATCGTCGAGAGTGCGTTGGGAGACTGCAGAGGGATGGGTGTATCCGCGTCCCAACGATACTTTCACCGTCAGAGCTAACTAAGGCGTTAAGTCACGCATTTTTTCTTCTCTTCTTTACTCTTTCATTTCCTCTTTCATTATTCTCTTTTCACACCTTTCGAATATTTCTTCTTCCGCTTCCGCTTCCGCAATCCGGCTCGGCTTTCATCCCCTGTTGCCTCCTCCCCCTCCTCCCCATCCGCCACATAGTATATGTATACATATAATATATATATGTACTCGCGCACTACTCAGCGAATATTGTCCCGGGCAATTTTGAGCGGAGACATTTTATCGAGACACTCCATAATTTTGTACCTCGCTTGGAATGGGTGTTGCAGTACATACCCCTGCCCCTAAGCCAGGGGTACCAGCCTTACACGGTCGCCTGCTAATATTTTAGGCAGTTGAATAACTTATGTAATATTCGTCGGGCCTGCAGTAGCAGCGGCAGTAGTAGCACGCGGGCGGGTAGGATATGGCCTATGTATTAGCAAGGTAGATACAAAACATCTATGTATAGATATACAGCCGTATAACAAGAATTTATGTACACATAAGTCTATACAGGGTGGCAGCGAACTAAGTGCTTCAATTAGGGGGATGTAGCTTGGTATCTTGCCGCGAGAAGTACTAGTAATCGTTGTGGCGCCCGTGCGAAACAAGTTAGTTAAAAAATCGCACCAGCGCCTGCATTTAGGCAGCTAACTATACAGCGACGGACGCTGGGCCGTCTGATTTCAGGCGCACACGACAGCTGAATGAATCATAACGACTTTCCGGTTCAAGAATGACAAATATCATTCACGGTTTGTGACTCATTGAAGCGGGAAAGTGCTGTGATTCGTGCGCGCCTGAAATCAAACGGCTCAAAGTTCGCCCCTGTGTAATTGGCTGCCTAAATGCAGGCGCTAACGCGACTTTTTTTTAGTGTTCTGTATCTCAGAGACGCTGCAACGGAGATCACTATTTCAAACGGCAGGGTAATGAGCTACAAATCCTTTTCAATTTATTCTCCAAATTGAATCACTCAGTTCGCGGTCACCTTGTATATATATACTGTATTTGTATGGTATATCGCGGGAGGTCAGGCGCTGGAGCAAATACGACCAGTTTCCCCTTCGACGGTTTATAACCAAGGCTTATTTTGCGCACCTCTGATTTTTACATTCACTTATATGATAGCTGGATGGTGAATTCTGGCTTTATTGGCACTATACCTGAGCGTATATCTATATATACTAACGAAAATCTCTTCAGTCGAGAGAAAAGTGTAATAAAACGTCGGTGAAGCGTGTTGCATACCAAACCAGCCAGTCAGAGAGAAAGAAGAAAGTTATTCATTGATAGGCCTCTTACAGACCATAAACAAATATTATAAAGGTTGAGTCAGTCGGGGGTTGAACGCGTTTTTGGGGGACGGAAGAAATTTTGTATATCTATACATAGACTGGGAAATTGTAATACATTTCGTATATGAATCGGTGTTATAATTTTTCTCATATTTCGTCCGGGGGTGAAAAAAAGTTTCCCACGGTTCAGTCAGTTTTATTATAATTAATTTTATACAGACACTAATTTCCACCAGGTACAATTAGACTGGGTTACTCCTGTTTGTACCTAAAATAACGAGGGAATTTCGTGACTCTTGGAATCTTAGTCGTCTCGGAGACGGGAGAGCCCTGGTACTCTGCGAGACGCGATATAAACCTGGAACTTTACATAATTTGGTACTTCTCGCCTGGCCCAATCAACAGCTTCGAGGAATGAGAACTCTCGGCGTATATTCTACGTCGAGTATGTCTCTGAAGATGGTTTGAAATTTTTCTTCGATATTTAATTCTCTGCATCTATACAATTCACGCATTTCTTACATTTTTAAACATAGTCCAGAAATTATTTCAGATCTTATCGAAAATCGAATCAATAGAATTCCCCTTCACAGCGTGACAGTGATTTGAAAAAATCATCCCCGACTTGTCTATCATAATTTTATATGAAGTGGTTTATATAATTTTATACGGCCGGTAGATTTCTTCACATATAGTATATTATATAGGTATATATAAGATAACATCTCTCGTGGTCGCAGGAAGTGAAGATCTCATCTCAAGTGGTGATTATCGCACCGCCTATACACTCGGTGTGGAAAACCTCTCGACGAGATTCTCGAGTAGAATCGCCTCCGTCGATGATTCGAGGAGAAAAAAAAAAAAAAAAAAAAAAAAATGCTATATAAGTCAAGCGGGTTCTCGAATTGACGGTTTTATTATTATCGGTATTATTTTTTTTCTCTCTTCATCCCCGCCGCAGCTGCAAAAGAAATTTTCGACAGCCGTGTATAGTCGATGTGTCAATTTTCTCTCAAAAAGAAAAACAAAAAGAAGAAAGCTTGGATAAATTTTTTTATATATATAATAGAATTGAAGAAGAAAAAGTGAATTTCTAAGAAAGGATTTGTCGAGGATCAGGAAAGAAATACAATATCAAAGTAAGACGAGCCCTTGGCATAGGTATGGCATTGCAGACGTCAGCTTTATCGAAGCTTTGGTCAAGCGCGTTTTTTTTTTCTTTCTTTTCTTCCCCGTTTCCCCGTCCGCGGTACGAATCGTATTTATGAGGCATTGCAGGGCGCGGGGACGATCGTATATGACCCGGATCACCGGGATCACCGGGATCGACGGGATCACAAGACCGGGGGCAATTTATTAAACGAGAGTCGTTTCGCCGAGTCCGAGCAAAGCGCGTGAGAGTGATCAACGACGACGAGAAACTGGGCACACCGGAAGTAGGAAAATGAAAGCTCAACGCCGTTCTGACGCGGATAGAACGGTGACGATCGATCATGATTGACGTATACGTCATACGCGAGATAAATGAACAAATAAAGATACCGAAATACAAGAGGCGAATTGCCCACCCAAACGAAACTAAATCGTCAAACTATAACAAGTTTTTTTTTTAGGTTGGGCTGAAGTTTCGAATTTGAATATCACCGTCTCACAGTTTTTAGAAAGGGTATCTCCTCGAAAGACTAAAGAGCGGATTTGAAAAACTTTTAAACGAAGAACACCGGGGGTTCGAAATTCCGAAAGCAAAAGATCTGAATGGCCAAGTCTCCGGAACTTGTAATTGACGCATGTGTTCGTTCAGTGTTTAATAACTCGGGCTGTATTGATCGTATTGAAAACAACAAGGGGTCGAATTAATCGTCTAGAGAAGTACTAATTTTTGGAGATAAAAGTTCTATCAATAATTTATAAAAATCAAAATTCTATTAGAATGAAATATTTCTCGTTTTCAGATTCTGAGAAATAGATCGAGATTTTTGAATTGTCGGACTTTCTGGGTCTGAAATTCCCGAGTTTTAATGTTCTAATTTCAACATTTCTGAACACTCGAAATCGTTACAAACAATCTTTGATCATTCGGAATTTGAAAAATTCAGAACTTCGACTTCAAGTTTCAGGATTCAGGTAGCCGAAATTACATTTTACCACAATTTCTCGATAATTGACCTAGTATATCTTCCACAAATGATTAATGGCTGTTCATAGTTATTTCTGTGAATAAAAACAAAACAAAAAAAATAGAAATAAAAAATTGGATCATGCCACAGCGTAGTTTGCATGTATAGGTATACAGCTAATCGCAAACTCGTTATAAATTAATTAACGATCCGATGTGCAAAACAAATTCGTCCGGGTTACGCGTGGACTAATCTAGAAAGTTTATGAGAAGGAATTTCGCCTCGCCACGAAGAGGTTAACCGCGCTAGGATTTCGTGAAAATTTGTTACCAAGGAAGGGTAAAAAAATTTATGGCTAGATCAGGTGAATTAATTCTCTATTCTGGCGCTCGGTGTATAAGGTAGTATAATCTGTTGGGATTTAATTGAAAGAGTTAAAGTCCTGGAGCTAATTTAAAGTTATACTGCGAAGCTCGTCATCCGGAAACTATAATATATGACACTCATTATATAAGTATGCAGCGAATGCAGAGTATATTTTGCAATGCAGATCATTTTGAAGGACAAAGTCAGACACGGTTTGAGACTCTTTTTTAGTAAAACATTTTATCCATTCTATGGTCTTCCATTTCGACTCATTATCAATTTGTGTGCGAGGCCAGAATTTGAAAAGATTAACACGTAGAATTACCAATATTCGAAAATGTGAAAATCGAAATGCAGAAAAGGCAATATTAAAGGCATTTTTGAAGTTTTTAAATTCTACAATTTATTTCGAACATTATTAGAGATTAGAAGTCCTCATCTATCGAAGCAAAAGACCGAAAACCCGAACACTGGAGATCGGAAAAAATACAGAAGGGTGAAAATACCGAAAAGCCGGATCCCTTATTTTATGTATTTCGTATTTCTTAGGGATCGTGTATACCCAAAAGGTGATGAAAAATACAATTTTTCGAGATTTGGATGTTTCCAGATTCTAGCCTTTCACATTTTGCATTCATACCCAACTTCTACTCTCCCTGAATTCTCGTTTTTGGCACATTGATCTTTGGTCTACCGCCTATTAGAAATATTGCCCACATTTTCGATTTCAATTTTCGAAAATACAACCGTCGCACTTTGCTTCGATCTATATTCCGCTCGTTTGAAACCTAAACGATCTGAAAATATGCGCATTTTCTAACAAACAGCAGCTCCGGGTGAAAGAGGTTCTATAAACGTTTCGATTCCTTAACACTCCGTTGAACACAGAAGGTTAAAATCACATTTCATCTACTACAGTTTTTGAGAAAGCAGCTGTTCGTCACAAAGAAGCATAAGTTCCATCCTCCGCAAAACATTCGTCCTAGTTTTATACCAAATAAAAAATATCGAGACGCCATAACATGATTTCCCCTAATCGCCTCAATTACAATCCGAAGTCTGCTCATGCAGTTTTCTATAACTTATAATATAACAATTAACACATTAGTTAGTTAGCGAGTCAGTTAGTTCTGCAGAAATTTCACCGTACGTAGTAGAGTTTGCGGAGATGGAATTGGATTAGCGCGGATTAGCTCGGCGTATGAATGTGTACACTCACCACACCGTACGTCGCTATTCCAATTGTGTTATATATAATAACATGTGTTATGTATACATACGCGTACGTATAGCCATGTGAATAATATTATTTCAGCCCAAATTCCGAAGAGTACTTCCAGTTTTCATCCCCGTCCTCTACACGTGTTTAAGAGGGTTGTAATTCACCGGTTGCAATGCAGCATCGCTCTGATGTGAGTTAAGAGTGTCTGGGAAAATCCGTTGCAAATATTTACGTGACTCAAAAATGCTACCTACCCCTCGACGTTTATGGCCATCCGACACGGCCAGCCCCAGCTGTATACAACAGCACCCTGAGCTCGAGGGTGGCTTTCCTTGGCACGGGGCTCGAATACGTATACCATCGCCTTGTTTACGTCACTGCAGGATTACATGGCTTTAGAATCCGGCTGCTGCAGCCTCTTGGCAATTAATATACTATAAGTTATAACTATTTATGGGTGTACCTAGGATATCCATGAATTATTGTATTTTGCAGAACATCAAGCTACCCGATGCTCTGCACGGAGAAAGAATCGACGTACCTATTTCCTTAGCTTCTCTACCAATCTAAATTTTGGTTTTTCACACTAAACAAATCTTTCCTCAAGATGAACTTAAATCTCGAGTCTAAGAGGTGGCGCGAGCCGTCTTTCTACGTTTGTTTAATTTTTTGAAGCCTACGTTTTTCCTGACGTACAATCTCCTCGAAACTCACTTAAAATGGATGAATCCAGATCTGAAAACGAAATACAGATATTTGGAAACGCGGGTCCAATATGGCGAGGCGAAATCGTAAGAAGCACATAGTTTTGCATACTAATTGGTAATCGATAGTTCTCGGGGCTGCTAATTTCAAATCTGAATTATTACACTATAGGTATTTATGTGTGTGTCTAGGATATCCCTGAATTATTGTATTTCGGAGAACGTGGAGCTCCGCGATACTCTGCACAGAAAAAGAATCGATATTCTTATTTCTTTCGCTTCTAACGTTAGTTTTTCACACCAAATAAATCTTTCCATAAGATGAGCTCTAAATCTCGAGTCTAAGAGGTGAAGCGAGCCATTTTTCTATTTTTGTGCAACTTTTTGAAGCCTAAATTTATCTGACATACGATATTTTTCCAGCTCACTCAGAAAGGAATTTTTCGAGCGATTATTTTCTATGTAAATCAGTCTAAGTTTTATAATTCTCCTTCGCCATAATAATGGGCCGAACATTTCGAATCTCTGTATTTTGACTTCAGTTCCGAACTGAGACGTAGCCCAAAAAACTCCTACTGAGTAAGTTTCGGGAAATTCGCCCGACAGGAAAAGCTTAGGTTGAAAAAAGTTAAGTAAACACGAAAAGATCGTCCGCTCTGCCGTTTTTGTGGTAAAAAAACTGACGTTTAGAGTGGCGGAGGTAAAAACACACGAAATGCAAACTTTTTCAGACACCTGAGAATGAACTTTGCTGAAAAAATGTTAATTATTTTCCACGCGGATATAAGAGCGAAATAATTGGCATATACTAGACATTTATCGGTAGTCTATAACCGGACCTCTTCAGGGTTCAAGTTAGACGATTTTAATTGTAATCATGGAGAAACTGAGAGAGGGATGAATATAATAGGAGATGATAATGATTATTACTCTGCTAATGGCGGGTGTAACGCTCGTTACGTCTTCTGATATCAGCCGAGTGATTAAACCCGACTATATCTCCTTCACTATCACGACTTTACTAATTAGACGCATATAACAAAGATTCACTTTGCGTTGTTGTGCATTATCATTATTATTATTTTCAATTAATCAGCCTTTCTGAATATTTGACTAATTTTGTCATTTAGCTTTGAAAATTTGAAAAAAAAATATATATATTTTTCCACAAAGTTTCGTTCGCACGTGATATTTTTCCTTTTTTTTCAATCAATTTGATTTTCCACAAACTGTAAATTCTGTCACGAGAAAATTATAGGAACGTATAAAGTTTGTCTTTACTCGGTTTATTGGCAGTGCGTATATAGGTGCTGCAACTACCCCACGAACGTTTATAAATCGAATCCACTTTCCAATGAGTTCAGTGAGCGATTCATCGATCCCACGCTTACGAAAGTGTTCAGTAGGGATGGAATTGTATACATACTTGAAAAAGCGGAGTGGTACAACCCCATACACAGGGGAATTCGTACAGATGAGTCGGCGAAGCGAGAAACAAAGTAAAAACCACCGCCACCCCTACTAGTATCTATCCTACTACATACGGTGAATCCGATCGGAGAGATCAGAGAGTGAATCGTTTCGGATTATTCAGATTCCTGGACCGAAAACGCCGCTCGTATTTTCCGGTTTATGGACCAGACGAGGAAGATCGGTCTTTTGTGTGCATACACCTGTACGCTATACATGTATCTACCAGAATTCGTGTTATGTTCGAAAAATTATTTTCCACGTATAATGTGGGGGAAATCGTTTCATTTTTAATGTGAGACAGATATTCTGAGGGATGAAAGTCAAACACCGCGTGGCATTAAAAATGTAAAGAAAAAAAAAATGAAGAGAAAAAAGACAAGGAAATGAAATTTTTTTTTTTGCTTTTTTTCTTCCGAAAAGTTTTCCTCTCGCGAAATTATTCCAGTATTCCTGAGTAAATATTCTTGGCACACACGGTTCGGTTAGCTTAGGATTCCGAGGTCATAACACCAGCCAGCTAACATACTGAGCCTGTAGGTACGTGGCTCCATGTGGCACGTAAAGTAAAAATCAATTATTCTAATCGGTGTACGATTCTCGACGGAGATAGTCCTCCCCTGCGGTAGGCTCAGGGCATTATATACCTAAGCCCTAAGCCATCGCGGATTTTAAGGCATTCGAAAATTCTCGGAGCCGCCTCTATAGCCCCTTCGGAAATATCGGCGACTTTGTCTCAGCGATCATTCCTCGACGATAAATAAACCCCTATTTACATATTGCATGCACGTATATATTCGGGTAGTTTCAAAAATCACGAATTTTCCTCATCCCTTTTTTGTCGTCGTTCATTTTTTTTTTTTCTCTTAAATTATCTTTCTTATTAAAAATTATCTCACAGGAAGAGGAAACAGGAAAAGAGTGCTCGATGAGCAGTAGAATAGCTGAATTCTTGTAAATACGACTTTTAGACTTAAAAAAAAAAACCAAAAACCTAAAAACGCGAACCTAAAAACAGCTGAAAGTGTAATCGGTTCAACGGCGATTTCATAATCGATGAGGTAAGGAGAAGGAAGAATATGATAACGAGAATACTTGTTCCCAGGAGCAATGAAGTAAGACTGTTGACGTTTTACAAACGAGTCATCCCCAGGGGTGGTAAAATATCGCGCTATCCGTCCCCGAGGGTGTAGACTATGAGCTATGGTCGAGAAGATTTTTGCCAGGTGAAGTGAGCGAGCACCGCGTCCTTTCCCTTCATTGACACACGGTTTTCACTTTAGGTGACAGATGCAGGCGTATAAAATACCTGCACTATACGACGCTTGATATATAGTGGAAAAATAGAAACGGCGAACGCCGTGATACACGTTATTCAGATATCATCCATGACGTATTATATCCATGGCAGGATACCAGTAGCAGACTGGAGAACAGTGAGTAATATTTATGCAGACTGTATCGTCGCGTCAATAAGCTCGCGGCTGTGTGTACGAAGATATGCACTTTTCCGCACTCCGAATATGAATGCAAGCTATGTGATAAATCGCGAGACGTTCGTCGATCTCATTTCTTTTTCTTCATCTTCAACATAACTGGGAAGGATTGCCATTCGCGGGAACGAAGCGACGAAGCGTATAATACGTCTGAGTAAGTTCAAAATGGAAACCGACGCTGTGCACTTTCTCACATTCTACCACACGGCTATCTTACCACCGTATGTCACGGCTTTATTCCACTAGCTGCAGAAAAAGCCCAAACCAAACCAGGGGCGTTATTATCAACACCCCTGACTTTTCCTACCCATAGTACGGTGTAGCTATCTCATCGTATCTCATTCTCTCCGGATTCCTGCTGTGAGGTAAAGCTTGAGGAAGGGATAGAAAGCTTCGGAAAAGGAAACAAGAAACAAGGATGGGGCTCTGCATGTACGTCCCTCTGCTGCAGCAGCATCCGTGTGTGTGCTGTATACTAAAATCGGAAGCCCACTAGTATCCATACCCGTAAATTTCTGCACAGACATGGTATCAGTTCGCACAGTGTACCCAGATGCATTCCCCGCGATCCTGGGGTAACATCTCCCTTCCAAAATGCAGGCGAGAATCGAAAGGTGATTTATCAGCATAGCAAAGGGGTTCCTGAAGAGGGGGTAGTGTTCGGATTGTGGTGGAGTAGAGCGGAGTGGATTTCTTATTGTCTTGTCTTCTGGATCTGTAGAGGAGAATTGCCGACGAGAGAATATGAATATATTTACCCTTCAGGCGGGGTATCAAGACGGGGTATCTCGCCTATCTGCAAACACACATCTGCCGATGCCGCTCGTACGCCTAGTACACGACCCAGTTTTGGTGTCAGCTATTGTAACCGAGAACTGGTCTTCTGTCGAGGGTTCTAACTCGTATGTATCCATCTTATACCGCGGAAGTAAGTCCCAGAAGTAAAGTCGATGGAGGGTGTAACAGCACGAGACTGGGGAGGAACGGGCTCGGGCTTCCCATCGAGGTTTTATACGTATCTAGACACAGTATGTAGTATATACATGTATAAATAGGCCTTATATATTCCCTAATACGTATAAACAATGCCGCCCTTTCCCACACCGAGTCTTTCGTCTTTACGCGGGGTAGGCGTGAGCCCGTAACTCCAAGTAACTCGACGTTACGGGCTATCTTCCCTCCTTGGGCATAATTTCCTCAAGGTTTACCCCCGCGCACCCCCCCCTCGCCATTTTCCCGTCCAATTTCACCGAGTGGCTTCGATTTTGTGGGGAAAACTGGGAACAGCCACCCACCTTACATAACGAAATAAATTCGTCTCTGTCAAACCCTTGCCTGTATCAATTTACCTGAGTTTTGGCAACTCGGCGATGTATGTGTGGGCTGCCTTCCCTAAACGTATGTTGAAGAGTCGGAAGTACACGCGACTAATCTGAAAGACTGTAATGCCTTCCAAAAAGCTCCGCGGTATGACGTACGCGGTGTGTTATCTCCTGCAGGATGCGAATAAGCTGGGGTGAAAACAAGCCACGTTATCGAAAGACTAGCAGCTGTTTAGCAACGGGAAAGTCGGTTCGGAGTCAACGAGATTTTTATAGAGCCGCAGGATTTTGCGCCAAATCTCAGTGGGACGTTTATACGGGATTCGGATTATCGCCGTTTACGTTATTCGTCTTGATTTCGAATTTCCAAGCGCGTCCTAAAGCGTGATTATAATCTCGCGTAAAACAAAGAGCGGGTATTAATATTCTGGCTGGAACCTTACGACAATTACCACTGCAGCCGACGTCCTGCAGGATTACAATGTCCGATATACCGTTCTACCTACCTATACCAGTTTGCAATGTTATCATCGAGCGGTTGGTCCGCCAGAGCCCGGAATTATACCCGGCGATTTAATTCCCAGCTCCTATTCCCCTGCCTTATACCCGAATTAGCATCGTTACTGACAATTAATTTTCCACGGAATTTCCAGCCCGTCGACCGCCGAGATGCTATGATGCTATATGTCCCTAGGGAATAGAGAAGCCAAGGAATAGATGGGTGCACACTGCGTTCAGACCCAAAGCCCGTTGACGTACTACGTACGCTACGATGTCTCGGAAATGTACTTTTCTTTCATGATACTTCAAATGGTAGATTTTCATGTGACGTAGTTTCTCCTGAGAGGAAAGGCATTCGGTACGATTTGAAGTTCGGGGAAAAGCGGGATTTCTATTTCCCTTATAATTGATACGGGGAAGGAAGGACAGTTTTACTAAAGAAATTATAACTTGGCTGGCCATCGAGATATCGAGTTGGATTTAGGCTCATTTTTGACCGAAAGAATTTAAGTATTCATACAAAGATGAGTGGACTTCAAGATGAAGCTTAACCAGTTGCGGGACGGCATGGAAGAAAGGATTGGCTCAGGGCGGAAAATACTTGAAGCTTCATCTTAAGGCCCACTCATTTTTTTTACAAATACTTAAAGCCTTTCCATCCAAAATGAGCCGAAAACGAATTCGACATCATAATTTTAAACCCAGTTATAACTTTTCCAAGTCAATGTGTGTCTTTTTCGCTGCTTACAATTAGTTAGAATCATGTGGGAAATGGAAACCCCTGCTTAAAATTGAACTACGAGTCTCTCTTTTCAGCGGAAACTATATTTTACATGAAAAGCTATCATTTGAAGCAAAAAAAAATGTGTGTGTACATAATAAGTACAGTTTACTGATACCGATAGCGCAATATCTCCGCGTCTCTCCCCTCAGCTGTGACTTTTTTAAAACTTGGTGACACAGGTGAGACTAGCCACAAGTATAGTAAAATTCGTCTTTTTTTATCTCTCGTTAAAATTTTATCAGTGTAGGTATGGCGTGGCGTTATATTCTGCACCTGCGGATCAGCGCTGAATGCTGAAAGCTCTACGCTCAGGAGCTTACTGGGAACATTACGTTTCTGTATTGAAAGAGGGTTGTTATTAAAAAAAAATTAGCTGTTAATTTGTAAGATTATAATGGAAAAAGTACGAAGAGATTATTCTTCGAAGGCTGAGTAAAGTCGAACGATTTTTCGCAATCCGCTAATTACCGAGTGGAATGGGCGCGGCGAGGGATAAAAAGGAAGGGGACGAAGGGCGACACGTGGTTGAGGATAGTGTCTTGCGGTAAATACGTTGCGGTGAGACCCTCGTAGGGTTGTAATACCTGTGTGTCGTAAAAGAGCGATAAAATCACTATAAACTTGCCATAAAATCACAATAAAGCTGCGATAAAATTACAAGGGAATCGAATATAAGTATGCTTAAGTAACGCGGGGGTGTTCTCCCCTTTTCACCATTAAATTAATTCCACGGTACAGACGACGCCGCCCCCTGGAGCTGGGCTTCCTTCGTACAATTTCCGGCCGTAGGTCGGGGCTGGTAATTTTCAGCAAATACCACCTAGGTGAATCGCCGATATTCCACGGATTCTCAAACACGTGATAAAGTCGTGAGAAAGTTGAAGAAATTCCGAAATTTCAGACGCTGTCTTCGTTCCTAAGAATCCGAAGGTCGGAAAAAATTCGGTCCAGTTCTTAGATTTTTAATCAGAATAAAATTACGGTGTTTCGTGATTCTAACAAATTCTGAAATTGCAATTGAATATTCGACGACAATGAGTATCCCAAAATCAATCCCGAAAATGTGAAGATAACAGGAGTATAAAAGCAATTGATTCGTGTTCTTTAAGAAAAACTGAGCCAAAGTTGTATCAGCGATAAATTCGAGAGTATTATAGTTTTCAAATGGGAGCGAATTGAAATTGGCCAATCACGATAAAGAATAACGGCCGCGGCAGCCAATCGTCGGCATTTAGTAGCGCGCAGATCTCGGCCGTTGCTGGATCTGAGCGCGGTGATTGGTCCAGCTTTGATGGGCTCTAATTTAAAAACTACAAAATCCTCGACGTTTTCGCTGGGACATTTTCGTCTTGGTTTTTCATAAGGAATAGAACTATACGTTTGATTTTGACACACCGTGTAGACAGAGAGTGAATAGGTCGTCCGTCCGGCGCCGTCTTTCATTTTTCATCATCCATTTACCGCGAGGCGAAAGGCGCGATTTTCATCGTGATTTCTTATAGACGGTACCGAGTCGAGTGGGAAGTTGTAAAAGCCATCGCAAGGAGGCAAGGAGCAGTGCAGAAGGAGGCAGGAAGCGGCAGGACGGCAGCCGGTAAGTGCCGAGAGAGAAGGAGATCCTATGGCGCGAGATTTTACTCGTCAATAACCGCTTACACCCGGCTTTGGTTGTCCCACACCCCGTGCCCCGAGACCGCGATTTCGCCAGCGATTATACCAGAATAACGAATTATCCTCGTCATGAATTCCGCTAACTGTAGACCCGTTCAAAATACGTTTATTGCTCGATATTGGCTGGGAATTGACTTGAGAGTCGAACCTCACGTTCGGTTCGGCGATCGTTACTGCAGCCAGGAGCCGTGGCAGGAGGTCCTTGGATCTGCCTCCAGGATCTTGCCCGAATAAACCGGCATCCCCCAGCTGCGACCGGGCTTGGGGTGGGGAAACCGCACATTGCAGGGTTGAGAGACGGGGATACATAGAATTTAGAGGTATACATATATACCTTCCTATGTGGGATAGGCGGGTATAGATATAACTAGGCGACCCTCGCGAGCTTATACAGCCAGACAATACGGATGACTCCGGATCTGACTGGGTGTCTTTCGACCCGCTCGCCGAGATGCGGTAGATATGCAAATACAAACGGGAGTCAACGTGCACCGAGTTCTTCCTACGCGTATCTGACAGAGGAA
Organism: Rhogogaster chlorosoma; assembly: GCA_944452935.1. Lineage (NCBI taxonomy): Eukaryota > Metazoa > Arthropoda > Insecta > Hymenoptera > Tenthredinidae > Rhogogaster > Rhogogaster chlorosoma. The sequence continues at coordinate 27,977,327 of OX101799.1, read as the reverse complement.
GTCGACGAACCTTATATTATATACTCCCAGTATCAGACCTCGCGTTAGGAACGATTTTTTCATAAAAAAGCCAACAGCTGTCCCTAGAATTCATGTAATGAGGCATACGCGGCTTTCCCGTACTCAAATGTCGAGCTCTGACCTCGCCTCGAAGAACTTACCTTTTTTGGTTGAATTCAAATTTTCTAGAAGAGCGATAGCTGCCGTTGAATAAGTTTTTTCAGGAGGTACTGCGGTCCCGCGTAAAAATTGAAAAATACCCCCTTATCTACCTCTGAATAAGGGAATCGATTTTTAATACCACGTCATGATGCGGTATGATTCAATCGTGTTTTGTACTCGTCGAAATTTTCTGGCTATACACGTTTAACCACGGTGAGAATTTTGCGGGTGGGATCCATTCATTCAAGCCTCTTCTCTTCCCACGTAGCTGGGGTCACAGTCCACGGCGTAATTCACAATTTGCATTTATATGGCCAGCGGGAAAGGACAATGTTTTTAAATCGGGGAATCTACGCCCTCGCCGCTGTACAGCAGCGAGTTTGTAAATCTTGTTGCTCATTATCACCGCCTACGAGGCATAGATCGCTAACGAATGGTCCAGATCGTGGTTTGACGACATTTCTCGCACAATTTCATCCCCTAAATCATATCGGCTAAGTACACCGCGGCACATACTCGACACACATTTTCTCTAGCTTCAAATTTACTCCACTATCTCACCACACCACGGCGTCTTACAATCCCTCACATCGTCGACGTGCCCCGAAACACTCAGCCTCTTTCTTCCTCTTATTTCATTCCTTTCAATTTTCTCCCATTCTTTTATCTCTCGTTCTACCTGCAGCGAAATAGAAGCTCTGAATAGATCGAGGATAAGTACAAGCCCCGGGGCCTAGATGGTTGACAATATTGTCTTTAGAAATCAGGCACCAAATCCGCGGAAGATTTACTCCTGCGTCACTAAATCAAGTCATCGTCGGGATGAAGAGGATGGGAAGTCTGGCACGGATGGCTATCGGAGTTTATATTCGAAACGGTTAGTCTGCATGAAAAATTGAATCGGTGGAGAGCATGGCTCGCACCTTTGTATACATTTATCAATCGAATTCACCTACCGCCCAAATCTTGTTAATAAAAGGAAGGAAGGGGCTCTCGTATCGATAACGGAGTCACGAGTCACGAGCCACGTTCGATCATATTCTAAGCTCGGATTTCGCATTGATGTCACGATTTCGAGACACGGATAATATCCGCCCTCGAGATACGGCGTCAAAGAAATTGATGTGTGTGGAGATATCCCGAAATTTCATGCACCAGGATACGCCGAGGTTTATCTCGCCGATATAGACCAACACCCACTCCGACGAGTTCCGGAGAGAAGAAAATCAGCCGAGAATTGGGAGAGGAGCTTTTTCGGAAGTGGTCGACTATATCCTAAGGCTCTTCGCCATTCGTCTTCGTCGGACGTCGTACGATCTCCTAAATTGTTAAACAGGGCTACTCCGTCTAGCAGCTCTGGCCGTATATCGATGCACACATATCGCACAGATATAGATATATTCTATGACCATATCATTTATAAAAAAATTTTGAAAAGAGAAATGAATGAGAAAAATTAGGATTATGAGAATTTTTTTTCTTAAGGAGCCCATCGTGCCTCACCTTCCTATATTTAGTACCAGTTGGATTTGACTTTTGGTAGTATATAACATGCTGCAAGTTGTTTTAGAATTAGTTCGATTGGATTATCGCGTGCAAGTTTCGACATCTGACTAATAGAAGCCGTGTGACGTATTAATTAATTCAGGGAGATGATTATAAAAGCGAAAAGTTAGCTCGCTAATAGTAAGACCGAGCCGCGCCCAAGAGCTCATTGTCAGATAGTGGAGCTAGGCTAATCGGGTTTCATGTATTTAACGTAATTACAGGCGCGTCTGATACCCACATCCCGGTGCTGGTTCACCCTTCGTGAACGTCCCGGGTGAATCGTGACGCGCCTACTATCCTCGCGACGTGTGGATAAAACGTATCCCCGTGTCAGCGAAAAACAGAAGTCTGAAAATACGTGGGCGAGAATTCGATATTGAAAAAAAAGCTCGTAAGAGGAAAGAGAGAAATTTTTTTTTATCATTTTCGGCTCTTTTGGCAAGAATTTATAATCGATTCAGATACGATTTCGCAAAGTTGTTCTCGTTTTTAACACCAAATTCATGAATTAATCCGATTCTCTCGCTCTCTCGCAGCTTCCTTATTCTCAAATGTTCTTCTCAGCTCGGATACAATCTGGCAAGAAGTTGCGGTGTTAACGAGCCCCCAAAAAGCGATGGAATCGTGGCGTAGCACAGCTTGCTGGAATATAGTTTGCGATCAATCCCGTAGACTTCATAAAACTTTGTCTCGGTGTTAATCCTCGGTAAAATATCAGCAAGATTGGCTTCGGTGGATAAAGTTTTAGCGGTGATAACCCGAAGGGTTATCGCAGTTTCTTTAATCTGCACTTTCTGGCCCAGGATTCGGCAAGAAAAATAATATCCGGTTCTGAGCCCTTGTGGGTCTGGGTCAATTGAATCGCGAACCGCAAGGGCTGGGATAACCAGACCGGGATAATATTTGAAGAGGATGGAGGTAGGCGCGTGCGTTTGTTCTCTCGGAAAATTAAACAGCTTGAATGAACCGGTTAAACTCGACCGGCGAACGTTTGTTCAGCGTTATATGGACTCGCCAAGTTCACTTGCTTCTCAACTCGACTCTACTAGCTCCGGTCCGACTGTATGACTTAGTTAACAAAGGCTGCAGCTGACTTTCGAACGCTCGAAAAGATCCCGGAAACATCAACACGACCCGAATTTAAACGGCAGAGAAACTCACGGTTCTGTCTCCCAACTACAGCTACTTCGGGAAACTCAGGTCTGACCTCATTCACCAGTCTCAAACCACTCGATTCGTGTTTACCAGGGGTCCACCACTCGCCCTTGGGCAATTGGTAGGCAAAACTCCGCCTCGGACAGCTCTCGAAATTCATTGTAGGGAAATTAACTGAAAGGATTGTTCAATTCGTTTCCCATTAGTCGAGAGAAAATTGAAGTGACTTTGGGAAACCTGGAAAATCGAGCCGGCGTCTTTTCGGCGAAACGCGTTTCGCGCGATTCATAATTATCCTGCGTTTAGATTTATGGAAAAATATTGAAAATTTAGGTCAGAACGGGTAGATATATGACACGAGAAAATAATTTACGTGGATATTTAAAGTTCTTCATGGCTTGGCAATAAATTTCAAGAAAATACGAAAGAAGATCATTACAGCGATATTTGTTCCGAAGAAGTTATGGAGAAAGACTGAAATTTCACGATTCTTCTTTCTCACAGATCGATTCACATCATTTTTGTTAAATTTTTGTACAACGAATCGATCTTTTACTCTGTCAGATCTTGTAAGAGCTTAATATTTTCGGTCAATTATATTCTTTTACGAAAAAAGGTACCGAGAATGTTGCGATTAATTCCCACCAGTTTTGTGAAAAAGGCTCTTTTTTAATCCACAAGCCTTCAAAATATGCGCCTTTCTCAAGTTCGTCACTTATCGAATGAGGGATTCGCCAATCCTGAAGACAATTCCAAGGCTCTATTCCTCATTCTCATAATACCTCGTCCCAACATTTTTTCCGTCTCATAATTATTGGTTTGTATAAATATCGGGCGAGCCAGCTGCAGTTAGTCTTCTTTGAATGTCAATTCTGTAGCATACCATCCGTTCCCCAATATGCTTTTGCGATTGTACCTCAGAGTGTGTCAATTTAAGGAGAATCTTTTGAAAATCTCTGTTCATCTCATTTCATCGATATCAACCTAAATATATTTCTCCGGTATGTTAGGGTTCTGGAATTACGCCGAAAGTCTATTTGATCCTCAATTCGCTCAAGGGATCTTTATTTGTCATTGTCGGACTGAATCCCGGAAGAGCATCCCGTTCCTCTTCTCCCCGGGCCTTATTCTCGATCAGGTTTAAAATCTCTAAAAAGGTTGCGGCTCTCAGAGCGCGGAATTCTCGCGATTAACTTCTTATCGCCGAGCCGGGAAGTAGGTACGCGGGTCCCGTAAGACGGCGAGAAAATAGGGCCGCGGAAGAGGGGGAGGCGGAGGCGGAGGAACAGGAGCAGGCGAAGAACGCAAACGAGGAAGAAGCCGAAAAAAGGTAAGTAAACGTCGCTCGTTGGCACGACGTAACCGGTGGTCGTGAACCGTAGGTAATCGTTAATCGACCGAGCCATTAGTGGCACGGGCACGAGGCACGGCGACCCATTCCTCGACGATGGTATCGCCCCACGTCGACGGTCGACTACGTTTTTTTCCCCGGTATCCCTATGTGCAGTGCTTTCGGACGGGTTCAAAACTCGTGAGATTTATTGTTGATCTTCTGCCGAATCCTTAGTATCTCGTTACGAGCTACGTAAACTTTAGCGAAAGTACTTCTACCCTCATTTCTATATTATAGTAAATGGAGAAAATTCAAGCCATGTCATCACGTCATCATATCGTCATAATTAAAATCATATTAACCTAATTAATCCCGACTTCCCCGCACAGTCTGACGTACGACTCGAGGTCCTGTAATCTTGAATAAAAAATATAAAAAAAAAAAGGCAAACCAAAAAGAGGAAAAAGATCCAAAGTGCCCGTAATGGCGGCAGTTACCTGGCGGTAGAATAATGTTTGTTATTAGTCAAGCTTATAGAACATTTAGTTAATGGGTTCCATCTGTCGGTGTTTGGGTTTCTTATGGGTGTAAAGCTACGTGAGATAGGTATGAACTGTTCAGTACCTCACACCTCGTACCTCGTAGTTATACTCGCGCGCGTTTGCATTTTGAGGCTCCCTAAACGCCCCTATTGTCAGTAGTATCTTTTGTGGACTAATCTCACGCGGTTTTCAGCTTTATTCATTACAGTGACGCGTATGTATAGCTCGGGGTATTTAAGACCTGAGATCCCCGAGTGATGAGCCGAGGAGTTAAGAAGGCGGATAAATTCCGTCTTATCTATACGCCCGAGGCGCAGTTAGTATCTCGTAGATACAATGGCGACTAGAAATTTCCAACCAAGTTTGGAAATTTCAATTCTCCTTGACGAGCGGCTAAGACCACTATTCAGAACCGGGTTTAAACCCGGAACGCGGGACGAGAGAAGACGCAGGCTTTTAACGGGCTTTGGACGATGGAGGGGCGGCGTTTTGTCCGGACTACCACTCCGATCTTCGAAATTTCAGTCCTCCCTTTATCATCCTTCGTAAATATATGCTTAGATTTTTTTAAGTGGATTTTTTCCCCGCCTGGTAACCAGGAGACAGAAACAACAGAAAAAAGCTCCATACATGCAGAAGGGCGAGGAACACCCTCGGACAATCGGGCGACAAACATGAATAGCCTAACGAAGACGGACGAGCCTTACCATTTTTATCTCTTCCACGTAATTGATAATTTATATACATAACAAGAAATGGCGTGAAAAAATATATATATATGTATAAGTATATTTAGTGCCCTGAAATGAAAAGGTCTGATTTTTGAAAGCGAAATAAAGACTCTTCGAAATTCTGTCCATACTTGTATGCGGGTCTTTATTCTCACCTGCTGGTAGACCGATCGTGAAGTCACGTTCCACAATTACCCTCGTCTTCCATTGTCGCCTGAGCTTTATCGCGAAATGTTGAAATGAGGCGAAGGCGGAGAAGGAATCGATCGTCGTAAAATACCTGGACAATGAGTAATCGGATTCTAAGGAAGTACTGCAGAGCTTCTATGCGTCTGAAGGCAGGTACGACACCTTTCTGTGCTTCTAGATTAAGCACACGTATGTCGTACATACGTGGTATATAATGTACAAGTTCATACATACGCAAGGAGTATACGTGCAAGGAGTGCAGATATATATATGTATGTATATATAGAAAGCCCGTGAGTCTTGGGTCTTGACAAATAGCCCCGGTGTTAATCCCCCGCAAGCTCAAAGCTCTCCGCAGCCAAGGGCTGAGGGTAAGGGTAAGGGTGAGGGTGAATTAAAATTGGCTGATCCTTGGCGACAAAGAGCGTCGAATGAGAGGAGGGTCGGGTAGTACCGCACGTTGCGTATCTGGGGGTGGTTATTGAAATACCTCGACTTGATCCTCGTCAAAACAATTTCTGAGACCCTGAGGTAAAGTCCTAAGCTTTCGGGTCACGAACGATAGAAAAAAGCTGCCTGATTTCCCGATAACGAATCGAGGCAAGGCATGGTACACGCGACTCTGCTCTCATTTATCGCAATTATTGGTTCTGGGGGCGACGCGGTGGCAGGCCATTGCGACAAACCTAATTCCCTCGTTCCATAATTTTCATCGTTAAATTTTCACCTCAATATTCTACCCGCGTGCCTACAACGGCGTGGATTTCTCTCCGCTCTGATCCCACCGAAACTCTCTGATTTTATAAAACCGTGATATCAACTGATGGCCTTGATTAATATAACAAAGGTCTTGGGGAGTTTTTAAAACAACTGTGAGAACAAGGGTCGTTGTGTATTTGAAAAGTACCATTTATTTCTTTCTTTGGCTGCTGGTTCTGTTATTTCACAATAATTTCTTTCCTTTTATACTCGCTTCACCTCAGAACATTTATACATATTACAGTTTATATATACAAATGTGTACATTATGTAATATTACCTTGATATTCTAGACCTGTAAACTCCCAGGTGTATACACAGTATAATTAAACGTTACGATTATACCTATAAACCTATATGTATGTATATATACCGCAGTAATTAATATACTCGTAAATCTCATAGCTACGTTTTATTATTTGTACATTTTACAATATACATAATTATAGTTTAGTTTTATCTTTTACGTAATTGACTAAATTGATTATTATTGGTCGCTGCAGCAACGGCTACCCGCGTTTCAGCGCAAACTTCAAGCTCAGATGTTACTCTTGCGAAATCATGAACAAATCGAGTAAAGTACTTCGCAGTACACGCCATGCCGGTAGAAGCTATGGGAATATTTCACTCGGGGGTGTAGTCGACTGGGAAGTCGTTCTTTTTCCGTTTTTTTCTTTTCCCACTTAATTCTACTAATGGTGTAAAATAACTGGAGAAAGAAAGGGAGAAAAAATGGAAGTTATTCGCACAATTCACTTCCCTGCCCTTATCATATGGCATTGTATACTTCATTTCTATTATACGTATAATCGGATGGACTTATCCCTACGCTGTGTCCATGCTACATACAAATGACTGCAACTCTGCTTGGCTGAAACGAGAGTAGAGTTTTAACTCTTGAGATTACGGTCCAGAGTCGCAATGGAAAAATAGTCTTCCTAGTATAGGCGGGGTATTCTACGCCAATTCGGCCAACGTTCGATCCATACCATCTCGGGTTTGATTTCATTTTCATTTTTCCAACTTCAAAATCTTCGGATTTTCGTTTTTCCGTAAAACTTTATTTATTTCTGAATTCTTCGGATCGATTGAATGAATATAAAAAAAAAATAAGTTCCACGATTGTAGATATATATATGGCCGAAAATTATGGTCGTGGAATTTTTGCAATATTCTACTCAAGAAAATGGAAGAAATTTACGTGAAAAAAAGACGAAAAAATACGTCAAAAATCCGAGATGGTGGCATAGAGTGCCCCAGGTATATTATAATCATTACTCATTAACCCCTACACGTTATTATATCATAAGAAATACGAAACTCGTGATAAAACGCGCCACGATAGTATAAGTATAAAATTCACCGTATTACAATATACAGCTGTGACTGGGTTTGTATAAAGTGTACACGATCGTTTCCTCGCACGAGTGAAGTACCTGTGTTAAATGAACAAGGACGAAGGATGTGGTGCGCAAGGATTAAGGTATGAATACACCTGAAAGTAGAATTTTCTACCTGTATGCAACTACGTGAAGCATATTAATATACATGTGGGTATAATTTATTATGAACTTTTTACAAAGATATGTATATCGCAATGTTTTCGGATGATTATAGGTATACGTATGCGTGCATGTATGCGTTATATTTATATTACAGAGTTATATCATATCAGATGTACCTGCGCCTCGTCTCGCTTTACTGTAAATAATCCATTTTACACAAAATAAAAACGATATATAAACTATTCATGCTATTTTCTACACAGCCTAGTATACAAGTGCTCATAAAAGATTCCATCAAACTATCAAAGGTAGTAACTTTCATATTGTATTGGTCGTATCGGCGATAAATCGACTCTCCACTGTTAAACCTGTTCAATTAATCAAACTCTGAATTGTAATAAAATATTCAATACATTTATCCTCTAAGGTGAAGTCGCTCGTTCGTTCTCCTGCGATGAAATTTCGCTACGTTTAAAACTCAGGGGGTGAAAGCCCTGATACGTGTAGTATAATCAGTCGCGTAACTCTAGGCTTGTTCCGTATCGAACTGACGACTTAGTTCCCGTAATGTAAAAACGGTGGCGCCACCGTCGCCCCGTTTCTCGTAGCCTAAAACCGTTCGCCTACTGAACTCGAAGATTCTTAGAAACGAACCGAAGCGCCGACTTCCTCCTTATCAATTCTCCCTTGCATAATCATCGCGCGGTTCTCCACGATAAAATTCCTGCTCCTCGGCCACGTGGGGTAGAACGGCGCAGCCCTTAGTCAAGAATCATCCCCTCCGCCGTCGTCCTGGTCCGGGTGCAGCTCGTCGTCGTCGAGAGAGCTCTGAGTGGCGACGCTAACGCGGCGGGGAACCCGTCTGCGATAGGGTTCCCACTCACCCCCAGCACTCCGTCGTCAGTGGGTCGCAATTACGTCGGGAGCACTCTTGGTGCTCTCGATGCTAAACGGGCGTCGTTCTTGTTCGGGGAGTTCGATAACCGCCTCGGCTCTGTACCTGGGGTCCTTTCCCTGTCCCGTCTGCTTCATCCCTTGGCTCCCATGCGTTCCCTGGGCCCCCGAAGTCCCGTGCATCGACGGCGCGCTGCCCGACGAGTGCTGCGAACTGCCGACATTCGTTGTTCCAGAGTCCAGAGTACTCTGCCGCGAGTACTTGCCAGGGGAATGATAGTTGTCGCGTTGAGGGGCTGGCTTCGGGCTCTGGAACCGTTGGTAGGTGCAAAGATAGTCCGGAGGCTCAGCGGCAGGGTATCTTTGGTCGTGGATCGACCATCCATGAGGTGGTGGGGGGATCCCAGAGGCGATCAGAGCGCTGTGGCGAAGGCAGGTCGACGCAGGGCTGCATCCGCACCCTGAGCACTGAGATTGCGAAGCCGAGTTCTGTCTCCTGGGCAGAGGAGCACCGTCGAAGAGGCTCTCCCTGGTCTGGCAGAAGTTGTCGCGAGTTTCGGGCTCCTCGCTGGATTCCTGGAGTCGTTCCTGCGTCGCATTGCTGGCATTGTTACTGCGGTGGATGTCGTTCATCTCTTTACAGTTTGCAGAGTACTCAGCCTCGCGGGCTAGCAATTCACGGGCATATTCATGCGCCATAAGAGCACACGACGACGGTGGTGGAGGTGGCAGAAGTTCCTTGCTCGGGGCCACCTCGAGACTCGGAGACTCACTGGAACCCCGATGTTCACGAGAATCTGCTCTAGTCGCGGCCAGCGGACAAGGGGTAGTCTTCCTCCCAATTTCATCCAGCCGATTTTCACGGGACTGGCGGATGTGCTCCTGAGGAAATGGGCCGGATTAAAGAAGCTTGAGACTCATTTCGTACAAATATTTGTCAAACGCGTTCAAATTCAAATATAGGATTGCTTTTCGTTCAAGTTTTACATTCGTTTTAGGTAACCTAGTTCCGTGCTCATCACCGCCATGCAGATTTATAGTTGGTAGCCGTGCATCGATAATTGGCAAGTGATTGCTGTCTTGATTCGAAACGCATATACGTCTGCTACATTTATATACGCGATCCCGGATGTTATATCCCGACTTCCGGTCACGAAATATCGAATCCTGAAGTTACCTGTATAAATGGTTTTCGAGCGGGATGATCGATTAAAGTCATAATTGCTCGACGTGTATGTGTATATACTGCAGGTACGAATACCAACGTTGCAGTGATTGAAAAAAAGGATCGTTTGAAAATTGTACAACGTATAGTCGATCGTTAATTCCGTTCAATTATTCGATGTCGAAGCGATTCCCGTGCGGAGATATTAGCAATATTTCTCACCTGTAAATTACTGCAAGTACCTAAATTAATATTTCTCACCTGTATTATCCTGTGGTCCCGGATGAGCTTCCGAATGCAATTAAATACGAAGGCAAAGCTCATGCCGGACATGATCAGTGAAAATACAACGAGAATGATGACGATGTGCTCCTTGTCCATAAAACCATCGCCGCCTTCGCTCTGCGAAAAAGAATTACACCCTAGTTTAAGGAAGGGGTGAGCACTCGACATGGCCAAAATTTAGTACAAGTTGGGAGTAACTCCCTCTCGAGGAGCCCCGTCTGATATAGATTTAGACTTTCATTCTCCCGGGACACGTCCGGAGGATGTTTTACACCCACGGCTACGAGACATCCGCTTAGTTCCTGATCTCCTATAGGTTCCCGATATAAAGGCATGCCTACCCGGCTACCGTCGGAGGTAGGTACAGCTAGGTGAGTCTATAAATCGCGATTGGTTATTTATCGCTAGAATTCACCTCGCGCTCCCGATAATCAACTTGTTACGAGTGTCCTGGTACGTTCCCTTTTTTCAACTTCCTCACGCCCGATACCCGCGATTGCCGATATTCTATACGTAGTCAAGTCGAAAACCATACTGAACTTTCACTCGCACGAAAGTGAAAAAATAAAAGTTGTAAATTCTGCAAAATTTGCGGAATAATTGTGGAACCAGAAAAATTACCTTCTTTGCTCGATTTTTATAAAACGGCAGGTTTTAAGAGAAAAAAACCCGGTGGATTCTGATATCGAAAAATATTATCTACAGTGTGACGTGGCGAATTTTTGAAAATTGTAGAATTGCAGATTTTAGCCGCAAGAAAGCTCCGAAAAATTGACTTGTTTTTCTTTGGTTTTCACAACAGAATTCTTAATATCTGTTCGACATAATTTCTGATCGTGGAATCCGCCATCCCCCAGTTGGATGAGATTGAACTCTATACTCCTAAACAATGGCAAAAGAATAGTGCGATGGATTGAATTTTCGTATACAGTAGCTGATATTGTATTTGCACCGCTTCGAGCGTAAGCAATATTCTCAAAATCGTATCCGAAGAAGAAACGCGGGGTATCGGGACGATCGCGTAAACAAAAAGACTCGGGAAGAGAAATAAAATTGGAAGATTCACTGCGGTACAAAATCGCAACGGTAAACATGTCGCGTGTAAGTGTTTCTGTGCGTCGAAGGCACTTCTATTCTTGTCTTGTTTTTCCCACTTTTTTTTCCGCGACATTTCCGCGGCTTTTAATTTCCCCGCCTTTTACCGCTCGTCTACTTTCTCGCATTCCCGTTTTCATACACAGAGTCGCAAATGGGGGATGGAGTGGCAAGTAATGTACTTTGGCGGCTCAGCTCGTTCCCAAACTTCAAGACCCTGCGGAGTGCCATTCGCCACCTGCGTATTACTCTTGTAACATACCTGCGCCCGAAACTTCGCTTGCCCCCCAAATTATCGATCCGATTCTTTCCCCGATAAGAACCAATGCAGCCATGGCTTTAACGGAGTCTATCGCTTTCCCATAAACGAACGACTGCACAACACACAATAGGGCGCTAATCGGCCAACGCGCAGCCGACACATTACGACCCTTACTGGAGGGAAATCCGCTCCCCAATTTCGAACCTAGTGTAGATAATATCATGCATTAAAGTGGCAACTTTTTGGCCTGCGAAATTCCAAATTTTCGTACTCACCCCAGAATTTTGGAGTTTTTAGTATTTGAGTAAGGCTATCGAAATTTGGGCGTGATTGAAGAATTTTAAGAGGTTTTAAAACTCAAGAATTTCGAAGATAATTGAATTCTTTTTTTTTTTTTGTACATTTTTTCACCGACTCTCACCCTCTTTATCTTTTTTATCGTCGATATTCATGAAAGTGCTCAAAAATTTCTGGCAAAAATAACAATATTTACGCCGGGTCGTTCAAGAATTTTATAACATTTGAATAATGATCTTTTTGAATTTCGACCCATAAACGACTCATGAATATTAATATTTATATTTTTGCCGGACATTTTGAGCACTTTCATAAATATTGACGATGGAGAAATATAGGGAGTGGGTCAGTATATCAGAAAATAAAAAAGAAAATCGATTTTTTATAAATAAAATTATGTTTGAAATTCTCGAGCGATCTTTCAAAATTGCGAAATTTCTAAAGTACTAAAAAGTACAAAATTTCAGGTCAAGGCCGAAGATTTGGAATTTGAGGTAAAAAAATTGTCACCCTCATATGCGTATCCACATACGTTTGCCATGTGCAAACAGAAGCTCGTATAGGCTCTGGAAATGAATACTTTTCAATTCATACACGGAGCTTTTCATGCTATAGAGTTTCCTTGAGGTACCGAATCCCGATCACACCCAGGGGTATCAGGGGGAAACTTGCCACTGACGAGTACTCGACAGAGCTGAATGAAATTCATTGAATTCAACTCAGGCTTTATGAGAATTTTCATTCTGGGTACTGTCCAAACGAAAGAGAACCGTAAAGCTCACCGAATCGCGGTAGTCTGTATTATACCCCGTGGAATTATACCCTCTGAAATTTGCTCTTCGGAGTTTTTATACGGCTGCTGTTCTCGAGGAATGATTTTTGACGGTATCAACATTCAGAATTACTAATCACGGAGATCAGATGACCCGGTTTAGGTTTGCAATTGGAAACTTTACTCACGTTACATCCGTCCTCGTCCCATCGGAAACGACAGTTGACTTGACCGTTGCAACGGAGGCTTTGCGATATGCACCTCGCGTCCTCGCAATCGTACTCGTCCTCTCTGCACGCTAAAATCCAAAAGAATTAGGTGTTGCAGATTTTCGCACAATTTTTAGTCCAGATGCAATCTGAGGCTCGAAATCATTGATATCATCGTCGCGGTTGTTCTCAAGTCAATGACACGAGATTCCACGAGTTCTCAAAAGTCTGGTGAAAATTTTCGAGATCATAGAAAAATTTGAGAAATTATACCGAAAGCTTGAGCTAGATTCGCGACGTTTTTGTAAAATTTCAATGAATCCCACACGGGAAGGAAAGAAGCTTAAGCAAAGTCTCACGAGAAGCCTGAAAATCCCGACGAAATCCATAGCGATACCGTTTCCGAATCGTTCTGAATTTCTTCTGGGATTTCTGACTCATACGATGCCCGGGAAATCCTAAAATCTTGTAATCCATATGCTACGCGATTTCGGGTAGTGTCTAACCCCTCGGGCTCTGTTCGTCCGGAGTCCCGAAGACCCGCGTAACGTTGAAAGCGACATTCGGGTTGCGAGATTAGAATCGAATAAACTTTCAACAGATTCCGGACTCACGTTTGTCGTTTTTATCTCTATAGGCGGTCATGATGCAGGTAAATTTGCTGTCCAGTGCCCTGGGCTCGACGTAGAACCGTATGTAGATTTTGTGGGTCCTGCTGCTGACGAGATCGGCTATACTCCCGCAGAAGTTTTTCAACTGCGAGGGTATGTCAGTCTGGCCGTCAAAAACGTCAACAAAATTGGCATCGCACTCGTTCGGCTTGCTCAGTTTAAACTCGGAAAAGTTCAGCTGTATCTGCGGGAGAAAAAAGGAGATCAAGGTGACATACGTGCGACAATACTAGAAGACCGGCGACGTACCTTCATGTCCGATTCTACCGTAACAACCCACATGCAGTCCAGAGGCACGCCGTTTGTTTCTGCCAACTTTTTCTTGTCCCAAACTTCTGTGTCGTTGCTGCTAAAAATCGACTGGTTATGGCCAGAAATGTCAATTAAACAGGACTCCGGCTCTGGCGGAACTCCTTCTGAGAAGAGATCATAGAATGGAATCATGGCTTAACAGGATATCATATGATGTCGGAAATATCGTGCGAGAAAATTCTTTTCGAAGTCAGTTTTCCGTCTCAAATAGATACGCAAATTTTCCGCAATGTGAAACTTCATTTATTAGTACAGGCAATAGGGAATTTTTTCCTGCACCAAATTACAGGAGTTATTCTTTTTCATAAACAGGTTCAGTATGACGTACTGAATGTAAATTCAGTATGTCAGTATTCAGCCTATATATCTCCGTAACCGTGCACTCTAGGCCCAAAATGATAATGACCTTTATTGTAGATAATGATATTTTCTATCTTTTTTGTTGAATAATTTTTTTTGTATCACTAACTATTAACAACTTATAGGACTGCCAAAATTCGAGATATTGAGATATTGATATAAAAAAGTCAATAAATGAATTTTGGCAGTCGTATAAGTTGTTAATAGTTAGTGATACAAAAAAAATTGTTCAACAAAAAAGATAGGAAATCTCATTATCTACAATAAAGGTCATTATCATTTTGGGCCTAGAGTGCAGGGTTAAGGAGATATAGGCCGAAACGGTTTTTCTCAAAATGGAACTGGAACTGAAAAGGCGTGATATTTAACCAAACGACTTACTGTCAGTGGGTCTGGGTATCATATTCCACACGGCCTTGAACCCGCTATACTCTATGTTCTCGTCACTGTGAAATCGTAGCCACAGATACCTCGTCTTCGAGGTTAATTCCGGGGGAAATTGTTTCCCACAATAAATGCCAAGCCGGGTTGCATAGCCGTGCTGCCCATCCCTTACCTCCAGGAAATCGAAACGACATTCCTCGCTCGGTTCGAGGTCGAATCGGTCCCGAAATCCAAGTGTTAAAAGCATCCCCTTGTCAGCTGCGAGGAAAAGGCAAGGTTTCAATTGCGTTTCAACCGCTGGCGAAAGTCCTCACAGGACCATACCCTGGATTCGAAACTACATAAGATTAATCGAAAGGTCTTTTCGCTGCGGAAAATCTCGAAGAAAGATTTTTCCACCCGCGGTGTAAAAGGCTGAAAGTCAGTGTCCTTTCCCAACTATCTCGGCAGCTAGTGGTCATCTAATACCTCGGTGTACCATCACAGAGGCTTTACCAAGTGAATTACAATTCGCTCTCCCGGGTATAGATGCTTCCTAGTTGGTCGAAGATAGCATTAAAGAGTTTCTTTGACAGGCCTTTGCCTCCGGAGTGGATATTAACTCAATTTAAACGTCAGCCACGAGCGAGCAGCCTGGTGCCTAATCAGAAACCACATCATACGTCGTGCGGAATAAACCGGTTAAAAATTTCCAGTATCCTGTTATAAAAACTCGTCTAGTTTTGCGGCCATGCTGTTTTCGCGGCTGATTATTGCGACGGAAAAGTAAAATTGGCGGAAATATTGCGCGCTTTTAATTCACCGATATAATACGGCTCCTGCGAACATCGGACAACAAAGGAGAAACAATTCTTGTTAACACGACCAATTAGCTTTACGCTATCACGGCTGCTACAAAAGCGGTTAAGCAAGCAAAGCGGAGCCTCTTTTGAGTCGGTAGGTATATGTCGTTTTATGTGCGTATGGTACGCCATGGTGCAAGCTCAAGCACTACGCAGTGGAAACGAGTACATGTGTGTGTACATGTATAGCCGCACATGAATCGGGTACGTACAACGTACACCTGCCCATAGATCTCAAAAGGAAAAGCTAATCTCTGGCTTCGGTGAAGGGATTCCTTTGGAAGAAGCTGCAGGGCTTGGGATCAGCCATTCAGGAAGCCAGTCAAGCAGAAAATTTACTATATCTAGAATGTATAGGTATGTATATGTACAGGGAAGCATCTACAGCGGATTTATATTATAGACACGTGAGGCTGTAATGGGGATTCGGGTGGGCTGAAAATCCGCTTTTTTTGAATTTTGATTATTAATATCGAAAATATTGTTCAATATGCATGAAAAAAAGATCTGTGCGAAAGGAAAAAATTTTAGGTCGATATCTGAAGCTCGCCCTTTTTGGCCAAAGTTCAAAGTTTCAGAATATTTTTTTCATATACTTATCCATTAATTGCCATTATCTCGGAAACTATCGATTTCACATGATTTCTTCACGAGACATTTTTTGTAAAGAATAAAATTTACGATAAAATAAATATCTCAACAATCACCGTTTATCTTAAAAAAACATAGATATAATGAAAAATGTCAATTTTTTACATTATACCTAATTCATTGTGAATTTTTACTCACTTGGGAAAAACGCGTGTCACAACCGGATAAGCTGGATTTATACCAACGAAAGTAGGTACTACGACTAATCCCCAATTTCGGTGTCCCTCATTAAATGCGTTGCGCAATATGTGTGAGAGCCAGATTATCAGGTTTGTACTACTGTACTGTACCTGTACAGACGGACTAAATTCACTTTCCGCATTTATATTATTATATGCAGTCATTCTCTCGAGGCAGAAACGTCAACTCTCCGTATCTGATAGCTGCACTGTCTACCGTATACAGATTCGTGTCTATATTTAATCCGGCCAGTGTTCGTGCGGACGAAACTTAAATTTACGCTAGTCGAATATTTAGCGTGGGCTAGTTTCCGACTCGGTAGCCAAGTCTGGATCTCATTCATGGCCGGGCCAGCCGAATAGTCAAACTACTATATCTATCGCTTATTCGCTATCAAATGCAGTAATTATATACGAAAATATACTCCCCATTTTTTTTTTGTATGTTTAGACTATGGATTCTCTTTTCCCCGTCTTGGTAAAATAAAATCGTGTCTTTTTCCTCTCTCAGGTTTGTCCCGGTTCAACCGAACCGTTCACAATCAGTCTTGACGCGTTAAAACACGTGGCAGTCTGTCGTGAAGCCGCGGTCGAGGGTGGAGACGACGATCCGTTTTTTTCTTCTAACGTGGGTGCGGGGCTGTCGGCACGTCGGTTCTAGCCGTTGGTTTACTCGGAATTGTCGCGACGGGAGTTATTTTTCATTCGATCAGACCCAGGCTCTCGTCTGGTATGCCGACGAGAGCTTATAGCTCGTTGTAGAAGCCGGGTAGCGACTAGGTAACGAGAATAACGAGAATAAACATCCTGTACGAATAGATAGATATCCTAATGCTGACGAGATTCTAGTGTCGTTTAAATCCACCCACGCAGTTCGCCCACGCCTAGGTTAACTCTCTAATATGCATACATGTACATCGTACATAGTTAGACGTCTCTGTCTTAAAAAAGAAAAAGAAAGAAAAAAAAAAAAAAACTCGTCTCTACGTCGACGTAGTGCATTTTTATCACCCCATCTCTCGAGCGGCTCACGCCCTCAAGGGAAGATTTAATATCCCGGGTTTCTCCCGGTCTCTGATTTTGGGCTGTTCCCTTGTTTCTAGATGGGCATGGGCCAGGAGGCGGTAAAGTGATTACATCGGGTAATTGCATGCCGTTTGCTCCGCAATTTTTTCCTCCTTTTACCCTGCAGCCCCGTATTTTCTTCGTTCCACGTTTTTACGTCTCTACGTTTTACAGTTTCGCGTTTAATATCTGGCGATTTTTTTCGCGCCGTTTTAAAACGTCGGGAATAATATTGAGCGCGGTGAGGGACGGGATAGTGGAACAGTTTTGGACGAGAATCTCTTCGCAAAGGTGAGTGTAAGCCCGGTTTTGTCATACGCGGCGGAAAATCAATTTCACGTGAAAAACGACCATTCATTTTACTCGTCTTTACCTTATTCATATAATATTATGCGACAGGGAATAATTTTGAAGAAAAGCCCCGAACGAGGAAGAGCCCGACGCTCTGTCATGACGGCGCCCTATATTATTGTCCCCGTATTTTACGGTGCTTTTAGACCCGGATTCCAGCTAGGCGGAAACGGCAGATAAAGTGAATCCTAACGATCGAGCAGGGTTGAATAATTCCCCGAATATAACCGGAGAGGACAGACGTTTTAAGATACGTGAAACCACGTGGCGACAGGCGGAGAAGAAACGGGATGTAAAAGGCGATAGGAAAATAGGAAGGATATTATTTATGCAAAACACTTATAAATGTATAGTCGATTACAAATGAGATAGAAATTAAAAAAAAAAAAAAAATAGAATACGGAAACTTTAAGTATAAGTAAAGAACAGCCATACAATTTTTAATGAAAAACAAAGTTTACACGTTCATTTTCAGCCCCCGCAGCAAATGCAGCTGTTATAGGTAAGAAATGCAGGAGATACTTGGTCCGAGATCAGCAGATATTAAAGTGAAAATCATTACCTTGGAGTAAAGTGAAACAGAGTGAGGAATTGAGAGTAAATTTTAAGTATCAGAGATCGTATAATTAAGGGGTAAAAAAAAAAGAAAAAAAAAAAGATAAAGGGGAAAGTAGCGTAGAAGCGGGAATAAAAGTTTATAAGATACCGTCGAGTTGAATATCTAAGAGCCAATCGAAAGCCAGACGATGAATAGATCGTAAAATATAAACTGCCCTATATATTTCTGATCTCAAGCACAGATATATGCAGATATAGTATTTTCAATAATCTCTATGTGTTTATAAGACGGAACTACTGCGGGGGTCGAGAGGCAATGGTATTAAATTACACAAGGCTAGGACCTGGCGAGGAATTTATTGCGCGTTTTCATCTTCGGCAGAAAGATAGGTCAAGAAGAAGGGCATACATTCAATATCCAATATTCCAAGAACCCGAGTAGGTACTATAATCTTTGATGAAAATTCAGTCTGTAAACTAAGTTGAAATTAGATTGTCTAACTTGTTGCGTATAGGAGTAGAGGTATACGTCATCGAAACTTCGTCGGATATCGGCACACGCAGATGCAGGGAAACTAGACTAGACGTTACATTATACGTGACAATCGATATAGACGCTCGGATGATATTGGTAACTAGTTTTCCCCCGGCTCTTCTGAACGCTGAATAGAAGTCCCCGAGCTCCTTAGCTCAGGCAGTAAAATTTTTCCGCTGATTCTATTTGGGAAGGAGAAAAATCCGGGGCTGGAGACGAGGGAGGCTCGTCGGATTCGAGGGCAGGATTTTGGTTAGCAGTTTATCGGGAGTCCGGGCTCTGTGTTTACGTATAAGAGGGTAAACATCCCGAATCCGAATGCGAATTGTCGATTCCACTTTCGGCTCTCTATTCCCCTCAGCTTTTGACCTCGAACTATCTGGAATTATTTTTATCAGGGTCACCGCCGGGGCCTTTAGAAATAGTCGCCCATATAAGATAAGGGAAACAAACCGTCGTATCGATACTGCCATTTTTTATCTGGGAGCTTGCGGGCTTTTATATCTAACCGTAGAATCACTCGCATATATCGAGGCCCCATAATTTCCCACGAAACTTGACACGTGCCAATAATTATGAATTCCGAATGAATTCACGGGGTAAAAGACGAGGCGAGATCGATCGTTCCGTAAAGATTATCCAAAACCAACCTCAGAACGAAGAGATAAAAAGATTGCCGCGAAAAAAAGGCGGAGTGGACAATTGATTCAATTAAAGTTAAACCCGAGCTTCTACAGCCCCGTCGAAGTTATCTCTCCGGTAGCAGGCTGCAGGTCCGGGTGGCGCGGAAGGCACGGGATCGGGCCCTGCAGCAGGAAGTAGCGAAAAAAGTTCGGATTGAAAACGGGCCACGGTGCCAGAGCCCAATCTCTTCCCCTCGGGCTTTGAGCTTCGGGATTCAGGCCTCTGGGCGTAAGCGTGATTTCCCATAAATAACTCTCGGGATTCTCTAAATAGGCTCGGACTCGACAGGCGGCCAGCCGCCGCGCCGACGAACGTCTTCCTCGACCCGGGGCCTAGCCGCGGAAAATTTCTCCGGATCGATCGACGGGGAGGAGATAAATTCGCATATGTCTTGCCCTGAGCGTTATGAATAATTATACACGTGTTGAACGGAGTCAGGTCTTGTTTTTAGCGCGGAATACAGGCGTTAAAAAAAAGGCGAGGGTATATCGCCACCCCTAGAGCCACGGGAGAGAGGCTCACGTTCATTTCCTCCGACTCGCGAACTCCAATTTGGTCGTTCCGGACCGTGAGTGTTTTTCCCGATGCTGGAAGACTCGCCGTTTATCGCAAAACCTATTACTGTATATGGTACATGGTATATAGGATATATAAGGTATATGTGACGAGGAGAAGCCGAGGGAGAGAAACCGAACTCTATTCTGTATACAATTTGCTGCTGCTGCTGGGCAAAGGGACCCGACGCGGAAGTCGACCGCAAGGTACTCAACAATCGGGAAAGGGGCGGGGAAAACGCTCCTCGAAGTCTTATATATGTGATTCTTCGCGAAATAAAACGAAAAAGAAAAAATCGAGAAAAAATACGAGGAGAGTCAAACGATAAAAACGATTCACGCGACCGATCGTTCCGTTCAGAAATTCCTAACAATACCAGTTACGCCCCAACGGCACCTCTTGATAAGCCAACAAAGAGCCGCTTCAACAAACATCCCTCTATCAAGGAAACCGCGGTTTTTACCATCGCTTATAACGCCACGAATCAACTCTAGCCAGCGCAGGGTGAGAAAGATAAAGCGCTACATGGTTCATATCTACAAAACTATCAAATATGGCCGGGAAAATCTCGCGATAAATGAAGGCTGTTACTCGCGATCCAGCCGAGTCAAAATTTCCTTTTTTCTTTCGTTGAAAAATGAGCTACAAGGTTATCCCGTTTGATAAAATGTAACATTTTTGTACTCGCGATTGATTGTTTCCAGCATCTTGCTGTTGGATATAATTCAGCATTCGATAAAGAAGATTTTTCGATTTTCTCCCTTCCCAAAAATTTCGTTCTCAAAATTGTAACATCCTTTTTTCTAATTGTAAGTGCTTTTCGCTTTGTCTTGTAGAGCTGTATAATTCCGTGTGTGAAAACGTACCTTCGAGCACTCTGACGCAGTCCGTTTGGTTGGGGTAATTGTCAGGCCAGTTTGGGCTGTAGAATTCTTTCTTGGTGAGACTTCCGTTTTCGAATTTATAGCAGGGATTTTCCGTCACGTCTCTGGCTCCACGCCCAGAAATTACCCGCGGGAATCCCACTTCATTTGTGGGGTGAGTAGTAGACGTATGCAGTGAGCTCGGGCTTGTACTCAACGTCACCGATGTCACAGATGGTTTTGTCTCCGACTCGATCCGCAGGGATCGCGACAACGAGCTTTCATTTCGTCCTAGCAGCCATTCTTCTCTTCTCGGCTCGCTGGACCCAGAAACTGAGACTGAAACGAACCCGGACGGACTTGAAGAGGAAGAGGAAGAGGAAGAGGAAGAGGAAGGAGTCGTTGCAGTTCTCTCTCTGCTTGAATCCCCAGGAGTTACAGTAGCCGCTGGATTAAGGGTTCTGGTCAATCCCGCCGTTGCTGCATCGACTGAAAGCAAAAAGGTTGAGAAAAAATTGAGTAAGCTCCAGTTTTTTTCACAAAGTCAAAAAAGTATTTCAGAATTGGCCCCAGGCTTGTTAAACGCGTGAAATGTACGTCTGCGCGGTAAACTATGGTTAAATTTAGTCCCCGGTCTTTTGTCCGGCACATCCTATCCCCCAGCTTCTCTCATCCCTTGGATATCTCGTTCTTCTTCCGTCGCGGTCGTCGCGTACGGTTTCCTTCCTCAACCGCAGTGCCGGGTTTCCGGGTCTCGTTAAACTCGATGGATTTCGCAGTTCTCTCCGCTCTGCAGTACCCAGAGTATCATTTTAATTGCGGGATATCCGCGAGCTATGCATATAGCCACTTGGGAATACGGAGAGGCTACGTAGTCTTCCTCAGAAAGCCCTTCACATTATCCGGATACTATACCCCTACTAGCTAGTTATCACTCATGTTTTCAAGTGCCTGACGAAGGATAGGAACTTTCTCATCTTCCTCCAAGCTTCTGATCGTGAGATGAACAAAGACGGGGGAACTTTATAGGCAAATTGATTAATCAGTAATTCTGCATCTCGGTTAAAGGAGATCTGTCAACCTTCGAATTCAAATAAGAATTTGATATTTCCACGGCTTTATCTTTTTCGCGTACGCTGGGCTTTGGCCTAAAGAAGAATTCCGAAAATTGAACAATTTTCTTCGCAATGAAATCCGGGAAAAAGTGAAGTATGTATCTTTATTTATCGCTTGTAAAATGACGTTGAAAAAAAAGTTCAGTTCTTTGATCCTTTGGGATGACGTATAGCTCCTTAAGTCGGGTGTGAACGTTGAATTTTTCAATTGTTAGACTTTTTTTTCTATTCCACTATTGAAACGACGTTCATTGAATCCGTTTCCACTGCGGGTGTTCAGCAGATCAAAGATCCCTTTCATTGTATAAAGTGGCGGAAGCCTGCCGAGAATTGAGTCTAAGCTCGAGGCAGCAGCATTGTGAGGGTAAAATCCAGGTTTGACCTCAAAATACGTGTATGACTGGTATTATTATTGGCGATTTTTCATTCTGCTTTCTTTCCCGCTACAGTTAGAACGGTGTAAACCATAAATGGCTACTGTTATGAAGTTATGAAAAAATTTACGAGACACAGAAAAAAACAGAAAAACCAAACGAAAGAAAAGCAGACATTTCTACACCGATGCTTTTTTCCCTCTTTCGCGTGTTTGTTTTATACATCTATATATACATACGTACGCGCGTGTAGAGTTACGCGTTACATAATATATATGTGTATTTCCGTATGTATTTTATTTTTTATTTTTTTGTTGTTCTGTTCTGTTATTTTTTTTTTTTTTATTTCCCCCCTTCTTTTTCGGAGGGTAGCCGCAAGCTTTTGCGTTTCATATTCATTCGTATCAACCTCTGCTTGGGGAGTTGGTTTCGGCATGGTTTCAGGGAAGTATGACGCGTATGTATAGGTATATATGTGTAATTCCGTACAGACGTGAATTTGCTATGAATGCTGGCTGTAAGCTCTGTTCAAACAACGTTCGCCTTTTGAAATTTGGAATAACACAAGCCCAAAGCGTTCGGACAAATTAATCAACCGCTGAAATTACCCAACGTTCGGAAACACGGAGCTCTTTCATACAAATATAAATATATAGATGTGTGTTTTTTCTTCGACATATGTCGTACCGACTTCAACCATATTTTTCTTTTTTTCACCTCATATTTCTCGGCAGAATAACGTAATTACCTCTCATACGAGATTTCGCACAAGCTTTTATCACTGGCTGGGCTCGCGCTTACGATGATTGCTGCTTTACCCCGTCCGCGGAATAAACTAAGTCGCACGGTGTAATTGCATGGCGCGTTGGTATCCGGAGTAAGTATCATTCCAGAAACGCGTAGTATAATTCGTTGGCAACAAATTTGTTTTCGGTGTAGAAAATCTTTGTCAGGGGAATAAACGCTTCGACGTTATCGCCGAAACTTTGTTATTTTCCATACAAATTCATGGTACAGCGTGTAGATATACAAAATCAAAATCGCAAATCCCGAACGGCAAAAGTCTCGAATTTTAATATCATCGAGTCACAGTTTTTAGAAAAACTTTTTTGCCCGAAAGTCTAAGCGATTTGAATAACTTTGAAAGAAAGAAATTTGAAAATCCGAAACGCCAAACCTCCGATAAAAAAAAAATTCATGTAAAAATCTATCAATGATTTATCTAAAGGTCTGTAAGAGCGCGTGTAGTTCTATAATTATGAAGGGTCGGGCATTGCCATGAAACGAAGACGATGATTCGAGTGTATTAAGCAAAGGGGCTAAAATTTGTCCACCTGTTGCGAGTATCTTGGCTATACTATAGTAGTGAAACGTGATGTTAGTTTAGCGGCTCTAGTGTCTGTTTGGCCAAGAGTGTATGGCGGCACTATTTCGGCGACGATTTCTGGATCTGGCAACAGTGAATCGAGGTCGAAAAATGCGGGCGTGCATTTTCGGACCAGCTAGTACCTATAGCGTACCAGATGAACGAAGCATCGTCGAGGAAACCGACGCGACTTGGTTTCGCAGTTTATTATTAGACCTTACGAGTTCTCCTCCTCATGCCACACATATTGTTAAACCGACGAGTCTCGCTTGCCTCATCTCGAACCAACCCACTTTTTTCGAAACCATGGATTTCGAAACAACGTACGACGATCAATCTTCCGCTCTTCTATTCGATCCACACGCAAAATCTAACTCACGTTATTATTCGAATTATTAAGTTATACGAAAATTATTGACACGATGTTAGATTCCGGGCGTAAATCGAATGGAAAAGCTTATCGTTGACGGAAATTGACTTCCCCCTAGACAGAGAAGCGTAGAAATTTGTTTTAGGCGGATAATTTTCACCGGAAATGCGAATGGTGAAAGACATTTTGTCGAGTCTGGACGAATGTTGAATTTTGTCGGCGACAGAAGCCAAGAAGAGATTGCCTCGATCGTACGTCGAGGAGTCTGTGAGTCGGTGGTACAGGGGTCGGCGAATCGGACCGTGACAAGTGCCGAACAGTAAAAAGTTGCCGGTTGGTGGAAAAAAATATAAGACAGAATTGGTGTAGTAGCCCTGGTGCCGGATAGCGGCTAGGGTGCGGGGCGATTTATGGGGTAAATCTGAAAGTCAGCCAGCGTAAGAAAAAGTTTTATAGAGCCGGGGGGGCAGCGTTAAGAATATATACTAACGGTGGGCTTATAATTCTTCGTCGACTACTGCAGCGCGTATATCTATACCCAAAATCGTTGTAAGATATGGACCGAGGATTGTGCACTGAAACATATACGAATGTATACTCGACGCCTTGTATCACGAGCCTAGATATGCTAATCCTCACGAGATCAAGCTTGACGTAGAACCCCTAAAACTTGTATATAGTTAGTTTCGGATAATCTAGCGAGAGGAACAGCGCGGACGACGCCTTGTCTCGACTTTGTACTGACGCCTAGTTTGCACTTCAACTTATCACCGACTCAGGGAACTCGCGAGGCACGGAGAGCCAACTTTCTTATGCTAACTCCGATCTGTATTACGCTTCTTAGTGATCCGGCTTAATTCTAAAAACAAAGAAAATAACAAGTAAAATAGTTTCCACGGTACTATGCATACCTTTCATCGCCTTTCAAATGTCTGCAGAATGTAGAGTATCGCTCGAAATTTTCAGACTGAATTCTTCCGATCGCGAAATAAAGGAATAACAAAGAATAGCAGAATTATTCTAGAATAAGAGAAAAATGCTCATAATTATTTCCAGTTCAGGTAATCCATTTCTCACTGATTTATATAAATAGTATGAAAAATTTAGTCATATAGTATTTGAAATTTTGGAGTGTTCGTTTTTTGTCAAAAATTTTCGGGGGCCCATCGTGCCCCGCCTTCCCCTACGAAAATTTCCGGGTATATACGAGTTTTTTATTCTTATTTCTCGAGACTGTTTTCGTCCTTTAGCGCAGTTGAACCGCCGCGACTTGATCCAGTCATCTGATTCCGACTTCGAGTATCGTGATGGTTTAGCTTCTATCTCCCTGGAATCCCACATCCCTCGACTATTATATGCTAGACTCGGCGGGATTTCATTGCGCAAATTTCCGTCTATATATATGACAAAACTCGCTCGACAAACGGTCAAAGTTATTACAGGCATCGATCGAGCGGACGAACACCCGCTCGCCCTGTCTAGATGGGGATGGTACTTTTGCGTAGTAAACTGCTGGATGGGTTCAGGGGGAAGTGGAGACAACGAAGCGGCGTTATTTCCGGTCAATGTTTAGTTTAATCCGAAGTTTAGTTTAATCCTTTGATAAAGTGTCAAAGTTTCCTTGAATCGCTGCGATATAATTGAGTTAGAAAGAACGGTGGAAGCACCGGCGGAATCATGCCTCCGGGCAATCTACAGCTACTTTGATGGAGGAGCCAGGATGAAAACCTCTCGGTAACAGTAAAAGGAAAAATAACGAAAGATAAGAATGGAGAGGAGGGCTAAGCAGTAATTAGTTTCTAGATTATCTCTCCAATTATAACGAGGGAAAATACCCCGCAGTATCTAAGGGATGATGAGACGCGCCATAAGGACCGTTAGCAACGCAGTGGTCGTCGACGTCGAGTGTTTGTCTCGTTTCTAATCAAGTAGCTTAGAATAAGAATGAATGTTTCATATATAATGTAATTATACATTTTCTAAGGATTATTTATGTACCGGTTCAGCTCGGTTTGAGAGCGCTGAGTTGAGCTGAAATTTCTGCACGTACTCAGGGCTGGTGGCAGGTGCAATTCAACTCAGTACATAGGTCGTAAAATTTATGAAAGTTCGACGTCGGTGCCAGTTGCGTTTCGCGATTTGTTCGCCTCTTGCAGGAACTACGCTTCGGTGGAAACTTCTTCCATCTCAGAATGATTTAGACTTTAGTTGGTTATAAACAACGCCGAGATTTGCATAGAGTATGTGAGTTAAGGAATACTTCGCGAATAAAGTCTCCCATAAAGATATGCGAAATTTTCGTCTCACTTTTTAAGTGCTGATATTCGCACGGGAGATTAATGTGTACTGTGAAACTCGATCCAATAATTTACAACGCAATTTTCGCGGGTTCATTATTCTCGTCATATTTCTCATTGCGCGCATTCAGTCCGCATTCCATTGTCCGTATTATATTTCTCTCGTGATTTTCGCCGTATAATATATTGAATCGTGTGGTAAAAATATGCTCCGAAATATATATTTTGTTGAATTCTAATACGATATGATTGGAATTTTGCCAATGAAAACTGAAAGGAACAGGTTTATCTGCTCGTGTATAATGTTAGTGGAGAAATCCAATGAAATCAGAATTAAAAATATGGTTTAAACTCTTCTTGTGTATAATAATTATAGTTTAGAAAAAAAAGGATTTTATTGCTTTTCAGGAATTTCATTATAGTCAGAATTTTTATGGCGTATCAGAATTCTTCTCGCGTTCAATTTCAATAATTCGTGTTGCGATTCCTGCAAATAACAACATATTAACATGCAACCCTGTTAATGGCTTCATAATCACAATTCAAGTAATTCCACTCCAAGCTGCACGTGCGCTATTGTTATTGATAAAGGAATTTAACAATCTAGACAATTAGTTGGATTGACCAGATAGGAGCAAAATATTTTCCAATAATTGACTAATGCGCTTCTGCAATACGGACCGGGTTGAAGTTCCGAATTTTTAAAGTTCCGAATTCGTTTGAGACGATTTCGAATCTTCAGAATAACGTTCAAGTTTCGAACATTAAAATTCCGAAAGGTCGGAATGCAGACAGCTCGAAACTCCGGAAGTCCAGACCCGGGGAGCCCGAAGGTCCGAAAATTGCGGTCTATTTCTCAAGATGTGAAGTCAAGAATTAGTTCATTCTATTTGAGATACTCTTCAAGAAAACCCACTTCATCTAGTTCAATTGACAACTTCGATGTCATAAATAAATAATTGATAGGATTTTAGAACTTCTTCTCCAAAAAGTACATCTTCGACGATTACTTTGACCACTCATTGCTTTCGGATCTCAAGCATTCAGAATTTTAAATCCTCGGTGTTATTCGTTTTAAAGTTTGTTCAAATCGGCTATACAGCCGTTCGGAAAAACCCGCTGTCTAAAAATTGCGAGCAGGTAATATTCCATTTCGGAATTTTCACCGCTCGGCACTTTAAAAACTCCAGGTAATCTCTTTCCCCGCAGATTATTTGGAGTGGGAAGTAAAGCATGAGTAAATGCACGAATATCATCTCTGACGTCGTTTATGGTATTCAACTAATACGCCTTGTCTCCCGTGTCTAAATATCCGTGAGTAGAATATCTCTTATAAGTCAGCCTGAATACGGCACAGTAGAAAAAGCGGCGCGGTCGAGCGCGCTAGTAGTAAGGCCGGGCGTGTGTCAGACCAGGCAGGATTCTACCGCCTAGCCTGTCGGAGCTGAAGTTGCAGGAACTGGTTGGCGCGCGCAAGTATTTTGCCTGTTCTACTCCGAGCTCGGAACTATACAGCGGCTGACACAACGCGGGAGGATACTACTACATGTACTCATGCCCGTGTAGATACGAGTGGGCAGAGATAGGCTTGAAGAGTTAATTTTCAAATTTATTAGTTTATGATTCATCTATTCATTTATTCATTTATTACTTGCTAGTTTATTGCTGAAGTTTGCTGCAGCGGGAATGATGTAAGAATGAAATATTGAAAATTGGAAAGTTTGTACTGTGATAAGAGTTAGGAATATTAGTGTAAAGTTTCAGTTTCGGCTATTTATGACTCGGGAGAAATCGTGTAATTGAATACCCACTCTGCCTGTATGGTCAAACGCAATTCCACAATGAATTTCGGTGGAATCGTTACAGCAGTTATTGAGTTATACCGTAATGAAATTTTAAACTGCTACTACTCCCCCGTTTGATTTCAAGATTGCGTTATATTTGTTGGAAAAGCTTGTATATAACCTCGAGAAGTAATAAGTGATAAAATTTCCTCGGAATCTTGCGAACGGTTGCCGGGATGTTAATACTACTTGAGAAACATAAAAAGAAAACATTTTCATTCCTCCTTACGAGAACTCTCCTAACGATTTCGCTCAAATTTAATACAGAATCCATAAATCATTCAGTTGAATTGGAAAATTGACGATAACTGATCAACTCAAGAGCTTATAGTCTGTATAAATTTTAGCAGACGTATATATTTCTGGGATGAATAAAAAATGAATATGGGTCGAAGTTTGAAAAATGAAGATTAACCCTCCCGCTTTTCATGCTTTTTATTTATAACAGGAATACTTATGTACATTTCGAACGACTCTTAATAGCCTGGCGGAGTCTCGATACAACAAGGAGATATAAAATTCGGACCTCTGTAACGATTGCTGGAATTACCACAGTGACGTAGGGGCGCGGTGATTCGGAGGGTTTCTCGTTTAACTTATAAATTAATACATACATATCCACAGGGTCGACATACAGAGATAGAGAGAAAGAGAGAAAGCGAGAAAAAGGGAGGCGGACTCTTAACCGCAAACGAGATGATGCATAGCAGACGAGGCACTTTTTTTCACCTTCACTCACACCCCGGGGGCTCAGCGAGTTCCGTTTGCCGAACCTGACGCAACCTAAATTATAAATTATACACGGTTCGTTTAACAAGGCAGGGTAGGACCTTCTTTCACCCGGCCCTGTCCGAAGCTCGCACCGCGCAATCCTCCAACTTTTACTACTCCGATCGTTCAGCGAACGTTTATAAAAATCCTTTCGCAGATTTAAAAACTCTTGCAGAGATTTTCATACGACCTTCGTATCTTGATCCAGTGCCAGTGGCGAGCTGAGCTAAATAGTGCGGGAATAATTTATAGGGGGGTAAAATAGGGGGATTTTCTCTCATACACTTACTTCCTTGCGCGAACGAGATTCGCTAATTTATTGCATAACTACGTAAAGGTCGGCGGGAGTTTCTGCAGATATACGCATACGTTACACGCGGATGGTCACGTACAACGTAGGTACTGATTCTGCTACCGGAACATACCGGCCGGAAACTGGCTGGCTGGGACGGAAATGGCGCCGCCGCCATCGCCCCTGGGTTATATGCTGCATCGAACCGCAACTTGCTTTGCGAACAACAGTAAAGCTCTGGGTATATCGTGAGAAAATCGTAACAATGTACAGTAGTGGAATACCTTACGCTTTAAGGGAATAAACGGGGAACCATTGGCTGAGAAAGGTGAATGGATAAAGGCCCAAATGGCAGACGTGTGTGAATTCGCGTAATGCCACTTCCGGTATACTTCCTCCCTGCGGCATTGGTCGTCGTTGTTCCGTACTGGGGTCCGTCGACTGACGTTATATTGTCCGACAAATGTCGCTTTCATAAACGTTCATTCGTTGACGTGAAACGAGGGGATACGCGGCACGGTACTGCGGAGGGGCGTTAACGAGCATTAACGTCAAGGCTTCGGTCAAGCAACGCGTCGGTCGTTGTCATTTGTGAATAAAAGATGTCATTTACTCGCCCGCTACCGTCTAGCTGTCTCTACTCCGCCACCCTCTCCGACGTTGAGAGCGAATCTGGTATAATGGTCCGGGGCGCGATGGAGCTGACGCTTTTCTGTACAATACACACGCCGGTTTGACGGCTAGAAATGGAAGGCTAGCCTCCAGTTCTGCAGCATTAAACGGGCTCGCAACCTCAATTAATTAAGCAGCGGACAAGGCTAGTCGTCGATGGGACTCTGCGGGGAATAGGAGAAGGCGGGGGCTGGAAGTTGGAGGTTGAAGGAAAATAAAGTGAAAAAAAAAAAAAAAGGAAAAACAAGTAGAAGGAGAAATTGCCGGTGAGGAATAAGGTCAGCGCCGAAAAGAGACCGAACAGATTTATTTTTGCTCGAAAAGACACGGAGCTCTGAGACCGACCACTTGACGAAGAATAGAATAAAGCAGAGTCAAGTATAATTGTGGTAATTAATGGCAACAAGATTATGAGACTTTATATTGCATTTTGTGATAAAGTCAAAGTAATATGGTTATCGATGTGGTCGTTTGGTAGTTGCATCTCATTTGAAAATATTTTGGGCTCGAAATTCCGTTCGATTATTCGAAGCGAAAATCGTGGAAATTTCTGAGCAACGTTGCGACAGTTTTTGCGACGGTTTGCACAGACGGCGTGCGGGGATCCTGTGAAAGGCGAGGATCGCTAGGAATGCGAGAAACGTGGCCAGGGAATCATCTAGGATCTGGACGAACGGTGAGTTCACAGTAGACGTGGTATTTCGACGGTTGAATATGGGAAGACCATTTCGTTCGGCTTTTTTCCTTGAACAGGAATTTCTAACTCACACGAATTTTCTGGGTTAATTGCATCGCCGAAGACCATCTCGCGAAAAAAGGATCGCATATGACGGAGGAAAAACGCGCGGGCATCGCTGTACGGATGTTTTTTCAATTTTCGGGAAACCGAGGTCGTGCGTCATATGAAATGGTGATTTTGGATCGCACTCTGTCATCACGATTCCGAAATTTATACCGATCCCCCAATTTTTGGTGTCGCAATTTATCGGGCGAAAATAAAATCAACGCACGATTCGTTCTGGCTCACCCCTTTCAACCACGTCCTCACAAATCCAACGGAGAACGCGATGAGCTGAAAGAACGTGTGAATTTTTCAGTATGGATGTCAGCTCCGAGCATACGTGCACCTCCACCTATGTCCTGCATACGCTACATGTTCTTCTACTTTTATCTTCTTCAATTTCCTCGATATACTATGAATAAGGCATTTCGCAATAGATATTTTCGTTCGATTTAGTCTTTGGTTTCATACGAGTTCAATAACAGTTTCACCAGCGCTTGCAAGCTGCGCAGTCAGTCAAATGCTTTGAGGACACAAAAGTGTATCGTTCAAACCTGCGAGCAGGATCTTTCATATCCCAGTCCTAAACAGCACTGAGACTATGTTTTTAAAATTTCAAAAAGTCCATCTTGTGTAAGAAAAATAGACTACTCGATTGAATATACTTAATATTAAAGACATCGTCCCGCTTGGAAATTTCTGCAAGTTGTCTACTTCCGAGATTCCGTGTAAGCCGGCTATTTGATGTCTTTTGCTGCCTTAGTCTTGAACAGAAGTACGGTAGCTTTGAAAAAGATGATTTCATAAAGTAGAAAAAAATATCCACAGTATCCGCCTTAACGACTATGATATTGTGCTCTAGACTCTCAAACGAAATCGTAGATTTCAGACGTCTGTGCTAGAGATTCAGATCTTAATTCTTCGTAGGGATGTTCGAAGTTGAATCGATTTTTTGACTGGAATCTCTGGCTTTCGAGTTTTTTGAGAATTCATTTTCCTAGGCCAGAATCTATCCTTTATTGTCTCCGTGACTTGTCCAGGTTTCGGCTTCCAGCACGAAAAAAAAACAAATATAATAATTTATAAAAATCCAAAAAATTAAATATCTTTGCAAGTTTTAACCCTAAAATTCTGAAAAATATCATATCATAAAAAAAAAAGGTTTCTGGACCAGAACTGAATAAGAATTTTTTATTTGCTTCAAAATATTAAGAGATTCAATTTTGAATAGTGACAATTTTCCCATATTTTGATATACGGAAAAGATTACATCAGAGCAGAAAATTTTTCACCAGGAAAGAAGCCTCGGCCCTAAAGGGTTGAAGATGTATGTACGCCTCTCTTCGTTCAGAAAAAGCAGCTTTTTAGTTCATTCGCGTACGTCTGAGCTTTTTCTTTTTTTTTCTTCATTCTGTATGACGTGAAAAATCGATTTGTGCAAGAACAATCTTTTGATTTTTTGTACAATCGATTCAGAACCGACTTCAAAATCGATTTTTTTTGTGAGATCAACCATCCCTTATTCTTCGTCAAATACTACAGACATATTCTTCGGCTGTATATTTCAGTCTGCGAGAGAATCTCGCGCCAAGCTTGCGCCTAGCGGCGAAACCGTAAGTACGGATCTCCGACTCTTTTCAAATTGTACATTCTCTCTGTGACCAGTCGACTGTTGACAGTGGCGAAGTTAGTGGGACCCGAGTAACCGTGGGGTGGTAAACTCACCGAAAATGAAGAGCGGTAAAAGTTGGCGCAGGAGTTGAGCCACCGCCACCATTCTGGATGCCACTCAAACATTTAAATCTCCTGGCTGATGGGTCAACGACTCACTTTCACCCTCACTCTCGCACTCGTGGCTCTCCGCTGCTTACAAGTACGAGCAGGAATACCGCGCACCACGCGACACCCACGTATACGAATACCTGCCCTCCCCCGAGCCACAGGACGAGCCGAAATTCCGAGCACGTTTTCCTTCCCTGTCGGGCCTCGTGGCCGGTGACCAACCTGGCCTCTGCTACTTCACGTTGGCTGCTGTCAAGTGCGCCGGTTCCCGGTGTATCCTTCTCAATTCTCAAAGATTGGCTCACGCTTGACGTTTTAGTGAACCTAAAGGAAGTCCTGTCCGCCGATTCTCCCTCTCTATTTTCTGGGGGATAAAAATGTACGAATTTCTACTATCCACGGATGTGAATCCAGCGGGGATATGCTTGTGCGAGCGTGTTACATCTCGCCGAATAATCACCCCCGGCTGTTTTCCGGGCTGTGGCTTATCTCCGCCCTCAACTTCTGGCCCCCTTCTTTATACTCGGTTTCATAACCCCGGATGTCGCACAGTCAGGCACTCGTTCCTTTCCTGAATTCCGAGTGATAAGTTCTTAGCGAAAATCCAACGCTGATGAGAGCTGTTGCTATTATCAAACCCCCAGGACTGCGGGGGGCTAACAAACTCTAACTAAGTTAATCGTCCCGGATCACAGCCGACAATGAGATGACGGCTATGATTTCTCGAGATGTAATTTTGCCGGGGAATTCGAGAGGCCGGATTTCCTTTCTTTAATTCTACGCTTCTTTATTTCTTTGCTTCTTTCCTCCGATGTTGTGAGAAGTACTCGACCGAGGGGACAGGGGTCGAACGGGAATCCCTTTGACTTAAAATTGGGTGAAATATCTCGACTCGTCTGCTTTGTGTCGCGACGGATGATTCCAAGTCGAAAACGAGAATGGGAACAAGAACGGGCACAGTCTCGAGAAGTGAGACTTTAATTATCCATTTTTCAGACTCCCATATATATTTTTACGCCTCGAGGTCACTTGGCTGAGTGCCGAAATTTCTCAGATATTTTTCACCGGCTTGCGATGCGTCCTGTGCCGTATTTCTCGCTTTTAATTAGTAGCGACGTTTCAGAGCTAACGTATTATTGTATTTCATACGCGCTTCGAATCGGGAGAAATTTCACCCCGAAATTTACTTTTGAGTATCGGAAACCCCGGAGGATCAATCACGCGGCTGATCACGTATTCGGCGAAACCTCGATCGAACTGCTTCTGCTACTGCATCGAAGCCCGATGAGCGATGGGAAAAATGCGTTAAACCCGTGTGTAAAGTCGCTCCTTTCGACCAGGCGAAACCTTGACATCTATGGTGCATTCCCTGATGACACGTGCTCACTTTATCTCTGACTTGACACAACCTCCGAAGCAGAAGCGTCGCGCGCGATGTCTGGCCGACGACTGACGCGCGCACGAAATAGTAGCTCGACCGCGCTTATGGCCAGACATCCCGACTCAATCCGGAACGCTCCGAACCTCCAAAAGCACTCTTCTTCTTGTCTTGCCGCAGCTCGATCACCGAACTCAATTTCGTCGGAAAGCATCGGGTCATTTTATTTCTTATTTATTTTTTTCTATCGGGAAATAATGCGTTCCGAATCAAAAATCAATCGTCGAACGAACTCAAAATTGAAAAAAAAAAGTTACTAGGCACCGAAATTCGAAAGAAAAGTATCAGTCAGATTTGTGTTCCGGAGATGTGAGCACGAAAAATACAGACATCGCAAGAAATTTGGAAGAACGGAGTAGGTAATTGTGTTTTCAAATTTTTGGAATTCTAATCGTTAAGAAATAAAGCCTGTGTCATGTTAACAGATAATCTCTTGTGACTGAACGAATTATTCGAAGAACCAATTATTTTTACACCGAGTTTCGAGACTTGCAAACTTTTTTCACACTCTCATTCATTCCTCTGGTTTCAACAGCGGAAATTATCGGTTCAAAAGTTCGCCTGTGAATCTGATAGAAGCTTATTTCGTGAACAATTATAGAGACTAGAAAACGTGAGATCGGAGCAGCGCAGTTGTTCTGAGTTTTGACGATAATTGCTCCTACTTCGACTGCATCTAACTATGAGAAATGATCCCTTATAAATCCACACTTTTACTTGGGATAATGTTTCGAAACAATTAGCGAACTATTATGACAAAACTTTAGGTTGTTGAAAAGTTCTTCGAGGATATAATAGTCCTTGGAAACTACCCTCTTTATTAAGAGAGGCCGATGATTTGATTGAGATCACACAATGATTAGGAATATAAAAGTGCAGCTCCTGAATCTAGAAAAAGGTACATGAGTCTCTTCGAATCACATCTCCAGATAAACCAGACAATTTGAAGTGAAAAACTCGATATCTGTGATGCTCAGTTTAGTTAATTTTCTTGATATCTTTCGGAGAGACTGACGTAGTTTATTTTTTAATCAGTTCGAGCTTTCTCGTAGTAAAAATCTTGTCAGGCTATTGGCCCTTCTCAAGAATCTAGTAGTCAACGAAAATGCGACGTTAAGATAGGAAGTAGCAGGGTTGTTATTAGGGTAGTAACAAATTAGGGAATCAGGCGAAATATGTGTAGGTATACGAAGGCGGGAAGAAGGTGAATAAATATTTTATTAGAGTATACCTTGGAGAGACGCGGCGTGAAGACTCGTCTCTGTGAGGTGGGAAAGGGAGGAAATAAGAAACCAAAGTTTTCCGCCCCGAGGATACTAGCTCTATCTCTTTCTCTCTTCTCTCTCAGTTTCTCCGGCGCCCGACAACCCCCAAGAGTTGGCTAAAGCTGACTTGACTCTACCAATGTAGGTAACCGCCGTCGTCGCGACCATTTTTATGCTTTTTTTTCTGGCGAGATGTCACGCCGTAGTGAACGCTTTCTTTTTTAGGGATCCACTCCCTCGCAAAACCGAGCTCTCGGCCTCTACAGTATATATAGTATATTCGGAGTAATCCGCGCTCTCGCCCTCTCGGCAATATCTCTAAATGTTTCAAACACTCGCGCGCGCGATCGAGCGATTCGTAGACGAGACTACAGCCGCCCTACAGTACAGAGTTTTACCTCGGACGACAGAACGCTTTGTTTAGGTTCAGTTCAGAGACTGGATTTCCAATCACTTTGGACGATCCCTAAAATGAAAAATTTCAAATAAGAAAAAAAAAGACAAAAAAGAATTAAGAAAAAGTGAAAAGATTGGATTAAGTCCTTCGATTATACGCGCAATGTAGAGTTCGTTGTAAAACCCAGAGAGAAAAGAAATTAGCCTCAACTTATTAAGGGTTTGGAATTTTATCGATATAATTAACGAATAATAATGCCAGAATTATGAGAAGAATTTTTGGACCGGAAATTCGGGGCGAATTAAAGACTAGAAAAATCTGAGGTTGACGTAAACGCGGTACGAATACGTGTGACTATCATCTAACGCCTATAAGTATTCGGGTTCCGCCTGTTCTCTGCTTCCGGCTGGCTTCTGACTTACAATAATCCATCCTGAGATAATCTGAGCCGATAATTATCCCCGACGGACACATCTTTATTGCACAAAACCAATTCCCACGTGTATTTAATAAATAAGGTAAGATGCTAGCTCCTGTATATATGTATATATTTATTGTTTGCGATTCGCAATACTTTCTTCGTTAACAGCATACGATCGCGTAGAATTCGTCGGATGTTTGTATACCCGGTACCCTACAGCATCCGGCGCCGGGTCAATTTCCGGCAGATTGGCTCAGGGCATTTTGATTTTATCGACGAGTGTTGGTCGATAAAAGCAGCGCGTAGCCCTGCGCGAGTATCAGGATGTTCGATACTAGGCAGTCTCCTACCTTTCCGACACTATGATGATACGAATATAACTCACGAATATTTCAATGCAACGCAACGGTGATTCTATCAATAATTAACCAAGTCGAGTCTCATATTATCATCTCTGATTTTTTTTCCCCAATATTATAAATCTCTAGTCTCATCACAATAATGAGTAGGAGAGTATTTTTCTCTTCGGATTTTCCGATTCTTCGTGATCTTATACCTAAATTCGTAATTCTTGTGACTTTTTTTTTTTGAAATCGTATTTTGGCATTTTTTTTCTTCTCCATTACGTTGTACGTTCCAAACTTTTCATTTATATTAGTATTGTACTAGTATTTTACGTAAAGCACACAACTAGTTGAGTTGAATCGTTTATTCAGCTGCTTCGATAAATTCTACTCGTTCTCCTTCCAATCCACCCGCGCGCCATGATATTGTTGTAACAAATTCATTATTCAGCTGCAAGCATGGATATAAAGTCGGTGGTATCGGAACCGATTAATAACGTTTGAAGTGATTGACGTTGTACACGTGTCTATTTATCAAACTGGCTTTTCAAATAAATGGATTGTATACATACACGAATTCGTTTATTCATTAGTCGCTGTGGCGGGGACCTGGCTAAAGCCGCCATAACTTTTTCAAATAATTGAGCGTATATTATATTTCTTTCTTCTAAAAACAAGCTGTTCAAATAAAGTGATATATATAGCAGTGCCGAAGATTCGTCAAAAATATTATTACGCATAATTACTTCAATCGCATGTTCAGATTGAAAAACTTCTACCTGCAACGGAAAGACTTGCTAGCTTGCAACTTTTTTCAAAATCTATATAGCAGAAAGATTTTTCGGTGTCTGAGAACTGCGTTGTCGAACTCTTTCGACTCCGACAGGAATTCAACGTAATCCTCGGCAGAATCCCTCAATACCCTTTATGGCCTCAGTCTAGGGCGTATGTTCGGTATGTGAAAATTACTGTGAGTCATATGGCAATGAAAGCTGCGTAAAGATCGCATTGCCCGATCAAATAGTTGGATATTGTTGCTATCCACTCGAGGGCCGATCGTTACGTGTATCGATTTTAACGGTCTTGAATCTTTCCGCGATTTACACAGGTGTTATAATTGCGCACTATTTTGCTAGTTTCGGGTAGTATATAAAGGGGCTTCGAGTCTCAACGAATATCAAGTAATCATCTGAAGTTCAACTGCTAATTGTAAGACGTATAGCTGCTTGTTAATTCTACAGCTGACGAAGATAGCCAAGTTCGCATCTACTCTGTGCACCCTGCTTCTCGTCTATGTGAGTATACGTGAGTATGTACATACATGTAGTGTCATAGCTAATCCGCATATATTACTGGTAACTCGCGCTTTGGAATCAGACAGAATAATATGTTATTAGATCAGATATTGGAAACTGTGTATGCTACAATATGACGATGACTACTCGGAACAAAAGTGAAGGCGGGTATGTGGATTACGTGAATCCCACTCCTTATTCCTGGACACGGCCAGAATCTCCTCCACGTGTCTGGCGTATCATCGAGGGTCGCAAAAAGTCGGCGGATGGCAGAGTACCAAAGTTCTCTATTCAGGAAGTGCCCAAAGAATTGGAGAGTGACGTGGTTGACTTCATGGAGAAATACTTCATCGTCGAGGAGCCAATCTGCGTTGATCAGGGTGCGTACATTCCTAAATGGGGTTAATTCACCCGAACCAGCTTTGAACCAGTCGAAATATTGACTCGCCAAAATTTATTCCAAAACTTAATAAGTCGTTCGTACGACTAGGATGTTAAGTGATGTTGAAAGCATATTTGTCCCTGATTATATAACGCGGAAAGATGTTCCAGCTGTTTGAGTTGTGAACGTCTGTTTGAAAACAGCGAATCGCATGCATTCATAGTCTAGGAGTTGAAAAATGATTATCCTTCCTTGAGTAGATGCTGCTAGCAATGCTGTCGCAGTCCGTGAGCTCCGAACATTGTGGAGAGACATCCTGCGGCAGGGAGTCAGCGTCGTTGCTCTGACTGTGAATCCTGATCCTTCTGCAAAGCCTGTGATAGCTGGTGTCAATATCCTGACGATCGTAACGGCGGAAGACAAATTTAGCGGGACGAATGACCTGGGGGTATGTCGTGAAAATTTTTCATAAACTTGTTTCAGAGATTCATAAAGTTTTTTCGTATTTCGTATGGATTTCGATTGTCATTATAAAACGGCGCTGCGGAAGAGTGAAGCCATCGTTTCAGTTCCCTGAAATTGTTTTCTAATTTCTAATTTGAGTTTCATCAACAGCTGTTTCATATTAAAGATCTTTGATAAGTCGCCTATTCCGCAGTTAAAATCTGAAATTAGCAAGAAACTGCTAGGAATGGTTTCAAAGTTGTCTAATGAAGCAGATGCACTCAAGAAATACGGTGTCGACAAATACTTGGGTGGCTTAGGTCTCAGTGTTCATCCTTCCCTCAGAGGACAGGGCATTGGACAGGAACTTATCCGGGCTCGGTAAATATCCTGTATGGATCTGCTAATAGAATAAATCCGCTCTCCAGCGATAAAAATCTCCCGTTTATTGATAGTAAAGAAAAATAAATCGACGACAGAAACGTTTGATCGAATGAAAATCTGCGGTTATAATGTGATAATTGAAAAATAGGAAACGGTGGAAAAATCACCAATTTCATTACTCTGAATTCATTCGTTTCTAATTTTAGTAGATTACTTTGTTTTTATCGAAGAATCTATTTAATTTACAGTGAAGACATTTGCCCCACTTATGAAATCCCGATCAGTGAGATGGTTTGCACGGCAATATCGTCTCAGATTTTGGCGGCTCGTACTGGCTACGAGGTTCTGCTTGAGAGGAATTTCTACGAGCTCCTCGACGACGAGGGAAAAGTCGCCTTTCCCACAGTGACTGTGAAAATGATCAAGGTCGTGGGAAGAAGACTCTACTGATGGGAAATAAAGTCGAAAATGATTAATCCGGTTCAAAGAAGAACTACTTAGACGTCTTCGCTTGATGATAATTTGGTTATTTTCAACACTTATACCTCAGTAGAATGTATCAAGACATTTTGTGATAGAATTACATATTTCTGATACAGATTCTATTCAGGATTTCAATTATTTATCCGTTGATGAGAGTCGAGCAACTCAATTCGACTATACGAGAGATCAGATGCTGGAGACTTCGAACATTTAAACAAATGAACGAATTCAATAATTTTTCAGGTTCAAACATAGTGAAGTTATTCATCGTATCAAAGTTTGGAGTGTAAAAATCATCGTATAATATATTTTGAAAATCGAAATTAAAGCTATCGTAGCCCCTCGTCTTGTTCATTTGAATGTCACATGGACTTTTGGGAGGAACATACTGCTGCTACGACATGGTTGTAAACGTTATGACTTCCGACTCGGAATGCTCATATTACACATGACGGAATTGCTAGACTTCTGAATGCTGAATATAACTGTTTATAATGAATATTGAAATTGATAAGCCAATATTATTTACTGTGCTTACGAATTTATTGTAAATGACAACCGATCATAATTTTCAAAAATATATATAAGATCTATCATGATCAGAGAGTAAATATATGGAATAATAAAGCAAGAAAGAAAAACAAAAAATGCTGTTATTTTCAAGTGCTGGAAGCCAGCCAAGATGATTAAAAATCTTAGTAGCCCAAGATTTTCCGTAAAGTATGAAACAAAGATCGTGACTCATTAGCGTACACTCGATGAATTAGCCTGTCCGTTTGTGAAGAATGCGTCACGAAAGAATAATTCAAGGATATCAACCATTTCTGTGAAATTAATTATAATCAATTGATTCGCAAAAAATTAATAATTTTTGCAGTTACTGAAAGTATTTAGTATTTACGATCGAACATTATAGCTAAGTGTTATTCATACAAATCTAAGTATAATTGCTTCTACTCGAACCTTTTTTTTGAAGCAAATATGCTCGTACTCAAACCTTATACCTATACACTCCAAAGTAATTGCTAATCGTAATTCGTACCACTCATTACGTCGGAACTGAAGTAAAGTTGTTTTTCCTAAAGTGTATCAATAATTGCGTCTGTGAAATTCTATTCGGCAGTTTGCAGAAAACATTTTCCCTTTGGGATTGCTTCGGATTTTGTAAACAGTGAAAGCGATGAGATTCTGAGTTCTCATCAGAGACTGACGCAATTACCAGACGCAAGATTTCGGTGATTGAGGTATGAGACTCAAATTGAAAGTCGTAAACTAGGTGTTCAACGTCAAGATATGAGCAGCCGCTCAAAGATTCTCGACGATAAATAATTTTCTAGAAAATCAGATCAAATTATTGTTTGTACGTGACGCTAAAAGTCTTGTAGTACCGAGAGCGCGCAGGGCGCGTATCATTATCATCGATTGATTAGCGAGGGCAATATTCGGCCACGTATATGATAGAAGATCTGATCGTGGGTGATAAATGTACGAGCAAAGGACTGGCCGTTTCAAAAAATTCAAAAATAACGAAATTATTGTCAGAACAAAGCGCGATCACTCAGAGGTACAACCATGGGTACTGAGTGCTTCAACAAAAGATGGGCCTTCCTGCTCGTGTCACTCTTATTGATCACTACGAGTAATGGGGACGACAGCGATGCCGAGGACACGACCCGTCCGGAAGTAACTATATCTCAGGGAACACTTCAAGGTGTGAACATGGAGACCTACTACGGCAGAAGTATCTTCGGCTTCAAGGGGATCCCGTTTGCCCAGCCACCGGTTGGAGATCTCAGGTTTGTTATGCGACAGACAAGACGAGATGCGAGTACGTAGACATGAGAAATTTCACGTCAAGCGGGACGAAATCAATGAAGATTTTTGTAACCCGGATTTCATGATTTCGATTTGTTTTTATTAAAACAAAATTTTTGTTTGGATCGAATGAATTCTTGCATTGCGAGGGTCGAACAAATGTCTGGTTCATTGTTAAATCAACCAAATACTTGTTTCCAAGAAAAGAAATGAATCCAGTGTATTTTTGCGAAATTAATCAAATTTTGGACCAACTTGATCACATTTTTGTATCGCTTCAAAGAAATCAAAATCAAACGGAATACTTGGCTTTAATCAATCAAACTGTTCACTAAGTGGCAGAATTTTGTCGACAAAAAGAAGAATATCTGTCTCTACACACATGCCATTTCTCTTGATATTTTAGAATAAAATTTTTTGTAAAAGTGTGAAAAAAACGGATGCACTCTCTTTTTCATACGTTTTTTATATCTTTTGTTTTATATTTATGCTACATTTTATCGAATTAGATTTGATTTGCAATCTCATGCGTAGATCAAACGTCGTGTTTAACAACTTCAAGATAGCGTATTTCACTATTTTGACTACCGATGCTCGATCAGTGGTCAGACACAAATCATTCAGATACGCGAAAACTCGGAGTGTGGGTGTATTAGTAATATGTCCAAAATTATGTCTAATTGTAAATCGATTCCGACGGAATTACCCTCGCTGACTTCTCCTGCTGGTTTTCCGACAGATTTTTATATTTATCCATGAGTCGTCGACGGAATTTGCAAAAAAGATATTAACGTAACTGTCATCAAGAGGGACAATTCGTTACGTCTGGTTACAAGACCTTAACATTGGCGTGTTACGAAACACATTTTCATTGTGTAACTATATAATTTTCCGAAATATCATGAAACCATTCAAGGTCACGTGTAGGAAATCGAAGGGTAGTAAAATTGTTAAATAGGTGGACATGTTATACGACAGTATTAACTCAAATCTGGACAATCTTTCGCAGGACTTTACAGTTGTATTGGGGGATAACGCACATACAGTGTATAGCCATGAAATTTTAGACATGTTTTAAGGAGAGAGCTCGAGTGACAAACACGTGGAAATATCAAAGTTGGCCAGTATCAATTCCTCGTTTAACTTGCATACATAACTCCCGTCCAGGTTCGCGGCACCCGTAGCACCAGATCCTTGGAGCGGAACTCTGGACGCCAGCGCTGATTCCAACTCGTGTGTTCAGTACATGGGAACCTCAATGCGTGGAGATGAAGACTGTTTATATCTGAACGTTTTTACCCCATCGGTAAATTGTTCACGCATTTAATTTAGCCTATGATAATAAATGACTCAATTGAAAGTATCCATTGATATACGTTTGCTGAAGCCCATTATGAGCTCGGAAAAGAGAAAACGTTGGTAGATGACGATTATTGCAGATTTCAGTCCATGTGATACGCACTCCTCTGCATGGACGATTCTAGGAGAATAAATATAAGCAAATCTATGAGAACAAAAAATAAACATTTTCATCTTACAGCTTCCGACGAGCGAGGACTCTAAATTGCTGCCAGTCATGCTGTTCATCTATGGCGGAGCTTTCAGAGCCGGATCTAATAGCGCCGTAAACTTCAACCCGGACTTCCTCCTCGACAAGGATGTGGTTCTTGTAGTTCCAAACTATCGCCTGGGA
Source organism: Rhogogaster chlorosoma (assembly GCA_944452935.1). Taxonomy (NCBI): domain Eukaryota; kingdom Metazoa; phylum Arthropoda; class Insecta; order Hymenoptera; family Tenthredinidae; genus Rhogogaster; species Rhogogaster chlorosoma. The sequence continues at coordinate 27,934,389 of OX101799.1, read as the reverse complement.
GTACTCGGATTCCTCAGTACCGGGGATGAAGTGGCGTCCGGAAATTGGGCCTTGAAGGACATAGTTCGGGCTCTAGAATGGGTCCAGGAGAACATCCAATACTTCGGCGGTGATCCTAACAGTGTCACAATTTTCGGACAAAGTGCGGGAGGCATCACCACTCATCTCATGGCATTTTCTAAGCTAACAGAGGGTGAGATTTGCCAGCTAGTTTTATCGCTCGTATCATTTGATACATAAGAGTATCAATTGTCACGAATTGGCACTTAGTAACGTTATAGATACTAGAATCAATTTACATTGTCGTATATGCGTCTCAGCAATTCATCACGCAGTTCTTCCACAGGTCTCTACCATAGGTATATATTCGAGAGTGGATCAGCGCTTTCGTACGGTGGCCAAAGACCCTTGGAGATCATGGTCGACCGCGCTAACGTGCTCGGCGAGTATCTTGGCTGTTCCACCGCCACATCGACAGAACTGGTCAACTGTCTGAGGGAACAGACCGTATCGTCGCTGGTTGCCGGTACAGACTCATTGTTTGAGGTGTACAACGGGTATCCTGGTGTTGTATGGAGTCCATCTCGCGAACCGGATGTAGAAGGAGCATTCATCACCGAAAGACCTGCGGACCTCATCGCTAGTGGGAATTTCCATGATTTGCCATTTATCGGTTGTGTTAATCGCGACGAAGGAAATGGTTTCAAAGGACGTAAGTATTAAGGCGACAAAAAATAAGCCGTCTCTCTGTTTCCGAATGTGTTGGCAGGTATTTGCGAACGGCGTCACATATCCAATACACCAAGAGAAAAGTTTCTTCGAATCATACAACTCCATTTATTCTATGGATAATTTCATTTCTTTTGTTTTTACTTTCAGAGTATATCAACAACCTGGATTCGTTTGAGACGTTCTTAGAGAATATCGACCTTGCATTGCCCCCATATTTAACGTACGATAGTTTGGTTACGGATGTACAAGCGACCATTTTTATGCTTTTTTTTCTGGCGAGATGTCACGCCGTAGTGAACGCTTTCTTTTTTAGGGATCCACTCCCTCGCAAAACCGAGCTCTCGGCCTCTACAGTATATATAGTATATTCGGAGTAATCCGCGCTCTCGCCCTCTCGGCAATATCTCTAAATGTTTCAAACACTCGCGCGCGCGATCGAGCGATTCGTAGACGAGACTACAGCCGCCCTACAGTACAGAGTTTTACCTCGGACGACAAAACGCTTTGTTTAGGTTCAGTTCAGAGACTGGATTTCCAATCACTTTGGACGATCCCTAAAATGAAAAATTTCAAATAAGAAAAAAAAAGAAAAAAAAGAATTAAGAAAAAGTGAAAAGATTGGATTAAGTCCTTCGATTATACGCGCAATGTAGAGTTCGTTGTAAAACCCAGAGAGAAAAGAAATTAGCCTCAACTTATTAAGGGTTTGGAATTTTATCGATATAATTAACGAATAATAATGCCAGAATTATGAGAAGAATTTTTGGACCGGAAATTCGGGGCGAATTAAAGACTAGAAAAATCTGAGGTTGACGTAAACGCGGTACGAATACGTATGACTATCATCTATCGCCTAGAAGTATTCGGGTTCCGCCTGTTCTCTGCTTGCGGTTGGTTTCTGACTTACAATAATCCATCCTGAGATAATCTGAGCCGATAATTATCCCCGACGGACACGTCTTTATTGTACAAAACCAATTCCCACGTGTATTTAATAAATAAGGTAAGATGCTAGCTCCTGTATATATGTATGTATTTATTGTTTGCGATTCGCAATACTTTCTTCGTTAACAGCATACGATCGCGTAGAATTCGTCGGATGTTTGTATACCCGGTACCCTACAGCATCCGGCGCCGGGTCAATTTCCGGCAGATTGGCTCAGGGCATTTTGATTTTATCGACGAGTGTTGGTCGATAAAAGCAGCGTGTAGCGCTGCGCGAGTATCAGGATGTTCGATACTAGGCAGCCTCCTACCTTTCCGACACTATGATGATGCGGATATAACTCACGAATATTTCAATGCATCGCAATAAAATGAGCCGTACATTAGGGGTGATTCTATCAATAATCAACCAAGTCGAGTCTCATGTCGCGTTACTAAAGCCAAAAGCGCGTATCTCAACAGAAATTTTTCGATACGCCCTTTTGGCTTTGTAGAGCCAAAAGGGCGTATCGAAAAAAAAAAAAAATTTTTTTCTCCAATCGACTTGGGAATGTTAAAAACGTAGATATCTATAAGAAAAACGAAAAAAAAAATTTTTTTCAGATACGCCCTTTTGGCTTTAAGAAAAATAAAATTTAAAGCCAAAAGGGCGTATCGTTATATTTTAAATTATTATTCATTCTCAGCGAAAAAAATGATAAAATTTAATAATGATGATAATGATGAAATTTATAATGTATTACCATCGTCGAAGACTAAACTTTCGAAATATCGATGTTATTTCCTTGGTACTGTGCCTGACGTACAAAAATAAGTCGAATCATTGAATTTTGCACGGGATATTGGAAGTTTAGAATCATAAAGATTCCCAAGATCGACATCTTTTTTGAATGCTTTATTCAAAATAATTTTGAAATGAGAATTAATAATAATTTTATATACAACGATACGCCCTTTTGGCTTTAAAATTTTTTTTTCTTAAAGCCAAAAGGGCGTATCTGAAAAAATATTTTTTTTTTTGCGTTTTTCTCATAGATATCTACGTTTTTAACATTCCCAAGTTGATTGGAGAAATTTTTTTTTTTTTTTTCGATACGCCCTCTTGGCTCTACAAAGCCAAAAGGGCGTATCTTTGAGATACGCCCTTTTGGCTTTAGTAACGCGATGTCATCTCTGATTTTTTCCCCAATATTATAAATCCCTAGCCTCATATTTGTAATGTTTCGTCGTTTAGATAATTGAACTTCGATAATTTTCTCATGCTATGATGCATTTTTCATTGGACTAACGCGTTTCACTTTTTGCTTGTTCCCAAAAAAGAAAACGGTATTCCGAATATGCTGCTCTTCCTCTACCTAAATTCGTAATTCTTGTGACTTTTTTTTGAGACCATCTTTTGGAATTTTTTTTCTTCTCCAGTACGTTGTACATTTCATACTGGAACCGATTAATAACGCTTGAATTGATTGACGTACATACATTATACACGTGCCTATTTATAGTTTGATAAGCTTTTCAAATAATGGACCGTATACATACACGAATTCGTTTATTCATTAGTCGCTGTGCGGGGACCTTTCTAAAGTCGCCATAACTTGTTCAAATAATTGAGCGTATATTATATTTATTTCTTCTAAAAATAAGCTGTTCAAATGAAGTGATATATAAGATTCGACAAAAATATTATTTCGCATAATTACGTCAATCGCATGATCACAGATTGAAGAACTTCTACCTGCAATGGGGAGACTTGCTAGCATGCAACTTTTTACAAAATCTATGTAGCGGAAATATTCTTCGGTGTCTAGATCTGAAAATACGCGCTCTGAGAACTGCGTTGTCGAACTCCTTTGACTCCGACAGGAATTCAACGTAATCCTCGGCAGAATCCCTCAATACCCTTTATGAACTAGATTTCAGCACAAGCAATTTCAATTCAATCTAGATATCAAAATTGTTTCGATAAAAAAAAAAAAAAACACATCCATTCGTAATTAAATAACCGAAAAATCTCTATATGATAGATAGAAGATCCGTATTCAACGGAAAACTAAGCCGGGCATCCGGAGTAAGGGCTCCGTAATGGAGTCACCTACCCTGGGCGGTTTCAATTCACGTATTAAATTAGAGATGGATTAAAATATGATTCCTTGTCGACGTAATCACTCGAGGCCGATCGTTACGTGTATCGATCTTAACGGTCTTGTATCTTTCCAGGATTTACACAGGTGCTATACTTGCGCACAATTTTTCTGGTTCCGGGTAGTATATAAAGGGGCTTCGAGTCTCAACGAATATCAAGTAATCATCTGAAGTTCAACTGCTAAGACGTATAGCTGCTTGTCAATTCTACAGCCGACGAAGATAGCCAAGTTCGCATTTAGTCTGTGCACCCTGCTCGTCGTCCGTGTGAGTATAGGTGTACGTGAGAATACGATTAAAATAGACGTGAGAATCATTTATTCCAACAAATTTAATGTGCAGAATTTTTCGATACTGTGTAAGTTATTGGAAAATTGTAAAAACGAACAATGACTGCCGACTTTAAGCCACTGAAGGCATAAGAATGATAGATTTTCCATCCTGTAGATCTCACGTGTTCAAATATTCTGTTTCCACTGCCATATGTTAATACAACATTCATAGATAATCGTGTAGAAGAGTTGATGAAGAAAAAAAAATGTGTAGGTATAGAGGTACTAGGCGGGCCAATATATTTCGTATCACTCGTATCGTATTAGAATTATTGACATGGTTCAATCGCAGTTTCCTTGTACTTGTCTAGAAAAGGCCCGCCTAGTACCACTACCTCCAAATTTTTATTTATTTATTTATTTTTGTCAACTCTTCTACACAAATGAACTTCTAAAATACGGTCTATGCAAAATACATTACCTAGACAAATAATAAACTTTCTAGTGACTGGAGTATTCCAGGGTAGAAGTCTAGTGAAAACTAAACAATCATCCAAATACATCCGACGATAGAAGTTTGCAAGCAAAATGATTTTTAAGGCCCAGTTTGCCAAATGGTTATTCAAGCCAGCAATTGCTGAAAGTATTTAGCATTTACGATCGGGCATTGCAGCTAAGTGTTATTCATACAAATCTAAGTACAATTGCTTCTACTCGAACCGTTTCTTTGAAGCAAATATGCTCGTACTCAAACCTCATACCTACTGCACTCCAAAGTAATTGCTCATCGTTATTCGTACCACTCATTACGTCGGGACTCCAGTAAAGTTGTTTTTCCTAACGTGTATCAATAATTGCGTCTGTGAAATTCTATTCGGCAGTTTGCAGAAAACATTTTCCCTTTGGGATTGCTTCGGATTTTGTAAACAGTGAAAGCGATGAGATTCTGAGTTCTCATCAGAGACTCGCGCAATTACCGAACGCAATATTTCGGCGATTGAGGTATGAGAATAAAATTGAAAGTCGTGAATTAGGTGTTTAACGTCAAGATATGAGCTGCCGCACAAAGATTCTCGGCGATAAATAATTTTCTAGAAAATCAAATCAAATTATTGTTTAATTGACCCTAAAAGTCTTGTAGTACCGAGAGCGCGCAAGGCGCGTATCATTATCATCGATTGATCAGCGAGGGCAATATTCGGCCACGTATATGATAGAAGATCTGATCGTGGGTGATAAATGTACGAGCAAAGGACTGGCCGTTTCAAAAAATTCAAAAATAACGAAATTATTGTCAGAACAAAGCACGATCACTCAGAGGTACAACCATGAGTACTGAGTGCTTCAACAAAAGATGGGCCTTCCTGCTCGTGTCACTCTTATTGATCACTACGAGTAATGGGGACGACAGCGATGCCGAGGACACGACTCGTCCGGAAGTAACTATAACTCAGGGAACACTTCAAGGTGTGAACATGGAGACCTACTACGGCAGAAGTATCTCCGGCTTCATAGGGATCCCGTTCGCTCAACCACCGGTTGGAGATCTCAGGTTTGTTATACGACAGACAAGACGAGATGCGAGTACGTAGACATGAGAAATTTCACGTCAAGCGGGACGAAATCAATGAAGAATTTTATGACCCCGATTTCATGATTTCGATTTATTTTTGTTGAAACGAAATTTTTTTTTGAATCGAATGAATTCTTGCATTGCCAAAGTCGAACAAATGTCTGGTTCATTGGTAAATCAACCAAATACTTATTTCCAAGAAATAGAAATGAATTCAGAAATCCATCAAAAGGGACAATTCGTTACGACTGCAAGTTACAAAACCTTTCCTTTGGCGTGCTACAAAACCCATTTTCATTATGTATAATTTACGAAATATCAAGGAACGATTCGAGGTCACGTGCAGGAAATCGAAAATTGTTAAATAGGTGGACCTGTTATACGACAGTATTAACTCAAATCTGGACAGTCGTTAGGAGAACTTTACATTTCGGGGATGACGTACATACACTGTGTAGCCATGAGATTTTAGATATGTTTTAAGAAGAGAGCTCAAGTGAAAAACACGTCGAAATATCAATGTTGGCCAGTATCTCTTTCTCGTTTAACTCACACACATTATCCTCATCCAGGTTCGCGGCACCGGTAGCACCGGATCCTTGGGACGGGACTTTGAACGCCAGCAGCAATTCCAACTCGTGTCCTTCTGCCATATCTGGCAGCGGAGTTTCTGGAGACGAAGACTGTTTATACCTCAACGTTTTTACGCCATCGGTGAATAATTCACGCATTTAATTTAGCTTATGATATTAAATGAATCAATTGAAAGTATGTATACGTTTCCTAAAGCCCATTATCAGCTCAGAAAAGTGAAAATTTTGATAGATCATGATTATTGGAGATTTCAGTCCATGTTACATATACTGCTCTGTCCGAACGATTCTAGTGGAATAGATGTGGAAGTGGCAGCTACCTGTTCATGGCAAAAAGTGGATGAAAACAAAAATTCATTGTTCATATCTTCACCTTACAGCTTCCAACGAGTGAGAACTCTACATTGCTACCAGTAATGGTGTTCATCTACGGTGGAGCTTTTAAAGCCGGATCGAATAATGCCGAATCCTACAATCCGGATTTCCTCCTCGACAAGGATGTGGTTCTTGTAGTTCCCAACTATCGACTGGGGGTACTCGGATTCCTCAGCACCGGAGATGAAGTGGCGCCCGGAAATTGGGGTCTGAAGGACATAGTTCGGGCTCTAGAATGGGTCCAGGAGAACATCCAATACTTCGGCGGTGATCCCAACAGTGTTACCGTTTTCGGGCAAAGTGCAGGAGGCATCAGCACTCATCTCTTGGCGTTTTCGAAACTGACAAAGGGTGAGATTTGCTGGCTAGTCTTGGGCGAGGTGTATCATTCACCTTCTCGTCATAGACGTAACATCGTATGATTTGATCAAAGTAATTGTCCAGAATCTAAATTCAGTTGATGACGTGAGATACTTAAAAGAATTTCTGTTCTCGTACATTCATCTCAGCGATTCATCACGTAGTTTTTCCACAGGCCTCTATCATAGATATATATTCGAGAGTGGAACAGCATTCTCGTACGATGGTCAAAGACCCTTGGAAGTAGTGGCTAACCGCACTAAGGTGCTCGGCGAGTATCTTGGCTGTTCGACCAACACGTCTACAGAACTCGTCGACTGTCTCAGGGGTGTGACTGTGTCACAGCTGCTAGTCGATACGGACTCATTGTTCGAGGTGTACAACGGTTATCCGCGTGTTGTATGGAGTCCATCTCGCGAACCGGATGTAGAAGGAGCATTCATCACTGAAAGACCTGCGGACCTAATCGCGGCTGGGAATTTCCATGATTTGCCATTTATCACTTGTGTTAATCGCAACGAAGGGTATGGTTTTTATGGACGTAAGTATCGAGACGACAAAAACTGAGCCACCTCTCTGTTTCCGTATATATGTTGGCAGGTAGTTGCAGGTATATCTATTACACTAACAGAGTAAGTTTGTTCGAATCAAACGAAGACTTGCATTGCTACATAGTCACACAAATCTCCGTTAATCTTTCACACTAATTGGTGTTTTTGTAATAAAGCACAAATATACAGTCCGAGAAGAAGAAATCAAAGAAGCGCACTAGCTGCCTGTTGTTTCTGCAAATGAATTTATTCCATGTTTAACTTTTTCTCGTTTGCTTTCAGAGTACGTCAATGACCTGGATTCGTTTGAGACTTTCTTAGACAATATCGACATTGCCCTGCCTCCATATTTAACGTACGATAGTCTGGTTACCAATGTCACAGCTTACACTGACAGACTCAAGTCATTTTTCGTGAACGACTTGACTGCTGACCGCAGCATAGTGAGTATTCCAAAGCCAACGTATGAAGTTAAGGTTTCCTCTGTCAGCATCTAATACTTGGTATTTCTTTCAGCTGGTAACGAATATATCAGAACTGATTGGAGAAGGCTTGAACGTCTTTCCTTCCTACAGATCTAATCAGCTGACGCTTAACGTACAAAGTCCCCATTATTTGGCTTACTTTGGATACCACGGCACTTTCAGTTACGCCCGCTCAGATAATTATGCTGTAGCTCACATGGATGAACTGATTTACCTCTTCGAGCCAGTCTATGCCAGTTTTGGCTCTGCAGATGCTCGAATGAATGAGAACGATTTGCAGATGGTAGAGACGTTCGTTCAGCTGTGGACGTCTTTTGCGATCACCGGGTAAGCCTAAGCGATTAAGTACCGGCGCAAAACTACATGATGATGATGCTATTGAAAAATGGTATATCGCTCAACTGTATGCTTTCAGAACGCCTACAACCACGGTGGCATCGACTACCACGGTATGGGAGCCGTACTCGTCTAACAAAAATTATCTTCACATCGGAAACTATTCCGATCCCTCGATCTGGCTTGAGGATCACTTTTTATCAAATCACATGGACTTTTGGGAGTATCATACTGCTGCTACGACATGGTTGTAAACGTTATGACTTCCGACTTCGTCTTATGGCTCACGCTTCGGAATGCTCATATTACACATGACGGAAATGCTGGACTTCTGGATGCTGAAGATAACTGTTGATAATGAATATTAATTGATAAGCCAATATTATTTACTGTGTTTACGAATTTGTTGTAAATGTAAACCAATCATAATTTTCAAAAATATATGTAAGGTCTATCATGATCAGAGAATAAATATATGAAATAATAAAGCAAGATAAAAAGAAAAAAAATGCTGTCATTTTCAAGTGCTGGAAGCCAGCCAAGATAATTAAAAACCTTAGTAGCCCAAGATTTTCCCTAAAGTATAAAACGAAAATCGTGACTCGCTAGCGTACACTCGATGAATTAGCCTGTCCGTTTGCGAAGAATGCATCACGAAAGAATAATTCAAGGATATCAACCATTTCTGTGAAATTAATTATAATCAATTGATTCGCAAAAAATTAATAATTTTTGCAGTTACTGAAAGTATTTAGTATTTACGATCGAACATTATAGCTAAGTGTTATTCATACAAATCTAAGTATAATTGCTTCTACTCGAACCTTTTTTTTGAAGCAAATATGCTCGTACTCAAACCTTATACCTATACACTCCAAAGTAATTGCTAATCGTAATTCGTACCACTCATTACGTCGGAACTGCAGTAAAGTTGTTTTTCTTAACGTGTATCAATTGCGTCTGTGAAATTCTATTCGGCAGTTTGCAGAAAATATTTTCCCTCTGGGAGTGCATCGGGTTTTGTAAACACTTAAAGCGATGAGATTTTGAGTTCTCATCAGAGACTTACGCAATTACCAGACGCAAGATTCTGGTGATTGAGGTATGAGACTTAAATTGAAAGTCGTGAATTGGGTGTTTGACGTCAAGATATGAGCAGCCACACAAAGATTCGCGACGATAAATAATTTTCGAGAAAATCAAATCAAATCATTGTTTAATTGACGCTAAAAGTCTAGTAGTACCGAGAGCGCGCAAGGCGCGTATCATTATTATCGATTGATCAGCGAGGGCAATATTCGGCCACGTATATGATAGAAGATCTGATCGTGGATGATAAATGTCCAAGCAAAGGACTGGCCGTATCAAAAAATTAGAAAAATAACAAAAATTGAGGCGACATTAGTGCGTGACATAGGGCATGGGATGATCATATCTGTTCCACAGTTGATCGTATCTGACCTTCATTAGCGTAATCTCGTTTACCGCACGGCAGTTTTATCATTTTTCATCTCATCTGATCGAAAATCTTTGACTCGATTAGAAATTCGGTACTTAAAAAGGGTTCTACGTGTTCAAATAAGCCCTATCGTAAGCAAGGCGTTCTGAGCGTTGGTTTACTGAAAAATAACGAAATTATTGTCAGAACGAAGCGCGATCACTCAGAGGTACAACCATGGGTACTGAGTGCTTCAACAAAAGATGGGCCTTTCTGCTCGTGTCACTCTTATTGATCACTACGAGTAATGGGGACGATAGCGATGCCGAGGACACGACTCGTCCGGAAGTAACTATAACTCAGGGAACACTTCAAGGTGTGAACATGGAGACCTACTATGGCAGAAGTATCTTCGGCTTCAAGGGGATCCCGTTTGCCCAACCACCGGTTGGAGATCTCAGGTTTGTTATACGACAGACAAGACGAAATGCGAGTACGTAGACATGAGAAATTTCACGTCAAGCGGGACGAAATCAATGATGAATTTTGTGACCCCGGTTTCATGATTTCGATTTATTTTTATTAAAACAAAATTTTTGTTTCAATCGAATGAATTCTTGCATTGCCAGAGTCGAACAAATGTCTGGTTCATTGGTAAATCAACCAAATACTTGTTTCCAAGAAAAAAAATGAATCCAGTGTATTTTTGCGAAATTAATCAAATTTTGGACCAACTTGATCACATTTTTGTATCGCTTCAAAGAAATCAAAATCAAACGGAATACTTGCGGCTTTAATTAATCAAACTGTTCACTAAGTGGCAGATTTTTATCAACAAAAAGAAGAATATCTGTCTCTACACACATGCCATTTCTCTTGATATTTTAGAATAAAATTTTTTGTAAAAGTATGAAAAAAACGGATGCACTCTCTTTTTCATACGTTTTTTATATCTTTTGTTTTATATTTATGCTACATTCTGTCGAATTAGATTTGATTTGCAATCTCATGCGTAGATCAAACGTCGTGTTTAATAACTTCAAGATAGCGTATTCGCATCTGATCAGTCTTGATTTGGCTACCTACGCTCGATCAGTGGTCAGACACAAATCATTCGGATACGCGAGAACTCGGAGTGCGGGTGTATTTGTAACATGTCCAAAATTATGTCTAATTGTAAATCGAACTCGACGGAATTACCCTCGCTGACCTCTACTGCTGGTTTTCCGACAGATTTTTATATCTATCCATGGGTCGTCGACGGAATTTGCGAAAAAGATGTTAACGTAACTATCATCAAGAGGGACAATCCGTTACGACTTGTTACAAGACCTTGCCATTGGCATGTTACGATACACATTTTCATTGTGTGTAATTTTCCCAAATATCAAGAAATAATTCGAGGCCACGTGTAGGATTCGAGGCCACAGTTGTATTGGGGGATAACGCACATACAGTGTGTAGCCATGAAATTTTAGACATGTTTTAAGGAGAGAGCTCGAGTGACAAACACGTGGAAATATCAAAGTTGGCCAGTATCAATTCCTCGTTTAACTTGCATACATAACTCCCGTCCAGGTTCGCGGCACCCGTAGCACCGGATCCTTGGAGCGGAACTCTGGACGCCAGCACTGATTCCAACTCGTGTGTTCAGTACATGGGAACCTCAATGCGTGGCGATGAAGACTGTTTATATCTGAACGTTTTTACCCCATCGGTAAATTATTCACGCATTTAATTTAGCCTATGATAATAAATGACTCAATTGAAAGTATCCATTGATATACGTTTGCTGAAGCCCATTATCAGCTCGGAAAAGAGAAGACGTTGGTAGATGACGATTATTGCAGATTTCAGTCCATGTGATACGCACTCCTCTGCATGGACGATTCTAGGAGAATAAATATAAGCAAATCTATGAGAACAAAAAATGAACATTTTCATCTTACAGCTTCCGACGAGCGAGGACTCTAAATTGCTGCCAGTCATGCTGTTCATCTATGGCGGAGCTTTTAGAGCCGGTTCTAATAGCGCCGTAAACTTCAACCCGGATTTCCTCCTCGACAAGGATGTGGTTCTTGTAGTTCCAAACTATCGCCTGGGAGTACTCGGATTCCTCAGTACCGGGGATGAAGTGGCGTCCGGAAATTGGGCCTTGAAGGACATAGTTCGGGCTCTAGAATGGGTCCAAGAGAACATCCAATACTTCGGCGGTGATCCTAACAGTGTCACAATTTTCGGACAAAGTGCGGGAGGCATTACCACTCATCTCATGGCATTTTCGAAGCTGACAGAGGGTGAGATTTGCCGGCCACTTTTATCGTTCGTATCATTTGATACATAATAGTATATCAATTGTCATGAATTGGCATTTAGAGACGTTAGATACTAGAATTAATTTACATTGTCGTATATTCGTCTCAGCAATTCATCACGTAGTTCTTCCACAGGTCTCTACCATAGGTATATATTCGAGAGTGGATCAGCGCTTTCGTACGATGGCCAAAGACCCTTGGAGATCATGGTCGACCGCGCTAACGTGCTCGGCGAGTATCTTGGCTGTTCCACCGCCACTTCGACAGAACTGGTCAACTGTCTGAGGGAACAGACCGTATCGTCGCTGGTTGCCGGTACAGACTCATTGTTCGAGGTGTACAACGGGTATCCTGGTGTTGTATGGAGTCCATCTCGCGAACCGGATGTAGAAGGAGCATTCATCACGGAAAGACCTGCGGACCTAATCGCAAGTGGGAATTTCCATGATCTGCCATTTATCGGTTGTGTTAATCGCGACGAAGGAAATGGTTTCAAAGGACGTAAGTATCAACGACAACAATAAAGAATAAACTATCTATCACACTAACAGAAAAGTTTCTCCGAATCATACAACTCCATTTATTCTATGGATAATTTCATTTTTTTTTTTACTTTCAGAGTATATCAACAACCCGGATTCGTTTGAGACATTCTTAGAGAATATCGACCTTGCATTGCCCCCATATTTAACGTACGATAGTTTGGTTACGGATGTACAAGCTTACACTGACAGGCTCAAGTCATTTTTCGCGAATGACATGACTGCTGACCGCAGCATAGTAAGTATCCCAAAAGTAACAAGATGAGTTCAGGTTTCCGCTGTCAGTATCTAATACGTGATATTTCTTACAGCTGCTGAGCAATCTGTCAGAACTCATAGGAGAAGGCTTGAACGGTTTTCCTGCCTACAGATCTAATCTGCTAACGCTCAACGCACAAAGTCCTCATTATTTGGGCTACTTTACGTATCATGGAACTTTCAGCAACGCCAGAACAGATGACGATGCTGTAGCTCATATGGATGAACTGATTTACCTCTTCCAGCCAGTCTATGGCAGTTTCGGCTCTGCTGATGCTCGAATGAATGAGGACGATTTGCAGATGGTGGAGACGATGGTCCAGCTGTGGACGTCCTTTGCGACTACCGGGTAAGCTTGAGCGTAAAAGTACCGGCGATAAACTACGCGAGGATGATACCGTTGAAAATCTTATATTGTTTAACTGTATGCTTGTAGAACGCCTGTGGCTAACGTGGGTTCAACTAATACGGTTTGGGAGCCGTTCTCGACGAAGAAAAATTATCTTCGTATCGGAAACTCTTCTGACCCCTCGATCTGGCTTGAGAATTACTTTTTGAAAAATCACATGGACTTTTGGGAGGAACATACTGCTGCTACGACATGGTTGTAAACGTTATGTCTTCCTTTGTTCATATCACACATGACGGAAATGCTGGGCTTCTGGATGCTGAAGATAACTGTTTATAATGAATATTAATTGATAAGCCAATATTATTCACTGTGCTTACGAATTTATTGTAAATGAAACCAATCATAATTTTCAAAAATATATATAAGATCTATCATGATCAGAGAGTAAATATATGAAATAATAAAGCAAGAAAAAAAAATGCTGTTATTTTCAAGTGCTGGAAGCCAGCCAAGATAATTAAAAACCTTAGTAGCCCAAGATTTTCCCTAAAGTATAAAACAAAAATCGTGACTCACTAGCGCACATTCCATGAACTTGTGAAAGTTTTACTGCAAATTTGAACTCAAATGACACAAATGACTTACCTATCACGGAAAAAAAAAACTGTAGCTGCTACAGGTCTTATTCCTGTAGGGTGATTTTGTAATGATAAATACCGACGTAAGCCTGGGTTCATTCGAAGGAGGATACTGTGACGTATAAAAATTATTCATAATATTACCGAATAATAAGTGCTGAAAATTGGATAGTTTCCGCGAATAGTTTAGCGGGATATTTTAGGAAAATTTTTCCAGTATGTATTTAGTACCACGTCAACCATAAATGACCCCCAAAATTTGTCGAAATTGTTCCTTTATTTTTTGTTATTGTTATTCTACAATAGAATAGTATATTGAGTCATTTTATTGCGTTGATTGTGGTAGGTACAAGAGATACCTGTTAATTGTACGATAAGCGGAAGCGATAAGACCGTGATTTGGGACCACGCCAGATTTCAATGATTGGCGTATAAAGTCAAATTAGAAATCGCGTTCTGTTAATTCATATCAATATTGTATTTTCGATAAGATCGAATGATACTTGTTTAATTGGTCTTGGAAGTCGAGTGGTGTCGAGAGTACGTAGAGCGACGTTTTGACATTTTTTTCTTAAGTCTGACATTTTATTTAAATTCATATTCTTGCAGACAATTTTTGAGGAAAAATAGAACGTTTTTCCATTTTCAACTGAGTTACTCTTTTTTCCCCGATTCCCCCTACCTATCATACAGGGTGAGTTTTCTCCGCAGTCTCATATGAGAAAACTCACCCTGTATATATGCTCGCAGTAGATGATTTCATCGGATTAGATTCGGAGATCGTTCCAGATAATATATTTCCTATCTGATGCGTAGATTGAACGTCGCACTTCAAGCACACTTGAAAACGGCGTAATTACATCTGATTAGTCTTCATTCAGCTGATAATCCCGCGGATATGAGGCCCTGACGTGCTCTCGCAGAACAGACACTATTTTAAAATTTTCATACATCAAATCTCTGATGAAGAATGAACAACTTCATCTTTTCGTGCTTCAAAACCATCAGGCTTTCCTGAGGCCTTAAGACCTGACAGGGCTCACCTAGGCGACGATCCAGCGTCGATATTTTGGCGCTTCTCGTGTAATATATAATCAGCAAAGGCTATGTGTTTGGATAGGGCTTGAAATATCCTTCGATCACGTATCTTGTGACTAACAGATATGCGATCTTTAATTAGACACCGAGATAGTGTATATCTATCATTTATCCTCGCTTCTTATTTGGCTGAAAGCTCTAGGTGTCTCAGATAGCAATATGTGAATCGTCATGCATGGATGAGACAAGTAATCAGCCCAGACGCTGTCATAAATATGGGAAACAGACCGGTTCGCTCATCGTGAGCATGAACTGCCATAACGCTGTTCTAGACGCGTTTAATGAGTAACAAAAGTTAACAAGAAGTATCGAGGTTGGAAACCTACAATTTACTTTTAACATGAACGTGACTGTCTCGCTCCGCGAGGTTCATTTGGTCCGGTTTGGCTTGACCAAATCGTGGAATAACGTTGGGTGTCTTATTTTGTGTTTAAATTTGACACAATGTTTAATCGCACTCTAAGATAGTGCATTTATCTTATAATTGGTTCTTTCGGCTTGACAGGAGCGTGATTAAATAAAAATGCTAAAGGTGTGATAAGACCTGAAAATGTACGTAGAGACTGGACACTTAATCCGACCATCTGTCGATGTATCTCGACAGAATCGAACTCTCTGCATGTCTTCTATGTGAAGCTGTCAAGGGAATGAAAAAAAGTGATAGCTTTAGGACCGTAAAATCAGTCAACACCTCACCATTGCTATGCTGCAAGTCTGATTTTCGTTAGTCTAACAATAAGTGACAGTATCCTAGTCGAAGTGATCGGGCTTTTCGAATATCTGACAGATAACTCACTTGTCATTCTTAATGAATAATCCGTGATAAGTGGTGACAGAAATGTTTTTACAGTGTACGATATCTAATCTACACGTAATCGAGAGATCCCAACAATAACTGAAACAGTATTATCCACAAGATTTGCTATGCATACGGGAACTTTCAAGCAGCAATCTAGTAGCTTCTTCTAGGGTGGAAAATGTGGATATTCTAAAACGAAATCTTGAAGTTCTGAGACGTGATTAAAATATTGAAAAATAGTATATATTGATTCATATTTCATTGTATAGATTCTGCAGACCATATCTATGTGCAATCAATCATATATAATGCATGATCTTATAATCTAATCAGTTTCTCTATCGATTAATGATTGTTCATATTTTTACAGAAAAATAGATTAAATCAATCAAATTAATGCTCAACGTCACGTAGTACGAAGGGCATGAAATATGAGTACCTACTAGTATTAATTAATTGATTAGCAAACACAATAATCAGTCAAGTACAGCACATGGTATAAGATATGATCGTATTTGTTTCATATAAGATCGTATCCGGTCGTCATACCTTTTAGGGTTATCCCTAATTTCATCGGATCGATGATCTCCCACGTGGCCCTTGACGCGATGATCAATAAGCCCTTAGAGCGTTATCAGCTCGATAGGAAATATAAGCTGACCCTCGCGGTTCTTTACCAGAAGTACAAGCCACGATCCCTTAGACGTAAAACTATGGCCATTAAATGTTCCAAGAAAAGATGGGCCTGCGTGTTAGTGCCACTTGCACTGATCATCATCGCTCTAGTTGTGGTCGGTATATATTTCTGGGTAAATAATGGAAACGACAATGACGACCAGGGCACGACACGTCCGGAAGTAACTATATCTCAGGGTACACTTCGAGGCTTAAACCTGGAAACATACTATGGCAGGAGTATCTTCGGCTTCAAGGGGATCCCGTTCGCCCAACCACCGATTGGAGACCTTAGGTTTGCTAAGCGCATACAATAAATTGGACGTAGTATGACCCAGGTAACAAAAACTTTGAAAGACGTCTATCAGTGAATAAAACGTCTTTTGAAGTTCTCAGTTATCTGGGATCGAATGAGAAAAAATTTCTCACGTACACTCACCCTCACGCCCTTTGAATCCCGTATGAATATTCACCGTATTTTCATATTTACATTATGTAGCTCGGAAAATAAGGCGCAAAAAAATGGTGAAAAACCAGAATTTTGGAATGGGTTGACATGTGAAGCGACTTTCATAAAAATACTTACTGACAATCATTCAGGAGATTCTTTATACAATTGTAGAAATCTGGAATGAAAAAGTGCATAGAAATATCAAAGGTGGCTAGTATCAATCCTTTGATTAATTCACATACATTACACCTCTTCAGGTTCGCAGCACCCGTAGCACCTGACTCTTGGAACGGGACCTTAGACGCTGGCAGTGATTCTAACGCGTGTGCTCAGCTCACTGGGAACTCAATCCGTGGAGATGAAGACTGTTTATATCTCAACGTTTATACACCATCGGTAAATTATCACTTACTTATTTCATTTTTCGTATGACGATGAACGAATAGAAACCATCCAGTACTACGTTTGCCGAAGCTTATTGATAATTAATTATCGAAGATTGCAGTCATTCCTATTTATACAACTCTGTCTGACCGATATACATACATGCAAGGTGAAAATACCCGCTAAGAAAATATGTATTTGTGACAATTGGGTATTTGAATGGATTCTTTTTTTTTCTATATTTGAGTAGTTTGTAAAAAAATAATTAGGTCATATTTTTTCATTTTTCAATCGAACAAATCGGCATTTATCAAGTTGATACAATGGATTGAAAACTTTAACATTGTGGCGTCACCCATGCTAAGATATATCTATACATATATTACGAAAACTGGAATATTCAATTACCTGTAACTTTCGTAATTATGATTTTTAACGAATAAAAGAAAAAAAAAATACGGCCCAGTTATTCTTTTTCACTCTACGAAACGAAAAAAAAATTCCATTCGCAAACCCAATTAAATTAGTTCTGGGCGTCTTTTCTCGTACAGCTTCCAACAAGTGAGGACTCTACGTTGCTACCGGTAATGGTGTTCTTCTACGGTGGAGCTTTCAAAGCAGGATCGAATTACGAAGAAAACTACAATCCGCGTTTTCTCCTCGACAAGGATGTGCTTCTAGTAGTTCCTGCCTATCGTTTGGGAGTACTTGGATACCTCAGCACTGGAGACGAAGTCTCGCCCGGAAATAACGGCCTGAAAGATTTGGTTCGGGCTCTAGAATGGGTCCAGGAGAACATCCAATACTTCGGTGGTAATCCTAACCAAGTCACACTTTTCGGTCAAAGTGCGGGAGGCATCAGCGTTCATCTCATGGCGTTTTCGGAGCTAACAAAGGGTGAGATTAGCTGGCCAGTTTCGGACAATGTGTATAATTCACCTTCTCGTTATAGACGTAGCTGAGTATAACTCACACGATAAGAGCTTTCATGCAATTTTTCTACAGGCCTCTACCACGGGTATATATTCGAGAGTGGATCGGCACTCTCGTACGATGGTCAAAGGCCCTTGGAAATAGTGGTCAATCGCACAAACGTGCTCGCCGAATTTCTTGACTGTCCGACGAGCACGTCGATGGAACTTGTCACGTGTCTAAGGGGCAAAAATCTAACACAGCTGCTCGCTGAACCAGCCACATTGTTCGCGGGGTACAACGGTTATCCAAATGTTGTATGGAGTCCATCGCGTGAACCGGATGTAGAAGGAGCATTCATCACTGAAAGACCTGCGGATCTCATCGCGGCTGGGAGATTCCATGATCTGCCATTTATGGCGAGTGTTAATCGGGACGAAGGATTTTCTTTCGGTGCACGTAAGTATCTTCCTGTTCTTTTGTTCTTTTTTCATATACCATGTCGCCAAGTTTAGACAACGTACAGTTTGAGAATACACTTCGAATCGCGCTTCCTTTGGAAAAGTTCAGGCTGCCTGTTGTTCCTGCAAGCTAATTTATTCTATTCACAACTTGTCACTTTTTACTCACAGGCTATCTCACTGACACAGAAGGCTTTGAAGAGTTCTTAGAGAATATTGACGAGGCCTTGCCCCCAATGTTAACATATGATACTTTGGTTGAAAATGTCACAGCTTACACCGAAGGCCTTAAGTCATTTTTCACAAATGACTTGACCGCTGACCGCAGCATAGTAAGTATTTCAAATTTGACATTTAAAGATCAGCGTTCCTCATTCAGCATATCTATAAAACTCGATATTCTTCCAGCTGCTGGCTAACTTGACACAACTCATGGGTGACGGTTTGAATATCTTCCCCGCCTACAGATCTAACCGATTACATCTCGCTCAATCGCAAAGTTCCCATTATTTATGTTCCTTTGAATACCGGGGAACCTTCAGCTGGTCTTACCCCTCGACCCAAAGCACAGAGAATTATGGTATAGTGCACCAGGACGAACTGATTTACCTTTTTGAACCACCATATTCTAATCTCGGTCCAGAAGGCGCTGTGATGAGCGAGGCTGACTTGGAAATGGTAGAGACGATGGTCCAGCTGTGGACGTCTTTTGCGACGACCGGGTAAGCTTGAGCATAGATCAACCGGCACAAACCACACATGAAGATAATATTGTAGAAAAATGTTACGTGGATTAATTACGTGCTTTTAGAACGCCTACAACTACTGTGGCCTCGCATAGCGGGGTAGTTTGGGAGCCGTTCTCGGATAACAAGAACTATCTCAGAATCGGTAACAATTCCGACAACTCGATCGCGCTTGTGAATAACTTCGCTGAAAATCGCATGGAGTTTTGGGAGGCACAAACTGCTGCTACGACATGGTTGTAACCGGGGTGAATTTTCGACTCGTATACTCATCTTTTATACACTTTGAAATTCTCACTCGAAGCAACACACTTATATTAATAGATATACTAATCGATAAGCTGATATTATTTACTGTACTCACGAATTTGTTGTAAATAAAACTAGCTATACTTTTCGAAGATGTTTAAGAACTTTTTTGATTAACGTGTAAATGTATGGATTAATTACGCATCACGGAGAGAAATTCGTGATCAATTCAACCAGAAATTTCATGTTCCTTTTACAATAAAAGTATGATAGTTTCAATACAGACCGAAAATATCGTAGGATTCACAATAACGGTACGAAAGATTCTACTCATAGTAAGATCGGGTATACCGTTTAGTATGTAGTCCAGAAAAAAGTGCTCCGACCTTTAAGGGTAAGTCCTGAAAGACAGCTTAAGTATTAGAAAGCCTTAGTTGCCCAAGATCCTCTATAAAGTACTAAAGAAAAATCTTTCCTGATGGTGCCTGATGTAAGGCTGGTCAGACTCATCGTAAACGACACATATTCTCGATAATCTCCCGTGTTTCGAATTTCAAATTTGAATGTCAACCGTGCATCGGAATTGTGCTTATCCATAAAATCACATTGCATCCTATAACTTTCGATTGATAATCTGTCGGCCTCTGTTAGTGTGGGAAAGTGGATGTTGTAAAACGATATCTTGAAGAGATTATGTATTTTTATTCAGTCCTAATTGAATGACCTTATGCTGAGTTTCATGAAAATAACCCGGGACTCGACTCAAGAAGCTGGCTACATATGTAGTATCACTCATCCTTCCCTTTCGTATAATTCAATTATTAGACGAGAAAAAATAAAGTGGCTAAACGCATCTTTGACACTTCTTATGAACGAATAAATAAACGAGAAAATAGCTACCAAGAAGCGAACAAAAAATTAAAGCGATCATGAAGTGAGAATTCCTCCATTGCTGTAAAGTCAGACATAACATGGTCGAATGCCAGTCATGCGCGATTATATCAGAGCATGAATGAATCCGAACACAGTCAGGTATAGTATCAGTTCTAATCATATACGTTTTGTATATGGATTCATTTATCAGTATATAGATCTTGTATCTAATGATATATGATCGTATAAAATATACGATCTAATAATCTGATCATTTTTTTTCAGACGTTGATTGGCCAAATTCTCGGTACAATCGAACTGAGTTAGTGAAATTGGTGCCCAACGTTGAGCAGTACCAAGGGAACGGCGATTCACGGATTAGTATTACCTAATTAATCAGCAAGCGGAACAATCGGCAAGGTCTGATAGCATATATCTGATCGTATCTTTGTCATATAAGATCGTACCCAATCGTCACACTTCCAGCAGATGTAAATTCGTCAATAGAGAACAAGCTGAACCGGGTGTTTCGTTGCCGTAAAATATTGGAATTATCGTCGGACTTAGAACCATGGCCATTGAGTGTTCGAAAAAAAGATGGGCCTACTTTCTGGTACCGCTTTCGTTGGTCATCATCGCCCTCGCTGCAGTCGGTATATATTTCTGGGTAACTAGTGGAAACGAGAACGACGACGAGACGCGCCCGGAAGTAACCATATCTCAGGGAACACTCCGGGGTCTGAATGCGGCCACCTATTATGGCAGAAGTATCTACAGCTTCAAAGGGATCCCGTTCGCCCAACCACCCGTTGGAAACCTCAGGTTTGTTATTCGATGGTCAAGATGTGATGCAACTACAAATATGCTAGACACCAAAAAACTTCAAAAGACGTTTTTCGAAGTTCGGAGTTCGTTTTCTCGGACGAGATATCTTTAAACTTTCAGAAGCGTTGATCGATCGTCAATCTGGATATCGAGTAAGCCCAGGGACAATTAAGAAAGTGGTGGACGTCGATTATGAATTCGGAACTCTTGCAAGTCACAAAATTCTTGATCTTCTTTTCTTGAATTTTTTTTCTTCCAAACGTCACAATTCTTCGCGTTTATTCATTGTGAATACATTTCGCGGAATCTAAACGAAAACAAAAAGAAATCATGAATTGTTCTCTCCATTTCCCTACACATGTAGGGCTATCTGTTCACTTTCGACACAAACGAAACTTTGTTCATTCTGAACGTTATCTTGACTTAGTGCAATACTAGCATACTCGTATTCGCCGGAATTATTCTGACGGACATTCGTACGTTGAAAATAATCGAGAAGATATTGAGCTTCCTGTCTCATGCGTTATAATTTTAATCATACTTCAAGATATGATGTTTACATCCGATAAGTCTTGATATCGTTACAGTCTATCAATGGGTAGATAAAAATCCTACACGTGTAAGAACGTGAATGCGCATGTAGATCAGGTGCTATTTGAAATGGAAATCGATTTTCAGCAATAGGTTCAGCCAACTATATTCTGTCACAACCATGGAAAGTAGTTATTCGTACAGCTGGTTACCAGACTTTTCCGATAAGATTTTTGACAATAATTCACGACACTATCTACGGTGTAGATTAAAGTACACGGAGTAGCAACGAGATCTGGAATAGTAGAGAAAATACACACGTGGAAAACACGTGCAGAATGTCGTAGGTGACAAATGCCAATTCCTCGATTAATTCCACTCATTATCTCTGTCCAGGTTCGCGGCACCCGTAGCGCCAGATCCTTGGAACGGGACCCTGGACGCTAGCAGTGATTCTAGTCCGTGTGCTCAGCTTCAGGGTAGCACAGTCCTTGGAGACGAAGACTGTTTATATCTGAACGTTTATACGCCATCGGTAAATTATTATTTACCCATTCGATCTCTCATATGATGATTAACGAACGGAAATGATGTGGTATTACATTTGCTTTATTATTTCTGGGTATTTTCACCATACAGCTTCCTACGACTGAGAACTCTGCTTTGCTACCAGTAATGTTCTTCATTTACGGTGGAGCCTTCAAAGCGGGAGCGAATACCGAAGCAGACTACAATCCTGATTTTCTCCTCGACAAGGATGTGGTTCTTGTAGTCCCTGCCTATCGAGTAGGGGTACTTGGCTTCCTCAGCACCGGAGACGAAGCATCGCCCGGAAATTGGGGTCTCAAGGATCTGGTTAGGGCTCTAGAATGGAACCGGGACAACATCGCATATTTCGGCGGTGATCCTGATCGAGTCACAATCTTCGGGCAAAGTGCGGGAGGCATCAGCGTTCATCTCATGGCGTTTTCGAATCTTACAGAGGGTGAGATTTGTCTTGAATCTACATTTCGAGTGACTAACAATAAGTGTGATACATAAAATAATTTCTGCTCTACTATTATCTGCCTTAGTAATTCATCACCCAGTTTTTCCACAGGCCTCTACCATAGGTATATATTCGAGAGTGGATCAGCGCTTTCGTACGATGGTCAGAGACCCTTAGAAGTAGTGGCTAACCGCACTAATGTGCTCGGCGAGTATCTTGGCTGTTCCACCGTCACGACGACAGAACTGGTTGAGTGCCTAAGGGGTTTGACGCTGTCACAGCTGATCGTCGAACCAGCGTCATTGTTCGAGGTGTACGGCGGTTATCCAAATGTTGTATGGAGTCCATCGCGTGAACCGGATATAGAAGGAGCATTCATCACCGAAAGACCTAGGGACCTCATCGCGGCTGGAAGATATCATGATTTGCCATTTATCGCTAGCGTTAATCAGAACGAAGGCTTTTCGTTTGGTGCACGTAAGTAACGAAACAAAATGATTCAAAGCGCATTCTCGTTTTTCACACATTTTATCTGGTGCTAGTGAACACCGTGACGGTATCTGTACAGCTGCATTTGGTATTATGTGTTTTAGACATGACATATGATGTTGCTAGGGTACACTGAAAATACATCAACCGAATCTCTATCTCTATCAACCAAAACGATATGGTTGATAGTCTTATCTGATTTTTTTCCGTATACCAGAACCAAAAAGGTGTTTATCACAGCGGATGTTGGTTGTAGAATAGCAATAACATATGTAGCTTCTGATTATATACTTTGAACCACATTTTCTTCTAAGAAGGAAGTATGTACTCTCGGTAAATCAACTAACAAACAGAAAATTATGAAAATTTGGAGAGACGTCGAAACCTTTCCAAAAATGACTCACCTACATTTTTCTAATTTTTTGTTGACTTTGAAAGAAGATATTAATAATTTCATTTCGTAGCACTTAACATGGGGTCTTACGGGAATCTGTGATTTCAACGCACTTCATCATTTATCACGTTGGAATTAACAAACAGATTTTGATAAAATTTGAAAGAGATAGAAACGAATATCCCGAGTGTACCTCCTTAATCAATCGTAGACGTATAACTTTTTCGTCTTTGCTTTCAGATTATATCGATGACTTGGATGGGTTTGAGACGATATTAGACAATATTGACATCGTCTTGCCCCCGATGTTAACGTATGATACTCTGGTCGAAAATGTCACAGCCTACACCGAAGGCCTCAAGTCATTCTACGCGAATAACATGACTGCCGACCGCACCTTAGTAAGTCTTTCAGATCTAGCAAACGAAGTTCAGATTTCCCCTGTTATCATAATAATAATGCAAATTTCATACAACTTTCAGCTGCTTAACAACTTGACACGACTAATGGGGACTGGCCTGAACGTCTATCCTGCCTACAGATCTAATAAAGAATTTTTACTTCACTCACAAACTCCTCATTATCTATGTTCCTTCCAATACCGAGGGACTTTCAGCTGGACTTACTACGCAACCGGTAGCACGGAGAACTATGGCGTAGCTCACCAGGACGAACTGATTTACCTCTTTCAGCCAGTGTATTCCTCCGTTGGTCCCGAGGGTGCTGTGATGAGTGAAACTGATTTGGAAATGGTGGAGACGATGGTCCAGCTATGGACGTCGTTTGCGACTACCGGGTAGGTTAGAGTACAAAAAAAAAAAAAACCGGATATATGATACTGTGGGAAAATATTGTACCGATGAACTTTTTGCTTCCAGAACGCCTACGACTACCGTGGGTTCGGGTAGTACGGTGATTTGGGAGCCGTTCTCGTCGAACACGAATTATCTCCGAATCGGAAATAATTCCGATCCCACGATCGCCATTGAGTACGAATTCTTGGTGGATCAAATGCAGTTTTGGGAGGAGCACACTGCTGCTACAACTTGGCTATAGCCCTCCTGATTTCCCGCTGATACTTCGTATGATGAGAATTGAGTTAGATTTATGGAAACTGATTCTGACTTTATGTAATAAAAAAACTTTGATAACCCTAAGATATTTATTTGATTCGTTGATTCTTTGTGAACGAATCAAACCACTGTTCCAAAACTAATTCACACCAGCACTTCATGTGTGCTGTGGGAGTCTGCGACAATTTTTTAAAACTTTCGCTAGGTTTGAGGTCAAGAAGGTGAGGGCTGAAAGTGAAGAGCTTTATGATTTATTCTGGTCAGTTCGAATGGACGTTTCAATAATTTACTTCATTGAGAAAGCGCTGTGTGAGCTTGTCCGTTGTATACGTGGTTTCTAGGCGTGCACGTCTGTTTGAAGATTGATAAAGTTAATTCCGGGAATTTCTACGATACAGCCTCCTAAGGGCGTACTAGATGAGATACAGATTGGATTGCAGTATATTGGATATCACGCGCTGTAAAAGTAATGCTGTCAGATCTTCGTAGGCCGTTTATCAAAAAGAACAAGTGCCAAGGAGTTGAGCTTAGTAAGTGCTCACATCTTATCTGAGCTCTATATGTTTTGGGATATTATACAACTTTGACACCTTATGTCCAGCTGAACGTTACGCTTCTTATATATAATAATGATTAGAAACTGATTGGTTTTTTTTTTCAATTTCTTTTTATTCCAACCTCATAAAATTATTTACATTTAACGCTTCTTTCACCGATGCTTACCGCAACTAGTTACTATAATAACTCGCAGCAATCACTCCTTCCCTTTTTCGGGCAGTTTCAACGTGTCATCTGAGTCATCGTTGGGTTGACTCGTGCTTTTGAGTTCAAATTCGAAGTAGGACTTCCGTAAGTTCATCGAGTTTGAAAAATCACAGCATTTTCTTCTGCTTCATTATTTCATATGATATTTACTCTTGACTCGTGATGGTTCTCACATATTTTAGAAAACTGTAGTTAGTTTTATTTACGATAAATTCCTGAGCCTAGTGAACGAAATTGACTCATCGACTATTACTTATAGTAAATAGTTATATGTAACTTTCAGAAGACTAGCGCTTCTGCTACGTGTAATTCCTCGAGCAAGCAATTCAAAGCATAAGAGCTACCTATCATTCGGAAGTCACGACGGTTACAGCCATGTTGTAGCAGCAGTAAGTTCCTCCCAAAATTCCATGTGATTTTGTAAAAAGTCATACTCGTGCATGATCGCGGGATCGGAATAGTTTCCGATGTGAAGATAATTTTTGTTGGACGAGTACGGCTCCCATACCGTATTAGTCGATGCCACCGTGGTTGTAGGCGTTCTGAAAGCATTCAGTTGAGCGATATAACATTTTTCAATACTATCATCATCATGCAGTTTTGCGCCGGTACTTAATCGCTTAGGCTCACCCGGTGGTCGCAAAAGACGTCCACAGCTGCACCATCGTCTCCACCATTTGCAAATCATCCTCATTCATTCGATCGTCTGCAGAACCGTACTTGGAATACACCGGCTGAAAGAGATAAATCAGTTCATCGCCATGAGCCACGGCATAGTCCTCTGTGCTAGAGCTTCCTTGGTTGGCACCGCTGAAAGTGCCATGGTATGCAAAGTAACCCAAATAATGGGGACTTTGTGAGTTGAGCGTCAGCTGATTAGATCTGTAAGCAGGAAAGACGACCTTGCCTTCTCCTCCGAGTACTGTCATATTGGTCAGCAGCTGAAAGAAATGCCGAGTATTAGATGCTGACAGAACAGAAACCTGGACTTATTTTGTTATCTTTGAAATGCTCACTATGCTACTGTCAGCAGTCAAATTATTCAGGAAAAATGACTTGATCCCTTCGGTGTAAGCTGTCACATCGGTTACCAAACAATCATATGCTAAATATGGGGGCAAGGCGATGTCTATATCGTCTAACCACGTCTGGAACGAATCTGGATCGGCATACTCTGGAAGCAAAAGACAAAAGACAAGTTATACGTAGAATAAATTCCGTTCCAAAAACAAGAAGCAGCTTACGCCTCGTGCAAGTCTAACGTGGTTCGAAGTCTATTCTTGGACTGCATGTTAGTGCTATTTGACAAAAACATTGACTACTAAAAAGAAACCGACGAAGATTTGTTCGATGGTATGGCAATGCAAGAATTTTTATGATTCGAACAGACTTTTCTGTCGATGTAATAAATATGCGACGACGTTCGCGAATACCTGCCAAGTTATGCGGAAAACAGGAAGGCGTCTTATTATTTCTCGTCTCGACTTACGTCTAGAAAAACTATTCGCTTCGTCGCGATTAGCAGAAGCGATGAATGGCAAGTCATGGAATCTCCCAGCCGCAATTAGGTCCGCAGGTCTTTCAGTGATGAATGCTCCCTCTAGATTTGGTTCGACAGATGGACTCCATACAGCACGAGGAGAACCGCTGTACACCTCGAACAATGAGCTCACATCTGTGGCGAGCAGCGTTGATACGGGCATTGTCTTTAAACAGTCGATCACTTCTGTAGACGTGGCAGTGGAACAGCCAAGATACTCGCCGACCACGGTCGTGCGGTTCGCCATGTATTCCATAGGTCTCAGACCATCGTATGAGAATGCAGATCCGCTCTCGAATATATACCTATGGTAGAGGCCTGTGAAAAAACTACGTGATGAATCGCTGAGATGAATTACAAGACAATTAGTCTGATCAAATAATACGATGCTACGTCTATATAACGAGAAGGTGAATTATACACCTTGCCCAAAATTAGCCAGAAAATCTCACCCTCTGTCAGATTCGAGAACGCCATGAGATGAGTCATCATGCCTCCCGCACTTTGCCCGAAGATGGTGACTTGGTTAGGATCACCGCCGAAATATGCAATGTTGTCTCGGACCCATTCCAAAGCCCGAACTATGTCTTTTAGGCCCCAGTTTCCGGGCGCCACTTCATCTCCGGTAGTGAGGAATCCGAGGATCCCTAGTCGAAAGTTGGGAACTACAAGAACCACATCTTTGTCGAGGAGGAAATCCGGATTGAATGTCTCGGCATCATTCGATCCGGTTCTAAAAGCTCCACCGTAGATGTACAGCATTACTGGTAGCAATGACGAGTCCTCACTCGTTGGAGGCTGTTAGGTGAAAATACCATTAATGAATTTTTGGTTCTGATACATAATTTTTCCTGAACGGGTAGCTGTTCATCTATTCTGTTAGAATCGTTCAGAGAAAAACTGAAGTCTCTAATAATCATAATCTATCAAGGTTTTCACTTTTCTGAGCTGATAATGGGCCTCAGCGAACGTATGGGACCAGAAACTTTCAATTAATGAATTTATTATAATAGGCAAGATAGAATGCGTGAATAATTTACCGATGGTGTAAAAACGTTGAGATATAGACAGTCTTCGTCTCCAGAAGTTGAACTCTGAGGACACGAGTGGGAATTGTTGCTGGCGTCCAAAGTCCCGGTCCAAGGATCCGGTGCTACGGGTGCCGCAAACCTGGACAGAGGTAATGTGCGGGTGAATTAAACGAAGAATTCATACTGGCCGACTATCATATTTTCATCTATATCCCATAGATATGGACATGGACATTTTCTTTACTGTTCAAAATTACTCAGTGTACGTTACTCTCCAATCGTAGATCATTTTTCCGAATTTCGTAAACTGCATGATGCCGGAATCTGTTGAGTGCTTTTACTTTTAGTGTCGTGTTCAAGGTAATATTCCAGCCACTGGATAATAAATTATCAATCAATCAACCAATCAATCAATCATAGAAATTAAATTTTGAGCAGAGCACTGCCATTGTCTTGTAACCTGTAGGAACCACTACGCTCTATGGTTTTACGTTCATCATACTTTCCAGCCTCCAGAAGTCCCATCGACGACACATCGACAGATAAGAAATGTACGAAAAGCCTGCTACCGTTGAAGAATAACGTTCTAAGGTCAGCAAGGTTTATTCTGTCGGAATAGGTTCAGATGTAACCCTCAAATTGCGCTTAAGTTCTCTACGCACACTTCGAGATTTTATAGATCTGTCGGGTCTTAATCTAACCACTGACCGATTATAGCCACATCGAGTCTTGTGATCGGACACACTATCTTGAAGGGGGATTAAATGCCACATTCGGCCCACGCATGCGGCAAGAAATTCAGTATCACTTCTAGTGTTGTCAAAATAGAATCTTACAGAATGAACCTCGACGAGTGCTGCACTTACCCTACTTATGCACTAAATCGCGATAAAATTCTGCATGATGAGAGATTCGATTACATTGAAAGTAAACAGGTATAGTCCCGTATGTTTGGGTATGGGATATTCCGATAATTATGATCAGCTACCGAAAATACTTCACCAGAAGAATCTTCGATTTTTTCAATGGATAGGATTGGTTCAGGTTCCAAGGATAGGGACTCAGTTGTTGAGGATAAGGAGTCTCAAGGATTAACGCAGGATTTTGTGCGCACCAAGGGTTCTTTGTAGGCGAATGAACACCATGTATTGTCGCCTTTTCGGATTTTCTTAGTGTTCGAAAGGTCGCACCGAGAAAACACAAAGAATTAACTTCTGAAAGATGTTTCTTCTGGGTCGAATCACGTTTAATCCTATGGCGTATAACAAACCTTAGGTTTCCAACCGGAGGCTGGGCAAACGGGATCCCTATGAAGCCGGAGATACTTCTGCCGTAGTAGGTCTCCATATTCAAACCTCGAAGTGTTCCCTGAGATATGGTTACTTCCGGGCGCGTCTCGTCGTCGTTTCCATTAGTTACCCAGAAATATATACCGACTGCTACGAGGGCGATGATGATCAACGAAAGTGGTACCAGAAAGTAGGCCCATCTTTTTTTTGAACACTCAATGGCCATCTTCTCACGATAATTTCGTTATTTTTCTTTATTCGTCGAATTTCTATCTGCTGAAGGCTTATTAGCCACCGACTTCCGAACCGTGCACGTAGCGAAGATCATCAATTCAATAGAGTTCTTACATCACGGATGGTCAGAGGGTCTAGTACAATGTTATATATAGACGAGATACGATCAAGTACGACCGTATCTAACATTTTACACCGTCATTTATGGACTTATGCAGAATCACACATGATCAGATACCTATATCAGATATTATGCTATCATCATACTTGACTGATCATCACGCTGGCTAATCAATTAATTATTACTCGTACATGAGTCTTCGCTTCCTGCATTATTACTGATCGACGTTCGGCATCAATATAATTGAATTGATTCGACTATTCCGAGAATTTTAATTATCATTAGCAGAGAGGAAATGATCAGATATCTCAGTCAGATAACGGCATACCTTAACGCCCTTATTTACGCCCAAACACTTGACACCTCAGATCCATATGCTGTTCAGTGAAAGATAAAAAAATATATATGGCAAGTAAGCCGAAGTATATGTCACGTCGGATACATTTTAATTTTCGAAGCGTAAGCTTGAGAGCATTTTCTTCAATTGAGACCATATCATCGATATTTTCGGGCGTCAATCTGATGGGACATTTGATCTAAAGGCAATTTCAGTCTTTTTCAGATTTTAATAACAAGACAAAATTGGGGCACTTTCAGATGAACTCACCTCGCAACCGGTAGCATGAAGAACTATGACGTACCTCACCAGGACGAAGTCATTTACCTCTTCTTTCAATTAAATGGTGCATAGTTATTTACATACTTAAAAAGATTAGATTTATAATTGAATATTTCAAATATCTAAATAACGAGTCATTTTTCTTTCAGTATAATATTTAAAAAAATTCAAAATGAATTGACTATTATAAGGTAAAATTTAACCATTTTACTGCAAATTTATTTATTTGAAAATAGCATATTTATCCGATCACGCAGTATTATATAGTTATCGGATGATTGATGAAAATAGGCTCTGGGCACGTGGTAATAGAAGCATGTTACTTTTGAACTCACGGTAATACATGCATTTGCAGATAGTTTTTAAATGCTTTCTACTAATTAGAAACAATATTCTATCACATCGTCAATTTCATCAATAATCATTAAAAAAACAGAAATTGAGCCATATCTTTTAACAAATTTCTAATCACGTCGCTGTAAAAGTATTTCTGTCAAATCTTCATAGGGCGTTTATCAAAAAGAACAAGTGCCAAGGAGTTGAGCTTAGTAAGTGCTCACATCTTATCTGAGCTCTATTTGTTCTGGGATATAATACTTTGAGACCTTACGTCCAGCTGAATATTACGCTTCTTATATAATAATGATTACAAACTGATTGGTTTTTTTTTTTAAATTCTTTTTATTCAAACCTCATAAAATTATTTACATTCAACGCTTCTTCCACCGATGCTTACCGCTTGTAATTGCTATAATAACTCGCAGCAATCACTCCTTCCCTTTTTCGGGCAGTTTCAACGTGTCATCTGAGTCATCGTTGGGTTGACTCGTGCTTTTGAGTTCAAATTCGAAGTAGGACTTCCGTAAGTCCATCGAGTTTGAAAAATCACAGCATTTTCTTCTGCTTCATTATTTCATATGATATTTACCCCTGACTCGTGATGGTTCTCACATATTTTAGAAAACTGTAGTTAGTTTTATTTACGATAAATTCCTGAGCCTAGTGAACGAAATTGACTCATCGACTATTACTTATAGTAAATAGTTATATGTAACTTTCAGAAGACTAGCGCTTCTGCTACGTGTAATCCCTTGAGCAAACAATTCAAAGCATAAGAGCTACCTATCATTCGGAAGACACGACAGTTACAACCATGTTGTAGCAGCGGTATGTTCCTCCCAAAATTCCATGTGATTTTGTAAAAAGTCATACTCGTGCATGATCGTGGGATCGGAATAGTTTCCGATGTGAAGATAATTTTTGTTGGACGAGTACGGCTCCCATACCGTGGTAGTCGATGCCACCGTGGTTGTAGGCGTTCTGAAAGCATACAGTTGAGCGATATATCATTTTTCAATAACATCATCATCATGTAGTTTTGCGCCGGTACTTAATAGCTAAGGCTCACCCGGTGGTCGCAAAAGACGTCCACAGCTGAACAAACGTCTCCATTATTTGCAAATCGTCCTCATTCATTCGAGCATCTCCGGAACCCCAACTGGAATACACTGGCTGAAAGAGGTAAAGCAGTTCATCCATATGAGCTACAGCATAATTATCTGTGCTAGAGCCTCCCCTGGTGGCGTAGCTGAAAGTGCCGTGGTATGCAAAGTAAGCCAAATAATGGGGACTTTGTGAGTTGAGCGTCAGCTGATTAGATCTGTAGGAAGGAAAGACGTTCAAGCCTTCTCCAATTAGTTCTGATACATTCGTCAGCAGCTGAAAGAAATACCAAGTATTAGATGCTGACAGAGGAAACCTTAACTTCATATGTTGCCTTTGGAATACTCACTATGCTGCGGTCAGCAGTCACGTTGTTCACGAAAAATGACTTGAGCCTGTCAGTGTAAGCTGTGACATCGGTAACCAGACTATCGTACGTTAAATATGGAGGCAGGACAATGTCGATATTGTCTAAGAAAGTCTCAAACGAATCCAGGTCACTGATGTACTCTGAAAGCAAAAAAGAAAAAAATTAAACATGGAACAACTTCATTTGCAGAAACAACAGGCAGCTGGTGCTTCTTTGATTTTTTTTCTCGGACTGTATATGTTTGTGCTTTATTAGAAAAACACCAATTAGTGTGAAAGATCAACGGAGATTTCTCTGCCTATGTAGCAGTGCAAGAATTCGTTCGATTCGGACAAACTTTTCTCTTGGTGTTTTGGATATGTGACGCCGTTCGCAAATACCTGATAACACATTCGGAAACAGAGAGACGGCTTATTTTTTGTCATCTTGATACTTACGTCCATAAAAACCATACCCTTCGTCGCGATTGACACAAGCGATAAATGGCAAATCATGGAAATTCCCAGCCGCGATTAGGTCCGCAGGTCTTTCAGTGATGAATGCTCCTTCTACATCCGGTTCGCGAGATGGACTCCATACAACACGCGGATAACCGCTGTACACCTCGAACAATGAGTCCGTATCGACTAGCAGCTGTGACACGGTCATACCCCTGAGACAGTCGACGAGTTCTGTAGACGTGTTGGTCGAACAGCCAAGATACTCGCCGAGCACCTTAGTGCGGTTAGCCACTACTTCCAAGGGTCTTTGACCATCGTACGAGAATGCTGTTCCACTCTCGAATATATATCTATGATAGAGGCCTGTGGAAAAATGACGTGATGAATCGCTGAGATGAATGTACGACAACAGAAATTATGTTGAGTATTTCACGTCATCTACTGAATGTAGATTCAAGACAATTACTTTGATCGAATCATCCGATGTTACGTTTATGAGGAGAAGGTGAATTATACACCTTGTCTAAAACTATAAGCCAGCAAATCTCACCCTCTGTCAGATTCGAGAACGCCATGAGATGAGTGCTGATGCCTCCTGCACTTTCCCCGAAAATGGTGACACTGTTGGGATTACCGCCGAAATATGCAATGTTGTCTCGGGTCCATTCTAGAGCCCGAACTATGTCTTTTAGGCCCCAATTTCCGGGCGCCACTTCATCTCCGGTGCTGAGGAATCCGAGTACCCCCAGTCGATAGTTGGGAACTACAAGAACCACATCCTTGTCGAGGAGGAAATCCGGATTGTAGGATTCGGCATTATTCGATCCACCTTTAAAAGCTCCACCGTAGATGAACAGCATTACTGGTAGCAGCGTAGAGCTATCATTCGTTGGAAGCTGTGAGGTGAAGATGCCAACAATTAATTTATTGTTTTCATCTATTTTTTGCCATGAATGGGTAGTTGCCACTTCCACATCTGTTCTACTAGAATTGAAATGCTCAGACAGAGTAGTATATGTCATATGGACTGAAATCTCAAGGCTTTCAATTTTCTGATCTGATAATGGGCTTCTCTTTTAATTCATTGTCATAGACTCAATTAAATGCGTGAATAATTCACCGATGGCGTAAAAACGTTGAGGTATAAACAGTCTTCGTCTCCAGAAACTCCGCTGCCAGATATGGCAGAAGGACACGAGTTGGAATTGCTGCTGGCGTCCAAAGTCCCATTCCAAGGATCCGGTGCTACGGGTGCCGCAAACCTGGACAGAGGTAATGTGCGGGTGAATTAAACGAAGAATTTATACTGGCCAACTTTGATATTCTCATGTTTTCCACATGGACATTTTCCTTAATGTTCAAAATTTCGCGGCTACTCAGTGTACGTTATTCTCCGACTCCAAACCTGAAGAGTGTTCTAAAGTATTGTCAGGATTTGTATTTCTGTCATTCTACATCTCCGGGCATCAAGAATTCGGTTTTTACTCGATTTTTCACGCGTGATACGACTTTCGATCATTTTCCTATATTTCGTAGACTGCATCATAGAAACTTAATTTTGAGCGAAGCACTGGTATAATCTTATAACCAGCTGTACAAACCTCCACTTTTTATGGTTTTGCATCTATTATACTCTCCAAAAATCCCATTGACGACACATCGACAGGTAAGAATAGTACATTACGCTACTAGTGCGTAAAATAGGTGATTCTCGCACGAGTCGTTTGCCTTCGTTACGCTCAGTCGACTGAAAAGGCAAGGGCGGCAGACACCTAATATGCGCACGTATTGCGTATACTATTTGTCTTTAATGAGTATGCAAAATCGATTTCTACGTGCAAATCGAGATCTTAGATCTGTCAGGTCCTAATCTAACCACTGATCGATTGTAGCCACGTTGAGTCTTGTGATCGGATGTGAATACATTATCTTGAAGGGGGGATATAAACTACGTTCGGTAAACGCATGCGACAGGAAATCCAGTATCACCTCTAAGTGTTGTCAAAATATAATCTGATAGAATGAACCTCGACGATATCTGCGAGTACCGTATAGTCATGCAAGATAATAAGACCTTCACTTATGTTGAAAGTGAATAGAAACAGTACCGGATGTTATGATATGGAATAATTCGATAATTTTGAACATTCGCCGACAACTTCACGAAAAAAATTCGACTTTAAATTAAATTTCAAGAATATGGACTCAGTTTCGAAGGATAACAAGTCTTGCGGATTGGCACAGGATTATTTATCCGTCGAGGGTTCTTCGTAGGCGAATAAACACCATGTGGTGTGGCTTTTTCGGATTTTTAGAGTATGCGGATGGTCGCACCGAAAAACCGCAAAGAATTGTTTTTCATCCCATGTCGTATAACAAACCTTAGGTTTCCAACCGGTGGCTGAGCAAACGGGATCCCTATGAAGCCGGAGATACTTCTGCCGTAGTAGGTCTCCATGTTCAAACCTCGAAGTGTTCCCTGAGATATGGTTACTTCCGGACGCGTCTCGTCGTCGTTTCCATTAGTTACCCAGAAATATATACCGACTGCAGCGAGGGCGATGATGATCAACGAAAGCGGTACCAGAAAGTAGGCCCATCTTTTTTTTGAACACTGGATAGCCATGTTCTAACGATAATTTCGTTATTTTTCTTTATTCGGCGAATTTCTATCTGCTGAGGGATTATCAGCCACTGACTTCCGAAGCGTGCACGTGACGAAGATCATCAATCTAATAGAGATGTTGGAATTAC
This sequence comes from Rhogogaster chlorosoma, assembly GCA_944452935.1. Classification (NCBI taxonomy): domain Eukaryota; kingdom Metazoa; phylum Arthropoda; class Insecta; order Hymenoptera; family Tenthredinidae; genus Rhogogaster; species Rhogogaster chlorosoma. The sequence continues at coordinate 27,898,928 of OX101799.1, read as the reverse complement.
GGATGGTCTGACGGTCGGGCAAGCTGTTATATATGAACCGGATACGATCACGTACGACCATATCTCAAACTTCAACTTGTCGCGCAGGATCATATACGATCAGATATATGCTATCGTCGTACTTAACTGATCATCACGTTGGCTAATCAATTAATTATTACTTGTACGTGAATCTTCGCTCCCTTCATAATTACTGCTTGATTTCCGGCATCAATTTAATTGAATCGTTTTGACTTTTCCAAGAATTTTAATTATCATTTCTAGAGAAGAAGTGATAAGATATCGATACGTGAGTCAAATAATGTCGCGACTCTAATCTACGGCCGGAAACACAATGATTCAGGTTGACGTCCGAACACAAGACACTTAGAATTCATGGTGCAATTCAGTGAAAGATTATGAGACATCGTAAGTTGAAAACTTGGAAGCATTTTCTTATTTTCTTCGGTCGAGACCAAACATGTCATGTTTTTGAACGTTAATCTGAGGTGTCATGTGAATCAAACTTTATGCAGATCGTAGATCTGATAAAGCCATTTCTCTCAAAGCTGGAAAAACTTTAGTCTTCGTAGTAAGTTCCATCGGAACTAGTCACGAATTCTATGTCTCTTGAATTTTGATTTTTAACCACTTCTAATTGCTATTTCCGTGATAGCTGGGAGTGTACCCTGTAAATGTCTCTTTCACTAATTTTCGACCAATTTTTGGGTATCAAGTTAATCAGAAACAGCTGGCTGACACGAAAAAGCCCCAATATTTCTATAGGTTCTATCGAAAACCAGGAAACATCCAGTTACAGCTAGGTGATTAGGAGAGGACCTTGGGACAGCGGTATAGTCATAATATGCGATAATATGCCGAAAATAGACATATAATAAAGGTATCAGTATCATCAAGACCAACTTGAGTAAAGATATGAAATAATCTCGAAGATTGGGTGGTTCGATATCCGATTTGGTGAAAATCAAAAATACTAATCTGATACAACCGCACATCAAGCGATAGCAATAAAATCATTAGTATAGTTCTAATTGATGTCTTGCGACTCGCGCGATTGAGATCTTACGACTTACAGTATTTAACGCTGGGTTGAAAACTTTGATGCGAAACCATATAGATGAACATACACAAGCAATCGCCTATACTTCTCAGATGAGAAATTATTCATAAAAAAATATTACTGACAGTTGGAGTATGGCATTGATATTTGACGATGATAGGTACATTCAATGTTTCAGCTATATCTGCAGATAGGAGCATGAGAAATCGACACATTTATACCAGATTGAATTGCATATCAATTTACAAAGTTTTTTTTTTAAAAAGAAATATAGGTGGAATGAGTTAACGCCGGTTACAACCATGTTGTTGTAGCAGTAAGTTCCTCCCAAAATTCCATGTGATTTTCCAAAAAGTTATACTGCATCGCAATCGAGGGGTCAGAATTGTTCCCTATTCGAAGATAATTCTTGCTCGACGAGTACTGCTCCCAAACCGTGTTACTCGAAGCTACTGTAGTCGTAGGCGTCCTGGAAGGATATATGGTCAATCGATTTCATACATTTCGTACCTATAGTATCATCCTTATGTAATTTGTGCCGATAAATACTTTTATATGGCTTACCCAGTAGTCGCAAACGATGTCCAGAGCTGGACCATCGTCTCAACCATTTGCAAGTCAGCCTCATTCATCTCAGCGTCTCCAGAACCGAAATTGGCATAGACTGGCTGGAAGAGGTAAAGCAGTTCGTCCATGTGGGCTACGGCATAGTCATCTGTCGAAGCGTGACTGAAAGTGCCGTGGTATTCAAAGTAAGCAAAATAATGAGGACTTTGTGAGTTGAGTAGTAGATGATTAGATCTGTAAGCAGGATAGACGTTGATGGCTTCTCCAATGAGTTCTGTCAAATTAGTAAGCAGCTGAAAGAAATGCCGAGTAATTTATGCTGGAATAGAAAACCTGAACTTCATACGTGATCTTTGGAATACTCACTATGCTACGGTCAGCAGACAAGTCATTTGCGAAGAACGACTTAAGGCCTTCAGTGTAAGCTGTCGCATTGGCAACCAAATAATCATACGCTAAATATGGAGGCAAGGCGATGTCGATATCGTCCAAAAACGTCTCGAACGAATCCGGGTCATTGAGATACTCTAAAAACAAAAAAGGAAAAGTTATACACATAATAGGACGAATTCGATTGCAGAAACAACTCAAGTACGGTTCGAAGTCCATTTTCAGGCTGTATATGAATGCTGATTGACTAAAACGTCGATTGATAAAAAAAAGAACGAAGATTTCTGAATAAAGACTGTGTGGCAATACAGGAATTTATTTGATTCGCATAAACTTTTTTTGTTGATGTGATAGGTATGTGACGGTCGTTGCTAAAACCTGGCAAAATATACGAAGAACAATAAGGGACCTCATTCTTTACGTCATCTTTATACTTACGCCCGTAGAAGCCATTCCCTTCGTCTCGATTAACACAAACTATGAATGGCAAATCATGGAAATTTCCAGCCGCGACGAGGTCCACAGGTTTCTCAGCAAGAAATGCTCCCTCTACATCTGGTTCGCGAGATGGACCCCATACAACACGCGGGGAACCATTGTACACCTCGAACAATGACGCTGGTTCGATGAGCAGCTGTGTTAAGGTTTTACCCCTTAGACAGTCGACAAGTTCTGTCGACGTGTTGGTCGAACAGCCGAGAAATTCGGCGAGTTGGTTGGTGCGATTGACCATCAATTCTAAGGGTTTCTGAGCACCTAATGCGAATGCTGCTCCACTCTCGATTATATACCTATGGAAGAGGCCTGTTGCAAAACTGCGTGATAAGTTGATGAGACGAATATACGATAACGGAAATTGTTTAAAGTACTTAACTCACGTCAGCCACTGAATGTATGTTCAAATAAAACTAGCTTCCTTAAAACTAGTCTGCGAATCTCACCCTCTGTCAAATTCGAAAACGCCATTAGATGAACGCTGATGCCTCCTGCACTTTGCCCGAAAATTGTGACACTGTTAGGATCACCACCGAAGTATTGTATGTTTTCTTGGACCCATTCTAGAGCCCGAACTATATCCTTCATGGCCGAATTTCCGGGCACAACTTCATCCCCGGTGCTGAGGAATCCGAGAACCCCTAGTCGATAGTTGGGAACTACAAGAACCACATCCTTGTCGAGGAGGAAATCCGGATTGAATTCCTCGACATTGTTCGATCCGACTCTGAAAGCTCCGCCGTAGATGAACACCATTACTGGCAGCAATGTAGAGTTCCCACTCGTGGGAAGCTGTGACGTGAAAATGCCCAGAATCAATTCTTTGTTTTTGTACATTTTTCTACGAGAACGTCTAGTTTTCCCTCTACTAAAATCATTCAGACTTAATTTTGTAACATGTACTGAAATCTCAAAGAATCGTGGTCTACCAACGTTATCTCTTTTCTGAGCTGACAAAGTGCTTCAGTAAACCTGAAGTGCTGGATGCTTTTCATTCAGCCATTTATTATCATAGGCGAGATTCAATGCGTCAATAATTTACCGATGGTGTAAAAACGTTGAGATATAAACAGTCTTCGTCGCCAGTGACCGCACCACCAGTTATACTCTGAGGACACGTGTTGGAATTGCTGCTAGCATCCAAAGTCCCGCTCCAAGCATCCGGTGCTACGGGTGCCACAAACCTGGTCAGGGGTAATGAGTGCAATTTAAACGAGGGATTGATATTGGCCAACTCTGATGAAAAAATGAAAAACGGGGAGAGAATAATAACTCCGACACTAGGATTTTTCTATATTATCAGGAATAGCGAAAAACTCTTGAGCTAACAAGATGAAAATTTTAAATTTCACACGAGACCGGGCCCACGGAAAGGCACAGAGAGAGAAACCGGTAAAATGAAAAATGCGCATGGAGAGGAGTGGTATGTATTCCATACTGATGAAATATCAAGTTTCGTGGTTTTCTGGACCGGAATCGAGTTGGGGACATGAGAACTTTCGATCAGTATCACATGAAGAACATTTTTCTGCATTCTCACAAAAGTTCACCGGGACCCATTTCCAATATTAAGTTTTGTTTACTTCTAAAAGATTTTTCGTCTGGGTCACATCACGTTTTATCCCATGTCGTACAACAAACCTTAGGTTTCCAACCGGTGGCTGGGCAAACGGGATCCCTATGAAGCCGGAGATACTTCTGCCGTAGTAGGTCTCCATGTTCAAACCTCGAAGTGTTCCCTGAGATATGGTGACTTCCGGGCGCGTCTCGTCGTCGTTTCCATTAGTTACCCAGAAATATATACTGACTGCAACGAGGACGATGATGATCAACGAAAGTGGCACCAGAAAGTAGGCCCATCTTTTTTTTGAACACTCAATGGCCATGTTCTCACGATAATTTTGTTATTTTTCTTTACTCGGCGAATTTTTATCTGCTGAGGGCTTATTAGCCACCGACTTCCGAACCGTGTACGTACCGAAGATTAGCAATTCAATAGAGTTCTCAAACCACGGATGGTCTGAGGGTCTAGTACAATGCTATATACGGAAGAGATACGATCGAGTACCATATCTTATATTTTATCCCGCCATTTATGGGCCTATGCAGAATCATATACGATCAGATATATGCTATTATCGTACCTAACTAATCATTGCGCTGGCTAATTAATCAATAGACACCAATACATGACCCTTCGTTCTTTCCATACCTACTGCTCAACGATGGGCATTAATTTAATCGAATCAATTCGACTTTTTGGAGAATTTTAATTATCATCACCCTAAAGGAAGTGATAAGATATCAATATCTGAGTTGAATAACGTCGCACCTCTAATCCACAACCGGAAACACGACGCTCGACAGATTGATACCTAAATACAAGACACCTCGAATTCATGCTGTTCCATGGGAGACATGACATATCACAGTTCTCGATTCGTACATTTAAAAGAACTTTCTTATTTTCTTGGATCGAGACCAAACGTGTCATGTCTTCGAGTGCTGATCTGAGATATCAGATACGTGAATTTAATTCACGTATCGATACATAATAATACATGGCCAGTATTGTAAAGTTCCTAGGTATACTGTCACTTTCAGGATTCTCATACCTTAAAGACCGGATCAAGACCCCGAAAAACTGTCTTTCCTCTAGCTCCCTGGATAAGATAATCTGGTCAGCTCTAGGGACAGCTTCAGTGAAGCTCCCCGATGAAAAATTTTTTTATCTAATTATATGTGATCATATATGATTTCATATATAATCAGACCTGAAAATTGGCCAGATCTGATCATATCTGATCATATCTGATCATATCTATTTATATATATAACTAATTGAATTACGAACAAAAAAATGAGAGATAATATCGCAACCAGACACCGGATGGTCACCCATCCAAGTCCTGGCCATGCTCAATGTTGCTTAACTTCAGTGATCCCAGTGCGCCTTGAATTTCCAGTCTGCTGTGCTGCTGCTATAGATGTTGATGATATTCGCAAGTACACAACGTATTTGTAGATTGGCTTAAGATACAAATATAATCTACACGTTAATTTCATAATCTATTTTTATACTTCCAATTTATTTACTTTGCTAAATTTCAATACAAAATCACATTTTTTCAAATATGTAATAGTGCAATTATTACACGATAGCGGCGCAATTCGGAATACCCTAAAGAAATTTTGACGAACTTTTTATTTCTAAATGTTTTTAGTAATTTTAAACATAATTTCACACTTTTTGAAATTTACAAAAAAAATTTTTTCAAAAAATTTATTTCAATAAATTTCAGTCAGATCCGGTTAGATATAATTATATACACGAACGTATATACGAATATATTTAGATCCGCATATACATAATTGCAGTATATATATTTGGTGACATGAGCAGTCTTGACCAGATATGGCCAGATCCGATTATACATGACCATACATGAACCTATATATAATTATATCTAGGTCCATACATGCTTATACATAATATATATTAATATCTGAAAATGTATATATATTTATATATATATATCATATATGATTAGACCTAATTACATATAGACCTATATATAATCATATATGAGCCTGTATGGATCAGGTCTGATCAGAGCTAATTATATATAGATCTATAATATAATCATATATGAGCCTGTATGGATCAGGTCTGATCAGACCTGATTACATATAGACCTATATATAATCATATATGAGCCTGTATGGATCAGGTCTGATCAGACCTGATTACATATAGACCTATATATAATCATATATGAACCTGTATGGATCAGGTCTGATCAGACCCGATTACATATAAACCTATACATAATCATATATGAGCCTGCATATAATTATGTATGGACTCATATTAGTCAGGTCTGATCAGATATAATCATATATAGGCCTATATATGATTATATAGGATTATATGTAAACCAATATATAATCATACATAATTATATATATTTGCATCTATAATCATATATACTCATATATATTCATATATAATTAGATAAAAAAATTTTTCATCGGGTCACCTCACGTAAAATACCTACCTCGGCAGTAAGTTGGGCTCTAATAGCAACTCGTGTCCGATGCCGCTGTAAGGTAAGCCAGCCCAAGTCGAGAAGACCGGCTTCCCAATTTTAAAGGAATAGCATAAAGTTTTTTGGATACTTCATGGTATAGCGTATAAAGTTAAATTTAATTTTGCTTCATTATTCCATATATTTACTCTCTGATCACGATAATTTTCAAATATTGTCGAAAGGTAGAGTTGTCAGTTTTATTTACAATAAATTCGTAAGTACAGTAAATAACAAATCCTTAGCGCTTCATGCCACGTGTAATACTTCGAGCGAGCAATTCAAAGCATGAGAGATAAGTATGTGATTCGAAAGTCACGAAGGTTACAACCATGTCGTAGCAGCGTCGAGTTCCTCCCAAAAGTTCATGTTATTTTCGAAAAAGTTATATTCCATCGCGATCGAGGGGTCAGAAGAGTTTCCAATTCGAAGATAATTCTTACTCGACGAGTACGGCTCCCAAACCGTGTTACTCGAAGCTACTGTAGTCGTAGGCGTCCTGGGAGCATATTATGGTCAATCGACATTATACATTCTTTATATTATCATCCTTATGTGGTTGGCAAGGGTAATTTGTAATTTTATGCTCAAGCTTACCCGGTGGTCGCGAACGACGTCCACAGCTGGACCATCGTCTCCACCATTTGCAAATCATCCTCACTCATTTCAGCGTCTGCAGAACCAAAACTGGAATACATTGGCTGGAAGAGATAAAGCAGTTCGTCCATATGCGCTACAGCATAGTCGTCTGTGCTGGCGTAGCTGAAAGTGCCGTGGTATGCAAAGTAAGCAAAATAATGGGGACTTTGCGAGTTAAGAAATAGCTGATTAGATTTGTAAGCAGGATACACGTTATTTGCGTCCGCCATTAGTTGCGTCAGATTGTCCAACAGCTGAAAGAAATGCCGAGTATTTTATGCTGGGATAGAAAACCTGAACTTCATACGTGATCTTTGGAATACTCACTATGCTGCGGTCAGCAGACAAGTCATTTGCGTAGAATGACTTGAGATCTTCGGTGTAAGCTGTCGCATTGGCAACCAAATAATCATACGATAACATTGGGGGCAAGGCGATGTCGATATCGTCTAAAAACGTCTCAAACGAATCCGGGTCATTGAGATACTCTGAAAACAAGAACGGAGAAATTATTCGTTAAGGGAAGTACGGTTCAAAGTCTATTCTCGGACTGTATGTTGGTGCTGTTTCGCAAAAACATCGACCACTGCAAAAAATGAACGAAGATTTGTTTGACCGTGTGGCAATGCAAGAATTTATTCTATTATCAAACTTTCCTGTTAGTGTAATAAGTATGTGGCGAAACTCGCTAATATCTGGTAAAATATGCGAAAGACCTTATTTTTCGTCGCCTCGATACTTACGTGCGTAAAAATTATTCGATTCGTCTCGATTAACACAAACGATAAATGGCAAATCCTGGAAGTTTCCAGCTGCGACGAGGTCCACGGGTCTCCCAGTGATAAATGCTCCTTCTAGATCTGGTTCCGGAGATGGACTCCAAATAACGCGTGGATAACCATTGTACACCTCGAACAATGACGCTGGTTCGATGAGCAGCTGTGTTAAGGTTTTACCCCTTAGACAGTCGACAAGTTCTGTCGACGTGTTGGTCGAACAGCCAAGAAATTCGGCGAGCTGGGTGGTGCGGTTGACCATTAATTCCATGGGTTTTTGAGCAGGTAACGCGAACGCCGTTCCACTCTCGATTATATACCGATGGAGAAGACCTGTTGAAAAACAACGTGATAAGTTGGTGATAATGAGACGAATATACGACAACAAAAATTATTTCAAGTACCTAACTTAAGTCAGCCACTGAATGTATAATATATTCAATGCAATTATTCTTATCAGATAATACGATGCTACGTCTAGATCACAAGTTGAATAATGCATCTTCCTCAAAACTAGCCAGAAGGTCTCACCCTCTGTCAGATTCGAAAATGCCATGAGATGAACAATGAGGCCTCCCGCACTTTGACCGAAAAGTGTAACACTGGTAGGATCACCCCCGAAGTATTGGATGTTCTCTTGGATCCATTTTAGAGCCAGAACTACATCCTTCAACGCCGAATTTCCGGGCACCACTTCATCCCCGGTGCTGAGAAATCCGAGAACCCCTAGTCGGTAGTTGGGAACTACAAGAACCACGTCCTTGTCGAGGAGGAAATCCGGATTGAATTCCTCGACATTGTTCGATCCGACTCTGAAAGCTCCACCGTAGATGAACACCATTACTGGCAGCAATGTAGAGTTCCCACTCGTGGGAAGCTGTGACGTGAAAATGCCCAGAATCAATTCTTTGTTTTTGTACGTTTTTCTACGAGAACGTCTAGTTTTCCCTCTCACGTCTGCTTTACTAAAATCGATCAGACTTAATATTGTAATATGTACTGAAATCTCAAAGAATCTCAATGAAGAAGAAGAGCTGACAATGAGATTCAGCAAATGTCAAGTACTGGATGCTTTTCATTCATCCATTTATTATCAAAGGCTAAATTAAATGCGTGTATTATTCACCGATGGCGTAAAAACGTTCAGATATAAACAGTCTTCGTCTCCAGAAAGCTCGTCACCCATACTCTGAGGACACACGTTGGAATTGCTGCTGGCGTCCAGAGTTCCGCTCCAAGGATCCGGTGCTACGGGTGCCGCGAACCTGGTCGGGGGTAATGTGTGCGAATTAAACGAGGAAATGGTACTGGCTGTCTTTGATATTTTTCTAGTGCTTTCCACGCGGACATTTTCCCTACTATTCAAAATTTCACGGCTACTCAATGTACGTTATCTTCCAACCGTGAAGAGTGTTTCAAATTATTGGCAAAATTCGTCTAATTGCCGTTATTAGGCATCTTTGGGTATATAAAATTCGGGTTATACTCAATTTTTTACGCGTGATACGACCTTCGATCGTTTCTTCACATTTCGTACATTGCATAGTACAAAGGACCCTGCACTTTCCTCGCGAGTAATGGCACTTGGTCAAACTCTCCGGAACTTTGGATTCTGGTAGTCCTTGATGAGCAGATCAAAAGTCTGAATGGCCGCTGAGTCATGAAATGAAATGATCATTCGAAACATAAGTTTTTATGATCTAGTGCTCATTGAGACTTTTGACTACCAGAATCCAAAGTTCCGGAGAGTTTGACCACGAGGCATATAATGCCCTTCGGGCAAGTGCGAGATCCTTTAATTTTGAGTGTAGCACTGGCATGCACTTAAACAGCACTCAAGTTCTTTTATACGCGTACTTCGAGGGCTTAGATCTGTCGGATCTTAATCTACCCACTGTTCGATTGTAGCCACATCGTGTCTCATGATCGGATGTGAACACACTATCTTGAAGGGGGATTACACGCCACGTTCGGCCCACGCATACGGCAGGAAATTTAGTATCACCTCTAGTGTTCTCAAAATAGAATCTGACAGAATGAACCTCGACGAGTACTGCACTTACCCTAGTTATCCACTGAATCGCGATAAAATTCTGCATGATGAGAGATTCGATTATATTGAAAGTAAATAGGTACAGTCCCGTATGTTGAGGTATGGGATATTCCGATAATTATGATCAGCCACCGACAACTTCACCAGACGAATCTTGGATTTGTTCAATTGACAGGATTGGTTCAGGTTCCAAGGATAGGGATTCAGTTGTTGAGGATGAGGAGTCTCGAGGATTGACGCAGGATTTTGTGTGCACCAAGGGTTCTTTGTAGGCGAATGAACACCATGTATTGTCGTCTTTTCGGATTTTCTTAGTGTGCGAAAGGTCGCACCGAGATAACGCAAAGAATTGACTTCTGAAAGATGTTTCGTCTGGGTCGAATCACGTTTAATCTTATGGCGTACAACAAACCTCAGGTTTCCAACCGGAGGCTGGGCAAACGGGATCCCTATGAAGCCGGAGATACTTCTGCCGTAGTAGGTCTCCATGTTCAAACCTCGAAGTGTTCCCTGAGATATGGTTACTTCCGGGCGCTCCTCGTCGTCGTTTCCATTAGTTACCCAGAAATATATACTGACTGCAACGAGGGCGATGATGATCAACGAAAGCGGTACCAGAAAGTAGGCCCATCTTTTTTTTGAACACTCAATGGCCATGTTCACACGATAATTTCGTTATTTTTCTTTATTCGGCGAATTTCTATTTGCTGAGGGCTTATTAGCCACCGACTTCCGAACCGTGCACGTACCGAAGATCATCAATTTAATAAAGTTCTCAGAATCACGGATGGTCTGACAGTCTAATACGATGTTATATATGGAAAAGATACGATCGAGTACGACCATATCTTGTATTTTATCCCGCCATTTATGGGCCTATGCAGAATCATATACGATCAGATACCTATATCAGATATATGCTATCATCATACTTGACCGATCATTGCGCTGGCTAATCAATTAATTATTATTACATATATACGTGACTCCTTGCTTCCTCCATAACTGGTGGACGTTCGGCATTAATTTAATTGAATCGATTCGATTATCACGAGAATTTTAATTATCATTACCAGAAAGGAAGTGATCAGATATCTCGAGATCAGACTGATCAGTCAGATAACGTCACACCTTAACGCCCTTATTTACGCCCAAACATCTGACACCTCAGATCCATATATGCTGTTCGTTAAAAGATAAAAAATATATATGGCAAGTAAGCCAAAGGATATATCACATCGGACACATCATAATTTTCGGTTCGTAAGCTTGAGAGCATTTTCTTCAATTGAGACCATATCAATCATATTTTAGAGCGTCAACCTGAGGGGACATTTGATCTGAAGGAAATTTCATTTTTTTTTCTTCAGATTTTGATAATAAGACGAAATTGTCATTCCGTTTTACAGGAAGACAAATTACATATTCACAATGTATGACGCATGACAGAATCACTGGTTCTTCGAAAACTGAATATAACTTTAAATTGAATAATAATCGACAAGCCAATATTATTTATTGTAAATAAAATCAGCTATCTGTTGAAAAACTCGATTATTTGCGAATACATGCAATTATATGAACGAATTAACGTTTGTATCAAGTGAAAGTAAATTGTACGTTCATATCGCTCTATTCATTATTACCGAATTTATCTTTGCAACACATAAAATGGTCTACTAATTTGTTAACCATAATATACGATAATACACCGAAAATAGATTGATAATACAGGTATCAGTCCCATCAACAGCAAAAAGTAAAGATACAGAGTAATTCCGAGATAGTTGGACCAGGTTGTTACTTGGGAAGCTCAAATTCGGATGAGAGATACTATAGGTGCAATTACCCATAAGATCTTGAAAAATGATTAAAGTAGTTTTATAGTCGATGTTCCAAAGGTTGACTGATGGAAGCTAGACAACTTGTCCATCTTTCCCAGGGTTCCGTCTATCCCGGAATTACCCGATGAAAAAATTTCAAAGCAAACATGTAATGAGTGCTCGAAGCCAGCTAAGGTAATGGAAGACTTGAGTCGACCGTTATCCGCTTCAGTTTAAATCGAAATGAGTAATTTTCAGCAAGACGCGATCCGATAATATCTCATATGAAGCGACAGTAACGAAATCATGAGTGTGTGAGAAGGAACTCAAACGATCCTGAAATCATCTGAAATCAACTCAATCAATCATGAAATCATGAGTGATTCTAATCAGTGTCTTGCGACTGGTGCAAATAAATTCGCAAGTCATCCAGAATCAGCCACTGAGTTCGGATCTTTGATGCGATGACCAACCTGACGATCCGAGACCCGCATGCCCGGGGTGACTCCGAAGAAACACACGATATGAGTAATACATCAAATGATTCGACTATATCTGCAGATAAGCGCGTGACCACTTGACATATTTATGCCGGATTGAATCGCATGCACGTATTAGTTTTTAACAAACCTTTCAAGAGATTGACACAGAATGAAATAAACACGTACCTCGTGTAAAACACGATTTTTGTTCGAGATTGCAGGAATGGGTCAAGAATTCGCCGCCGAGTACCTCTCTTGAGTGCTTTATCTTGGAGGTGCTCTGATGCATCGTGATGCACGCATCTTCATGATCTTCTATATACTTGATGCGTCAAATTTGAAAACCGTTTATCTGCGACGGAGTTGTTTATGTTAGAATAATTGCAAAGCTTTTGCAGAATTTAATACCCATGCGACAAACTGGCAGGCCCTTTCATTCGGACGTGATCGAATCTAACACCAACCGGAAGCGATAAAATCGCGAGTAATCAGTGATCTCCGCCTTGCGTAGACTCAATGATTCTGATCGTTCATTACTGACAATGAGTTTGTGAGCACTCACTCGCGTTGAACAAGCTGATCGGTGTGGTCTGTTACCGAATAATAAGAATTATCGCCAGAACAAACCGCGGGCACTCAGACGTACAACCATGACTATTCAGTGTTCCAAGAAAAGATGGGCCTATCTTCTGGTGCCGGTTTCATTAATCGTAATCGCTCTCGTTATAGTCGGTGTATATTTCTGGGTGAATAATGGAAACGACAACGACGACGAGACCACGACGCTTCCGGAAGTAACTATTTCTCAGGGAACACTTAGAGGATTGAACCTGGAAACCTACAATGGCAGGAGTATCTTCGGTTTTAAGGGGATCCCGTACGCCAAACCACCGGTTGGAGAACTCAGGTTTGCTATAAGATTTTCGGCCACTTATATACGTGTGTAGTAAAACACAATTTATTAATGATATCGATAATCGAAGCGAATCATAGGGAGCAAATGTTGATTCTCACACATTACTTCCATCCAGGTTCAAGGGACCTGAACCAGGAGAGGCTTGGAACGGGACTTTGGACGCCAGCAATGATCCCAACGAATGTTCGCAGGTTTCGTATGGCGGAATCACTGGGGACGAAGACTGTTTATATCTCAACATTTTTACACCACAGGTGAATCAACGATACCCAATTGACTTCTTCCATGATTCGAAATGAATAAGAGCCTTGTAGTACAACTTTGACCGAATTCAAAGCTGCAGTCAAGAGTGGCAGTAATTTATTCTGCTATGTCTAAATAGGCGTTTGCAATGTCATACAAGCCCAGGAAAACACGATCGCATATGGGAGAGATACGATCGTATACCCATATAATCATATCTGGAATCGTACATATACATATCTTAAACTGTACGCCCTTTTGGCTTTAGTAACGCGATATAGAATCAGATCGTATCTCGTTTGCCAATTTAGACTCATTATAAGATCATGTTCGATTATATTTTACGATCATAATATATAAGCAGACTGAATGATGGAGCTCAAAATTATAATCAGTCATACAAATTCTGACAGTAAAATACATTATGTCCTTACACTTGGAATACGTCATCATAACTAAATCTCACATCATATACATCAATCTCGATGTCATATTTAGCGATCGAGTTAAGTTAAGACAGTCATCAAACTGCGTGACTTAATACGAGAGATCAGCCTTTCATTTGCATGAATCTATTCCACCTATAATCCTATAGATCCAACTGATTCGATAACTTCATGGTAATTTTCACGACACAGCTTCCTACGAGTGAAAACCCTACGCTGCTACCAATATTGATGTTCTTCCACGGCGGGGGTTTCACAACAGGAGGCATTAGTAGCTTCGGTCCAGATTTTCTCCTCGATAAGGATGTGATTCTCGTGATGCCCAGCTATCGATTGGGAGTGCTCGGATTCCTCAGCACCGGAGATGAAATATCGCCCGGAAATTACGGACTGAAGGACCTGGTTCAGGCTATGAAATGGACCCAAGAAAACATCCAATATTTCGGCGGCGATCCTGATCAAGTTACAATCTTCGGGCAGAGTGCAGGCTCTATGAGCGTTCATCTCATGGCGTTATCGAATCTAACAACCGGTGAGATCTGATGGCAGATTATTAGAGCGAAACATTTTCACCCTCACATCTTATTCCTATTACATTTAACCGGATGCTTTCAGTTTACATTCAGTCGCTTCTGCAACTTATCACGTTATTTTTCCTCAGGCCTCTACCACAGATATATAACCGACAGTGGATCGGCACTCACGTATGATGTTCAGACACCCAAAGAAGTGATCGCAAACCGCACAATCCAGCTCGGCGAATATCTTGGCTGTCCCACCAACACATCGATAGCCGTCGTCACTTGTCTGAGGGATTTCAACGTCTCACAGCTCTTGGATACAGAATCGCTGTTCGACATGTGGAACGGTTATCCAAATGTTGTATGGGGTCCAACTAGTGAATCGGATACAGAAGGAGCGTTTCTTACTGACTCACCGGCGAACCTCATGGCTGCTGGGAAGATCCATGATTTGCCATGGCTTTCCAGCGTGAATCGGGACGAAGGAGTTATTTATGCTGGACGTAAGTTATATCGACATGGCAAAAAATAAGGCACTCTTTTATTTTCCATGATAGTCTGCAAACTGATCTCCCTCTTTCCTTTCTCTCTCTCTCTCTCTTTTCAGAATTCTACAACGCGCCGGATCTATTCGAAGCTTTCTTAGACGAAATCGATGTCGCGTTACCCCCTATGTTAATGTATGACTCCATAGTTGATAACGTAACAGCCTTCACCGCCGCTATAAAGTCATACTACTTGAATGACTTGAGTGCCGACCGTTCCGTAGTAAGTATTTCACAGCTAACAAACATAGTTGAGGTTTCCCCAGTTAGAATTTAATAATTCGCGTATCTTTCAGTTGCTGGATAACTTTACGCAGCTCTTGGGGGACGGCGTATTCGCGTATCCTACCTACAGCTCGAATCAGCAACAGCTGGTTAACACGGAAAGTTCCCAATATTTCTGTTCCTTTGAATACGTAGGCACTTTCAGCTGGACCTACTTGTTTGGTGGTGGTTCCACAGAGCATTATGGTGTATCGCACAATGATGAACTGATTTACCTTTTCCTCCAGCCATATGCCATGCTTGCTCCAACAGGCTCCGAAATGAATGAAGATGATTGGAAAATGGTAGACACGATGGTCCAGCTGTGGACATCTTTCGCGATTACCGGGTAAGCCTGCGTATAGAAGAACCAGAGCAAACTACGTGCGAGGTTGATGCTGTACGAGAATATTTGTTCGATCGAATATGCTTTCAGAACGCCGACTATCGCGGATACGAGTAACACCGTGATTTGGGAACCGTACTCGTCGAGTAAGAACCATCTTCGGATAGGAAATGGTTCGGACCCCTCGTTGGAAGTTGAATATAACTTCCTGGGAGATCGGGCGCAGTTTTGGGAAGAACTCAGTGCTGCTACGACATGGGTATAACCATAGTGTATTCCCATTCGCACTCGATATATAATAGTTAATTAATATAATAGGTGAATAATGGGAATGACAACGACGACGAGACCACAACGCTCCCGGAAGTAACTATATCTCAGGGAACACTTCGAGGATTGAACCTGGAAACCTACAATGGCAGGAGTATCTTCGGTTTTAAGGGGATCCCGTACGCCAAACCACCGGTTGGAGAACTCAGGTTTGCTTGAAGATTTTCGGCCACTTATATGCGTGTAGTAAGACACAATTTATTAATGATATCAATAATCAAAGCGAATCATATATATGTAAAGAGCATGTGTTAATTCTCACGCATTACTTCCTGGTACCATCCAGGTTCAAAGGACCTGAACCAGGGGAGGCTTGGAACGGGACTTTGGACGCCAGCAATGATCCCAACGAATGTTCGCAGGTTTCGTATGGCGGAATCACTGGGGACGAAGACTGTTTATATCTCAACATTTTTACACCACAGGTGAATCAACGATACCCAATTGACTTCTTTCATGATTTGAAACGAATAAGAACCTTGATCGAATTCAAAGCTGGAAGCAAGAGAGGCAGTAATTTATTCTGTTATGTCTAAACAGGCTTGTGCAACTTAATGCGGGCCCAGGAAAAGACGATCGCATACCTATATGATCATATCCTGAATCATGTCGACGCTCTAATTAGCAAAGTGGCTAACTCCACCTTTTTTCGAAAATCGTTTTTCTTTGTATTTATTCCTATAATTATTTCTCAACAGGAAATACAAAAAAAAAAACGATTTTCGAAAAAAAGTGGAATTAGCCACTTTGCTAATTAGAGCGTCGATATAGAATCACATCGTATCTGGTCTACAGATTCGGACTCATTATGAAATCACGTTCGATTATATTTTACGATCATAATATATGAGCAGACTAAATGATGGAGCTCAAAATTATAATCATGACGCAGCCAAAAAAATTCTGACAGTTGTAATAAATTATACTCCTACACTTGAAATACGTAATCATAACTGAATGGGAATTAGCTTTGATAAATTCAGAGTAATTAACTGAAAGAAGCATATTTGACCTCACAATTGAGTGAAAATTGCAATTATAATGATTATTGTATTCCTTTTGGAAGGGGTTCTATAATATCTCACATCATACATCAATCTCGATGTCATATTTGGCGATCAAGTTAAGTTAAGTTAAAACAGTCGTCAACCTGCGTGACTTAATACGAGAGATCAGGCTTTCAGTTGCATGAATCTCTTCCACCTATCAATATTATCCTATATCAATAGATCCCACTGATTCGATAACTTCATGGTCATTTTCACGACACAGCTTCCTACGAGTGAAAACCCTACGCTGCTACCAATATTGATGTTTATCCACGGCGGGGGTTTCACAGCAGGAGGCATTAGTGACTTCGGTCCAGATTTTCTCCTCGACAAGGATGTGATTCTCGTGATACCCAGCTATCGTTTGGGAGTGCTCGGATTCCTCAGCACCGGAGATGAAATATCGCCCGGAAATTACGGACTGAAGGACCTGGTTCAGGCTATGAAATGGACCCAAGAAAACATCCAATATTTCGGCGGCGATCCTGATCAAGTTACAATCTTCGGGCAGAGTGCAGGCTCTATGAGCGTTCATCTCATGGCGTTATCGAATCTAACAACCGGTGAGATCTGATGGCTGATTATTAGAGCGTAACGTTTTCACCCTCAAATGGTATTCCAGTTCTTACATTTAACCGGATGCTTTATGTTTACATTCAGTCGCGTCTGCAACTTATCACGTCATTTTTCCTCAGGCCTCTACCACAGATACATAACTGACAGTGGATCGGCACTCACATATGATGTTCAGACACCCAAAGAAGTGATCGCAAACCGTACAATCCAGCTCGGCGAATATCTTGGCTGTCCCACCAACACATCGATAGCCGTCGTCACTTGCCTGAGGGATTTCAATGCCTCACAGCTCTTGGATACAGAATCGCTGTTCGACATGTGGAACGGTTATCCGAATGTTGTATGGGGTCCAACTAGTGAATCGGATACAGAAGGAGCGTTTCTTACTGACTCACCGGCGAATCTCATGGCTGCTGGGAAGATCCATGATTTGCCATGGCTTTGCAGCGTGAATCGGGACGAAGGAATTGTTTATGCTGGACGTAAGTTATATCAAAAAATAAGGCACTCTTTCATTTTCCATGATAGTCTGCAACTGATGTCCCTCTTTTTTCTCTCTCTCTCTTTTTTTCAGAATTTTACGACGCGCCGGATGCATTCGAAGCATTCTTAGACGAAATCGATGTCGCATTACCCCCTTTATTAATGTATGACTCCATAGTTGATAACGTAACAGCCTTCACCGCCGCTATAAAGTCATACTACTTGAATGACTTGACTGCCGACCGTTCCGTAGTAGGTATTTCACAGCTAACGAACAAAGTTCAGGTTTCCCCAGTTAGAATTAAATAATTGGCGTATCTTTCAGCTGCTGGATAACTTTACGCAGCTCTTGGGGGACGGCGTATTCGCGTATCCCGCGTACAGCTCGAATCAGCAACAGCTGGTTACCACGGAAAGTTCCCAATATTTCTGTTCCTTTGAATACATGGGCACTTTCAGCTCTACCTATATGTACGGTTCCACAGAGCATTATGGTGTGACGCACGGTGATGAACTGATTTACCTTTTCCTCCAGCCATATGCCATGCTTGCTCCTGCAGGCTCCGAAATGAATGAAGCTGATTGGAAAATGGTAGACACGATGGTCCAGCTGTGGACATCTTTCGCGATTACTGGGTAAGCTTGCATATAGAAGAACCAGATCAAACTACGTGCGAGGTTGATGCTGTACGAGAATATTTGTTCGATCGAATATGCTTTCAGAACGCCGACTATCGCGGATACGAGTAACACCGTGATTTGGGAACCGTACTCGTCGAGTAAGAACCATCTTCGGATAGGAAATGGTTCGGACCCCTCGTTAGAAATTGAATATAACCTCCTGGGAGATCGAGCGCAGTTTTGGGAAGAACTCAGTGCTGCTACGACATGGGTATAACCATCGTGTATTCCCATTCGCACTCGATCTTTTGCGCTTCAAATTGTTTACCGAAATCATTTCACGTGGTTATAAGCAGTAGCTGATCCAAAGAAGAAGCATTTCACGTAGCATGATCGCTAGATTTATGCAGGAAGTTCAATATTACATTGGGAATGATTAATAATTATAGTCAATGTTATTTACTCTGATTTATTATTACGTTCTATATGAACTATTCTTTTCTCTTATTCCTCTACCATATTATTTCTCCTTCTCCAATTCATAATATTTGTTCAATCCTTCGATTATTCGATCGATGGATTCGATCGATGGATTCGACTCCATACGCGCCGTTACATGTTTATTCATACTAGCGTTATTTAGATTCGGATTAATTTTTATTCGGGAAATGCTCTTTGGGTCAGAAGAACATCTGACCCGGGAAAGTGAGCTGAAATTTTATTCATACGTTATTTTTATTCCCTTATAGTATGCTGTTTCACATTTCGCTTACTTATTCTGAAATAAAGGGTCGCAAGTACGAGAGCGGTAACAACTGAGAAAACGATGAATTATTGGTATGTGAATTTATTTCTGCAATAACAATACAATATTTCTCGTTCTAGCTAAATTTAGGCTCTGCACTGAAAATCTTCGCTTTTATGCATGGGGTCTGACCGTTCCGGACGAATTTAAATTGGGAATTGTGTCGTTCTCAAGTTGAACGCAATATAGATACAACTGTAGTTTGTAGTCAGTTTATTTGTAAAATATTAGCTGAAAATAGCAATCGTAAAACGAATTCTATCGGATAGTTTTGATATTTCAAGCCGATCATAAATCATATTATTTCGCGCCTAACTGCACTATTCCTGCGATACTGCAGAAGTACTCCACCGTGAGCGCCTTAAACTAGACAGCCCGTTATTCGCGCGTCTAGATGGTTGCCAAGCTGCAATTGCTGACAGAGATCATTTATTTCGAGTGAAAGTTTTTCATAGCTCAGGCTTTGTTGATAATGAAAATAAGTGACATGCTGACACCTCACGATGCATAAAAAGTAAATTTGTCTCAATTTCGTCGAATTTTCTTCCGCCAAATCAAACCCATACTTCAAGAATTATCGTATAAATTCAGCTTAGATCGTTCGATAATGCAGTTTCCGTATTATTTGCAAAATTATGGCATGTCTCGAGGTCGGTAAGAAGTTCCTTCTACTTCATAGCCTTTTCCCAAACACGTGGCGCCTTCCAATGTATACGCAGCTTATAATGTTGTAAAATCTTGCCACACAGATGGCGACACTGCTTAACATCAATTAAACGTTCCCCCATCCCTCAACTACATTTCCTCATACGTTCATGAGAGAATACTGCTATTCGCCTGTAGTGGGGTGTGCGTGATTGTTGTGTTTGTCCAGTCAAAAGTTAATAATTGTTATAAGTAATTAAGAAATGGCCACGTATCTAGCACGAAATTTGATACGTGTTAATCATGGTATCGGTTCACAGGCTGCAGGTAATTAAGAAATTGTTTTACAAACTAATATCGTACCTACGATTATACACCCATATCTATGGAATGACCATTGCCCGATCACCGCTCTCAATTGTGTATCTACTGTGCCTCGAGTGCAAAGTGCAATTGGACTCGTTCTACATTTGCGTAATCGAATAAACGTTATTGAAGAATACCTTTGTCCCAAATTCCTTACGATCCCAATAATTCATCACGAATTCGTCTAATATTTATTACCGATTGTTACATTAAACACTTTTCACCTCATTTATGTTTCGCTTTTATTTATTGTTGACTCGGGATTCCATACTTACACGTTAGTATGCATCGAGAATATCTCCTCACCATTCGTATACCATGAGCCGTTTTTTCCCTAACTTGTAAAAAGGTTGCAATCAAATGAATCTAAAAGAAAAAAAAAAAAAAAATAGAGTTATAGTGTCAGTTTTCATCCTTCACCCTTTTCTATTTTATTCTTTATTCTTAAAACTCCTGAATAAAAACAGTCATACATGGGCAATCATGTCCAAAGTTGTAAAAAACAATGCTAAAGCATTAACTTTTATACACCTAGTGCTTCCCCTGGCTTGGAAAAGCTCTTGTGTATCAAAGACTGAGGGTAGAACATATGCCACAAAGGGTGGAAGTCCGGGTGGCAAGAATATCGTCTATGTAGATGGTGTCCGCACTCCGTTTCTCCTCTCAGGGACACAGTACAGTAAACTGATGCCCCACGACCTGGCCAGACACGCCCTATTGTGAGTTGTGAAATAAAGAGCCAAGTCAAGGCCCTAAACCAATCAGAAATATCTCAAATTAACAACTCAATTCGATTCTAACGCTGGTCTATCAACTATTCCAGGAGCCTTGTCAACAAGACTGGCATTGACAAGGATTTGGTAGAATATATAACTTACGGAACAGTCATACAGGAGGTAAAGACTTCTAATGTAGGTCGTGAAGCAGCACTGGCTGCAGGATTCAGCCAGAAAACACCTGCCCACACTATAACCATGGCCTGTATCAGCAGTAATCAGGCTTTAACGACTGGTGTAGGATTGATTGCTTGCGGTGTTTACGACATTATTGTTGCTGGCGGTGTGGAATTTATGTCCGATGTACCGATCAGACACAGTCGCAGCATGAGATCGGTCATGCTTCGAGCAAACAAGGCTAAAACTCTGCCCCAGAAACTATCCCTTTTGGCTAGCATTAGACCGAGTCATTTTGTCCCAGAGGTAAGCAGGGAGACATTCGATCCTTGAAAATTCAAGACTAAACAAAATTTGATCAACAATTTTTTATAACAGTTGCCAGCAGTGGCAGAGTTCTCAAGTGGGGAGACCATGGGCCACAGCGGAGACAGGCTGGCAGCAGCATTCGGAGTAACTCGTGCTGAACAAGACCAATATGCTTTACGTTCGCATACTCTTGCTAGTCAGGCTCAGCAGCAAGGACATCTGTCCGATATTGCGCCATTCAAGGGTACTCACCCTTGTTTTCTACGAATGATTAATTAGTTGCATTGCAATACGTGTAATTGTAGTCTTAGGATGAACAAGTAATCAAGAAAATGAAATTTTATTCAGTTCCTGGCGTAAACGATATCATTGACAAGGACAACGGAATCCGAGTTTCTACACCGGAACAACTAGCCAAGCTGAAACCAGCATTTGTTAAGCCCTATGGTACTGTTACCGCAGCTAATGCATCTTTCTTGACTGACGGAGCTTCCGCTGCTCTAATTATGACTGAGGAAAGAGCCAAGCAACTTGGTCTCACACCAAAGGCGTATCTTAGAAACTTCACCTATGTCTCACAGGATCCGGTGGATCAGTTGCTCTTGGGACCTGCCTATGCTATCCCGAAGGTATAATTGTCTCATCTAACTCATTCCTATCTAATTTGCATAATTGATATGATTCATGAGTTTATTTTCAAAATTATGATCCTTCACAGGTATTAGAGAAGGCTGGACTAGGATTAAAAGACATTGGGGTATGGGAGGTGCACGAGGCATTCGCAGCTCAAATTCTAGCAAATCTTAAGGCGCTAGACTCAGATTGGTTTGCTAAAACCTATCTGGGCAAGTCGGGTAAAGTTGGTGTACCAGACATCAACAAATGGAATGCCTGGGGTGGTTCTTTGTCGATTGGTCATCCGTTCGCTGCTACAGGAGTTAGATTAGCTACCCACACAGCTAACCGAATGATCAAAGAAGATCAACAGTTTGGGCTAATCGCTGCCTGTGCTGCCGGTGGTCAAGTGAGTCTTATTTTTATTAAATTCTTCAATATGAAGTGCAATAATATTTGATTTAAACTGTTTGATGTGATGTTTAATCAATCTTCTGTTCATTCTTTCAGGGAGTGGGAATGATAATGGAGAGGCACCCAGATGGCAAAATTTAGGGATACTACAAGAATGAAAATGCTCGCGTTAAATAACGTAGCTGTGTTACCTCTGCATCAGAAGCATCTGAAGAAGGCATGAAAGAGAGAAAAGTAAAAAAACGATCAACACGAGTTATTTCAGGAATGCTTGTGAGGAACCAATTTATATTTTTACATCCGTTGAATAGCTGTTGAATGTAAATGTATATGTATATATTTTTTAAGATTTATTATAAATAAGAGAAAAAAAGAAGAAACAAAAAGAATCGATGAGAAAAATAAATCACAATAACTCGATTTTCCGCTTCTTTTATTTATTTGCAGCTGTCTTTCTTATCTCAACAAAGAAAATAACAAAAAAGGATTAATTCGCAAAGAATACTATATAAAATTAGGACCGTTTGTCCCCAAATGCAGTCTAACTGCCTGATCAAGTATCAATCTTGTATCTCTGCAGCCCTGCAACGCTCTTTGCCTAAGTCCCTCGAGCCTAGAAAGATGTAATCTCTGACCACCTCCGTGCGCGACAACAACTAGACCGGAATCTTTATTCTCTGGTTCATAACCGGAGCCAGGAGCTCCCGGCAAAGCAACAACAGTCAGTGTAGTAGCCCCTGTACATTCCTCCATGTGATTTGCATCCACTATTCCCGTTCCCATCCCTCCATGCTTGTCATCGACCTCTTCCGAAGTCCCCATGCTTGATATTGTCGCTGTGCATCCTATGGCATAATCCTGTAAAAGAATTTGCGGTATTTTCATCAATTTCGAGCTTCGAGAAGATCCTGAAAAGCGGGAAACAGCAATGTCTGGAAGCGGAATAATAATTCAGGGAAAATATACCTTGATGGGTATACCAGCATCTATTAAAGCTAGGGTTGCAGCGTTTACTGCTACGCAATAGTCGCTACCATCGGACTGTAGAACTTCGACAAATACGTCAATTTGGGAACGAGGATAGAGCTCCACTTGTATGATAGCTTCTATAGCTCTGCGCAACTGCAAAGACGTTTCTTGGGTCTTGCGGTCACCTCTTGGTCGCTTTTTACGCTCCCCAGCGCTAAAACTGAATACAGCCATACTGTACTGGCAATTCACAACACCTGCGCTACCTTTGTTCCCACCGCGACCGCTGCCTCTTGGCTGTGGCGGATAATTTAAATCAGTGAATGAAAATGGATGTACAATAAACAAAATGAAGGAATAATCACACAGTCGATTGGGAGGGTTTTGTAGAGGATATAATAACCTGATGGGGCCCGTAGACTGCGGCGAGAACCTTCGTGTTACCCTGTTCGAGGTACGCACTACCGTCAGATTGCCCGAATACACCCATTCGCACGCGGATCTGTCTCAACTCGTTTGCTCGTCGTCCGTCTATTCTGAGTCCTTGATCTGAGACTAGGTCTTGTCCCGACATTTTTAATCACACTGGGATGTTGGGATTACTTATTTCAACTCTCAGCACTGGATTACGTGTTCTGGGTTTAGGTTATAGCATATTTCTTGTTGTTTAGGGATTTTAGGTTAGGTTATTTTAGGTTAGCTTAGACACCGACGCCAAATCTATTCTCCTGATTGGCCCGCAGGTTGTAAAGTCGCTGTATTAATGGTCAAAAAATTATCCACGTTACCGATAAAAATATCAAAAATTCTGGAATTATTCTTTAATATTCATTTATTTGCCATCAGCCCAGCAATACGGGAAAGGTTCACAGTATGTGTGTTAATAAATTGAACAGAGGAAAACCATAACAGACTAATAATACATAGAACAGAAAAAAAGTAAAGACGAAGCTACCTATCGCCGCGTCAAGAAATTCGAAAACAAATAATAGACGCTGATTGCGATTTCGACTAAGGAATGTAGAGATTCACGAAATAGAATCAACTTGATAAGCAGCAATTTAGGTTTGGCTGTTATACGCTGTGTTTTAAACAAATTTTAAATTAATTAAAGATCTTGCAGCGAAATTCGACGTTATAGAATTCATACTCCATCCAGGAGCCCGCTCATATGCGCCGTGTACTAGCGCTACTTGTGTTCAATAATGATCTACAAGTTGCATATACTAAGGCGAATTACTTGACCAACGGGGAAGCTATTGGTTTTTAAAAAAACTGCACTTGGTCCAGTCAGGGCTCGTTGCAATGAATCATAATTAGGTCAGGATTGATTCACTTCGCTATATCCCTAGCTCTCCTTCGCTATGCATATTACGATAGACTGCAGTTTTCAGTACATCAAGATTCACGGCAGCGAATCGCCGCCAAGTGTCTCCTCGTTATTACTATTCCCTGGTGTTGCGAGCATAGCATTATTTGAAAAACGAATCAATATATTATAACGACTGTTTTTAATGCTGTAAAAGTGCCTCTAGTTGCTAGGTGGTAACTAAAGGTAAGACCAAGTATAGGATACTATTACAA
Organism: Rhogogaster chlorosoma; assembly: GCA_944452935.1. Taxonomy (NCBI): domain Eukaryota; kingdom Metazoa; phylum Arthropoda; class Insecta; order Hymenoptera; family Tenthredinidae; genus Rhogogaster; species Rhogogaster chlorosoma. Next base: position 27,873,615 of record OX101799.1, on the reverse strand, counting down.
TGGGAGAATTCTAGGCAGATGATTGCAGGGGATTACGTAAGATGCAAAATTGATAGAAACAATCAATTGGGCGTTTACTTATTTAATGTTAACACACCGGATACATAATAATATATAAAACAAATATATTATACGTCAACCATCAAATAGAATACAAAATTGCATAGAAATAAATAAATATCTTCAGTTAATAACGATCAAAGCAGAGTTGGATGGAACAAGGACCTCAGTCGAAAAAAGAATTTATACAATATTAGCATTAATTGTTTATAGAGTTTGATTAAAATATTTCATTCAGCTGAGTTACGAAGACCGGGCCGAAAACAAATTAAGCCCTTGTTACATCCATCTCTTCATTGATACCTATAATAATTACATCGAATGCGCTTAATTTATTAGTAGTCTTGATAATTAGCTGCAAGAAAATTAAATTGATTGATATTTTTTGATTCCTTGATTTAAAAATTTTTAGTTTCTTTTCTTTTTTCATCTTATATTCGCATAATGATGTTTTATTATAGTTTTATTACGAAATGAAGAAATAAGTTAACTACATGCAATTATGAACCTTCATTGTATATCCATAACTTATTACGTTTTTTTTTTTTTTTTTTTTCAATCTATGAAGTGATTGATAGATCTATCTACCTACACTGAACTTTACAAAAATAAATAAAAAAAATAAATATCTTAACATAATAACGATTGACGAGTTGGATGGAACAAGAACCTATTATTTGAAAATGGGATGTCTATACGATATTACCATTTGTTTACGTGATGTGAATAAAATATTCCATTAAGCTAATTTGTTAAAAAAACGGCACTAAAATGAACTAGGCTCTTGTTTCATCCATCTCTTCACTTATACCTATACATATATAAATTAAATTAAATGCGTTTCGTTTATTACTAATAATTTTGATAGTGAGCTATAACAGAATCAAATTAGTTAATATTTTTTTAATTCTTTGGTATAAGAATTTTTCTTTTCTTTTTTTTTCTAGCATTTTGTACTTTTGTCTTAATCGAGTAAAGATCTTTAGTCAGTTTTATCACGAAATCATGGATTAAATTAACAACGTGCTAATGTATTATAACATTGCATATCGTAATAGTCGATGAGTGAATACGTTGTTCTCTTCTGATTCAATGAATCGATTGACAGACCAGCTGCCCTCACTAAACCCATGTCGAACTGTCACTAGTGACACACTGACAGCATGTTGGCAATGTAGGATGAAACAATGTATAGTATGTAATCATCGCTGCGATACCGATGAAGAAGAATGCCATTGAGAAAATAAGAATGTCTTTTGAAAACCAAACACTTTCATCAGTCAGATTGGTGACTGTGAACCAAATCACAGCGACTGTTCCGTTCTGTAATAGACACAGTATGTAATAAATCGAATTCCTGACAAAAGTACGCCCTTTGCCAAGGTTTACAAAAGTAAACATGTAGACTATTGCTAAAACACCGGCGAGAATTAAGTTTCGAACTTTTATTGCAAAAGTTGGCGAAATGCAAGAAGAGTCACTCTTCTTTCCATTCAGTACTGAGAATGCGTTTTGTTTCGTGTAGATCCAAGCAGTCCATCCCACCCAATTGATCACAAGGGCAAAAGACGTGTATAGAAGCCAATTGTTTACCGCAATAGCAATTGTGACGATACGATCAACTGTGGAATCGATAATCAACTTATGTAATGCAAAATATTATTACAGGAGAAAAATTTTAGCGCAAACCAAACCACTTACCAATCGTTCCAATATGCCAAAGCAAAAGTAGAGCGCCTCCGATCTTACTGATAACAACTCCGTCGGGTTGAGCTAAACGTCTTGCAGAGTGATAATTTTTCATAGCTGTGCCCAAGCTGAATAGCGTCATACAGCTACTGACGATTTTTGACCACACTGTAAATTAGGACAGGAAAATTAAAGTTAATTTGTTAATACTGATGAAGCGAGACTCGATCACGAATTTTCAGATAGTAATATACTCACAAGGCATAACTTTATGCATCTGATTGCATGAAAAAAGATTAATACTAGCTTAAATTAACAATTGATTGAATAGAGAAATAAAACTACGCAGTACTTGAAGCACTGATGGGTGTGTCTTCCGAAAGTAGGATACACAGTTGTAAAGTAAGCTGGGGTGCCGATTGCAGAAAGCATCCGACGACTTTGAGCACAGCTGAATCTCTGTCTTCGTGGAGCATCTTGCGATGGTAGTGACTTATAAGAGCTGTATTTTCCTTTCGCTGAAACTCTCGAAGCCTCCATGCAAAATAGACTTTTCGGAGCTGGCAGATAGGCAAAGCCCTCAGGAACATCATGACTATGATGTTGCGGGTTATCAGCTTAGCCATTTTCTTGAACCAGTTTTTGTCAGTCTCCTGATTTTCTTCATCAGCAGACGAATCCTAGATAATTTACGGAATCGCAATATATAAAAGCCTGAAAATAACTACTGCCCAATCGGTACATCAGATAATTTAATGGCTCGCCAAGTACTTACTCTAGCGATAAACTTATTGCTACATGATACATAATACCTTCGTGTAATGACCCGACAAGACTTACTCCCGCGCGGATTACTTTACAATTGTCTACTCTTACCGACATTGTATGTGAGTGATCCGATCAATGGCAACGCGTTACTAAGGGCTAGACTATGGTCTCTACTTTATTCTGAAAGGATATACTGCAGTTTGCATTTCTTGCATTGTTTCATATCCGTCATGCCCCGCCCGTTTGTAGTGTGCTTTTCGAAGTTTCCAGCTTCGATGAAGCTGTTGAATTCTTGCACCGATCTCTTCAGTCCATTTCACATTTATGCAGTCTGCATTTCTTAGATGAATGTGAAATGGGCTTTTCTTTAAGAAATTCTAAGGATTCTCTCCCTGGCTGTTATCCATCTGTCTTCATCAGATGGCTCTCCCCACATGCATTTGACTTCTGTAATGTTCATCTCTTGCCTATAATTCTTTCCGAAAGATCTGTGTGCCGTTCTGGCTACGTTTCTCGTCATATTTATGATCTAGGGATCGACGTAGTTCCGCTCAAGGTCATCCCGCCTTGGTACTTTTCACGTCAGCTTTCGGAAATTCGGCAGATCGTCAAATCGGCACTTGGGCCTTTGCCTTCGACCTTGACTTACCCCCAATCTTGGGTTGTGCATCAGAAAGCTGATCCATGCAGATGCAATTGCTTGTAGTGCGATAAATGCAAGTGTCAAACTGCTTTGAACAGTTTTCTGGTCCGCAAAGTAGTCATAGGCCAGGCGAACATCGTTCACAAAATCCAATCCATGATTCACAATTGGATACATCAATTTTATCAAGCACCATATAGTGATCAAGGGGATTATTGCATGGGGTCTGCTTAAATCTGCAGTTTCATCGTGAGATGCAACAAGTGCGCGGTCGTTTTGATCCACGTTCTCGTCTACCGGCAGATTATTTCCTTTATTTTTAGGCTCCCCGAGTGGATTCAGAGTAATCGTAATAGCGGAAGAATCAGTTGTGCCTTTGTTTTTGTGCTCCATTGCGATGAAAATGTAATATATTATACTATATTCCGGATTTTCTGCACGTATCACCGTTGGACAATGGAGACGAACTGAGCGGAGCGGGACCCAGCAACGCGTTTAAATATAGCAAAGCGATAAGCGAAACAGGCTCCGACAAGTCGCAGAAATAGACGTCATATGATCACGTGATCGGGTGTGCAAAAATTCCAAGATTAATAAGTCGACCAGAAAAGTAGCTATTATAGCTACGACCCGATAATTTCACTTGATTTTGGCAGAATTCAAATATGATATAAAAACCTCAAAATTCAAGTTATTAGCAAAGTATATTTTCCGTTGGTTTTCATGAAAATTCATATTAATATAGGGGTTTATGCAGCCACCAGTCCAAATACGGACTTAAAAATGAAGAAATCGTATAATCCTTGATCCACTTGAGTAAACACGAATCTGAAAATGAATATCCATTTTCCAGCTCTTATCACGAAATTCAAGTGTCTTGCTAATAATCGGAAAGCTATTAACAGCATATAAGATGTGTTAAACTTTTGCAGACATTCCTCGGAGCGTGGAGGACGTCAATGGATAAATTATACATGTTTATTTTCAGATCTACAAATCTTACCGTACTTATGCTTGAAAGAGCTAGAAAACGCATATATCTGTTTAGTGTTATTGCAGTAGTATAACATAAACGAAATTCCGTTGCTCTACACATAGATAGCTGAATCGGGTTTCGTAATTTGTATAAATTGACAAGGAACTAGGTAGGTTCTGATGTTAAAGTAGCCGAGGGGCCTGAAAATTCTTAGTCCGGTGTTGGTCATGGATATGTATATGCGATTCCTAAGAGAAAATGGGCAATAGCAAAAAAATAAAATAAATAAAAAAGCGAAAGTTAAGAAGAAGCAAAAAGACACTCTAGACAACCAAACATTAGCAAACCTAATTAAGCCCTACAAAACTATCCAAACGAAATTCAGAAGTGACACAGGTAGCCGAGTAGGCATCGATAGCTAAATAAAAGAATGAAGATGAGAGAATGAGTACCCCGTCCGTCTTCTGTACACGATGTTGTAGTCATAATGCCACTAACACGTTGCGATAAGATACGTTGATTAAGTTCTCAGAAACTAATATGCTTTTATATATTTTGCGAAAAATATCATAATGGTCATTATAGTATATGCTTCTTCAGAAAGAACAGTTCTTGAGTATATGAGGAAAATGAACAATTGATTCTGTATAGAGATAAGTACTTAGAATACGTTTGTGTAATTTATAAATAAATAAAACTTATAACAATGATAATTATTATTATTTGTATAAGTACAAATGTGAAAAATAAGTTTTTATTGTCATATCTTAATATAGGGCAGTTCTGAGTGAAAGATAGAATTTTATCTGAAACTTAACAATAATAAATTTGCTTTTAAAACATAAATATCACCGGTCGTCGCGGAAATATTTTCGTTATACAAATTCGTTGATATAATATTACTATATTTACCTTATACAATTACAGTGGTATGCACTGCAGCTCGCACTGCAGTCTATGCGCAAAAAGAAAACAACATTAAAAGCAATATGCTACGTATGGATTGATATTAAAAAGAAGAAATAAATATTAAAATAGATAGGTATTAAATATAGAAAAATCTCTAATGTCAATTGTTATATTTACATAATTTGATCATGGGTATCTTTCGTCATGAGACGAAAGCCTAATGTGAGTCAATTAAGATCTTTGTAAAACTTTTCTAGTCAAATAAATAAGGTGCAAATAAATAGATGCATGAGAAAAAAATAAATAATAAAACGTATTAATTGCCACTGGAATCATACTTGAAAGTATAAATTATAATTTAAATATTCAGGAATCAGTCAACTTCACTCTTGGGGCAGGGGTTGGAGGGAGGGGGGCCACCCGCCCACCCACTTCCCCCCCTTCCTCCAAGGGGTTACTTGGACTAAGTCCACTGCTTGATAGAAACTTCTCCATCTCGACTCTTCACTCTTGACCTGTTAAAATAACTTCTCAGACCTGCTGACATATAACAGGAGTCAAAGAGTGATCAGCAACAGTTGTGAGAAATCTGTTTTTAAGAGTATAAGGCCGAAGGCGATAGTATGTAATCATTGTACCGATTCCGATCATATAAAATATCACTGAGAGAATAAGAAAGAATTCTGATAACCATAAGTCTTTTAAATGCTGACAGGCAAATTTAACCCAGAGTGCAAGAACTGTGACATTTCCTAGGCCGCATAATACGTGATAAATCGTATATCTAATGCATGTACGACCTTCCTTGAGGTTCACAAAAGTAAACATAAATACTACAGCTAGAGCGGCAGCAAAAAATAGAGTCCGAATTCTCTCCAATAATGTAGCTGGAACGAATGGAGAAACAGTCTTGTTCCGGCAGAATACGAAGACTCCATCCTCATTGTAGAGATAGGCAGTCCACGCCATCCAAATGAGTGTGCAGGCCAAAAACGTGTATGTGAGCCAGTTGCTTGCCGCAATACCGATCACAAAGATGTGAGCAGCTTGAAAATTGATTATTTAGTATAATAATTACAATATGAAGGTTGTAACTTCAATTCAGACAATATTCAATGACTTACCAATAGTACCAAAATGCCAAATAAAAAGCAAAGCACTGCCAATGCCAGTAACAATATCTTTGTCCGGTTGTGCCAATCGAATTGTACGATGATAGTTTCTCATAGACCAGCCTAGAGAGACTAGCGTGACACAACCACCGACGATTTTGAACCACACTGTGAATTGAAACAGGAATGGAATTGGTCAAGAACTTGCGAAGCAAAGTTTGCTAGTGGCGTCTAAGATAATCATACCTATGATTGAAGATTTTGTACGTCTTATTGCATGAAAGAATATCAGAAATAGCTAAGCTTTTTAATATGTACAATTATCAAAGAATGAATATAGAAGTAAAAGTTATCCTGTACATGTAGTTATTATCGCTCTGTCTTCCATAAGCAGAATAGTCAGTTGTACTACAAGTTGGGGAGCTGATTCCATAAAACATTCGATAACATTCAGCAATGCCAGGTCTGCTTGTTCTTTCAGCATCTTGGGATAGTAGCGATTTAGTCCATCATTATCCCCCTTCCGTTCACATTGTCGAACCTTCCATGCATAGCACAGACTTCGTAAGCTGTGCAAAGGCAGAGCCAGTTGAAACAGAATGACCGTGATAAAGTTTGGCTTCAGCTCTAGAATTTTTTCCAAGTGATTCCTCCTCCCATCTTGTTGCATCTCTGCTTGCACCTCCTGTTGAATTTGAACTATTGTTTTTAACAACTGGCATAAAGTCTCTGAAATAACAATAATCATCTTGTTAAAAAGCGTTATGAGCTAAAGTTGTAGGAAAATATGTACAGGAGACTTGTTATCAATTACAAATGAATAAACGAATGAATAAATAAATAAATGAATATTTTACATCATACTTTCCTGTAGCTTAAAGGTAAAGGTAAAGATAAAGGTAAAGCGAGGGCAAGAAACTTTTTATTCATTGCATGATTCTTGATATAAAATACTGTTACCAATATCCTACAATATGTATGCCTGGGATATAGAAGCCTCAGATAACGAAAGTATAAGAAGACATAATACATATGCCTCAATATTATATATTGCAATGACTGACTTAAGCTATACTGAGTCTTTTTATCTACATGTAGACTTCAATTCACTTCAAATTTTCACTTTTGAGATATTAACTTTTTTTTTCTTTTAGAGTTCCTGGTTTCACTCTAAAGGTAGAAATTTTAGCCTGCAGCTCATTTGTTCACCCCACGTCTATACCATACGTACTTCAATTCTTAGATTTATGTAATGAATTTTATAGCATTTGAAGAAGTTTTGACTTCGTTGTTTAGGTACATACTGATGAATCACTGTTGACATGCATTTCTGTTTTTCTTATGCTCAAATAATCTTTCCTCATTTCCTTTCTTATATAGTAGGGTTTCCCATCATATTTATAATAGCGAGGATGATGTAATGCAGATTAACCCTGTACCTATCACTGATGATAGTCTGCTGGTTATAAAATTTGGTAGCTTATCAGTCCATCTTAATATTGAGTTCATGTAATCCATGACTTTTCTCTAGCTTTTTTTTATGGCTGCTGAATTGACAAGTATATCCCATACATTTCGAAGGCATTTCAATCAGCGACGTCGTTATACTTGTCTAATTGTAAAATTCTCCCGGAGTTTTCATATCTGGAAATCACTCTTCGCCGGACATATACTTACTTGAGCGTCTTCGTTCTTCATTCGATCGCTGATCCAAGTACATGTGATTGCCGGGATTATGATGAATGCTAGTGTCAAACAGCCGTAAAGATTTTTTTCACCGCCGAAGTACTCAGCAGCTAGATAAATATCCGTCACAAGATCGTACGCATGGATCAACAGTGGGGTAAGCAAACGAATTAGGTCCCAAACGGTGACGTGAGGTGTTCCAAATGATCTGTTGGAATCGGTGTTTCTCCGCGACGCTGGTAGTGTATTGTTGTTTTCATCGATCGGAAGATCATATCCCGCAATTTCTGACCCGAGGAATGGAATTCGACCTATCATAACACTGTGTAATTCAGCATCATAGTTTTCATTATTGGTAACATCGCCCATTTTAATTAATAATTCAACTCGATTGTTTTTTCGTCAATTATTAATTCCCGAACCGAGAACGATCCATCGGATACGAAAGTTACAATGCAAATGGCAGCGCCGTGTAGCGCCGGGCGGGGAATGCCCGGAAACCATCCGGAAACGGGAGAATGCGCGGGAATAAAATTCCAATAGTGCCAATCTAAAATCTCAAGATCCCTTGGTCTGCCGGAAATACGATAGGAAACATTGTGACAATAAATTTCCATATTTTGATTTGCCCTGTTCCTTATGACGTCACAGAAATTATCATCCAATCGAAAAACATTGACTGTTTAGGTTGCCTTGGAAATACCGTAAAGACTTGAGAAGCACACTACACTGACGTTTGACAGGAAGATTGCTGGTTGAAATTAATATTCTGTAAAAATGGTAAGTGTATAAATCGCCTGAATATCACGAATCTCAGTTTAATAATAACGCCGTGTTTCTCCTCAGGCACAAGAAGTCGAAGAAACTATGAAGCGGATCCAGTCCCACAAGGGAGTGGTTGGAACGATCGTCGTGAACTCCGAAGGTTAGTTATTCCGCTTCGTCATAATTTCGGAATTTTCTGATCAAAATCCGAAATGGCATAGTTTATGTCACCTATAACGAAACACTGTTCAACAATCAACAGGAATACCGATAAAATCAACGCTAGATAACACCACAACTATTCAATACGCCGGACTCATCAGTCAACTATCGGACAAGGCACGTTCTGTGGTACGTGATCTGGATCCTACCAACGATCTAACATTTTTGAGGATTCGAAGCAAGAAGCACGAGGTCATGGTCGCCCCGGATAAAGAGTTTATACTTATAGTCGTTCAAAATCCTGTCGATTAGAAATAAATCTTATTGTTTGTTTTCCCTACTTTAGAGCTCATCTTCAGCTTTATAATATTTATATACAAAATAATATTTTAAGCAGCTAATCGATGATCGATCAGATCCTAAAGCTAATAATTCAATATTGTCCTTATGGTCATTTCGCGTTTCGTTATGTCTATTGCTTTTTATTTAATTTATATACTTCAATCTTACATACATACTCACATATTGTTTCTATTCTATCTTGACAAGGAGAGAATATTAGGAATAGTAATTAATAAATGGATATAAATCAAGCGTGATGTTTGATATAAATAAAAATTTATTATACAGCGATAAATCTCATTATCTTATACATATACCTATATATATATTGACTACGAAGAATATGTATAAAAAATTTTTTGCACTTGTAATATGGTATTCACAATTCGTCACATCATTTTAAACATGGATAGGAACCTATCCCCAATAATGAGCAAACATTTGAGCTGCATAACAATATATTAATGGAAAATGAACTTCGTTTTTGATAAGTTCTTACCTAAACTACGTTCGTTCATGTTTTCTGTTTCTATTCTATGGTTAGTCATGGTTTTTTTTTTTTTGGTTTTCATGCAAATGTACTAAATTCGTCTTTTTAAATCGGTTGAATTTTGATCAATAAATATATACTCAAGAATGAGAAAAAAAATACTGAAAACATACCACCGAAGTATCTTTTTCTGGTACATCGCTTAGAATAAGGCATAAATTGGCCTGGTGTAGAGTAATTCCATTAAAAGTTTCTCCGGAAATACCCGAATAGTTCAACTTAAACTACGCGATATTTAGGCAATTATTTATGGCACCTAACACACCAAAGTAGTTGTATATAAATATATATATATATACACATGTAGGTATACATCAAGGTAAAAAGCTCCGAATACAAATGTTGTAGATGTGACTCCTTCTACAACTAGATAAGTTACTTTCGAAGATTCATTTTCATTTTATAATGATAATGATGTAACGTGGATTAAATATATCAAAAAGTATTTACATTTCGTTGTTGAATTTAGCTATCTCAAGGCTAAATGATACAAGATAAAAATACATATTTCAAGGGTCTCACTCTCTTAGGCTTAGGCTCTAAAGTTCATAGAAAGATCGTTAACGATCGCGTAACATTACAGAGATATTTGTAGGACCAAATCATCATTCAGTATAATGAAATTATTCATTCTAAAGCTAAACTAGATAAGATTATTGCTAAATAATTTGTGAAGGTAACGATAGCAATCCATACTATGTACATACGATACACTAAGAAATAAATAATAGCTATAAATTGAAAAAAGACAACGCAGAAGAAAATGCAGGTCGTATTTAGCGGCGAATATCACAGATTAATGATTCTTGCAAACCATTGAGTCGGCCAAAACAGTCAACGACTTCCGAACAATTAAAACCGTATCTATATGACTGAGAAACAGTTTAACTTCTGAATATTACCTACTTTATGAAGTAAATTACACCCCACAAAGTATACTGGCAATGATAGTAATGGAAAATTCATCCTGTAGCTAGAAAAGTGTTGTCAACTAGGCGCAGTGACCGGTTCTGGAGGACAGGTCTTGCGTTTTGTTGTAGGGTGGAAGAACATGTAGTAAAGAATCATCGATGCAATTCCTATACAGAATGGCACAGTACAAAGAGTAATGAGGAATTCAAAGTACCAATTTTTCTTGGTAACAGGGTCAGCGTACATTGCCCAAAGAACAGTAGCAGTCGCATTCTCTGTCAAGCATAAAGCGTAGTAAAATAAATGCCTGACAAAAGTACGACCCTCGCTGGGATTGAGATAAGTAAATATGTAAACTATGCCAAGTACACCGGCGAAAAGTGCCGATCTAAACCGTTCCCTCAATGTCAACGGAGTGTACGGAGCATTCTCCAAGTCTCGACAGAAATCTGCAACTCCATGGGGCTCTGAGACGAGCCAAGCAGTCATCGCTGTCCAGTGCAGAGCGCATGCCAGTGTTACATACAATGGCTCGATACTTGCCAGGACACTTATAGCGAGAATCCGTGAGACTGGAATGTGAATTGAAAACATCATGTTAAGATTATAATTTGTGTGAAAAATAAATAATTTTCGAATTCCTAAGAACACAAAGGGATTTTATGAGTCGAAGAGGATCATGTATCCTGTGGTTTGATACTTTTAAATCTCTGTTCATTTCCTCAAGCCTTTGAATTTTCTAATTAATATACTAATTGTTGATCTCTATTATTACTATTATTAATATTATTATTATCTCTGAGTTTTATGCACTCCCTAGTGAAAATTTCTACTCCTGTGAATTATTACGAATTTTTAGGGAAAATTGAAACATTTGTATAATTTTCCATAAAAAAAATTGTAGATTTGCCTAGTTATCCATATGAAAAAATTAATTATAGATTTTGGTGGATTATGGTGAAAAATTATAGATTCTCTTCAGTATTTTAAAAAAACATCGTCGTTTTTGTCGATCAAAGTATGAAAAATTATGGAAATTTTCCAATTTCTCTAATATCTCTTAAAGATTTTAAGAATTATTTTCACTAGGGCTACAAGAAATAATTATAAATTAATTTGAAGAATATTAGAGAGGAACCCGTTGATTTGAGCCATGATTTTACTCAAATGACGCCAGCCCTGAAGAAGAATAAGTAAATAAATCCTGAAATTCTTTACCAGTAACACAGAAATGCCAGATGAACTGAAGAACCGTTCCAATCAGGCTGATATTTGGCTTGTTATGTTGAGCCAGACGAATCGTTCGATGATAACTTGCCATGGACCATCCCATGCTGACAAGAGAACTGCAAATGCTGACTATCTGATGCACCACTATAAATTGTAAATAATAAAATGTAGATTTTGATTAGCTAAGCATTGATAGCATAATATCTGATATTGAAGATGCCATGAATCTCAGATTAGATCAATAAGAGTACGGCGAGTGTTTCTGATAATGGAAAATCTGAATCAGAGTAGATAAAATAAAGAAATCAATGTATTTACATTGGAAAGTTGAGTTTACTTCACCAATCAGCAGGATAGTAAGTTGGAGGATTTGCTGAGGTGCAGACTCTAGGAAACACTCGAAAACTCTGAGCAGAGCAACGTCTTGATCTTCTTTGAGCATTTTGAGGTAGTAGCGTTGTTGACCTTCGCGATCCCCCTTTCTTTTACAGCTTCGTGCCATAAGCGCGTATCTTAAACTGTCCAAGTATCGTAATACCGGACCTAGTTGAAACAATAGAACAAATATACAGCATGCCCTTCTCTCCGAGACAGTAGTAGTCGCTGTTCTCATACGTCTGTTCCTTTCATTTTCGTCTACATTGGTCATGCCGAGCTGTAAAATTATTTGTTAAAACAATCATAGTGTTTAATGCATCATATTGTTGTTAATATTACCTGAAGATCGTTGTCGTTCATTCTGAAGCTGATAAAAGTGTTGACAAACGTGGGAAAAAGAATAAAGGCAATTGTCAGAGCGAAGTAGGTTATTTTATTGTCGATGTAGTATCTTACGGCGAGATTAATGTCAGCACCAATGTCGAATATGTGGGTGATTATTGAGAAGCTCAAAAAAACAACATCCCAACGTGTTACACTCGCGCTTTTATGAGGCCTGTCAGTTTCGTCTTTGTTATTTCTTACCAGATGGCGATCCGTATTTTTTTCTTCAGAGTCCACCGCGCTTAATCTTTGTAAACTGTCTACGGTTTCGTGGGGGTCTTTAGTTTCGTGTATACGCATCGGAGAAAGCATGTTTAAGTGTATGCCTCGCATTTGAGTGAGAAACGTGAAGAAAACCGAGAAAGAAAACAAAAAGAAAAAAAAAAAGAAAAGAAAAACCTTTATTTTTGTGTAAAACTATGTTAGGTAACTGAAATTATATGGGCGAGTAATAGCGACATCGGTTACCGACCCTCCGTGATTTTTTTTTATCTACGATGATTCTGACAGGTCAAAATTAGAACCGAATCCCTGAGCCCCTTCAAACTATATGTATACACATCTGGACGCGGTTCTTTTTGTTTCGGAATCATTCAACTCGCTATATCTGATTCCGAAAATCTTTTTCTCAACTTAGGTGATAATATCGTCACGTATTTATTACGACAAATCATTTGGACCGAGCTCCCTGTTATTCGTTAAATTGTTTATTTCTATTTCCACTACTGTTCGGTTTAGAGGCCACAATTGTATGACAACATCATAGATGCACATGCAGTGGAGGCGTGGATATGGATTAGATACGTATCCAATCAGAAATTCCTCAAACAAATTTATGAGTCATATCGTTCACCGTTAAGTCATATTTGTTATTCATTGATACTTCCGTTCTCAGATGTAACATGATATTTATATCCATTTCCAATATTCATCCTATTGCTTTTATTACGAATGCTTTATTAACGAATCAAATTTTATGAATGGTCGCATATTAATTATTCTACAGTAGCTAGTCGATGTAGTTGATAAAATTGACCAACCGCGTCGCTTCGCCCGCTCTCTTATCTCGGATCTCGGATGATAATTCATAGTGCCATCTTTGCTTTTCTCATTCCTATGGCAAATATTAAAGAGATTTTTTTTAATCCCTGTTTTACCCAGGGTTTTATCACAGCTTAACACTTCGAACCCGAAGCGGTAATAAGGAATCGATAAACCTCGGGGGACCCTAATCAGTATAAAGAAATTCGCCGATATTCCAAAAACCATTCCTCTTGATTGAATATTTTTTTCTTCAATAACAAACTTTACAAACTGACAAGTGGGCCGAAATAATGGTCAGAAATATGACAGATCATACCGCGATCTTTTGTTGACACTCCTTTCTCGAAACTATAACATTTCCGAGAACTCCTTCCCAGTCAATTTTTGAATAAACTAACTGTATACACAATGGCAACTCGAAGTCTGACCGAGCCGTTCATTCTAATGCGTAACAATGCTTCGCAGACCCGACACATATACTCCGAACAGGTAAGTCCTCTCTGATTACCGGAGCTGATAAAATATGAAATCAGTAAAAAAGTCAGAAATCAAAGAAACAGCAGATCGTCTCACAGTTGATATTATTCAAACACAGAATTTGTCGGACAGAATGGCTCTTGTAGGACCGGAATCTACCACCGGAGGGGACGTCGAACTAGGGGGTTTAAATTCAGGAAGCGATGCTCCACCCGCCTGGTCCGATGCTTTGGAAGAGACACAGTACATCCTGAGTCGACTCAGAGCAAAACTTGCAGAGCTCAAGGAGATCCATGCCAAGCATTTGACTAGACCTACTTTAGACGACACTTCCCAGGTACCAGGAGACCCGATTGAAACAGGGGCTTGCCTTTCCGAGATCAAGTTTTTGCTCTACTGTTCTGTTTGTAGGAAGAGAGGCAAATGGAACAATTAACCAGGGAGATGGGAAGAGCCTTTACCAGCGGCCACAGGCAGGTTCAACTTATCAAAACAGCTGCCAGACAGGAAAACAGAGCCAGCGAACGTCGGCTAGCTGCTAGTGCGGCTGTGGCCCTTTCCTCCGCTCTTCAGGAACTCGGACTGTCCTATAGAGCTGCTCAGAGCAATTACTTACAGCGTACTGTCACTATTGAGCTAATTAACATTGTTGGATAAAATGCGTGGGTCAGGGAGTTGGATGAGAGAGGATTTCTTGCTATGAAAACATGTCTGGAGATTTTATACTAAATGTTGTCCTTATTCATGGCAGAATTGAACTCGAGGGAAGAAAGGAGTCGGCAGTACTTTGAAGAAGACCAAGAATTCCTCTCCATTGAACCGTCTGATTCTTGGGCAACTGATTTGAAGTTTGCCCAAGTTAGCGGAGGCAGCTATGATCGACAGGAGCACCAACTGCAGCAGGAGGTTCTCTTGGAGTTTGATGACGAAGAGAGGACCAGAGAAGCGACTATTAGAGAACAGGAAGTCGGGCATATCGTACAAAGCATATCAGATCTCAATCATATATTTAAGGTGAACTTTTTCAACATGATTAAAAGTCAGAAGGTGTCACTAACCAGCCTGGTTGTCATTCTTTTTTAGGATTTAGCGCACATGGTGCAGGATCAAGGCAGTATATTGGACAGAATTGATTATAATGTTGAACAGACACAGGCACAAGTACAGGAGGGATATAAACAGTTGAAGAAAGCTGATTCGTATCAACGAGCTAATCGCAAATTGTATTGTATAATGGTATTGACAGCTTCGATTATCTTCATAAGCTTTCTCTTCATTGTATTTAAAACCTAGTGTAATGATGTAACGTTGCTAGACTAATCAATTATCGTTTATCGGCTACTTAATTAATTAATTGATTAATTAATCAATCGAGTATTGAATTTATTTATTAAATAAATAAATGAATAAATATCATCATCAGATTTTAACATGTGACATGTATAAAGGTATTATGCAGAATGGCTAAACCCGAATAAATTATAGGTATTTATTGGAATAGATGCATTCACTCGTTCCTATTGATAATTTACTCCCAATAGGATTATTCCCATACAAATTAGTCGTTTCCAGCTGCAATGTACGGAGAGTAAAATCATTCAGTTCTAACATCTGATTATGAGTAGAATACAGATTGAGCGTTGTTGCACTAGAGAGTGGAGGACTCTGTGTCTCCGTATACTCTTTCTTCAAAGGAAGAGGTCTCCCATGTTCATGAATTCATGATTATTGATAATGATTCTATGAATATAAACTTGTCTCAACGGGTTGGCCATGTGGATTTAATTCTATCTATTGCGTCGTTAATTGAACGATTCGAATCGTTGATAAGTAGATAAATGGCAACTTTGTTATCAACAATAAGAGCGATGTGATGGCAGCCTAAAAATTGCACACAGAATATTATCATATCTTCCAGCCGATTTATCATTAGGATATCAGATTGATACAGAGTTGAGTGGAAACCACAGTGATCATACTGGCATAAAACTTGAACAAGTTACATTAATTCGGCGATTGCTAATAGTGATTAGATGTTGAGTTACAGTGATCGACCGAGATTATCGGAATCTTTTTAAGATGAACTATAATGAACAAAATCGCGACAAATGTAACCTATACATTTTGCGCAATATATCAAGGATTATTAAAGCCATGTAGTACTAGACTAGTACTATTCAGCAATAACAGATTACAATACAGACAAATTGAAGCATATACGAATTTTTTCATTATTTTCCTTGAGCTAGATGCTTATTGGAACAGATTAATGACTATATTTCAAGTTTTTCAGGAATGGGCGACGCCTTTGGCAGGCATTCTTATTATTCTCGAAACTTACACTAAATTTTAACGGTTGTTAATCATATTTAGATTTGAAACAGCAAGAAAGCCTGTAATTGCGGTGGGCTATAGCATAACGTTTGTTCCAAAATTGACCGATTTCACAGATATCGCAAAAATAATTTCAATACTTGAAAAATTTGATAGATTCTGTATAATATATATCGTTTTCAAGAGCGGGAACATGTGGTTTTGTATTATTTCTGAGATATTCGACGTATTTCGATTTTCGCGGTGAAATGGATACCCGCCTTGTCTTTTAAGGCGTTTTTTAGCGAGCCTCTGGTATAGGTTTGGAATAGGTCCCAAAGGGTACCAATATATAGTTCGAGTGACACACACTATTATTCTGGTATACTTTGGTACCTATATACCAAACCTATATACCAGAGGCTCGCCAAAAAACGCCTTTATTGAATAAAGTTTATTGCTGCGGCTCGGAAAAGGCGGCAATCCTTCCGAAGCCTACACAATGGTCTAATCGTAAAACTTGTCCCTCAATAAATGCATATTTGTATAGAATTTCCTTTCCTTCCTTCTTTGAGTTTAACGGCCCTTGGTGATCATAAACTGACCGATAATTTTCATTTGCTTTGTGTAACTGTACAATACCCCCGCGTTGGATATCTGCGGTTTACAACTCCGCTGTGCAACGTGGCTTTACGTTTGCGATAAAGCAGCGTTTTATACACAAAGGCAGTACATCTACAACACGAATAAGCATGAGTCATACATGCGCCGAACGGCGGACAGGTCTGAGCGAAGCCATCGTCTGAGCAGGCTACGCGCAATACGCGCATTCGAGCGTAAGCCTAGCTGAATCCCGGTCGCGAGGGGATTACCCGGCTAGCGTATAAATCTAAATCGTGTTTAGAATGTTTTTGATGCTGATGCCAATTTTGAAGTCCGTAAGAGTGTAGAATATAATTTTCGGAGTGAAGAATGTTTGATAACTCGAATAAAACTCGTTTTGTCATGGATAAATGATCACAACTTCATATTTTTATTCGAAATTCTGTTTTACCTCCTTCCTTGAACCGATCGTATATATAAGCTGATTTTGACGCACTAACAAATTCGAAAATGAAAAGTAAGTAACCAAACTTTGGCTTTATATCGCTTTATTCATTCATTTATTCATATTGGTAGATGTGTAGTAATTATAATGACAAGATCTGTTGTCAATCACCTATTGTTATTACTTGAAGATTTAATAAAGAAGAAGTTGTGCGCTAAGCAAGAGGGAAATATGCGTCAGCTAGCTGAAGTAACCCACGAGTTAGGAGACAAATACGTTCGCTCTGGAGACCCGAATAAAGCTTTAGAAGAATATAACGAAGCAGTTAAGGCCTATGAGGTATTTGGTGTTAATTTAAATTGTGCTGTTGTTCACCGAAGGATTGCAGAAATAAGTACTAATCTTGGAGGATATGAAAGTGCTATAAAACATCTGAACCTCCATCTAGGTATGATTTTCTGATTTGAAAGAACAGAACAAAAGCAGATCTGTGGAAATATAAACAATTTTGAATACAGAATATTTATCCGAATAATATCAAGACATATTATATTATTGATGTCCAAAAAACAGAGGTAGTCCAGGAGTTGCACAATCTGGTAGAAGAACAGCGAGGATTTGCCGATTTGGGCAGGGCCCATTTTCTCCTCGCTCATACCTTGCCTGAAAGAAGTAATAAGCACACAGAAGCTCTTGCCAATGCTAGAAAGGCCTACAACAGAAGTATACTACTCTGCAACAAGTAAGAATAATCACGTTTATTGAACTTTATTATCCACGCCTTAAGCTTCGAATTGATACAACTGAAAAGCGCAGCTAATTGAATAATTATGTTACAAGAAATTGAAAAACTTTTAAAGGTACGAAAAGAATTTCCCACTCATATTTAAATCAGCTAATCATTTCGGACTTTGTTTTTTTTTTCTCACAAAATACTCGAATTGATCTAAAAAATATGTATACACCTTATTACTAATAGCCTGAAAGGTGTTCCGATGGAGGAATTGATGAAGATGCGTGCACGGCTTCTACTCAACCAAGGTCTAGTACAAGGTGCTCAAAGGGAGTCTGACGAGGGTATAAACTTGGTGAAATCGGCGATAAAAATATTTTCGGCAAATAATTTGAGGGATGAATTGCACAGAGCTTATCTTGCGCTCGGCAGTCTCTACGAAAAACAGGGAAACATCAGCTTGGCTGTTGAGATGCTGGACCTGGCAGTCGAAACGGAAGACAAATCTAAGAAGGGGGAAGCTACTCTGGAAAAAGCTGAGCTATTTTTGAGAAATGGTAAATGGAAAAATGCTCAGACGGTCTTGGTGGCTCTCCATCGAGACAAGAGTCTTTTGCAGTCTTCGCGTGAACAAGTGGACAAATTTCTGCGGATAGGTATAAAATGAGTTAATCATTTTCTGAAACACTTTTACGACGGAATAGATAGACAGAATTTCATATTCTTGCCATTTATTTACAGCTGTGACTCTCTGCAGAGGTGAAAAGAAGCTCAGAGCTAGAGACATGGAGATAAATGGTTTGAAACTGTACGAAGAATTGGGAGATGCGGCCGCAGTTGCCTGCTGCTATGATAAGGCACTGGAATATTACAAAGAAATGCTTCATTACGCCGAGAGTTCTGGATCGAAAGAGAAAATAGCAGGGGCTTTAGTTTCCTTAGCCCAAACTTTCAAAGACGCAGGTCGATACGAAGAAGCTTTGCCTTTTGCCTGGAGAGAACTAAAGATGTGCTCTGATCCTCGCGAAGCTTGTAAAACAGCTCTATTCCTCGCCGACCTTTTAGAGTCTGTGGGATCAGACAGTTCCAAAATAATTAAGATGTTTAAATTGTCGCTTTCAAAGGCAGCCGTTAGCGGGGATGCGTCGCTTGAAATCACAGTTTTGAAGGAGTATCTTCATTACCTAGAGAGCCAAAAGTCCGAAATTAAAACAAGGCTAGACTTGCTTTCAGACCAGATGCCTGACTTGTCAAGTCAAACAGAAATCCGTCAAAGCCAAGATGTCGGGGCTAATATCCGCCTTGATGAACTCTCAGACATAGAGCCTTCTGATGAAGATCAGAACAAAGATGAGCCTAGAACATCCACACGCAAGAACAATATGATGCCTGACTCGTCAAGTCGAAAAAAAATCCGCCACAGCCGAAATGTCGGGGCTAATATCCGCCTTGATGAACTCTCAGACATAGAGCCTTCTGATGAGGAACAGAACAAAGATAAGCCCGGAACATCTGCATGCAAGAACAATAGGCGATATTCGATAAAAACGAACCGCAAAGGTGAAACGCTGCTTCATTTAGCCTGCATTAGTGGCAGCGATGAAAAAGTCCAGAAACTACTTGAGGATGGACATCCAACTGATGTCAGAGACAACTGCGGTTGGACACCGCTCCATGAGGCAGTTAATCACGGTTTTCTTAATACAGCGAGGCTGCTAATAAAAGCAGGAGCAAACGTCAACGACCCTGGGGGTTCTGAATGCGGGGGAGTGACTCCTTTGCATGATGCAGCTGCGTGTGGTCATATATTTGTAATGAATTTACTGATCAAACACGGGGCAGATATTTATGCAACGACTAAGGGAGGGGAGACTATACTCGATTCTCTTGAGGCGTGGCGGAAACGAGTCAAGAATTTGTCTACCATGGCCGAATCCGAGTACGAATCTATCTACAATAAATTGAATGCTGAGGGTGTTGGGAGCCGCAAAAAGCAGAGGATGGACAGAGAAGTAGTCAGCAGAAATGGAAAATGCATTGAATTAATTCAACTAGACGATGACTCGGACTAGTAGATAGCAAAGACAATATGTAGATAAGAATTTTATGCGCAGGAGACCCGTATTATAAGAAAACAGGCTTATTTAAATAATTAAGTACTGCAGCTAGAGCATTGAGCAATTGAAACTTGATGAACAAAATATGAGGAATTCCATGCCAAATCGACCAATGATTTTACCTCACCATTTTTCATTTGATTCATAATTTTTTATACGATTATCTGATCTCTTTCTCTTTTTATTCAAAAATTTCTGATGATATCCGCAACGTTTACGAAATAATATTTCTTCAAATCAGTCAAATAAATAGAAGGGAAATCGTTCGCCCAAAAAAATAAAAATAGGTCGTCCGCTATTCGATGTTTCAAAAATTCATAAATGAATAACGGTCCGGAGAAAAAATCTGAAAAGAATTAGGAGTGGTTTTTGGAGTTGGGATAGTCGAACAAAAAATTAAGAATTAAATCGAAAATGGTGAGGGAAAAACCGTTGGTCGAGTTGGCATGGAATACCTCATATATCAGGTAAAACGTATTTGTAAATCGCAATATGTAGTTGTAATTTTTTGATCACAATGTGATTTAAATCTTTTAATCAAAACTTAGTTGTAATATTTTCATCAGAATGTAATTTTTATACAAAGAATAAAAATATATAGCTTTACATAAGAAAATCAAAAATTCCCGGAAATCCATTGCGATTAAAAATCGGAGGCTTCCCTGCTAGAGACGAAGTTTTCATCGAGGGTCAGAATCGAGTCAGACGCATTCAATGTGTGTTTTCATCGAAGCTTTTTCTATTACTATTGGCTCTTTCTGTAAGAACTGACGAATAGTATCACTGTGTATTTACAAAGGCTGATCCACACGAAGATACTGTTAAGTTGGCTATTCTGTAATTCTGCACCGACATTTATACAACTTCACCCAACAATGTGCTTGTCTGTTGACGGTTGAATTCTAGTTGACGTCTCGGCGATTTGATTTTGGTTAGAATTGTGAAAATGACTTCGTTCCTGGCTGACGTTTTAGTTACGGCAGGTAATTCAAAATCTTCGAACATACCAATTTTCTTCTTTTTCTTTTATTCCTTTTTTTCAACGAAAACATTCTCTTGATTTTATAACATTAGATCGAATTTAATTAATTTGGAATTTGGAAACAAATTTTTTTTCATGTCAACAATAATATTGTTGTCAGCAGCTGACGTGTATTCAGTTTCATTATTATTGAATCTTAATAAATGAATGCTTTTCAGAGATTTTATTCCTAATTTGAATCAACCTCTAATTCATTAATGAGATAATTCTTCTTTAGTTAATTATATATTCCCATTGATTTTAGGAAAATTTGAAAAAATCGATTTAGATGGCAAAATATCCGATCTACAGACACAAATATCAAAGCTAAAAGATGAAGTGAAAGAATTCATGGAAGATAATTACATAGAATTCATACCAAAGTTGAAGAAGGATCAGTCTTTGATAATCGAAGTCAAGAGGCTCCTTGAAGAAATGAATATCCTTCAGAAAAGAGTACAAGATCAGGTATACGTCGAATCACATTCAATTCTCACATCAATGGGACTAAAAATGTTCATGACTCAATTTCTTTCTCAAAACAGATCAAAATTGAACTTTCCGGTTCAACAAGAGAGCTGAAAAACCTTTCCAACGATTTACAAAAATCTAGCATAAGTTTATCGCTATGCAGTCGACTCATGGAGTTAAATAATTGCCTGCAATCCGCGGAGGGATACAAAAAAGACAAGCGATATGTTCAGGCTGCGAAAACTTTACATAGGATGCAAGAACTGTTGGACGATCCGAACACGGATTTACAATACTTGGATATATTCCGTGCTTTGAAAAACGAATATTGCACAACTTACGGGACATTTTTAACCGACGTATCTTCCCTCTGGCAAGAATATATCCATTGGGAGATAGTCGAAAGTAGTTCCAATCATTCCTGCGTTAATCTTAGCATTCATTGCGACTTAGACGAGATGCAGAATCTGGTCGAAGCTCTGCATCATATGGACAATCTGTCGAATAATTTAAACAAATTATCTAACAAAGTGATGAAACACTTGATCAGTCCAATTATTAACTACGAATGTTCTGTCTATGTAACAAACGACACCACTTTCACAGTAGAAACCTTAGATGAAACTAAAAAGCCTGGGTACAAAAGCGTTCTCCATAATTTGACCCTGCTTTTTCAATTTATGCATCAGCACTTGAATGTTGTTGTTGAAAACGGCGAAATGTTCTTAGCCAAGCTCGAAGTTCATCTTTTCAAACAGTTCTCTGACAGCTTGATCAATAACTGCATATCGCACACTATTCCGAGCTCAAGCATCGAGCTCCAGAATTTTGAGCCGGTCGTTCAGGATATTTCGAAATTTCAAAATCACCTTGTGGAAATTGGTGAGATTTTGGTTCATCGATATGTAAATGATACACGAATTGAGAACAGTGCATCAAAGAGTATCGTCAGCCTAGTTACGCCTACTTATATCTTACAGGATTCATTGCACCGGATAAAATATTCCTATCCGACTACATTCAGAACGTGGATGGTTTGTTTATAGACAAAATATGCCAGGACTTCTTGGGAAAGGCCAGAGCCATAATGAAGAAAGATCTGCATGATTCAGTCAAGCACGAAATTCAAGTATTAGGAACATGTCTATATCGATATTCTCATCATTCTAGATGATGCTTAATCTGCTTAATCGAGAATTTGAAATTTTCCATCACTCAATTTCCTATATTTGATCAGGGTCCAGCAGAATATCCTGACGATGTAACAGATGATCATGATCTAAAATCTAATAGGAAACTCAGCAAAGATACCTTTCAGCTACCGCCTTGTCAGATAAGGTATCCCCAATTGTTTCTCTATCACGTTTTGCACGGGAGAAGATGACAATCCGCATTTTTCAACCAGTTCTTGAAATCACCGAAAAGCTATCATCACCCGTTATCATATTTCAGTAAAAGTATCAGAGAGGTCTTAGACCTTGTCCGAGAGATCCTAGACGAAGCGTGCCGGAGTTCCGAGGTGTGTGCTGTGAGATTGTTTTATACCAGTAGAAACATATTCGAGATGTATGCAGTTCTTGTGCCCGAATATCACAAGAAATTCTTGGAGACCATACCCCAACAAGTTGGTAAGATCGGAAGACTAAGATCTTCTCTGATATGAAATGAACTTTGAATATTTAGCCAAATATTGGATCTGAACAATATTTATTAGCTCTGTTTCATAACAACTGTATGTATCTGGCCCATCATCTACTCGTGTTAACACATGAATATAAAAACAAGCTACCCGATGTCCTGCTGAAACACAATATCACATATGCTGACCAGACCTTGGTCCTGCGTTCCGTTGGCTCAGACTGCTTTCTGGAGCATATGAGATATCAGAGAAACATCATCGTCGAGATACTCAGAGAATCCGGTAGGAAACTATGGTTTATTTTCACATTTTTGTAGACCATTCGCATGTGATAATTAAACACTCTTTCAAAGTCTTTCAGTTGTGTTCTGCTGCTGAACGTTGTCCATGTTAACGACGCAGTAGTTGAGCCCAAAGATTCAGCTGACTGAAAACGAGCTTATTTTATACTGGATGGATTTTTTTCTTACAGGATTGTCGACTTTAGGACACGTACCCGAGCTACCACCGAGCACAGAGAAAGCGATCAGGCAATGCATAAGGCAATTGGAGCTCCTGAAAACAGTCTGGCTGCATGTGCTCCCTGTTAACGTATACTGTCGAGCTGTTGGTACGTTTCATTGCAAACAGTTGAGTCTTTTTATTCATTGACGAGTATTTTGATAGAATTTCATCATTTTAGGATGTATTATGAATTCAATGATCGATGAATTGGTTACCAGAGTGATAACTGTAGAAGATATTCCCGCCGACGTTGCTACTGAGTTAGTAACACTGTTCAAAATGGTCATGAGTAGAACACCCTCTATATTTCCCGTAAGTTTATTTGATTCTTTTTGTTTGTTTTTGTTTTTTCTTTCTATATTACACTTGACTTTATTGTTAGCAGATAGTGATTGATAAATGTAATGGTTGTGAGGATATCTTGCTTCCTGGAGAAGGAATTATACACGTGATCTATTCTTTTTTTTCATACATATTATATTTGTATAAGAGTTTTATTATACATTTTATATATTTTTTTTTTTTTATTTAAAATAATTATACACTTTTCATTGTCCAACAGTAAGGGGATACTTTTTTTTTCTGTTTTAATTCATTATTGGCTTTGTATTGAGGATTTTGATTCATATATATGGTAATAATCAGTCTGTAAATTAAAATGTATTTAAAAAAGTAAAAAAGTAAAAAAAAAAAAAGGAAAAAAAATCAACAGTCAAGATAATTAATAACTTTGGAAGTGAGTCAAGAACTTGATAAAGTTTTCAACTTCTATTATCTCTTTTTTTTTTCTTCTTTTATCTTTTTTTTTTATCATCAAGCATTCGCATTATTTTATTTTTCTTTTTTTCTTCATCCATTGTATAAAGGAATTCATTCAATTCACAGGAAGTACTTAACAAATAACAATAATATTCGATGGAATTTTGGATTTTTTACATTCATTTTTTAATACAGAACATTCACGATTTCAATAGAAAAGGAAAAAAAATTATAATTCTAGTTAAACAAATGGAAGCAAAAGTAATTTACTTTTAAAAGTAAAGTACTTTAATTCTGTTTGTTTTTTCTTGTCATTAAAGTAAAATTGAGGCAATAAATTTCTGTTTATTAGGAACCCAACAAACTTAAACTTCATGTTAAAAGATGGCAGAAGTTATCTGAGTTAGTCAACGTGCTCGGTGCATCCCTGAAAGAGATCGATGACAGATGGGCTGATGGAAAAGGGCCGTTGTCGAACGAGTTCACCGCCGCCCAGGTGAAACAGCTAATTAGAGCGCTCTTCCAAAACACTGATCGTAGATCTATGTTACTCGCTAGCATCAAGTGATGCTTCTCTGCATATAATGAGTATTAGAATAGAAAAAAAAAAAAAAGAAACACATTTTTTAATTTATATTACAGAAAATAAAACATGCATTGATATATATAACTATATATATTATATATATTATATATATAATATATAATTATATATTTATGAATTATTAATCTTTTCTTTCTCTTTCCCACAACCCTATTATTACCAAAAGCTCCGTGTATATGTATATAAGTCCCATAATTAAGATGGTAAAAATTAATTTTCATTAATTGAAATGCTTTTTTTTCTCTTTTCTTTTTGTTTATCCCAAATACTTTTAGGTAATGACACGACGGTATTTTCAATCTCTTATGCACATTATCAATCATTATTATTACTTTTTTTTTCTTTCTCAACAAACACTTTCTGGCAAATTCTTTAATTATTTTCTTTGTTATATATATATAAGTATAGGTAATTATATGTATAGTTAGAGGCGCGCTTAAAACGGTTCCTAAACACACACATTAATTATTCTCTTATTCACAAGCAAACTTAACTCTGCAGTCATCTTGATGTTACTATTCGATATACATACTCTAATCTATCTATATTGTTATATCACAATACTTACACGTTCTCCGTCCCTCTTGAAACTTACACTCAATCGAATCTAGTCTGTAGAACGTAGGCGTATTTCTTTCTTTCTTTCGTTTTCGTTTTTTTTTTTTTTTTTGTAAATCAACGATGAATCAGGTAACATCCCGTAGAACGTAAAAGTGATTTTAATTTTACTCTTCCACAGCTATGAAAGTAGCATTTTCTTTTCAAAAATTAAATTTGCTAGAAGCAGACTTATTTCATTTTAAATTCAAATTTATATTTACTCATAATTCATTCATTATATGGTTTTCAAATTATGTGTGAAGCGAAACAATTAGTAATTCTTTTAACGCAATTTAGCTATTTTCGGAATACGGATTTAACGTGAACTTTCCACATTGAAGAAATGTTTGATAATGACGCGGAGTGCTCCATGCTTTTTTCTTTCAATAAAATTAAAATAAATAAAAAAATCATCGGAGAATATTCTGAGCAGTAAAAGAAATTGATGATATATATATATTTTTTTTGTATTGTAGATTCGCCGATTTGGAGCAACTTTTTTTTCTTTGTCTTTCTCTCTTTCTCTTTCTCTTTCTCTTTCTCTCTCTCTTTCTCTTTCGCTCTCTAATAGTATAAAATCATTTACCCCGTAGTACTGTATCTGTACGATTATCGTTTTCGCTGTAAGTATTTGCAGTTTCATCATCAATAGACATTTCAGAATGCCAAGTATAATAATATATGTATATAAAATTCTTGAGTTCACATCCGATTCATCCAAAGTATCCCAACTGGGAGTTAAGACTTGTTTTCGTCTTGTTTTATGAAAATGTTTTTTTTTTTTCTTTTTTGTAAAAAAAAAAAGATTCTGTACTACCAAAGCATGTACTGAGGTATTCAACTAATACTGTTCAATAAAGTAGACGGAGACAGTGGGCAGGCAGACGGGCAGACAGGCAGGGGTGGCGGGCGTGGTGTGCGCAAGTTATTTAATTCTTTTCCAATTTGCAATAGTAATTTACAGTTGAATTAGAACATTATTGCCAGGATAGTGGTTTGTTTGTTTGTTTGTTTTTTTTATAGTTTTTTTTTTTTCTCGGTACGACAGATCACAAAAGTAGTCGCAGTTTGCAAAGTCTGTTTCATTATATTTCTGTTTTTTTTTTTTATTTTTTCTTTTCCATCAATGATTTATAGAATTGTAGCTTGTTGCGATGATAGTAGGTAGAGACCATATCGTAGTCCGCATTATTCATTTACATTGATATTTTGATAGTGAGATCGAAACGTGTGGAAAATTGAATATAATTTTCCGTGTATTCAGTGGCTTTTGTTTTCTTTCTTTTGAATCAGCTTAACAACTTACTGAATTTTTGTGGCCAGCCGTACACAATAGGTAATTCTTGATATTTTGGTACATTGCGTTGATTAATGTATTTATTATTATCAATTTTTATATAAAAACATTTTCTATTATTATATGAATAGTAAATAAACGTTGCGTCGGTTTTACGTAAATAATTTTAAAAAAAATAAAATAAAAATAAACACTTTTTAGTACTAGTTCATCATCCCCTTTAACAACAACGATAATAGTACTCTGAATTTCAGATTTCGGATTTCAAGATTCTGTGTTCTGTTCTGTTCTGTTCTGTTCTGTTTTGTTTCTTTTCCTTTTCTTTCTCTTCCGTGTATATTGTTACGTCGACTTTAAAATAAGGGTCGAGTAAAGAAAAGGTAATAATAAAATCAATTATAAATAAGGGTAAAAGAAATTGAAAAAAAAAAAAAAAAAAAAAATAGAACCGTCCGTTTATTACTATGACGCAAAAGGGCGATCAGTGTCGAATTATTCGTATGCAAGTATGCAGCAATCTTTGATATTCTCATTCCGAGACAAACGGTTGAAAATTTATTTTTATTATTATTATTATTATTATTATCGTTATTATTAGCCGAGCAGCCATAAAATCGTTTATCAAAACTCTCAGATCATGTTTATATATATGCTCATTGGATTTTCTTTCCAACAATTATTCTCGTGTATCATATTCATTTTTTTCTATCTCTGTTGATAATTGAGACATTCCGCGACTTTACTCCATGTGGATATGTGGAAAAACAAAAAATAAAAAAATAAAATACAATAAAAAACACACCAGAAATAGACTACTCGGCAAATTAGCCATACCAGGTAATAAACTAGTATGAATTCAGAATTTGTATAGAAATTATTTCATAAGCAATGGGAGCAGCAGCAGCAGTAGGCTATAAAACCATAATGTAAAGATGTGATTGAAATAATATTTGTTTTGTTTTCTTGTATGTATCGTAAATCGTAATATGTAATTAAACTTGTATATGTACATATCGCTGCGTAGATTGGACAGAACGTAGTCGTCGAGGCGGGTTGTTGAAAGGCCCGCAGGTTCATAGTGGTAACGCAGCGTAGTTCATTTATGTGCATTCACGCAGATGACGATGACTGTGAACATGGGAAGTGCAAAACAGGGTTTCACATTACTTTCGCTGACAGTACAATAGACCGTTCTTCACTAATAGACAGCCTTATAGACCAAAGGTCGGCTTATCTGCGCATGCATCTCCTGACTCCTGATATTATATTCAAACGATAAACTTCCCTTTACCATTTACGCATGCATCTCTCATATCAACACTCTTAACGATACTGACGACAGTCGTAGTTCAACTGTGACTATAATTCTCCTCAATCTCAGATCTTTTACCAATCCATAATCTAGACACAGATCCTGCTTGCTGCTGGGCAACTTATTATTTCCTGTATTCATCCTCCTAAATTTTCTCCAAAAGAATAGCTCAAGTTTCTGATGCCGAAATATGACTAAATTACAAGAGGACCAATTTCGTTCGATACATTTAACTGGTGGTTGAATATTATGTGATTCCGAAGTACCTGAATTATTCTCCGCCGCCTAGTAAGATGACCGGTAACTTCCACCATCATTTCCGCGACCTTCGCCGTAGCCAGAACGAGATGTCTCGCGCGGGCTGCAAAACACATCCCAAAAACACAATGCATGGGAAAGTCTAATCTGTGTTTGAGATCAAGAACAGCTAGTTTCTTTTTCTATTCGATTTTACGTCCACAGAGTAATAAAAAGATTTTTATGTCTCTATCCGATTCCTGGGAGTATTTCCTACGGTTAATTACAAAATTTGTAATATACAATGTTCCGAATTCTATTGTAGAATACATCCTTCATTGTTTAACGAGTCTTTCAGTCAAATTTTTATCGCAGCTCTCATCCAAAATTATCTATACAGTATTTTCTACTCGTGCCCAGCCAGCAGCGTGCAACTTCAAGTACTCTTACATACGAACGTTTCTGTGTAGACTAAGCATCAACAGTGTGTTCTAACTGTCCGAAATTCTGGAGTAATTTAAGCGATCTTAACAACAGCTTCCCTTAACTTTTTCAGAACGTAAACGATGGATCGAAGATATATTTGTTTTTATAATTTTTTTTTTTTCCATCGGTCGAGAGATTCTTTAGCATTTATTGTAGGTATAGTTATCCTGATAGTTTATGAATTATCGATATTTCCTCACAAACCTTGTACAATTCCTATCAGCGTTTTACTGACGGGGAGGGGGGATGTTTTTCAAAATGTAGTTTTTAAGCAATTCTGCTTGTTTTCTGTCATTTTGTTTGTTTTGTTTGTTTTTTTTTTTGTTTTTCTACGAAGAATATTTTTTAGAATCTAAGCGTTCGAAGTTTTATATCGATCGATTGTTTTTTTTTTTTTTTGTTCAGCTGCTGAAGAAGTATCGCAAATTATTTCAGAAGTATTTTTATCACGATTAATCGAAGACCAGTTTTCTTTATCTCTCACTTTTTCTCTCGAATGTATGTAATTTGCCATTTGTCCCGCCACTTTTATCGAGGTTAATCGAAGAATCGAAGATCGCCGATTAATCGAAGACCACTTTTACAATTTGCATTCGTATCCGTATATTATATTTGTATTTCCTCTCGGTATTCATTTACCAGAGTAAGAATAAGATAGTCGCTGTTTTATTCGAAGAACATTTAAATGAAGTTTGCCAGAATACTTGGTTGTAAATATTAATAACTTTCGAAGAGTGTTTTTTTTTTTTTTTTTCTTTTCTTTTCTTTCTTTCGTCGATTAATCGTAGTACAGACAAGATTTCTACCCGAGTTGTCTGTTTTCAAATATATATACATATTATATCATATCATGTTATGTAGAAGCAGTTCTTTCTTTTATATATATATATATACGTAAAAAAGAAAGGGAGGAAAAAAAAAAATAGTGAAATTCTCATTATCAGCATATCAATACCAAAAAGTATTTCAGATAGTTCGTGTTTTTTTTTTTTTTTATCTTTATCTTTTTCTTTTGTTCCAAATGAAGTGATACTGTGAAAAAGGGTATGTCTATTGCCACCAACATTGTTACGCGATACGATTACTGCATTGTAGAGAAGAAAATAACAAAATGAAATAAAATAAAATAAATAAGAAAACATACAAAAAATTGAACATAAATGACAAATTATTACCATCAATAATTTGACTCTGGATAAAAAAAGAATATTGAATAAATAAATAAATAAATAAATAAAGTAAGGATTGAGAAAAAAGCCCCTTGACTCTTTTTTATTTTGCTTTTCTTTTCCCCCTGTTCGTATCTCATTTCCGAAGTTCTACAATTGGACTAGAAACAGACAAACTCTTTGTGGAATCGAACCATGCTTGACACGGTTTGAATGTTGGTTGGTTCATTGAGACAGGCATGTATATCATTTGATTGAATCGTAATTTTGTTTTTTTTTGCTTTTGTTTTTGTTTGTTACGAAGATATGATCGTTTAGTACCTGCCACGCCCAGCCGGAGATCGACTGCGATACCTCGACGATCCGTTGTCCCTGCCGCTGTAGTAGTCACTGCCACTACCACCCCCACCACCACCACCACTACTTCCGTAGCTGTCGCGGCTGTAGCTGTCTCGACTTCCGTAGCCACCACCACCACTGCTGCGACTTGAGCTGTAGTCATCCCCAAAACGACCTCTGCCCCTACCCCCCCCTCCTCCTCCGCCTCCTCCACCTCTGCTTCCTCGATATCCACCTCCACGATCTCCGTAGCTGCTTCCACCGCCTCCTCTGTAGCCACCTCCGCTTCCACCCCTAGATCCAAATCCCCTACTACCTCCGCTGCCCCCACGACCCCCTCTGAACCCTCCACTGCCTCCTCTACTACCTCCACGTCCCCGACCCCGTGAGATTTCAACTCTAAGTTTAGCCCCCATGATTTCTGTGCCGTTCATATTGTCGCAGGCTACTTCGGCCTCGTCTTCGTTTAAGAATTCGATAAAGGCAAAGCCTGGGGGGTTGAACGCCACCCATACTTTGTTCAGTTTTCCAAACTTTTCAAATTCAACCTGTAAGTCTTCTTTCTTGATACCTTCGTTCAGACCGCCGACGTACACTCGTGTGTAGCCTTCCGCGCTCATGGTTACCTAAGGATAAAACTTGCTTTATCAAGATGCTGGAAGACACACACTGGGGTCATAGTCAGAGTTTAATGCCTCGAGATTAGCCGCTTTCTTTACAGGTTTGGGCAATGGTCGTTCATTTTACACCCCCGAGCATACCAGAGGCCTTAAATTTCTCTACTTTTTAGCAGATGAATCAAATTTTCAACCAACTGTCCCAGACCTGTATGAAATACTGTGCTTTGGAGATAGTAGTTGTGTCATTTCAGGATATGCACTGATATCACTCGGCGGAAATTTACTTCAAAGCCTCCTTGTGACTTTGCAGATTATTGAAAATCGAAATTACGAAGTTTTTTAACTGTGAAGTTGCTTTAAACCCGCAACATGTAAAGTCTAATTGGTACAGAAGCTCGAAATTCAATTTAGTCTCGAAATATGGTCTATCTCTTGAACTGGTAAAACTGAGGCTTTTACATGTTTCACAAAATCTCCGTAAATATATTGCTGAATTTATTAAATATCTTCCAAAATGCAGGAATATAATTGCTTCGTGATTTGGTGACAATAAACGAAACGTGGGTTAATTTTCGTCATAGTTGGGATGAGTTATGAAGACTGGAAGAAGCTTGAGATATAAATTGAGGCTGCACAGGTGCGCATTTTAATTGGTAGATTGATGTATATATGCATACAGATAATGTGTAGTAAAACGTGCTTGAATAGAAAATTTCATCTAGGATCAGTAGCAGAGAGTGAGCCAAATAGGAATTTTTTGGTAATGGCCTGATAACGCAAGAACAACTTTTGACGTCATAGAAAATATAAATAACAACAATTTGCGATAAAAACTGAGAAATTTATAGTATTGCACATTAAACGCGGCTTTCAGACTCGTAATGAGTCCGACTAATTTCGTAATAAAAATCTACAGATATACGCAAGGGAACAATGTATGTTAACAATAAACGATTGGCTTTTTTCTCGATATAATAGGTACGAGCGATTGTTAAAGCAACAAATAGATACATGTCGAGATGTGGTTCAAGAATCGAGAATTTCGGCGCGTAGAAAATGCTCCAAAATGGATGGTGGCTATAGGCGGTGATTGCCGGTGGGTAGGGCAAAAGTTGGAGAAATATTTCGGCGAGTATTGTAGGGTTATTAATCAGGTTATTTCTTTATAACTTATAGCTTTAGCTTTCGATTACTTAATTCTATGATCAGAACTTGCATACTCACGGTTTTTCTATCGTTCTTGGGTTTCGGAATAATCGTAAATGTCGATGATCACACGAAATATACGAGGGCCGTGAACAACAGAAAGGAAGACGCCGCAGGGAAGCGCGGAACGAAATCAATACATAGATGTAAAAGCCGGGGTTCGCGGCGGTTCTATCACAGAGCCGCACCGGCGACATCTACACTCTCGAACCCAGCGCTCCTTGCGCCTTTTACGTTTCTTGGCGCAATTTTGATATTTTACGAACTGGTTTTTCGCTCGATAAACAAACGACGACGCGTCTAGAACGCGTAGAATTATTTTAAACAGCATGCAGCCCGAGTATTCGCATCGATTAGATCCGATTTTAGGATTCATTCCTTTCTTTTTTCCTCTTATTTTTATTTCTATCCGAGTACCTGCGTACCGGAGACACTTGTTTGCATCTCGCGAATTCGTCACCTCACAAAGTCGATCCATCGAATACGCTACGCGCACAGCAAACAACAATGGCGTATTCTGTTAATATATCTGTCGAAGCACCGATAGAAAATCAAATTCAAGAAATAACTTACGATGGGCAGGAAATTTACCAGGCGTAAGAAATTTTCCCAATTTTCGTCCTCGACATTTTTATCCACTTCTTTCTTGTCTACATTATTTCTTCGACACTACTGCCAGTTAGATTCTTATTTTTTTTCCTCTTCTATAACCTAAAAATACTTCGATGTTTGATTGATAAAGTTGACACTGACTACACTTTCGAACTCACGATGTCTTATTCGCGTTTCTTTTCATTTTTTCTATTATATTATGAACTTATCTCATACATCAGACAACTTTCTTATGAAAGTTTTCTTCATTTTACCCGAAGTTTAAACGATGTGTGTATTTATTCAACACCGTAAAAATGACTGTTAATATCTATTCAGGCCGCTCACATTGTCCGAGAATCTGGCAAAAATCGCGCAAAAAATCGACTTCAGTAAAAGTGTCGGCGAAGAGACGAAAAAAGAGCCAACAGAAAGCGGAGAGAAAAGTGAAGACGACGCCAAAGATCCAGCAGCCTTTCAGTCATCTCTATGGCCCTGGGATAGCGTCAGAAATAAATTGAGGTTCGCAATGACTAGAAAATACATACGTGTAATTTTCCTTCATCCCATAATTTATAAAACAGAAAAATTCTCGAAATAGAGAAGAGTGGAAAAGAGAAAGAGTTACACCATATAATGTAGCTCAGTGTTACTCGCTGTATGCTTCTTTCTCTTTCCTCTGACCTGGAATAGATGAGAAAAGGAGCAACAGAGAGAGAAAGAGAGAATTTTCTCTCTGTTTCTCCTAATATCTTTTTAGGTAATCGGAAGAAATGGATTGTTGCAGAAATGCTCTGACAGAGGTTTGTGTCCTTTCGGACGTCCTCTCTATAGTTAAAGACAAGAGATACATGGTCCTGGATCCAGTGCCGCAGGAATCCTCCGAGCCTAAAGCAATGGTTCAGGTTTATGCGAGGAAGAAAGCTCTAGCCGGTGCTGCTCACGTGCTTTCGTTTGGTGCTGAGAGATTGAAGACTTGCCAGAATGAATTGGCCAGAAACCGAGCCACCCCTGACTTTCATATCGAATTGTTGAGGCTCAGGCAGAACTGGAGGCTCAAGAAAGTCTCTAATTCTATAATCGGGGATCTCAGCTACCGCACAGGTATTGCTATCAGCGATTTTTCACCTCAAATAAAAACGCTCGTTAATATCTAAGAGAAGGGTAATCCTATAGCGAATGAGACGCAGATTATTTTTCATGAATTACAGCTGGATCCAAGTACACACAGACGGGAATGTTCGAAGTAACAAAAGCCGAAGAGGAAGACAAGGCCTGGACCAGTCCACCGGTCTCCCCAAATCCAAATGCTAGCACAACTGCGAATTCCACTACCTTGCAGTCTCATCCCCCATCGAATTCCAAGGTGAATCCTTCCGCTCTTAGGGTGACGATACCCAGCGAGCTTCAAGGGGTTGCATACATCGAAGTTCTCTGCCAGAAGGGTATTGCGTTATCTTCTATCCCTCCATAGACACGAACGAGAATTTACAAATGCAGTAACACTTATATCAACGTTTTTTATCCAGACCAGGAGGATTTGTGCAGCGCCAACATCAGCCTGTTGAACGGCGGGACGAACAGCTCAAACGCGGACATGCATTGGCAACAGAAACTCGAAGCTGCCCAGAACGTGTTGTTCTGCAAAGAATTATTCAGCCAATTGGCCAGAGAAGCTGTTCACCTGCGAGCACCCATTCCCCACATGGTCGTTGGTAATCAGATAATGGCGACGGTAAGAAGCGGCGTAAATCTCGTCGGGAATAACTGAATGTATCGTTTTTTTAACCAGACTTTGAAGCTTGATGATTCTTTTCCAGGTCCTCCCGGGTATTCAACTGATAATCGGCTTGTGCCACAGCACAGGAAACGATAAGAAGCCCTCTGCACCGCCGCCGCATAAAACCGAGCACGATCACGTTTTAGAACACTCTTTGCATCAGCTACTGCGGGAAGTTCATCACAAGAATACTCACCATCCATTTCCTCACCCATCTTCAGGCCCTCTGGGTCCGAGCAAACGGCGATGCTTAGCTGGTCCTAATGCTGCGGATAGACACGAGTTGCTTGAGATGACCAAGAGGCAAGCTTGGGCTTTTTAGAATAACGTGTCCAAGTTTGGGGGAAGTTTCTTCTCTGATTGTGTCAAGTTCGTCTTTATTTTCAGCCAAACTCTGCTAGAGCAGATCATACAACAGGCACAACACTTCTTCATGCGATTGAGGACGGAATACGTCCTGGATACTATTGCTAAAGAGGTGAAAGACCCGCTGATTGTTTCTCACTGGAATGCTCTGAACTCTCCGACTCAGTCATGCGTCAAAATAAACATCTTGACTCACGGCTACGACACCGTCTGTCGAACTTCCCTCGTCGTACACGTCGGAGAAAAGTCGTTGAAATGCGTGTGCAGGGACGGGAGAGTGATGCACATGAGCTATGAGCCTCAGGAGTTGAGGGATCTCATTTTTTGTCAGGTAAAAATACGGACTTTGGATTAAGCCCAGTTTGTGTCTTCAATAAATCGAAAATTCGACGCTAATTTATGAAGATTGAAATCATTTTCAGATCTACCAACATCAAATAACCGCTGTTCAAGCTCTGGCCAAATGCATGGGCTGGCAATTTCTGGCTAACAGTTCTCACCTCGGACTTGGGGCTGTAGAACCGCTCGGAAACGCGAGTAGTTGTATATTAGCATCGCCTATAGGGGATAGGTGCGTGCTCTGAGTTTTTTTCTTTTTTTTTCGTACGAGAATATTCGAGAATCGTGACCGGAAATGATGTTATAAGGAAAATGATTCGTTCGAATTTATTGAAGTAAAATTTTTTTTCGTTATTTCTAGGATGATTGCAGTGAGATGTGAACCGCAGACGGGAGTTCAGGTCGGTATAGCTCATTCGCCGAGGAAAGACTTTTTCCCAGGTCAATTGGTAAAGGAAAGAAAATGGGAGAACTTGGGTGGTTCTTTCAAAGAAGTTAGATGGGATAAAATGGAGGGTAAAAATTTTCTTAACAAAATGGAACTGCTGATGGCTTCTCTGACGAGTTCTTAACTACTTTACAATTTTTTAACTGTCTAAACCCCACATACATACCGTATATATATATTATATTTACCTTAGATTATACATATTCGATACACCTGTATGCCTCATATATACATGTATTATTGTGATTGTAACAGTAAACGTTGCATATATTTTTCCTTTTCCTTTTTCTTTTTCTTTTTTGTTTAGATTATGTAATAAATTTATATGAACAAATTTTTGTATCTAATTTACTCATAGGGATTATTCTTTTTTTTATTTTTATTCTTTATCGTCGTATTTATACCTCGAATATTATTGAAGTATCGTAATTCTTGTTTCAAATAATGAAACAATAAGCCAATTTCATATCGAAATTCTTAGAAAAGTTGTACATGAAGTTGGATAAAAGTTTTCCAGCAAGGAACTGCATTGATATTTGCCAAGTTTGTTATCTATACGAAGACTTGTCAACTATAGAGAAGAAAAATAATCGAATATACATATCAGCGAAAAAAGACTTCTGAGGTAAGAATTGTTCATTTTTCTGTTCAGCAGAATGGGAAAATCTTCTTCAATTGGCTATAATATCTTCTACCTAAAATGTATGAAATTCAAATTTCATGTTTTCATATCTATAAAGCTGTTCTTCTTGAATTTTTTACATTCAATCTCGTTATCGTTATCTATCTACCTATATTGAATAAAAATGAAGAAGCGAATAAATGATATAAAAGGTATGATCGTTGAACGAATAAGATATATATATATTATATACATATATATGTATATAACTTTCCATTTATTCTTATATTTTATTTTACGGCACTACTTTTTTTTTTTCGTTCTATTTTTAATATGCGATCGACGGGTGTTTAGGGAATTATGTTTATGTATATGACGCAGTTTATTATATAATTACAATTTATTTATTAATCGTGTGATAATAATAATGATAATAATAATAATAATAATGATGATGATGATAATAATAATAATAATAATAATATTAACAGTTTTTACGATTGATATGATTTTATTTATACACCATCAATGTTTTCAACTTTGATGTTAAAATGAGGCATCTTTCAGCTCGTTTCCTCATATTATTCTTCGGCATACGTATGTACTTATTATTTCATGCATACATCGCGTTATGATAAATTTGAAATTCGTATTTCAAAATTTGCCCATACACGTTTATTCGCGATAGGTAGAATATATTATCAAGGGTACGTATCTATAGGTATGTAGTATACATATATCATTATTTCGTTATTCCTGATTAAAGTCACGGCCCCTCTCAAACTGATGTTATTTATGTTCTACAGGCATAGTTTTTCTTTTTTTTTTGTTCTTTTGTGCTTCAATTTTTTAGCGAAGTTCTCGAAGTGCAGGTATAATATTTTTTTTTCTTTCATAATACAGCCGAATGCGAATGTAGGTATATTTTCTTAAATGATGATAATAATTTTTTTTTATTTTTATTTTATTTTTTTAAATTTATTCAATAATAATAGTATTTAAATAACAACAACAATAGTTGCCAATATAAATGAAACAAAAATGTTTTTCTTCTTTTTTTTCAAGTAAAAGGTCTGTTTTTTTTTTTTTTTTCTTTTTCAATTTTTATTCATCAATACGACCATACGTTAGTTTATAATCAGAGTATTAACATACGAACTACTTTACCGTGCTCTTTTTGTGATTCCTGTTTTTTCTCCTATTTATCGTAGTCATACTTTTGTCTCTAATAAAAACATTCGTTCACAATTATATAATTATACAGATTATTATTAATATTATATTTATAATATATATATTTATATTTGTATATATATTATAAGGTTTTTCTAATACAAATTACACATCGATTTTTAATTATTAATTTATTAATTCTATTATATACTTTAGAATCTATATATGTATACATATAAATAGATATATACGGGTATTCAATTATTTTATATACCCATATTTATGTATATACCTATATATGTATACCTATATACCGTTCATATAGTACGTCGTCTTATCTTTCATTAGGATTATTCGCCTATTAGTATACCAGAGTTTTATACTAACATCTACGTACGATTTTCATACACGAGTCGCGATTTATATATACGTGATAAATTTCAAGTCCAGTATATTGAATAATTTATTTTATTTACAGGGAAGATTTTTGGAGGTAAATAATAAAATTTTGATAAAACGATCGCGGGTATACACAGGCAAAGGTATATATAAGTTCGAAGAGCGCTGGATGAACATAATATTATACATTTATATAGTATAGCATGTTTAATCAGAAAGTATTATTCGAGTTATAACATAATTATGATTTATATATACCTATACGTATATATGAATATTACAAGTCAATTTGCAAGGTAAGTATACAAGATCGAATTTGATATGCGTTAATTTATCTGATTGTGAGTCATTGAAGGAGTATATAGGTAGGTATGTCGTTTTTTTTTTTTTTTTCGAAGTCTGTAATTTCAAAAGAATTATGTACAATGTTATCTCGCAATTATAGCTACGACATATACCTACGTCAGACACGTAGTTCTGCTCGCGATTATATTATACTGTTCTTTGGTTTTATTTGATTGGAGAATCCGTATTAAACTGCCTTATACGTCAGTGCCTAAGCAAATATATGGTTTAACTATAAATAAATACATTTTCGAAAGAAGAACAAAAAAAATAATAATAAAATAAAAAAAATAAAATAGAATGAAAGAAAAACGTGAGAGAAAAAATAATTGAAGGTAATTGCAAATAATACAAATCTTAATCCCGATATCATTGAATAGATTTTTCAATCTTCTAAGAATATAAGGATTTAGCTGGTTAAGATAAATGAATCCGTTATATCCAATTACATACTTTGAACCTTTTTCGTCTCTTAGGTGGTTTCATTCAATTTCAAATTACACAAATTGCGAAACGAATCGATACACAATACACTATATTTTATTATTTCAGTGAGGATAATGTACTCTACGTGGATTATAAAAACGATAGAAAGTCGCAATCCGTGCTGAAATGAATTCAAAGGAATTGAATATTCAATAGAATTGAAATCTAGGATAAATGATGGGATAATCTATGGATAATATAATATATCAAGATAAACGAATTTTTAAATTGAATAATCGCCGCCCGTTTCAATGCTATTCAATATTTTTCTTCGTCTATCATGAAATAATGATAATATGTATGTCCATATGTACATACATTGAACATTTTTTTATACGTTTTAATTTAATAATGCATGGTACATATATATATAATGGAATAAAACTCCGAATGTTGATATACGCATAAGCAACAAACATATAGTTAAGATTAAAAGAATTTTTAAATTGACAACCGACATTTCTAACGTTTAACCATCCATATATATTATAGTTTTGGTCCACGATACACCCAGCTCTCTTCTTGCTCGTTTAATCCGGCTTTGATGCTATATATTGTCCCCGAAATAACCCGCGATATTATATATTATATATATATATATATGGATTCATACTAATGCGAGTATGAATTATTGTTATTATTATTATTATTATTATTATTATTATTATTATTATTATTATTATACAGGATATTGTCAATAAATCGATTTCAATTTTCAAAGACACAATAATATATAACATACATTAATTTAAACTGAAAAAAAAAACGAGGAAAAAATAAAAAAATATATATATATAACCCTGAAGATTCTGATTTTTCTAATTTTGTAATTTAATTAGGAAAAAAAAAAAAACGAATTTTTCACAAAAAAACTAATGAAATATTCCGAACTTCCTGAAAATTTAGAAATTCGTGTAGCTGCGCAGCTGCGGTAGAAATTTATAAGAGGGGTTACTCTATTACCAATACATCTATATATACAATAAAGAAAAAAATTGCTATTATAAATGTCGAAGATCAGAAATAGGATCGAAAAAAACAAAAAAAAAAAAACACAAAAATAAATTCTCTGTTTTCTAACCAATCGTATATCCATATACGAAATTTTGAGACTTTACTTTTTCCCGTTGAAACAGGAATTAATTATTATATATAATAATATATATTTTAAAATTGAAATTAATTTATAAACACAGTACCTCCTGTATAAGTATGTTCATTGCATCATATGAATCGTACAAAATAATCCTGCAGCACGGGATATATCAAAAGACGATTGGGATAGATTTACTGCATATGCGGGTGCGTGGATATACACATAAAATAACATATAACGATCAACGGAAATATCTGTAATATTTTATTTAAAATAATAGAAATCAAATATAATGAAATAATAATAATAATAATAATAATAATAATAATAATAGTAATAATAATAGTAATAATAATAGTAATAATAATGATAATAATAATTTTCTTTAACTAATCATGGGATATTGTTCTAGCGGTGCTATTTTACCTAATTTGAGGACTTATACAGCTTTAAATATCTACAATAATTAATATATATATCTCACGCTCAGTCGTATATATATGTTGATACAATAGCAATAATAGTAAACATAAAGATAATGATGTAATGATAAAGGTAATAATAATAATAATGATAATAATAATAATAATAATAATAATAATAAAAATAGTAATTAATAATAACACACTAGCACGTTTATTTAAAGTTTCTTTGCAACGACCGTCGACCGCATTTGTTTTTATATATTTTTTGTAATACGCACATATTTATTATACGCATATATTGCCCGACTGAATATGCGATATATTATATATAGGAACTTTTATTTGCGTTTACTATACTTGGTCCACGTCTCTGATTCGAATCACGCACGCACGTATATATGTAAACCGGTTTGTTTTGTTTTTCTCTTCATTTTTTCTCCCATTTTTTTTTTGTTTTTTTTTTTTCGTTTTTCTGTTTTTTTTTTTTTGTTTAATCATTTATTTTAATTTTTAATTTTTTTAATTTTTTTTTCTCAAATTTTTGTCTTTGAATTAATCAATTAATCAATATTAATTAATTAATTATAGTATTTAATAATTTTTTTTTGTTGTAAAAAATCTCACAATGTACACAATAATTATTATTATTATTCATATATATATATATATAAGGTTTTTGTCCCGTGTCTCGATCATATTATATTTTTCCAATCTCAAGACAATATTAATTATTATTTATATATATAATATATATGTATATATTTATATATATATATCATATAGAGATATACATATATACATATTATATATACATATATATAGGTACTAGAATAATTCTACTATTTACAATACATATAATAATTCAAATTATATATATATATATTCAATGCTTATATACCTATAATAATGTGATATAGTTCTTGTATTATTTATATACTATATAAATATATACGTATATATAGTATATATATGTATATATTTATGCATCTATGTATAATAGTAATTATGCAAATACATAGATGCATATATTATTATATCGTGTACTGTATATCGCATCGTATGTACAATACATAAATTTTCGTCGTACATATACATACATATATACATACGTATTGCGCGATTACTAATAATTTATTCGCTACAGTATGTGTCAT
The DNA here is from genome assembly GCA_944452935.1 of Rhogogaster chlorosoma. Lineage (NCBI taxonomy): Eukaryota > Metazoa > Arthropoda > Insecta > Hymenoptera > Tenthredinidae > Rhogogaster > Rhogogaster chlorosoma. The sequence goes on along the minus strand of OX101799.1, from coordinate 27,831,829 downwards.
ACTCGCAATATCATTCGTATAACAATAAATCGTTAACTTTATTAACGTGCAGAAAACGCAGCTGATATACCGCCGTCATAGGCTGATAAGAGTCTAATCAATGAAAAATGAAGAAAAAAAAAAAAAAAAATCAAAAACAAAGAAAAAAAAATCTGTCATTAAACTCCCGCCAAAAATCAACTCGTAGGTATTCAATACTGTACTTGGTACTCACCTACGCGCTAACCACCCTTATCCAAGTTTTCAAACAACGAACCATATAGTTGTATGCAATTCAAGTATTTGTCGATAGTTATATACGGTATGAAAAAAAAAAACCTTTTTATACCACAACCCGAGTCCTGCACCCATTTAAGATGACTAGCAAGTTTTATTCACCTATTCGCATTACGCACGAGTAAGCTTGCGTTTTAATCCTTCCTTGACACACCGGGACCTAATTTTATCATAAAAAATATCCCCCTTCCGGTTACATCATTCTCAGATATATCAAACATTTCAAACATGATGATTTTCTTTTTTTTTTCTAGCAAAATGCTCACTTTTTCAAAATGTGAAAATTTTGTTTTTTGAACAATTTTTTTTTTACCGTTGGTTTTTATTTCTTTCAATAAACGCCGGTGGACAAAGCACGCTTCCGGACAAATTGTTCACCCGTTGTGTCAACGAATTTTACAGATCCAAAAAACTGATCCTCGCAGGACGTATTACGTACACTAATTCACGCTTGTGTTCGTCACTGTGTCAAGTTTCGACGTTTTTATCATGCAAATACGATCGGTGGGAGATAATAAGGGATATCTTGAACTCCCTATACTTACACCTCGCGAATTTCTGTCGCAAATCGTTTCGTAACTTGATGTTTATGCATACTTTCGCAGGTGGATATATGCGAGACTCGATACAGCGAGGACGAAAATTTATGCAAGTATACGTCGCGAGGATACTAATCAGAATTTCGGGACGTGTCGAATAATTTCTAACGCGTTTACAGTTTGGAAAATACAGTAGATACGAGTTTCTCGAAATTCCGTGATCAGAAACGGCGATTTTTTTACTACGTGATACAATTTATCGTATTGAAAACTGATTATTCTCGAATACTCGTTCGAAAGTGACGATGCATCACCGATTATCCTCAACGTGTAATAAAGGCTCGATGATTATTATCGAGGACTTATTACACATTCGGACTAGAACGATACGGCTCGAATTATACCGTGACGTAATCAATCACGCGTTATTGAACAAAAATCGAATGGGGATATAGAATTTAGATCGTGTTACATATATTCGTTCGATGATCTACTTTTTTTTTTTTTTATTATCATTTCATCTGATACACGATTTTTATAATAACGTAAACATGATCATTTCAACGATAATAGTTTAATTACGATGATAATGCGAAGCATATAAAGTGACTGAAGTTCTCGGAGAGATCTTATCGCGGCGATAGCGTATGGCATTGAGTCACATTAACGATCATCAACGATTCGACATCTATAAATTCGACTGTCCCATTACCGAGTCTAATTAATCTATAGATTTGAAATAAGTTTACCTAATCATTTTCACATCGAAAACCGCGAATATTATCATCAATATTATAGCAAATTAGAAACCAATCAGCTAACGCCTTCGTTTTTCACCATCGAATCATCTGTTTCAGAAACGGTCACTGTCCTACTTTATTATATTCAATAAATTATTCATTTCTTTGGTTCGCTTCAAATTTCACCTAATAAAATCATCGATATATATACATCTGTGTTTAATACTACGATAATTAATACACTATAGCCTGCACTGGTTAAAATAAAGCTTATATTGAATTAAAACTCGTCGTTTTTGAAATCCGTGATTCAATTTCTATTGTTTCTTATATTTTCTCAAAATTAATAGGCTTCTTCTTTCTTTTCTTATTCTTCGCGATATCGCGAACGATCTTTGCATTTCTCTCTTCGTTTTTTGGGACAGTCGAATCATTGCGAATAGTTTCAGAAATATTTTCTTTCGCCAGCTTACTCGTGCGTGGTTATTCGGATCGTGGATCAAGGGGTTTTAAAATTCGTTCAAATTTTCGTCCGATCGTTCCACGAAAGATAAGTAACAGTAATTGATTTTTTTCCCGCTGATTTCATATTTTCAATTCAATTTCGACCCTCGAATAAAGACAAACCTAGATATGAGATAGAATCGTAATACGTTGTAGCGTAGCGTGTCTCGCAATCTAATATGGGCTCGTTGTTTGTACCGAATATTATATGTCCGTTGATAATGAATTTCTCTCGCATTAATACGTTTATATCTATAATAATAATTCCTCTTGAAATAGTCGTCTGAACTTATTTACAATATTAATAACGTATCCTATATACCCTTACACCTACTGCTCCGCCTCACTCCTGAAACCTCATTTCTATACACATAAATAATAGGTATAGTAATAATACGAAGAACGGACTAGCTATCTATACCCAAATCCGGTCTAGTCCCGTACCTGTAGTATCCGCGTTGATCGTCAATCAAGTCTATGAAAAAAAAGCTTCACGGTTTATCATCGCGTCTTTGACGCCTCGCATTATTCCCTCCCGCAATACCGTTTCTCAAGCTTTTTTTCCTTCTCCTTTCCTTATCCATTCCCTTTTCATCTCCTGACTAAATCGACGACCGATTTTATCGGTAGTAGTAGATAATTTAGTGATAAAACTCTGTGAGATTGCACAAACGTCGTTGCTGCTGCTGCTGCTGCTGTTGTTGCTGCTGTTGATGATTGTGATGATGATGATGCTGGTGAAGATGAGAATGCTGACTTCGGGGCTGGTGATTATAGAGAGCGTCCTCCGCCTGGGAGGGCTGGTGTCACTCATGGGACTTTGAACTCGTCGAATGATAACTGCCACCCGCAGTAGCAACCAGAGCGAGTGGCAGCGGCGATCCAAGGGAGTTACCGTGGCCGTGGTTATGGCTATGACTGTGGGAATGGGGGTGAGAATGCGGATGGGTATGGGAATGGGGGTGGGAACCAGCGTGGGTAGTCGCGTGGGTAGTCAGGGCTAAAGGACTGCCGGACATGGATCCAGCTAGAGAGGCAAAAACTGACGGAGCCGGTGAGGCCATGGTTGGACTGCCCATCGCAGCCGTTGGAGGATTTATCCGCTTCTCCTTTTGCCGCCTGCAACGGAAAACAGATTTATAATAATCACGAATTATAGACGAAATGATTTCGTCTCAGGAGAGATAGTCGCTATTAGTAGCTCGATCAACACGGCACTCTCTTCGGATTGAGATAATTTTGTGCAATTTACATCTTCGAAATGCAACACTATCGAATTTTTGCCTTAAAGTTAGCCGGAAGTCAAAAGGACGTTTGAAAATCGTCTAGAAAATGGCTTGAATACGTTTTTCAGTTCAAAAGATAGTCAAAAGTCCGAGGAAGTAGATTGAAAGTCTGATATACTCGTGGAATACATATCTGGGTTCAAAGGACCTCTTCGAATTCAATTTTCTCTAAAAGTAGTAGTCCAAGACATACTATTGAGATTAAAAGATGTCGAAAGTCTGAAAAGGTCTGTATAACTCTAATACACGTACGTCACAAAAAAATCTCTCTCTCTCTCTCTTTCTCTCTTCCAAAAAACTTTGACGAGTTTAAAACACATCCTAAAGTTGTTCAGACGTCTAATCTGTCTACGATTTTGGAACCGTATAAAATATTGAAAAACATATTTTGAATCAAAGAACGTCTTCCAAGCGACTGATCCTGCAATGTCCTTCCCCCTCAGTGCGTAAATTCGCCTACAGTCTAACGTCTCGATAATTAATCCGTTATTTATTCACCTGTTGCAGAACCAGACGCGAACGACTTCCTTCTCCATGGTAAGACTGTCGGCGAGCATCGTGATCTCTTCCGAGGTAGGTTTCGGGTTTTGAAGAAAGGCCTTTTCGAGCGCAACCCTCACGCTGGTCTCTATCGAGGTCCGTTTCTTCCGCCGTCTCCCCATGGCTTCGGGTGTCGTCAGCGGATTCGAAAGCGAGTTAGGATTACTGAGTGAGTTGTCGGCGTCTTCGAGCCACTTTTGCAGGAGTGGTTTCAGCTTGCACATATTTTTGAAGGACAAGTTCAACGCCTCAAACCTCGAGATCGTAGTCTGTGAAAAATCGTTCCCGTAAAGTTTTCCCATCGCTAGACCAACGTCGCCTTGAGTAAAGCCGAGCTTTATTCTCCGCTGTTTAAAAGTCTTCGCGAATTGCTCCAGTTCCTCCAAATCCGTCGTCTCTTCCGGCGACGGCTCCAGCCTTGTCGGTGGTGGCTTTACCGCCGGTGGCGTTCCCGGTGGCGGTGGCGATCTTTGCTGCGTTAAACTCCTCACGCTACTGCCTCCTCCGCCACCACTTCCTGTTCCAACAGTTCCACCTCCACCCCCGCCGCTTCCTCCGCCACTTCCGGTACTCTGCAAGGTTTGCTGCTTCTGCAACGCTTGCAACTGTTGCGCAGCTTGCGCTACCGCCTGCTGCACCTGAAATGCAATGGAAGTTTAAAAACATGATCAGACGTATGATTTTTGCATATCGATGAACGGATGAACTGCGTTGGAACGTTCATTATCGGATCTTGGCAATTCTCAAGGATTCATCCCTCAGAGCATTTATAGCAATGCTTTTAAACGACGGGATAATGGGTTGCGCGTGTCGAGCCCTAGCCGGTGCGCCCTTAGAAGAGGAGACGCGTGTCGTTGAGACAACAAGGTTTAGGTACCTACTAGAGACGCGGCGCAGCCCCTAGAGGTGCGTAAGGTGCGCAACCCTTCCGACAACAGGCGAAGGGTGGTGTTTGGCGGCCACGTGGCTAGGAACGTGTCGAGTTTATCCGAGAGGATCTTAGCCGTGAGCCCTTCGATCGGAAAGGGGTGCGATCGGTAAGGACGTGGATCATGTCTCGGGATGTTCTTTTGTATTGATCCAATAATACTCGAGCCAGGGACGCGCCGGGATGCACCACGACGCTCTGGCATGCGCTGAACAATGCACGAAGTACTTAATAAAGACGGGAAAACGCACGGAAGATTTCACCCGTACCGCCACGCGCCGGGGATTTTTTTTACCCTTTCAAAACCCGGGGATGACAACAAGTGAAACTCGAGAAAGGACCGTTCAAGGGCTGTCGAAGCCCCGTGCCGATGCTTATGCGGTGTAATTCCTTCCGTCTTATTAAGGCAACAGAAATTTTTCATTTTTACCTGATTTCTAAGAAAGAACTGCGCCTGTGCCGGAAGCTGCCCAGCCGCCGCGGGATTCGCTTGTTGAAAAAGCGCGAATTGCTGGAGCTGTTGTTGCAGGGTGTGCTGTTGTTGTTGGAGGGTCGATGCCAGGGCTTGAATTTCCTGCGAGCTTAGAGCCCCGAATGAGTTGTGCATCAAAAGTTGTTGGCCGACTAATTGGGCCGCTAATGCTGCCTGAGAATTGCCACCGTGACTACCGTTGTTCGCGGTGTTACCGGCGTGACTTCCGGTCAACTGACTACTGACCCCAGAACTCGGGGATGACGCGCTGCCGCTGGTTCCACCGCTGCTGTTTCGTTGCGAGACGTCGGTGACCTGGAGGAAAGAGAAAAAAGTTTCTAGAAAAATTTCTCAATCGGGTTATTCAAGACTTAGGCTGCAGTTTTATGTTTTATGAACGTCGAATTTAACGGAGTTCTGGCTTCTTTCACCATCTGAGGGGAAATATAAAATATCTAAAAATACGCTGATATATTGCCTGGCGAGGCAATATTGCAAAGTAAACTTGACCGAACAAAGCTATGTTTACCCATGGCCAGGTCAGGATATTGGTCACTTCGGTTCATCCGGTACGTATTCGTCTTTTACGTTTTATAAAACCGTATTCGCATCTATCAGTCCGCGTCCCTTTATTTATTTGCCAAATATTGAACCTATGTTCTTTTTTACGCTTTATGTATTTTTCAGCTTTGTTTACCTATATACATATATACCTATGGCTCTATACACCCCCGTATAACTTTTCATTTGACAGATGTTTTCGCGCGATTTCTTATCTTTCCTGTACAACATATCATTTCACATACTCTATATATATATAGAGAATGTATATATACATTCGATTTTTCATATACTTTGTCATTATCACGAGCGGTTATTATTTCCGATGTAATTTATCCTCGAGTATAACTGAGCTCCTCGCCACCTGTTCAAAGATAATCATACCCGATCTCGGGCTGGCCCACGCACCGGTAATTTACGCAACTGCAATTTACAAGGTGCCAAGACGAGCGCCAGGGATCTGACTGTCCCTATCCCTAAATATCTGGGCTGAAGAAACCCGGCTTTTACAAATAACTTGTTATTATTATCCGCGAAGGTGCGTTTCGTATACTTTAGATAATTTGATTACGATAGGGCTCTTCGCAGCGAATGTTTAACCAATTTGGATGGCTGTTACGACCCTCGTCTCATCCGACGTCGAAAGACACCTGTCCAACAATTCTCTGGATTTTTTTTATCCCCAAAAAACTATAAAGCACGACTTACCAGGTTGAGGGCCTCTCGGTCCGAGTCCATGGAGTCGTGATCGAGGTTCGCCGACTCCTGGACATCCCGAACATCGCTGCCAATGCTGCGGTCATCGCCGCTGAGGTCTGGTCCATCGACATCCCCGTGAAGATCTGCGTCTGTGAACAACGGGGATAAAAATGAGTTCGACTTTGATCCGTCTCGTCGTTAGTTTGCGGGATTTGACGCCGACTATCCAACGGGATTTGCGAAAAGCTCCGTACAATTGTTGTTGTTCTGGGACTGGAACTTCCGCCTGAATCGTGTCTCGGTGTGTTTAGGAGTGTGAGTCGGCGTGCTCGTCGCGTGCATGCGAATGTCGGTGAAAATCATCCTCGAATTTTCGAGGAAAACCATTTTCCAAAACCACCACTATTCCTTTACGCTCACATTTAGGCAAATTGGATCCGAGGATGAAGAAGAAAGAAACAAATAAATGAATAAAAACGATCCGAGGAACCGGAAAGGGGAAGAGAGACACGATGCTAAACAACCCTTTCACAAACCCCCCGAAACTGAAACTCGACGATGTAGCGGATCTTCTTTTGCGGAACGAACACTGGCTTGAATTCGGACGAAGATAAGAAAAAATTTGTCAGGATCCACTGAACCGACTTTTGGGGTTTGAATTCGGGGTAGTTTCGCGCCTCTGTTACACTGGGTCAGAGCTGGCTGGATCGGACATGAACGCGGTGTAGTCCCTATGGCGTTTGTTGGCCGATTGAGGGTATGACGCAACGCTGCATCCCGGCGCGGCTGTCGGCCCTAAGGGCGCCGTTTCCCCCCACCCTTATGATATTTTCCCTTCCTACCGCCCTTTGAACCGCGTCCTTTGGCTGCGAGGAGAAAAATAAACCGCTGTGATTGGCCGGGCCCCAGGATCATCCCGGTTTCACCCCATTGGTGGAATCTCGCAACGAACCCTTTAGATCGCGCAATGCGATTAGGCCCTCTACCCCCAGCCCGAAACTCTTCCGTTTCTTCCCCCGGTTTATGCCCTTAAAAAACAACCCTTCAAACATCCATCATCGCTCGGTCCCTCCTCTCCTTCGCTTGTACGCGGCCAAGGCACCTTTTTCGATTCTTTAGATTCTCGTATTCGCGAGCTACCGCAGCTTCTCTGAAGGCTATATATATTGCATTATATTATTAAATAGCGAAACGAAACGGTCCGAAAACGGGGGAGGGGGTGAGACGGATAAAACCGTTATGCTTCGTTATTGACAAATAATTATTTACCCGCGTATAGAAAAACTTTTATAACCGTCGAAAGACTTTACAGGATTTACAAAAAATCGATGTAGAAAAATTAGACAAGGGGAGAGGAGTGATTTGCACGTGCTCTCTGTCGCTGGGAATGAATCATTTTTACGATAACGTGTACAGCGTGCTCCCACGAAACGTTGACAGGTAAAAATTATTCCTTTTTCCCGAAGATGCAGGAGCGATTCTTTTTTTCTTCTTCTTCTTCTTCAAAGGTATAGGATAGAGAATCCGAACGAGTCGACGGTTTTTGGGGCAACATCCGTGTATTCTTAAAAGTTTTTTTTTCTCCTTCTTCTACTTCTTCTTTTTCTACAATTCTACCTGGCAGATTCCCCCGAAAATCGTAAAAAAAAGGAGAAGAGAGAGAAAAAAGAAGGAAAAAAAAAGAACGTTTCTACCCAAGCTGCAGGTATGTTTCCCAAAAGTGCATTAACTACACGACGTCTAGGGTATAGATGCAGAGGTGGAGGATAGTTGGGGTAGGTTGATGGAAGGGCCGGTTACGTATTTTCTCCACTTTTTTTTTTTTCTTATAATAATTCTGCAGCAGGGATCGGCAGGTAACGTGCTCCGAGGATTCCCTCTTTTTGTCAAATTTGCATCACAAGCGCACCTTTTTAGTATTACGCGCGGCTATAACGTACGGTGGTACCTTCTCTCCAAAATTCCGTGAGAAATTCAGGGTAAATCTAACAGTTTTTTCCTCTTTTTTTTTCTTCTCCCTCTCATTCTTTTCTCAGTATAACCATTTTTTTCACCACATTTTAGTTTGCCTTTTTCTCGGGGCGAATTATCCCCGATGGTGGAATATCAACGTACAATTTTGATTTTACACCCTTTTTGAAAACTGTTTTTTTCTTTCCTATATCTACGTGTGTTCGTGTCTTTGTTTCCAGGTGGGTCGAAGGTGTCTTGTAAGAAAAATGAAAATAGAAGAGTAAAAAACCGTTGGGAACGGTTACTATTCATCCTCTCCTCGTAATTTAGAAACTTTTTCGCCAATTCGTCGTTATTTGATCGTTGGCGAAAAGCTGATCGCTGATTCGCGCCGTTATGTGCAAAGATTGAAAAAAAATGTATCAACGGTTTTCTCGGCAATACACCTAACTCAAAGAAGAAAAAAAAACGTCTCGTTTCTTCGGTTGAGAACTGACAGTATACCTACATGATCCGAAAATCGATATAATTTCTCGGAAACATGAGTAACGTTCGAAAATTCCACAGAACGTGACGAACGAAGGAACTAGACGCTCAGAATTTTCAACTACTCACGTTTTCTTTACTTTTCTTTCCGCCAAATTCTGTGTCACTAAATAGCCTAGGAAAAAGGAAAAAAGAAATCTGAAATCTAAGAACAGTGAACTGAGCCACGAATTCGTCAAAGTTAATCCCTTTTTGCGCACTATTTTGTATATTCCCGGAATTACATTCCGAGGTAAAAATAAGTGTTTTATTTATCTTTCTCTCTCTTTGCTGTGCGGGGATGAAATTCTTGAACAGGAAGCAATTCGGTGAATCAAGAGGTAATAAAATCGTAACTCAGAATTGACAGAGATCCTCGGTTCCTCCCCCGTGTCCTCGGTCCTTGCATGGGTATCCTCTACCTGCAGCTTACATATCTATACCGTTCGGTCTTCGCTCTGTGGTCGTTATGTCCCATTCTCGCGGGCATTCATTTTTCCAAATTTTCCCTGCTTGTGTGTAGTATACATGTATACGTGTATATGTGTTATGTACCATGCGGTAGCAGAGGCAGCAACTGCAGGAGGAAAGAACAGCACGTAGGATTCAGGAACGAGGAAGAAGAGACTCGCCGCAGCCACCATACCACATCGCACCGGGCAGATGCCGGCACACCGTTTTCCCATTGTGTATAACACACCGACGCAAACACCTCCGCACGATTCGGCAGGGTGTATATACCTACGACTATATACATTTTCTAGCTTCACTCTTTAATGGGATCGTCCCTAGCACGGGGTGGAATGCAGCAGCTAACGCGAGCCTATTCTGGCCAAAAACTATCCGGTATCGAATGCACGTTCAAGATTCGTATGGTTAAAGACCGAGCAGAAGCTTCTTTTTAAAGTAGAAACTAGAATCTATGATTTTGAATCCATTTTCTTGACTGGATTCGCTTGAATTTCACTCTTCCTTCGGTATGGAATTGTTCAATTTTCTAGGATCCAAATCACCGCATTTATACAACTATCCCGTTCGTCATAAGTCTAACCCCCGAAGAATATCGACGACTGAATAATTGTGAAATCGAAGCAATCGACGTTTGAATTTGAATCTTAAAACCAATTGGTTCTGTAACTTCGACTGAATTGGTAAAAAAATTCAAGGGGAAGTCCTTTATCTGATCGAACTGAGAAGGGAATCTATTTTTCGTGTATGATGCGATGAAAAATGATAAATTAGTTGCAAAGAAAAAAAAAGAAGAGGAAGAAAAAAAAGAACCAAAACTCTGGATCGTCTAAACTCGTGTTACACTCATAGGCAGCAGGAGCACATGCTTGTAGAAAAATAACGGAACATTCGTGTATATACTAGGTATCATCATGCGAGGGGTGGCTAGAAGGGGTGCATAGATGAACTGGTTGAAAACCTGAACTAGACGAAGATAGGAATAGGCATGTACGAGGGATTGGTATACATAGAACGAGCTGGCACATAGAACCTAGGATGTGGAAAGGCCAGAGAAGGAAGTTCAGGAGTATGCGAGTTAACGGTAACGGGGGTTTTAGTCGCGTGCCACCAGGTTGACTGCAGCCTGTGGCTCGCCGACTTGATTCACCTTTTGCCACAGCCGCACGCGTACAGGACACGAGAGTTCTCATAGCCCTGTGCGAGCAGGCAGACTCTTTATCCATTAATAGCTGTTCGAAGAGTTCCAGCAATTTAATAACCAACTGCCTATATAATTCGAAAAAGCTCAACATATTTTTCCAAAAAAATATTCAAGTCGATTTTAAGCTACTTTTTTGTTTTTATTGGAAATTAGATCGAGTCTATTGCTGAAAAGACTGGTGACTGAAATTTGGGAGGATTATAGCAGCGATTTCGAAAGCAGATATTATTTTCAGGGAAACATGTATATTTTTGATAAATTTCTTCGAGTTTCTATGCCGTTTTATCCAGTTGTCAGAATCTCAGCAGTAAATTTCCGATAAGGAAACGAGGCTATGCATATAAAATGAACTCAGGCCACGGCGTTCAGCCTCGAAAACTCCATTTGGCAGTGGCATACATCGGGTCAATTTAGAATTTGCACCCTTGGCTGGTCGGGGTTGGCAGTGATGTATGGTGAGCGTGGTGGCCGGGAATACTGACCGCTTCTGCGGGGCTGTTCCCCCTTTCCTCTTTACAGTTTCTCACAAAATCACCGGGTATATAAGCGATTTCGAAAGCTCAAGTTATCGAGCTTTTGGTTTTTCTTTTTCTTCTTTTTTTACCTAAGACGCGTGTATAATACATAACTGTATACCATACATCTCCGTGTAGGGTGCAAGAGCGGACGAGAAAGCCAAGTCGAGTCAAGGGTCGCTAGGACCCTGAGAGAAACTATTTGAATATGAAAAATTTGAAATTCGGTGAGCGTAGCTCACGGACAGTGATTGCCAGGGTTGGTAAGCCGGTCACGCCGCTTCCTCGCGTCATACGCGTCAAAAACCCTCCGCGTAGCGTCGCGACGTCGTCCGTTCTGGCTGCCGCCACCAGCATTCTATTTTCACTCTATCGGCTTTTGGCGTTGCAAGTTTTTCCATAAAAAGAATAAGAAAGAAAAGAAAAAGAGAAAATTGACAAGAAATAGAACTTTCAAGTAAGAACAAAGCCGGTTCCTCCCCTTTTTCTTCGACTTTTGGGAAAAGGGGGTTCCCGAATTTACCGGATCGTTAGATAATTGAGAATGCTTCTTGAACCGGACTCGCTATCGGAAGGCGAGTGCATAGACAAGATAGCATTAGGTAAGTTTATAAAAGAGCAACGGCTGTGTGGTTCTTGGTCAATGGTCAGTGGTAGTTTTTGATCAATGGGAACCGGGGAACATGTGCGACTATCGTCAAGAACGTCCGATCGGGTTTTATAATATAAAAAAGCACTGCAGGGGTTCGATAAGCCGAGGGTATTTCACACTCGAGTTATCCTCATCCTCATCCTCGCCCCCGTACTTCTTCTCCACTCTTAGGCCAGAGGCGTCGCCGACGACGTCACGTTATTTAACCGACTGCTTTTCCAACCCCTAGATCACTACGTACGTACTTACTGTACGTATACGTATAGGGGTTGGCGGGGTGCTTGTCGTTCCGTGAAAACACTCTGCCCGTCTCTTCTTACACGACTAACACACGCCAGAAACCGTAAAGACGGTTGTTTCACTGCGTTTAACGAACCATTGAAAGCCACGCCGTCGTCGAGGCGAGTATACACTCGTATTATACCGATTACAAAATACGTAACTAAATACCCTTTCCTAAGTGCAGGAAAAATACCTCTCGGCACATACAATACGGCACGAGGACTTCGAACCTATTCAACCCCCGCGTTTTCAATTTTACAGAAAATAGAAAAAGATTCCTTGATTTTGCGGACTGGAAAATTCATCCCTTAAAGTTATAACTTTTTTCGAATATACTCGCAGAGTTTTCTAAAGGCAGGAAAAATCTTCCTTCTCAAATACAATACCTGCGTTTCTAATTTGAGACTAAAGACAGAAATAGTTTTTTGATTTTCGGACTGGAAAATTCATCCCTTAACTTTTTTCGAATCCTCGATGTATTAGACCCGGTCTATTTCCGAAAAAACGTCGCATTGATTGAGTTCTTTCAGATTTGTATCCGAGTATTGTCGAAGGAACTGGTAGACCTTGAAGTCCTATTTTTATTTTTGCCTATCGAATACTTTTGCGCGGTGTATATTTACGCGAGCAGTTAGGTATATGTATTATGTACTAAAGGAAATTCGTCCTATTAGAGCTCAGAACCGTTGACGTTCAGTTTCCCCGAAGGGTTTTACGCTTCTGCGGAAAGAAGATCCGCGTCTACCATTAGCCCAGCTGCCCGTGCCGGCGGGGACCCGGTCCTATTTCGTGTAATTGTTATCTCACGAAATACGGCTTCGTCTAGACGAGAATAATTGTGGCATAAGGAGCGCAGGACCGCGGTGAGAAACTGCGAGATCATAAGCCGGTAAAAAAGATCGAAAATCGTCTCCCCGAAAGAGAGAGGAGAAAAATCGCGAAATCTCGTGTCTGCGGGGCGTGAAAATCCGCAACCCGTGCCCTAATCGTACATCTTATAATATAACGAGAATTAAAATTCCCGGGATACGATGACCGGCCGGAAGCGGGCGATTCTCGCGTTCACCAACCGCGTAAATGCCAAAGTGCGTACAATCCCAGTACAACAATTCCCGATAGGATCTACACCCTTCCCAACTTCCCGTTTCGATATAATAATCAATTAGCACCCCGTTATCTGAGCCAGCACGCGTCCGGATGACGTAGCTGCCCTCCCATGCCCTCGTCGTTGTCTAGGGACGTCAAAGGGATGCCGAGGGAACAGCCCCTCGCATCTTTCCTCCTTTTTTCATTTTTATTTCCATTTTATTTTCATATTCAACAACTGGTACCGTTACGTTAGCGGGGGAGTAGCCGGCCTGCAACAGGCTGATGACTGGCAAGATCTTTATCCTTGTCAGTTTGTACTCTTACACAGCCGATTTTTTCCTTTTTATGGTTATAACTGATAGCCAGCCTCTACTCGAATTTAAACGGTAGAATGATTAAGATTCCGCCGTGGGTAGGCAGCCAGTAAAACGAATCGCGTATCTACGAATAAAGGAGCTCGTAGGTCGAAGTATAATTATCCAGTGGATCCCTTTGTCCGGTACGATTAGAGCCTGGAATTGTTTGCATGGAAATATTATTTATTCCCTCAATTTTCTTCCTCGTATTTATTCCAAAGTCCCGTGTTCCAATCTTCGTCACAGACGCGGATATTAATAGCGAAGATCAGCCGCTGAACGGAGCCGAACTCCGTCATCCCACGTTTTAGCTACTAAATAATAATCAGCTTAATGAATATTGATTGTTTAATTAACGTGTTACTCCGCGTGCGGAGACAGAGGCCACTGCGTAGGCTCTGGCTCATAGCTGTCTATCGACGCACCCATCGAGACAAACTTATTAAACGGATAATAAATCGGGCGATTGAATCGAGTGAGACAATGATCGTTGATCATTTTTTGCCCCGAGTATTCGCAGTCATGTGTGTGAAAATTTGAAGAAATACTCATCCCCGTTGTTAGAAAAAATTATCAGACTGCCATTATTGAGTAGAATATTAATTATAATGGCCACTGCGGATCCGCAGCCGACTCTTTAAGCGATTGAAGAAATGGCGCCGTCTGTCTTCCCGGCTGCAATTGGCCAGTCGATTATCGGTCAAAGCGCTAATTGCGGTGGAGCCACCTTCTACTCGGTCCTAAATTTAATTATCCTTAATTACCTGTCGCTCCTCGAATTCGTGGGAACGAAGTCCGGACGAGAAAATAAGCGGAGATCACTGCTTGTATGGAGATTGGGGAGTTATTGTCAGATGGAAATCCGCCGCATGCGATGATCGGGGCTCAGGGCCAGGACCTCAAAGTACTCGACGGAATCAGCATACGTATTCCGAATTCAGTATAGGCGAGGAAAGCGGGGCTCAAGGGTCGGCGAGGATATGGAGGATAAAAATCTGTAAATCCCCTAAAAGCCTGCGGTCTACCGTGACCACTTCTGACTTCTAGTGAGTCTCGAGTTTCGAATACGAAATTTGAATTCCTACAAAATTCCGAGTGGCTGACCACTCCTGGCACACGCGCCCTTTGGAGGCTCCGTTTCTTGTTGAAAATCGGCGACGGTTTCCGAATCGAAAGTCACAGGAAACGATCCGGCATTCAAAGCCCGGGTTGCGCCGGAGGCTATAAGGCGGTTTGAAACCGTTTCAACGATTCTATCAGGCACTTCGTAAATTTGAATAACAAAGTCTCACACGTTTAATTCACTCGTCGATACGTCGACATGCCGTACCTCACGTAATCGCGCACATATACGTATCTATGAGACGAAAAACTGTCGTTTGCATGCCAAACGGTCACGTCGACCACCGGCCACGACCTACACCCAACTTGAGTTACGAGTCGCTCGAAGAAGAGCTGAAATTTATTGGCACATATCTACTCCTTTTTGTCTTCTTCTTTCTTTCTTTTTCTTTACTCGACAATAAAATACGACTCTTTTATTACACGAGGTTCTATGTTGTATATTACGTGTAAGTAGTCGTTTTTCGACTTGCTAATTGTAAGCACGGGCTTGATTATAATCACCGTTGCACACTACTCGTTCGCTGTCTGTGTCTAGCCTATACATACGTGTACGTATATTATATATTGTAATAATAATCGCGGAATTAGTTATGCCAAAAGCGTGTCATGAACACCTGCCTCGTCGAATATGGTTTCACATCGTAGCGTACGTCGTACCGTTTCGTCCGTGAAATTTAATCGATTGATTCCATAGCTATCCTCGGTGCTAATACTAAGCGGAAAATTCAATTTGCGAAATCTAGGCTCTGATGAAACCGAAGAGCAGATCTGAATCATTCGACTAGATCCTGGCTCGGATTATCTAATATTCCGCAAACATATCGTCTAAGGTATGAAGATCGGCGAGTAGAACGCTCATTGGTTAGATGGTGGCGGTAGTGGTGGCAGTAGGCGATCGGAAGTGTGTCAAATTACAGAGTCTGGTGATATTAATGACTCCTAATGACGAAGTATGGGGCGAACCTCACCCTCTCACCCCCTCGCCTCCTCGTTCCCAGTCTTATTTTCCTTTTTTATCTCCGGCCTTTCCATTCTTTGCAGAGTCACCCTTCACCCTCCACCCTTCAGGGGGAAGTTGAAACAGTGAGAAGCTCCCTGACAATGGGAGAGACGAGAGGAACGAGGAGGAGAAGGAACGCGGACGAGTGTGGTCTGTATTCCTCAACCCTGCCCGATCACTGGGTTCAGTGAGCCGCGACGGGCGGAGGGCTCGCTTCAGGGAATACACATTAAAATGAAATTACTAATTGAAGAACGCTAATAGCAATAAAACAAACGACCGCTAAATGCTATAAAGTAAAATACAGGTTGCCGATCCTCCGCTCCGTCTTTTTCTACCGCGCTCCTGCGCCACGTTACCGATCCTGCCTCAGGTGCCCCGCCGCAGAATTCAACAAATGCGAAGTTTCCGAACTTTCTCATTCAGCAGATATTTTCAGAATTGATTTTCAGGACCTCCTCTTCGCTCCTTGATTAAATTCTTCGATAATTATACAAGAATTTGGCCATAAGGACGAGCCAAAACGAAATTGCAACAAACCTGTTGGAACTATCCTGTTTATCGTTGTTTGTCAGTATCGATAGTAAAAATTTAGTCGGAGGTTCGGTCTTGCTATATTCTGTTCTCTCCGTAAAATATTTTCGTCTTTGATATCCTACCTGTAATTTTTTCTTTTTGTCTTTTGTTTTTTGTTTCCCCGGTAAAATAACTCGTAAAATGAATTACACGGCTCGGAGTTCCAGGCAGAGGGAGGCTAATAGTTTGTCATTTGTTTTAAGGTCCTTATTGTAGCGGTGAGCCCCGAATTCGCGTTTACCGATGTATAACCGCGGGGACGGTTAGACTTTTCTGAGAATATTTCCAAAAACTGTAACTACGAACGGCTAATTTCATACAATTTGAAATTAAAAACGGGACGAAAAATATCGTCCAATAATTTCCGACAGTAAGAGAATAAAGGATCTTTCCAAATGTCTGCAATTTTATTTTCGGACAGATGCGGCTACGAATTTTTCCCTTTCATTTTTTTTTTTTTTTTTCTCCTTTTTCTTCTTCTTGCTTTTCTCAAATCACAATGACAGACACAATAGTATAGTTTTTCGAGAATGTTACCACGCACAAATCGGGGCGAGGATTCTTTTTTCCGCTGACGTTCAAGTTTCACTTGACAAGTGGAGATCTCCTTGGCTCTCTTTATCCCACCTACAGCATACATCCGCGATTTGCAGTCCTGGCAGTTTCACGACTGACACGTGTTACGTCACGGAGTTTAACGAATGTCCGAAGTAAAAAGCGCCGATTTTTAAGGGAAGAAGAATATTTTTCGAGAGTACGAAAATCTCGGAGAGGGATACAAAATGGCTTTGACCTCGTCGCGGCTACTTCCTGGCGATCGAAAACGGCGGAATTAACATCAAAGGAAAGGAATGAAATGAGGCAAAGCGAATAAGGGAAAAATCGAGAAACTGAAATAGAGAGAGAACGGACTCACTCACCTTCTATGGATTGCGGGGAGGCTGGTTCTGGCTCCTTATCGATTCGCCCCAGCGCGTCGCTTGCTGCAACAAAAAATATAACGAGCTCTTCTTAGTCTTGTTATTCCAATACACAAGCCAAGGCATTGGCAGTGCGATTCTACAACGCTAAGAAAAAAGAAAGAAATATCGACGAATATATATTCATCGTACGGCTACCAAGGAAATGAATCTCTCTTCCTGGACCGTAAATAATGAAATCAGTCACTCAGCCAAAGACTCACATCTGGATCGAGGGCAACGCTCGATTATTTAACGCGGAGTTTACAATCTCGTTCAGGAAAAATTCCACTCACTTTTTCGAACCAGAAGCTACAGGAAAATAATAGATATCGGAGATACGGTGGCCAACGATCCCATGGTTATCTTACAAACGTGACTTTTTACGATCAACGCGTCATTCCTTCGTTTGTCATGTTCGAAGACCTTCCAACTCATACCTGGCAGAATGCAGGTCCTCGGTTCCTCGAGGTAAAAGGTGAACGGTACAGTGCAACGGAGTCGGGAGAGCAGCTCTGACGAAGATTGCAACGAGAATAGTCGGGATGATATTCGTTATATTCTAGGTATCCATTAGCGACATGAGATGATGGAAATTGGGCGGTCTTTACAAACGAAAGCAGCCAGCTCGTTGACAGTAATGAGAGTAATAAGAATCAACGAAGAGCGTAGATTCAGCTCGTCGTAAATGCGCGGAGAGGGAAACGAAGAGGGAAACGGAGACCTGCTCCACCGTCACTCCCACTTCCGGTTGTAACGTGTAATTCCGATTTCCAGTCTCATCTCCAGATTGGCTCCGTAAACTTTGACTTTGTTATACCCGCCAGCTCGCTTCGTAATTTCAGACGATAATCCCGAGGATTAAAGGCCGCGAATTCATCAGCGGGGATGAAGCCCACGGTATAACGAAGCCTGGACAACCCCGGAGCGCGGGGTGCTCACGATAATGGACTTTCGAATGGTACATAATATATTTGGCAACCCCTTGCTGGGCCCGTACCGACGCCGTGACGCCGCTAAGTCGAAGTCTAAATTCCCGGGAGTGTCGTCTAGGTGTTTCGACGCCGGTCATAGATCTCCTCCTCGATCCCATGGAAAGCCGAATGTCCGACTACGTGATACAGCTCGAGGTGTCGTTTTCGGGTTAGGGTTTTGTTATGCGCCCGAACCGGCCGGAGTAAAGTTTACTGCTTTTATTTAAAGTTAGGCCTTAGAAATTGTAGAATTCTACGAAGATGCGACGATTTTTTGATCGGGGAAATCGGGTCTGTTGATGATTAACGCGGGGACGAGATTTTGGGGAATTCATTGATCCTGATATTGTTCTCTCCGTCCCTGAGTCCGAGGGATTATCTTAGTTCCAGGGTAATAGAGTCGGTGGCGAACGCGGAGGCAGCGAAGACTCGGAATTGCGAGCCCCCAGGGGGTCGTGGCGTAGCCCCCGGGGCGGTAGCCGGTAGTCGACGGACGCCGGGCGTCGGTGTGACGTATGGCGGTCATCTCATCTCCGAATTACCCGTCCTGGCCATCTCGTTTCGAGAGGAAACGAGAACGAGAAAGAGAAATCGAAAATAGTCAGAGAGGGAAATGGCCACCCCGCTTCTTACGCGGCAAATAGATTATTTGAATATCGAAAGTAACCGCTGGCAGGACAAAAGCCACCTTTTTCGGACTCTCCTACCGCTCCTCATGTCCGAGGGGGTCCGGACTCACCCCTGCCCCTTAGTCCATCCATCCTCCGCCATGTGTCGGACAGGAAATTGGGAAAGTTTTAGCATAATTTACCAGATCGATAATGATCTTTGCCACTGCCAAGGAAGACCTGGGAAACTCGTTACGAGTAACGTGGGACACGAGTTTGAGGGTTTAGTATTTACGAGGGTCATTCATAGCGTTTCTAATTTCAAGATCATTCAAATTTATCGGAAACTTGACGTTGCCTCGAAGTTACGAATTTGCAGAAACTCTGAAGTTTGGAAAATTAGAATTCCGGAAGCAAAAAGATAGTTGGACTCTTAACGGAAACCCATTTTATCTACTTAAACTTTTTCTGTAAATTCTTTCCTCTTCGTTTCAAAGTTTTCTAAATCGGAGATCTAAAATAGAATAGATCGTATTCAAATCCGGGCCCGAAAGCTTCATTTCCTTGGCTGGTTATAGTCAACGTTTTATCTTCGAGAATAGAGTTCAGGATATCCTGACAATTATCCTTAGGAAGAAAGCCCTTTTCTTCGTAGAGCTTGCAATCAAATAAACCATGAGGGAGTCTATGTTATGTTAGCAGATTGTTAGTGCAGGATATAGACAAGCTATCGTTAGCTATATAATATATAAGAAGGAAAGAAAAAATTCGTGAGAGAGACAACAAAATTGGAAGTTGATCGTGAAATAATGATGGACAGCGTTGAGGTATCGTAGTGATTTTGCAAGGGTGAATTCGACCTTTTCCTTCACAATATTACACCGAGCGATGAACACGCGATGCAAGTACCATCCACCCTCACAGAGTCTATATATCACAAGTACAAGCTATAGATATCGACAATTATTTATCATCAGAATTACGCGACAAGCAAAAAAAAAAAAAACGAAATACAAAAATGAACTAAATTCAGAAATCGAATAAAAATCGAATAATTTCGAAAACTACGGGTTTTCAAAAATACTCACAATCGGGAAAAAAACTATTAATAATGATTTTTTATTATCCCGTTGATTTGACGAATGAATAACCGTAAGCATGAGTTAAACGTTCGCGACATTACTTGAGCTGAGTTTCAAACGGATTGAATTATTGACGAGTGATTGAGTGCGTCGAAATCGACGATCTCGGTATCTTGTTTCATTTTTGGCTTACGGTGGCGTATTTTTCTTGCCTAAGATCGCGAGCGCTCGTAGTCCGGGTTGGGGGTTGTAGAGGCGATCGAAATATGCGGTAAAAGTATAAGTTTTTATATCGAGGTGAGCCGGCGCATATATGGGTGAATATCTGTTAAAAATTGATGCGTGCGACGAACCGCGACGCTGGCTGAACCGGGGCGGATTCTCCGATGCGATGCGATGCGGTGGGCTCAGGCAAACGAGATTCAAAAAATCGCATCTGGTATTCATAGCGGGTGAAAATATATTGGCTATGATTACAATATATTATGCAATGGCAGCCGGTCCGGAAACGTACCACTCGATAACCCACCGCAGCCCAGAAATGTCGACGTTAATATTTCAGCCGACTTTTGTACCGTCTAGCTCGGCCACTACCCCTTGCGGTCAGTTATTATCGGTATTGTTATCGTGCCGGTCAAATATTAAAATCTCGTTTCGAAGAGCGAGTCGACCCTAACCTCAAGAGATCTCGATTGCTACCTTTTTTACACACGTATACACGGGGGTGTTAAATTTTAATTCCCGAATGCCCGGCCGATTCAAAGGGGTGGAAAAAACGCTGCAACAAATCTGAGGCTTCCCTATCTCGGCTGCGATGTACCTGACAACTCTTGTTCGATTGTCATCAACAGCTTGCGGAAGCTTGACAAGTATTCTTCCTCCTCTTCTTCTCTTCTTCTTCTGCTTTTTCTTTTGGTTCGATAATTACAATGGCCAGAGCCATTAGCGAGCTGTGGAATGGCTATTTTTAAAACAAGAATATTTCCACCCGCTGTTAGATATCGCAGGTCCGAGGATGTAATGAGAAAAGCGCAGTTGGGGGTGCGATAATGGCGACCGTTATGAAGAAATCACCCTCCCTTACACCCCTTTAACCCCCATCCCTTCCTCGGAGTTCTTCCGTCGCCATGACGACCGTCTTCGAGCTGCTGGGGATGAGAGGGCGGGAGGGATGGTCTAAGACAGTTCTTTTATTGTTGTAAAACTACCCCCTGGAATCGTCCGGTTTATTGTACTCCGATGATTCCATAGCGATAATTGAAAAAATTAATAAACGAGCTCGACTGTTTTCGCCGGATTAAATATCTTGCGAAAATTGCTAATCAATAGTCTCTATCATTTCCTTATTCCTATCCGATTTTCAACCCCATTTTAATTACCGGAGAGGATGCTTGCTACTTGTTACAAGGGACGAGGATGGGGTTCGATCGCTGGGGGTGTTGCCCTTATTCACAACCCTTTTATTCTCATCTCGGGGATGGCGGCACGCGCGATTCACCCCAAACCGCCCCTCAGTCACCCCTGAACATAGCGAGCAGGGTTTTCTACCCCTTAAAAATCCAGCCACTGACAGTCATCAATTGGTAATAATTTCTCTCTCTACGATTCAACACGTGCCTGAGGGGGGCGGCGGCTCGGGTAGCCATCTGCATCGACTACCCCTCCGTATATATTTCTCTGCGTTATACCAATTATTCCGAAATCCATCAATTCCGCGATTGGTTTCTCTCCCGGTCTAGCCGGGGATTAGAATTGTTGATAGAGGCGAAAAAAGGAAACTGTTAACTCACCCCTAGCGCGCCGAGGTGATCAGCGACGATCGACACCCTTGCCAAAGAGGAGAATGAAAAAAATACAAAATACAAAAATAAAATTGGTCACGGTCATCCAAGTCCTACATAAATTTTCGGCGACGAGTTGCGGGGGTGAAATAAAAAAAATGGTGGATCTTCGGGACGAGTTACATAGTCCATACACCGGCAAAGTGTCGGCGACATCGTGGCGCGGGGGTTTGCTTAGGTACTATAAGCTAAAACAGAGAAATTCTTCACTGGTCTAATGAAAGCTGGCTCCATTATTTCACCACACGAACCACTTAGACTCGCCCTCGTCCATTTACTCCGACATCCACACGCTCGAAATACCGGGATATAGATATACGACGCGTGTGTAGAGGACGGTTCCTCTATTCCGTTAATGGCTCAACTGTATAACACATGTGTTTCAACATTTCTCAACAACTCAACAACAACGCTGCGGTACAATACAAGTTTCGTATAAAACCATATCCGACTCTCGCCCTTGTCTGGACAATTTCACGCCACGGATTAAAGGGTTGAATGCGGATATGACTCGGAATGATTTTTCATTGTCTTTCCGAAATTCAAAGTCTCGATAAAGTCAAACTCAACCTCGAAATTTTGGATAATGTTTTTTTTTTTTTTTATATAGATTTGTAATTTTTTTCGCTGATTCTGAAGCTGAAGATTTCCGCGTTTATGAATAATTGTACTGGGGTTTTGTTGGGGCGATGAAACGAAAGTTTATAATATACGAAACGATCGCGATGGCGTATAGGATATTCATCAAGTTAATTGCGGCCAACCCCCCATCCCCCCCCCCCTTCTCGCTAATTATCTAGTAATTATAAACGGCAGTGTTGAGTCCGCATCGTGGATCTCCCATCAAGTTTAATTGTCAGGATTCAGAGTTACGGATCGCGTTGCTGCAGGTATTGTGCCAATTAAAATGAATTTCAGTTATTATATTAGATATATATTTCTGTTCCTCATTTTTCTTTTTTTTTTTTTTTTATTCTTCTTCCTTATTTTTCTTGTATAATGTAAATACACAGACATATATAGAATATAGATACAGAATCGTATCTTATATACCCCTGCGCGTTTATACATCGTTTGAATTACATGTTTAATTTATTTTACTAATTGAATAATGCGCCTTTGCAAAATCATAATCTTGCATCATCTGATATGCTAATTGCATAAAAGCGGAACGACCTACGCTTGGGTGAACGTGATCAATCTTTACACATAAAATAATATAATTAAATAAATAAATAACTATATATCGTAAGGTTCGATCAGCTGGTCGTAATTAGAAAACAAAAGAAAAGAAAAAAAAAAACAAAACAAATAATAATAATAATAATAATAGAAAAAACAGAAGTAATTTCTACAATTTTTTGTTCTTTTTTGAAGTTTTCTTTCTTTTTTTTTTTTTATTCTTAATTCTTGTTTTTTTTTTTAATAACAACGAGGTATAAGTATACCTACTTATTAAATTTTTATACCTAAAAGTATTTAGCATGCAATGTATTTACCGGAATCCACGCGAAGGGTATTTATCCTTAATTATATACCGAGTTGTGCAGCGATCTTGAGTTACAATTACAGCAACTGTGTTCTGTTTCCAGTATTTCACTTTTTTTTTTTTTTTTTGTTTTTTCATTTTATTTTCCCTTGTCTAAGAAACATTATATATACCTGTCTGTGATTATATAAGCTATACATAAGTACATAATTATTATATTATAAATATATAACGATCGATTAGCGTTATTCTGTATACACAATGCTCGGAGAAAAAACGTTCGGTCATTTTTAGCGAAGCGTATTTTGTTTGATTTCGAGAACGAAAAACTAGATCAAGTTAATCAAAAATTTGATCGATTTCACAAAAATGACCGAATCTTTTCGGATGAATCGGGAAACTTTTTTAGTATTCGTTGATTGATTAGAAAGATATACGAATCAAGGGATGAAAATGAAAGTATATTTCTCATCTATCTATAGTATACTAAATAGATTTCAGAAGAATATATGAATCGAATAAAATTGTTTCTCTCGTAGTATATATAGCGGTGCGATAATTTCTTACCCTGAAAGAAAACGAAAAAACAACCAAAAAAAGAAAAAGAAGAAAAAAAAAGTTTCGAACGACGGAAAATCTAATATATCGCCCGCGCTTAAGGGGCCTCGCCTGTCTGGCCAGCTTTTCTCTGTAATTAAGTTATAACTAAGGAGAGGTATAGAAACGAACTCGTGGCTATGAGAGGAAGGAGAGACGGGGGGGGGGGGGGGGGGGGGGGGGGGAAAGCGCAGAGTGGAAAACAATAAGGGGCCAACTAATCCTCGCGATATATTATATCCAATGAGAGTGGTTCTGGCAGGCGCGGCGGTCGGCTGTGGAGGGTTTAAGGGGTGTCTATGTGTGCATGCAGGGATGCGGGGAATAGCGAGAGAAGAAAAACAGTCGAACGAACGATAGCAACTAACTGGTATCGAATTAGACGCGAGGCTATGGATTTAGCTTCGGGCGTGGGTGTCGCGTCGCGGGAAATCTGCAGGGGGATGAAGAAAAACTAAGATGTATAAAAGGACGGGGAAGTAAGGGATGGAAGAAGGAGAATGAGGAGGAGGCCGAGGATCGAGTTTGTCAATAATTATCGTACCGTGCAAATATCGATAATAACTTGGCCGTATACGGCTCGTAGGAAACAACTCAATTGCGAGAAATCGAATTAACGAAACTGGGAAGGAGCGAAACAACGCGCGATTCGCCCGCCCGCAGAAGAGATGTAATTAATTAATTCCACCGACGTTTTTGGTCTAACGAGAAAAGCCGGAAATATTATACCTTCGCGTATGGATTTGCGATATTTATTGTCCCGTTTCCGGTAAGAGCTGTTCAAGTTCCGAAAAAATTTCCCAAATCTTCAATTCCGGAAGAATAAAACACCGGAAATTTCAAAGATCCGTAAATCTCGGTCTATTTATCATCATGCAAGATGATTTATAGGCCTGCATACAATTAATGCTATTTGAATTTTTTCTTCAATTTTTCCAAGCAAAAAAAAAAAAAAATCTAAAAACTTGCGAAATTTTTTTTTTTTTTAATTTTACTGATGGCTAAAAAAATTTGAGAAAAAAAAAAGAAATCTGAGACCCTTTCGGGCTGGCTGCAAAATCATACATGGGTTACAAATTTCACGTAAAATGCCCCATATACAAACTACATTATACATAGGTATAGCTATCTCACGATTTTCTCGTCCTTTGAGTCCTTTTTTAAATAATCTCCTCAACCCCCCGACCCTCGAGTCACAGAAGCTTGTATAACTCAGGGCAGACCGATTTTACGATGAAAAAAAAAAGCAGAAAATAAAAATGAAGAAAATTGAATCCTGCGAGTACCTAGTGGTTATCGTCGTACTCTTGGCGCGGTCGACCCCTCCTCGAAGTCTATAGCTACTTCGATTCTAATCGTCGCTATATTCTCTATTATCTATTGTCTCTACCTAATATAGCGAGTACACGAATATGTCCCATCGTCGTTGGCAACAACACTTGTAAGACGCGTACGTGTGCCCCGGGTATACACGGCGCCAGGTTATGCCGTACACCTTATACCCACCTTCCAGACATACATTATACTTATACTTATACACGCGTATGTACAGGCGCCTTCGAGCTTCGGTCCCCGGCTAACGAGGGGGCCAACTCATAACGTTTAATTAAGGCGCGGTCCCCAGCGATCCTGGACGATCCCGGGCGGTCTTGACCAGCCAGATCGTGACCGGGAACGCGGGCAGATTCTCTGATACGAATCTGATAAGACGCCCTCCCAAGATTACGCCCGGGTCGCGTATGTCTGCGATGGCACTGTAACAGTACCAGGCATAAGCTATAACGCTCCTCGTCGAGAAGCAGGTGCTGGTGGAGTTCGAAAATTGAAAAAACAATACCAAAATTCAAGATCTCCAAGATTTGAACAAAAAAATTAACAAATTAATAAAAAACGGGCCTTTTTTTTCTTCTTCTTCTTCGCGTTTCCTTGAGAAACAAAGAATCTAAAAATCCGAGATCACTCTTCAGCCGGATTGACGTGGAATGCCTTATATGTACGTGAAGTTTATCGATTCTCATCGATAGCTGCGAATTACGTACAGCTGCTACGCGAGAGCTGGGGGTATATTCATAACGAGTGACACACTCTATGCGGATGGGATAATCCTATTTTGCCATCGTTCGTCCGCTTTCTGAGAGGACGCGAAACACTCCAAGTGTTCCGCATTATCGATATTTCACGTCGATTGGGAATTAAGAAGGAAGTAGAGACTGCGAGGACGCATTGAAAGCAGGTGGTCAAGCTGAGAGGGTGTGGACACTTTGGGATTGCTGATTTCGAACGATCGCTTTCCCCCAAACGCATCTTTTTTTACCTAAAAGTCGCAGAATCCCTCAACCTATTGTTCCCCATTTTTGGACGAAATTGAATTCAAATAAATTGCCTAGATTTTTAATTCTTTTAAAAATCGTTCGATGATTTCTGAAACTGACGATGAAAGCCTGCAGGATGATGACGACGAAAAATACGCAGCCTGCGTTCGATGTTAGTGTTCAATATTCTCTGCAGTCTGACTGTCTAATTTTTTTAATTTTCGAATCTTTAGTACTTATAGCTGCATCATGCGGACATTCTGTCTCGGATAATCAGATTCGTTCGGCTTTCAGTCGTCTTGTCTTATTGCTGACGTACTTGGACTTGGGATACGCAGACGGAGAGACTAACCGTGAAACGCACCACTTGATGAATGAAATAATTATACGGGACGTTGGAAAGAAAAAATTGGTGATTCGTGGAAAGCTCAATTGTCATTATTTCCATTTTCTCTTCAAAGCCAACACGCATGTACACATATCGTCGCGTCTCACGGTCTAATCCGCTTCTAAATTTTTTTGCACGGCAAAAATATCTGAAGAGGGATCAGCAAACGTTGGAAAAATCATGTCGACGCTTATGAATACGTCGTATAAACTCGATTTATAATCGAATATATATTTCTACGTTACGAAATACGGTGGATAATCGAACGTACGGATAGATACAGCTTTCCCATCAATGCAGTAAGGCATGGGAGGCACACAAGGGACGGGACTAACGTTTCAGTTTTTATAGAGGGTGAGTTTTTCAATGGATTTTCAAATGGATATCGAAATGGCCTCTCCGCAGAAAAAAAAAAGAAAGAAAAACCTACCCGTCAGAAAATGCATTCGTCTAATCAGAAGCAGATATCGAGGGTTTGGCCTTTAAACTCAGACCGCAAAATATTTGTCCGAGTAAATTTTTTCATTCGTGAAAAATATTTCTTCGTTATTAATTATCGAAATAATTTACAAAAAAATTGGTTAATTTTTTGAATGAATAGCAAAAAAAAAAATTAAATAATATTCGCAATATTGTTGCTATAGTAGTTCTAATCGATTTGTTTAGTTTACGACATCGTATGATCCTTTTGTTGCCAATATCTTCACGAGGATTTTGGTTCTTTTGAAAAATTCAGTTCCTAACTCTATGCGGATGTAAAATAATGAAAAAAATGGCGACATCGAGGCGGGATGCTAATTTCATGACAATAAAATATCAGCTAGAGACTAGCCAATGAACGTGAGTCTGCAGGGGGACTGAGGTCGAAATCAAACGTGCGTAAGTACGCGTGCAATCAACGATCCCTGGTGACTCTTGGGATCACCATGGTACCCAACGGGGGTGAGAGACTATAGGCTGTAAAAATGAGTTCAAGGAATAGAGAAAAAGAGAAAAAAAGAATAGTCAAACTGGGTAATAAAATGATAAAAACCCTGATAGGATTATAATTACGAATTAAGATAGCTAGCGGATCAAACAATAATGCGGGACGAAAAAGCGATCGTCCCTTATCGTACTTCGGCAATTAAATTTACTGTTTTATAAAATTTAGTCGATCTAATTGCAAGTATAACGCGAACGACGGGTGTTCTTTGAATGACGGTACGGGCGGGGGCGTCGAGTCATTTAAATTGACTTGATTATTAATTCAATGCATGCCTGTAGACAGATAGGCCGATAAAGATCAGGTAATATCACTCTCGCCCTCCCTATGCCTGTCTATTTTATTTTTACCCGAAACTGTGAGCGTAGGTATGTAATAAACCATCCCGCATATGTATAGCGTCATGAATTAAGATTCCTCACGCTGGGGCAATATTAATTCGTATCAATTTAACGCCGCGGGATTATCCTTTTTCTTCACCTCCTTATTTTCATGCTAGATATCGTACTGAATTTATGAAGTCTAGACTCACGTATACGGAATGTTGCCTTCGCATCTGCATGCATCTTCTTCTTTCCACGAAACTCACAAATCCCCACGACCATCGGAGAGCAGTTTACGTAAATTTGTCAATTTTCGATATTATGCACACTCCCTCATTTCGCTCACTTCATGCCATTATTTATTATCCACAAAAAGTTTGCAAAAAATTTGGAAAAAAGTCTTTTTCTACTCAAAATCATCTCGGAAAGTTTTCTTGCATCTTCTACCGAGGTAGAACTCTGGTTCAAATTTCATTCAGATCGATGAGTTGGCCTAGGTCAAGGGTTGGCTTTGCTGCAAGGGATGGTCACCTGCAGTGCAGCCTCGAGTTTCTTCACTGTTTTTTTCCGGAGCGTTATAATCCCGCGAATCGGTAAAATTCGCGACTTCTTACTACCCGGTGCAGCTGCAGGGGTTTCGTCGTTATAAGGGGGCAACTTTTTCCCTTATGCGATCCTGTCGGGGGCGAGTTGACTACTGATGCGATCCTGCGAGCTTTCTACCCGACTCGGTCTGTCCGCTAGTCCGAGTTGGTCAGTATATCGCCCCTCTCTTTTTCACCAGTTCAACATCTCGCTCACACTTTTACTCGTATCCCTTTTCCCCCTTTTAGCCCCCCTAGCCCACGAAGGGTACATACATTATCCACCCCCACGCCTACCCGCACATACGACTTCTAGCTTCCTGAATTATAGAGCAGTCTTTGATGCACGTACACGTACGTCTCTCCGAACATTTAACGTAGGTAAGGGATGTGCGAGAAAAGCGAAGTTGATGTGCGAAGAAAAAGGTGAAATTTTGACAGTCTTCAAATTTTTTCTCTGCATTAAGAAATATGATTCTATTCTGTTTCAAGTTTTCGAAAGACTATTCTCATTTCTTGTTTCTGCCTTTTTTTTCGTTTCACCGCTCTCCAGTCCCGAGATAAAATGGAATAAGGGTGGGTTTTAATTTGCGAGCGAAGAACCGTGAAATTTTCGCTCCTTTTTCTTCTTCCCTTTCAGTTTCCCGATACTTGACTAAGTAGTCCCTTATACCTTTGGCCGAATAAGAAAAGGAAAAGGTGCGTGGTAAAATATTTTCGACATACTATTTCAACCTGAGATATTTTAGGGTGTCACTGCAGTTAAGTTGTAAATTTTACGAACAAAAAAAGGAGAAGAAAATGAAGTAGAATAAAAAAAAATCTTCTGACTCTTCACTTTATTGGTTTCTGGGAAATTTTTTCTACCCTTCACTCAGGTATAGATTTCAGACACGAATTGTAGAAATCTGTGCAAAGTCTAGCCCCCGTTTTTTCGAAACTAAACTCGGAAACAATTTTCTATTTTTTCATAAATTTGTGAAAAAGTGAGTAGCTTTTCGCGCAACGTAGAGTCGCGAGGCATTACCCGGGGCCGAATGAACAACTCGCGTTTCCAGTTTCCACGTTACTTACGTGCGTCTCAGTAATTTCAGATTAATTAATAATAATTGGTCTAATAGTTTGATACGTCTCGCGGTAAGAGAACGAACTTAATTATTAAACTTGATGGGAACAAATGCGGCCCTCCGGCATAAGTCCTGTACAACTGGCCATATATTCACCGCGTGTTGGTTGCTCGGTAGTGCGGGCGACAATTAACAGCAATTGATTAATTAAACGAATTAGACAATCTACTCATCGATCTTCTCCAAACCAATTGACCGACACTTTTTATTCGGCTATAAATTCATTTGCTAATTTACCCCAATAAAACAATCTGCATTTCTAATCTACCTACTCCACTTATTTCGCCCTCCTTACATCTCTCACATAATTCCCATACACGTTTCGTTTATCCATATCATATTCTTGTTTTAAAATACGATTATATGTTAAAACCTAATGAATTTTCATTTTCCATCGCGTTGTGCAACTGCCATGTATATACGTGGACAGCGAGGAATTTATAAGCTCAGTCCTTGGTGCCGAGAAGCGATTTCATTGCTATTCACATTACGGAGATATATATAGGTGCCTTGATTTTCTCATTAATATTTAAAATCATCTATTGGATATGCATATGTCGTGCTACTTGCACGATCGATATATGCGATAAAAAACTCGATTTAATACACTCATAGGCACAGGTATAGATTCTAATTAGATATGTATAAAGTGTCAAGGAGTATCTATCCGTCTAGCGTTCGATAATGATGAATTATCTTCATTTATGGGCAATTGTTACATCACGGCTGGAAGGACGTGTACGTGACTCGAAGGTATGATTCGAGCGGAGCTAAAATTGGCATTTCAATTTTTATCACATTATATTTCGACTCGGTACCTATACGTATATTCTATACGCAGAGAAATTTCCTCCTCTTTCAAGCTTTTCGCAATCCTCGAGCTCGGATTAGACCATTCGATGCCCGCGTAACGAGGCGTATAAATTATGTGACATAACGTTGAAAACAGGACCTTCGACCCACGGGCTGACCCCATAAGACCCCGGGCGACCCCGGGCGACCCCATGCCTTTCAAAACGTACACAATATCATTATACCGAGCACAATGGCGCTGGACCAATACCGGGCATCCCGTATAGACTCCGTGTTGCGTTTTAACGTGTGTAGTACGCGTACCTATAATATCGGATGCGTGGGAGGCAGCCCTCGCTCGAAAAACGGCATATTTCCTCGCGTTTATTATTGCACACAATTTTTCCTACCTAGATACCTACCCCGCCTTTATTATGCTTATATCGATCTATTCAGCGGCTGAACTGGCCAGAATATATTGTCCGAAGTTCAACTCAAGAGAGAGCGAGACTCCAATGAACGTGTCCTCCGAACCCGGAGGAAAATATGCAGAAAATCGGGAGGTTTTGACAGAATAAGGTCGATTCTTTTGGGGGATGAATATTCGGTCGAAAATCGATCGTATTTTTTGGAGTTATCGAGGAAAATTTTGTCGCCGGAAAAGACATGAGAAATTGTAATAAAAGTGACCAGAACTAGATGGTCAGGAAAATAGAGCAGAGTTTGAAGGGTGGCGAGGAGTGGGCAGCGGGCACCCCTATTTTAGGCCCCCTTTAGCTCCTCCGTCCCTTCGCCACCCCTTCGCTTGACCGAGAGAGGCATTGTCCAGCTGAATGGACCATTGTCGAATTGAATCATCAGCCCCCGCCTGCAGGCACGTGTGTAAGTATATTGAGCAATGCGTGTGTATGTATATCCAGCAATGGCCACCGCGCTATTATTGTTATGCAGGGATGTAGGTACCCATAACTCGTAAGTTTCGCGCGTGTAGAGTAGAGCAGGACGGAGATGAGGAGCAGCAGGACACGGGCATTGGACAGCCGCTAAAGTTCGACGCGGACGGATTGCCGTTCGGACATTTGAAATTAGGCGGGGGAGATGGAAAAGCATAAGGCTTTCGGACGTTTAGTTATATGGGAGATTGAAACGGGAAACGCGTGCAGAAAGAATCATTTGTTATACCGTAGTCGAGTGAATTATTGCCTCCGGGATATTACCGACGGATTCAACGCTCAGAATGGAACTAAATTTTCAAACGTAATTCACCCGCAAATTTTCCGTATCTTTAGACGATTCTCAGATTCATGGAATTACACATTCTCAAAAGCTTCGGACCACTCCACTGCCTGACACGTGCCCTATAGAATTTTGTCTCTCGCACGCGTATACGGCGACCACGATCTTCACGAACAATTTTATATCGCGTTTAAAGCTCATCGGAATAATTATCCGCCGCAAAAGTACCATTTTTTCAAAACGCTGTATCTCGGCCAAAAGTTATCGAAAAGAATTTTTTTTAAACGCAATTTGAAGCTTGAAGTTTCAGCTTTCAGACCCTGTCCCTCAAATTCGTCTGGAATGATTTTTGACCATGTTATACAGGTTTAATTAAAGAATTGCGTATCCACTAAAAAAGTACCATTTTTTCAAAACGCTGTATCTCGGCCAAAAGTTATCGAAAAGAATTTTTTTTAAACGCAATTTGAAGCTTGAAGTTTCAGCTTTCAGACCCTGTCCCTCAAATTCGTCTGAAATAATTTTTGACCATGTTATACAGGTTTAATTAAAGAGTTGCGAGATGTTTGAAAACGTAAAAAAAATTAAACTTCTGTATTATGGTACCCAACAAAAAGAAGTAAAATTTTTCGTCAATCAGTTTGCAGCGTGAATTTTTCTCTCCGAAATTCATCCCCTTTTTGCTATTTTTTCGACAACTTTTCACCGCGTTACAAAGTTTTGAAAAAAAGGTACTTTCGTCTAGCCAATAAAATCGGAGCTCCTAATTTCTTCCATGGGATAAAAATTCTTCGACAGAAGATTTTATTCGTAGGTATAGTTCTTCGGGGCATAGAGTCCCCGATATCTACCTACGCCACGCTGCGAAAACATCCTGGTAGTTGCAGTGGGGGTGTTCGGGCTGGGGAGGTATAAGGGAAAAGTCGAGCCCAGATGATAAATCACGATAGGTGCCGGCAGCTGGTGCTCGGGAAATTGCCCTCCATTGTCCTCGCCACGTTATTTTGGAAAATCATCTTTCGGCTTTTTGCTTGCTAATTGCAGGGCTGTTTAAAATTACCGGCCACTTCCTGGGCGCGGGGGGCATTCCGGGGGATTGAAACTCAGGCCGAAAGTCCAGCCCTTAAAAGCATATGGAATGCGGCCCAGATCTCACAATATAAATTTATGCCTTTTCTGAATCCCCAGTTCTTTCCTATCCAGGTTTCCCAGATTCCCGACGAAAAGTTCCGGAAATTCGCACCGCTAAATGAATCGTTGGAAACTTTGAAGCGACGATCAAAAATCGAGAGCTGCAACTTCCCTTGCAAAATTTCTAATTTTTCACCGGCACGTTCCGCGGACGTGGGTCAGGATGTAGAAGGCGTCTTAAGGGACGTTCTTCCCGATCTGGGTGCCTCAGTGGTTAGAGATTTGGAAAAGATGCGATGGGGTCTGAGGGACCATTAGCATCTCACTAAAATCTCGGGGAATATTTTGCTAATAGTTTCCGACCGAACTTCGGCCAGTCTTTTTCTGTTCTTTTCTCTCTCCCTCCCGATACTTTCCACTCAACATTTTTCCCTCTTCTCCCGCTTCAAATCTCGCCTTCGCATCCCTTAGGCAAAAGACGCGTTCATGGTTCAACCAACCTGCCTTATGCGGCAGGTAGACGGTTCAAATTATATTCTATCCGCCCGTTTGGCCGAAGTGACGCCGACCGCGTTAGAAAAAGCATTTCTTCAACGGCGAGCCTTATTCCTTATACCTAAACCTTCTATAACAGCGGAAGCCCCTGCGTCCTTCAGATATATTATATTAATAGATCTCGCAGCCTTAATTTTCATCCACTCAAAATCCTCCCAGTTCTCGATTGGGCTTGTATACACGGATTCACACTCCGAGATTAAGGACCGACCCCGTAGTCCCTGGTTCTGCTTTGATACGAGTTTCGAAAGCGACTAACACCTTCAAGGGATGAATGAAAGACTCTATTCCTCATCGAGTGGCCGGAATTTAAATTCAACTAATTCCAAGGGTTGGGATCAGGGCAGAATCGGATACCGTGTCATTCGCTGTGGCCATAATCTCCCGGAATCTCAATCCATCGATCAGACGCCAGAAATCAATGGCTTTTGGTCGTTTATCCGTAAAAAACGTTTTTGAAAATAAGATTTCGAATGAATAAGATTTTCAATGAAATCCACGTTATTTTCGCAATATTAGCATCTTTTCTATTATTTTCTTCACCGTCTCGCTTTTCGCAATAGTTCTGAAACTCGTGGGCTTCGTTTTGCTCTCGGGGTTTCTAAATGCAGGGAAAAGTTATAGGCATAGAGCCGGGGTGGGGGTGTTCAATCGGTTATTGATTGAGGGGGTGAAAAGGGGAGAAAAACTCGATGGGGGGTTGAGCGGGAGTGGTCAGTGCGAAGGTGGACCGGCAGATGGCCGAGCTGACCATCGGTCAGCGCCAGTTCCACCGCACGGTCACCGGGCAGCCCCCAACTCCAGCCCTTGGATTTCATCCCCTTTCAGTCCGGACCCCCAATCTTTGGCGAAAACTATGCTAACGGGGAAAACAACTATACGGGCCAGCAATATTATCGTATCCCTATAATATATACGCGTGCTAAAATGAGAAGAGGGTAGGCAGGATACTGCCAGGAATTCGGAGTTTCAATGCGATCCCGAAATTGCGGGAGGGAATGCGCGTCAAAATTGGGATAAGATGAAGATAAAGAAATTGGGATTTATTATTTCCGCCTTTCGAAAGTCTTGAAACTTTTGACGAACTGATTTGATTTCCGCGTTTCATCATTTTAAGGTTTCCTTAAGAAAAAAATGCTTATATCTTTAGTTTTTTTTTTAAGGAACTTAGATATTCTAGGGGGCCTGATTTTTATAAAAGTTTTTTTTCAGGTCTACGTTTTTGAAATTTATTCAAAATTCTCATTGTGAATGAATTTCAAACGGATTCGTACTGATATTTTGATCAGAAATTCTCGTTTCTACGTCCAGAGTTCTTTTAAAAGTTGGCGAAATATTTGTAATAAAAATGATAAAATTGAAATCATTTTGTCACTTTGATCTGATCTTTGATAATCTATAGTTGAATCTCTGCGAGGTAGACTGTCAAATTATCAAGGAAAGATTGAATAGAAGAATTCGATGTTTCGTAGCGTGAGGAGAATTTCGAATCATTAGATTTTTGGCGTTACGAAATCAACCTATGAATGAATTCTCGTATATCATTGTTCCGATAACTCAAAAAGGAATATAGCATACAAAATGTGCGAATGTGACTCAAGAAAATCGATCAAATGAATGAAAAATTGAAAAATATCGATCTGTTTCTAGTTGAGTGATAAAAACGATGAAACAATTTCTAACTTTGATTAAAAAGACCGGGTGAAACAAATCTCTTGAAATTATATCTTAAAACTGTGCAGAAAAGTTTGCATAAAAATAATCGATGGAAGATTGTGAGGAGAATTTAAAAATCTGTACTTTCCAATCGAATCTTGAAATGAAGTTTCATAAAAATCTAAAACTAATCTAAAACTAAAAACCGAGCTCAATTTTCGACGATCGACAGGGTTATGTATAAGGGTGTGTAAAAAAATGTTGATAAAATTCTTTTTTTCCCATTTTCAAAATCTGTCGCGTATTATACACGCCTGAATAATCTGGCCTCGGGGATTGATCAGAAAATCTCTGTATAGGTAGTGTAGGTGTATGTCTCGCGGTGTATTTTATTGTTTGCGTTGTAGTAGCTGCTGTTGTAAGTATATATGAGTGAGTATATATAAATATGTATGTGTGTGTATATACGTTAGTGCAGTAACAGCAGCAGCAGCAGCAGCAGCAGCAGGAACAGCAGCATCAGAAGAGGGGTCCGAGAAAGGAGAAAGGTCAAAGGTTAAGAGGCGTGATCGAGGTCTGCTTTGAGCGTCGCTTATAGGAGGCGCCGCCCTCCTATATACCATAACGTAATTTAACCCGTGTAATACTTGACTTTAAATTGAAAAGATTGCCCGAGGGAGTTGAGCCGAGGGGGTAGAAGGGGGTGAGAAAGAGGAAGAACAAGAAAAAAGTAAAAGAAAACAACAAAAAAAAGAAAGAAAAAAGATAACGAAAGAAATGAAGAAAAAGAGGGGCTAAAACATCGCCAAGATTCAAGACTCGAGGGTTGGCTCCTCATCTTTTTTTAGAATCCGCGTATATTCTGCATCATGCGAACAAGAAACTAGGCAGTACTCATTGTATCAATCAATCATACGCGAATTTATCAATTGCTGTCGAAGCTACATCGAATAAACGTTTCTTTTCATTATTATTATTTTTTTTTGTCCATGAAATGGGGTTGAATAAGGCAAGCCTTAGCTGGGGGAGAGATATACTCGAGGATCATGTATAGGCACGTGTGGATATATACTAGGTACTCGCGGTTTTCAAGGGTCGGAAATGCCAACCAATTATGTTTATAATAAGTAATTTGGTTTAATTAATCGATTATGCCGAGGTAGAGTAAGAAGAATAATAAGAAGAAGAGGAAGGAGAAAAAGACGCGCCCGCGTACCTCTGAGATCATAATTTTAGATAGGGCGGACAGCGGCGTGTACGCAAATTGAGGTGAGTTCTGAGGTCAGCCTCGGCGAACGAGCGCCTCTACTCTTACTCCTTTTTCTTCATCCTCTTCGTATCATTATCATTATTATTATTATTATCATTATCATTATCATTATAATTATTATTATTGTCATTATTTGCCTTCACCCCATTTCCCCCCTTTTTTTTTACTTTCCCCAAAGAACTAAAAAAACTGAAAGAAAAAAAAAAAAAACATGGATTTGTTTCATTTTCATTACGATTTGATTTTGTGATTTTGATTTTTTTATTTCATATGAATTGGAAATTTTTGTTCATTACTCAACTTTTTTCCAAAATTCGATAGCAATTATCGTTATGAAAAGCCAAGTGCAAATGGCAGTGCGATTTGGAAAATCAAAAAGTACAGAAAAGCGAAAAAAAAAAAAGAAGCGAATAGAAAATATCAAATTTATGTAATACTTCCATAATCCTTTTATAGAATATTTTCTTCCCCTGTCGTACTTTTCGTCCTTTTCTTAGAACCAGAATTGGGTTTTTCGGTATCTCGCTATAACTGCAGCGGAAAGAGGTCGGAGTACCTAAATCAGAATTCAATTTGACCCGTAAGATCGAAGATTTTGATAGCCTCTATCTTTATCTGTGTCTATTACCCCACGGCATTGGTATATCTTCTGACGGTCGATTTTTGCATCCTTTTCATGCCGCGACATACGCCTTCGGCATATTTTCCGAGGCTCATAGGTTCGCCTCTAAGAAACGAGTTGGCCGTTTAGCCGGCGAGGGTGAGGGAGGCAGCAACCCTCCGCCAAATGTTGCCGTGTTTTACAACGGGTAATAATAGTTGAAATCTGTGCTGCCAATATTTCATCCCGCGTCACCCTTTTCAACTTTCTAGCTACGTACATGTCTATATATCCCATATGTAACTCTATGTGCTACGTATGTATAAATGCTGTATGAAACGCGCTGAAAAATTGGCGACATTCGTCAGGTATTTTTTCTTATTTCGTTTTTCGTTTTTCTTTTCAAAATATATATATGAGACGTGGAAAAAGTAATCATAGTTTTTTACGGCGGGGAAATTTCTCGCTGTTTCATACATCGTGGATTTTAAATATTAAACGCGTTTCGATTCCGGCCAGAGTATAATGCGGTGTGTTTAGGATTGAGAGATTGTGTGGGTAGGGGAAAAAGAGAGAGAAGAAAATAAGAAGGAAAGAAAAAAGACCGGGAGAATCGAGTCCCCTGTGGGGGTAAGTTGACCGAAGGACCGGAGGACCGGAGGACAGGAGAATTCCGGGTATATGGAAGGCCGAGGACCAAGACCTGATATCAATATGTTGCTAAACATCAATTCTACCAGCTTTCGAGAGACCCCGGTGGAAGGGGTCCCTGCAGTATAAAATATTGCCGGCACACGGACTACGTGTAAATTCGCCACTCCGTTTTAGCAAGACTCGACTTTTCCACCGTGTCAACCCCTCGCACATTATTTCACATTCGATTTTCTCCTCCTTGTTATACTTTACCTCTGTTCTGATATCCCTGCGTGTAACGAGTACGAGAAACTAGCTCGTCTAACGCTCAAAACTTTGAGGAAAATTTCCGTGATATTTCGAAAGAATTGACATTCATACACAGATTTGGAGAAAATCGATTAACAGGTCCAGTGCGACATATCTCAATGACTTTGGAAAGAATTTCTCCGAAATTTACTCCAGGATCGCGTTCGTTACGGACAGTTTACCTAATTACCATAAAAAAAATTGCGACCTTATGTTTCACAAGTAAATTAAACGAGACGATCACCGCCTGTGTAAACTCTCGGCCCATAATCCAGGCTCGGACAAAGGAGTTCATCGATTCTGTATATATTCCTATAGTTGCAATTTTCGACCTTAGGGGATCCTTTTCATTTGGTTAAATAAACATCGAATCGTCGCGTCGTCTGGATGGGGATACGTGTATATATGTATATATGTATAGAAAGATCGAGCCCAGTTTCTAGCCCGGTTTTTCTTCTCCAACCGCGACCGGGAATGGGAAAGAACCACTTTACCTCCACTTTGCCGATCTCTGTATACCGGGTATATATGTTTAATTCATCGCCGGACATTTCCATGTCAAACATTGCTTTGAGTCGTGGAATTTAAAACCGAACAAGCTAACAGCGTCGAAGGCCAAGGTGTACGCGTTTGGATCGTCGAGAAATACTTTTGATCGTGCAAAATCGGCCATCTTTATTTATACATAATACCTATACCTACCCTTTTCCACTCTTCATTTCGTCAGAAATTTCACACGGGGTTTTCTCCAGCCAATTTATTCTCCTATCAAAGTATGTATGATTCAACTGACCCACGG
The DNA here is from genome assembly GCA_944452935.1 of Rhogogaster chlorosoma. NCBI lineage: Eukaryota > Metazoa > Arthropoda > Insecta > Hymenoptera > Tenthredinidae > Rhogogaster > Rhogogaster chlorosoma. The sequence continues at coordinate 27,793,288 of OX101799.1, read as the reverse complement.
AAGTAACTGTTGTACGAGAAAATACCGAGAGAAAAGTAAAAACGGAAGAGGGTTGCTCACAGACCGTCTAACGATAAAACAATTCACTCCAGTTGACTAAATAAACGGAATTTAAATACTCGAGGGATGCAGGGGAGAGGCGATTCTTTTTCTAAGGAATTGGAGGAAATTTATTTCCCTACTCCTGATCGGCGTAGGGAAGAGAAAAGTTCTTCTTTGGCCGCGGCGTAGGGGTGGATCAGAAATTCTTTTTCCGGAAAAATTTCGTGGAGAATTTTCTATCCAGGAATTAATATATCTAAATCCGGATCTAGAAGCTTTTTCGAAAAATCTACTAGGCGTAAAAAATCTACGACGGGGGTGGAACGAAAAAAAGAAGAAAGGTGGCAATCCTCCCGGTGGTTCCGAAAATTGCATCACTCTTATTGCATTATTTAAAGAGCCGGACCCGGCGCCTACTTTAAGAGCTTTTTATCCGAGAGGAAACGCCGTTTCGAGAAGAGTGCCACTTCACCACTCTCCCAGTTCTCTCGCGAGGGATGGAATTCACCCCGTACCGTAACGTCGCGACGCCCGCACTCACCTCACCGCCTCAACCCCTAAATCGGCTGTCTAGTGTCTCGTCTAAAGTCTTCAAGAGGGATTTAGATCCAGAGCCACCCAATCGGGGTTCCTATTTTACCCCACTCCACGCGTACAAAAATCACCCTCACATGATAATCCTTTCTTTCCTCGTTTCGACAGATTGACACTCCTTCCCCCTTTTTCTCGCAACTTTTTATCAATAAGAAAAAACATCAGAATTTCTTTCAACCCTTCAATAAGCCCGTAATTTTTGATCATCGACATCCACCCTTGTGATAAGGGCTGTTTAACAGGAGACTGACCTGGTGAGATCCCGAGCTTGGCATGAAGCGTTGCTGATGTTCCAAGATCGGGGCTGGTTACAGGGGCAGCAATGGGTGGCGATAGGTGAGGGTGAGGGTGGTGAGCGCCACCGCCACTCGTTGGTAGAACGGTGGTCGTCCTTTTCAAGGAGTTGTCGGTACGCCAGTTGGTGTCGTTGTCGCCTAGCCAGATCTTCCCTGGAATGAAAAAGCAGGAGAAATTTGAATTCGGAATTTGGGGAAGAATTTTGTCGGGATCGATCGAATACGCCGGTAATTCGACGCGCAGTTTTCCTCCCCTAATTTTCTCCGATTTCCCGCACTCCCACCCTGCAGAATTGGAGAAGCTCGACACCCACGCTTGTCCAGCGACAACCCCAACTAAAAGAAGGGTGCGGGGGCGCGCTTGAGACAATATTGATGACTAACGCAAATGAGAAAAGTAAGGAAACACCGTAAGTCACGCGGGGTTGCAGATGGCGTATTAATAACGCTCCCCCACGGTGAAACGGCCCTTTTCCAAGCCTCCACCCCTATTTATATCTTCTCCTTATTCCCCGGCCTTGGAAATCGTAATTAGCAACATTCGCTCTCGCTCGCTTCCTCCGCCTAAACTCCCACGCGCAGTTTTCCCCAAAATTTTCTCCTCTCGACAATAAGATTCACCCCTGACAAGTTTCCTGCGACCGTCGAGGTATCTTAAGCGAGGTACTTCCCAGGTTATGGACCAGAATATCGCCCCACTATTATTTCAGGGCTGCTGTCTTCTCTAATTAGCCTCGGCGAGGGCGATCCCCGGATCTCTCTGATCCTCTCACCCTCGTCGTCGAGAGTCTTACATAAGGCTTCGTATCTCCTTTTCTTCATGCAGACTTTATTCTCTCGGTAGTTTAGCCTCTCCGTTGGATATGAGTCAGGCCTCGCATCGCGGTATTATTTATTTGATGAATGGTTCAGCTCCAGAGACGCCATTGCGATGAATTAAGGATGGAAGAGGAAAGAGGAGGAGGAAGGCACGCGAAATGAGAGTGGAACTTAACCGAGGGTAGTAGGGAGCGAAAAGGACAAAAGAAAAACGAACCTGGCGCTAACTAAGGGCGTCGGCTAATCAATATCATCGAGAAATGGCTGCTCCCAGTTTCCTTGGACCACATCCCTCTCCCTCTCTCCCACTACCACCCCTCTTCCTCTTTCTCCTCTTTCTCCTGCCTCTTCTACACAGGGAATTACCCCCCGCTGGGATCGTGGAAAGGTAACGTAAACGCAGACGAGAACGCGATTTCGCGTGCGCCATTAGTATACATTTTATATTTACAGATAATTAGTCGGGGGATTTTTATGGAGCTTATTCCAACCAAAATTGGACTGAAAAGCGCCCGAATGGCAATTTATTTCATTTCTTCTGTCAGTAATGGGGAAAAAAAATTATGCAAAGCTTGAGAATCCGTTTTTGAATCCTGTTCAAAACCGTCCGCGATGACGGCGGATATCTATACGCGTGCGAACTTGAGGTAGCGTTTTCACATGGCAATAGTATCCAGTTCTAGGTGGACAGATGAAAAGGGAATAAGTAATGTAAAGCTCCATTATGCCGAAATGGTGGCGAGGAGGGTCAGCCGAGGGATCGTACGGGTCAGCCAATCCCCCGGGGGGCCGTTAAAGTGAAATACTCCCGAACGCAAGGTGGGTGGGGGATGCTGCCGTCCCTTGTATCAAGGGGGTCAGTCGTTCGCGTGCGCCCCGGTGCCAGGCCGAAAAGAGAGAGAGAGAGAAACGAGAAAAAAGGTTGGGGGTGGATAAGAGACGGAGGGAAAAAAGAGAAAGGAAAATACTCCGAAGAGGGACGAATAGGTAAATCGTTGTTATCTGGACAGTGATAAACCCGAGAGCCCAGTATACGCGCGTGCGAATGGCCGCAGGGGATGCAAAGAGGCATTTTTCTACCCGCACTACCGCCTCTTTCTAAATCACCCGCAGATCTCAATACAAAACTTCGCCAATAATTAAAGAATCAACGTATTCTTCGTCGTTTCAATATTTCACGGATAAATCCTCGAGGGTGTAGAAAGGGGATGTAAATAAATGAACGAGAAAGAACAGGAGGAAAATACGCGAGTTAAGGCTGCTTTGTATCTTTGGTTATACGCCCTCCAGGCTCCGCGGCCCTTACGAGCCTCCGTGTACAGCCTGAGCAATTCGGACCAGTGGTTCCTTTAATCTCATAGTGTTTGCATGCCACCTTGAACCCCGGTGCCTTGCCCTTGCCTTTTGCTTCCCTTGGCAGCGTCCAGTCCCTCTAGAGCTGCCTTACCCCCCGGGCGAAACAAACGGACTGCCCCTAGCCGAGCGCAAGGGATGGTCTGGATACATGCCGGATGGAGAATTGTACCTTGCTGGTAGGAAATTAAACGGGGCGTTTTTAACCCCGAATAAACGATTAGCTGGTCTTCATATCGGCGGGAGATAAAATTGAAATGAAAATTCCAATTTCACCTCAAATTTGGGAAAAGGAGAGGAGAAGGGATGCGAATAAAGCGGACGATATAAGATTAATAGTGGAAGAAACCGAGGGCTAGATTCGAGCTGGAGCGAGACGGTGGAGAGGCTTGACCGAGGGGAGGTCTTCGTCGCTCCGACGCAGCATCCGAAGATCGTCGGTCTCTTCTCTTTGAAGATGGACCACGGATAGCGGGTAGTGGCCAAATTGAATCCTGTTTAGGACGCGGGAAGAGTCGATAGAACTACGGAGCCCCTCCTCACCTTACACTCTCCCATTCTCTTCCCTTTACTCGATACTCGTCCTCGGTTTTTCTTTCAATAATTAAATTGCGGCGGCCCTCGAGCCACGTGAACTTTCATCCAAATCCTAAACCGCGGAAGAATTCCATGCATTTTTCCTAGTCATAATTCTGTTTGCATAAAATAACGAGATTTCGCTACATTCTTCGTCCCGATTCCATACGAGTTTGGAAAATTCTCTACACGGTATAATGTCGCGTGTTATGTCTTCGGTTCTCGATAAACGACGTCCGACAATCTTGTGCCTCTGATTAGGGATACGATTAGAAAGAACTTGGGCGCGTCTTATCGCCCAGCACCGTTCCCTCTTCTACTTGGATGATACTTTATAATATTAATACACGGGAACTAGGTAAAGAATTTTTTTCAGCTATGAAACACGTCATTTTTTAATGTGGAATATATTCGGGGTTTGAATAGTGCCGAGGATTATTTCGCACGCTGTTATACAGAGAATAAAGAAAAAGAAAAGGAAAATGATAACCGTTAGAGTCTGAATCGTAAGTGTACGTCCAGGTCTTGAAGATTCAAGATTGCTGCACGCGTCGATCTAGTCAATAGCCGATAAGCAAATCGGGCCATCAGTTTACGATCAAATATGTGGTTATGCAAGCAGTAAAATAACTTCTCAATGTTGATTTAATCCAAGTCGTGTAAACAGCCAATCAATCTACCTCCACGAGTACAGAGATTTCAACAGAGTGTATAAACTCGATGATCGAGGCATACGATTAATCACGTAATAATTCTGTCGTAGAAATATATCGATCGAACAATTTTTTCACAAAGTTTAACAAAAGATTGGAGAAACCCTACTTTGTTATATTCTGCACGGAATTTCGTTGGACTTCCGACTCTATTTTTTTTTTCCCGTGTTTCATATAGAGAAGGAATAACGATTGAGGAATTAGGGAATCAAGGAACAGTAATCGACCGTTTTTCACAAACTTCACGAAAATTTAAAAAAACAGAGAAAAGTTTGCCCTCCTTTATTCTATTTGAGACAGAAAATTGTATATCTCTAATTCGATTTTCTATGGGGGTTTTTCTGTGTCACATAGAGAAACTCGATCAATATAGCCCCTTTCGGTTACAACCCCCGCATTTCTCCCCGCATAATGGTACAGCGTACGGAACTTTGGAGATACATTAACGCGATTGGCATTCCATTCGCAATGAATTGGCGATCTTCGTATTCCACTTCTCGGGATATCGTGGTCTAATTTTTTAGCCCGCCATATTGGCTGGGGTAGGGTATCCCCGGATCGAGGGAGGCGAACGGAAAGGTAATAGGCGAGCCAATAAAGCTTGAATAATAAAAAGGTCATGCCGTGTGTGTTTTTTTTTTTTTTTCTTCCTTCTTTTTTCAGCCCCGTATTACGGAAGGGTTGCGCTTGCGCGATCCGCCCCTAAATCCCTTACGGAATCCCGTGCCACCCCTCAGGACTAACCAATCTGCATGTGACTCGCGCCTCTGATTCCGCCATTTTGAAATCGCGACGGAATGGAAATCCCGTTTTTTCATCCCTTAGCTTCGACAAGAGAATCAAAGAACAGGCGACTGCGGTTCGGTCCCAGTTTTTCCGAGCCGGCTATACGGAAGAGGAAAGACTTCCGGAAAAAACGTTTTTGGGACAAAAAATCACACAATGCACACTTGCGGCTATATACTTTAGCGCAGGTATTTCTACCTGACGTGAATTTCGTCCGTTGAGCTAAAAAGGAAAAAAAAAAGAAAAATATGGGAAACATATGGAATTCCTTATTCCGCGCGTAAGTTTCTTCGTATAAATTTTCACCCGAGGAATGATTTCTCCTCTGTAGATATTCCGGGCGTTGATGGTAAATAGAAATGATATTAAGACCTTATACGATGTCTTATACTTATAGTACATAGGTGTGGGTTGTATCTACAAACTCAAGAGATTCAAGAGAGAATTCCTACCTTTAAGACTCTTCGAATATTGATTATCGAACTAGGTTATCTCGCCGTGCGTTTATACGCTCCGTTTATCTAGCCCAGAGCTAGAAGGAACAAAAAAAAAAGAAGAAAATAATGGTAAAAAAACTGTTTTATTAGCATTGAGAGCTGATAATACTAAATAATCATCTATTCCTGTTTTTAAACGGTTAAATGAGAAACTTCTATAAAAAATATATATAGAGAGAAAGATTGAGAGAGAGGGAGAGAAATGTGCAGTTTGAAAAGCCGGTGATTAATCAAATGGAAATCCGCGATCGTGCGGAGCGGATTTTCTCATTGAAATTGGAATTCGCATTGGAATCGGGGAAACGCAGGCGTTTGTTGGGTCCTAAAGCGTCTCTCGAACAAAGGGTGAGCGCGTAGAGCGAGAGAGAGAAGGATAGGGGTAGGGAGAGACTAGACCACGCGACTCGTCGCCGTCTGTCGCACGTGGGGTTGAAAGTATAAAAACTGAAAAATATTGTGTATATTGCGTAACGGCGCTGTACCAAAAAAAAAAAAAAAGAGAAGAAAAAAAAAAGAAGGGAATAGAAAAGGTTTTTAAATGTTTGAGGAAGGGTGCGGCGGCGAAAGTTGCCAATGGAGAATACAGAAGAGGAAAGAGATAGTAGAGAAGGATAGAGTTAACGCGTGCGGGGTGCGTGCCGAGCCACGCAGATGCGAGCTACCAGACAATTCTCTATGCTACAGCAGCGGCAGCAGTAAGGTATAACGTAAACCGATCCAGCGAACGGTGGGCAAAGGTAAACGCGAATCGCAACCCCTGAAGGGCGAGAGGCAGTTAGTTTAGAGAGCGGATAGAAAGATGAGAGGGAAACGAGCCGTGGGGTAGCACAGGCGAAGGCAAAGGCAAAGGTAAAGGTGAAGGTAAAGGGAGGAAAGTAGTCCTTATACATCGGCGCGCGCCGACTAGCATTGTGATTGGAAATTCAAAAACCCGGCCTCGCAGTACGGCATAACCCCTTGAAAGCCTGTACACAATATCAATTCGTTCCCTCCCCTACTTTTTCGCTTTTTAACCGCCCCTTGTTATACCGCAGGGGTTTAGTTCAGCCGGTGAAAATGAAGAGTCGGGGATCAGAGGAATGAGCGAAGTCCAGTTTTTGCGAATTTTTTACACGCCAATCGCGGATTCGCTTCCTATACAGCGTCTCGCAAGGGGGATACGCGATAGTAGGGTGAGCGATTTTTATTCAGATTCGTATTCCGATTGGGCGGGAACTCGTCGAGCCAGTCTACCAATGCGAGAGAGTCGACAGTGATCCCAAGGCGGACGCGTATCTTTCTGGTTACTGTATTAGGCCGCGTGTTCGCGTTTACGCAGAAAGTCCAGAGGCAAAGAGACGAAGAGACGAGCGAACTAAACTCGCGAATGTACGACGGCAATAGATGCCCGGCCAGTGCGCGTGCGCGGGAGCGAACGATCCTGCGCCGTCGACAGCGACGACGCGACGCGACGATCTTGAGCCGCATGGGTTATTCATTCTAGTCCCGACGACTGGTATAGGTATAAGGAAGAAAAACTGGTTACTCTTGCGGACCTCGGGCACGATGTATGTCCATCGCGGGTCTACGGCCCGCTTATGTTACGTCCGACTCCAACTTCGACTCTTTCGCATCTTAGATCGAAGATCTTTGGTCTTCGGCCCTCTTAAGTCACCGCGGTCTAAGTATAAACGCATTATACCGATCTAGCCAGGGTGTTTCCGATACTAGTCTCTAGATCCTCGATTCTTATTCGGTAATGTAAATGCTAAACGCTGCGCTAAGATCCATATCATGCTTTAATACCGCAGATCGGACTCTCGGAATTAGGTATCCCATAGCAATTGAACAACTCATTGCAGAAAGGAATCTCATCGTCAAATCGCGGGTCATGAAAGTAATTAGAGAAATTTTCAAAAGTTCAAGACTCGTTATTTTAAATTATGTATTCGTTGATCAGCAGTTTATCAGTTTATACAACTCGAGTTATTGAATACTGAATGAATACATATGCGCGAGTTTGAAGCTGGCCTTTCCGGATCTTTAGTTTCCGGAATTTCGAACCTTCCCTGTTCTTTCTTCCAAAGTTTATCTAACAGTGTAGCGTGAGTTAGATTTACTTGGACTAGAATCGGTGTTTGAAAAATTGTTCGGAACTGTTCATCGTCTTCAAATTTCTATATTATATAAAGTATTCTATATAAAGTATATTGTTAAGAAATTTGCGTTTCGAATAGAAACTTCGACATGTTACGGTTGACGCGTATAATAGTCAGGGTGTAACGTGTGTACGTACATACCTACTCAGAGCTTTTTATCGCACGCAACGAATAAAATTACGGTATAATTAACGCGTTAAGTAACTGTAAGACCCGAACGCTTTTGCGCAAGGAACGATTAATGATAAACCGCCCAGCTATTGTCTCAAACTTCAATTATTCTGTACAGACGAAATCAATCAAGAATCAGGCGATAACCGACCTTCTTTTCCTGCACAGATTTCTATATCGTACATTTCAATCCTATGACAATATCAAAGAAAAATCTATGGATCTGGAATGAAGACATAACGCGTATCTAACGGCATTAGATCGTGCAATTTTTCTTCATGACGTAATTCGCTTTAAAAGTCATCGAATGATCGATTTGAAGAATTTTCAAATTACTTGAGAGGTTTTCGGCGTGGATAAGTAAATATGATGCGAAACGATACTCCCTTTTGGTTTCCAAAGTGTCAAGCGACCCTGGAATAGCGGCTACAACCTTATGCCATTAGACACGCGATACGTACTTACGAGTGAATACATATATATGTTTCCAAGTGTGAAGTGAAGGTTCTCTCTCTATCCTCTCCTCTATCTCTATTTCTAATTTCCAGTCACTGTGCAATTACGACGAAGTGAAAGACCAGGAAAGCTGAAGGTGTAACAATGAGACAACGCGGGATCTACGCGTTGCTTAATTTCGGTCAACTTTCCACGGACGCAGATTAGATTAGTTCGGGGATTTATAGACGCGTGTTGTATGTAGGAGTGAAACTGAGAGAAGGCCGAGAGGCGAGGGGAAATAGGAAATTGTTTAGAAACGCGTGAGTCAACTTTATACACCCACCCATCAAAAGTATACGATATACAACCCATAGACAGATCTATAGATGATCTTTGAAAAAAATCAATCTAGACGAGTCAGCCGGAGTCCAGATCGCATGCAATACTCATAGTCTCTTACCAACTAAACTTAGATACGTCGGGCTTCGAGGTTTATCGAAATTAACTTGAAAGGAAAGCGGGAATAAGGTCTATAGAGTTATTAGTACCGCGGTACGTGCAATTTCGCAACTGGCTTATACTTAACAAGACGCTCCGTAATTGGTGGCCCAGCCTGGTATAGGTGTATCGGTAAATCTTTGCGTGTATGATACGTGTACATGTTACACGGATATTTCACTGTATATATATACGCGTTTTACGTATGTATGGATACATTTCATGCCATATATAAGTATTTACTTATACTTATATACTCTAAGGCTGCGGCTATACGCGGGAACGTTCGATACGTATACGTGCACGAGTCCTTTTACAAACATTGGGTAATCGAGGCCAGATAGTTCGCGATAAGGGAGGGCGCGCCTCAGTTTTACACGTCGAAATGGTCAATATAATTATCAACGAGAAACCCACAATAAATCAAATATCACACGTAAACCTCGGCTATCGGTTATGCGATGCTTATATACCTGAATATATAACTCGCGTTTTCCGCCTATCGCATCTATATTTTATACGCGTTACAAATTCATGCCTATTTTTAGTCTATTTAAAAAAAAAAAAAATGGGACACAGAAAAAAATGTGTTAAATTTTTTGTTTCTTTTTAAAACGATTCCAAAATCGGATACTTTCCTCGAAATAAACCCTCTGCCTATGTTATGCCCGAGGGAAAAACGTTAGTCAATTACTTTATAACGTGGATCTGGCTACCGGTATTGAAAAACTACTCGGCGATAACCATCTCGTCGAGTTAGATCTGGATGAGGTTGATCCAGCATGAAAAGCGGCATTTCGCAAAGGGGAAGAGTCTGGAGTCTCTGCCACAAATGCGATTTCTACGATAATCTGCAGCGTCGAATAGAGCTGCGGGGTTTAAAACGATCGACAGATTTCAGTCCTACATTTTTCTAAATCGCAGCTTTGCCAAAAATCTTTGATATTTCTTCGATGACTTTTGAGAGGAGTAACTCGGAAGGATCTGAAGATGGAATTAAAGAAAAAAAGGAGGAGAAGAGTAGCCGATTTTCTCGAAAGATCTTGTGTTTCACTATAGATATACTTATGGCTGAAAATGCGACAGACATTTTCTACGCCATCGACAATCGGGTCTTTTGCACCCCGTGGGAGCCATGCAGATAGGGATTACCACTGCGGGTTCGATTAGTCCAGGGAGCGTAAAAAAGGAAGTTTTTTTATGTACACTGATGGGGTGGCATGAGAATTTTCGTTAGATTTTAACTTTGGGGCGAAAAATGCCACTTTTTTAACGCATCATCCCGTGGCTGTGCGAGGGCACCCCTCGATTTCAAATTCGCGTAAAAACAGTTTGCCCGAGGCTGTATAGTCTGCCCTTTATATACATACGTGCGTGCCCTGTGCACGTATATACATACACATATGCATATCTTCTAAAGGCTCCCCTTTTCTGTGTGAAAAAACGTTATTTTACTTATATATACCTACGCGTAGGTATATACCCACCTTTTAGTATACGGGGAGAAATTTGATGCTTTTGCGTTTTTTTACGAACGGGTTTTTTCCCCCAAACTGGCACAGGGGGGGTTTAGGGGGAATAGTTTTCAGGTAAATTTCATGATTTTGGAAGATCACGTCAAGGGGGTAGCGCGGGGGGTCGTAGCCGAGGGACATCCTGCATATTCACTGAATTTTCAAAGTAGGTAAATTTGTAAAAAAATCTTCTATGGATTTCGCTTGTACGTGTGTATACAGACGCGGGGATAGAATAAGGGTCCGCAAGAAGGGTGGCCGGTTGCACTATGCCTATATAGGTACCTACAAGGGTTTTTACGTTTACTTTTTTCCAACTTTTCTACGCAAAAGTGGGACCGGAATCCCTCAAGTCTTTAGAATTCAAAAATTTGGGTCATGGGAACGTACGTTGACTCAAAAACGTTAGAAATATAACCGAAAAGAAAGAGCGACCACTTATTTTTTTTCACATCTGTACTCAAACTCTTGAATATATCCTTTACCTGAAGTAGTATGATAAAAAATTATTTATCGTCTTTCATTCAGACTAACCCTATATATACGAATATTTATCCAAAAATTTGGAAAGCTTGACGATCATACAAAGAAATAATTTATCGACTCTCACAGTCGATTTCACACGATTTTTCTGTCTGATGAATGAATTTATATCATTTTGATAATCTCATGTCATAAGACGCAAAAAATTGAAATTATTCTGTTTTTTTTTTTTTAAAGTTGATTTGTTCTTCTTTTTCCGGAAACGACGGGATTATAAAAAAAATAAAACCACGCGCCCCTGACTATATGAAAAAAGTAGACTGCTTTATTCGAGGGATAAAAAATAGTTGATGATGTTCCTGGACCAAGCACAGCCACCCTGCAGCCGCCAGGTCTTCTTCTTTGGTCTTTCTTCTCGGTTCTTTCTTCGCCGGCTAATCCCCGGGTAAGACGAAACAGTATTACTCTTATAAAAATATCAAGATTCTTGGAGCGTGGCATTGGTGGGTCATAAAGGTGCAGGGCCTTGGCTATAAGGTCGGTTTGACGTGATCCCAGGCCTCCAGGCCTCCGGGGCCCACAGGGTTTCTTCTTCTACTGGTTTCAGATTAGAGGGTGGTTTATTTTTTCTCCGAGCCATAGAGAGGGTGGCGAATACCAGCCGAAAGCATATAAGGGACTTTCCGAGTGAATGACGGGACAATGAGGGCAGTCTGATGCACGCGAACGGTTTATGACGATTCAATATATTTACTTATACATAGCATAAGTATATATAGATATATACAGTGCATCACCGGCGCATTTGGCTCGCTGCATTTCGCTCGATTCAACGGTTTGGATTTCTTTATTATAAAAACGAAACTGAGGCGGGGAACCAGGCCTCTACCCAGACCTTTCGTCAGAAGGAAGTCGATCCCTCGTTATAGGTGACCTCAAGCTACTCATTTATTAACCTGAAATTAGTCGTTTCCGAAATTCGATATCAATCCGATCAATCTGACTGACTGATCGATCAATTATTCCATTTATATTAATACACGCGACGTCAAATACCAGTCATATATAATATGATACGTACATGCATATACCTAAACCTACCGCCAGCTGTACGAATGAGTATGGAAATTTTTTTCTCCACCCCATAGGATATAATTTTAGGGAATAAATTGACGAACAATAAGAAGCATGAATATCTTCGTCCTTTCTATAATAATTGAGAAGTTGAATACAATAAGAGTTAAAAATAATCTAAAGCAATAATCAGCTTTTGTTTCAGTAAGTTCTGCACATCGGAAGGAAGTTTTCTAATTAATAAACTCTGTGTGTTTATTTACTAAAAAATAGTAACTAAAAATAAAGGGAACGTAAGAGTAAATCTGCTTCGAGGTTTCGCGGAAAGATTTTGAACAGCGATTTGTTAGCGAGGTGTGAGCGCGTCAGAGCTTTCGGTAGATACAGTGAGATTGGCAAAGTCAATTTGGAGTCTCAGTTGAAAGGGGAGCTTTGAGGGAGTTTCGAAGGGATGTCGTCGCTTTAAAAGTGCGTAAATAAATAGCTCAAGATAGAAAGGGATGGAGAGGGAGGAAATAAGGGGCGGAGGTTCTTCTCGGACCTGGGAGAACCGTTATCGAAAAAAAAAGAGAAGAAAAAAAAAGAAAAAAAATAGAAGAAGAGGACCGCCTCTGACCTCGCAAGCTTCTCGAGGGTGACGCGCGACTCGGGGCGTGCTCACCCTAGACATTCGCGTGATAATCTAATAAAGGGCCTTGGTCAGCCCTCGCCTACTACCTCATTCCACCCGAAGCTCGCTCCTTAGGATATTTTGAGCTCGCCTTATTCGCGAGGCTATGCTAAGGTAAATATTACCTCAAAAGATTTCGACAACAGACAGCAAATATTCCAGAGCTTAATTCGGGACACTCGTAGCCATGTGTGCTTTTTCTTTTCTTTTTCCTCCTTTTTTTTATTTTTGTTTTGTCTTTTTTTCGCTAACTCTTCTCACGCAACGATACGAACATGAGAGAGTTTGAAAAATTGGGACTAGTTTCCGTCATATGAACGGAAGCTGAGCTTTTTTTTTTTCATATCTAGATTCAACGAGAGAAGAGAAGAACGCTTTATTCTCGTTTTTTAAATGTAATTTCCCCACTTTTATTCCCGTGATATTAATTTCAGCTGTTTTCTTGTCCAATTCCGGTTTCCTTGGTATCTTAGAGTTTCAGAAGTATGAATAAATGCACATTGCATCGCGCCGGTCTGCAGAACGATAAGAAGAGACCGAGGGGTCGGGTGGGCAAAAGCCAATTCAATTACAAAGCAGAGGCATGAGGGTTTGGGAAAGGGAGAAAGGGAGAGTTGGTCCAGACTCTTTTATACAGGTGGCTTATTCGTGGCAGTTTTTCTCCACAATATAGGTATATATATAGTACATAGAAACTTCATTGTACTTGGAATGTTTGGACAAACACTTGCGTCTGGTGGTTCGTTTGGGTGCGAAAGCGCCCTAAAATAAAGTGTAGAAGAATAGAACAGCCTAAAATCACTGCTTTTCTTCGAAAATAATTCAATAGAAGATATACGGTCTCCAACTTTACTTCAGAAATCAATCTATTCCGTACCTGAAGACGTGCTTATCACACGAATCAATTTCCTCAAGTCGAAAATTATCACCCCTATGAGACCCGGAAGAAAGTATCGAAGCATAGAATCGTCAAAAATGACTATTTTCCTCAAAAAATGACAAAACCGAAGAGATACGGTCTTCGACTTTGCCACAAGGGATGAAAATCGGAGAAATCGATCTGCAATATACTTAAAGACTTCTTGAGGTGCAAAATTATGACTTTTTCACATTTTTCTACCCCCCATGCATAGCTGCAGTTTCGTGGGATCGGGTGCAGCGTATAGCCGGTAGCCTACGAGGTAATTGAAATGGACAAAGGAATTGGAATTGGAAAGTGGAGTTTATCGGGAAGTAAACCATTGAATGAAAAGTTCTACGATTGCATCGTTTCTGAAGCGGTTAAGCGCGGGGTGGGTAGCGGAGTATAGAGGCCAGAGCTTTACCTAGACGTTCTGAAAAATGCCAAGAGCATGGCGTGGTGGACCTGTTATTTTCCGTACGAGTTGGCATCCGCGCGTCTTGGAATCATACAAATACTCCACCGAGCCGAATAAACGGAAATTTTCCCTTTAAAATTCGAACTGGCGACCCGGACTCAATAGCAGGCTCCCGGGCTCCCCTCGTTCTATTTTCCCTTTCTCTCCGCTGTATTTTCCGCTTTTTCCCGTTCTTTTCCCTCCCTCCAACCCGCGATCAACACCGCGTCTATGGGGCTACTCCCGGCCTCGAGAATCCATTTAACCTAATATCGGCGAGCATTATTTAATTCGGAAGCTGGACCCTGCGCGTTTCGACGCTGTATCGGAGGACGAGAAATAGAGCGCGACCCTTGTGAGGGCCTGGGGCGACGCTGAACTCACTCCCCCACATCCCTTGCGGTACCAGGTCCTCGTTTTATCCCAAACAAGGTCGATTTTCCATCAAGAAAGGACCTCAATTTTAGTGGAAGAGCATTAACGTACATGATGCAGGGTAGAAGTACCGTTTTTGGCCGTCTTTGCACCCCTTTTGGCCACTTCAGATTTAAGTTTATGTATAAAGAATTTTACAATTACTACATTCGTTTTATAGAATTATCCAATCTTCACAATCATATGAATATATTTTATAATGTTACAGTATTTTGAAAATGCTTTTCATAGAATTGGAGTATTTTCATTTTGGAAATTGTTTTGCTTCAGCTTTTTACGGTTTTCGTCAAATTTTTCGTCCATTGGCTCACTAGGTTTCCAAAATTCAAGAAATACTGCAAATCTGCATATATACGTTTGCACATTTCTATACATGGAGTATATCAGACCTAAGATCGAAGTATTTTTATTTTTGAAATCGTTTTGCTTTAGTTTTTCAGGATTTTTATCAAATTTTGAGTCAATCGGTTCATTAGATTTCAAAAATTCAAGAAATAGTGTAAATCTGCATATACCTGTGTGTATTTTCATAGACATATCGAATGTATCGAATCCAGAACTGGAGTGTTTTCATTATGTAAATTGTTTAGCTTAAGTTCTTCACGATTTTTTCCAAATTTCCAGTCGATCAGTTCATCAGGTATCAAATATTCAAGAAATGGTACAAATCTGCAAACTTCTATCTAATAATTCAGATAAAAAAAAAAAAAAAAATGAACAGCTGCGTACAAAATCGATAGAATATTGATCAACTTCACAAATGAAGTTTATTTCCAACCTAATCTAGACTGACTGCGAGACTCAAATTTCACCTAGATGTTGTAGTCCGATGGACGTTATGCTATGGTATATATAAATATAAGGGGATAAATGAAGAGGAACGAGGGAGGTAGACTGGTACGAAACGAAACTTGGTTGTGCCTCATCAGCGAACAAATTTGGTCGTTGTTTGCGTTGTTTGGGTTGTTTGGCCCCTGACTTCGGTCCAGCCGGTTGCCTCGAGTGGAGGAAGTCTTCCCCAGGCCGGCGTGCTCTCGAGTCTGTCTCTCTTTCTCTTTCTATTTTTTCTCTCTCTCTTCTGGACCAGTCCGGCACGTGACGTTGTTTCCGCACGGACGTTTCGCCGATCGTCTCTTGTTTATTCTAGTTATTTTATTACACTGTTCGAAACGCCAAGAGCCATGGAAACAAGCCTCTACAATCCCGTGAGAATGAAACTCCAAATGAGCAAAAATATTCGAAGATGTCTCTCTTCGGTCTCTCCCTCAAAAAATTGCGATTACAATTTTTCATTTCAAAATTTAACCCAAATTCTTATCATTCTTCATAATATTTCCAGCAATCAAAAATAAAGAAATAGAAAAAAAACAAATTGCGATCTATCCACGTTTGTATTCTCGTTACATATATATACCTGGCTATTTTACTGCTAGTTCATTTAGGCCGGAACGATATGGGATCAGAAAAGATGACAAGGTCCGGGATTGGATACAGTGATACATAGATCGAGAGGTACGGTGCGGAGGCTGGGAGCCTCTTTCAAAAGCACCTCGTGCCTCGTTCCCAGCTCGTTTCGTTGTATTACATCGATCTAGTCATACGATCTATGTATATCTATATACTAGGTATATATTTGATGAATCGTTGCTGCAGATAGGCAGCTAGATTCAGCTGTGATTGCTGGTCTATAAACCGGAATGATGACCTCGCAGGACTTGACCTCACTTTTCCTTTTTTCGTATATTTCTTCTTTTTTTTTTACCAACATTTATGACGTTCTTCGATATATAATATACATATGCACGCTTATATATTCCATCTCTCAACACCTTTCGCCTTCGTCCCTAAATGACCGGAAACTTTGACCAATATATTATTAATTGATTCGAAAGGTTCTTCAGCCTGTTCGTAAATCTGGCGAAGAGCAGTTGGTTCCTTTTTCTTTCCTTTCGCCTCCTTTTTTTTACGGTTCGACTTAATTGGATAGCGGATGATTTCGACCGCTATATCATTAGGCAGCGAATATGCGTGGGGAGTTATGAATATTTAAGATATCACGTTCTCTCGGCGAGGAACTAAACAGCAGCGTGTTTGACCAGAACCTCGAGGACTCGGATAAACAGACTAAGAAGTAGGAAGAATAAGGACGCGGTTCTGGCTGCGGAAACGCACCGCGGCGTGGCCGTCCGTTGGAGCTATAAACCATAAAGCATAAACCGTAAACTATAAAACGCGAGCCGTAAACCATCGTCTTGGTAAATAAACCCCGGTTGAAAACCGAATGCAAAGTAAAACTTGGATGTAGGTAACGCACTTCAGGATTCTAGGCGCGAAAAACATATTCAAACAGCAATAGACCGAAGGGCAAGTACTGAAGTACGGGTACCTACGTACCTGGGAAACGGCACCGCCAATTAGCGCCTAGAGAGAAATGTAATTATCTTTAAAGCAAAACGTCTGCTTTTTGCACTCATTCAATAAATTACTAACCGATCATCATTACGTTGTATGCGTGCTGACGTAAGCCGTAGCCTACCTAAACTTGAAGAATTCGAAACCAAAGTTCAATTATACTAGTCGAACTTTCGGCTTGGGAAGAATTCGACCCAAATGAACCGATTATTATTTTTTTTTTTCAAGATGCAGTTTTGAAAATTTGTTCTTTATGCTCGAATAACGAGCCTCGAAAAAAATTAGCGCCAAATATTAACGTTTAGCGGTGGCTCATTGCCATTTTTCATTTTCCATTCGCATAACGTGGGAACTGTTTTTGTTGCGCTGTTCGATTTTTATATCTCGTGAACTGATGTAGTTAGGAGAATTCGGCAGGGCTAATTTTGTTGGAAATTGAACGCTCTACAAAAAAGGTTACTTGGTCTTTTTCGATAAATCTAACCGTTTCAAAGTTAGCCTTGCCATTAAATGACCAGAATCAACTGATGAAATGAGAGAAATTTGAAAAAATCGTAGAAAAATCTTCATTGAATCATTGAAACCAAGTAAAATTCTTGAAATCCTTGAAATTTGACGAACGATATCGACAAGATTTTCGAGATCCGTTAAGATTCATAAAATTTGGTAAATTGCAACGAAGCGTGAGAGAAGATTTGCCGATGATATTTCTCATCAAGTTTTTGCAACGAAAATAAAAATCTAAAAATCGTTAAAATTTGATAAAATTTTCCTGAATTAGTCGTAAGATTTTGGAAGCCCATTAAAAATCCTTGAAACATTTGGAAATCTCTGAACCAGGTGTAGTACGTATGTAACGTACATGAGCCTAGGTTTACGAAGTGGAAGAAAACAGGGATAGAAATGAATCAAATTTTACCACGTATCTTTAGTGTCTCGTAATGACGAGTCTGCAGCCTCTGCAAGTTATCTGGACCAATTTTTTAACACTTCACTATAGTATTACGTGGAGACAATATAATTTCCTTACGCAATTTTCGAGATAGTTACGTATGTTCGTAGACGTATAAATTTTAAGGTAAATTTTCAAGATCGCAATGCAGCAAATAGGAACAGATAAACGTGTAGTATAAACAACAAGCGGCATCGGAGGTATAGAGCGCGGTGCGCACCTGTCCACGTCGTACTCCTCTCTTTCCGCAATGATTTAGAGATCGTATATCAAGGACCCTTTGGCACCCACCAGTTGGCTACTCGGTGGCTAAGTACGTAGAGGTACGTAGTTAGCACGTAGATACATGCATGTGCGGGGGGGCTAAGCGATGCTGGAGTCCGCTCGTATAACCGTGCTTCGGTTTATTGAGACGTCTCGCATCTTCGCAGCATCGCATCGCATCGCCACGCTCCTTGGGTGCGCGGGTCGTCTTGGAAACGTTGAATAAACGAAAACCAAAAAATGAGAAAAGAATTGAATCTAATGAAGATAAAATGAGTTTCAATTTTGCACACGGGAAATCGTTCATTTTAAGACAGTTCTTTTCTTGAAACTGTAAGACAAAAGCGTGTTTCGTCCTCAGGACTACTTGATATTTTTTGAATTCACGCACAGATCCTTGAAGCTGGTTCTTCAAGCTTTCCAAAACTCTCTAATAAAAAATAAATAAAAAAACAAAAAATAATAATAATTAATGATTACTTCAAAAATCAGTACTTTTCAGTTGGCTTAAGTTTGTGTTCTGATTATGATAATTATGCATTATTATAGGGTTTTGGAAAGCTTGAAGAATCAGATTCAAGGATCTATGCATGAATCCGAAAAATATCAAGTTGTTTGCGAGTAATTTAACTTTTAATGAAAAAGAAAATTTTCCCATTTTAAGTAAATGGGAATTTAAAATTAAAAGATCGACCTCTCAGAGTTTAGCTAGAGAAACCATTTTTGGGGAGGATTTTTTTCTTCCAAACCATTAACATTTGAGGGGGTAAGAACGGAACGGTTTTCTAACCACCCTAATGAACACATTATTTCGAAGGTTTATTCCGCGGTGAATAGTTACCGTTAATATAATAATAAGCCTATGCGATTCGTGGCAGTAAAACTAGCGCGGTAAATACGAATCTGAATTCCATCTAATTGCTAGGACCGATGATAATTGTCGGCGTAAACAGCTGCCCACGAAGGTGCTAGACTGGAGCGAACCTCGATGAGGATACGTGTGTGCATATATACACATGTACACATCATATTCTAAAACAGCAAAAAGTGAACGAGCGAAGCGAAACGCACGCGAGGCTTAGGGCACTTCACGCTAACATTGGAGTCATCGGAGTCCAACAACACTGCGCTAGTTGATACCTCCTACCCATCCCCCACTTGCTTTACTTTTGCAGGTGAACTCGATGTGTATACAATATAGTTCATATTATTAACCACATCTGGGTGTTTTCTTTTTTCTTCTTCTTTTTCATTTTTTATCCTACTTATATTACCGGCACAATGTAATGCAACGTCTAATTACCGCATAGTAGCGTTCAAACTTTGGCTTCAGGTAGTCACTTATATACGATCGGCAGTTTACTTCCTTTAATTTGTTTTTTTTTTTTTCCTCTAGCTTCTACTGATAATAAATATGTATATAATAATAATTTGTATGTAGGTATAACGCGAGTAGTACGTAGGTACATACGTATGGATATTTTACCGCGTGGGAAATCACCGTTTCATAAAGCGAATTATATGTTGTATATATTTCTTTTCCTCCTTCTCATTCGCCCTCTTATTCTTCTTCGTCTTCAGATCGTTATTAACTTGTAAATCGCAATTTGTACATACGGTGAATCGTTACACATACATATTGCATTTGATTTCTGCACCGGAAGCCTATACATCCTATAATACGTGCTTTATGAGAGATTTGACACGTTTGTTTCGAGCTGACAGATCGTTAATACAAATCGGAAATTGCTCCTTGACTAATTTTTCGTTTTTTAGTTTTTACGTATACATATACGTATATACACATACACCTACCTATCTATACATCCCTTTTTTCTTTTTCGTTGTCAGCTTCTTTTGACAGGCTCAAAAGATCTCTACAGGGTAATCAGACACGCTGCTAGTGGGGTGGCATTGTCAGGTGGTCAGCGAGCCTGTCTTATGGCTATACTACTCATATGTCTATATAATGCGAGTTCAGAAAGTGTATATATATGTGCTTTCGTGCGACATACCTTGTCATACCTTGGCTAGAATTATTCCTAGAATTATTACTGAATAAATTCAAATCGTGCTGCAGACCACGATCAGTGAAATTTCTTCTAAAATCTCTACCCCGAAGGATCAAAGGATGTGAAGACAAACAAATAGTTCAATCTAATCAAGACTCTCTTTACGGAAAACCATTTCATCTACTTAAATCTATAACTTCTACCATAAACAATTGCGTTAGACTTCCAGGAAATTCGAAACCCTTGATTCTGACCGTCCGGGACTTTTGAAATTCGGACATTCAACTCGGCGCCAATTCCATCTCCGTTTCGGAATCGCCGGTCCTTGACTGGACGGAAGGTTACGTGCTGCAGCAGCCATTCATCTTTTAATCTATTTATCCGTATTTATTTATCTATTCATCTGAATATCTATATACATACGTATACGTATATCTGAACGTAAAAAGCCGCGGGTATACAGACGTATCCACACAGACTCTCGGAACTCGTGCGAGTTCGTTATAACACTGTAGTCAGACAAGCCGGATTATGTTCCCACACGTGAGCCAGCCCGAGCATCAACCTGGTAAAACACGTGTAGATAATTACCGACATGCGCTACGAACCTGCGATATTAATCACGATTAACTCGATTCAAGACACCCCAGTGTCTATACTCTGGTTCGATGCTTCTTATTATACCTGGCACAGGGCAGCAGGTAGGCAGTAGGAATCTACCAACGTTTATACAAGGTGCTACAGCTGTAGCAAATAGCTATGTATATTAAAGTTGGGTATAGATGAAAGTGGGTACATTCTAGCTTGCTCTGTTCCAAAGCGAAGAGAAGAGAAGAAGAATAAGAATAAGAAGAACAAGAATAAGAAGAGTGGCGCTCGTCTCTCTCGTCCGTCCTTTGGCTGATCCATAAGTGGTTTAATTTCAGCTCTCTCTCAATCTCTGGTCGAAAGTTTTCAGCGGTATAAATCAAACGTTAGTCATAGCATACCTAACCACAGCAGACCCCACTGTGGTTCGATCGGCATTTCTATCGTTACGATTTCGGCTGAGAAACGTTTTAATCATCCCACTAAACAAACACTCGATCGACCCGCCGTATACGCATGGCATAAGCATACACGACATCAGACATACACACACACTTGTAATTGGTACCAGTTTTCATGTTAATAACCATCAACCGCCGTGATCATATATAAGCTGTAATTAGAATCCGTGACTTTTGTCAGTCACTGTAATTAAAATCGGTACCCTCTGCGTATACCATTAACGGCTCTTATGGGAACTCACATGTCGACTACCTCCGAAGACATACTATTGTCATCTACACTTTTCACATCGACTCATTTATTTCATTTATCAATTGAAAAGTTCGATGTAATAGGGGCAAAT
Source organism: Rhogogaster chlorosoma (assembly GCA_944452935.1). Classification (NCBI taxonomy): domain Eukaryota; kingdom Metazoa; phylum Arthropoda; class Insecta; order Hymenoptera; family Tenthredinidae; genus Rhogogaster; species Rhogogaster chlorosoma. The sequence continues at coordinate 27,771,800 of OX101799.1, read as the reverse complement.
CGCCACTGTATCCTCTCATTGCATTAATCTGAAGGGTATTCGCGATAAGGGTTTGTAATCAAGGTATTTCTCGTTTTATACCAATTTTAACAGGCTCGGAGATCTCGTTTCCGAAATTATCCGGCATACGCCGATCTTTGGGCTAGTTGAATCAGGGGTCGGTGAAACTTATCGGGTTCCCGTGGTTCACGGTATTACCATATACCAGCGTGACTCCGATCTCGGCAGGACCGCGAGCACCGTCTCATCTGAATAAATATAGTATTATAATTAAAGGAATCGCTTAGGTCATAAATCAATGAGTTCGGTTTATATATCAGTTGTGCCTATAATATAGTCCAGCCCGCGGACCACGCGCCGTGGGGGGTCTCTCCTCCTATGCTAATGGCACCCTATCACGAAGAACGCTCTTTCTCTTTCTCCTTCTCTTTCTCTTTCTCGTACGTATTTCCACCCCCGATACAGCTTCCCCGTGGTCATCACCGGCCTATGATCTCGCCGACGGATTAAAACGCTTATCAATTTCTTATGCGATATAGTGTGTCCGATCGAACGAGTATAATAATGAAGAGAAATCAATACCTGATAACCGTCGATCGTCGTGCGACTTTTTTCCGTTTTGGGTAAAGATCGAGATCTCTTTCCCTTTATGTTATATTTTCATCGTATGATCTACGAACTTTGCATGACTCGGATCTATTTATCACCCCGGGTATATCCCTTCTAGCCTGTCTCACACGTATGATCTACCCTCTTACTGTTCTCTCGGCATCGTGTTCCTCTAAAGTCTTCGAAGAGGACCGCGATGCCGCCCCCTAAGGCGTTTTAATCTAATTTGTATCGTCCTTTGTTAATCGTGCCCGGAGAGCCGCCCAACTATAAACCTACCTGTTACACGAGCAGACGTACCGATTGTCGCTATAGCTGTACGAAGAACAATAACGGTAGAGATGATTAGACCGAGGAAATTTGTACGGCTATATAAGATTGGACGAACCCGAACTACGAGCAGCATAGGTGAAAAAAAAAAGGAGCTGGTGAACCGTTTTTCAATCCACTTCCTGGGTCATGGAAGAAAAGAGCGAGGAGGGTTTAAAATTTGAGGGTAGCAACCCGGGGACTATATATTCGATCCATGAGGAAACGAATTTCATATTTTTTTACCTCTTCGGGGAATTAATTAAAGTTTAGGTTCGGTTGTTGGCAAAACGAGGGAGTAATGATAGCGTTGAATGGCGTGCGGTCAGGATTTCGGGATTTATTATTATTATTATTTATGTCCTGGCCGCCGCGGCTGTTGGGTCGCAGGGCCGCAGGGCCGCAAGCCAAAGGGACTCAGGGCCGCCCCATTTTTCCCCTGCATACGTTATTCGAAAACTTATTACTTTCGCTGAATTTTCCATCCTTTATTATCATCCAGGAGGAAAGAAAAACCCTTCTTTGACAATTCATAAAGAACTTTGATTTCCGTAAGTAGATCCGTTTTTTATGGGGGGAATTCTGGAAACGGAGCATTGATTGATATTTGTGACAAATGCGGTCGAATAATGTGAAAGTAAAGCACAAGTTGAGAGCCAGGGAGAAGGGTTTTGTATCCACCCGCAGTATGGGAAGGAACGTTTGTCCGTTTCGTCCGAGACCCCATGAGCGGGTCCGATCAACCGGCCAATATTTAATTACAGATAATTACTGGTTATAATCTGCGGCAGATCGGCGGCCTGCCGTTTAATTGATCGGCTTTAGGGTCTGATTTGTGGATCTCTTGTTCGTAAGATCGAAGATCCAAAGCCGAAGATTTTTATTGCTCTCTAGGCTGCGGAGAGCACTCGCCTGCATCCTCATTATTCATATAATACGATTACGCAATCCACCCACGGTGCCTTGATTAACCTCACCTCGCTCGATTAATCCTCTATGGCGTATATACCGCGTTCATAATCTACCAAAGGCTGAAAATCGCCCTCGGGCTGCCGCATGCCGTCAAATCTGACCCAGGAACGAATATCAACTCTTATCGTCATATTAACCCAATATCACAAGACGTATGACCGATATACGTGCGTTTCCGGTCTAGACAGACGACGGAAGCGAAAGCCATCAATCTGGACCAGCTACTCCTTCGTATCCGCGTTTATACGCGATTTTGGCAAGGAGAAAGATGCGGTAATCCTCCGAGGGATATTAAAGCCTGCAGTATTTCGGTATAGGTTTTAATTTTTGTTGAAAATTCAGTTTCCCGGCTAGACTGGAGTCGGTTAATTGCCGGTCGCAGTCCACCGGCACTCTGGCGATGCACCATCACCGTTTATAAGATGTTGGGTGTGAGCCAGGCCGTAATTAGCGGTCATTTAGTTCTTTTCTTGTCACGTGACCAGCGCTATTTCCGCCTCTGACGATCACCGAGTGAAAACCTGGATACGAACTTGAACTTGGAATCGCGGGAACGCCGCGATCCTGCTCGTACTGAAGATATATTCCGATACAACGGGACGGAGGAAAAGAAGAAGAAGAAGATGAAGAAGAAGATGAAGAGGATCCCGCCTCGTTCCGCGGCTCCGCTCCGCACGTACGCCTCGGACATGCAGATCCAACACGAAATATTATTAATAGTTGTTTGCCGGATGATCGCCTCGGGTAATGGTCGATGCTTCTGCGGTTCGGCGGTTAAGACCACAGGACTAAACTCGAAGATGGGGATAAACGAACGTATAACGATCGGGTTACGAATTACGATTAGCCTTGTGGTGTAGAGGGAAAAAACGGGGCTGCATATACACTCGGATTATTCATTAAAACTAAATAAATCCATCATACTTTCACACTGCGGTAAAAAAGATGTGCAAAAGCTGCAGCAACTATCTGATAGAATCGTACCAACCTCCTGTATAGTTAACAGTCCGTAATATCCAGTGATGAAATTAGGTGTACCGCTAGTCCGGACCCACTATACTATTTCCTGCGGTACATATCGTGAAATACTTTCTCCAACGCCGGATCAATCCTCGAGTTATCGAAGAGAACGGTCTGCCAGCATTTGGCGTTTGTTTCTGGATCGTTTTCCGATCGCTAGCTTCTTTAAAACTCCGAATTTGAATACTATATACCGATTCAAAGTTTTTCGAAAGTGTATTTCCCAGAGAGTCTGCAAAGCCGATTCGAAATACTTTGGAAGGTTCGGAACCCCGAGAGCTGAAGACGCGAAATTAAGATTTCGGGGTTTCGACGTTCCAAATCTTTTCTAAAAATTCAAAATCGCTTTGGACGATCCCAGTCCCGCAGTTAGCACTCATCTTCTGGAGTCTGCCTGCTCGTGCGTATTTCAAGCCGATACGTGGGTCTCATAGTTGGGCTAATCGAAGTTGAATTATCATAATGAAGCGTCGGAGCTCGGAACCATCGCATCGCAGCGGTGTAGAGTAACGTCCATTAGTAGCCTCCGTCGTGGTGAAACAAGGTTACGCTAGATATCCAATCCGACAGAGCGGACATGGACATGGCGCGTGCAGAGTCATCATTCGTAGAGATACAAAGACAACGCCGCCACGACCCGAGGTAGCCAAGACGAGAGAGTCAGAGCCAGAGCCAGGTGGGGCAAAAAACTGGGTATGCTAAATGACAGGTAGATATGTATACATCTGTATGGACACACGCACGCGGACACACATACAATGTACCCGTTTACGAACGTACAGGGTGTTCGTAAACGATGCGACCAGGAGTCCTGAAACCGTCAAAAATTCACGGGCAAATGAACAGCCTGTCCTTTCCGGCCCATTGATGAAGATTTTCGGCCATATCGTCCTCGGGCCTCTTCTCTGATCCTTAAAATCTGATCCGAGGCTCGAACTCCTCGTTTAAGGCGTATATGATGATTGAGAAACACCCCGCGTGTGTTTCTTTGATATTCCTTGACCGCTTCCCGCAGGCGGTTCCACGATTTCGTTACAGTCCGCGAAAAAACGGCTTTCAGAGTAGCAAGAAAACTCACATCGTTGAGGTTGAGTGGCAATCAAACAAACAATGGCGTACTCGGCGCAGGCTGAGGCTGCCCAGTTACCGGCTCTCCCCGTCAGGCCAGGTGTGCAGTTCCGCGGGATTAGGGTCACAATCATCAGCCTTTAGCGCATTTCCGATTTGCCCACGTATGTATATTCCGCAGTGGCAAACGGCAGGCTCTTAATGTCCGCCGTTCTCATTGACTCGAGGCTTACATCCGTGCCTCGCGCACCCATACTTCGTGCCTGTTTTGTCCCAGTATGTCGCGTCGTCGCCGTCACATACGTCAATTTACGACTTGCTGGAAGCCCCATCAAACTTGATCAAACGTTGTGAGCATGTGCGGGAGCACCGCATTGAATATGCAGCCTTTCGCTTTTCTTGCGCCCCTCGTTTCTCCGCTTTTTGCATTTCTTTCCGAATCCTGGCAGAAAACTGACTGTCAACTCGCCGAGCGATTTACAGACGGATGTTGCGGTCGCATCGATTTTCTCCGCTTTTCCATAGCCGACGTACTTGCTATTTGCGCTTATTTAATCTCGATCGCATTTTCGACGACTTCTCTTACTTCGCGGATTCTATTTTATTTCTTGTATGATTCCCGCGGCTGATATACAGAGCCGGGAATCAAAGAGATAGAGAAAGAGGAGAGTATGGGAAAGAGAAAGGACTCGCAGAGACGCGCCATCAATCGTCTTTCAAAGCCCAGAAGCCACGGATGGAATATCCGTGAATTTCGAGGCAGGGAATTTGAGGAGCAAAAATCCCACTCCTCCCGTATACGGCTTGGAATCTTTCTCTTCCACCCCCCCGTTACTACCCGGGAAAAGGACGAGGGACAAGAGATCGAACCACTGTTTACACCCGTGAAAATGAAATGGCTTTATCCGTATTATCGGGCTGATCTTTCCGAGAGTTTCTCGCTAATGTCGAAAATGTGTCGTCGAGTTTAGCTACCTGATGTCCCGCCGCCCTGCTCTTCTTTTCCTCTCTTTTCATCTCCTTCTTCTCTTCCCTGTGCCATGCCATCCGATGTCTATTCTGTCTGTCTGTCTGTCTCTGGGCTCGCGTACGACGAGGGTGGTAATGGTGCCATCCGGGTAGTCGACGGACCATTAAGTCCTACCTGCGCCCCCGTCTTCAGAAGGAAAAGATAGAAAGAGAGGGGAGCGGACCAGGACGGAGAGAGGAACAGGTGAGAGAGGAGTGGAAAGGAAAAAAATAAAATCGGGAAAAAGGGAGGCAGTTCCAGGACGCGCAAAAAATTCCATGGGTTCTCCCTGTCCGGCAAACTGCATTCAAATAATCTCTATAGATCCCTAGGTCCCTTCGGTTTTAAAAGATCCTTAGAAGCAGACACATACTACTGTGAACTATACCTGTCTGAATTTCGTATGCAGTCATTTTGAAGCAGAAAAAAATGCGGGTAGTCCTTTGTAGACGCGTATGTATGTATAATACATATGTGTATGTATGTATGGTGCAATTCGACGCAATTATGAATCCTGAATGTTGAGAAAAAGTCCATTCTTTGTATAAGGTGTAATACAGTATGTAATGATGCGATCAGTGCATTGTGACACGTAGAGTAATGCCACCGCGTACCTGCAGCTGATCGTAAGAAAGTGAATCACGATTGCGTAAACCTTATTCTGTATGAAAATTCTTCCATTATATAGTCAGCTGAGGGAATAATTGAAGGTAATCTACCGAGACTGGGTGGAAATTAATGCATCGAATATACCTGCAAGGCCGGATGTCGAGTCATACGAGGCAAAATCTGGAGTGTGTTTTCTTTCCACACGATCAAATTCCTCCTCGTCTCATTATCTATGCAGTCGTCCGGCAGGGTAAGAATTCGCGAGTTTCGTGACTTTGACGGTGAATAATTGGAAACCTAAACCCGGGGAGCTCAACTGTCGACAAAGCCAAGGCCATGGAGTGAAAAATTCGTTGAAGTTCTTCGAAGGAATCATTCGACGATCTGAAACACGATCGAGAAGCCGAAGAGACGACAGTTGTCGATAAGCTCATCCCAAATATCGATACCTGGTTACGTCCATCCTCGTATTATACGGTTACAACATCGCCGAGTGATACACGTGCGTATGCAAAGTCGCGGCAAGGTCGG